>CM053785.1:63311547-64684047 GCA_028749045.1 Cupressus sempervirens
TAATGGATTAGATTGAGAAATTTTATTTCTTGAAGTGTTAGTAGAGGTTGATGTGAAATTTTATATAGTGTTAGTTTGTGTTTTTGTTAATTTTTAGTTACTTGTAGAAATTATTTGGTTTTTGTGTGTATGTTGTTCTAAATATAGTCTTGGAGCAAGATGGGGTCATGACTCCCTTTTCCACCATAGGATCTATTCAACCTCTTGGAATTTGGGAGATGATCCCTTGTACATATTGTACAAAAAATGAGGGCCCTTAGAAAGAAAAGAAAGTGATTATATGGTGATGCCATAGGTGAGCAAGAGATGTATGGCTAGGGATCACAGTCAAGTGCAAAGGTGTTTGGAGAGGTTGAACATTTGTGATACTTCAACTAGAGCTTGGAATATGTTGGAGGATGTTGTGGTTGAGCCCTAACTTTAGTGGAAGGCATTGAGGATTTTGAGAAGCTAATAAAAGAGGGAGATTTTAAAGGGAGATTGTTGAGAACATACAAATATGACCAATATGCTTCAATCATTGTTTTGTCACTAATGTCAAACTTGTTATTTGCTGGTAAGAAAACTATTTATATGATTTAAGTACTATCACTTAGATGATTAATAAAGAGGATTTAATCAAAAGATGTAACAAGAGCACCTAGAGGAAAGGTTGAGTTATGATTATGTAAAGAAGTACAATAATTAGTTAAGATAGTGATGACATGATGTATTGATAATATACTTAAGGTTACAAAAGCTGGTTACACTAAGAAAGTTTGGAAGAACAAGTTACACAAAAAATTTCTTCCAAGCTTGACCAAGTGGATAGTAGGTGTTGAGAAAATTCAATGCAAGCCAAGTAGAAAATTAGTTGGAGTTGAGTAAAAGTTCATTCTAGTGTATGCTAAGAAGAACAATGGATGTCAAGTATAGTTTAGTTGATGTCGAGCATCAATAAACTTTAGTTCATGCCAAGTAATTTCACAATGGATGTCAAGCAATGCAATATGTGTCGAGCATCAAAAGAAAGATAATGTCAAGCTGCTACATTATTTAAAAGATTGTGAATTTGATGAATCTGAGATGACAAGTTTGTTTTCTTGGATTATGTGAACTAGGTGGAAGATAAGGATGATGAGTTGGTGGCACAAACTTCAAGATAAACCATTTTTAGATGAGTTCAAAGAGCATTCAAATAGAAGTTTCTAGAAGAGAGATGGAATGTTGGATAGATATATTTTATCCTACTTAATCCTTCCTAACCTAAATTGGATGATGGAGAATGAGTAGAAAATATCTTAATTTCCTATTTATAAGAATGGTTGGTCAGAAGCAAAGAGAGTTAGGTGTGAGAACCTAAGGAAGACAAGGAGTCAAGAGCTTTGCTTCATCAAGTGACCTAAGAGAAGAGTTTGCATTGGTATGTTAAGAAAGAAGGCTTAAGGTGATGAATTCTTGAAGGGTGAACAAGCTATCAGAGTTGCAAAGTATGAAGGCCAAGTAGAATTGAGGACTAAATAGTGATTTGTAATCTACAAATGAAGTTGTAAGTTGTATCAAATCAAATCTTACTATTACTATCTAACAATTATATCAGTCTAGGGTAAATCCTTTGGATTAAGGTTGACCTAAAAATCATTTGTAAATCCTTTAACTAGGTGATATTCCAAGCGAATGGTCTAAAGTCCTCTAACAAGGCTCACTCCTAACAAGGTGATTAAAATTCTTTAATAGGGTCATATTTAATAGCGTGTATTGTAACCTTTAATATGATTAGCCTTTCATAGGGCATCACTTCAGAAGAGTGAAAAAAGAGTAGCATGTTACTAGTGGTTTTTTCCAAACTTGGTTTCCACATAAATCATCGTGTCAAGTGTGTTGATGAATCTGTTATGTTTCATGCTTTACATTTCTGCAAGTTGATTTGATAATAACCTACAAATTTTAGAAGATTGCATAATCTTTTGGATGGATACATAATGAATAATATTTTATGGGTTCACTAAGCTGTGAAAAGTTTTAGTTATACATCTGGACCTTGGATAACTGATTCAACCCCCACCCCACCCACCCCCCCCCCCCCCCCCCCCCCCCCCCCCCCCCCCCCTCCCTCTCCTCATTTTTTTAAAAGTATTCCAACAATTGGTATCAGAGCCATCTACTTAAAGAAGACTAGTTTGAAGGTACTAGAAGCACAAAGATCGTGATGTTGAAAAGAGAAGTACCAAAGCTCAATAGAGATAACTTTCCTGCATGGAAAAGCTTGATGAAGTGATACCTTGGAGGACTTGGAGATCATGCATAATCTACCATTACCATTGAGAATGTTGAACTTGTTGGTGCCCCAACTACTAAGGATATGAGAAAGAAGAAAAAACATAATTAGGCAATGTTGGATATTGCCTCTACCCTACGTTATGCTGAATTTGATGATATTAAAGGTCTTGATAGTGTAAAGAAAATGTGGGATGCCCTAGCTTCCATCTATGGAGGAGACACCAATGTTCTTAGAGCCAAAGTTGAAAGTCTCAGAGATAAGTTTGATGAAATGAGAATGGAAGAAGGTGAAAATATTGCAAGGATAAAAGAAGTAGTTAGTGCAATAAGAGGAGCAAAAGGGAAACTAGATGATGATACTATGTTAACTAAATTTTTAAGGACACTACTACTTGTATATGCTATTAGAGTCTCTGCAATTCAAGAATTGAGATGTATACAAGGGAGTTATCTATCACTTGAAGGACTAGTAGGTAGACTCACTACTTTTTTAACTTTGATCATTAGAAACCTGAGAGTATTGAATTTTCTTTCAAAACCAAAGTGTCATTAAAGGAACCTGATAAGAAGAAGAAGAAGAAAAAGGTAAAATATGTATCCACTAATAGTGATACAGATGAGGAGGATGTTAAACAACTTGAAGCACTACTAGCAAGAAGATTCCACAAAGGTAAAGGTAAGTTACCTATCATTTGTTTCAATTGCAATGAGGTTGGTCATATTGTTGCTAGATGTCTAGAGAAGAAAAATTACAGAAGTAGTCATAGATAAAAAGGTATAAGAGATGAAGAAGCAAGGACTACAAAGACAAAGGAAAAAAGTCACTAAAGAGGAAACATCTAATGAACATGATGATGATGTATTATATGTTGCGATAAAGGAAAAATCTAATGAAGATGAGGCAACTGCATTTGTGAGTTGTGTGAACAAGAATGACAGGTGGATCACTAACAATGGGTGTTCACATCACATGACTAGAGACAAAAGTAAGTTCATTACCTTGAATTGTTATGATAGAAATAGTGTAAGATTTTGTAATGATGCACCATGTTTGATCAAAGGAAAAGGTTCTATCAAACTCATAGACAAGATTTTATTTGAGAATGCTTACTATTTTGAACGACTTAACTATATTTTATTGAGTGTGTCACAACTAAATAATTTAGGATGTGAGGTTGACTTTGAAAAAAAGATTGCTAATATATTGTTAGATATAGTAGATCACCAATATAACTTGGGGAGGGGGAGTGAATCAGTTATATATTAATCTTGAGCAATTCTTAAATATTCAAGCAAGTAAACAACAATCATAAAGAAATGTGCATACAAAATTACACCAGATATGTTGACTAGGGAAACCCTTGATTAAAGGGAAAACCCTGGTGGGAATGATGCCCATGAAATAATGTACTAATCTGAATATTCCTTGTTAGATGATGGATCCTATTAGGAGTCTATTACAACACTTAGTACAAAGAGTCCCTATTAGGAGACTTTGAATCCCTATTAGGAGATTCCAACCCTATTGGGAGTTGTAGAAGGTAGCTGAACCCACTGTCCAAATAGCTTCAGGATCATATCAATGAATCCACTATCCAATTGATCTTAGTATTATTCCTTTCAGAATAATAGATGTGAGATAATCATTCACTTCTTCCATTGTCTAGTACATTGGACTTCTTCACCTTCAAATCATGCAATCAAATCTAGAATTCTAAATCCATCAACAATACCCCTTGAGGTCAGAAATTAGTAGATTACTCTACTCCTCTACTTTACAGTTTGCAATTCTTCTCTTCTTCTTTTTCTCCAAAAGTGATGTCTAAACCTTGGAAAAAATCTTTCCTTTATACCACACTCAATATTAATTCCTTGAGTCGGCTAAATACTTTATTATGAGTTAATTAAATAAAATACACACTTAATTAATGTTGTTGGCTCACAATTATATACAATATTTCATATGTGTGACTTCTGACATCATCAATGATCAGTGTACTACCTATAGTCAACTACACAAACCTTCATTCCAAATACAATGTGTTATATTGATCATATAATAGAAATTATTTTTCCAATGCTCTATTTCCCTGTGATTCTCTATAAAACATTAATAACTTCCGTATGTAGTTGATTCAAGTTCTACGCACTTGCCCACATGTCACATACATGCCATAGTATATGCTGGTAATTGTGCATGAGTAGATACGCAATTATTGTCTTTAATACAAAATCACAATCTACTACTCTACCAATTTTTACTAACTTATTACTATTTTGTCATCAATGACAAACATAGTTATACATCATATCAATGTTCTACAATTCTCCCCCATAGCATCAACATGCATGCTAACAATCTCCCCCTTTGGCATTGCTAGCAACATAAATGAAAAACATCTAGTTCCAAGAATACCAACAAGTTTCTTCATCACTCAAATCTTCATGCAAATCTTTTATTGCAACACTTCTCCCCCATAGTACAAAATTTCTCTAATGTTTTTCATGTCACTCTCTCCCCCATTGATATCAATGTCAAAGATTATACATACAACAATCTATCAACATAACCACAAGACAGTCTATTGCTTTACAACTTTTGCATATAGTTCTATAAACAACACAAGTGTCTAAAGACACTATTGCATACCAATTTCCTATTACCAAGAGTCCTTGACTAACTTTGTTCATCACAGATACTCCCCTATTAAGGAATCATCAGCATACAATCTAGTCTAACAATGGTGTTATATAGCCTAGATTGATGCACTTTTTGCATCTTCTATTCTGAGCTTGGTAGGGGCATAAACCCAAGCATACTTCTCAAGTACTCAAATGTATCCTTTGGCAAGGCCTTTGTGAAAATGTATGCAATCTTTTCCTTAGTATTAATGTACTCCAATCTGATTTCTTTCTCAACAACTTTTTCTCTCAACACATGATATTTTATGGCAATGTGTTTAGTCTTAGAATGCAAAACAAGATTCTTAGACATGTTAATAGTTCTTGTATTATCATAGTAAATGATAATAGGTTATGTGAGTGTAATTCCAATATCCTTCATCTTCTACTTCATCCATATGACTTGATTATAGTTGTTTTCTGTTGCAACATACTTTGCCTCTGTAGTACTTTGTGAGGTACAATTTTGCTTCTTGCTAAGCCAAGAAACTAGTCTTCTTCCAAGGAAAAATTTTCCTCCACTAGTGTTTTTCCTATCATCCCTATCTCCAAGCAAATCAGCATTTGTATAAGTATAAAGAGTAAAGTTATTGCTTCTATCATACCAAATGCTATAATCCAATGTTCCTTTTAGATATCTGAATATCCTTTTTATACTACATAGTGATATTCTTTAGGATCAGCTTGAAATCTGGCCACAATTCTGACTACATTAGCTATATCTAGTCTACTATGAGTCAAATACTACAATCCTCCAATCATAGATTTGTACTTCTTTTGTTCAACAATAGGTGCCTCATCCTTGCATGACAACTTGTGACTGGTTACGATAGGAGTTCCAACAAGTTTACAATTTTCTAAACCAAATCTTTTTAGCAAATCTTTTAAGTACTTGGTCTGAGAGATAAAGATACCCTGCTTGTTCTAAAAAATCTACAATCCCAAGAAAAATTGAATTTCTCCTATCATGCTCATCTCAAACTCATTCTTCATGTCTTTTGAGAATTTGATACTAACTTCATCATTTCCACCAAAAATGATGTCATTAACAAATACAATGATTATTAGCAAATCATCTCCTATTTTCTTCAAGTACAAGTTACTATCTATTGTTCCTTCAGAAAATCCAAGCTTTGCTAAGTATTTTTCCAAACTTGTATACCAGATTCTTGGTGCTTGCTTTAATTTATACATTGCTTTCTTTAGCCTGCAAACCATATCCTTCTCTTTTGTTAAAGGAAAACCCTTTGGTTGTTCAATGTAAACTTCTTCTTCAAGTTCTCCATTCAAGAATGTTGATTTAACATCCATCTAATATACCTTAAAATTCTTGTTTGTTGCATATGCTCGGAACATTCTGACTACTTCTATCCTTGCTACAGGTGCATATGTTTCCTGATAATCAATTCTTTCTTGTTAAGAGTAGCCTTTTCATACAAGTCTTTCTTTATTCCTTATTACTTCTCCTTGTTCATTTATTTTGTTTCTGAATAGCCATTTTGAGGCCAATCACATTTTTTTCCTTAGCTCTAGGAACTAATTCCCATGTGTCATTTTTTATTATCTGTTGGAGTTCTTCCTCCATTTCTCTTATCCAATGATCATCTTTGATTGCTTCATCTGCACTTCTTGGTTCTACTTGAGATATCAGACATAGTTCTTCATTTATTCTACTCCTTGTCATTACTCCATTTTCTTTACTTCCTATTATCTAGTCAGCAAGATGATGTCTTATCATGTTCCTATTTGGGGTAGGAGTTGCTACTTCAACTCTTATTTCAGGCATTGTGCTCTTTTCTTCTCTTATATCTTCAATTTGCACATTATTCTAAAAGTTGTTAGTCTTGAGAAATAATTCATTACTTCTATTATACATTCTAGAATAATCATCTCCATCAAATTTATAATCCATTATCCTTTCCTTGTGCCAAATTTTTCATCAATTTTAACATTTGCACACTCTACTATAGTTTTTGTTCTATAGTTGAAACATGTGTAAGCTTTACTTTTTAATGAATAGCCAGGAAACATACCTTCATCACTCCTTGGATCAAACTTACTGATATCATCATCTCTTTTGATGTAACATTTGTTTCCAAATATCTTGAAGTACTTGACTGATGGTGAGTGACCAAACCATAATTCATAAGGTGTTTTATCATACCTTTCTTTATCTACACTCTGTTTAGTGTGTATACTATTGTATTGACTGCTTTTCTCCAGAAGGTCTTTGGTACATCATTCTCAAACAACATAGCCCTTGTTGCTTTAGTAATTGATTTGTTTCTTCTTTCAGCAATCCCATTATGCTCAAATGTATGGGGTGAAGATAGTTGTCTCCTAATACCATGCTCTTCATAATAGATATTGAATTCTCTGAAAGTGAATTCTTGTCCTCTTTCTAACCTTAAGCTCTTGATTTTGACTCTAGATTCATTCTCATCTTTGTTCTTAAATATCTTGATTTTCTCAAATGCTTCTATTTTTTCTTTACGAAAAGCTACCCACATCATTCTAGTGAAATCATCAACAAAAATCATAAAGTACCTTTCTCCACAGTATCCTCTTGTTCTTGTAGGACCACTCAGATCTGTATGAATCAATTCCAGCTTTTGTGTAGTACAAAATTGTTTTCTAGGAAATGAGACTCTCTTCTGCTTAGCCAAAATACATTCCTTACAAATAGTATTAGTGGGCTTAATGATCATAGGTAAATCTCTTACAACAAGTGTATTATTGGCCTTCACAATGTTATCAAAGTTACTGTGACAAAATCTTCTATGCCATAGCCAATTGTTGTCAATCTTAGCTACCAAACATGTTATTTCAATGGAGTTTAAATGAAATACATTACCTCTAGTTCTTGTGCCAGTGCCAAATATTTGCCTTCCTTGTTTTTGATAATGCATATGTTATTACCAAACTACAGTTGGTAACCTTTGTCCATAAGATGTCCAACACTCAATAGGTTATGCTTCAGTCCATCAACAAAGTAAACATCATCAATGTATGTTTTACCATCAAGTGTGATTGATCCAATTCCTATAATATGATGGGCTTTATTTTTTCCTATTCTAAAAATTCCTCCATCATGACTTCTGAATTTGAAAAAACTCACTCATATCACCACTCATGTGATGTGAACAACAACTATCAATGATCCAATCTTTTTTTCAACTTGTGAGATCAGGGCACTTTCTTCTCTAATTTCTCTGTCAAGATCATCCTTCTTTATAGCTATGAATCCTAATTCATGTTCACTCATTTTTTGATCATATTCCTCTTCTTCTTCTTCTTTATTAGCATATAAACAATTTCTAGGTATTCTAGACTTGAACCTTCCCTTATACTTTCTTTCTCTTTTAGGATACTTGGATTCATAATGATCATATTAATTACATATCCAACATTTGAAGATATTATTACCATCTTTTTCTCTTTCCACAAGAAAAGCTACTCCCTCTTGGATCTTTTCTACAATGGACTTGCTATTGCTAGTAATGTCTCCCTAGGCTTTTGTACTCCTTGCTAAACCAGGTTTGATGTTTAGTGCAATGAATGCTACCTCAACTTTTACCAATTCTCCAAACTATTTCAAATCAAATTATGCAGCTTCCAATCTACCAAGCAATGTCTCTTTGGTGAAATTAATAGTATAGGGTACCATCAGCTAAATCATTTATCCTACTATTTTGAAAGGTGGTGTCAGACTTTTCAAAATCTTCCATATTAGTTCATCATCAGATTTCTTTCCATCAAGAGATGTGATTCTTGCAACAATCTCAAATCATCTCCCAACATAGCTTCTTATAGATTCATCTTCCATCATTCTAGCATCTTGGAAAGCACAATACAAATTTTGCAATTTGACCCTTTTTGCATATGTATCACCCTCATAATTAGCCTCTAAAGTTTTCCAAATTTCATGAGATATGAGATGTTTTAATTAATTTTACCTAACTATACTCACTTTCAAGTAATGTTGACAATATTTTTTCTCTTACCTTATGTTGCACATAAACACTTCTCTCTATTCCTCGGTACAGGTTTCAAGATTGTCTTCTTCTACAATATTTTTAGATGTCTTAGTTACAAGACAATATCCTCAACCCATGCATAAGAGATGAGTCTTCATTTTATCCTTCTAGCTATCATAGTTTGTGTCATCGAATCTAGAACGGAACAAATTCACCATGGATCTCCTAAAGTTGTTAAACTTCCCTTCAAGGACCTAAAGCTCTGATACCAATTGCTAGAAATAGTAGATCACCAATATAACTAGGGAGGTGAGGGTGAATTAGTTATATATTAATCTTGAGAAATTCTTAAATATTCAATCAAGTAAACAACAATCATAAAGAAATGTGCATATACATTTACACTAGATATGTTGACTAGGGAAACCCTTGATCAAAGGGAAAACCCTAGTGGGAATGATACCCACGAAATAATGTACTAATTTGAATATTCCTTGTTAGAGGATGGAAACTGTTAGGTGTCTGTTACAACACTTAGTACAAAGAGTCCTTGTTAAGAGAATTTGAATCCCTATTAGGAGATTCCAACATTGTTAGGTGTTGTAGAAGGCAGTTGAACCCACTGTCCAAACAGCTTCAAGATTAGATCAATGAACCCACTGTCTAATTGATCTCAGTATTATTCCTTTCAGAATAATAGATGTGAGATAATCTTTTGCTTCTTCCTCTATCTAGTACGTTAGACTTCTTCACCTTTAGATCATGCAATCAAATCTAGAACTCTAAATCCATCAACAATAACCCTTGAGGTCACACATTAGTAGATTACTTTGTTCCTCTACTTCACAATTTGCAATGGTGAAGTCACCTATCTTGTTTTAGAAGATGAAAATGGTGAAGTCAAAAGGAACAAAGGAAGACTAGTTTGCAAGGGATATGCAAAAGAAGAATGAATTGACTATGGAAAGACATTTGGCCCTGTTGCTAGATTGGAAGGAGTAAGAAGTCTACTTTCTTATTCTACATACAAAGGTTTCAAAGTTTATCAAATGGATGTTAAATCTACATTTCTAAATGGCATATTAGAGGAAGAATTTTACATAGAATAGCTAGAAGGTTTTGTTGATGTTAATAATAAGAACATGGTATGCAAATTACACAAAGCTCTATATGGTTTGGAACAAGCACCAAGAGAATGGTATAAGAGACTTCATAAGTATCTTGTGAAGATTGGATTTGAAAGGACTGATGATAAAAACAATCTATACATAAAGATAGAGAAAGGAAAAGGTATTTTGTTATTTGAAACTTTTTGCTGGTGATATCATATTTGGAGGTAAAGATACTTTATGTAAGGATTTTGCAAATCAAATGAAGCAAGAATTTGAAATGTCTATGTTTGGAGAAATCAAATTCTTTGTGGATTTTCAAGTATATCGGATGAAATGTGGTATATACATCACGTAGTCAAGTCTGTCAAAGAAATATTAAAATTTTTTGGATTGAAGGATTCCAAACTTGTTAGTACACCTATGGTGATAGGACTCAAGTTGTCAAAGAATGATGATTCAGCTGAAGTGAACCAAACACTCTATAGGTCTATGATTGGAAAATTACAATATGTGGTACATAGTAGACCTGACATTGCATTATCTATAGGGATAGTTGCAAGATTTTCTACAAATCCTAGGGAGAATCATTTAATGGTTGTGAAGAGAATAATGAGATATTTGAAAGGAATAGAAGACTTTGGTCTATACTATAAGAAGAATGAAAATTTTGAATTAAGAGCCTATACTGATGCTGATTGGGCTAGAAACATTGATGATAGAAAAAGCACCAATGGAGGAGCATTTTTCTTAGCCAAGAGGCTAGTTACATGGACTAGCAAGAAACAAAATTGCACCTCACAATCTACTGCTGAAGCTAAATATGTCATTGCTGCTATAAATTACACAAACATTATATGGATCAAATAGCTACTCAAAGGAATGGAGGAAGATATCAAAGAACTATTGATACTTTATTGTTATAATACAAGTGCTATTGATATACTGAAGAATCTAGTGATGCACACAAAGACTAAGCACATTGCAATCAAGTATCATTAGTTGAGAGAGT
The DNA here is from genome assembly GCA_028749045.1 of Cupressus sempervirens. Taxonomy (NCBI): domain Eukaryota; kingdom Viridiplantae; phylum Streptophyta; class Pinopsida; order Cupressales; family Cupressaceae; genus Cupressus; species Cupressus sempervirens. The sequence goes on from CM053785.1 coordinate 63,322,587, forward strand.
TAGTTCAAGTTAAAGAGGTGAAGATGGAATATGTTAACACAAAAGAGAAAATTTATGATATCTTCACAAAAGAATTACCTAAGGATGCTCATGAGTATCTAAGAGGTAAACTAGGGGTGATACCCCTATCAAAGTCTATTTAACAAGAGGAGTTCCATGCATCAAACAAGTTGATGTCCATATGTTACAAATTAATGTAAAGGATTGTACTTTAGGATCTTTCTAAAGTAATCAAAGAGCTAAAATCTCAAATTAGTCACAAGTAAGGTGATAGAGGGAGAAACTGAAGAAACTAAAAAAGCTTGCATCTACATGTTAAGATGGCAAAATTTTGTTGGCATAAGTCTTTGGCATTGTTGTCAAAGAGGGAGATATAATTATTGATCAAGTCAAGACCAAGCCAATACAAAGAAATTTACTGATCAAGAGACAATTGCAAAGAAAAGAGAGAAGAAAGAAGGAGAGATTGTTATTCAAAGGGTGAAATATTAAAGATAATATTATTGATCAGAAGAGAATACAGGTATGATGAGGGAGATAGTAATATGTAATAAAGAAGGAGAAATCCTAAATATCTACCTAGTAAGAGGGAGATATAAGATGAAACTCAGAGGGAGTTATAAAGAGTTTTGTAACCTATTTAGAAGACGGAAGTTTCTAATAGAAGAAGAGATTTGAATACAAGGAATTATTTTCTTTTTGGTATTGGTATTATCTAACTATTTTAACCTAGTCAGTTTGGGTGAACAAGGTGTTTACCATCTGGATTTCCATTAATGCCAAAGAGGGAGATTTTTGAGAATGGATTGAAGAAGCTAATCAAAGAGGGATATTGTAAAGGGAGATTGTTGAGAACATACAAGTATGACAAATATGCTTCAATCATTGTTTTATCACTGATGTCAAACCTGCTATTTGCTAGTAAGAAAACTACTATATGATTTAAGTGCTATCACTTAGATGATTGATGAAGAGTATTTAATCAAAAGATGTAACAAGAGCACCTAGAGGAAAGGTTGAGTTATGATTATGTAAAGAAGTACAAGAATCAGTTAAGATAGTGATGACATGATGTATTGATAATCTACTTAAGGTTAAAAAGGTTGGTTACACTAAAAAAATTTAGAAGAATAAGTTACACAAAGTTTTTCTACCAAGCTTGACCTAGTGGATAGTAGGTGTCAAGCAAAGTCAGTGCAAGCTTAGCAAAAAATTAGTTGAAGCAGAGTAAAAGTTCATTCTAGTGTATGCCGAGAAAAATAGTAGATGTCAAGTAAAGTTTAGTTGATGTCGAGCATCAGTAAACTTTAGTTAGTGCTAAGTAATTTCATAATGGATGTAGAGAAAAGCAGTATGTGCCAAGCATCAAAAGGAAGATAATGTCGAGCTACTACATTATTTAAAAGATCATTAGTTCAATAAATCTGAGCTGACAAGTTTATTTTCTTGGATTATGTGAACTAGGTGGAAGATAAGGATGATGAGATAGTGGCACAAACTTCAAGGTAAACCATTTTTAGATGACTTAAAAGAGGATTCAAACAAAAATTTCTAGAAGAGAGATGGAATGTGGATAGATACATTGTATCTGATGGGGAGAGGTAGGTTAGACTAACTAGTCTATGCTATTGACCCACACTGGGCTCTTGGTGTTCTCCTAACACCTAACTTGGTCTATAGGATTTCTTGCAACTTAGAACATCCTCTAACCTACCCTAACCTTCCCACCAAGTGAAATGATCAAATCTTGCTCCATGACTCTCTTATTCTCCTAGGAATGCAATTCTTTCAAAAGGCATATGTAGGTCTACCAGGGTTCTACAGCACTCCCTGTTCTAAGAAAATTTTTGATGATTTTAAAGGTGTTATTGGAAAACTTTTAGCATGCTTTAATTGATGGTGACAATGGGTTCCTACCCGATTTCCAAATTCCTTCACAATAGGCTACTAAAAGAGCCCCTAATTAGGCCTCCACCTAGATTTATAGGGCTAATAAATTATTACCCTTAGAGATTCATTAGACCTGGAATTAAGAAAATTTGTTTCACACAATCCATAATCAAATATTTTTGAGATTTTAGGCCACCAAAAGGCTGTACAATAGTAATGAAAAAAATAAGGGTTTTGGAGGGTATTGAGGGCTGCCTACTGTCCTCAACCTTCAAACAGATTATTAAACTCAAAAGAACTTCTCCTCTTCAAGAAAGAACCTTCTTATATCCCTCTTGAATCCCTCTAAAGGGAAAGTCTTAAATCATCATACTTTTCTCTTGAGAACTACTTCTTTGCTAATTGCTCCTAGTTGGGCATTGACTGAGGCAGCAGAGAAGGAATTTCAAATATTGAAACAAGAGGTAGCTACAAAACCCATTTTAATCTTACCTAATTTTGATAAGTTATTCACCCTTGAATGTGATGCAAGTAATGTAGTAGTAGGGGTGTATTGAGTCAAGAAGGAAGACATGTGGCATTCTTTAGTGAGAAACTCAATGAGGCTAAGAAAAAATATTCAACCTATGACTTGGAGTTGTATGTGTTAGTAAAATCTCTCAAGAAGTGGAGACATTAACTCCTACCCAAAGAATTTTTTTTCTTTACAGATAATTAGGCTTTGATTTATATAAATACTTAAGAAAAGCTTAGTAATAGGCATTTGAAGTGGATGGACTATCTACAATCTTTTACATTCACAATCAAACAAAAGAAGGGGTAGCTCAACAAAGTAGCAGATGCCTTGAGTAGTGATGCAGGAGCATCCAGAGGTATAAGGGCAATCCTGTGTCACCCAAAAAAAATGTACTTAGAATTAGTTTCTGTTTCATATCTTTTCATTTTTAGATACCCAAAAAAATAGGAGCATGCAATTTGGCCATCATTTTGGTGACCTAGAAGGTGTGAATTTTCCAAATGAATGTAATTGTGATTTAGAGCATTCCAGAAAAAGAATCAGGTCAAAAGGCCCCATGGTTTGAAATTTATTGCAATTTTTCGAGTTTTGGAGACCTCCTAAGAATGCTTCAAAGTTAGGTTAGGGGCATTAAATGACCTTGAAAAGGGTCAAAAAATGGGGGGACAAGAAAATCTGGTCCATAGGGCTATAGAGCACTTTGAGAGCTTTCCAAAAATGTAAACGGTTCGTCAATCGAAGCTATGGTTCAAAAGTTATGCCTCTCGAAAGTTCGGTTACCGTTTTTGGATTCTTCTAGATTTGCACCAACTTCTAACGCAGCTTCTGGAACCTTCTATTTGGTCGGTGGATGCCTACTAGCACTTTCTAGAATTTACTCCTAGTCCTTAACCCTCCAGGGTCTATTTAAGGAAATTTATGGCATTGTAAAAGGCAGTTCAGAGTGGAGTTTGAGAGAAGGTACTGAAAGGAGAAATTATCTCCAGATTTATGCTATTGTAAGCCTCAGGGCATGTTTTGAAGATTACTTTCTCTGTACTATTTGTACTAGCTTATTTTCTTAGTCAATATAATTTTCCCCTTTTCTGTTGTGTCCATTCTGTTCTTGGGTTGTGTCCCCATCAAGTGGTATTAGAGCTAGTTTTCCTGAGTGTGTAGACAGAACGCCGACTGTGAGGTAGTTTGCACCAGGACTATGTGGTTGTGGGTTTGAGTTAAGAAGATGCCTCCATGAAGAGAGCGTGGTGGAAGGGCCAAAGCTATTAATCTTGAGGAGGTTAGAGCCCTCCAAAGGCAGGTGCAAGCATTGCAAGAGGAGCTTCGTAGAGGAGAAAATGTTGTCGTAGGTGACAATAGTGAGGATGAAAATGTAGAAGAAGTAATGGGACCAAAAGAGGAATTTGATGAGGAATTTTTGAATCATGTAGAGGAAAGGCTTTTTAGGGCCATTACTAAGTTTGGGAAAAGACCCACAATTGAAGTGGGTGTATTTTCAGGAAATCTGAAACTAGATGAGTTGATCGATTGGATCAATGAACTGGAAGAATACTTTGAGTATGAGGATATCAAGGACCCAGATAGGGTTAAGTTTGCAAAGGCCAAACTGAAAGGCCATGCCAAAATTTGGTGGCAAGAGGTTCAATTGGAAAGAAACAAAAGAGGAAAGGAGAAGATCACAAGATGGGATCGCATTGTGGAAAAATTGAAGAAGCAGTTCATTCTTGTGGACTACGAGCTTGATTTGTTTAAGAAGATGCATGGGTTAAAGCAAGCAGGAAGATCAGTCCAAGAATATACAGAGGAATTTTATCGACTCTTGATTAGAGCAGGGCATGCAAAAGCAAATAAGGAGAAGGTTGCTCATTATATCAGTGGGTTGCGACCTAGCATCCAGGAGGAATTAAGTCTGGTAAGAATGACCAGCGTTGAAGAGGCATACCAGTTTACCCTATGAGTTGAAGAGAAGTTGAATAAAAGGTTTGAAGGAAGACAAAGAGGGTGCAATCAAGGAGAAAGGGGAAGCGGTAGGTCATCTGGAGGCCGCAACGAAACCCAAAAGAAAAATGAAGATGAGGGTACTAGCAGGAACCAGAGGAATGAGGGTTTCAACCGCTCCCGTGACCAAGACTTTGAAAATCAGAGAGGAAGAGGTAGAGGATGTGGACAAGGAAGAGGAGGCTTCTGTGGTACCTATTTCCATTGTAATGAAGAAGGTCATCGTGCCTTTGAATGCCCTCAATGATAAGGAAGGACAGATAGGAGAGCTGAGGGCCAAGCTAGGGTTGCTCATGTGGATGAGGATGCACAATCATTCCATTTAGAGGATGCAAAAAGAGGAGAGACCTTGGTAAATGAAAGAGTCCTACTAAGTGGTGAGGACAACGGAGGAGTTTGTTCCATACCAGATGCAAGTGTGAGGATAAATTTTGTGATGTGATCATTGATGGTGGTAGTACTGATAACTTGGTATCAGAAGAGATGGTCTCTAAGTTGAAGCTCAAGAGGGAGAAACATCCCTAGTCCTATTGGATTGCTTGGGTAAAAGATGATCATAAGGTCCTGGTAAGTGAACAATGTTTAGTGAAATTCAAAATTGGAAGTTACCATGATGAAGTTCTCTGTGATGTTATTTCGATGGATGTTTGCCATCTATTATTGGGTAGACCATGGCAGTTTGATAGACATGCAGTGCATGATGGACATGCAAACACATACTCTCTGACAAAGGATGGAGTTCGCCACAAATTGAAGCCCATGAAAAAGGAAGGTGTAAAGGTATGTAGCAGTGCTAGGATTTGTCTTGTTGATGGAAGGAATTTTTTAGATGGCATGAAACATCAGCATATGTGCTATTCTTTGATTCCTAGGAAAGATAAAGAAGGTAGTAGTGAAATACCACTTGAAGTTTCAGATTTACTAGGGGAGTTTGGAGATATTATCTCTGATAATGTTCCAGATGGATTGCCACCAGTAAGGCAAATCAGTCATCAGATAGATCTAATTCCAGGAGCTAGTTTGCCTAACAAGGCTGCTCACAGGATGACTCCTACTGAAATAGAGGAGCTAAATAGACAGGGTCAGGAGTTGTTGAGGAAGGGCTTGATTCGAGAGAGCCCGAGTCCATGTGCAATAGCTGTAGTACTCGCACCAAAAAAGGATGGAGAGTGGAGGATGTGTACAGATTCTTGAGCTATAAATAGGATCACCATCAAGTACCAGTTTCCTTTGCCAAGGATGGATGATATTATGGACTACTTGAGTGGAGCTCAGTACTTCACAAAGATAGATCTGAAGAGTGGTTATCACCAGATATGGATTCGAGAAGGAGATGAGTGGAAAACAGCCTTCAAGACCAAGGAGGGTCTTTATGAGTGGTTAGTCATGCCTTTTGGATTGACGAACGCCCCAAGCACCTTCAAGCGGCTCATGAATGAGGTACTTAAGAAGTTCTTGAGAAAATTTGTTATTGTTTATTTGGATAATATTTTAATTTTCAGCAAGACTTTGGAAGAACATTTATTGCATATTCGTAGTGTCCTTGAAAGGCTAAGGGAAGAGAAATTGTTAATTAATTTGAAGAAGTGTAACTTTGCAAAAAGGGAGTTAGTCTAATTGGGGTTTGTTATATCACCTAAAGGTCTCAAAATGGATCCAAAGAAGGTAAAAGCCATCTTGGAATGGCCTACTCTGACGTCTGCTACTGAGGTAAGATCATTTCATGGTCTAGTTAGTTTCTACATAAAGTTTATTAAGAATTCCAGTGGCATATGTGTACCCCTAAATGATACAATAAGAGGGGATAGAAAAGAGTTCAAATGGACTGCAGCAGCTGCGAGAAGTTTTGAATTTCTGAAGAAGAAGGTAACAGAACAACCTGTGTTGGCACTTCCAAATTTTAGAAGAGTGTTCCAGGTGGATTGTGATGCTAGTGGCAGCACTATTGGGGCTGTATTAAGCCAAGAAGGTAAGCCTATTGCATATTTTAGTGAAAAATTGAATGATGCAAAGAAGAAGTATTTTGTTTATGATCAAGAGTTCTATGCAATAGTTCAGGCCTTAAAGAAATGGAGGCATTATTTATTGCCAAAAGAATTTGTTTTGTATACTGATCATCAGGCATTACAGTACCTAAATAGCCAAGGTAAATTGAATCAGAGGCATATGAAGTGGGTAGAGTTCTTGCAGAGCTATACATTTGTGTTGAAGCATAGAAGTGGAAAATCTAACAGGGTTGCAGATGCACTAAGTAGGAGACAGTTGTTACTTACAACAATGCAGGTTGAAGTAGTTGGGTTTGATGAACTCAAGAATTTGTACCCCGAGGATCCTAATTTTGTTAAAGCATTGAAAGCTTGTAAAGAACCTATTGCTGTAGATAGAACCAAGTGATTAGACTATTTGATTCAGGATGGCATGTTGTTCAAAGGTAGTCAATTGTGCATTCCAAGGAGTTCCATGAGGGAAAATCTGATTATGGAGAAACACAGTGGAGGGATGGCAGGACATTTTGGTCGAGATAATACCATTGCCATTCTTAGAGAACATTATTTTTGGCCTCAAATTTCACAGGATGTGAAGAAGTTTGTACAGAGTTGCCAGGTTTGTCAAGTTGCCAAGGGGTTTAATCACAATACTGGCCTATATCAGCCATTGCCTGTTCCATCAAGGCCATGGGAGGACATAAGTACGGATTTTGTTCTTGGATTGCCAAGGACACAAAAGGGTAACGACTCAGTATTCGTGGTGGTTGATAGGTTCTCCAAAATGGCACATTTCATTCCATGCCACAAAACTCATGATGTTGTTCATATTGCAGACTTGTTTTTCAAAGAGGTGGTAAGACTACATGGTCTTCCAAGGAGTATAGTTTCTGAAAGAGATAATAAATTTGTGGGGTATTTGTAGAGGACATTGTGGAAGATAGAGCAAGGGGAGAGGACAAGTGCTGAAGCTGAGGAATTTGCTAAATATATCAGGCGTCTACATGAGGAGGTTCAAGCACACATTACCAAGATGAATCAAGAGTATAAAGCTAGGGCTGATCAAAGGAGAAGACATAAGGAATTCCAAGTAAGGGATCTAGTCATGCTGCACTTACAAAAAGAAATATTTCTAGCTGGTACTTACAACAAGCTGAAAATGAAGAAATTTGGCCCTTGCAAAATTTTGAAGAAACATGACTCAGGAAATGCATATGAGGTGGAGCTGCCTGATGGTATTCACATTTCTCCCATTTTCAACATTGCAGATTTAACAGAGTATCATGATGATGGTGCAAATGAAGAGCTAGTGTTAGAGCCATGCCCGATTCCTGCTTCTAAGAAGGAGGAGATAGAAGACATTCTAGATCATCGTGTGGGTAGGAGTACCAGAAATAGGCAATATGAAGAGTACTTGGTGAAGTGGAAAGGACGGCCAATCAAGGACTTAACTTGGATTTCAGCAGCTAAGGTTTCCCATTTGGGATTTCCTCTACCATCTATAAAGTGACAGGGTCACTTTTCAATCTACCCTGGGTGTCTGATGCAGGAGCATCTAGAGGTATAAGGGCAATCTTGTGTCACCCAAAAAAAATTTACTTAGAATTAGTTTTTGTTTCATGTCTTTTCATTTTTGGATACCCATTTGGGTCAAATAAAGGTTCCAACTCTCACAGTTCAACTATCAGTGTGCTAGAAAATCCAAAAAAAAATAGGAGCATGCAATTTGGCCATCATTTTGGTGACCTAGAAGGTGTGAATTGGCCAAATGAATGTAATTGTGATTTAGAGCATTCCAAAAAAAGAATTAGGTCAAAAGGCCCCACGGTTTGAAAGTATTGCAATTTTTTGGGTTTTTGAGACCTCCTAAGAATGCTTCAAAGTCAGGTTAGGGGCATTAAATGACCTCAAAAAGGGTCAAAAAATGGGGGACGAGTGAAGCTGGTCCATAGGGCTATAGAGCGCTTCGAGAGCTTTCCAAAAATGTAAACGGTTCCTCAATCGGAGCTACGGTTCAAAAGTTATGCCTCCCGAAAGTTCGGTTACCATTTTTGGATTCTTCTAGATTTGCACTGACTTCTAACGCGGCTTCTGGAACCTTCTATTTGGTCGGTGGATGCCTACTAGCACTTTCTAGAATGTACTCCTAGTCCTTAACCCTCCAGGGTCTATTTAAGGAGATTTCCTGCATTGTAAAAGGCAGTTCAGAGTGGAGTTTGAGAGGAGGTACTGAAAGGAGAAATTATCTCCAGATTTATGCTATTGTAAGCCTCAAGGCATGTTTTGAAGATTATTTTCTCTGTACTATTTGTACTAGCTTATTTTCTTAGTCAATATAATTTTCCCCTTTTTTGTTGTGTCCATTCTATTCTTGGGTTGTGTTCCCATCAAGTAGGAAGCTTTTGATGGTCCAAGAAGTGCAGCTACAAAGAATTGGAAGAGAAGGTTTTAAATATTTGTAAGAAGAGGATGAAGACTTCTCCCAAGCCTACAAGGTATTCCTAGAGTTTGAGAATCACTTTCATAGTGATTTTACAAATTATACCCTTCAAAATGGATTATTATTTAAAGGTAATCAGCTATGTGTACCTAAGGGATCCATGAGGGATAATCCAGTTCAAGAGAAGCATAATGGTAGCTTGAGTGGACATTTTGGCATAAACAAGACATTGTAGTTAATATAGAGATACTACTTTTGGACCAAGTTAGAAAGGGATGTATGAAGATATGTTGAGAAATGTAGAATATTTTAAAGAGCTAAAGGAGGTTCAAGTAATGCAGGACTCTTTCAATGCTTGTAATTTCAAATAGGCCTTGGGAATGTGTAAGTATGGATTTTTTGGTTGGACTCCCCAAAACAAAATTAGGTATGGACAACATTTATTTTGTAGTAGACAGGTTCTCTAAAATGAATCATTTCATTCCATGTAAAACTACTTATGATGCAAGTTATATAGCACATCTCTTCTTCAAGGAGATAGTTTAGATTCATAGACTACCTTTGAGTATCTACAATCTTTTACATTCACAATCAAACACAAGAAGGGGAAGCTCAACAAAGTAGGAAATGCCTTGAGTAGGAATATTTTGATGGTCCAAGAAGTGCAGCTACAAAGAATTGGAAGAGAAGGTTTCAAATATTTGTAAGAAGAGGATGAAGACTTCTCCCAAGCCTACAAGGTATGCCTAGAGTTTGAGAATCACTTTCATAGTGATTTTGTAGATTATACCCTTCAAAATGGATTATTATTTAAAGGTAATCAGCTATGTGTGCCTAAGGGATCCATGAGGGATAATCCAGTTCAAGAGAAGCAAAATGGATTTAGCGGATGAAGGGGGGATATGGTAGGTTGTTTTGGGTTGCAAAGATGGTGGAGGGGGGATGAAATAAGATTTCTTGAAGGAGTGATGGGAGGCTGGCATGGTGGGCTTGGAGATAGGCTTGGTTTGGGGGTGTGGTGTACCAACACCTTTAGATGGTGAGCCTTTGGATACATATCCAAGACCATGAAATCCTAGATTTTTTTGTGCAATAATAGGCTCTCTGATTCCTTGCTCTTGTGGTCCTAAACCTTGACCCTTATAATGCCATCGATTGAGCATTTGAACAAGCTGAGGAAACTTTTTTCTTGCAGAAAATGGTGGAAGTGATTTATTAGGTGTATTGCAATGGGGAGATATTGTTCTTAATTCTTCTGCTGAGAGAGGGCCACCGTGGATGAATGTAAGTGAACCAAGAGGGTAGATTATAGATGGTGGAATAGCTTGGATAGGTGGTAAGATGGAAGCATGGAGCAGGGGAGATGTAAGGATAGGATCTTGATGTAGCTGGTGGGATGACAAGATATCTTGTAGTGGAGGAGATATGGCTTGAGGTTTTGGAGATGGAGGAGATGGTGATTGCACTATGGATGGAAGACATGGTACGATGATATCTTCATTTATGCTTTGGGGGATGTCAACATGCTTTTGGGTAGGATCTTGATAGGATTGGTTTGGAGTGGATGGTGTGATAGGAGGTAAAGGGATGGATTCTTCAAAGGTAGCAGATGGATAGATGGGAGATTCAGTAGTGGAGATGGGTGAGTAGAAGATGGATGCATAAGGGTCATTACGAGAGATTTGGGAAATGCTTGGAGGTGATGTGGATAGGATTTGGAGGGATTTGATAGGTGGTGGGATTTTGATGCTTGCGAGAAGTGGAAGGATTTTAAGCCATTTGATGGATGGTATGGGGATGATAGCTATGGGAGATGGAGGTGATATTATAGATGGGGAAGCTTCATCACTGACTACTTCACATGGTTGGATTAGATGACATGGCTTATCGACTGTTGGAGGCAACTTTTCTTGTATTTCCTCTAGGAGATTCTTTGAAGACTCGTGTGTTGAAGGTGGAGGTGGATTGACAGGAATAGCTAGTGTGATGAGGGTGGAAGATTGGAAGCTTGGTTGATGGGGTGATGGAGGGGAAGCTGGAATATCATATGGCATGACTAGATAGTTTGGAATAACTCTTGGATTTTGGGGGATGCTTGGGGGAATGTTTCTAAGGCTTTCAATATACCCGTCATAGTCAACAAGATTTTCATCATCATTGGAATAGGAGGTGGCGGGAGCAAGGACAATGCGACCAAACACATCATGATAGGATTGGTACTTCATGCTTTGATGGTGAGTTTGATGGGGATGGGGTCTTGCATATGGATGAACATGGAAGCTCATGGTTGGATTTGGATTAAGCATAGATTTTGGATTGGCTGATGAAAGATTTCCTAGGGAGAATCAAAGCTGCATGACAGACCTAAGGAGGATAGGTTGGAGATTTTTGGCTTTCCTGTGGATGGAAGACTTCAAGGGCATGTTGTCAAAAAGTGAGAGTTTTTCTTTCCTATGCGCTAGATTTAGTGGTGGCTATGTCAACTTGAGGATAGACTAATGATCCTATGGGCATGACACGAGATTGACCACTTGTGGATCCCAACCTTTAGGTCAAGGTGATGAGGGATGCAAGTGACAAAGCTAGATTACCCTAGACAATGCTCTATCAGAGGGATAACCTTGGTGAGATTGGTTGATTGGTAGGATAGATTGATTGGATAGCAAATTTTGGCAAAGTGACAACAACTCTTTAAAGGCTTGGGTGATTTTGGATTGGGTTGCTAGCTGGCTAGGGGGATGATTTGGATGGACTTTGGATTTGGGATTGTTCTAAGGCAAAGAACTAGATAGATTCGGTTGCAGCGGGGAAGCTTGGATAATTTTCTGATAAGGCAGTGACTACGCTAAGTATGCCTTGAGCTGGGAGATTTCTACTTTTCTGGGATTTTGACCAAAGTTGGCAAACATCCGTTCAAAAGCTGTGAACAAACAAGCAGACAAACATTTGGAGCAAGCACATCAAACACACCAACATCCTAGGAAGCTTTCTACAAGGATGAAATTTGGTTTAGCTAGGGAGTCCTCGATATACGCAAGGTACGTGAGGCCCAAATTCGTAGATGAAACCAAAAAGATGTCACACAGCCGAGAGGAGCGGTAACCCACTTCTCCTCTTTCACTTCTCAAGGGTATAAAGCTCCTTGAGGCTTAGCCTGAGTGACAAAATCTTGATTCTAAGAGAGGTGTCTTTGGATTCACCTCCCAATTTTTATACTCCGTCGGAACGCTGGAGTTGAGGTCATCCCAAGGGGTGATGAAATCCCCAAGCAGGCCTCCTAAAAAGTGTAAAACAAGACCACATACATGATCTTGGGCTTTAAAAGACACGCGTTTATTCCAATTGATGATTTATATTTTGTAAGCTATGATTGAAGACACTTGTGATTATGGTATACAATGTTCATTCCAATTTGACAGCATCATCAGCATAATGAAAGTCGAGAGATCGTCAACATAAGAAATGCGAGCATCATTGAAAATGTGTCCAAACCATGCAATCTTCATTGATTGTTAGGCATTCAAGATTGAGTGTGAGTTTTTTTTAAGCCCAAAACAAAGATGTGTGAAACTTGATTGCCAAGCGCGCGCCCGGAGGCCCTCCACGTCAAGATTTGTCCAATTTTTATGCCCAAATGAAGTGTGAGCGAGATTAATGCGCATTAAAGAAATTTTCTAACTTAGAAAAACCACTAAAGACCCAAGTGAGTGGAGTTTGATCTTTGTGGAGCACTTAACACCCTCTTAGGTAGAACCATCCCCATAGATGGTGCTGAGATTGCAACCAATGGTTAAATTGATGGGTGATTAAAGAGGGTGAGTCCAACTACAAACTTACTCAAAGCATTTTTATTAGTTTTTATGTGGATTCTTTTTATGCCCCAAAAGATGATTATTTGATCTATGGCATTCAAGATTGGATTTGTTGTTTTAATCATGCATTCATAAAAAAAACAAACTTGATTTTAATCCATGGCACTCAAGAGTGATTTTAGCAACATGCATTCAAAGACAAGTGATTAAATATTCAAGTTTTTTTTCCTTTGAGCATTCAAGATTGAGATTTTGTGTGTTGTTTTAAGAACTTTGAAGTGCTTTGTTTTAACCTTAGATCATTCAAGATTGTTTTTGGACTCAAAAGTGAAAATGACTCTTTGGACTTTTCTTTTCATTCAAGATTTTGTGTTCTAGTTTGCATGTTTTAAGCCCAAAAATGATATTCCTAGATTGTTTTGATGCATGAAAAACTTAAGAAACATTCAAGGTTTTGCAACAAGACATTTGTTTGGAACAAATAACAAAGCTTTTTAAGACAATTTTGGCAACCATTTAGGACTCTTAGTTTTCATGATATTTTTAAAAGAACTTTAACATATTTGCAAATGAGGTTCATTTTATCCTTGATTGATGCTTTGAGTTTGATTTAGATTTTAGTGTGCACTTAGTGTTGATTTTGAACCTTTTGAAATGGAAACTTGAAGTTCTTTTTAAATTCCAAAAAATGAAGTGTTCCTAACTTTGCATGAATGCATCTAAAACCTTTATGTTGCAAGGATGCAAATGATTAGATTGGTTTAGTTTCACTTGTTAAAAGATTTTTTTTTTTTTTTGCAAATTTTTAATTTTTTAATGGATTTAAGTATGATTTGGGGGTTCATTTTAAGCACTAAAAAGAAGTGTGTATGATTTTGCTTCCTTAAAAAAAAAAATGGCCAAGATCTCCCACAAGAAGAAGAAGAAGAAGTAGATAGAATAAGAAGAATATAGACAAGAAGAGGAAGAAGAATTCCAAGTGCTTTGTCCACATATAAGCTTGAAAAATCTGCAAATACTATGAGATAGAATATGAGTTCCTTTGTCTTCTTCATGCTCATGTGGACCTACAAAACTAATTTATATAATCCTACCAATCACAAAAACAAGCAAAATTAGCCAAAATCAGCAAATGACATACAAAACTTGACTAAAAAAGCTAATGAAGATGACCCATGCAGGGTCCCACCGGGCGTGCCAATGTATATGAGCAATGTTAGTATGCTAATAGAAACCAAATTTAAATAAAGCTTCTACAAACTAAACAAAATTCATAAACTTCAAGATAGACTAAGATGAGCTCTCAATTGAGAATATGAGCCATTAATGGACTCTCTCAATAAGAAGCTCTCTTGTTGAGTAGCTTTATCTAAATGGATAGGATGTATGCTCAATATGCTTCCAAAGGCTTCAATGGATGATTGTGGATTTTTGGTGTGGATAGATGGCTTTAGTATGGATTTGGCTCTCAAAATAGCATTATAACTTTACTTCATGGATTGTGTTATTTTGCAAAGGGGAAGGATCCAATTTATAGGCAAGAGGCTTGAGGGATTGAGGGCTAAGATGCAAGGATGGGAAAAAGCTCATGGAGGGCTCAGATTGCATGAGAAGAGAGCACATGGATTGTGCTTTCTTATAGCCAATCAAGGAGTGACACATGTCACATGGTGAGAGGATGGAGGAAAGGGGAAGGATGAGTCAACAAAGGAGGCTCAAGGGATAAAATCTTCATAAAGACCTTCATAATGACTTGTAAGAGCAATAAAAGGGCTTGTAAGAGTCATTTATGACCTAGTGGACTTCATAAAGTTTTATGGTTGAGATATTTTGAGGGTGATGAGAGAAATTTCGACTTGGACTTGATTAAGAAGGTTTTAAGCTTGTTTAGGCTTGTGCAAATGATTAGAGGATGGATTAGGATGGTTTAGGATTAGCTTAGGGATAGGCAAGTGGATGGCATTTAATGAGGGTGGGTGAAGGAGGAGATATTTGTTAACTTTGGCTTGGGTTAGTAAGTTTTAACCCATGTTTAGAGAATGTGACAAGGTTAGGAGGGGATTATGATTAGGTTTAAAGACATCTTCTAGAAGAGTCTAGACTTTGGATGAGGATAAAGACTTTCTAGAATAGTCTAGAATTTCCTAGGATGAGGATGAAGACTTTCTAGAAGAGTCTAGAACTTCTTAGGATGAGGATAAATTAGATTTTTAAGAAATAAATAAAGTTTTATTTATTTCAAGGGTTTGGGTTGAGGAGATATTTATTAAAACTTTTTTAATAAATATGAAGATTAATATTTAATCTTAATTAAATATTTTAAGTTGGGATTAGGGGTAGGAAATGATGGGATTAGCCTTTCATCGAAATTAAAGAAGGATTAGAAGATTTTGGAAGAGGTTATTGGTCATAAGAAAATTGGCCAAGTTTTGGGCAAAAAATAAATTTTTTATTTATTTTAGGATTTTTGGTCAATTTATTAATTAAATAATTAATAAATAAGGAAATAATGTTTAAATAAGATTTAAACATTTTTGGGAGGGATTCCTTAATTAAATATTTTTAATTAAGATAAAGGGATTTAATGGCATAAAAATTAATTAATTAATTAATTAATTAATTAATTAATAAATGATGATGTCATCAGGGATTTTTTCAAAAAATAAAAATACTTTATTTTTTAAAGGATTTTTAGGTGTCTACATTTTGCCCCTCTTTGATGTGATGCCGCAAGTGGCATGGCATCAAAGATAAGAAAATAAGATGCCCAAGGCTAGAGCAGAAGAGGAGAGAATGGACTGTGAGATGCCCCCCTCAAGAAGGCAGCGGGGAGAGAAAGCGAGGCTCGATGGCTTCTTGAAAAATACAAGAATCTGGGATGAACAAGGAGACTCAAATTGGATTAAGAGAAGAGGTTTAGTTAGCTCAAACTTTTACTATGGGAGAATGATAAAGGAGAATCAGATGCACAAGAGGAAGCAAGCTTAAGACTTTAGGGAAGGTGGAGGATGAAGGAGCAGAGCGCTATAAAAAGGAATCCAAGATAGGGAGATGGATGAGGGGATTATAAAGCTGATGCAATAGGATTTCAAAGAGTCAGATTGGTGGAAGATGGGTTTCAGAGATCCCTAGGACTAGGATTGTGGATCTCGAAAGATGAGGCTTGGTGGATTGATTTGGATTGGTGGATCCCTAAGACTAGGATTGTGGATCCCTAAAGCTAAGAGTGATGAGTGATTCAAAGAGATACTAATGCATAAGTTGGGGTAGGAGAGATGGATGCTAGATATGGATGGGGGATAATGGAGATGAAGGAAAACCATTGAAGCTTTTTGAGCGGGGGGATACTTCAAAGAGAAGTACCACCATGTAGTTGAGCACTAGACTTGCTATAGGACTGTTGGTTAATTGCCAAGGTTACCAAGAACATCAAGGCCTTTTCACCAACTATCCAGAGGACTGATGGACTGACTTAAAACAAACTTACAAGGATTGCCCCAGCATCACACATGAATCTTGAAAGAATTAGAGTGGAACCAACACTGGGTAACCCACAAGCAGAAAAGAAAAACAAACAAAAGACATGATCAAGACCTTACGCTCTGATTGCCCCATTCACAGTATACCATGATATGGAAGATCATGGAAACCTTGAGGAGGGAACAAGGAGATTGCTTGGAAAAGATATTTCAAGACCCAACAAGGAAGAGTCCAAATCAAAAGAAAGCGAAAATCCAAAAGAGAACTGTTTGCCAACGAGATGGGTAGGACAAGGTACTAACGGACCAAGATCAGACATGAGGAAAGCTATATCCTCTAAGGATCTATCGGAGAGCACCTAAGCTGATGGATCTAGATGAGTGATGTGTCTGGCAAGCTGAACTAAGAAGGATAACACTTTGGTGACAGGAGATCTAGTTAAAGGATGCATTGGAATAGCTAACCAAGATGTGCGATGTGTGCAAGATGTTGATCAAGGAGGAACTGACACGAACGCTGGATAGATGCAATGGTACTAAGCTAAAGAGGATGGTATGCATCCATGGGTAAAACATCACAAAGTACTTTTTCTTTATAGATTCCAATAGAAAACTCAACCCATGTCTGCTCATTAACAAGTATACTTTGCTCTTGATTCAACCAAGTTACCTTATAGGGATTTTCATGGGGAACCTTTGTAAGTTTCAGCTTCTTTGCTACCTCCTTTGATATAATATTATCTATAGATCTAGAATCCACTATAACCTTGCAAACTTTGCCTTGAATCTTGCACCTAACTCTAAAAAGAGCTCTCCTCTACTTAGGTTCACTCAGATTGGGTTTCCTTATGAGTACCTTTCTAATCATCAAGTTCTCACCCATTTCTAATTCTAGGTTGTGGATTTCATTAGTGCTTGAGCTGCCACCATCTTCTTGAGCATAAGCCACTCTCTTCTCATTACTAGGGGTTGATGGTTTATCAAGACACCTATAGGTAGGATGCCCAAGCTGTCCACATTAGTAACACTTCATGGTGGCAAAGTAGGAGTTGCTCCTTTCTACTCCTCTTCCTTTGTTTCCTTGAGATCCTCTTCCTCTACCAAAAGATCCCCTTGTGCTGAATTCAGAACTTTGTTCCAAGAGTCTACTTTCCCCCTAGTTTCTTGATTCACCACTTCTACTAGAACCACTTCTTTGACCACCTCTAGAATCTCTACCTCTTCCTTTATTCTTGGAAGTATGGTCCTACTTTCATTTTCCTTTCCTCCACTTTTAGGGCCATTTGATAACATGATGACCTATTTTAGGAGTGACAAGGCTCATTTCTTCTTGAATAGACCATTTAAGTCCATTTAGATATCTTGCCAACCTGATAATTTCATCTTCCACTACTTTAGACCTTAAGCATAGCTTTTGGAATTCTTCAATATAAGAATGCACATCCATGTCTTTTTACCTCATATTTTGTCTTCTCCTATGTAGTTATATTTCATAGTCTTCAAGAATGTAGGCCTATTTGATTTTAGCCACCATTCCTTTCCAGGAGGGGATAGGACCTTTTCCTTCTTTTTCCCTCTTTATTTGCACAAAATTTCACCAAGTGAAAGCAGTGCCTCTCAACCATAACTTTGCCATCTTAAACTTCTGAGCATCAAAGACACCATCACATTTAGAATGGTTCTCAATTCCATGATGAGATCAAGATCCATCTTGCCATTGAATAGAGTAATTCCTTTCAAGGCTTTACTATTTATTGCTTTGATTGCCTTCAAGAAAGGCTCTTATGGTAAAACAGGGTCTGGTGTTGGAGTTTCTTCTTCCAACTCAATGTCTTTCTCTTTAGCCTCCTTCTCTTCTTTCTACCCCATCTTGTCCTTGACTTTATATATAGTGTCTTGGACCTTTCTCAACAATTGTTCCAATTGTGCCAATCTTTCTCTCAAAGACCTGTCATCTTGTTGTTTCTCTTCTACCTTCTTAGTCAATTCAGCATTGGTTACCATTGTGTTAGAATCACTAGATTCACTAGGTGATTGCATTCACCTTGCTTTGCACTTTCTTTGTCCCACATCTTCGCAAGCTCTAATACCAATATGATGGGGAGAGATAGGGTGGAATAACTAGTCCATGCTACTAACCCACACTAGGATCTTGGTGTTTTACTAACACCTAACTTGGTCTATAGGATTTTCTACAACTTAGAACATCCCCTAACCTACCCTAACCTTCCCACTAGGTGAAATGATCAAATCTTGCTCCATGACTCTCTTATCCTCCTAGGAATGTAATTCTTCCAAAAGGTATATGTAGGTCTACTAGGGTTCTACAACACTCCCTAGTCTAACAAAAGTTTTGATGAGTTTTAGGTTGTTATTGGAACACTTTTAGCATGCTTGAATTGATGGTGACAATGGGTTTCTACTCGATTTCCAAATTCCTTCACAATAGCCTACTAAAAGAGCCCCTAATTAGGCCTCCACCTAGATTTATAGGGATAATAACTTATTACCCTTAGAGATTCATTAGACCTAGCCTTAAGAACATTTGTTTCACACAATCCATACTCAAATATTTTTGAGGTTTTAGGCCACCAAAAGGTTGTACAACAATAATGAAAAAATGAGGGTTTTGGAGGGTATTGAGGGCTGCCTGTTGTCCTCAACTTTCAAACACTTTATTCAACTCATAGAAACTTCTCCTCTTCAATAAATATCCTTCTTATATCCCTCTTCAAACTCTCTAAATTTAAAGTCTTGAATCCTCATACTTTGCTCTTGAGAACTACTTCTTTGTTGATTGCTCCTAGTTAGGCATTGCCTAGCTTGCCTAGGGCTTTGTCAAACAAATGCTTGCACGCATTTTCTGGGCCCTTTCTTACATTATGTTACACCTTATGGTCTATACTCTTAGAATCCAAGAGACTATGGAAGTCCCATGGTGGAAACAAGAGCTATAGACCTTTCATCTTAATGAACTCAAAGCTAGACAACAAACAATAAACTTTAAAGAAATTTACAAAACCCTTATAAAACTTGATTAAAGATCTGATCTAATTCATGGATAATGAAAAATATACAATATACCAACTATATCATGCAAAAAAATGACAATAAAAATATGATTTTCTGCCAAACAACACCAAAAACCAGTAAATTTGCATTAAAATCAATCATAGTCTATTGTAGTAGTATAGTGCCATACAAAAAAATGACCTCCAGCTCATGCTTAGTGTTTTTCCATCCTTAAATAATCTCCCCTTTGGTTTTTTAATAGGTTTAAGGCTTTTATTTTATCCACTTAACAAGTTAGGCATTTTTAAAGAAAAAAATTGCTTAGCAACTTTGAAAGTTGCTAACAACTTTGGAGCAACTTTATGTTGTCCGAACAAGTTTTGCTCCTAAACTATTAAGACCATTGCTAAGTCTTCCCAAGGCACTCTTTGGCCTTAAAAATCCATAAAATTACCTCATCTAAGACCTCCAAGCTCTTAATTTGATCTATAGCATATGTTGACAATATTTGCAAAACATTATATAATCTAGGCATTTTGGCCTTTCAAGCAAATAATCCACCTTGGGAGGTCTTCTAATGCCTACATATGCCCAAAATGTAATATAAACTCATAACTTAACCTTTAACCAACATGGAAGCATAAAGAACTAAGAATGATACCAACCCAAGGTCAAGATACCATTTTCAACAAAGACAGAGGATGAAACTTTAAAACCTATCCTAGCTTGAACTCGCAAGCATGAGCTATATGCTCTTATTGTATTTACATACTTCTTAAGAGAATTTTATCACACCAAAAATGAAATGGTGGGAGCCTTGAAAGGGTGATCCTGCACCAGTATCCTACCTAATCTATCATGACCCTAAATTGGATGATGGAGAATGAGCAGATAAATGTCTTAAATTCCTATTTATAGGAATGGTTGGTTAGAAGCAAAGAGAGTTAGGTGTGAGAACCTAAGGAAGACAAGGAGTCAAGGGCTCTACTTCATCAAGTAACCTAGGAGAAGATTATACATTGGCATGTTAAGCAAGAAGGCTTAAGGAGATGAATTCTTGAAGGTTGAACAAGCTATTAGAGCTGCAAATTATGAAGGCCAAGCAGAATTAAGGATTGAACAATGATTTGTAATCTACAAATGAAATTGTAAGTTGTATCAGATCAAGCCTTGTTGTTACTCTCTAACAATTTTATTCATCTAGGGTAAATCCTTTGGATTAAGGTTGACCTAACAATCATTTGTAAATCCTTTAACCAAGTGACATTCCAAGCAAATGGTCTAAAGTCCTTTAACAAGGCTCACTCCTAACAGGGTGATTGAAATCCTTTAACAAGGTCACATTTAACAGTGTGTATTGTAACCTTTAATAGGGTTTTCCTTTCACAAGGCATCACTTTAGAAGAGTGAAAAAGGAGTAGCATGTTACTAGGGTTTTTTCCCAAATTGGGTTTCCATGTAAATAATTGTGTCAAGTGTGTTGATGAATATATTATGTTTCATGCTTTACATTTCTACAATTTGATTTGATAGTAAACTAGAAGTTTTAAGAGATTTCATAATCAATAATTTTTTATGGGTTCACTAAGCTATGAAAAGTTTTAGTTATACATCTAGACCTTGGATAACTGAATGACCCCCCCCCCCCCCCCCCCCCCCTTGTTATTCTAAAGTATTCCAATAGAGGAAATTCCTAAGGGAGGCAAAACCATTTGTTCATTAGACATCCTCCTAAACCCTTAAAACCCTTATTTTAAGGCTAAAATTATGTCTATGTTGTATGGACAAGTTGAGTACCCTAGACCTCCAAAATCCTTAAGGCCTTTGAAAAGGGTGTCAGGATAAGTGATTTTTTTGACTTATGAAATTTTTCAATTTATTTTTGTTTCTTCATTTGGAGGGCTAATTGCTTGTAGCCTTTTTACAAGAAATTTTATGTAATTCAATGAGTTTCTTGGAGCTTGTTAAGGTTTTTAGTTCCAAATGAGGTAGTAAGGTCTGGGAAATGTCTTGGTGTCATCTGAGATATTCATACTTCCATTTTGGGGTTTTTATCATGAAGTTGATGTAGTTTGTGGACTTATTGGAGAAGAAGCAATAGGATCAAAGCAAGTATAGGAAATGGTAATGGAATATTTGATCTACCTAGTTGGTGTGCACTAATTAAATGGGCTAGGACCATAGTGTTAGGATCCTAAGGAAAGTGGGGTGACTAGAAACCCTATTAGGTCATGGGAAAGACCTAAGTAGACCCTAGAAGAAGCTAGGGTAAGAGCAAGATTAGTTGTCACATCAGAGTGGTATCAGAGCAAGTTAAAGACTTGGGAATTTGATGTATGTCTACATCTATTGGAGAGTCAGTGGGTGAGTTAGGTATGGTGACTAATGTATAACTAGCTAAGGAAGTTGATGAGCAAAAGGAGAAGAATAGTATTCTTGAAGAATCCTTAGTAGAAGTGAAGTTGGATGTAGTTGCTGATGTAGCCAAGAAAAGGGAAGAAGAAAATGAGAAGGGTAAAGAGGTAGCAGAGGAAGATGTTATCCCTATTTTGATTGAAGAGCCCTTCTTGAAGGCTATAAAATCCCTCAAAGTAAAGGCCTTAGAAGGTATACCTCTATTTAGTGGAAAACTGGATATAGATGCAGTGATAGATTGGATAGATGGGATGGAGAATCATTTTGAATGTAAAGGGGTGTTAGAGGCACAAAAGCTTAAGGTAGCCAAGTCAAGGCTTAGTGCATCAGCATTGACATGGTGGAAATATGTCCAAGATGAGAGGACTAGTATGGGTAAGAAGCCTATAGCCAATTGTAATGCCATGATCACTAAATTAATAGAGAATTTCCTACCAGAGGATTTTAAGATTCAGCTTCACAAAATGAGATAGGGACTGAAACAAAAAGACTTGGATGTAGCCTCTATATAGAGGAGTTTCAGATGTTGTGCCTTATATCCAATAAGTAAGAGGAATATCCAATAAAGGTGTCTAGGTACTTGGGTGGTTTGAGGTCAAATATCCAAAAGGAGCTTAGTTTTTGGGTACCTGCCATTGTTCAAAGGTGTCATCAACTAGTGCTAAAGGTGGAGGAAAAGAAAAAGAAGAAAGGGGATTCCAACTTCAAAGATAGAGGCAAGGGAAGGAATTAGAGAGGACAAAGAGGAGGTTACCAAGGTACAGGTAATGAGTAAAGGAACCAAGGTGAGAAAAAACTCACTAAGAAAGCCACTAAAAGCATTCACAGTAGAGGGAGAGGCAACCAAGGAGGTACAAATAGGGGTAGAGTATCAAGCAAAAGTAACTCATATTTTCCTATTATGAAGTGTTACTACTATGGTCAACTGGCCATCCAACATATAGATGCCCTCTTCTTCAAATCAAGAAGAGTGAGTGGCATATGCACAAGAGGATAGTTGCAAGGATAATGAAGTGGATCATATAGAGTCTAAGAAAGGTGAGAAACTTATTTTTAGAAGGATACCGATCAAACAACTAGCTCCTAATGAATCTAAGCATAGAGGAACTCTATATTAGGATCAGATGTAAGATCCTTGGAAAAGTTTGCAAGGTTGTGGTGGATTCAAGTTTTACTAATAATATAATATTAGAAGAGGTAGTTGAGAAGCTTAAGTTAACTAAAATACCACATGTGAAGCCATATACGGTGACCTTGCTCAATAAAGGATAGAGTATATTGGTCAATGAATAGACTTGAGTGGACTTCTCCATAGCAAGGTACAAGGACAAATTATTGTGTATTATTTTTCCCATGGATGCTTGCCATCTAATTTTTGGTAGACCTTGGTAGTATGATAGAGAGGCAGTCTATGATGGCAAGGAAAACTCTAGATCATTCAAGAAAGGGGGAAAAATATTTAAAATCTAGTCTTTGTTGGAGGGTGAAGAACCATAATCTAAGGTACCTAGTGTGTTGCTATGTAGTGGTAAGGAATTTGTTAAAGATCTAAAAGGGGAAGATAGCCAAGGTTATGTAGTGGTGTTGAAGTCTAATGGAGAAAGAAAGATAGTCAAGGACCTTTCACCTACAGAAGTACAAGTATTGCTAGAGAAGTACAAAGATATTATGACTGAGAGCACTCCTCCTACCCTTCCTCCTAGAATAGTCATAAGCCATTAGATAGATTTTGTTCCTAGTGCATTCTTACCAAAAAAAGCAGCATACAATCTTACTCCAAACCAAAACTTGGAAGTGGCTAGACAAGTGCAAGAACTAATGGACCAAGGTCTGACCAATAAGAGAATGAGCCCATGTGTAGTCCCTATTGTGTTATGATCCAAGAAGGGAGGAAAATGGAGATTGTGTAAGACTCTAGAATTATAAATAGGATCATAATCAATTATAGGTTTCCTATGCCTAGGATTGAAGATCTCATGGATTGTCTTAGAGGAGCTATGTACTTCATCAAATTGGATTTAAAGAGTGGATACCACCAAATCAAGATTAAGTAGAGAGATGAATGGAAGATAACATTCAAGACCATATATGGGCTAAATTAATGGCTAGTGATGTCATTTGGTCTCTCAAATGCTCCTAGAACATTAATGAGGCTTATGAATGAAGTGCTTAAAGACTTTAGAGGAATATTTATGGTTTTCTATCTAGATGATATACTCATCTTTAGCAAGACAAAGGAGGATCACATCAAACATGTAGAAGTTGTATTGTTCAGGTTGCATGAAGAGAAGCTTGCCATCAATCTTGAGAAGTGTGACTTTTTTAAGAAAGATATTTTGTGTCTAGGCCTTGTGGTGTCTAAGGGATCCTTGAAGATGGATCAAGAGAAATTTTCCATAATCCTCAACTGGCCACCACCTACTACATCTAATGAGGTAAGAATTTTTCATGGTCTAGCTCAATTCTATAAGAAATTCATTAGGAATTTTAGTGGCATATGTGCACCTTTTCCAGATATCATAAAGGATGGGATCAATTCTAAGTTTAAATGGACTGTAGAAGCTGAAAAATCATTTGAGATGCTAAAGAAACAAATACCTACCCAAACTACTTTGTAATTTCCTAGCTTTGAGGAAATTTTCACCATAGAGTGTGATGCAAGTGGCCTAGCAGTAGGGGGAGTGTTGAGTCAAGAAGGTAGGCCAGTAGCCTTTATTAGTGAGAAAATTAATAAGGCCAAAAAGAAGTATTCTTCCTATGATTTAGAACTCTATGCCCTAGTTTAGTCTCTTAGGAAGTGGAGGCATTACCTACTCCCCAAAGAATTTGTTGTCTTTATAGATAATCAAGCTCTCAACTACATTAACACCCAAGAAAATTTGAGTAATAGGTAGTTGAAGTGAATGGAGTACTTGCAAGCCTTCACCTTCACAATCAAGTATAAGAAAGGGAAAATGAACAAGGTGGTAGATGCATTAAGTAGGAGGTTGTTGACTATTCAAGAGGTTTAGTTACATAGTATTGGGATAATGAGCTTCAAGTTTATGAGTTTACATTACATAATGGATTTCTATTTAAGGTCAATCAGTTATGTGTACCAAGGAGATCAATAAGGGAGAACCTAATACAAGAGAAGCACAATGGAAGTCTAAGTGGGCACTTTGGTGTGAACAAAACCTTAGAACTAGTCCAAAGATTCTACTATTGGCCTAAATTAGTCAGAGATGTACCTAAGTATGTCAAACAATACATGTGTGTATGTAAGATAAAGGTGGGATGAGTGATGCAGGTCTTTATTAGCCCTTACTAGTCACAAATAGGCCATGGAAGTGAGTGAGCATGAAACTCATAGTAGGATTTCCCAAGACAAAATAGGGTTATGGAAGTGTCTATGTAGTTTTTGATAGGTTCAAAAAGATGGGGCACTTCATTATATGCAACAATACCAATGATACAAGCCACATTGCCTATTTGTTCTTTAAGGAGGTTGTAAGGATTCATGGACTCCCATTGAGCATAGTTTCAGATAGGGATATAAAATTTATGAGTCACTTTTGGAAGACTTTGTGGAGTAGACTTGTTACAAATTTATCATTTGGCTTAGCCTACCATCCCCAAACATATGGTTAGACTAAAGTGGTTAACAAGGTGCTAAGTAATCTTTTGAGGTGCCTAACTGAGGAGTATGGAAATACTTGGGATGCCATCATTCCCCAACCAAAGTGTGCCTACAATAATAGTAGGAATAGAACCACAAGTAAAAAACCCTCTTAAATTACCAATGGAATGTATCCTAGAGGTTTGTGTGAGTTAAGGGATCTTGGAGGAATGGAGCATAGGAGTGGATATGCTAAAGATTTTTCTCAAAGCATGAAAGAAATCCAAGAGAAAGTCAAGAGGACTATTCAAGACATACACAAAAACTGAAGGCCAAGGTAGATGAAATAAGGAAAGACATTCAATTTGGTTTTGGTAACTATGTTATGGTGTATTTGAACAAGTCTAGGTTGCAAAAAAGGTATGCCAACCAAACTCCAAATTAAAAGAGTGGAACCTTACAAAATCATAGCCAAATATGGAGCCAATGCCTATAAAACTAATTTACCATCAGATTTGGTCATCTCTCCTATCTTCAATGTGTAGGATCTGGTTGAGTTCAAGGGTACACTACCTCAGAGTAGTCATAGGGTCAGTACTGATCTAGACCCTATAGTAGTACCTACACCAAGCAAGTTAGAAGTTGAAAAAGTGATAGATTCTAGAGTTAAGAAGGCAACAAGACACCAAGTGTACATGGAGCACCTCATCCAGTGGAAGAGTAAACCTGAGTCAAAAGAAACTTGGGTTGCTAAAGTAGATTTCAAGAAGGAAGACATCCCTCAAGACCTCTTGTCCACAAGAGTGACATGGTTTTCTTTTCTTAGAGAGTATGGTTTTCTTAGAGAGTAGGCTTGTAAAAAACCAAGGGCTCCTAGGGTATTTTTCTTGTAGTGGTTCTAATCACACCACTAGGTTAATAATAGGGATAGCCTAGTCCTAAGGTGAGGTTGTTCAGGGTAAGTTGCTCATAGTTTCTTAATAAGGTCAAATTGAGCATATTTTTGGTTATTAGGGTGGAGTGGTCACATGAGTCTTTTTAGGACCTTCTTACATTTTTTCATCCATTGGATGCTCTTGGAAAGGTTTGGGAACATTTGGGGCAAGTTAGAGGGTCAAACACTCAAAAATGAAAAAAATGGTAAAAAAATATCAATGTTGTCATTGACAACACTGACAACTTTTTGTTGCAATTGAGAAACTTCTCAATTGGAGCTTGGTAACTATCTGAAGTAGTTGGGATCTATGTGGGAATGTGGTTATATGGCCATCCTTGACCTTTTGGTAGTGTTGGAACTTGGAGTGAATTATGGTTGTACGGACTAAACAACAAATTATAATCACAATTTTATGCTTTTGAGGATTATTGGAATTTTAATGGATTAGATTGATAACTTTTATTTCTTGAAGAGTTATTAGAGGTTGATGTGAGGTTTTTTATAGTTTTTTTTTCCTATTTTTGTGATTTTTTAGTTACTTGTAGAAATTATTTTGGTTTTTATGTGTCTATTGTCCTAAATCCAGTCTTGGGGCAAGATGGGGTCATAACTCCCTTTCCCATTGTATGATCCCTATGGCCTCTTGTGATTTGGGATATGACCCCTTGTACATATTTTATAGAAAAGGAGGGCTCTTGGAAAGAAAAGAAAGTGATTCTATGGTGATGCCCCAAGTAAGACAGAAATGCATTATTAGGGATCACAGTAAAGTGTAGATGTGTTTGGAGAGGTTGAACGTTTGTGATACTTCAACTAGATCTTGGAATATGTTAGAGGATGTTGTAGTGAATCCCCAACTTCAGTAGAAGGCATTGAGGAAAGTTCTAAGGGAGGAAAAACCAACTCTTCATCAGATAGCTTGCTAAACCCTTAAAACCCTTATTATAAGGCTAAAATTATGCCTATTCTGTATGAATAAGTGGAGAACCGTAGACCTCAAAAATACTTAAGGTATTTGAAAAGGGTATTAGGATAAGTGATTTTTTTGACCCCTTGTTAAGGAATTTTTTAATTTATTTGATTTTTTCTTCATTTGGAAGGCTAATTGCTTGTAGCCTTTTTACAAGCAGTTTTGTGCAATTCAATGAGTTTCTTGGAACACATTTAGGGTTTTAGTTCCAAATGAGGTAGTAAGGTCTGGGAAGTGTCTTGGTTTCATCTGAGACATTCATACTTCCATTTTGGGATGTCCATCATGAATGTGATGTAGTTTGTGGATTTATTGGAGAGGAAGCAATAGGACCAAAGCAAGTATAGGAAAAGGTATGGCATGTTTGATCTACCTAGTTGGTGTGCTCTAATTGAATGGGCTAGGACCTTTTTTTTAGGATCCTAAGAGAAGTAGGGTGACTAGAAACCATATTAGGTCAAGGGAAATACCTAAGTAGACCCTAGAAGAAGCTAGGGTAATAGCAAGATTAGTTGTCACATCATTACATTCTATAACTTTGCAACTTTCAAAAGTTGCTTGAGCAACTTTTGGCAAGAAAGTTGAAAAGTGTTGAAGAGGAATCCTAAAGGGTGAATACCCACCCAACCACCCTATATAAATCATGAGAAGGGTTGGAAGTCCTATGGATTATGTGTTTTTGCAATCAACATCTTGAATTATCTTGTGAATAATTTCTTTGTTTTGAATGACAATAGGTAGTTAGGAGTTAAAGATCCATACTATCTCTTGTGTATCATTTGGTTCTAATGTTTTCTTGAATCTATGTGTTGGTTCATTCCAATCTAAGAACAAGCCCAAAATAATCATGTTTTTCAAAGCAACCAGTTGGTGCAGGAGCACAAGGTAGACAAAGGAAGGGTGCTCCCCTTAATACCATAAACACATAATAGAAATAAAGAAACAACAACAAATGTAAGAACAAAATATGGACTTCTTATTTGTGTAAGAATTCACAAATACAATATGCTAATCCACATGGGTGCCTTCATTACAGTAATTTGCAAGACAAGCTAAAAACTATCACCTAGAGTTGGCCTAGACAATGCTCGTGCCTTTCTTAAATAGGCAATTTTATGCTGCCCAGGAAGGTTCTAGATGCTCAAACTTAATACCTATGGTCAAAAAACCCTAACAATAGATATAGAGTTAGCTAAATACATCTTTGACAAATTATTTTAGAAATTTTTGCAGCCCAACTTTGGAAGGCCATAAATCTTGAATTGTTGCTCTGATTGGCTATTATAACCACTTTTTGGAAATGCTAGCTCCCAATTTATAGGCTCTAAATAGCACTAGTACCCTTCCATCAAATTTTTAGACATCATCTAGACAATCTAAGATCTCCAATGGTGAGCTTGAAGACTTTTCTGCAAATTTTTCCACCAAAAAATTGCAATAACTACTCCAATACTTAAGCTAGAGCAATGAGATGTTTATGGTAGACTTTTAACTCTAAACTAAACCTTCTTGTAGAAAATGAGAACATTTTGAGCTCATATGAAAAAATTACTAAAAATAGAAAGTTCCCATAAATAGTAACCACCCTATCTACTAGTCTTATTAAAATAGAAAAGACTGAAAATAAAATATTTTTGGGTGATGCAAGATTGCATTTACACCTAGGATACTCTTGCATCAGACACTTGGGGTAAATTGAGAAGTGACTCCATCATGTCTCAAGTGTTCAAAGGAAAACCAAGTTAGTTAACCTCCTCCTTTGCAAGCCATGATGAATCCTCTACTGGCTTTCCTTTCTATTTGACTAAATATTCTTGATAAGTTATCTTCTTGGTACTTTTGCTAATACAACTATCCAGTATCTTGTAAATCTCCTTTGTAGCTAAACTAGTTGTTGGAGTACACCATTGCACTTCTGTAACTTCATCTCCATTACCTCCTTCATAATACTTTGTCAAACCTGAAATGTTAAATACTGGTGAAATATTTAATTCAGCAAGAAACTACACTTCATAAGCATTTTCAGAATCATGTATTTTCACTATCTTGCATGATCCAAACTTCTTCATCTTTAGCTTATTATATATACCCACTAAAAAATGCTCCTTTATCAAATTAACCATGACTTCATCTCCAATCTAAAAAAAATTATACCTCCTTTTCACATTTTCCTTAGCCTTGTACTATGTATTCATCTTTATGATGTGCTTCCTCACCTGCTCATAGATTTTTTTCAAATGTTTAGCAAATTCTTCTGCTTCAGCACTACTTATCTCTCCTTTATCCAATTGTCACAATTTAGAAGCATTTCTAGGACTACTCCCATACACAATCTAGAATGGTGATTTATTGGTACTTCTATTTATAGAATTATTATATGCAAATTTTTTCTATGGTAAAATCATATCCCATCCTTTTGGCTTGTCTCCAACCAAACATCTCAACAAGTTTCCCAAACTACGATTGACAACTTATGTCTGTCCATCAGTATGTGGATGGTGCGATGAATTGAACTTCAAATTTGTCTTCAAATT
Source organism: Cupressus sempervirens (assembly GCA_028749045.1). NCBI lineage: Eukaryota > Viridiplantae > Streptophyta > Pinopsida > Cupressales > Cupressaceae > Cupressus > Cupressus sempervirens. The sequence goes on from CM053785.1 coordinate 63,352,171, forward strand.
CTTCCACAATGTACACTATAAATGCCTAACAAATTTGGTATCTTGATATAAAACTATACTCTTTGGTAGACCATGTAGCCTCACCGCTTCTCTAAAAAAATAAACTCTACTACATGAACAACATCACTAGTTTTCTTGTAAGGAATGAAGTGTGTCATCTTTGAAAACCTATCAACCACCAAAAAAATAAAATCATGCCCACACTAAGTCCTTGATAATCCAAGAACAAAATCCATGCTAACATCCTCCCATGACTTCTCTGGTACAAGTAATAGCTGATACAATCTTGTATTCTGCTTCACTCCTTTCACCATCTGACATACTCTACAACTATGTACAAACTTCTTCACATCTTTCTGCAACTTTGGCTAGTAATAATTCTCAGCAAAAAAAAGCTATGATTTTATCTCTGTTAAAATGTCCAACCAATCCTCCACTATCCTTCTCCTTGATGAGATTCTCTCTCATTGAACTTCTAGGAATGCACAACTAGCTTCCTTTGAACAACATACTATCCTAGATCATGAAATCCAACCCTTTTGTCCTATCAAGTGTAATAAGCTCGGTACAATCCTTCCATGCTTCACCAAAATTAGGATCATCTAGATACAAAGTACTGAGTTTGTTGAACCCAACCACCTCTATCTACATTTCTGCCACCAAATGTGTTGTCTTCTAAGAGCATCTACAACTTTGTTAGACTTCCCACTCTTGTGTTTCAAAATAAATTTATAACTCTACAAAAACTCAACCCACTTCAAATGCCTTTAGTTCAATTTTCCTTGACTATTCAAATATTCCAAAACTTGATGATCAATATATAAAAAAAACTCCTTAGGAAGAAGATAGTGTCTCCACTTCTTCAATGTTTGAACTATAGCATAAAATTCTTGATCATAAACATAATATTTTCTTTTTGCATCATTCAACTTCTCACTAAAACAAGCAACAAGTCTACCTTCTTGGCTCATAATAGCTCCTATTATAGTACCACTAGCATCATAGTCTACTTGAAACACCTTGTTAAAATCACAAAGTGCTAAAAAAAGTTGCTCAATAACTTTCTATTTCAATAGATTAAAACTCTAATCTGCTCCTATAGTCCACTTAAATTATTTCATATCCCCTCTCATTGTTTCAGTTAAGGGTCCACAAATATTGCTAAAACCTCTTATGAACTTTTTATAAAAACTAGCTAGTATATGAAAAGATCTTACCTTTGTTTCACTCCTTTAAGTAGGCCATTCAAAGATAGTCTTCACTTTCTCTGGGTCCATTTTCAGACCTTCTGGTGAGACTACAAATCCCAAGTACACCAACTCCTTTACAAAACTTTACTTCTTCAGGTTTATCAACAACTTTTCTTCCCTAAACTTATCAAACACCTTGTGAATATGAATCAAATGCTCCTCTAATGTCTTACTAAAGATCGAAATATCATCTAGGTAGATAGTGACAAACTTACCCAAAAACTCCTCTAGTACCTCATTCACAAGCCACACGAAAGTGCTCGATGGATTGCTTAGAATAAAAGGCATGACTAACCACTCATATAGTCCTTCCTTTGTCTTGAAAGCAGTCTTCCACTCATCATCCTCTCTAATACAAATTTGATGGTACCCACTCTTTAGATCTATCTTTGTGAAATACTTAGCTCCACTCAAATAGTCCATAATATCATCCATCCTTGGCAATGGAAATATGTACTTGATTATGATCTTATTGGTAGCACAATAATTTGTGCACCATTTTTATTTGGTGCTACTACTATTGGTACAGCACATGGACTTAGACTCTCTTGAATCAACCCCTTCTACAATAACTCATGAACTTTTCTATTCAACTCTTCACCTTCTACTAGTGTCATTCTATACATTGCCTTGTTTGAAAAATTGGCTTCTGGAACCAAATCCATTTGGTGATTGATCTTCCTCATCAAGGGCAATCCATCAAGTACATTATTTGATATAATATCAAAAAACTCTCAAAACATATCTGCAACTTCTATAGGTACCTCCTCTACTTCTTCTTTAATATCTTTTGGAATTATATAACAATACATATGCTCATTCTTCATACCTTTGAGAAACTCTTTTCCATCAACAAAACATATTCTAGCAGCACTACATACCTTTTCTTCTTTATCCTTCAATGGTTTCAACTTATGCTTCACTCCATCTTTGGTCAGAGTGTAGGTATTTGCTCACCCATCATGTATAACACACCTATCAAACTGATATCACGAAGTACCTCATCTAGGTAGCTCCCAATCTTGAAATTTATTGAGCACTACTCATTGACCATGACCTTCTGGTCATCTTGCGCCCAACAAATCCAGTATGGACATGGGTTTTTTTGTCTCTTCAGCTTCAACTTTGTAACCATCATTTTTGCCACTAGATTTTCAATACTTCCACCATCAATGATCACATCACAAAACTTATCTTCACATCTGCACCTTGTGTGAAATAAGCTCCTTCTTTGATTAGGTTCATTCTCACCACTCAGTGGGACTCTTCTATCAACTAGGATTTCTCCTCTTTTAGCATCTTTAGAATGTGATGATCTGGCATCTTCATCAACATGTGCAATACTAGCTTGGCCTCCTATTCTTTGATTTTTCCTTGCTTGGTAGTGGAAACATTAAAATTCTCTATGCCCTTCTTCTCTATAGTGAAAACATTTTCCACAGAAGCCTCCTCTTCAAGATCCTTGTCCTCTGCCTCTTCCTCTCTGATCTCTATTATTTTGATCATGAAAATGATTGGAATTTTTTCCCCTCTAGTTTTGACTACTACTTCTAGCCTCATCCTTTTTCTTTTGATCATCGTTATGACCTCCATAAGATCATCTACTAGATCTTCCAACGCAACCTCTTCCACTATTCTTATTGTCAAACTTCTTGCTTATTTTTTCTTCAACTCTTAGGGAAAACTAGTATGCCTCCTCAATACTATTCATTTCAACTAGAGTCAACTCATCATCAATACTTATCCTTAACCCATTAAAATAACGGGCCACTTTCTCCTTATCATCTTTTGCATGGCCGATTCTAATCAGAACTCGATAAAACTCTTCATTATACTCTTGAACAAATTTTTTCACTTGCTTCAACCCTTGCATTTCAATAGATCAAGCTCATAATCCACTAGAATGAATTGTCACTTTAGTTTAGCTATCATTCATTCTCATCTAGTGATTTTGTTCTTTCCCTTTCTATTTTGCTCCAATTGAACCTCTTGCCACCATATCTTTGCATGTCCCTTTAGTTTTGCCTTCACAAACTTGACCCTATCAAGATCCTCAATATCTTCATACTCAAAGTGCTCCTCTACTCATTGATCCAATCAATTAGCTCCTCTGGGTTAAGATTTCTTGAAAATGTGGGAACTTCAAACTTAGGTCTTTTCCAATCTTGTAAATGACCCTAAAAATCATTTCTTCCTCTAGGTTCAGAATTGCCTTTGCTTTGGCATTTTCTTCTACTTCATCCTCATCCTTGCTTTCATATCTTATAAGAAGATTTATTATTCTACGCATTTGTTCTTCCAATGTTTGCATTTGTCCTTGGGGGGCTCAGAAACCCTTAGGTGTAACACCTATAACTCGTCCACCATGCTCTCTTTGTGGAGGCATTTTCGCACTTCCACTGAAACCCTAGTGCAAACTACCTCACAATTGGTGATTTATCTATATGCTTAGCCCAAACCATAGTCTCGGTGTGAACTACCTCATAGTTGGCAATCTATCCACACACTCAAGAACTCTAGCTCTAATACCACTTGATGAAGGGTGCTCCCCTTAATACCACAAACTCATAATAGAAACAAAGTAGCAAAAATGAATGCAAGAACAAAATATGGACTTCTTATTTATGCTCCAAGTGTGGAATTACAAAATTTGCAAGTACAATATGTTAACCTAGGTGCCTTCATTAGAATAATCTACATGGAAAGCTATGAACTATCACCCAAAGCTATCTTAGACAATGTTTGGGCCTTTCTTAAATTGGCAATTTTATGTCACCCAAGAACATTCTAGATGCTCAAACTTAATATCTAGGGCCAATAGACCCTAACAATACATACAAAGTCAGCTAAATACATCTTTGACAAATTATTTTAGAAATTTTGGTAGCCCAAATTTGGAAGGCCATAACTCTCAAGTCGTTGCTCTAACTAGCTATTATAACCACTTTTCCAAAATGCTAGCTCCTAATCTATAGGTATGGAATGGCATTACTACCCTTTTGTCGAGTTTTTGGACCTCATCCAAGCACTCTAAGGCCTCCAACAATGAGCTTGAAGATTTTTCTACAAATGTTTCCACTGAAAATCTGCAATAACTTCCTTGATACTTAAGTTGGAGGAATTAGATTTTTATGGTAGGCTTATAATTCTAAAATGAACCTTCCTATAGAAAATGAGAACATTATGACCTCATATGAAAAACTTAATAAAAATAGCAAGTTCTTGTAATGAAATAACTTGCACAATAGAAGAAATAATATGAAATATTATATAAATACTTGATAATAGTTGAGAGTAATAGGCCACTTTGAGGGAGAAACCTCCAAATAGCTCCAATGAGAACACACTTCACAATATCATGATGAAATAAGACATACAACCTCCTATATATACCTAATTATTCTTAGGTTGAATAGACACAACCCTACATAACACCTAGGTTGACCTGCCTACCTAAATTATAATATAATAATGATAACATGACTTAATTATGAATTAAGATAGCCACAAGTTGACTATTCATAACCTTATATACAATAATATTAATGGTGTAGCATGCCCCCTCTCTTGAAAGAAGCATTTTCCTCAATGCTAACCAAGTGTGGATTCTTTTGGATGAGCTCCTCATCCTCTAATGTGGCCTCTTCAACTAGTAAATTTGTCTTCCATTAGATGAGATATTGAGTCAGGGTTTTTTTCCTTAGCTTCTTCATGCATGTTTGAAGAATGCACTCTAGTTCCAAAATTATTCTTCCATCATCAAAATTTGGTAGTACTATTTGAGTAGGAATATTCTGCCCAATTACCTTCTTCAAACAAGAAACATGAAAAACTGGATGTATCTTTGTTGTTGGTGGAAACTCAAGCTTATAGGCAACACTACCAATCTTTTTCATGATTTGGTATGGTCCATAATGTCTTGGAGACAACTTATTATTCATTTTTTTTGCTTCATTGAGATTTTTTTATAAGGCTACAATCTCAAGAAAACCCAGTCCCCAACTTCAAAATTTCTTTCACTATAATGTTGGTCTACTTGTTGTTCATTCAATTTTGTGCCATAGCTAAATTATCCTTGAGTCCTAAAAGTATATATTATTGATGAAGCAAGTGATCCTCTACTACTTGAACTCTTGGTGACACCTTTAATGATGATGTGATGGAAGGAGGATGATATCCATAAAGTGCCAAAAATGGAGACATTTTTTATGAGCTATGAAAAGAAGTATTGTACCACCATTTTGCAAGAGGTAGCCAATCTACCCATTGAGATTTTTTTTGAAGTGAAACAATGTAAATATCCTTCCAAAAATTTATTAACCACCTCAGTTTTCTCATCTAATTGTGGATGGTATGAAGAACTATCAGCCAATTCAGTACCCAAACATGAGAATAAATCTTTCCAAAAGTGACTAGTAAAGATATGATCATGATCACTAACAATAACCTTTGTACCATGTAGCTTTTGGATATTCTCCAAGAAAACATTTTTCACTATAATTGCTATAAAAGGATGTGATAATGCAATAAAATGTGCATATTTAGTGAGGCAATCAACTACTACCATGATGACATTATGACCTTTAAATTTGGGGAGCCCTATGATAAAGTCCATGGATACTTCTTCCCAATGTTGGCTAGGAATAGATAAAGGCTGCAATAGACCTAAAGTCTTAATTGTTTCCCCCTTTCTTTGACAAACCAAGCATTCAACCACAAACTTTTGAACATCACCTTTTAGCCCTTCCCAAAAAAAATCTTGCTTAACCCTATGATATGTCTTCAAAAATCCCAAATGACCACCAATTAGGGACTCATGTAGTTCTTTGAGAATATTGGTTTTAAGAGTGGAATTCTTGAAGAGATATAAGTACTCTTTATACAAAAGAATATCCTCTTTAAACAAAACTTATCTGAACTACTAGGGTCACTTTTTATTTGCTATATGAGATTACTTGTTGCAACATCATTTTTCCACTCTTCTTTGGCTTCTACTACCCAATTTTCTTGTAATATTGAAAGGGCACACAATAAGGCTTCATCTTTTTCATCCTTCCTGGAAAGTGCATCAGCCACAATATTTTCCTTCCCTTTCTTGTATAGAATTTCAAAGTCATAGCCCAACATCTTAGTGACCCATTTTTGTTTCTCTTCTAATGATAGTCTTTGTTCCAAAAATATTTTAGGCTAGCATGATCTATCTTAACCTTGAATTGTCGACCCATTACATAAGGCCTCCATTTTTTAACTGCATGAAGGATTGCTAACATTTCCTTCTCATAAATAAGTTTGAGTTTATTTTTACATTTTAATTAACAACTCTCAAAAGCAATCGGTCGACCTTCTTGAATTAGAACTACTCCTATCCCATTTCTAGAAGTATCACATTCCACAATGAATTTCTTGGTGAAGTCTAGAGTGGCAAGCACTAGAGTTGTACACATAGCCTTCTTCAATTGCTCAAATGATACATTAGCAAATTCATTCCAATGAAGAGAATCCTTCACCAATAGAGTTGTAACGGGTGCTTCTATATGACCATAATTCTTCACAAATCTTCTATAGTATCCTATCAATCCCAAGAAACCCCTCAACTTATTAATAGTTTTTGGAATAGGCCATTCCATGATAGCCTTAATTTTGTTAGGGTCCACCTTTACTCCTTCATGTGAAACTATGTGTCCCAAACACTCCACCTCCTTAAGACCAAAAGCACACTTGGATGTCTTAGCATAGAGTTGATGATCTTTGAGTAATTGTAATGCTTGATCTACATCATGCAAATTTTCTTCCCAAGTCTTGCTATAAATAAATATATCATCAAAAAACACTAACACAAACTTTCTCAAGAACTTCTTGAAAATGGAATTCATCAAACTTTGGAATGTAGATGGTGCATTGGTAAGACCAAATGACATCACCAAAAATTCATAATGACCTTCATGAGTTTGAAATGTTGTCTTAAAAATATCTTCCTCCTTAATCTGAATTTGGTGAGAACCTGATCTAAGATCTAACTTGGTAAAATACATAGTCCATTTAATTCATCTAGAAGATCATCAATCACTGGAATAGGAAACTTATCTTTAATGGTGTACTTTTTGATCACTCTATAATCTAGACACATGTGCCAAGTTTCATCCTTCTTATGCACCAGCACAACAAGTGAGGAGTAAGCACTTTGGCTATGCCTGATAATTCCTGCCTCTAGCATTTCCTCAACAATTTTTTCTATCTCACTTTTTTGTATGTGTGGGTACCTATAAGGCCTAATGTTTGGTGGCTAACTCCCTAGAACTAGTTGTATGGCATGGTCATGATCCCTCTTAGGAGGAATTCCTTTAGGCATATCTCCAAAAATCACTGAGTGATAATCAATTATTGCTTGTAAATTTGGATGAGTAAGAGCATTAGATTGAGAGACTTCTAATGAACATAGTTGGGCCACAAATCCATCTGCACCTTTCTTAAGAAGTTTTTGCATTTGATTAGAGCTTACCATCTATGGTAATTTTTCCTTCAATCCCCTTAGCTCCACTACCTTTCCTTGTGATTGAAATCACATGAATAGTTTTTGGAAGTTCATCTCAGTTGTTCCCAATGTAGTAAGTCATTGTACTCCCAAAACAATATCTATTGCACCCATGGATATCACATACATTGGGGTATCAAGTTGATAATCTCCCATGGATAATTTTATGCTATGACACTTCCCTGAACAAATAATTGTGCCCTCATCTGCAATCAAAACCTAAGACTCTTGGGCTAGATATATAAAACAATTTAGAAGAGTTTCCAACTTTTTGTTGATGAAATTATGAGTACTACCTGAGTCGATCAACACTATTACTTTCTGCTTCTTTAAGAAATGCACTACCTTGAGAGTTTATGGTGCATTGAAACTTGAAAGTGCATGACAAGAAATGATTGGTTGAGAATCATGTGATTCCTCACCTAACTCCCTATCCTCCTCTGATATGGGCTCATCCTCTTCTTTCTCACTTGGACCTTCAATATAGAACAATTTTTTTCACTACATTTATGTCCTTGACTATATTTGCTATCATAATTGAAACACAACCCTTTTTCTCTTTTCTCCTCAATTTGTTGTGGAGTCAACCTAGCAGGTTGAGGAAGATAAGGTGTTGAATATCCTTTATCTCTTGTCACATTAGCCCCCTGATTTCTATAAATCAAGAACTTGTCCTCTACCCTACGTGCCAATATAAAAGACTCATTTACTAAATTGGGAGAAAACATGTGTACCTCATGTTGAATGTGATCCTTGAGACCACCCAAGAATAAATCATTCAAGTTCTTTGTAATTCTATCCACTCTTAAGGATAGATTTTGGAATTGTTGAATATAATCCTTATTTGATCATATTTTTTGAAGCTTAGCAAGTTGGCTAAATAAATTTTTTGTCACACTATTGCTATATTGTGCTTGGAGTTCTTTTGTAAAAATTGACCATGATACAATGAGACCCTTTTTCCTCCTATGAGTACAAAGCCAATGATACCAAATGAATTGATCTAGTTATATATATAAGGAAGCCATCATAACCTTTTGATTTGAATGATTTCAAAAGCATTCTCCTTTTGTTTTATCCATGTTACAAGATCCTTGCCATCACATTTGCACATATCTACCTTTGGAAAAAAATTCCTAGATCCCATAGAATTAATAAAATTTGTGTCATTATTAGTCAACTTGAAGGTTTCACCTTGATTTCTTGAGAGATCCTTCCTTTTTTACCTCATAGGTCACACATACCCTTCTTTACCTCTTCCTTGAACTTACTAAGTTCCTCATTGGGCTTACTATCCTCAATTGCTACCCAATCTTGATCAGAGAATTTCCCTGGTGTGGTAGAATTCTTTTTGCCTCTTGTTGGAAGCCCCAACATGATGGAAACCAATGTTTTTGAAATAAATCACAAAAATGAAATGTAAATCCTCTAATTTATTTTTATTTTTTCTGTAACTTCCTTGGGCCAAGAATTCCTTACTCGAAAAAAACTTCCCAAAAAAAATTAGCAAGTTTGCTGCCATGAGAGTGAATTTTCCTAATTTTAAAATATCTTGCTTATTTTTTATTTTTCAATTTCTCCAAGCTTTGAATTTATGATCCTCTACTGTGTATTGAAAAACCCAATACAAGTTATACTCCAATTCGGCAGGATGTCAGAGATATGAAGATCTCAAAAATTTGTGTAGAAATAGCAATTTTGTGATAATTTCCTCAAATTTGTTCCAATTCCTCTAAATTCTAGATTATAGCTTCTTTAATATGTTCTTCAAAAACCCTAGAAAAATCTTTGAAAATTTTACTAAAATCTAAAAGTTATGCTCTTCTCAAAATCACCCCAATGTTGAGAAAAAATCTTGCCTCTATGGTGCCAAGATCATGCTCTAATACCACTTGTAATGAAATAACTTGCACAATAGAAGAAATAATATGAAATATTATATAAATACTTGATAATAGCTAAGTGTAATAGGCCACTTCAAGGGGGCAACCTCCAAATATCTCCAATGAAAACACACTTCACAATATGATGATGAAATAAGATTCACAACCACCTATATATACCTAATAATGCTTAGGTTGAATAGACACAACCCTACATAACACCTAGGCTGACCTACCTACCTAAATTATAATATAATAATGATAACATGACTTAATTAAGGATTAAGATGGCCACAAGTTGACTATTCATAACCCTCTATACAATAATATTAAGGGTGTAGCAGTTCCCATAAATAGTAACCACCCTATCTACTAGTCCTTATTAAAATAGAAAAGACAGAAAATAAAATATTTCTAGGTGAGGCAAGATTGCTCTTACACCCAGGATGCTCCTGCATCTTAAACAAGGGGTCTAGTTAGTGGAATCATCAATTTTTTTGTGTAATAAACTCTAAGTGAAACAAACCTAGGTAGTTTGAGCCTAGAGGCATTTGTGGTAATGTTGATAGGTTGGTGAACTCATTTATAGACCAAAAGATCACCTAGTTTTTGTTTATCTAGGTTGTTCTAGGTTGGTCAAACATAGTCAATATTTGATCAAAGGTAGAATTGAGGTTGGATTTGATAATTTTTGGTCATCTTTAGTATTTAGACATTATTTGGAATCATTTCATACCTAGTTGGAGTCAAATTGCATAGTAGTGCAAAAAGTTGTTAAAAAGTAGCAAAGTGCAAATTTTGCAAAAGTGCAATTTTGCAATTTCATGCAAAAGTTGTGAAGAATGCATAACCAAGTGAAAAATTTGGTTGGGCAATAACCAAATTACCTGGAGGAATGTATATGTGTTGGAGATCACCAAATTTTATGGGTTGGAATCAAGAAGACAAGTTTTGGAGCAATTTTTTGTACCTTCTAGAGTGTTGATTTGTACTTTTAGAAGAATGTTTTTGATTTTGTGTGATGAGATGATTAAATCCAATCCTTGGATTGCTTTCACATGTTCAAGGAATTGATTTGAATTAGTATAGTAGATTATAACAATAGATTGCATTCATTTTCTTTGTCTTTGTGCTTTCCTAGAAACTAGGGTTTTGAAGCTTCTAATGCATTTCTAGTAATTGTGGCTACTTTGTTAGCTCCAGTTGGTCACATTTAGGCTAGGACCAACCTTGTTTGAGCCCCAAAATTCCATCAATGGTATTAACCACACTAAATGAAAGTATCCCTAAGGGTATCTAAGTACCATAGGGTTGTGATCTTTAATCAAGCATTTCTCTGAGCTCGTACGAGATATTGACAAATTAACAAGTGCTATAGGATCACATTATCTAAGCCTACAACACACTATCTCTATTTTTAGGGATTCAAATTTTTTTGGATTTGGAATCTGTATCTTGCCTATTGCAAAAAGTTACAATGTTCCTTAGTTCAAATGAGCAAGGTTGTGTATATTTCAAACCATTGGTCCTAGGATTTAATTGTCTACTCTGTTAGCTATGGTTGGTCAAGTTTAGGCTAGTACCAACCTCATTTCAGCCACAAAATCCCTCCAATAGTATCAAACACACTAAATGGAAGCATTTCTAAGGGTCTTTAAGCATCATCAATTGTGATCTTTGATTGGGCATTTCTCTAAGCTCATGCAAGGTATTCATGAACTATCAAGTGCTACATGATCATGTTGTCTAGGCCTACAAAAACCTATCTTAGTTTTTAGAGATTCAACTTTTTTGGATTTGGCATCCATATCTTTCCTATTGCCAAAATTTATAATGTTGCTTAGTTTAAATGAGAAAGGTTGTTTTTATTTCAAACTGTTGGTCCTAGGATCAAATCATCTACTCTATTAGCTCCAATTGGTTAGGTTTAGGCTAGGACCAACCTCATTTCAGCCAAAATTTCCCTCTAACAGTATCAACCACACTAAATGGAAGCATCCCTAAGGGTCTTTAAGCACCATCAAGTTGTGATATTTGGATCTTTGATTGGGCATTTCTCTGAGCTTGTATGAGGTATTGATGAACTATTAGGTGTTATAGGATCATGTTTTCTAGGCCTACAACATCCTATCTTAGTTTTTAGAGATTCAGCTTTTTGTTGGATTTGGCATCTGTATCTCGCCTATTGCCAAAAGTTGCAATGTTGCTTAGTTCAAATGAGCAAGGTTGTGTATATTTCAAACCGTTGGTCCTAGGATCAAATCATCTACTCCATTAGCTCTAGTTGGTCAAGTTTAGGCAATTGGCAATATGGTCAGTTAGATTCCTTGATAATTGTTATTTATGGTAACATACATTCAACTTTTCATTTATGCATTTAGAGATAGAAAATTGTCTAAGTATTAGATAGTTTATAGCAGCACGGAGTATAGATCTTAAGAGTAAAAATAATGTACAAAGATTTATATTATGTGTAGTTGAGGAAAGATTTGTGGCATTTTCATGATGACCTATGCTAGTTTGCATGTGTGTACAGACAATACAGTGCAAGTTATACTAAGATTAATAGTGCAAGTATTTAACAATGTAGAACAGAGCATAGCAGCAAAAAGAGTTGTACAACTTTAGGAATTATTTTGGTTGTAAAATTATTACTAAGTTATATTGAGATGACTATGTAAATATTATTCCATAAGTTATTTTATATTATGTCAAGCGTGTGAAGACATGAAGGTTGACAGTGCAAAGTTTTGTGAATGTGCAAGGTATAATTAGAGATCTTATCTTGTGTAGATATTGGGGAAGTTGTGTGATTAGATGTGACATGAAAAATATTATGAGAACTATCTATGAGCCTTATGTGATGCAAAATCTTGTGTAAGATAAGAGAAAGTGTGAATTGTAGCAGCAAAGCAAGTATTGTATGTATACCTATCTTGTGAAGGAATTGAAGTGTATAATTGCATGTTAGGGTAGTGGGCTCTTCTTGCATATTTTCTTAATTGTTCCACCAACTCCTAATAGGGTTGTAGCAACTCCTAATAGGATTGAGGCTTCTAACAAGGCCTAGTCCTCTAACAAGGACTTGAGACACTATATGTACTTCATAAAATCCTAACAAGGTCAATATCCTTAATAGGATCCTACTATTTAGTGAATCATCTAGTGGATATCATTCCCACCAGGGTTTTCCCTTGTCTAAGGTTTCCCTAGTTAACAAATAATGGTGTTATGATTTCTCTATATACATGGTTATATTCACTATTCAGCATTGTTGGTTTATTTTCATATACAAGTTATAAATTAATTAACAATATTCAGTTGTGGGAAAAAGTTTGTAAAACACTGATTCACGCACCACCCCCCCCCCCGTTCTTAGTATTATCTATTTCTAACTATTGGTATTAGAGCCTAGTTACTTTGAAGAGGCTTAATGGCTTAAGTAGGATCCCAATGAATATGGAATAGTTGAAAAAGAGTCCTGAAGAAGCCCTTGAACATATTGATCTTCTTACTAAAGAGAGAGATAACTTGAAAGATAGATATAAAGATGCAAAAGTTTACATTGGCAAACTGAAAGATGAAATTGATGATCTTAAATCTAGAAAAGAACCTTTTGCACATACTAGTGTTAATAATGATACATAAAATATCAAGAAAGAGAATGAGATCTTGAAATGTGAGTTGAAAATTTTTGAACTAAAGTTAAATCTTAAGACTAGTGGTAATAAGAGTAAACCTGATCTAAAATTTGAGAATGCAGACCTTAAATCCTAGTTAAGTCAAGTGATATTTGAATTAGATTCTATTTTTATAGAGCATGCAAAGTTGGAAAAATACAACATCATTGTGAAAGGAGAGTTGACACAAGAAAAACAACAGTTAGAGCAACTTTACACAAGTTCTGAGAAAACTGATGAATAGATATTTCATCAAAGACCTTCTTATGACAAGATAGGCCTTGGATATCTTCTTGGAGAGAAGTCAAAAAATAAATATGAGATTAGGATAGAACTAGATTATATAGCAGAAATCCATAAAGAAAAGTTCAAATGGTCTGATGAAGTTGAATTGACAGGGAAATCTGTTGAACCTAGATTAACAAAGCAAGTTGAAGAACCTAAGAAATATTATTCATCCAAAGAGGTAACACATGAATTAAAAGGTGGATTATACATATGTAATGAAGTTGGACACATGAAGATAGATTGCACAGGTAAGTTTTTTAAACCTATTACTAATTTTTATTGTTATAATTGTCATGGTTATGGACATAAGGTAGCAGAATATAAGAAACCTAAATTTGTTTAAAATAATGAGAATAGTAGAATTTTTAGGAATATTAACCTTACAAGTAATGGAAGAGGTATATCTCAAAGAAGATCTAATGATGGAGAGAAACCTAATGGTGAGAGAAAGCAATTTTTTTGTCACAAATGTAACAATACTAGACACATTGTAGAAGTTGCAAAGCAATTGAAAGTCAAAATGGAAGCAATCAGAGAAGTAATGCATCTATATGTCAATTATGTAATAAATTTGGACACACAATAAGATTATATAGAATGTACAAAAGGAACTTCAACAAAAACCCTAATCATAGAAGGAACAACAATATGAATGATAGAAGGAATGAAAATGGAAGTAACAAAAATCAGAAAGAAGCAATCAAGGAACTTGTTGAGGAATTCAAAGAAGTATTTGTGCAGACTTGTAATCCAAAGAGTTCACATATAGTATTGGAAGAGAAATTTTTTGATGCAACTAATGGAAAGTTGAAGTTACAAATTATTTGTGGCTCAACGTATTTGAATTAAGCTATTATAGAAGTAGCAGAGCATCAGTGGTCAAAACTAATGTTAGAGAGTGAGTTAGAGATTGCATAATACATTTTGAAATGATTTAAGGATTGCGAGAAAGATTTGATGTACCACTTGTTCATGTAAAGTGTCTTGAGTGAATTGGAGAGTGATTTGATGGCAATTGAAGTGTGAAGTAAAGTTTGTGAAACCAAAACCTATAGAAGCATAAAATTGTGTATTTTATCAAGTATTCAATATAGTTTGTTCTAGTATTTATAGTTATTAAACAATGGCTACTCAAAGAGTGTATGATGTTAGTAATAGACCAAGGTATGAGTTTAAGAAATAACCTTTTTTTTCTTTATTAGATGATCTAGTAGGCACATTTTTGCAAGTTCTAAACAATGTGTTACACGTAGAAGATATAAAGAGTTATATACATTGAAAAATTGAGAGCATAGGTGATGAGGAGATTCACAAAGATTTAGGAAAGATGTGTAATAATGAATTATCCCTAAAATTTGAGTATGCGAACATTGAAGATTTGAATTTAGTAAAGTATATGTTCTACATGGAATTCAATAATTATGAGTGGAACCAAATTATTTTGAGTAGAATACATAATGATATGTTCTAGTTGGGTGATACGTAGATTGTCATTGACAGTGACCTAATCCACAAGGTAACAGTATTAAGCAATGAAGGTTGTAATCTTGTCAATGATAGAAATGTCAAGAAAATGGTTGAAACCAACCTAAAAACCAAGTTTGAAAGAATAAATATGAGATTTGATCATATTTAGGATAAATGAGTTAAGTTGTTAACTAAGATTTTGGGTACAAGTTAAACCATGGATCAAGGGTTAACTCTATACCAGCTGGATTTCTTCATATAGCATATGTGATGGTTGTTGAAAGGAGGAAAGTAAATTTGTGTGACATAATTAGTTTGCAACTATTGGATAATATTGAAAAGATAAAGAAAACAAAGAGTGTAGTGTTTAGATTTAAGCCCTTATTGAGTCATTTGTTCTTCTATGTTACAAGAAAGTTTCCTGGAGTAATTAATTGGGATAGCGATTAGTGCACAATGAAGATGATAACTCAATGCTATAGATCCAAACTTAAGAATGTTAGAGATATTGATATTGATAGAATGATGAAGAACTTTTAGTCTGAGATGAAATTGAGGTATAAGATACCTACCTCTATGGTGGAAAAATATAAGAATTTGTTTTCCTTCATGGTGGAGTCTAATAGCACCTACATGGAAGCAGTGATACCTAGAGTGAAGTTCATTGAGCCTATGGGCTATGAGATGAGCACAAAATTGATAAAAGGGTGTGTGTAGATCATACTTGAACCTAAACAAGACATAAAATGCCTAGATGGGGAACATTTGATGAAAGACTAAGGATAGTAGAATCTAAGCTCCATAGCAAAGAGAGAAAGACTAAAGTAGAGAAAGAGATAGATCCCATCCTCAAGGAATCTAGTATGTCAAGGCAAGAATTCAATGAGCTAAAGGGAATTGTGTTGGAGATGAAGGTCAGTGTGCAGTTTGAATTGTTAGAAGCAACACCTATTATAGTGGCAGGACCCTTAGAAGGAGTAACTATGGTACAACCACATGTGCAAGCTCCTATTGCACCATATGTAGAAATTGTACAAATGCAACCAATAAAAGCCAGCTATGAACAATCTAGGAGGCAGCCAAAGGTGGAAGCACCTACTGCATAGAGGAAGTCAAGAATACTAGTGAAGGTTAAGAAAGAACCTACACCTTAATGAAACAAAAGAGTAAAGTAGACCACCAACAAGCTAGGTAAGAGAAGAAAAGCCATGCAAGTAAGTAGTTCTGAAAGCTCAGAAGATGATGTTGAAGATAAACCTATTGAACAAGATGCATAGGAAGCTAAGATAGCTACAAGAAAAAAAGGCATGGAAACCAAAGTTAGAGAATCTAAACATGTAGATTATAAATGATTGCAATTTTGTACAGTTAAATAAATTGTATAGCATGTATAGTAGTATGGATAAAAGGAAACTAGAGAATACCATAATAAGAAACATGATTTTAAGAATAAGAGATTTGATAGCATTTAGAATAAAATTCCTAACGACTTATATAGTAGGTTGATTAATAGGAAGAGAAGAGTAGTAGAAGAAGATTTGAACATGAGGATCACATCCATAAATGAGTTATGTAATGTTGGATGAAAAGAAGAATCTAAAAAAAAATTGAAGGGTATTGAGCCCTTGTTGAGGAACAAAAGAAGAGAAATTCTTCCGATGGGAGTCAATTATGAAGAGGTTAGGTAAGAAACAAAGGAGACTATAGTAAAATATATGTCCTCGGTGCCTAAGGAGAGTGGGCAGCCAAAGCTAATAGTCTAGCATATGTGGAAGTCCATACACCTTCCAAGGAAGAGGGAGAAGTAGAGGAGACACAACAATCACTATCTCCAACTCACATTGTTATGGGTATTGAATCCATGCAAGTGGATGGTATGCACATAACTATGGACATTGAGGAGAACCCATTTGCAGTGTATGGAGCAAATAATGTTAGCAATATCATAGATTATTCTAGTTCTAATGATGAGGAAGAAGAGAAAAAGAAGAAGGAAGAACAAGAAAAGAGGGAACAAGAAGAAGAAGAAAAGAAAAGAAAAGGAAAGAAGAAGAGGAAAAGAAGAGAAAAGAAGAGGAGAAGAAGAGGAGAAGAAAAAGAGAGGAGAAAAAGAAAAGAAGGAGATGTGAAGAAATAGGTTGAGGAAAAGAAGAAAGAAAAGGAATAGAAGATAAAGGCTACTATACCTTTAGTACTATCAATAGCTAGAACATCAGCAACAACATCTTTTCCATCTGATGATGAAGATTAGAAAGAATTAATGGGCACCCTAAGATAGTTATTTGAGAAGAATAAAGCTATTAAGTCTTTAGGGAAGACTCTTGCTAAAGTCTTGGAGCACATGCAGAAGATAGTTTCCACAACTATAGCAAATCTAGACTTGCAGGTTAAAGCAAAAGAGTTGCTGAAGACCTTTGATGTGGAATTCACAACCTTAGCTAAAATACCAGTAGTGCAAGTGTAAAAAAATCATGAAGCAACCCTATTTAACACAGTGTGCACCAATGTGCACAACGATTTTAAGGCATTTGATGGAAACATCAAGGAATTGAGAAAATGCATTGCTGAAGGTAAGAAGTTGATGTAGGAGCATCGAATGGTGTAAGGGAAATCTTGTATCACCCAAAAATATGCTTAATGTTATTTTTTGTTTAATGTGTTTTCATTTCTAGATACCCATTTGAGTCCAATAGAGATTCCAACTCTCATAGTTCCACTATTGGTTTTCTGGGCTAGAGTTTTTGAGTACCTTAGGATATGTGCCAATGTAGAAAATAGGTTATTTTGTAACCAAGCAATAATTATGATGATTTAGAGTGTGTGAGTTTGATTTATTATTATACTTGTAATTTAAATCACTTTAGAAAAATAATGAAGTCAAAAGGATTTACGGTTTGAAAGTTATTGCAATTTTAAGTTGCCTAGAGACCCCCTAAGAGCACTTCAAAGTTAGATTTGAGGCACTAAATGGCCTTGTATGGACCTAAAAAATGAAGGATGAGAAAATTTGGTCCATAGAGCTATAGAGTACTTTGAGATCTTTCTACAATTGTAAATAGTTTGTTAATCAGAATCCTGAATCAAAAGTTATGCCTCCGAAAATTTGGACTACCATTTCTAGATTCTTCTAATTGTACACCAACTTTTGACATATTTTATAGAACCTTTTTTTTTAGTGGTGGATTCCAAATGGAATATTCTAAATTGTATTCCTAACCCTAAACCTAATTGGGGTTACTTAAGGTCATTTTCGGCATTGTAAATGCAATTTTTGGTGGAGTTTGGGAGAAGGTATCATGAGGAGAGTTTTTCTCCAAAATCAAATAACATTGTAAAGCCATAAGGCATGTTATTGGGTCTATTTTCATTGTACTGAATGTAATAGCATATCACTTCTAATAATAATATTCCCCTTTTCCTATTGCGTTCATTTTTTTCTTGGATTTTTCCCTCATCAAGTGGTATCAAAGTAGGTTTTCTTGAGTGTGTAGATAGAGTGCCGACTATGAGGTAGTTTGCACCAAGACTGTGTGGTTGTGGGTTTTGATATAGAGAGAAGATTCCTCTATGGAGGGAGCATGGTGGAAGGGTTGGAATTTTTCCTATTGAGGTTAGAGCCCTCCAAAGAAAAGTTTAGGCATTGTAAGAGGAGATTTGTAGAGGGATGAATATTGTCATAGGCAAAAAAAGTGAGGAGTAAAATGAAGAAGAAGGAAATATTGTGTAGGAAGGGGAAGGAGATGGAGAATTATTAAACTAGGGGGAGGAGAAGCTTTTTAGGGCCATTTCCAAGTTGGAAAAAAAGTCCTAAAATTGACACTGGCATGTTTTCGGGAAATCTAAACTCGAATGAGTTGATCGACTGGATCAATGAGTTAGAGGAATATTTTGAGTATGAGGATATCATGGACCTTGGTAGGGTTAAATTGTGAAGGCCAAAATGAAAGGCCATGCCAAAATCTGGTGGTAAGAGATTTAGTTGGAAAGAAATATAAGAGGAAAGGAGAAAATCACAAGATGGGATCACATGGTGGACAAACTAAAGTAGTTCATTCCTATTGATTACAAGCTTGATTTGTTCAAAAATATGTAAGGGTTAAATCAAGTAGGATAATCTATCTAGGAATACAAAAAGGAGTTTTATCAAGTCCTTATTAAGGTGGGGCAAGCAAAAGAAAACAAGAAGAAGGTTGCCTGTTACCTTAATGGGTTAAGACCTAGCATTCAGGAGGAGTTAAGTCTAGTTAGAATGATTAGCATTGAAGAGGCATAATAGTTTTCCTTGCGAGTTGAGGAGAAGTTAAACAAAAAGTTTGATGGAAGGAAAAGAGGGTGCAGTCAAGGAGGAAGTAGTGCTAGCAAGTCATTTGGAGGCCAAAATGAGAAACAAAAGAAAAATGAAGATGTGGTTACCAGCCAAAACTAGAGGAATAAAGGTTTCAACTACTTCTATGATCAAAACTTTGGAGATTAGAGAGGAAGAGCTAGAGGACATGGAAAGGTTTAGAAAGAGGATGCTTTTGTAGTACTTTTTTTCATTACAATAAAGAAGGTCATCACACCTATAAATTCCCTCAATGCCAAGGAAGGATAGATAGGAGAGCTGATGGTCAAGAAAGGTTTGATTGTGTGGACGATGATGTATAGTCATTGCATTCAAAGGATGTGGAAAGGGGAGAGGTTCTAGTTAATGAAAGGGTCATACTAAGTGATGAGACTGAACCTAGACAAAGGAGTTAGTTTTGTACCAGGTGCAAGTGCAAAGGTAAATGTTGTGATGTACTTGTTGATGGTGGAAGCACTAACAACTTGGTGTCAGAGGAGATGGTCTTAAAGCTAAAGATCAAGAGGGGGAAACACCCACATCCCTATTGGATTTCTTGGGTGTAGGATGATCATAAGGTCCTAGTTAGTGAGCAATGTTTGGTAAAGTTCAATATTGGGAGTTACCATGATGAGGCTCTTTGTGACATCATTCCAAAGGATGTCTGTCATTTATTGTTGGGAAGGCCATGGTAGTTTGATAGGCATGCTACACATGATGGTCATGCAAATACATACTCTCTGACAAAGGATGGAGTTTTCCACAAATTGAATCCCTTGGTAAAGGAGGGTGAAAATGTATGCCATAGTGCTAGGGTATGTCTTGTTGATGGAAGAAAATTTTTTGATGGCATGAAGCATTAGCATATGTGTTATGCTTTATTTCCTAGAAAGGATAAGGAAGGTAGTAGTGAAGTTCCATTTGAAGTTTTAGGTCTATTAAGTGAGTATCGAGATGTCATCTCTAATAATATTCCAAAAGGTATTCTGCCAATAAGACAAATTAGTCATCGAATAGATTTAGTCCCTAAAGCTAGTTTTCTTAATAAGGCTACTCATAGGATGACTCCTACTGAGACTGGGGAGCTAAAAAAACATGTTCAAGAGCTACTGAGGAAAGTTTTAATTTGAGATAGCCTGAGTCCCTATGCAATACCTATAGTACTAGCACCAAAGAAGGATGGAGAGTGGAGAATGTGTATAGACTCTTGAGCTATAAATAAAATAACCATCAAATACTAATTTACTTTGCCAAGGATGGATGATCTTATGGACTACTTAAGCAGAACTTAGAACTTCACAAAGATAGATCTCAAGAGTGGCTATCACTAGATATGGATATGAGAGGGAGATGAGTGGAAGACTATATTCAAGACCAAGGATGGTCTATATGAGTGGTTAGTGATGCCCTTTGGACTGAGTAATGCACCAAGCACCTTCATGTGGCTTATGAATGAGGTACTAAAGAAATTTTAGAAAAATTTATTATTGTCTATCTGGATGATATTTTGATTTTTATTAAGTCTTTGGATGAACATTTATTGCACTTTCATAGTGTCCTTGAAAGGTTGAGGGAAGAGAAATTGTTGATTAATTTGAAGAAGTGTAGCTTTGTCAAAAGGGAGTTAGTCTCTTTGGGGTTTGTTGTATTAGCTTAAGGTCACAAAATGGACCCAAAGAAGGTGAAGGTCATCTTGGAATGGCCTACTCCAAGGTCTCCCACTGAGGTGAGGTCATTCCATGGTCTGGCTAGTTTTTATAGGAAGTTCATTAGGACTTTCAGTAATATATATGCATCCCTAACTAAAACAATGAGGGGGGATAGAAAACAGTTCAAGTGGACTACAAGAGCTACAAGGAGTTTTGAATTACTAAAGAAGAAGGTGATAGAGCAACCTATGTTGGCACTTCCTAATTTGAACAAAGTGTTCCAGGTGGATTGTGATGCTAGTGGTAGTGTTATGTAATGTCCCCATTTTAGCAGTTGACCAAGTGTGTGTGTGTTAGCCTTGTTCTACATGGTCTCGAGGGCTAACGAAGGGTTTAATGGGATCCTAGAGTGTTTTGGCCTAGTCATTTCTAGTTTGGGCCAAAACGAAGTTGATTTACTTAGTTTCAGGCATACTTACTATTTTTAGTAAGCCAGTAGGACACAATGCAGGTCAATTTTGGTGATTGGATTTGATACTCCTCGGTGAGAGCTTTTTGATGAGCTATCACTGGCATTATTCGGAGTCTGATTGCTAATACATTTTAATGCCTAAAGTTTTATTAAAGTAACGTCTAATTTAATTGTAAAATATTAAAGTGTTACTTTAAATTTTTATTTTATGGGGATGTGTACCCAAGGGAGACATAAGGGGTATTTTAATATATGTTTTATATACTACACATCTTTTATCCCACATTGCCCATATGAGTTGAGCGGACCCTTGGAAATAGAATAAAAGGAAGCATTTATGGCTTCATTAGCCAGGTTGAATATGAGAAGAAATTGATGTGTGAGTTGCAACTCCGTTCTTGGCATTTGAGGATGTCTATCCTCTCTTGTGACATTCTAGACGTCATTCTCTTGGGGTTTGGTCTTTGGAATTCTTTGTTATTGGCTTCATTATCATGCAATTTAGTTGCATTTCCAGCTACAAGTAGATTTGGTATTTTGCTCATATCTTCTTCACTACTTTTACAACGCTTATGCCGCTTTGAGAGAATGATATTACGAAGGTAATGGACTGATTGAAGGACAAGCACTATAGTAGCAAGTTCGAAAGCATGGGCTGGAGTATTATGTCAATACTGCTGAAGTAATTAGTGAGTTGATAAATCTGCCATGTATTTGGTTTTATGAATTCTGAAAATAACATTTTATTAGCAGCAGTTCATTTCCACTTTGCATATTATTGTAGTTTCATTCTTGTTTATGTTGTATGATACCAATTCCATGCAAAAAACACAACAAACAAATAAATGTTTTATTTTTGGAGTTATAAGGGGTTTAAAACATTAAACAGAGAAATACGAGGTTGAATGCAAACTATTTGACAAAATTCCTTTCAGCAAATTGGTTTAGTTTTTTGGGACATCTAGGGGTGCCCATTATAGTGGTATCAGAGCTATAAGTCCTGCCATCCTGTGGAAGTCTTATAGGGAATTTGGAACAGCCGGATAGAGGGAAAAGTGTTTGACAAAATGTCAAAACACTAAAATCAGAAATAAATAAAAAAACACAAGCTAAGCATTTATGTTTGAGCATGCGACAGGGGCCTTATAATTTCTGCGATACCAGAGCAAGACAAAATAGGATTTCAGACTTGCAAAGCAAATAGTCTAGTACATCCGTGCAGGTGAACATTGAATCTAGCCATACAGACACTGAGGAGATATTCTTTGATCAAGACAACAATATGGGTGATCGAGATGACAGGAACATAGGATTAGACGGAGGCAGGAATGCAGGTCCAAATCAAGAGGAGGTAATGTTCAAATAGTTACTAGATACATTAGAGTAGGGGCAACGTATGCAGCAGGAGCAGAATAGGTGAATGGACATGATGTTGTAGCTCATGGCTAGACAGATGGGTGTCAATATTAATCCAGGTAATGCCAACAACAAAAACAATAACAATGGGGGAAACAATAACCATGGAAGCCAAGGCAACAAAAATGGTCCTGAGAATAACATTAATGGTAATAATGGACATGGAAACAATGGGAATGAGGCTGATAACTTTAGACACGTTGCACGCCCAGTGCGAACTGCGAGCTCGAGACCTCTTATACCCACTTTCCCACCTAGAGATCCGGTTCAACTAGTAAACGAATCGCAGATTACCGAGTTACAGGATCAGTTCAAGAGGGATTGGGAGGCTAGTGGACCAGAGTTTCAGGCAGATATTTCCCTCAGAGATTATATGGACTTGAGGATGAGACACATGCCTAGAGCAGGAGGGAGGAATCAAAACTTTGAGCTGAGAAAGAAAGTTGGAAAAAAAATTTTACCTTATTATGATGCTTCAGGGAAGATGACTGCACGAGCTTGGGTGCAGAAGGTAGATACATACTTGCAGCTAAATCCTATGCCTAAGGAGGAGGCTATCAAGTATGTGGCTATGCACTTTGATGGCGTTGCACATGAATGGTGGCATCATGGCATGGTGACTTTGGGGCATAATCAAATTACATCCTATGAGGAATTCACCAAAACACTGATTGAGAGATTTGACACTAGGGATCCTGAGTTACATTTTAAGGAGCTAGCACAATTAAAACAGTCAAGTTCTATGCATGCTTACATTGCCAAGTTTCAGCGCTTGTATGTACTTGTTACCGATATCTCTCCTAGGAGATTGGTGGTGTTATTTTGTGATGGTCTTGCTGATCCATTATGAGGTTGGGTAAAGGGACATGATCGACTCACCTTAGCTGAAGCAACTAAAAAGGCATGAGATTTAGCCCCTTCAGTATACAAAGGAAAAAACCATTCAACAGATTCTTCCTACCACAAGGACAAAGACAAAAAACTATTTCAAAAAGAGTATAGCAAACCCATAGAAGGATCAAAAGGACTAGACAATGAAACCTTGAATGAACTTTGAAAGAAGAAGTTGTGCTTCCATTGTAGAGAGCCTTGGGACTTATCTCATAAATGTTCTCTCAAGGCTAAGGCAAATCAAATGGAGTATTTTTCAGCAGAAGATTCAGAGTCAGAGGGGAAGGATCAGAACTTTGATTCAAATGAGGGTAACACTATAGAGGAGAGCAGCATTCCTAAGGATGATAGATTGTTGGCATGCTTGACAGGGGCCCAAAAGGAAATCACATTTAAGGTTAGGGGTACTATCCAAGGGCAGAAAGTGATATCTCTTATTGACACTAGGGCTACACATAACTTCATAGATGCACAGTTGGTAGCCAGGAGAGGGTTATAGACAGAGGAGCATGATGGGTTTAGAGTCATGGTGGCTAACGGTGATAAATTATTATGCACTCAGAAGATATCTAATCTTCACATTAGGTTTGGAGATGGCTACGAGTTGAAGGATGAGTTCTATGTTGTGGACATGGGAGATTATCATGTCATCCTTGGCATGACATGGATGGCTTCACTAGTGGAGTTCACACTCAACCTAGAGAAATTAGAGATGAGATTCTAGCATGAGGGCAAAATTGTGGTACTTAGAGGTCTTTCAGATGGAGGTTGCAGAGTAGTGTCCTTGAGGAGAATGCAGAGACTTTTTTGTCATGATGACATAGAGTGGGTGGCAAAGTGCTACATTATGCCAACTTCACTAGAGCCACAAGAAAAGAGTCATCCACCAGATATCTAGAAGATACTTGATAGACACGCTAAAGTATTTAGCGATATTCCTCATGGGGTTCCTCCTGACAGAGGGATGGAACATGTTATTGAGCTTGAGGAGGGAGCCAAACCAGTTATGATTACTCCCTATCGTCATCCTAAGAAACACAAGGATGAGATAGAGAAGGTGATTAAGGATTTGTTGGAGATGGGGCATATCAGGCCTAGTAAGAGCCCCTTTGCTTCAACAGTAGTATTGGTAAAGAAGAAGGATGGGACGATGCCCATGTGCATTGATTACAGGGCACTGAATAAGAAAACAATTAAAAATAGGTATCCCATTCCTAGGATTGATGAGCCGATTGATGAGTTGCATGGGGCATGCTCCTTCACCAAAATTGATTTGCGATCCGGATACCATCAGATCAGGATGAGAGAAAAGGACATTGAGAAAACTGCCTTTCAATGTCACTATGGCCACTTTGAGTTCATGGTTATGCCATTTGGTCTAACCAATGCACCCGCTACATTTCAGAGTTGTATGAACCAGTTATTTAGGAAGCAACTAAGGAGATTTGTCTTGATCTTCTTTGATGACGTCTTGGTCTTCAATAAGACCTGGGAGGAGCACTTACATCATCTGGAGGACGTGTTATCTATTCTGGATAGAGAGTCATTGTATGCCAAGGAATCTAAATGTGAGTTTGGCATAACTGAGCTCCCTTACCTTGGGCATATCATTAGTACAGATGGCGTTCAGGTTGATCTCGAAAAGATTAGAGCTATTGTAAAGTGGCCTACTCCCACAAACCTTACATAGCTTAAGGGATTCTTTGGTTTATGTGGTTTTTATTGGAGGTTTGTTAAGGGATTCTCACAGATTGCTACACCCTTGACAGATCTTACCAGGAAAGGAGCCTTAGTGTGGACAGGGGTAGCACAGAGATGTTTTGAGCATTTCAAGCAGGTAATGTCTTCATGTCCAGTTCTAGCTCTATCAAATTTCACAAAGCCTTTTGAGCTTCATTGTGATGCATCAGGTGATGGGATTGGAACAGTATTGATGCAGGAGAAGCATCCCATTCCATTCTAGAGTAGGAAGCTCCAGGGAGTTGAGAAGAGTTATTCTGTCTATGACTAGGAGATGTTGGCCATAATGCATGCATTGGCCAAATTTTGATCATATTTGGTAGGTGGACATTTTGTGATCAAGACTGATCACAACAGTATTAAATACTTCATGAGCCAGCGTGATCTTAATGATTGGCAACAAAAATGGGTGACTAAATTGCAGGCTTATGATTTTGACATAGAGTTTGTCAAAGGTAAGAAAAATGTGGTGGTTGATGCCTTATCTTGGAGACCTCACTTATGTGCTCTGGAAGAGATTTCAGGAGATTGGAGAGATCAGATTATAGCAGAGTATGTCAAAGATGCTTGGGCTTCTGGATTCATTTCAGGTACCATACAGGATGATCGCTATGAGGTGATAGATGGATTGATCAAAGTTCAGGACAGGGTTTATTTGATTCCATCATCACATTTGAGAGAGGCGATACTGAAGGCATTTCATGATGCACCCACAACTAGAAATCCAGGGGTCTTCAAGACCTACAGGCAGATCTGAGAGCAGTTTTCATGGAAAGGGCTCAAGGATGATGTTCAGAGGTATGTCAGGGAGTATGTGGTTTGTCAATAGAATAAGGGAGAGCACACATTTCCTACAGGTTTATTACAGCCCTTTCCCATTCCTGATAGGAAATGGGAAATTATTTTGATGGACTTCATCACTGGTTTACCACGAGTGCAAGGAAGAGATTGCATCTATGTGGTGGTGGACCACTTGACAAAGTTTGCTCACTTCTTTGCTATTATGTCCACTTACACAGCAGCACAGGTAGCAGATCTTTTCTTTAGAGAGATATTCAAGTTACATGGGCTGCCCAGATTCATTGTTAGTGACCGGGATAGTAAGTTTATGAGTGTTTTTTGGCAAGAGTTGTTTAGGTTGTGTGGTACAGATCTTACACCTAGCACTAGTTATCATCCACAAATAGATGGGCAAACAGAGATTGTGAATAAATGGGTGGAAGGATATTTGAGGAACTATGTAACTGCACAACAAAAGGCTTGGATCAGATGGTTGTATATGGGAGAGTATTGTTATAACACCACTTATCATATGTCCATCAAGATGACTCCTTTCATGGCACTCTATGGTTATGAAGCACCTAGCTTCATGGATTTAGTTTTGGGGGACAGTAGAGTGCCCAAAGCCAAAAACTTATTGCAGGATAGTCAGGACATCTTGAAAGTGCTCAAAGAGAATATACAACAGGCTCAGAATCAATAGAAATAGTATGCTGATTAGCACTGAATAGAGTGTAGCTTCAAGGTAGGGGATATGGTTTACTTGAGGCTACAACCATATAGACAGTCATCGCTCAAGAAGAGCAGAGCTAAAAAATTGAAACCTAGATTTTATGGTCCCTACAGGGTGATTCGCAAAGTGGGCAAAGTTGCTTATGAGCTTGAGCTTCCAAAGGGCAATCGAGTGCACAATGTGTTTCATGTGTCTAGGCTTAAGAAAGCCATTGGTCAGAATGTAGTGCCTTCTGTAGATTTGCCCCCTTTGGATGAGGAGGGGAAGCTTGTGTTAGTACCCAAGGCTATTCTAGACACCAGAGAGAGGAAGCTTAGAAATAGGATAGTGAAGGAGTATTTGGTCAGATGGAGAGACCTGTCGGAGGAAGATTCTACATGGGAGAGTGAGTAGGTTATTCAGCAGGCTGGACTGAGATTGCTTGAGGACAAGCAATTTCAAGGGGGTGGACTGTAATGTCCCCATTTTAGCAGTTGACCAAGTGTGTGTGTGTGTTAGCCTTGTTCTACATGGTCCTGAGGGCTAACGAAGGGTTTAATGGGATCCTAGAGTGTTTTGGCCTATTCATTTCTAGTTTGGGCCAAAATGAAGTTGATTTACTCAATTTTAGGCATACTTACTATTTTTAGTAAGTCAGCAAGACACAGTGAATGTCAATTCTGGTGATTGGATTTGATACTCCTCGGTGAGAGACTTCTGATGAGCTATCACTCACATTATTCAGAGTTTGATTGCTAATACATTTTAATGCCTAAAGTTTTATTAAAGTAACATCTAATTTAATTGTAAAATATTAAAGTGTTACTCTAAATTTGTATTTTATGGGGATGTGTACCCAAGGGAGACATAAGGGGTATTTTAATATATGTTTTATATACTACACATCTTTTATACCACATTGCCCATATGAGTTGAGCGGACCCTTGGAAATAGAATAAAAGGAAGCATTTGTGGCTTCATTAGCCAAGTTGAATATGAGAAGAAATTGGTGTGTGAGTTGCAGCTCCATTCTTGGCATTTGAGGACATCTATCCTCTCTTGTAACATTCTAGACGTCATTCCCTTGGGGTTTGGCCTTTGGAATTCTTTGTTATTGGCTTCATTATCAGGCAATTTAGTTGCATTTCCAGCTACAGGCAGATTTGGTATTTTTCTCATATCTTCTTCACTACTTTTTCGACGCTTATACCGCTTTGAGGGAATGATATTACGAAGGTAGTGGACTGATTGAAGGACAAGCACTATAGCAGCAAGTTTGAAAGCATGGGCTGGAGTATTATGTCAATACTGCTGAAGTAATTAGTGAGTTGATAAATCTGCCATGTATTTGGTTTTATGAATTCTGAAAATAACATTTTATTAGCAGCAGTTCATTTCCACTTTGCATATTATTGTAGTTTCTTTCTTGTTTATGTTGTATGATACCAATTCTATGCTCAAAACACAACAAACAAATAAACGTTTGATTTTTCAAGTTATAAGGGGTTTAAAACATTAAATAGAGAAATAAGAGGTTGAATGCAAACTGTTTGACAAAATTCCTTTCAGCAAATTGGTTTAGTTTTTTGAGACATCCAAGGGTGCCCATTACATGCTATTAGGGTTGTGTTGAGCTAAGATGGTAAGCCTATTGCCTATTTTAGTGAAAAATTGAATGATGCAAAGAAGAGGTATTATATTTATGATCAAGAGTTCTATACAATAGTTCAAGCCTTAAAGAAATGGAGGCATTATTTGTTGCCAAAAGAATTTTTTTTTTATACTGATGACCAGGCATTGTAGTACCTAAATAGCCAAGGTAAATTGAATTAAAGACATTTGAAATGGGTAGAGTTCATGCAAAGCTAGAGATTTATATTCAAACATAGAAATAAAAGGTCTAATAGGGTTGTAGATGTATTACTTAGGAGACAATTGTTACTTATAGTAATACAAGTTGAAGTGGTTGGGTTTGATGAACTAAAGAATTTGCACCGTGAGGATTCTGACTTTGCAAAGGGTTAGAAGGCTTGTAAAGAACCTCTTACTCTAGATAGGACCAAGTGGCTAGATTACATAATTCAGGATGGTATGATATTCAAGGAAAGTCAATTGTGTATTCCAACGAGTTCCATGAGGGAGAACTTGATCAAGGAGAAGCATAGTGGAGGGATGGTAGGACACTTTGGTCAAGATAAGACCATTGCCATTATTAAAGAAAATTATTTTTGGCTTTAGTTGTCACATGATGTGAACAAGTTTGTGTAGGGTTGTCAAGTATGTCAAACAGCCAAAGAATTTAGTCACAATACTGGACTCTATTAGCCATTGCATGTTCCATCGAAGCCTTGGGAGGACATATGTATGGATTTTGTTCTTGGATTTCCAAGGACACAAAGGGATAATGACTCAATATTTGTGGTGGTTGATAGGTTCTCCAAAATGGTACATTTCATTCCATGCTTCAAGACTCATGATGCAGTGCATATTGCAAATTTGTTTTTCAGAGAGGTGGTGAGGCTACATGGTCTCCCAAAATGTATTGCTCCTAATAGAGATACTAAATTTGTTGGGTATTTCTGGAAGAATTTGTGGAAGAAGCTAAAGAAAAAATTAAATTTTAGTTCTACACATCATCTATAGATTGATGGAGAAACAAAAGTAGTAAATATAATTCTAGGCAATTTGCTAAGGTGTTTAGTAGGAGATAAGCCCAAGGAATGGGATTTGATTCTACCACAAGCAGAATTTTCTTACAATAATTTTGTGAATTGGAGTATTGGTAAGTCACAATTCCAAACTGTGTATGGGATTAATTCAAGGACTGCACCAGAGTTGAGGAAGATGGAGCAAGGGGAGAGGACAAGAGCTGAGGTAGAAGACTTTGCTAAACATGTCAAGAACCTACATGAAGAGGTACATGCACATAATACCAAGATGAACCTATAGTGTAAGGCTAGAGAAGATCAAAAAAGGAGACATAAGGAGTTCCAAGTTGGGGATTTTGTTATGGTATACTTGAGGAAGGAACGATTTTCAGTGGGTACCTACAACAAGTTAAAGATGAATAAATTTGGCCTCTACAAAATTATGAAGAAACATGACTCAGAAAATGCATATGAGGTGGAGTTGCTAGATGGGATTCACATTTCTTATATTTTCAATATTGTAGACTTAATAGAATACCATGATGATGGTGCAGAGGAGGAGTCGATATTGGAGCCATGTCCAATTCCTTCTTCTAAGGAAGAGATTGAAGAAATTCAAAATAGTCGTGTGGGCTAGAGTACTAGAAATAGGTAGTATGAAGAATTCCTAGTGAAGTGGAAAGGATGACCAATAGAAGATTCAACTTGGATATCTTCAATGGAGGTTTCCCATTTAGGTTTTCCTCTACTAGCTATAAAGTGACAGG
The DNA here is from genome assembly GCA_028749045.1 of Cupressus sempervirens. NCBI lineage: Eukaryota > Viridiplantae > Streptophyta > Pinopsida > Cupressales > Cupressaceae > Cupressus > Cupressus sempervirens. The sequence goes on from CM053785.1 coordinate 63,382,670, forward strand.
GTCACTTTTCAATCTACCCTAGGTGTCTGATGCAGGAGCGTCCAGTGGTATAAGGGCAATCCTCTATCACCCAAAAATATGCTTAGTGTTAGTTTTTTTTTAATGTGTTTTCTTTTTTGGATACCCATTTGGGTCAAACAAAGATTCCAATTCTCATAGTTCCACTATTGGTTTTGTGGGCTAGAGTTTTTTAGCACCTTAGGATATGTGCCAAAGTAAAAAATAGGTTATTTTGTAATTAGCCATAATTATGATGAGTTAGAGGGTGTAAGATATAGGGATTATACTTTTAATTTAAAGCACTCTAGAAAAAGAATCAGGACAAAAGGCTTTATGGTTTGAAAGTTATTGTAGTTTTAAGTTGCCTGGAAAGCCCCTAAGAGCACTTCAAAGTCAGATTTGAGGCACTAAATGGCCTCCTATAGACCCAAAAAATGAGAGATAAGTGAATCTAGTCCATAGGACTATAGAGTACTTGGAGAGCTTTTGAGAAATGTAAATATTTTGGCAATCAGAATCCCAGATCAAAAGTTATGCCTCCCAAAAGTTGGACTACCATTTCTGGATTCTTCTAATTGTACACCAATGTCTGATGTGTTTTATATAACATTATGTTTTGGCAATGAATGTCAAATGAAATATTCTAAAATTTATTCCTAACCCTAAACCTAGTTTGGTTACTTAAGGTCATTTTGGCATTGGAAATGCAATTGTTGGTGGAGTTTGGGAGAAGGTTCTATGAGGAGAGTTTTTCTCCAGAATCAGAAAACATTATAATCCCATAGGGCATGTCATTGGGTCTATTTTCATTGTACTAAATGTAATAGCATATCACTTCTAATAATAATATTCTCCTTTTCCTATTGTGTTCATTTTGTCTTGGATTGTTCCCTCATCAGAATTTTTATGGATTGTGCACAATGTCTTACACTTACTTATCAGATTTTGATGCAAAGATCAAAGGCCATATGAGTGAGCTTTAGACACTCACTACAAGATTGCAACAACCTAAGATCAAAATTAAAGATTCTAGGAATGAGATTGAGAAGATCCACAATGTTTTCAAAAGCATTGAATTTGACAAGCAAAAGGTAATAACAAGATTCTTTGTTCTTAGAGAATATCTAGCACCTAAAGTTGTAATTTTGCAAAGGCAATTGGAGGAATTTTTTTTAGTAAAGAATTCCTATGACAAATTTTCCTATATTAACATGAGCACAGTTGAAGTGGAATCTTATGCACTTTGCCCACTCATCAGTATATCAAATACAGTCAAAGGAAACTAGAAGAAAGACTTTGATAGACTGAAGATTGGTTTTGTAGATTGCATATCCAAAATGATGAGTTGATCAACAGCAGTCAACAAGTTTTTGTGATATAGTTTTGGCACCTTTGCCATTGATGTCAAAGAGGGAGTATTATGTAGAGGAAAATTTGTATAGATGCAAATGTATATGTAAGGGGGAGCTTATATATGTATCAATGTAAAGGAGGATAAGGAATTTAATGATCCATCAAAACATGAATAAAATTGTTATGTTTTGAAGGGAATTTTTGTGTAGTTACTTTTATTTTATTTTTGTTTTGTATGACATGATCTTGGGACTTAGCTAATTTTCTCAAATGTTGCCATCAATGAAAAAGGGGGAGATTTTTGGCAATATGGTTAGTTGCATGTCTTGATGGTTGTCATTTATGACAACATACATTCAACATTTTGTTTATGCATTTAGAGATAAAAAATTGTCTAAGTATTAGATAGTTTGTAGCAACACAGAGTATAGATCTTAAGAGTATGAATGATATGTAGAGAGTTAGCTTATGTTTAGTTGAGGAAAGGTTATTTGAAATTGTCATGATGGTGTGTGCCAATGTGCATGTGTGTACGAACAATACAACACAAGTTATTCTAAGATTAATAGTGTGAGTATTTAACACTGCAGAATAGAGCATAGCAGCAAATAGAGTTGTATGAAAAAATTATTTTGGTTACAAAATAATTACTAAGCTATGTTGATTTGACTATCTAGGTATTATTCCATAATTTATTTTATATTATGTCAAGCGTGTGAAGATATGAAGGCCGACAATGTAGAGTTTTGTGAATGTGTAAGGTATAAGTAAAGATCTTATCTTGCGCAAATATTGGAAAAGTTGTGTGATTAGATGTGACATAAAAACTATTATGAGAACTATTTGTGAGCCTTATGTTATGTGAAATCTAATGTAAGATCAGAGCAAGTGTGAATTACAATAGCAAATCAATTATTATATGTATACCTATCTTGTGAAGGAATTGAATTGTGTAATTGTGTGTTAGGGTAGTGGGCTCTTCTTGCATACATTGTAATTGTTCTACCAACTCCTTACATGGTTCTAGCAATTTCTAATAGGGTTGAGGATTCTAACAAGAAATCGAGACACTATATGTACTTCATAGACTCCTAATAGGGTCAATATCTTTAAGAGGATCCTATTTTTTAGTGAATCATCTAGTGGATATCATCCCCATTGGGGTTTTCCCTTGGCCAAGGTTTCCCTAGTTAACAAATAATGGTATTATGAGTTCTCTATGTGCATAGTTATATTTACTATTTAGCATTGTTGCTTTACTTTCATATGCAAGTTATAAAGTAATTAGTAATATTTAGTTGTGGACAAAAGCTTGTTAAATATTGATTCACCACCCCCCCCCCCCCCACCCAAATATTATCTATTTCTAACATAGGCTAGGACCAACCTCATTTCAGCCATAATATCCCTCTGATGATATTGACCACACTAAATGGAAGCTTCCCTAAGGATCTCTAAGCACTATCGAGTTGCAATCTTTGACACATATACAAAAATCATGACATATTTTTACTTTTAATGTCTTATTACATCAAAATAAGTGACATATGAGTTTGATTACATGTTATAATGAATTTTATAAACATGTTACATTTTTTTTATAAAGTAATGAATGTTCATGTGTTTGATTAGTTTCAAGAAAGTAAGATGAAATATAAGTTTGTATGCACACACTGAACAAGTTGGATGGAAATCAAAGTTTAATGTATATCAAAATGAATAGTATAATATTCCATATCAATCATATAGTTACAAAAATATGTTATGTGTCATTGGTTCAATACAAAAGTTGAATACCTAAAAAATGTCAAATGTGTACAATAGAAATGTTGAATGTGCACAATACAAATCTCAAATATATACAATACAAAAGTCATATGCCTGACAAATGTTGAATGTATATAATAGAAATATTGAATGTGCACAATACAAATCTCAAATATATACAATACAAAATTTGAATATATCTCAATGTCATGTGATGACCACAACTACATATGTATACCACTATCAATATCTATGACTATGTAGGATCATCAAAATTATCCTCTTTTATGGCTCATCAGATGTATGCAAAAGAAAAATTAAAATATACTATCAATTATCTTATCTATAAGTAATATGAAAATAACTAGAAATTGTGTTCTCAATTGTGGATAGTTGAGTTGTTCATTACCTCATCCCTTTGTCTCATAGTTAGACTAGATTATAATGATAATGGGCTCCTTCATTGATGGGTGGGACTCTTGATAAAATGATGAGGTACGATGATGATGGGAGACACAACTACCAATGAATCAATGCTCACAAGAGGCACGAATATCAATGAATTAGTGATGGTATGAGGCACAACCCATATGGTAAGAGATAAAATGTTTGGATTATAAAGTGGCATTAAAGATTCTAAATAGAGTAAAAAAACAAAAAATGTATTGTAGCCTAAGCTAGATCTCCCATGCTAGCAGGAGATATAATCACTAATGAATTAGTGCTGATACGAGGCACAACCTATATGTTAAGTGATAAAATTTTAGCATTATAGAGTGGCATTAGGAATTCCAAATAGAGTAAAAAAATAAAAAAATGTACTACAATATTTCCAATGCTAGTAGAAGGTACAACTGTTGATGAATCGGTGTTGGTATGAGTCACAACCTGTATGGTAAGTAATAAAATGTTAACATTATAGAGTGACATTAGGGATTCCAAATAGAGTTTTAAAAAAATGTACTACAACCTGAGCTAGATCTCTCATGCTAGTAGGAGGTACAATGGCTAATGAATTGGTGTTGGTATGACGCACAAGCTATATGGTAAGCAATAAAATGTTAGCATTATAAAGTGGCATTAGGGATTCCAAATAGAGTAAAAAAAAAAAAAATGTACTATAGCCTAAGTTGGATCTCCTGTGCTAGTAGGAGGCACAACCACTGATTAATCAATGCTGGTATGAGGCACAACCTATATGGTAAGTGATAAAATGTTAGAATTGTAGAGTAGGCATTAGGGATTTCTATCACACATACAAGCAATCCAAGTTGAGATCACAAGAGAGTTTCAACTAAGAATCTACACACATACCTCTAGCCTCTATTGTGTTTGATGCCATCCTTGATGCGCAAGACTCCTAACAAAATGAAATTGGAAAGGATTTACATAAAGTCTCAAAGAGTGTTGTAATAGGTAAAAGATAAATAACACATGTTAGTAAGACAAATTGTTGATATTTACTATAAAATTGATAAAAAAACATGTGTAAATGCAACTAATTAATATGTATATAGAAAAAATGCACAGTATAACCTAAAATTTATGAGAAGGAAAATATGTAATTTTACCTCTTCCATTGCCTCAACATCGATAGTCTTAGGTGCATTCATCAACTCTACAAAAATTAATTTGTTTCTACATATATTCAACAAACAAGTCAACACACATTCATCAATATTGAGTAAATGTATATACATTCATTTATAATAAATTTTAAAATATAAACTTGAATTTTATTTAATATTTTTTTTTGCTTTGGTGTTTTTGTTCATTTCCTTCCCCTTCCTCCAAACCTCGAGCTATGTGGAGTACCCTTAAGAAGGAAAAATATAACATAAGATAAATCAATAAGACACATCACAAGTTCAGCTCAAATTGTAAACTTGATAGGTGTGCAAGCTATGATACCGCATAGCTCTTAAGGCCAAAGTTAATGACAGAAAGTGTGGCATCATCAACTTAACAAATTTCAGCCCTTGACAAGCCCTATAAAATAGTAAAGAGTATTGTTATAAATATGAGATAGTGTTGTAAATGGCAAGAAGGCACAATAACAACAAGAAGATCATAGGAGGGCAAGAAGACACAAGAATGAGTTAAAGGATGATATTGGAAGGATAATTGAAAGATAGGAAAATTTAAGGCTCAAAAAGGCTACAAGGCCTAAATTGAAAATAAAGAGATGGAGAAGGAAAAGAGAGATGCAAATGAACTTCAACACCTTGTCAAGAAGTAAAAGTGGAGATTCATAATCTTCACACTCCTACAAGATACCCTATGTGATATGGAGGTTCTTCAATGTGGATGCGTATATGGAGGATGAACTCATGTGGTTCATTAGATAGAGTTTGGGTATGCTAGGAGCAGGATATGTGGATGCAAATTGGATAGATTTGATGAATTTGGGAGGGTTTCAATGATGGTAGGAGATGGAAGAGGATCTATAAGTGGGTTGGATGAAAGAGGGATGATAGTTATGGGACATGGAAGAGGAATGATGAGTGTAGGAGATGGAAAGGTTTTAGAATGCTAGCAACTTCACATGATTTAATTATATGAGATGTCCTCATTAACTTAACTTGTACATGGATATTATGTTGGCTTCCTCATAAGACTTCTTAGAGACTGGGTGTTTATTGTAAAACAATTAAGAAAAAACTTTTTGTTGTTAGTTCCATACTAATTAAGAAAAAATATTTCAAAGTCAATGTATTATTATACTTTTAAGAATATTTTAAAAACTTTACCTTAGGTGTTCTTTCTCCTAACCTTGCACCTCTAATAGAATGAGTATTATGTGGTGTTCTTGTATGGCTTGTTGTACCCTACATTTCATATTGCTCACATATCAATCTAAGGTACTCTATAAAATATAAAAATATTTACTTTTACAATAATTAGATGATTAAATAATATCATGTCAGAACTCACAAGGTTCATTAGATGGGGTCTGAGTAATTCTAGGAGTAAGAGACATAGATGGGAATTGGATGGATTTTATGAATGGGAGGGTTTCAATGATGGTAAGAGATGGAAGAGGATTTATAAGAGGGGTTTCAATGATGGTAGGAGATGGAAGAGGATCTATAAGTGGGTTGGATGAAAGAGGTGTTCAGATTAAATACAAACATAAATAATAATTACATGCAAATATAACCAATATTAGAAAATAATAAATCACACACAAGAAAATGCAAGAGACCAAAATTTAAGGTGGTTCACCCAATCCCTAGAATACATCCACCAAATAGTGAGTCCAATATTATTACGATATAGTGATTACAACCTAATTATAATTTGTAATCCCTTACAACTCAATACCACTGCAAGAAGCAATTTTCGCATCACACCTTATGAAAAAATTCCTAGCCCTAAGCCCCTTTTATACAATATTTTTTCCACTTTAGGGTTATACTTAATTACAAAATTTCATCTCAAAATTAATGATAAATTAGGCCCCAATCAGTTACCAATAAAGAATTATGAAGTATATACAATACTTAACTAATCAACTTCACCACAAACTAAAAATCTCCCACTTAGGGACTAATCAGGCTCCACATTAAATAATAATATCCCACTTGGAGATTGATCCTATAGCTATGTTGCTACTCCATGAGGCTCCCACTAGATCAAACCACCTTGGACTCTGCTGCTCTTTTATTTTGTAATCTAAAAGACCAACCGAAGCAGAAGAGGAATTCAGCTTCTCCCTTCCCACTACCTTTGTAAACATATCCAATGGATTTTCATCTGTATGTATCTTTTCTACTGTCCATTATTCAAAACTAACTGAATGAAATGGTACCGCAATTGAATGTGTTTTGTCTTTGAATGCAAAGCAAAAAAAATTGCAAGATGAATAGTACTCTAACTATCTGTAAACAAATAAATTTTCCTTTTGTGGATGTCCCAATTCTTCCAAGAAGAACTAAAGCCATATCATCTCCTTGGCTACCTCTATCATAGCAATATACTCTGCCTCTGTAGTGGATAAAGTGTTCACCTTCTGTAACCTAGAAACCTAGCTCATTGTTGCCCTAACAATAGTAAATACATAACCTATAGTACTTCACTTGGTATCAATATCCCTTACCAAATCTAAGTCAACATAGCCCTATAATTCAATAGTAGAGCCCCCAAAGTGTAAACACTTACTGGATGTTCCTCTCAAATATCTAAGAATCCATTTCACTACATTCCAATGCTCAATTCTAGGATGACTCATATACCTACTAATGACTCCCATTGTGTGTGCAATATCTTGCCTTGTGCATACCATAGCATACATCAAGCTTCCTATAGAAAAAGCATAGGGTACCTTGGACATCTTATCCTCATCTTCTTGTATCTCTGGACACATCTCCTTAGTCAACTTCAAATGACCATGTAAAGGTGTGCTAATAGCTTCAGGATTCTTCATAGTGAAACATTACAACACATTCACAATATAATCAACTTGAGATAAAGTCAATTTCATGTTCTTCCTATCTTTGGAAATTTTCATACCAAGGATTTTTTTTGCTTCCCCCAAATCCTTCATAGAAAATGAATGTGCTAGCTAACATTTCAGCCCCTTAATATGATCCATGTTAGACCCATCTACAAGAATATCATCAACATAAAAACATAAAATAATGTAGCTAGCATCATCCAACCTCTTAAAATAAACAGAATGATCTAAATGAAACCTACTATATCCATGCTCATGCATAAAACTGTCAAATTTTAGATACCATTGTTGAGGTGCTTGCTTCAAGCCATATAGACTTTTCTTCAATCTACACACTAAGTTTTTCTTACCTTTGACCTCAAATCTCTGTGGCTGGGCCATAAATATCTCTTCATCCAAATCACCATGAAGAAATGTTATTTTAACATTAAGCTACTCCAAATTCAAATCTTCAGTAGCCATAATACTTAAAACAGTATGGATAGAAGTCATTTTAAAAATAGGAGAAAATATCTCATCAAAGTCAATGCCATTTTTCTATGCAAATCCTTTTACAACTAATCTGGCTTTAAATCTTGTCTTACCTCCATCCTCTTCTTTCAACCTATAAACCCATTTATTTCGTAAAACATTTTTACCTGTAGGCAACTTGCATAAATCCCATGTCTTATTTTTTAGAAAAGAGTCCATTTTGTCTTTCATTGTAGACTTCCATTGAATCCTATTATCCACCTACACAGCTTCATCATAACATTCAAGGTCACCAACATCTATTAGTAAAGTAGAGTACAAAGAGGGAGAAGATCTTTTTGAAAGTCTACTTAGCCTTGTTGACCATCTAACATTCACTAGGGTGTGTGGTATTTTGTCATGGTTGTTGCAAATCATGAGGAATTTTTGGAACATCATCTTTTGGATAGTCATCCAACACTACATAATCATCTTCTTTCTTCTCATGCTACTACAGCAGATCTTTGTACAACACTTTTTCATGGAATATGACATCCCTGCTTCTTACAATTTTATGATTTCAAAATTCCAAAGCTTATAACCAAAATCATCAATTTTATATCCAAAAAATACACATTTCTTCAACTTAGCTTCTAGCTTGGTTCTATTTTCAGAATCTATATGAGCAAATGCTTCACAACCAAAGGTTTTGAGAAAAGAATAACTCACCTTCTTACTAGTCCATGCTTCTTCTAGAATACCACATCCCAAAGGAGTAGAGGGACCACTATTAATCATATATATAGTAGTATTAACAACCTCCTCTCACATTTTTTAGGGCAACCCAACATGTAACGTCATGATCCTTGCATGCACCATTATTGTCCTATTCATGCATTCAGCCACTCCATTTTCTTGTGGAGTCCTTGGAATAGTTTTGTTTCTATGAATACCATTATAAGTGGAGCAATAATCTTCAAATTCATGATTGTAATACTCACCACCATTATTAGATTTGAGACATTTTAGTTTCTCACTAGTCTCATTTTCAACCAAGAATTTCCATTTATTATAAGTTTGAAATGCATTAGATTTATGTCTAAGGAAATAAACCCATAATTTTCTAGTTGAACCATCAATAAATGTAACATAATAATGAAAGACACCAAGGGAAGATACCTAAGCTGGTCCCCATACATCTATATGCACAAGCTCTAATTTTTCATTTTTCTTTTCCTTCCCAATCTTCACTAAACTTACTCTTTTTTGTTTTCCATACCACAACTTTCATAGAAATCCATATTGACACATTTCAAACCTAGTAAAACTTTCTTTGAATTAATTAATTTCATACCTTTCTCACTCATGTGCCCAAGTCTATTGTGCCAAAGTACTATATCAGAATCTATAGCAGCTATTTGTTCTCCCCGCTCAACTATAGAAAATGTTCTTGAACATTCATTTTTCTCTGAAATAATTAAAGTAGAAGGAATAGTATGACCTATACAAAGATATAAGGTGCCTACTTTCACACCTTTTTCTACTATGAGGAAACTTTGTGAAACCTTCTAATTTTTATCATTAAAAGTAACCACACAACCCTCATCACCAAGTTGCCCTACTAAAATTAAATTCTTACTCAGCCTTGGAACATGTCTTACCTCATGTAGTAGCCAATGATTCCCATTCTGTAACTTAATCTTAACTTTTCCCTTTCCAACAATCTAACAAGGTTCATTATCCCCCAAATAAGCAAGCATAAAATCCCATTGGACATAATCAATAAAATAACCTCTATGAGGTGTGGCATGAAATGAAGCACTCAAATCTAAAACCCATGAATTATTAACACTTTCTAAAGACAGAAGCAAAGAATCCTCTTTAGATTTGTTACTTACCACATTTTCCTCTGTGTTCCCTTCTAGTTTATCTCGTTCATTATTTTTTTGAGTCCAACAATCTTTCTTCTTATGCCTTGATTTCCCATAGTACCAACAATCTCTTGGTCCTTTGGGTTGAGACCTCTTCCCCTTTGACTTTCCTCTTGATTTCTCATGATTTCTAGAATTATTTCATCTCTCAATCATTCTGCCTCTACTTTGTGCATTTAAAGAACTTCTTAATGTAGATCCAACTGAGGTTTTCCTATGAGTTTGCTCACTCAAAATAACACCAATCACATCATCATATTTTAGGGTACTAGATCCAGAAATAAAATTACTCACAGCCATCACCAAGCCATTCCAACTTTCAGCAAAGAACAAAAAATCAAGAGAGCCTTAATTTCTTCATCAAAATTGATATTCACAAAAGATAAGTGACTAGCAATAGTATTAAACTCATTTAAATGATCTACAACAAATCCACCTTCTACCATCTTCATATTAAATAAATGCTTCATGAGAAATACCTTTTTTGAAGTGGAGAGCTTTTCATACAATTTTGCTAGGGTTTCCATCAGCTCTTTCTTTGCCTTTACTTTTGTAATGTTAAATGTCACTAATGGTGTCAAGAATAATCAAATGCTTCCAAGTTCCTTTCTGACTAAAAGATCCTAGTTGTCATTTGTCATAGTTCCTCGATTCTTGATTTTTCCTTCCAATGGCTTCCATAAACCTTCTGATAGTGATAGTCCTCCATTTGCATTTTCCATAACTAAAAATTTTGTTGATTAAACTTGTCAACCTTCAACTTACCCTCATCTACCATTACTCCCACTCAACCATGAGACTTCCACTCAATCATGAGACTTTCCTATAGAGGATAACTTTTTTTTTTTTAAAACAAACTCTCTCTAATACCACTTGTTAGGATTAAACATGGACATAAATAAAAATTACATACAAATATAACCAATATTAAAAAATAATAAATCAAGTAGAAGAGAACACAAGAGACCAAAATTTAACATGGTTCACCCAATCCCTGGGCTACATCCACCAAATAGTGAGTCCAATATTATTATGATCCAGTGATTACAACCTAATTACAATTTGTAATCCCTTACAGGTCAATACTGCCACAAGAAGCAATTTTTGCATCACACCTTATGAAAAAATCCGTAACCCTAAGCCCCTTTTATACAATTTTTTTTTTCTTTAGGGTTATATTCAATTACAATATGTGAGCCCAAAATTATCGCTAAAATAGGCCACAATCAGTTACCAATAAATAATTATGAAGTATGTACAGTACTTCCCTAATCAATCACCACAAACTAACAAGCAGAATGATAGTTATGGGACATGGAAGAGGAATGATGAGTGTGGGAGATGGAAAGGTTTCAGCATGCTAGTAGCTTCACACGATGTAATTAGATGAGATGTCCTTGTCAACTTAACTTGGACGTGGATTCTATTGGTTTCCTTATAAGACTTTTTAGATACTAGGTGCTCGTTGTAAAACAATTAAGAAACAACATTTAGGGAACTTTGTGTGTTAGTGTCGTACTAGTTAAAAAACAATATTTTAAAGCCAATGTATTATTGCACTTTTAAGAATATTTTAAAATTTTTACCTCGAGTGTTCTTGCTCCTAGCCTCACGCCTCTAGCAAAATGAGTACTCTGTGATGTTCTTGTACTACTTGTTACACCTTGCATTGAATATTGTTCACATATCAATCTAGAGCTATCTATAAAATAAATTTTTTTTTACTTTTACAATATTTAGGTGATTAAATAATATCATGTCAAAACTCAAACAAAAAAACCTATGTCTCATGTCCACCAAAGACCATCTCCATCAAATCATCTATGAGCATGAAATCCCCACCTCTATATGAATAACAAGTATGCCCATAATGTACACATGGATGAGATGACACTCCATCCTAAGATGCCTCAATATCCATCCCATCACACATGTCTTAATAGTTTTTTTTTTTTAAATTTGATTGGGTCCCAAAGACTGTAATGATGCATGTGATGATGATGCAGGTGGCACAAGTGAGGATCACACTAGTGGTACAAGTGACACAAGCAAAGATGACACTGGTGGTGCAGGTGACAAAAGTAGAAATGACACTATTGGTGCAAGTGATGGTGATGGATTTATCATAGGCTATGATGACTGAGGTTCCATAGGTGATGATGATGGAGTTGTCACATGTTTTAATGACCCTAAAGATGCATCTGATGATGGTCAAGGTGTCATAAGTGAAGGAAAACCACCTAACATTGAGTCATGCTCAATGATAACATCTATCATCAATAGACTCCTTTACAATTGATGGGAGCAAAACATGAGACATGGTTTTTCACATTGTATGTCTCCCCTCATGTTGTGGTACCACCCTACAAGCCCTAGGTCTATCCTATGCAGAACCTCTCCCTCTGCCCCAGAACTCATGGATGTCAAAGTAATTTAGCTTCTCACCAAGGATGAACTCACAATATAGATTTTTCAAAAAATATAGAGGCACCTCATTATTATTATATGGTGATAGGTCAAATACCATATACCACCTATCCCAAAAAAATGATCTCATCCTAGAATGAGTGCACTAATGAATAGGAAATATTTTGGTTGTGTGTAATAGGGAGTTGCCAGATATAGGATTGATGAAAAGAGAACGTATAGTATGTTTTTTTATGTCTTTATCTTTCACTTGCTAATATGATAACCCATCAACATAAAATGCATGACACCTATCCCTATATGTACCCTATTTTATAACCTCCCTAGAAACCTCATTCACATTTTGGGTCATTTGTTCAAGTGTATTCGCTAGGGTTGATTGGTGAGAAAGTGTAGATTACCGCAACCTATTGACCATTTGGGTAATGTTAGCTTTATTTTGTGTAAGGTGGTTTATGAGATCCTCTTGTGTAGTAATTAAATGATGTAATTGTATGTGCGGAAGGTTTATAGGAGGTGGTGGTTGTTGAATGGGAACATTGAGTGGAGGGTTTTGTGGTTGTGTCACTACGAGTGGATGGTTTTGTATTTGTCTCGCAATGGGTGGAGTGTTTTGTGGTTTTGTCACGATGGGTGGTCCCTTGTTTTCTTGGATTTATTGATGCATCTATATTTTTTTAAAAAATTACAAATTATGAAAAAAAAAAAATTATAAATTACAAAACCACATTACAAAATTTGATGGAAAAATAGATAAATGATGAAAAGAATGAAGACTCACCTCATTTGTGGGGTGCCATGGATGAAAATACAATTAAAATATTTTTTCCTCCCAAACTCAATTAGGTTTTGACCTTCTCCTTCGCACTCCATGTTGTTCCTTCCATTTGAGGGTATAAAAATGCCCTCAAACATGGACAATAGAAAAATATTTATACTTCTTAAAACTCAATCAAATTTTTAGAAGCATAATTTGAAAAACTGATCGAGTTATGTAAAACCTAATAGGGTTATTAAATAAGATAAGTTTAATAACCTAATCAGGTTTTACAAAACCTTATTAGGTTTTTCAAATTATAATAACCAGGCTTGGATACCAAGCCTACTCTACATTTCACTTTTAAATAACCCGGTCGGATTATTGAGATTTTTTCTTTTTTTGTTGGGTGTCCACTTTTTTGTACACCAACTTGGTGCACTCACCCCACTCTCTACCAAGAGATAATTGCCTATGTTTTAATGGCATCCATGGTTTCCCAAATGTTGTTTCATATCATCTTAGAGAGCCTTTTTCAAATTTTAGTGGGAGCCATTTTGGTTCAACTAGCCATCATATTCAGCTATTTAGTTATTTGATGGGTGACTTTGAAATTTCTCATGAGGATGTGCATATGAAATTGTTTGTTCAATCTTTGGAAGGTGATGCTAGGGACTGGTTTTATTTTTTACCAGCTTCTTCTATCTCATCTTGTAGTTCTTTGAGTTAGTTGCATTCAACCTTCATGGAGAAATTTGGAGAAAGGGTAGGCATATCTGATTCTTTTAGTATATTTTTTATGAATCATATTAGGAATGGTGAACTTGTTCCTAAATTTAATACTAGATTTGCAAGATCATTGAACAAAATCCCTAAGAATTGTAGACTAGATGATCAAATCTATTTGGTTGTTTACTTTGATGCATTTGATGGAAAAATGAGCTAACTATTAAGCAATAAATAACCTAATCCATTATATCATTCATTTATGATAGAAATGGATATTGAAAATAACATGAAATATGGATTGACTAGAAGTCATTTTGATAGAAATGTTTTCCGACATAATGCATTTGAAAATAAGGATAAGTTTCATATTGAGGTTTCAACTTCAAATCAATGTGACACTACCTCTATTGTAGCTTCTAATCAATTCATAAATTATGATTTAAGTGTATTTTATAATAAGGTTCCCTTATTTCAAGAGAGGGTTGATCCTATTGTTGATAAAAGTACATATACTCATAATGCTACAGTAGTGAATGATTTTTTAGATTGTGCTAAGTTTGATTCACATAATGAGATGTTAGTTCATGAAGTAGTTCCAGCAAGAATTTTTACTCATGATGTTTATGCTAGTTGTGATATTGATAATATTGCTAATCAAGAAGTTACAAGACCTACCTCATTTGTGGGGTGCCATGGATGAAAATACAATAAAAAATCTCTTTTCCTCCCAAACTCAATCGGGTTTTGACCTTCTCCTTCACACTCCATGTTGTTGCTTCTATTTAAGGGTATAAAAATACCCTCAAACACAAGTAGTAGAAAAATATTTATACTTCTTAACACTCAATCAGGTTTTAAGAAGCATAGTTTGAAAAACCTGATTGGGTTTTTCAAATTATAATGATCACACTTGGATACCAAGCCTGTCCTACATTTCACTTTTAAATAACCCAATCAGGTTATTTAGATTTTTGTTTTTTTTTATTGGGAGTCCACTTTTTTGTAAACCAACTTAGTGCACTCACCCCACTTTCTACCAAGAGATAATTGCCATTATGTTTTGATGACATCCATGGTTTCCCAAATGTTGTTTCATATCATCTTAGAGAGCCTTTTTCAAAGTTTAGTGGGGGCCATTTTGATTCAACTAGTCATCATATTCAACTATTTAGTTATTTGATGGGAAACTTTGAAATTGTTCATGAGGATGTGCATATGAAATTATTTGTTCAATCTATGGAAGGTGATGCTAGGGACTAGTTTTATTTTTTGCTAGCGTCTTCTATCGCATCTTGGAGTTCTTTGAGTAAGTTGCATTCAACCTTCATGGAGCAATTTGGAGAAAGGGTGGGCACATCTAATTCTTTTAGAAAATTTTGTATGACTCGTATTAGGAATGTTGAACTTGTTCTTGAATTTAATACCATATTTGTAAGAGCATTGAATGAAATCCTTGAGAATTGTAGATCAAATTATCAAAAATGTTTGGTTGTTTACTTTGATGCATTTGATGGGAAAATGAGCTACCTATTAAGGAATAAATAACCTAACCCATTATATTATTCATTTATGCTAGCAATGGATATTGAAAATAACATGAAATGTGGATTGACTAGAAGTCATTTTGCTAGAAATATTTTTTGGCATAATGCATTTGAAAATAAGGATAAGTTTCATGTTGAGGGTTCAACTTCAAATCAATATGACACTACCTCTATTGTAGGTTCTAATCAATTCATAAATTATGATTTAAGTGTATTTTATAATAAGGGTTCCTTATTTCAAGAGAGGGTTGATCCTATTGTTGATAAAAGTACATATACACATAATGAGATGTTAGTTCATGAAGTAGTTGTAGCAAGAATTTTTACTCATGATGTTTATGCTAGTTATGATATTGATAATATTTCTAATCAAGAAGTTACAAGACCTACCTCATTTGTGGGGTGCCATGGATGAAAATATAATTAAAAATCTCTTTTCCTCCCAAACTCAATTGGGTTTTGACCTTCTCCTTCGCACTCCATGTCGTTGCTTTCATTTGAGGGTATGAAAATGCCCTCAAATGTGGGTAGCAAGAAAATATTTATACTTCTTAAAACTCGATCAAGTTTTAAGAAGTAAAATTTGAAAAACTTGATCAGGTTTTTCAAATTATAATGACCAGGCTTGGATACCAAGTCTACCCTGCATTTCACTTTTAAATAACCCAATTAGGTTATTGATATTTTTGCTTTTTTTTTGTTGGGTGTCCACTTTTTTGTACACTAACTTGGTGCACTCACACCATTCTCTACCAAGAGATAATTACCATTATGTTTTGATGGCATCCATGGTTTCCCAAATGTTGTTTCATATCATCTTAGAGAGCCTTTTTCAAAGTTTAGTGGGAGCCATTTCGATTCAACCAGTCATCATATTCAACTACTTAATTATTTGATGGGTGACTTTGAAATTGTTAATGAGGATGTGCATATGAAATTATTTGTTCAATCTTTGGAAGGTGATGCTAGGGACTAGTTTTATTTTTTACCAATGTCTTTTATCTCATCTTAGAGTTCTTTGAGTTAGTCGCATTCAACCTTCATGGAGCAATTTGGAGAAAGGGTGGGCATATTTGATTCTTTTACTAATTTTTTAATGACTCGTATTAAGAATGGTGAACTTGTTTCTAAATTTAATACCAGATTTGCAAGAGCATTGAATGAAATCCCTGAGAATTGTAGACCAAATGATCAAATATGTTTGATTATTTACTTTGATGTATTTGATGGGAAAATGAGCTACCTATTAAGGAATAAATAACCTAAGCCATTATATCATTCATTTATGACAGCAATAGATATTGAAAATAACATGAAATATGGATTGACTAATAGTCATTTTGCTAGAAATGTTTTCCGACATAATGCATTTGAAAATAAGGATAAGTTTCATGTTAAGGTTTCAACTTCAAATCAATGTGACACTACCTCTTTTGTAGGTTCTAATCAATTCATAAATTATGATTTAAGTGTATTTTATAATAAGGATTCCTTATTTCAAGAGAGAGTTGATCCTGTTGTTGATAAAAGTACATATACTCATAATGCTACAAAAGTGAATGATTTTTCAAATTGTGCTAAGTTTGATTCACATAATGAGATGTTAGTTCATGAAGTAGTTGATAGAAGAATTTTTAATCATGATGTTTATGCTAGTTATGATATTGATAATATTGCTAATCAAGAAGTTACAAGACATGTTTCGCTTTCCAATGAGAAAATAATTCTAAAACTTATTATTCAGGTGAGAATGATCATAACAATGGTGCTCATTCATCTTCATATGAGTCAAATTTGACATGGGAAGAACACAATGATGAGAGTGGATGTTCCTTTACAAGTGAGTGTATGAGTTACTTTTCTAAATCTGAAAATGTTTTTCAATCTTTACATGGCATAAATTGGTTTGATTGTGAAGATCTTGAGAGTGATTTGTCTCCAAAATATGAAGCTACAAAATAATAAGTCAATGCATTAAGTATAAAGTTGAGTGTAAAGATTAGAATGACCTTTTGGAGAATGGACTCACATTAAATTATGAAGTTGCAATGTATAGTGATAAATCTAAGAATGATTGGTGGTCTTCTCCTATTTGTCATCTTGAGCAAGATAATGAAAATGATATTGGTATGAACGTTATATGATTGATAGATGAAGTAGACAATGAATCTTCATATAGTTCTGATTTTGCTTCATATGATGAAAGTTTTCATGATAGTAGGATGGATAATGAGTTTTAGTGTTCAAAAATGCTTTAGATGATGAGGATTTTTATACCAATCAATCCCTTCTTTGTCATACTATTCATAGGGGATCATTGCATGGAGTTATTGACCCACTCTTTGAAGAGCACATTGAAGTTTCAAATTTTCTTAGTCTTGATTATAATGATAATACATTATCATATTTTTGTAAGAAATCATATTGCTCTTGTTCTAAGATTGAAAGTGATAATGATGATGATGTTGCATTTTGTGAACTTGGTAATGAAGTATTTGATGAAGCTATTGTGATGGATTAGTCGGCACTTTGCAATAACATTTATGATGAACATTTTAATGAGATTACTAATCTATTGCTTGAATGTGAAGATTCATTGGAGCATATTGGTGTAGTTTCAAATTTTGATGCTGATGATATTTGTGAGTATGGATCAAATTTCTCATTTACATGCTAATTGGTTAAACAAAAGGACTCACATGCTCATGGTATGTCTATTTTCATTCATGAATTTGAGTATGAATCTTTTTATTTTCAATTGAATAGTATACATGAACCATATGATGAAGAATACTTTCATATTGGTTTTGAAATTCATGAGCATGATGATCTGTATTTTCATAGTGAGCACTTTGTTGAGGATAGAAATCCTTGTTTAATAGAAATCCTTTTATCATACCTCCTTGTGTCTTTCTCGGGGCAGTTATAAAAGGGATGCCCTTCTTCTCCACATTTGTAGCATTTCCCATTGAAACTACTACTACCTCTACTAGCACAAAACTTTTTATTTCTTCTTTGTGCACTTCTTGCCTCATTGATGGGCTCTTTACCTTTTCCAAGGTTGTTCTTCCCTTGACCTTCATTAGATCTTCCACACCTACCTCTATTTGATTGATTTCTATGAGTATCTTGTCTCCCTTGTCTCCTCTTTATCCTTTCTTCATCCCTCATTGCTAACTTGTAGGATTCTTCAATCAAGTTAGGGGTGTCTAAGGCTTTTCACATTTTTATGAGACTCACCATGTCATCCTTAAGGTGCAACGGGAGGAAGAATATTAGCTATTTTTTCCCCCATTCAGCCCATCATTGATAACTGATCTGAGAGATTTTCAATGGTTTGGATTCCTTGTAGTGGGTTAACACACCAAATTTAGCAGTTAACATTTTATGTTGGAGGTTAATTATTTTTTCAAAAAAAATAATTTTTGTCAAAATTTTGATGTAAATTGCTTATTGTCATCGAACTTTCATCACCAAGTACTCATTTTTGAGAAAAAATTTGACGAGGATGGTGTCGTTGCTATAGAATCCTTGTCAAACATTGATATTCCCCAATATCAAAATTTACACATTTCGACAAAAACCAATTGAATTTGGATGCCACATTTGGCCAATACTTCACCTTTTTTTTGATGCCACATTTTCTCTAAATTTTGATGCTCCCATCGATAATCGAACTTTCAACCCAAAAAATAGCAATGAAAGAGTTCATCAAAAAATTGACCAAATTTGCATCGAAAAATGTGTAGAATTTTACTAGTGGAGGATTTTCTTCATTAGATGATGAAGAATGAAGATGATAAGTGACAACTATAGATTAAATTTGACCCAACTTCATTTTTCTACATATTTTTTTCCTTTCTCACTTGGTAGGGTAGGTTCCATCACTTTAAGCAAGTTATCTATATAAGTTTTACATTTAACTCTTGTGCTTTGATACCATTGTTAAACCAAAATTTCAATAGAATGGAATGGAGACTTTTTATTGATCTAATTAATTGAGAACAACACAATAAATAAACAAGGGAGGCATCAATCAACCTAGAACAACTACAACTCATTTGATGAAATTGTCAAATTTAATCCGACTAACTCAAAAAATGCCTAATTGAAATTGAAAAAAACAACAACCAAATACAAGCCTAGCACCTAGGAAGACTATTACATCTTCTCATTTACAACTAATAAACTCTGCTCTTCCTATATTCTAAGTAATGCCTTTATTTCATATCTAGATTCTTCTGTTGATATAATAATTATTTAGTACACTAATGAAATTATAAAAAAATTATTCATTTATGTCTACTTTAACATTCGATCTCTACACTTTTTGTGTATCTTTTTCATTTTCATTTTTTTTGTAACTTCATACTGCTGTATATTATGTTTCTTTTCCATACATGCAATTTTTGTATACAATAGGTGCATCAATGTCTACATTAAATGTAATGCCCTTCCCAAAAACCCATGAGAAAGTTAAGTATCTAGACATAAATTTGATGTAATTTTTTACACTAGATATACTTAATATAACATGAATGCAAAAGCAAGATAATTGTAACTTTATTAACAAATAATTAAATATTAAATAACACTACCTTAAACCTTTTGACTTTCTCAAAGGTGCTCAAGAAATGGTTACTTTGAACTATACTAATTATGCTAGTAGGTTAGATCATATTATTTATAAAATCCCAGGCAAATGATGTATTTTCACACTTATATAACTCAATAAGGTTAATAGCTTATACTACTTGCAATTATTAATGACATTCATTACACACCTAAATATCATCAACTCGATGTTATGTAATGATCATCATATTCAACAAAGTACACACATCCTAACCAACTAGGTCCAAAACATTAGATACATGATTATAGATAAAGAATTCAATAATATCTTAGCTACATAAACCATTAATTGAAAAGGTAGAGTAAAATAAAAAGTTGCGACAAATCTTAGGGACTGGACCTAAGCCTCGATGACTCATTATTGATGGCCTTTCCTACAGTCATGCTCAAAGACTTCGCAGTTTGACTCTTATAACTTCAAACTATCTATTTATAAATCAATGAAACATGACATAGGGATTCCATCCAAGATGTGACATAGAAGTTCACCAAAATGGCCAACAAAATTCCATAGGATAATCATAAACAAGCATCTTAGACCAAAGGAAAATCTAACACAATATGAGGGAACTCATAGGAGATAAATAAAAAGGAGTCATCATCATGATCCTAAATTAGCACCACCTTGCAGCCTCTCTAGACTCAGTGCCTAGATGGACATTATATGGAAATGACAATCTTGCTAGACCAAGGTTTCATATTGCTAGATCAATGACCCACAGAAGGCCAGACCTTCTCCATCCATCCTTACAGAAGAGTGCATGCATACTTTAGGCATGGACGAGACATCAATATTTGTTATTAATGTAAACTCCAAAAGCCAGTTAATTTTATTAAGTCATCAATTGATTAAAAAATCCACAATGAGTTATCTAGGACTAGACACTTTGGGCTTCAACCCCCATTGTGAGCCACCCTTTACACTATGTTCCTATAAAGACCCTCCTAAGCTCAAAGATAAAGTCAAAAGAAATAAAAATAGGAAACAATGTCGAATGGAGCCTCTTCAAATCCTCATAATTAGATAAGCCAAAAAGACTTTATATCAAAATCATCAAAATGATCCATAATGTCATCATAACAAAGAGGACATCATAAAGAAAATGACATAGGAACTTTATGGGTTCCAAAGCATAGGCCTAATTTTAGAGACAACATAGCTCATGTACAAGTCCTCTTTGGGTATACAATACAACAAAATCAGATACATAAGATCTCCATGATTCATCAAATACACAACTATGCTATAAAAAAGTCAATAAATCATAATACAATAAAATTAAGATCACCAATCATTAAGGAAGATCAAGGGATCCTCATTATCAAGAATTTAACATCAATAGCAAGATGTCTAGAACATAACCAGGGCCCTCATACAACCTTAACTATGCACTAGGCCTAACAAACACATTAATAGGAAGCATTACCAATCCCTCACTTCATGATCGCTTCATGCTCCTTATTTATGAGGATATTAAAGCCAATACTGTGCGGAAGTTCATTGAGACCAAGCATGTTGAGGTGAAGGATATGATTCTAATGATTATGAAGAATCCTCAAATGAGGAGGATAGTGAAGGCCTTGACTCTGATGAGGACTTTGAACCTAACAAGAGCAAGAAGAAAACATCCAAAGGGAAAGCTTCCAAAGCCCAACTGCAAAAAGGGTCTACTAAAGTCTCACTTGGAAACCCTAGTGAGTCTCATGATGATCTTAGTGCTAGTGATGATGATATGGGCATGAATATTGAGGATTTGGACACTACTAGTAAGACTAGCTCTGCTAATCGGCGAAGGAAAAAAGACAGGCCCAAGAATCACATGAAGAAAAAAATGAGGGAGACCTCCTTTGAGGATGAGTATGAGGAAGGAGAGGAGATGGAAATAGAAGGGGAGGAAGAGGGTATAGCTAAGAGAAAGACCCCTAAACAAAAGGAGAAGCATCCCATTCAAGAGGAGACAATTAGATCTATGGAGCATAGGGAGAACAACCTTATCAACAATATGAGTCTAAGAGACCAGCAAGGGAATGAAAGTACTATCAATCCCATGGAAGATTTTATGAAAGACAAAACTGTGTTTGTTACTAACTCTCCTAAAGGGAGGGTGACTACCTCAAAAATATGAACATGGATAACATCCAACTTATGATTTCTAGAGAAACAATCAACCTACAAATTCATGAGGACCTAAAAGGGAAGATAGAACTTCAGAAGCTCATAGACCCTACAATGTTAATCATGAGTGACTTTATAAAGGAATATAACATCAATTTTCTCAATAATTCTATGAACAATATGATGGAAAACTTCAGGTCCATTAAATGGTTGTTCCACCAAATTATTGAGATAAAGGAAAGAATGAGTCTGGTAGAAGGAAAGAAGGAAACTGGAGAGCATTTATTCCAACTAGTATGTGGACCTCATTGCCTTCTATGGTCTAGAAGCTAAAGTTTTGGATATTACTAATAAAGTGGATTCCACTCAAGCTACTTTGCAGGGAATAGCTAACCAGAGCTACCATATCCTAAAGGCCTCCAACAAAAATCTCAAGGCACTAATTAGTAGGATGGAAGGCACTAGAATGGAAAAGGCAATGATCATTGTAGAAGAAGGTGGTTATGGAGCTAAGACTGAAGGCCCGAGGAAAAGGACTAGAGCCAGCAAGAAGAAGAAATCAATTGAGTACAACAATGAGCTCATTGAGATCAAAGAGGCTGCTAGGAAGATGGATATACTGGAGAAGGATGTTGTGAATCACCTTATAAATATGGATTAATGTTTTCCATGTTCTATTTGTTTCTTTTTTTTCTATTTTTGGCTATCCTATTTTGGTGGCCTTTTTCGCTGGACTTTTTGGTCTCTTTCCTTTTTTGTTTTGTTATATGTTGTTATGGGCTTTTATTGAATATCTATTTCGATATGAAAAGGGTTTTAGGAGCCATCAAAACCTTTTTCCTTATAAAAAACAAACACATTACAAGGAAACTCCATAATAAAAGAAACAACTATCATCTCTCAAATTATGACACAAAACATTCCTTTCCTCTAGTTACTATGAGGATCCTACCCATAAGGGTATATAAAGAACACAAAAGTTGAAACTTTCAAGAGATCTAAAGTCTCAACCAATATATCCATACAACATCAAGGATTCAATATCCAAATGGAACTTAGGAAGTCTCATGATAAGAGTGACATAACAAGTCCCAAAACACAAATAAAAAATCCATTCACTTGCCTTGTACAAATCAATCATAACATAATAGAGGAGACATCAATAATCAAGTCATGGTAAAAGTCTCACAAGAACTCTCGTGTATTCATAGTGCCAAAGTTTCATAAGCAAAAAGGAATCAAATCACCATAGAAATAAGGAAAGATGCCTACATAACACTAGTCATGAACTCAACTCTTCATATACTATTAATGCACCCAAGACTCCAGAATAACTTGATTAACCAACAAAAATAGCACAATAACATCATAGATACATAAAATATTAAATCTATTTTAATCGTACCTTTTCAAAATACACACATTAAATATTATTTTATGAAGGCATTGATTAATTTTTATTGTAATAGAAACACATGAATATATGATTTTCTCACAACTAGATATATTACATTATTTATCTCCAAATAAAATATAATATATAAATAATAATGACATGTATTTCTTATCCACCAATTAAAATTCTATTCACTAAAATTAAGACCCTAACTTTTCCATTAAAATTATTAGGGTGCTTTAGGTAAAATATCTCTCTCCTTAACCAATTTAACAATATCATGAATTCTAATTAGTTTAATAATTAAATAATGCAATCTATGGTAAGACATAAGAATAGTATATGTATAAAGAGAATATTATATGTATAGTATAATTTCTTAATTTTTTACCTAGGCTAAGATTTCTAAATGAGTAAAAATAATACAAGATCACAATTAAATATTAGAACTATAAAAATTGAAATTCTATAAACTATGTAGACTAATGATTGCATAGTTGAGAAATTAGACATACTATTTTATTATTTGTATGTATAAATCATTCTTATATATTGAATATAAGCACACCCTAAAATGGAACATATCTATATATTTGACCTTAGAAACTAATTTGCAGTTCTATAATATACATTTTCAATAATGGTTTAAAAGATGTTAATAAAGATTTATGGATATATCAAATAGATTGGATTTGGATTCGCAAGATAAGAAACCCCAAGATGAATGTCTTTTGTTAGAAAGTAAAGTCCACTAATATAACTGGGGGGTGGTGAATCAATTATCCAACTATTATGAAAAATATCAACCTTATTAATCCTTAACCATATGAGAAATATAATCAGAAACCATAACAAGATACTCATACATAATAATGCCAAATATGTTAACTAGGGAAACCCTTGATTAGAAGGAAAACCCTCATGGGGATGGTACCCATAAAATGAAGTACTAATATAAAAGTTCCCTATTAAAGGATGGACCCTATTAGGAGTTAATGAAATACATTAGATATATAGCAGTTCCTATTAGGAGACTTTGAATCCTTGTTAGGAGATTTCAACCCTGTTAGGAGTTGTAGAAGGCAGATGGACCCATTATCTAAACAACTTCAGGGGCAAGATCACTAAACTCATTGTCCAACTGATCTCTATATTATTCCTTGTAGAATAATAGATTTGAACTATATGTGTACTTCCTCTTCCTTTTTCTTTTCAACCAGACTTCTCTTATTCTTCTAATCTTGATACCAGACCACAAATTTCACAGCCAATAATCTCTTGGATCACTTACTTGCATTTACCAAATACTCTATGCTTGTTCACACAATCCGCACACTTGATACACTTCCAAACAAGGAAAATATCCTTCCTTTATACCATTTCCTCAAAATAATTCCTTGATTCAGCCTTGAGGCTTTCCCAATCTATATTAATAGGACCACATTAAGATAATTAATTATATTATAATTAAAGAACACTTTCAGCTCACAGTCTTTACAAATTCTCACACCTATGGCTCCAGACCTTGTACAATTGTTGACATCATGATTAGAATATATTCTATCATTTTTTAACTTTGCATATCATGATTATATCTCTATTAGGAGATACAATCCATTCATCAAAAACTACTTCTCAAATACTCTGTTTGTATACTACTATCTATAAATCAAGCAAAACTTATTCATATCTTCTCCTTACTTGATGTGCACTTAACTTCATCATCAAAAAATAGTGTAGAACATGTCCTTAATTGTGCTTGACCTGATAATCAATTCTTTTTCTATACACCTTTGATCTTGGTCTGCTACTCTAGGTCAGTCTTCATAGAAATAAAACTATGTTGTCATTAATGACAAACATGGTCATGAATGCAACATGTCAATCATGCTAATAATCTCCCACATGCTCTAGCAATACTTAGGATACTCCCCCAAAGGAATACCATCAACATTCATGCTAACAATATCCCCCTTTGGCATTGATGGCAACATAGATGAAAAACATCTAAGATCCAAGAATAGCAAAATAGCACTCTGCTATAATTGATAATGTTCTCTTCTTATCAAATCCTCTTCATCAATCAAAACTAAAATCCTCCTAAACACTGCTCTATTTGCACTCATACATAGGAGATCTCAATCTCTCCCCCATTGGTTAATTTCTCCCCTATTAGAGGATCTTCTCCCCAATACATGGTACTTTCTATTCATAGGAGATGTTTTTCATGCAATCTCTCCCCCATTCATACATAGGAGATGTTTTTCATGCATACTCTCCCCCATTGACATTAATGAAAAAGGCTTCATTATGTCAATCATCTGGTTCAAGTCTTCAATCATCACAAGTGTCCAAAGACACTGTTCTAGACCAACTACCAAGAGGCCTAGATGACTCTACACATCTCATATACTCCCCCATACAAGAAGTGTTAGCATTTAGTCTAGTCAAATAATAGTGCTATGTACCACTAGACTAATGTAATCTCTACATCATCTACTTAGAAGTAGGTAGGGGCATAACTCTAAGCATACCTCACAAGTACTTAAATGTATCTTTAGGCAAAGGCTTTGTAAAGATATCTGCAATCTGGTCTTTTCTACTTTCCAATCTGATTTCTTTCTCTTCTACTTTCTCTCTCAAAATTGATTTCTTTCTCTTCTACTTTCTCTCTCAAAACATGATACTTAATAGATATATGCTTAGTCTTAGACTACAATAAAAGACTCTTATACATACTCGCTATACTTTTGTTATCACAATATATGATAACAAGTTTTGAAAAATCTATCTCAATATCCTTCAACATCTACTTCATCCACATGATCTAATTACAATTGTTTACT
Source organism: Cupressus sempervirens (assembly GCA_028749045.1). Lineage (NCBI taxonomy): Eukaryota > Viridiplantae > Streptophyta > Pinopsida > Cupressales > Cupressaceae > Cupressus > Cupressus sempervirens. Next base: position 63,409,077 of record CM053785.1, read on the forward strand.
ATTGCCACATACTCTACTTTTGTTGTACTCTGTGAAATACAATCTTGTTTCTTGCTCATCCAAGAAACCAGTCTTCCTCCAAATAAAAATGCTCCACCACTAGTGTTCTTTATGTCATCCATACTTCCTACCCAATCCACATCAATATAAGCACATAAAGTGAAATCACTTGAACTATCATACCATAATCCATAATTAGGTGTACCCTTTAAATATTTGAATATCCTCTTTACTGTTGCATAATGAGATTCCTTAGGATCAGCTTGAAATCTTTCTACTATCCCAACTACATTTTCTATATCTAATCTGGTGTGAGTCAAATATTACAAACCTTTAATTATTGACCTATACTTCTCTTGCTCAAATATAGGTGTGTCATCTTTGCCAGATAACTTGTGACCAATTACCATTGGCGTACCAACAAGCTTACAATTTTCCAAGCCAAATCTTTTCAACAAGTCTTTCAAATAATTAGCTTGGAATATGAAAATATTGTTAGGATTAAACCATAGATAGAAATAACAATTACATGTAAATATAAACAATATTAAAAAATAATAGATCACACAGAAAAGAACACAAGACACTGAGATTTAACATGGTTCACCCAATCCCTGGGCCACATCCACCAAACAACAAGTCTGATATTATTATGATCCTGTGATTACAACCTGGTTACAATCTGTAATCCCTTACAACTCAATACCGCCATAAAAATCAATTTTTGCATCACAACAATAAAACAATCCCTAACCCTAAGCTCTTTTATACAAGTATTTTTACAACTTTAGGGTTATAATTAATAATTACATGTTGGCCCAAAATCTCGATAAAATAGGGCCCAAAAAAAAATTTGGGGCAAAGAAGTTATGAAGTATGTACAGTACTTTTCTAATCAGTCACCACAACCTAACAATATCCCACTTGGTGACTAATCAAGCTCCACTCTAAACAAAAATATCCTACTTAGAGACTGATCCTATAGCTATGCCATTACTTCGTGAGGCTCCCACTAGATCAAACCACCCTGGACTCTGCTATTTTTTATTCATGTCCATTCTAGAAGACCAACTGAAGCTAAAGAGGAGTTTAGCTTCTCCCTTGTTACTACCTTTGTAAACATATTTGTTGGATTGTCATCTGTATGTAACTTGTCTAGCTTTAACTATCCATCCTCCAAAGCAGACTAAATGAAATGGTATCACAATTGTATGTGTTTGGTCTTTGAATGCAGAGTTGAATTCTTTGCAAGATGAATGGCACTCTAACTATCTATAAACAAATAATTATCCTTCTAAGGATGTCCCAATTCTTCCAAGAAGAACTAAAGCCATATCATCTCCCTGGCTACCTCTGTAGCAACAACATACTCTACCTCTATTGTGGATAATTCATTAACCTTCTATAACCTACAAACCCAACTCACAGCTGCCTCACCAATAGTAAAGACATAACCTATAGTACTCCACCTGGTATCAATATCCCCTACCAAATCTGAGTCAACATAGCCCTATAAATCAGTAGTAGAGCCCCCAAAGTGTAAACACTTATTGAATATTCCTCTCAAATATCTAAGAACCATTTGACCACATTCCAATGCTCAATTCCTAGATGACTCATATACCTGCTAACGACTCCCACTGCATGTGCAATATCTTACCTTGTACATACCATAGCATACATCAAGCTTCCTACAACTGAAGCATAGGGTACCTTGGACATCTTATCCTTCTCTTCTTATATCTTGGGACCCATCTCCTTAGTTAACTTCAAATGACTAGGTAAAGGTGTGCATAATCAGCTTGAGATAGCATCAATTTCCTATTCTTTCTATCTCTACAAATCTTCATACCAAGGATTTGTTTTTCTGCCCCCAAATCCTTCATAGCAAATGCATGTGCTAACTGGCATTTCAGCCCCTTAATATGATCCATGTTAGACCCATCTACACGCATATCATCAACATATAAACATAAAATAATCTAGCTATCATCATCCAACCTCTTAAAGTAAACATAGTGATCTGAATGATACCTATTGTATCCATGCTCATGCATAAAATTGTCAAATTTTAGATACCATTGTCGAGGTGCTTGCTTCAAGCCATATAAACTTTTCTTCAATTTGCACACTAAGTTCTCCTTACCCTTGAATGCAAATCCCTGTGGTTGACCCATATATATCTCTTCATCCAAATCACCATGAAGGAAGGTTGTTTTAACATCATGCTGCTCTAAATGCAAATTTTTAGTAGCCACAATACTTAAAATAGTATGGATAGAAGTCATTTTAACAATAGGAGAAAATATCTCATCAAAATCAATGCCCTTTTTCTATCTAAATCCTTTTACAAATAACCTAGCTTTAAATCTTTTCTTACCTCCTTCCTCTTCTTTCAACTTGTAAACCCATTTATTCTATAAAGCCTTAGGCAATTTACATAAATCTCATTTCTTATTCTTCAGCAAAGAGTCCATTTCATCTTTCATTGCAGACTCCCACTGAATCTTAGTATCCACCTGCATAGCTTCATCATAAAATTTAGGTTCACCATCATCTATTAATAAATAGATTATCTTTCTAGAGGTCTAATTCGCCTTGTTGATTTTTTAACATTCACTGGTGTGTGTGGTATTTTTTGTTGCGGTTGTTGCACATCATGAGGAATGACTTGAACATTAGCTTTTGGAGTATCATCCAACACTACATAATCATCTTATTTCTTCTCATGTTGTTACAACAGATCTTTGTACAACACTTTCTCATTGAATATGACATCCCCACTTCTTACAATGTTATGATTTTCAAAATCCCAAAGCCTATAACCAAATTCATTAATGCCATATCCAAAAAATACACATTTCTTTGACTTAGCTTCCAGCTTGGTTCTATTTTCAGAATCTATGTGAGCAAATGCTTCACAACCAAAGGTTTTGAGAAAAGAATAACTCACCTTCTTGCTGGTCCATGCTTCCTCTAGAATACCACAACCCAAAGAAGTAGAGGGACCTCTATTAATCAAATATATAGCAGTATTGATAGCCTCCTCCCACATTTTTAAGTGCAACCCAACATGTAACCTCATGCTCTTTGCATGCTCCATTATAGTCCTATTCATATGTTCAACCACTCCATTTTCCTATGGAGTCCTTGGAACAATTTTTTGTCTACAAATACCATTAGTGGAGAAATATTCTTCAAATTCATGACTACAATACTCACCACCATTGTCAGATCTAAGACATTTTAATTTCTTACTAGTCTCATTTTCTACCAAGCATTTCCATTTCTTAAAAGTTTGAAATACATTATATTTTTGTCTAAGGAAATAAATCCATACCTCTCTAGTTGCATCATCAATAAATGTAACATAATAATGAGAGCCTCCAAGGGAAGATACCTGAGCTGATCCCCATACATCGATATGCATGAGCTCTAATTTCTCCTTTTTGTTTTCCTTCCTAGTCTTTACACAACTCACTCTCTTTTATTTTTTATACACACAACTTTCACAAAAATCCATATTAACACATGTCAAACCTAGTAAAACTTTCTTTGAATGAAGTGCTTTTATACCTTTCACACTTATGTGCCCAAGTCTATTTTGCCGCAATGTTGTATCAAAATTTATAGCAACTATTTGTTCTCCCTGCTCAACTACATCAACTGTTCCTGAACATTCATTTTTCTCTGAAACAATTAAAGTAGAAGGAACAATATGACCTACACAACGATATAAGGTGCCTACTTTCACACCTTTTTCTACTACAAGAGAACCTTTGAAACCTTTCAATTTTTATCATTAAAAGTAACTACACAACCCTCATCACCGAGTTGCCCAGCTAAAATTAAATTTCTACTCAGCCTTGGAACATGTCTTACCTCATGTAGTATCCAATGATTCCCATTCTATGACTTAATCTTGACTTTTCCCTTTCCAACAATCTGACAGGGTTCATTATCCCCCAAATAAACAAGTCCAAAATCCCCTTGGACATAATCAGTGAAATAACCTCTATGAGGTGTAGCATGAAATGAAGCACCAGAATCTAAAACCTAGGAATCATCAACACTTTCTAAAGATAGAAGCAACACATCCTCTTCAAATTTGTTACTTACCACATTTTCCTCCTTGTCTCCATCTAGTTTATCTCCTTCATTTTTCTTTCGATTCCAACAATCTTTCTTTTTATGCCCTAATTTCCCACAGTACCAGAAGTCATTTAGTCCTCTCAATTGAGACCTTCTCCCCTTTGACTTTCCTCTTGATTTCCCACAATTTATGGAATTACTTCCTCTCTCAATCATTCTGCCTCTACTTTGTGCATTCAAAGCACTTCCTAATATAGATCCACCTAAGGTTTTCTTATGAGTTTCCTCACTCAAAATAACACCGATCACATCATCATATTTTAGGGGTACTAGATCCAAGAACAGAATTACTCACAGCCATTACCAAGCCATTCTAGCTTTCAAGTAAAGAACACAAAATCAAGAGAGCCCTAATTTTTTCATCAAAATTGATACCCAAAAAAGATAACTAACTAGTAATAGTATTAAATTCATTTAAATTATTCGCAATAGATCCACCTTTTGTCATTTTCATATTAAATAAATGCTTCATGAGAAATGCCTTGTTTGAAGTAGAGGGCTTTTCATATAGTATCGCTAGGGTTTTCATCAACTCTTCTATTGTCTTTGCTTTTGTAATATTAAATGCCACCGATGGTGCCAAGAATAATCGAATGCTTCCAAGTGCCTTTCTATCCAAAAGATCCTAGTCATCATTTGACATAAATCCATGATTCTTAGTTTCGTCTTCCAATGGCTTCCATAAATCCTTCTAATACAGATAGTCTTCCATTTGCATCTTCCATAACTGAAAGTTCTACCCATTAAACCTATCAACCCTCAGCTTACCCTAGTCTACCATCGCTCCCACTCAACTATGAAACTTTCCTATAGAGAATAATTGAAAAAACAACCTCGCTCTGATACCACTTGTTAGTATTAAACCACAGATAGAAATAACAATTACATGCAAATATAAACAATATCAAAAAATAATAGATCACACAAAAAAGAACACAAGACACCAAGATTTAATGTGGTTCACCCAATACCTAGGCTATGTCCACCAAATAGCAAGTCTGATATTATTATGATCCAGTGATTACAACTTGATTATAATCAGTAATCCCTTATAGCTCAATACTGTCGCAAGAACCAATTTTCGCATCACAACAATAAAATAATCCCTAACCCTAAGTTCTTTTATACAAGTATTTTTACGGCTTTAGGGTTATAATTAATAATTACATATCAGCCCAAAATCTCAATAAAATAAGGCCCAAAAATTTTATGAAGCCCCGAAGAATTTATGAAGTGTGTACAGTATTTTTCTGATCAGTCACCACAATCTAACAAATATCATCAATATTTTTCACAATCAATAAACCTAGGAAAAAAATCATCTCATCAATCATACTCATCTCAAATTCATTCTTCATCTCTTTAGCAAACTTATCTCTTGCTTCATCATTACCTCCAAAGATTATGTCATCAACAAATATCACAATGATTAACAAACCATTTTTATTTTCTTTCAAATACAAGTTACTATGCCAAATACTTATCCAATCTAGGTGCTTTCTGTAGACCATATAGTGTTTTCTTCAATTTGCATACCATATCCTTTTCTTCTATCAAAGGAAATCCTTTAGGATTCTCAATGTAGACTTCTTCAAGTTCTCCATTCAAAAATGCTAACTTAACATCCATCTAATACACTTTAAATTTTCTCTTTGTTGCATAAGACAAGACATTCTTACTGCTTTCATTCTGGATACAAGGAAAAATGTTTCTTCATAATTTGTACCTTCTTGTTGTGAATATCCTTTACATACCAATCTAGCTTTATTCCTCACAACTTCTCCTTGTTCATTCATTTCATTTTTGAATACCCATTTAGTTCCTATAGCATTCTTATCTTTAGGCCTAAGAACTAGTTCCCATGTCTCATTCTTCACAATCTAATCTAGTTCTTCCTTCATTGCTTGAATCCAATGATCACCCTCACATGCCTGATCTACACTCTTAGGTTCAACTTCAGAAATAAAACATAATTCTTCATGCACTATGTTTCTTTTCATTACTCCTTTGTCTTTTCTTCCAATAATCTTCTCTACGAGATGATTCTTTTCCAAATTCTTGTTAGGTGTAGGAGTTTCTATCTCAACTCTTATCTCTTCTCTTGGTTATGTTCTTTGTTCTCCTCTTTTCTTAATAATTTGTACATCATTATATAAACCATTCTTAGTCTCAAATAAAATTTCAACATTCTCTCTAAAAAATCTAAGATTATCTCCTTCCTCATCAGAATTATAATCCATCATCCTTTCTTTAACTCCAAACTTTTCATCCACTTTCACATTTGCACACTCAACAATTGTCTTAGTTTTATGACTAAAGCATCTCTAAGATTTTGTTTTTAATGAATAACCAAGGAACATACCTTCATTGCTTCTTGGATCAAACTTACCATTATCATCATCTCTCTTTATGTAACACTTAATTCCAAAAAATTTGAGATACTTCATTAAGCGTGTATGACCAAACCATAGTTCATAAGGAGTCTTATTTGTACCTTTTTTGATCTTCACTCTGTTCATGGTGTATAGTATTGTATTGACTACTTCCCTCCAAAATGTTTTGGATACATCATTCTCAAACATTATTGCTCTTTTTGCCTCTGATATAGATATGTTCCTCCTTTATACAATCCCATTTTGCTCAGGGGTCTTGGGTGATGATAATTGTCTCTTAATTCCATTTTCTTCACAAAACATGTTAAAGTCTCTAAAAGTAAACTCTCCACCTATATCTAATCTCAAACACTTAATCTTTACACCAGATTCATTCTCAACTCTATTCTTAAATATCTTGAACTTCTTGAATGCCTTAGATTTTTCTTTAAAAAATGCTACCCACATCATTCTAGTGAAATCATCAATAAAAATCATAAAGTATCTTTCTCCATAGAATCCTTTTGTTCTAGTACAGAAACTCAAATATGTATGAACAATTTCCAACTTTTCAGTAGTAGTGAACTTCTTGTTGGGAAATGAAACCTTCTTCTACTTATCCATTATACATTCCTTGCAACAACATTAGTAGGCTTCATAATTCTAAGAAAATCTCTGACTACAAGTGCACTACTAGACTTCACTATATTATCAAAGTCTATATGACAAAACCTTCTATACAAAAATCAACTATTATCCACTTTGGTAACCAAACAAGTCATTTGAGTAGGATTCAATCGAAATGCTTTACGTCTAGATCATGTACCTATTCCAATCATCTTACCATCCTTATCTTTGATAATGGAGATCTTCTATGTGAACTACAATTGATAACCTTTGTCAAAAAACTTTCCAACACTCAATAAGTTATGTTTCAAACCATCAACAAAATAAATGTCAACAGTCTTAGTCTTTCCATCAAGGGTAATGGGTCATATCCATGTGATGTGACAAGCTACATTGTTACCAACTCTAATAATTCCTCCATCATGATCTCTAAACTTAACAAATTTAGTCATATCACCAGTCATATTATGTGAACATCCACTGTCTATAATTCAATCAGATTTATTTTTAACTTGAGATGCTAGGGCTTTTTCTTTTCTAATTTCAATTTTAGAACTCTCTTCTTATATATCCACAAATCCTAGCTCATCATCACTTTCACTCTGAACTCTTTCCTTAGGTTCATCATCTTCCTTTGCATACAAGAAATCTCTAAGTCTTCTAGGCTTGAAATTTCTCTTATATTTTTTCTCTCTTTTAGGAAACTTAGAAGCATAATTACCAAATCCACTACAAGTCCAACATTTATATATTTTCTGACTATCTAGTTCTCTTCTCGCAAGTAAGGCTATACATTCTTCAATCTTTCTGTCTTCTTCAAATCTGGATCTGTTGTTGCTAGCATAATCTCTATTGGTGCTTGCACTTCTAGATAAATAATGATGAACATTTAATGCCCTAAAAATGTCTCTACTCATGTTAATTCTACAAACTACCTCAAACTTGATTATGTTGCTTCCAATCTTCCAAGAAAAGTCTCCCTGGTGAGCTTCTTTGTATAGGATATCAAAAGTTTAATCATCTATGCTACTTTCTTGAATGGTGGTGTCAAAGTTTTCAAAATCTTCCATACAATCTCATCTTCTTCTTTAGATCCTTCACAAGACTTAATTCATGCAACAATTTTAGATATTCTACCAATATATCTTCTCACATATTCATCTTCCATCATTTTAGCATCTTGAAACAAACATATCCAATTTTGACAATATTAATTTTTAGGAAAATCTTTCAATAATGCTTCCTTGACTCACATATTACACATAAATATATCTCTTTCTTCATTGCTACATTCTTCAAGCTTTCTTTCTTCCATAATCTTCTGGCTACTTTTTGTCAAAAGCCAATATCCTAGATCCATACATAGAAAATGAGTCTTCATCTTTTCCTTCCAACTATCATAGTTAACTCCATCAAACTTAGGACTTCCTTTTCTAAAGTGACTCACGATTGATCTCCCAAAGTTGTTAAGCTTTCTCTTTAAGGACCTTATAGTCTGATACCAATGTTTAGAAAATATAGTCCACCAATATAACTGAGAGGGGGTTGGGGTGAATCAATTATCCAACTATTATGAAAAATATCAACCTTATTAATCATTAACCATATGAGCAATATAATTAGCAACCATAAAAAGACACTCATACACAATAACACCAGATATGTTAACTAGGGAAACCCTTGATCAGAGGGAAAACCTTGGTGGGGATAGTACCCACAAAATGATGTACTAATATAAAAGTTCTTTGTTAGAGGATGGACCTTGTTAGGAGTCAATAAAATAAATTCAATACATATCAGTCCCTGTTAGGAAAATTTGAATCCTTGTTAGGAGTTGTAGAAGGCAAATGGACCCTCTGTCCAAACAACTTCAGGGGCAAGATCACTGAACTCACTATCCAACTAATCTTTGTATTATTCCTTGAAAAATAATAGAAATGAATTGTACTTCCTCTTCCTCTTCCTATATTTTCAACCTGACTTTGCTTACTCATACTTACCAAATACTCTGCTCTTGTTCACATAATCCACACACTTGATACACTTCCAAACAAGGAAGATTTCCTTCCTTTATCCTATGTCCTCAAAAAAATTCCTTGAGTCAGCCTTGAGTATTTCCCAACTAACTATAATAGGACCACATTAAGAAAATTAATTATATTACAATTACACAACACCGTCGACTCACAATCTTTACAAATTCTCACACGTGTGACTCTAGACCTTGCGCACTTGCTTTCATCATCATTAGACTATCTTCTATCACTTTATAACTTTGCATATCATGATTCTATCTATGTTAGGAGATACAATTCATTCATCATAAACTACTTCTCAAATACTCTATCTATATATTGCTCTCTGTAAATCAAGCATATCTTCTGCATATATTCTCCTTACTTGATGTGCACTTAAACTCATCATCAGAACATAGTGTAGAAAATGTACTTAACCGCACTTGACCTAACCATCAATTATTTATCCATACGACTTCAATCTATGTCTTCTACTCTGCCAATCTTCATAGAAATAGTACTATGTTAACGTCCTTGACAAACATTGTCATGAATACAACATGTCAATAATGCTAACAATCTCCCACATGCTCTAGAAATGCTTAGGATACTCCCCCAAAGGAATATCATCACCATTCATGCTAACAACTTTAACTTGAGAAAGTTATTTTGTTTTATTTTATTTTTATCAATCAACCCAAAATGAAACTCGAACTAATTATTAGAAGAAATAAAATTTCTAACATTCTTATTTAAATTAAGATAGAAAATCTTGATAGTTTCATATCTAATACAAATAATTTGCATCCATTAACATAATCTCCAACCAACTAGAATTCTCAAATATTTAACTTTAAAATATTTATAATTGACTCTTAATTTGCCAAATAAAAGAATAATTAAAGACCAAATTAAACTAAATAACTAACTACATACTAATTATAGTTCCCTAAGAAAACTTTTCAAAATTCCAAATATACAAACAAGATTTATAAATTCCTTCAATAATGCATAGTTAAGAATCCAATGAAAATAGAAAAAATTTTACTCCTTAGTAAAGGATCGATTTCAAAACCCATAAAATGAATCTTAAAATTTTAAAGAACAATAGAAACGAACAAGAAGAGTTTAGTTGAAAGTATATGAAACAAGAGCTCTGATAGAGCTAGAGTTCCTTGCTTTTTCCAAGCAATAGAGGATTGTTTTCTGCCATCATAAAACATAGTTTCAAGACTTACAATTTTCTTAATCTAAAATATTTCTAGTTTTTGTCATCAACAATTGGCAATTCAAATTTGGATGGTATAATTTCAATCCAAGGGTATTGATTTTTCCTTTTGATAGTGACAACATATCCTAGAATATATATTGTTATAGCTGAGTATATCAAATTATTTATTTTCACATTTGGTTGGATGAATGTGCATATTAGCCTTTTGGAATATATATTGTTATAGCTGAGTAAATCAAATTCTTTCTGTTCACATTTGGTTGGATGAACGTGCATATTAGCCTTTTGGTGTATGTGCATTTGTGTGGCAACATCAGAGGTTGTTAAAAGAAAAAATAGAGGATTGTTTTTCAAGTTTTGGAAGCTTAGTTTTAGATGATTTTTTAGTGTTGGTAGCTTATTTTTGGAATAGGGTTGTCTATTTGGGTTGTGTTATGTATGGGTTTTCTTTAACAATACTACAACTTATTGAAGGCATTATTTTGAAAATGAATTTGGGTATTGCATGCAAACTCTCAACTTCACAATGGTCATAATATTTAAAACAAAGATCAGAATAGAATCAAAAAATTTAATTACTTTGATATATAAATGGGCAATCATGTCTTCATTAGATCTGAACAAGGAATTGAGTTAGAAACACGCAAGTTGCAATTAAGAAAGAAATATAATCTGAAAAAATCTTATGATATTTAATATAAATAAATTAACAAAACGTAATTTAAAATTAAATAATTAATTATATCTATAATATAACATTGCAATATAAAAATTTTAGCAAATCAATTTATAATCCCCTTTACATAATAGCAAGAAGAGCTACAAAGTATTTGAAGAAAGCATGAAAGAGGAAAACATTAGCAAATGTAGAAAGTATGAGCTATTCTAATTAATTAAGAATAAACTCCATTTTCTCTAATAGCTTCGAGAGTGAAGTTTATATAGGAAAATATAAGAAAAATAAAGAAGTCTCATACAAATCTTGCAAAGGCATAAAAAAACCACGATTATGAAAGACTTTAACTAAACCTCATGAGAAGAATGTGCAAGGAGCTAGTTTCATCAAGTCATAAAGCAACTAGCTGAATTTGAATTTATATCAGTCAGATTTGCATCTCATTTTTTGTCCAAACCAAGAAGAATTTGGAAAATGTATTACTTGGGTTTCGTACAGAATGCTACAAAATAGTTCCCGTGTGGGTCAATACCCAAGAAACCCTATGGATTTCATGCAAATTTAATATTCAAATAAAATATGGGAAATCACAAACAAGTTTAGCATAGCTATAAAAGGGGCTTGTAACCAATTGAAATGAGCATGAAAGTAATTTGGAAGTTTGCCATGGAGAGGGAAACTTTTAGTAATAATCTGGAAATTTGTTTCAAGGATCAAATTCAAACATAAAGAGAAAGATTAACTGACTTTAAAAATATGCAACTTAGATTAAAAGAAATTTACAAAATATATATGCTTAAAACTCACAAAATTCCTTCCATTTGCGATGGTTTTCTCATTCAGAGGAGTGGTTTGTATTTGATTTCCAGCTTATTCTAGATATAAAGTTTCTTAGTTTTTAGGTAGGTGGTGTTCATAATTTTAGGTAGGTATTCTCTATTTTTCTTGTTTATTTTAATTAGTTGTGGGTCTTTCTGCATTCTATATCACACTTTCTCTACCTAGATTTTAAGTTCTTTGATTGATAGATGATAAGGAGCAATAAAAGATGGATTTTGGTGGATCCAAGAATAGAAAGGTTTCTCTCATTGGTGTATCCTAAAAGAGAAATTGCTCACATTGGAAAGGGATTGCCTTTTCTCCTTTGATATTTCACTAACCAATCCCTATGTTGATGCTTAAATGAGATTTTTGCTATTATTTAAGCAATAAACTATTCCCGTGGAAAAAGAAAATTGGAGGAAAGGGATATTTTAGAATCTTTTTCGAACAGCTATTTTTTAGCAACTAAAAATAAGTTATGGAAAAGAAGGGAGGGCTGAAAATAAGCAACCACTTCTTATTGAAATGTGGACAGATGGCTTCATTAAATTATTTCCCTCTTTTTATTTTCCACCAAATTCTCTCTTTTATTTTCTGACTGATTTCTCTCCTAATTTTTACTTACAATTTACATCCACATTAATAGTTTGTTAAAAATAAGCAATAAATTTGAGTTTGCCTGAGGCCACTTGCTCCACATTTTACTCCTAAAAAAATCGAGTAGTGGCTGCTAAACAAAATAAGCCTAGTAATAGCATGGGGACCTGCTTTTATTGTGCCTTCTTTTGGCCATTTAGGCTTGTAATTTGATTGAACTTTAGTTTCTCATTGTTTCATTTATTTCAAAGTCTGATTTGTAGTCTATTTAATAGATTATAAGAGTGTAGGGTTATATTCTTATCATTGTACTTGGCTTTTTTAACCTTTCAACTTCTATTGTTTCATTTTGCATCCCTTAGGAATATGTCTCTATATCTATATAAAGTGCTATCAAGTTATCAAGTCATTGTAGGCCCATTTTTCTTCAAGCTCAAATTGGGAAACCATCATCAAACTTCAAGGGTTTGCTTTCCAAAGTGCTTTTGATGGGCTTTTTATAGGAACCATTATTAAAGATATGTTGTTATCATCACCCTTTTTTATCATAAGAGTGATTTATCATATATCGGGCAAGAAGATCATCTTCAATCTTGAGAGATATAGAGTGTCCTCTAACATTGTTTAAATTTTCCACATGGTGGAAGCCAAACTTCTGTGTAAAAGATTGTTCAAGAATATGTATCTTGGTGATTTAGAAAAGGTGTTGATTAACATAAATGAAAATCATATGATCCCAAGGCCCTGTAACCATGACATTAATATTATGGGAAGGAATAATGTCCCCCTTTTTCCTATTGTATTCACTGAAGATCGCAATATGTTTAATAAGTGGAAATCTATTGTAAGAAGAAATGTGGACTTCTTGATGTATTTTCTTCATGTTGGATACCCTCCTGGATTCGATTGGATTGATTAGTTTACAAAGGAAGATTAAGTTGGATTATGGGAGGATACAAAAAATATCAATCTTGAATTCATTAAGAAAAATAATTCTTATGATGAAATATCAGATTTTGATACTCTTTCTCAATAATCAGGGCTCTAGTCTTTTCTTATTTTGTAAAGTAAAGAAGGAATTATTTAACATTTCTTTCATGTCTATGTTCAAGCTATAATCTTCAAATATTTTGTGGATATTATGTATAAATATGGAAGTTAAATAATAATAGGTATGATATTTTCAAATTTTTCTTATGTTACATTGGTCACTAAATAATAGTTTAAAGGAGACAAATTTCATTGTATTTATGATGAAGACTTGTTTTTCTCTAAAAACTTGTTTATAGCCAAGTTAATTTTCAAGTTATATCAGAAGAAAGTATTAAGCTCAAAGCTACAAAATCAAAAATTAAAAGTGGACATTAATTAAATTGTTTTGAATCATTATCAGATATATATGTAAGGGCTACAACAAATATACTTATCCATCTTTGATCTTTGGTGGTCCATTGAGATGGATTTTATTTAAAATACAATATTGGGCCTCAAGGCATCTTACCTATCCAAAAAAAAATTCACAAAATTGGAACTATGTTTAAAAACCAAAATTTATATACTTTGTGTTGTGAGATCTTGGCATAATTTTGTCTATGTCATAATTTATAAGTACGAGGTATCTTAAAACATTGGGGGCAATACAGTTGCAGAGACTATAGATTCAAAACCCTCCATGCCAAAAGATGTAGACTTAAATCTGATTTTTTTCCTTGTACTTGGTTTTCTTTATAGAAAAAGTAGTATGCATAGAAAAGTGGATCGCATCCAAATTTTAGATGGTCTATACATCTACAATTTGCAAAGAATAACTTTGTTAATAGAAAAAAATCATAAGACAATGTTTTAAAAATCATAATTTTGTAAATCTGTAAGGGGAAAAAAATAAGGTATTTTATTCTTACGTTGTTGGCTTCTACTATAATGAAAGTGGTGGTGGTGTTTATCGCAATGGTAAAAGTGTCTTGCATTTCAAATATTTGCAGCAAGTAGACAACCATTGACAATAGTGACTTCCTTTTTGGCCATCACCTTAGTTTAAGATTTCTACACTACTATACTCCATCTTTCAGCATGGATAAAGCTAAATCATCTATGGTTTACAACTAAAAACATGGGTTTAGAGGCTTTATAGGTCACATGTGGAAGGCCCAAACAATAGATATGGCCAATATTTAATTTCTTGATTGTGCATTCATGCAATCAGTTAAACTTTCTATGTAGTAAGTGTTCTTTACAATCTAGATTTATTAATTTTGTATCTATACAGTCTACAAAGATGTCTGGAGTTGTTTCTTGATATCCCAACAAGGAAAGGAATCTTCATACAACACACTCTGGGAATTTATGGGCATGCCAAACGATAATTCATTGGAAATCCAAAATGACTCTACAAGACTTTAAGAGGATGTCATTGTTGGTGTCATTGATATAGGTAAAGTGTCGTCCACCTAAGATTGTCATTTTTCAGGATAGGAAAAGCATGCTTACTCTATAGTAGAGACAACTTGCAACATGCACTATCAAAATCTTGTACTAGGTTATTGTTCAAGAAAGAAACTAATTTAGTTTACATTTAGATGACTACAGGATAACGGACTTGTACTATAGAATTATTATTTTAAAAATGATTTTTTTTATAGGTTGACGATCCTAGTTGAAACATGGGACCTCTATCTATTGTTTAAGTGAGTAGTTCTTCTAGTTGAAAATTAGACACAATAGAGAAACCCAAATATGGGCTCTAAGGAATTCAGACCCAATCTATTAGATTTACAAAAAATACACTTTAAATGCTATGAGACCATAGACCAAATTATGTTTTATGATTAATGGTGGATGGTGCACTGGACACCTGCATGTGTTAGGTGGCTGAGATGGTCTATACTTGAACAATTGGTTTGTGTTAACCATTTGTAGTTGGTGTTGATAATTAATTTAATACTACTCACATCACCCCATAAATTAATTATCAAAATGTTTTAGCAATCCCCCCATGATCTAGAAACCATGGGTCCTAGCCTAAACCCTTGTTAGGTACCCATTTACATTCACTTATCAAATACCATGATTCATATTATTTCCCTCATCACAATCACTTTAGGCTTTGTACAGATTACCTATAACCTATGCAATTTTAAAATGGTTCAAGCTCACCACAAACTCACTCAAACATCAAACAATTGGTTTCAAGATCATCACAAACTTTGCACCTAAAGTGGTTTTGGCTCATCACAAACCTCACTCACAAATGCTTCCAAATATCACCATAAACTTTGCACTAAAGTTGTTTTGGATTACCACAAACCCAACATATATTGTGCACAAACCATCATTATGGGGAAACCATCATCACTTTGAGCTTTTCTCCTTTTGTACTTGCATCAAACTGATTATTAAGTCCATATAAAAAGAAATCCATCTACCAAGATATATGGGTACCCAGCCACTATACTTGTCAGTTCTATAGGAATCCTTTTCACATACATGGTTCATCAATATGTCAAACAAAACAAAACAAAGAAACCTTTAGGGCATCGGGCACAATTGATAATGCACCCCATACATTCACATATCCCATTAACAATCATCACCAATTCAATCTTCATCACTTGGTTAGGGGATATTAAGTCAACAAGCTTCTATTACATGACAACTATCAACAACATCATAGCCGTTAGAATTAGATAGACTCCTCGCATTACCAACTCAAGCACTTTGGATACCAAATTAGAACACACACGGACCTTTGCACCATGACAACAATTTTAATGCACCATCTTATTTTTATTCAACATGTTACACCTAAGATAACCAACACTAACTTTCATAACTAAATTATAATACTATACACACATATTTCAAACACAAACACATAATCAAATACTTAGAAGGTCTTCCTTGCCATGAAGCAAATCCCCTACTCATCTCTCATAAGAAGTGTGTATGCACTCTCTAGCACTCCCGCTTGCACACAAGCCACTTATTGATGATAGACCGCTTTACTTTTCCTGCATTAATAGCAATCAAACACTCTTGAGCTACTTCAAATTAGAAATGTTTATTTATCTTTTATTATCCACTCTAATTTCACACGTTGCCAACAATATCATACTTGCAATTTTCTCTTCATTCTAGGAGTATCTTTCTATAGCATGAGTTATCCTTTAACACAATCTGCTACCTCATTAATTGGCTACATCACAAATCATATTATTTTCCCAAATACACCACCAACCATCTTCCATTCCAATACAATGTCAATCATCTTTCACAATGGCTTGATCAAACACTATCACTTATTAGAACAATTATTTTTCAACAAATTTCTTTGAAGTTCCTTTGGTTGCAGCTTCCTAACAGCACTTCCTTGCTCTCTCTACCTTCTTAGCAAATTGTCATTCACAAATCTTCAATCTAGCTTTGTAATGGGGGAAGCCTTCTCACAACAGAAATCTCCTTCATAAGATGAGAAATCCTCCCCACTTCTCAATCACAATCTTTCACTTTACACTTTTCAATCACACTCTTTCACTCATGGCTCTCTCCAAACTCTTAGATCATTTACCATTACTTTGATACCAAGTTGAAGATCAAACAAAATAGAGAAACCCAAATATGGGCTCTAGGGAATTCAGACCCAGTCTATTAGAATTTTTTTAAAATACACATTAAATGCTATGAGACCATAGACCAAAGCTTGTTGTATAATTAATGGTGGACAGTGCACTAGATGGCTACAAATGTTAGGTGGTTGAGATGGTTTATACTTGAACGGTTGGTCTGTGTCAACCATTTGCGGTTGGTGTTGATAATTAATTTAATACTATTTACATTTAGATGACTATAGGATAACAAACCTATACGATAGAATTAATATTAAAAAAATTAATTGAGATGGTATGTACTTGAATAGTTGGTCTGTGTCAACTATTTGTGGTTGGTGTTGATAATTAATTTAATACCATTTACATTTAGATGACTACAAGATAATGGACCTATACTATAGAATGAATATTTTTTTAAATGAATTTTTTTTATAGGTTGACAATCCCGATTGAAACACGAGACCTCTATTTATTGTTTTAGTGAGTAGTTCTTCTGCCATATGAGGTATTACTTTAGAAGCAAAGATTTTACATAGTGTAGGATTTGGGAGCTATTGTTTTGCATAGATAGTCTACATGGCAATCATATATCATTTCCCTTTAATAGATTATGTTCCTTGCACTAGAGACTCAGGAGTGGGTTTTATGGTACTTTGGCAAAAAGGTTTTCTTCTAGAGGGCTAAGTAAATTTCTATTGATTCTACAATCTCTTAATATAAGCCACAGAAAGATTCCAAGAAAGACACACTGATATGTGATTTCTTTTTGAAGTTGTAGCAAAAAATTTGCATCCTAGTCCTCTTCTATTAAAAATCTTTGGATATGTGACATATAAAAGAAAGAATAAGCCCCAAAAATATAAACCAAAGCCAAAATAGCACACGGAGTTCATAACCATAAATTGTTGTAGAAATTTTTAATTGAGCAGAAAAATGTACAATAAAATGAGAAAATTAAGAGGTTAATGAAGATGTAGGAGGTGGAATTGAAAATCCTAGAGTCATTAAGGAGCATTCGTCTAGAGTTTAATAGGGATAAGAATCAATCAAATATTTGGGCTTTCTTTTTTAATAAAATAGTGGATATTATCCTACCAAGGGTTATGCTTTAAAAATTATATAGAAAGTGGAGAATTAGTTAGGTTCTTAGAGCACAGTATGTGAGCTCTTGAATTCATCTAGATCATTCACCCATTTCAATTGCTCATACACTTTTGTTCACTCATAACTTCAACATGTGTGCTTCCCTTTTTCAAGATTCATTTTTTTGAAGTCTTTCAATCCCTTTTGACATAACCATTTCATATTTCTCAACCTTCAAATATGTTGGAGGCATACCCATTTCATTTTCAAGATTTTGCAAATATACAGAAAAGTAAAAAAAATCAAGAAAGGGCTCTCGGCATAAATAAAAAGTTTAAAATATAATAGGTAGGAATGAAACCATTTTCAAAATATAATATAACAAGTGCAACATCAACTGAAAAGTATTACTTGCGTTAATTTTGTAGAGAACATGAACTTTGTTTTGTTGTGCTCTTAAGAATGGAATCCCTGTAACAAATGCAAACCCTTTAAAAAATACATAGAACATTGTTGTGATATGCGATACAATATTGTTGCAATATACCAAAAAAACAAAATAATATAAAGGGCAAGAAAGCCACAATCTAGAATGAGCCATAGAATATAATGGAGAAAATAGAGAAAGAAGACTACACTGGTTTTATTTATCCTAGTCCCAACACCAAGAAAAACACCAAAGCTTTCAGTATTTTAGAAAGAAAGCATGAAATATAAAATTAAATAATAAACTCATGTTTTCATATGCCTGCCAATACAATTCTATGACCTAGCATATATTAAAGAGGAGATGGCAAAATTCTTGGGTACACAACTCACACATTTATTTCAATTGGTGTCATCCTTCATTTAATACATTTTGCATCAATTAAAATGCATACATGCCAGAAGCCTGAACCATTGAAATAATTTCAATCATTTTTATTTAAAATTATTCAAAACCACCAGTGAAAATTGTCAGTCATTCAAAAAATAGCAATAGAATTATAAAAAAAAAATTGGACGAATAGTTCCTTTCTACTAAAATAATAATAAAGTTACATATTCACAAAAAAGGAGTCAGGGGATACTAGATGATACCCTTCAAAAGTTCAAATAGTTAGAGGTTGAGAACTTAGCTACTCATATGTATGTATGTATATGTATGTACATATATATATACATACATATACATATATATACATACATATACATACATATACATACATATATATATATATATATACATATATATATATATATATATATATATGTATATGTATATATATATGTATATATATGTATATATATATATATATGTATATATATATGTATATATATATGTATATATATACATATATGTATATATACATATATATATACATATATACATATATATATATATACATATATATATATACATATATATATATATATATATGTATGTATATGTATATATATACATGTATGTATGTATATGTATATATATACATTACATATACATACATATATATATATATATGTATATATGTATATATATGTATATATATATATATGTATGTATGTATGTATGTATATAAAGCCCTCAAGTTGGAAAACAAGTTACTAAAAAAAATAGAGCATATGAAACAAACACGCAGGCTGCAAGAGAAGTTCTAGCAAAGGGAGGAGGATCTCAATCATCAAAACATCATGCATCAATGGGGTTAGTGGATGGCTTACTAGGAACCCACCCATCAACAACATCCGTAGAAGATTTATCATTATCTCTCTCTAGCTTAGGAGGGGAAATCGCCAATTCTAGGCAAGGGAAGGACCACTTTAGATCCCTATTGGAGGAGGGCCACATAAAATTAGGAAAATGGAAGGAACCACCGGGGACTAGCCAGAACCCTTCCTCTAAGGAGGCCAAGCCAAGTGACGGTGACCACCAAAACTATCACTAGGAAAGCAGCATGAAGACTACAACCTAGGGTTGTGTGAGCTTTAAGCAGAAGAGCTACAGCCTCGTCGGTGGCCACAAGGCAACATATAGTCTCTGGAGATGGTATCAAGCGACACGTTGGCCACTGTATAGGGAGCATTTCCCCAATGCACAAGAAGCTCCTAGAGGTGGGCCACTTTGTTAGTTTATATTTGAAAATGCATCATTGCATTGTTACATATACAAGACTTAGTGTACTTGGAGACATTTATATCAAGAAAACTTTGAGAAAACAAGACAAGATTTTGATCTTTCTAGAGAGTGAACAAAATGTCCATTCTGAAAGCATACTAGATTATTTAAAGGGGAGCCTGGATGAATCCCATAGAACAACCATATGCTAAGAAAAGGCTTCTGGGCAGAAAGGCTTGAAGAAGTCAAGAATCCAGTGCCAATATTGTTGGGCATGTTTGTAGAACAAAAAAATATGCAAAAATCTTTTTGGTTGACCACAAAAGGGACATTTGTGGTCAAGTACACCCAAATGCCTGAGTTGAGGTCCCAAAGGCAACCCTTAAAAGAGGATGCATCAAGAAAAGTGTGCAATCTTCACCTCATTGATTGCTTTCCAAATAATGGTAAACCTAAGACTCCAAGTCTTCTGAGAGGATTGCAAATGTCAGTATTGGTTGAGCATGTTAACCATAGGTTGGTGGGGAACCAACCACCAATAAGTAGTTGGTCATAGGAGTGGAAAGATACCACCTCCAATCCTTCCACCAAGGTCTAGAAGACTGAATACCAAGCTTGTGCACCATATGAGGAGGCATCGCAAAAAATAGAAGATCAAATGTCTATCAATCTGGACAGGAAAGTTAGAACTTCACCTACACGTACTCCCATGAGAGAAGGCTTGTGGTGACTCTAGAGAATAAGTCTTGGGAGGTCCTAATGCCACATTTGAAAAAATGCAGAGCACTGACTCCTTGCACTTTAGCCAGTGGCAGCCCTTTAATGGAAAATAAGGGGGACCACTAAAGATTATGTTGGTTAATGGAAAGCCCATCTCTAAACCCATCTCTAGCCCAACAAAGCCATAGCTTGACGGCTTCACAAGATTTCCAAATGCTCTTAGCCATAAAGGTACCTTGAATTTTCATAGGTTTAGAGGTTGCTAGAAGGGTTGAAAGCCAATCCCCTTCCAAGAAGGTTGGTTAACCAGGAATCCTGAAGCAATACAATATCACAAAAGAATTTTCCAGGCCTCATTTCCAGTGAGATCCTAAATGACCCACTTGGCATATAGAGAAACACCTTGCTTTTGAGTAGAAAGCAACCCTAACCCACCAATATCTTTAAGCAAACAACAAAAATTCCATGATGCTCTATGGAAGCCATGATGAGAAGCATCTAAGGCTCAAATAAAATTACGCAACAAATGCTCAAGATTGAGATAAAAGGCCTTCAAGGGAGACCAACAGGAGGAATAGTACACATCCATAATAGCCAACACCTTTGAGAAAATCTTAAATTTACCAACGAAGGAGAGTGGTTTATTGATCCAATATTTCAATTTTTTCTCAATCCTAGCCAAGATTGCATTCCAAAGCTCCATAGCGGAAGCTTGAAAGGAAAAGCAGATGGCAAGAAAGTGAAAAATTTCTCCATGTTGCATCCATTTCCATTGGAAGCAAGTGAGCCATGGTGGGCCAAGCAGGAAGGACTGCCACCAGCAAAGAGTCTTGTTACATTGAATGGCTGAGCCAAAGGCTAAGCATAAGGTGTCTAGCCATTGCAAACCATTGGTAACATTTTCCTCATCCTCAATAATGGTGAGGAAGGAATCATCTGCAAAGTGGTCATTGCCCAGCTGGTCAAAAGAATCAGAAGAGTAATGTCATACACACAACCCACCGAAATGGCACTGGCAAGCGAGTAGCCAAACCCTTCTGCAAATAGAACAAAGAGAGAGGGCACAAGAGGGCAGCCTTGGAGAATATACCTAAAGATCCCAAAGGCCTCATATTGTTTCCCCTTAATGGTGATGCACATAGAGGGTTCCCCAAAGAGTATTTGCACAAACTATAAGAAAATAGGATTGTTGGTTTTTTTGGATCTGTTGTAAGTGTACTAAGCACAACCATATATTTGGTATGTGTTTTCCAATTTACAACAATCTCTTATTTTTATGAGGAATAAACTGAGAAGAGACATGTCCCTTCATGGGACATGTCTATTCATTTATAATTAGTATAATGAAAAGCTTGATTATATATATATATATATATACATATACATATATATACATATACATATATATATATATACATATATATATATACACACATATATATATATATATATGTGTGTATATATATATATGTATATATGTACACATATATATATGTATATGTATATATATATATATATGTATATATGTGTGTGTGTGTGTGTGTGTGTGTGTGTGTGTGTGTGTGTGTGTGTGTGTGTGTGTGTGTATATCTTTGATCTCATAGATTTATCCTACTAAAGCTACCAATTCATCAACACTCCCTCTTAGCTAGAAGGATAACCACATGACATGTATTACACCATTAGTAATATTAGGTATGAAAAATTTAAAGATATCATTGATCATCAGATATTCACTATTTTGATATCACAGGTTTTGGTCTCCCAGAATATCGACATTCGATATCCACCAAGTACTCAAAATATTTTGATATCACATCTGATATCATGAGTATTGACCTCTAAGAATATCAATGATATTCACCAAGTACCCAAATAAGGTTTGATATCACATCTCATATCAAGAGTATTGGTCGCCCAGAATATCAATGATATTCACCAAGTACTCAAATAATGTTTGATATCACATCTAATATCAAAAGTATTGGCCTCCCATAATATCAAAGATATTCACCAAGTACTCAAAAGGTTTTGATATCACATCCGATATCAAGACTACTAGCCTCCCCAAATATCAATGATATTCACCAAGTACTCTTTGAGTAATGGCCTCCCAAAATGTTGAGATGCAAGACATTCACCATAGACTCAATTTGTTTGATCTCATGACACAAGTTACTATATGATTGTCACCTTATAGTAACTTTTGTAAATACAAGTGATAATCATTTGGAAGTCGTCACTTCCTCATGATGTACACAAGGGTTAGGCCCATTAAATGATTTAGTTGCATGGATGATATCAAAAGTTTACATGAATTCAAAACTCCCTCTGATTCTAATATGATCAAGATCTTCAACAATCAATTGAAACATATCCTCTATTTGCTCCTTACATTGATCTTATGAGCTTCTTATCCAAGCATGTCTTTAGCAAAGTGTCAAACTCCCTTTGATTTCAATCTCCCTCTGAGTTTGATATCAACCATTCTTTTCTTGCAAGAAACATCTTCAGAAAAGATCAAGGAAAATAATTCTTATAGTATGGATAAGAATTCCAAATAGATGGTTAACTACAAAAGTAATATTGATGATATAACAGAAATACTCATCTTATCATTTTATTTCTTTTCATATAACATATCATTAGCTTCTTATACATACAAAATGAATTTGTTTTATTATTGTATATAGCAATCATAATTCATATTCATATAAATAATTAGCCATACTAATTTAAAAGAAGAATGATATTTCAAAATTTATTTATGTGAAAGATATGCAAACATGAATATACTCAAATAGAGTATAACCCTACCAAGTATCACCTTTTATACTTCGGAGGTGGGTCCCTAACTCTCAAAACCTGTACTTACCTCTTCCTCATATACATACATACATGTGTGTGTGTGTGGGTGTGTATAAAGCTCTATCTATATTATAATATAATGTGACATTACACACACACACACACACTATAAAAATTGATATTAATTTAAATTAATACTATTCATGATCTTTTAACTTTGATGTTTGTTAGTTAACTATAGAAATATTAAAGTCCTATAATTCAGGGATTGTACCCAACTCTAGATAAATGACTAAGTGCTAGTGTAGAAGTTGGGATCATTCCTATATAAATAGCTAAGTTGAGATTTATGTAATCACATAGTACCAGTGCATGAGGTCCGTCCCCTCGTATAATTGGATAATAGTGTCAGTGTGAGAGGTCAATAGAATCTTCATATGCATGGCTAGATGAGACCTCACAATGCCAATGTGAGAGGACATTGGTATAATCTTCATATTAATGGCTATAGTGCCAGTGCAAGATACTAGTAGTGCAACCCATATAAATGGCTAGATGAGATTGATACCTCATAGTGTCAATGCGAGAGGTTAGTATCACCTTCATATAAATGGCTAGTGGTGCTAGTGTAAGAGGTCAACATAACCCCATATAAATGGCTAGATGAGGATAATATAATGGCCATAATATTCTAATGATGTCAACATATGCATATGTGATTGGCCTTGGAAAAAGGATGTCTTGTCCAAGAAGAATCTTAAGGGGTACACTTCAGAGAAGATAGTGGAATAAGTAAGGGTTAGGAAGCCCGATCTACAAACATCTTTAAGATTTTGGGTTATGTTAGAGGGTAGAATAGTATGTTTAGACTTGTTATTGTTTAATCTTGACATTTATGTTGCAGGTAATATTTGTCCCAAGCTAACCCTAATAAAGGGAACATTATAGTGGTATCATAACCAGTTTCTTGTTATCCTATAGAACTTTGTTGGCTTAAACATCAACACATCCAAAGAACTATGGAAAAGTAACTAGCCCATGATTTGAGAAACTTTATGAAATAAACTAATGAGAAACTTGAAAAAACCAATGAAAATTTTTAAAGATCCAATAAAATGTCAATCAAATCTATTTAAACATTAAGCAACAACAATGGTGAAAGATCCAACCCAAATCTACAAAGGGATTTGCATTCTAATCATGAGGAAAATGGGCCATCATCACAAAGTTCGGTACCTTGGAATACCTTTCCTCAGTTCATTCCAAGTGAGGAACCTATTATAGAAGAAGAAACAACCACAAATAGTGTGAAATATATTGCACAAATGTATGCAAATTTGGATCCAACATCCAAAAACTTATTTCATTTAAAGGATACTATGAAACCAAAACCATGGCCAACAGAAAGAAAACTCATGTTGACAACTATCTTAACAAGAAAGTAATAAAATATTACTACCTTGTTTCGATGGATCAGGGCAGGAAATTGCTCAATCATGAGCCCAAAAATTAGATACATTTCTATCCAAAAGCCCTATGACCGAAGAAGATGTCATTAAGTTTGTCATACTTCACATTAAACAATCAATCCACAATTGGTGGCATTATGATCTCACTTCCTTAGGTCATTAAAAAATCACCTCATATAATGAATTTACTTAAAGCTTAATGAGTAGGTTTGACCAAAAAGATTGTGAGTGGTACTTCCAAGAGTTAACTCGCCTTAAACAAACAAGAACCATACAAGAATTTGTCAGTCAATTTCAAGACCTATTTGTAATGGTCCCATATTTATCCTAAGGGCAGCTCAATTCTCTATGTAGAACTTAAAGATTGCCCTAGTAAAACTCCTAGAACCCAAAAACTTGGAGGAAGTCGTTAGGAAGGCAAAAAATGTTGCCTAATACACACAAGGAAGAGGCCAAAGAACTCCACATTCATAACATCATATCAAAATAAAGGGATGAAAAAGAATCATCAAGATAAGCCATACTATTATTGTAAGGATTCATGGGGCAAGAAGCACATATGTCAAAAAAAGTTGGTAAAAAATATCATACTTTCGTATGCTACTCATACTCAAAAGAAATTGATTGTGGGTCACATACTACACAAATATGGGTTGTCCATCAAGATTTGTGATTTTTGTTCTACACTTGAAATTTTTGTAACACCTATTTTTTATTGCAAGTATTTTTTTTTGTTTGGTCTTTTGTCTTTTGTCAACCTGTGGGTTTGATAATAATCTTGGCTTAGATACTTGCTAGTTATTATATTGATGTTTTTTATGTTAATTTGAAAAGTTTTGGTTTATTCTTACTAATGAGATTTTATGGTTTTTCAATGAAAGAAGAATAAAAGAAGACATCTTATTTAGTTCAATAGTGATCTCACCTATCTTATTAAAGTTCCAAGCCTCTCCTTGGAGATCTCTATGGACCACTTTATGATCTCGTTAAAAGAGGACATCACAAGTATACAAAAGAGAAATAAAATCGGCTCATTTCTTTCCATGATGGAGGAATAACTTGAATAAGGAGGAGCTTATGATTGGAAACAAATACTTGAAAGAAAAAGATCACCAAACCAAGCCCCAACAAAGAGAATATGAAGGATAAGTCCAAATACCAATTTGAATTCGAAGAAGTTTCCTAATTTGATAGTGCCTCCTTCGAGAACTTATAAATGAGATAAGGCAAAATGCAACAATAATATAATAGGATCATGGGACTAGATGATCCAATAATACTCTTGATCTAGTATCTTTATCGGATGTAAAAGCTAGATTAGTGATCTTCTCTTATACAATATGGAGCAACAACTCCTCGTGTAAATTTGTTGTGGCAAACTATAATTAATAGAAATGTGTGTGTGTGTGTGTGTGTGTGTGTGTGTGTGTGTGTGAGAGAGAGAGAGAGAGAACTTCATTAGTTTGTTCAATTAAAGTACTAAAAGGAACCTATCTACAACAAAGTTCCCATCTTAGGATATTTTCATGTTTAATGATGTTTACCAATATTTGCCAAGGTTGTAAATTTAGTCATTCTAATGGGTTGCTATAGAATTTGCTCCTAGTAGGCTAGCAACCTATTAAGGTATTCAAACATTACTAAATATTGACAATTAGTAAACAACATAGTGTGAGGTTAGCTTAGGAGTAAAAATGCACAATTTTCCAAATCATATATGTGGCTAGCATTATAAGACTAAACCTAGGAAAATAGCCTAAAACTATAGTTTCAACCCACTACTAAGTTTATATATAACTTTTATTTTGAAATATTTAGACCAAACAAAAACATTAACTTTTAGTTACAAAATAGACAAATCTTAAGAATTATTTGCATCATCATTGTTATAATAAAATATCTTAATCACTTATTAATTTTTTAACTTAACATTTCACAACTAAAAAGAATTAATCAAATTTAATATTTTCACAACTAAAAAGAATTGATCTATGTTAATTTATGCTAGCAATTTTTTAATTGACAAAACCTATTTTCCCTTCCCAAACATGTAGTAAATGAATCTCCAATATGATATATGTCATTTCCAACCGACACATTTGGAATCCACGGACTCTACGATTAGAACATTAGCCTCAATTAAGAAGCCTCCTTATTGTTATGGATTGATCTCATGTGTTGAAAATGAATTGTTTACTAAAAGATGTCATGACCACAAAATATTTTTAAAATAACATATTGTGCACACTCAGAATAGATGAATTTGAAGTTAAAACAAAAACCTTAGGGCCCATTTGGTTGCTAGAATATGACTAGAATAGGAAGAGAAAAGTAGAATATGTTTTATATTTGTTGTTTGGTACGCTCAATCAGAATTGGGAATAGGAAGACATTCCAATTTTGCCCCTAAAATGAGCATATGTCTATGCCAAAAAATAGTTGTAACTAGAATAAGCCATTCCTATTCCCAATTTGATAAAAAAAAAATTTATAAAAAAAAAATTTAAAAAAAAAAATTGAATTTTTTTAGAACTTTTTTTTCAACATTTTTTTAATAACATTTCTTTTATTATATCTATTTGTTTAAAAAAATGAAATAAATAAAGAATAATGAAAAAAAAAATCATTTTACCATTATTGAAAAAATTAACAAAAAAATGATAAATTAAAAACAAAATAATTTAAGGGAAATATTTTTTTAAATACAAAACTTACCCTTATTCCTATTCCATTTTTGTATAAACAAACAATGAAATAACTTATTCTCAATCGAATTCCAAATGAACCAAATAGGATTGGAATTGCCCTTTTCTATTCTCATTCCCTATTTCCATTCTCACTTCATTTTTCTTTTCTAATTTTCAATTCCTATGCCAGCAACCAAACGAACTCTTATTAATGTTTCATTAGCAATCATTCATTAAGTCTAATTTATTGCTTCTCTTGATATCAGTGACTTTTACTCTTGCTTTTATGGTTGAAATCATGAGACAACTTATCTTTGAATATTGTTTGGATATTTCTCATTGTCCTCATTAAATAGAATTCAAAATGTTACATTAAATAGAAAATGATAAAACGTGTTTCAGCAAGCAACTAATCAGATTTAACATGATCTGATAGAGTTATTGGCTTCCCTTCTGGCCATGTCTCAACCTTTTTAAAATATTTAGGTGGTACTACTCCATTAAACCCCTCTGTGAGTAGAACTTTGTTGTCTGATAGGTAAAGTTTCATTCCATCTGGTAATGAACACAACAATGCAAGAATATTAGACCCAATTATTCATGTTATGCCTCCCAAATTTTCACTGGCAACATATGAAAAAGCACAGATGATTCAACCAAAAGTAGTAATACCGTTTAAAGCCTTTTCAACGTCCAAATATATTAATATCTCAATATTTCCACGCATTCCTGAAATCCACAAAAAATTCATAAATAAGTAGTAGAATTATTTTAAGGAAGTTAATCTGTTCAAAACAAATCCCAGGCTATTTAAAGGAAATGGGTTGGAGCCATAAAACAGTAGTAAAGATTAGTAAAGCTCTATTTGCTGGGCAAGTTTAACGTAACCAAAGAAGGCATAACGTATCTTCTGAAGATAATGAGTAATGCTGTTAGCTTTATATCTAGATAGATAGATAAAAATTTAACGTCCACGAGGCTATATGATACACAGGAATCAGTGCTCTGGTGTGCAGATGTTTTCGGGATGAGAGGATGAAACTAATTTCAGGAAACTACACGAAATGCTCCCTAACTAATCAAATTTGGCATGAGAAAAAAATTGACCAAAAAATTTCTGACTAGATATGTTCAAGATTTTAATTTAAACAAGTCTCATCAGTCTGATTAGTCCCCAAAAGTGGTCCTACAAATTTGGGGGGTTTACGTATTAAATAATAAATATTCAAATATATTCCAATTATAAATCTAATATAATTTTAAAAACATTATGTATTATAAAATATATATTATTATTATTAATTTAATTTAATATTTTTTAAATATTTATTTATTAGACATTCAATAAAATATTGTATATATATAATTCAAAATCAGAAAAAACTAAAAACTAAAATCTAAATATTAAAAATATTACATACTATATTGATTCAAGTATTTATATTTGATAGGTTACGGTTTTGATGTTTGAGACTATTGATATAATGTCATTATATACTGCTGCTATTATCAACATGTTATACTATAATTGCTGCTGAATCCTTTCTTTATTTATCTTCTTATCAAATTTTGACCCCTCCCTCCTTCCGTCTCTAAAACAACTTAATATATGTTGACAAATTCACTGACACACATATATCTATTTAGTCGTCTCCTATTTTTGGCCCTGCCATCTCCCCATCCTAATCCCCAAAATGCCATGGAACATAGCTTTATATCTTATTTTCAATACAAGTTATCTACAAGTGGATTCATAAAAAGAGTTCAATTCTGAACTACTCGTCTTCTATTGGCATAATAAGTGAACCATCACTAAATTTTCACTAATTCTTGATATCAATTGGCTCATGTAGCTGATTATTCCCATTCCAGTACTTAATGGACCTTGTTTGTTCGTTTTGTTATAAGATCATTATGGCCAATTTGTATCTAGTTCATTAACTCATGTTATTCTGAGAAACAGAAGAATATTGTTTTGATATTCAAAGTCGAAAGACATGACTATGCTATGATATTTAGAAATTTGAGTCTAGAAATCTTCGAGAGCTCTAATGATACTTCTAAATAAAATGGTAAAGATGGCTTTTTGAAAGGCCCCAAAACACTTTTGTAATTCAAATTCAGATACAACATTGGGGACCAACAATCAAGAAATGAATGACATGGACCAACAATACTAAAACCATTCACCAACAGATCTCTTGTCAGATTCAGATCAGCATCAGGCAGACGATCTCATTTATGCATTCAGATTGATCTTTGTTTTATCAGCATTAATCTTCAATAAACATTGAGATATAGAGTCATCTTTGTTGATCACAGGTGGACTCCTTTAATATTGCAGTTGTAGCATCATCAAGAATCCTATTAGAATTATTATACCTCTTGCATACATCGGGATAGCCAATATTTGCATTAATACACCTTTCCCTTAAAATGTTGTTACTATACATATTTGCAAGCCATATTACTAAATACATTAGTGGAAAATTAAGTATTCGATATAAAGAAGCCTCTTGCAGTCTAAAAAATTATTTCAAACACTAAAGAATCATAGAAGGGGATATTATTTCATATTCTGCTCTTTTGAGTTTGTTTAAATATTCATTGCTTACTTCTAATTTGGTCCTCAATCTGATGATCTCTCTCAGCCTTATTAAATTTGATCTTGTGGTTCTTCACAATCTGCCTTTGCAGCATACACGTCCTCGAGAGCATTTTTTAGTTCTCCTCCAAAATCTACTACACAGTCATTAAGATTGATATCTCATTCCTTTGCTTCTTAGGCTTCAAGAACTCTATCCAAAGAGTTCATCATGTTGATCTTAGTTTCAAACCGATGTTTTCATAAGGACGATCTAACTTCAGCTGTCAAATGTTTCCCTAGGAACCTTGCTTTGATACCATGCTAAGGGGGGCAGGGAGTGGGTGAATCAGCATAAACAATATAATTTAAACACTGACCAAGTTTTAAACCATTTCAAAAAATGAATGGAAGAACAAACACATGACATGCATCACACAAGAACCCAAGAATTTTTATGTAAAAAACCCAAAAAGGGAATACCTCGGTGAATATGTAACAAGTTTTAGAAGAGGTTTGCTGTCAGACCTGTAGCCAAGACACTGTCTTAGGTCAAGATATAATGGATTTGAAAACTGAAGATTACTTCTTCAGAGCGAGATACATAAAATTATTATTAAATACATGGTATGAACTGCTATATAAGAAGTATCTGACTATGTTGATAATGCAATCCTATTTGAAGATCTGCTCTTCTAGTACACTAATTTTACACACTTCATTATTCGATCTCGGATCAAATTCCCACATTTTAGAACTTGACCAAAAAAATCACTCCAAAAATGGTTTATTCTTCTTATATATCCTTCACAACATCTCAAACACCAATTAGGCCTGCACAAATAGGTCCTAGCAAATGAAGCATGTGACAAGGAATAGATTTGCTCCAAGCACATGCATCAATCGCAATAATAGGTTGTGGATCAGCCTAGCACTAATTTCAAATTTAAACATTATAACACTCCTTCAAAGCCAATAGAATAATAGGTCAGGATCAACTGCAATTTTAGGAATACACCCAATTGGCCCAATATCAATGCCACCGTCGAGATTGTGAATTGTTAGCCTTTTTGCCATTGGGGAGAGAGACTCAACACATCATGCAGACAAAAACCAAGATACTGGAGACCATCTACAACCTTTATACATCATCTCCTGAAGTGATCAATCATCAAATGCTAGTGCATTAAAAAATTATTATTGATTTGGTAAACAGTATGCAGGCTAGAATAGGTGTATGACTACATTGCACACCAGAGCATCAACAAATCTAAGACTGATTCCACGGGTCCAATATATTGTTCTCAACATCTTTCAAAAGCTGCAAGGCCATGTACTAGTCACCAAAGCATTCTAGAGAGAAAACTGAGATTCTTTATTCAAACGATTAGTACAAACCCTTATTAAATTTTTCTACAAAGACATCATGAATTGAAAACTTGACAATGGATGCCAGAAACTTATTCAAAATCCTAAACAATTGATAAGTAGGAGATAATTTCCACAGCAAGTCAAATTGTGATATTGCTATCAGGATTTTAACTGTGTGATTTTGAGTCAAACTCATTCACCCATGTTTCATGAGTAGTGATTCAACATGAATCCATATCTCATGAGAATAAATGGAACACTTAGCACTCATTGGATCTAGGTGATGCTCACAGGGGTGAAGCACCGGGACTTCTCGGGAGGTCACCCATCCCAGTACCGGGACTTCCCAGTACTTCCCGGTACTGGGATGGGTGACCTCCCAGGGAGTCCCGGTGCTTCACCCCTGTGAGCATCACCTAGATCCAATGAGTGCTAAGTGTTCCATTTATTCTCATGAGATATGGATTCATGTTGAATCACTACTCATGAAACATGGGTCAATGAGTTTGACTCAAAATCACACAGTTAAAATCCTGATAGCAATATCACAATCCTAAACAACTCAACCACAGGATACAATGCCGTGAAATGCAAAGCAAAATACTGTCTCCTAGATGGACTTATTCAACACTTATGACAATTTCTCTAACCATACAATCAAATCTTTGAGCACGAACTTTAACCCCATAACACCCATTCCATTAAAAAAATAACCAAAGTGACTTGAACAAAAGGTCAAACGATAGTTTACATACCAAAACACCAGACCTATAAACTTCCAGCTAATGAGTCTTTGGACCCCCTTCTGTATTTCTTACCAGACTAGCATTGCTCTCAAATGTGTCTAAATCTCCCACATGTATCTCAACTGAGCTGGCATCACTACTCTCCAATATGAATAATCTAGATCTCAAACTGAATCACAAATGATGAAATATCCCTAGCAGACCAATTCACTAATCTGCTGTAATTTTATTTAAATAAATAGAATTCTCCTACAATTATTAAGTGTTCTTACAGAGTAGACAGAAGTGCAGAAGTTTGGTATTTGATTTTTGATATTTTCTCTTCAAAATAGATGTGTTACAATATCTACTAGTAACAGCAGTATTTAAACAGCATAATAATAATCCAAAACCACAGCACTTGAAAGCTAGGAATACCCAAACGAACCCAATAATGACTGTTACACAAAAAAAAGTAACCCAGTACCTTAACTACAGTCAACGCCAGATATGGATAGGCGGCCAGCTATAGGTCTGCAACAGATCTGTTCTTATTCCAACGCCTAGGTGTGCAAAAAGGCGGCCCAATGCTGAAGATCAGATCTGAGATGGCGGCTGCTACTAAAGATCGGATAAGAAGGGCTGCCATTGCTGAAACTGCTTGCTTTTTGCCTGAATATAGTACTGAAGACCTGCTGAATCTCAGCTGCTTGAGGGTTATGTCCCAAACAGTTTACTCTCTCAACCTAGGGTTGACGTCCTAGTTGGAGGAATGCTCTACAGCCAAGCACCCAAAATGATGGATGAATAATGTAAAATATGATCGTTCCTTCCCTTGCTTCTCCTTATAACTCCCTACTAGGCATTCGAACCCTAAGAATGACCTAATATGACTTAAGTGAAAACTTTGGGTTATAATGTTTATTTCCATTATTGGCGCCCAGCATAGAGGAAAAAGCATTATTTCAACATGGTAAAAGTATCAAGTGTCACCAAGGCTCCTGTAGCTGAAAATCAAATAGTAGATGTCTGGCACTTTCCAAGAAACTATCACACCCCAGTACAACTAACCAACTGGAGCCAAAAATCTCCTTATTTCATCCTAGTGGCTAATAAATTAGCCTTATTTAAATATTTCCCCAAGGGCCAACTAATAGCCAGATCAACTTCAAAAGGTGAAACTGAACTTGCCACCACCTGTGACTGATGTCGGATATCATGAAATAATCAACAGTCTCATCCCTCAAATCTAGGGATAACCCTAAAAAGTAGGAAGACCTCTGAATCTCCCGAAATTGAAACCAGGGGACAGTCTCCTATAACCTCAATGCTGGATGATACCTCCATCTCCTAGAAAGTAGGGGTCTCCTCCTATAATTAAGGAACTCCTCTGAATCGTGACCTCACTGTTAGAAACTTCAAATTCGAACATTGTAACCCTGATTGAGCCTCTAAACACTTTGCCAACCTACGAGACTCCCTGATTGGCTAACTCACATATCACTGCCAAAAGGAGCTAAAGAGGGGACATGACAGTCCTCCCCTCTTGAAGATGCTTGCCCACAAGCAACTGCAAACTTGGATGCTATAAAATGGACTACTTTCCCATGTGGCATCCTCAATAGGGAGGCCTTTCCAACAAATTAAGTACTCCCAGATCACCCTTCTCTTCAGCTGGCGTTCCCTTTCCTACAAGATATGCTCAGGAATCAGAATCAGTTTTCCCTCCTCATCCAATGGGAGTAGATCAAGGGATGCTACAACCTGCTACCCTGGTGCCCTTTTCAGGCGAGATACATGCAATACATTATGAACTCTTCTATTTGAAGGTAATTCAATCTCATATTCGACATCCCCAACAAGCTTGAGGATCCTATAGGGTCCATAGAAACGCGGCTTGAGCTTATCAGCTCCACCCCTTTTAAGGGTGCTCTGTCAGTAGGGCTACAGTCGTAGAAAGACCAAATCATCCACCTCAAACACCCTCTCCACTGTGTCGATCAGCATAGATCTTCTGCTGATTCTGTGACTACTGCAAGTTCTCCCTGAGGGATTTCATAATGTTTTGGTTCTCTTGAACCCAGTCCTGTGCTAGAGGAACTTTGTTGTCCTCAATGGCCAAGTCTACGAATGATAAGGCATCATTACCATAGAGGGCTCTAAATGGTGTCATAGAAATAGACATATGATGGGTAGTATTATAACAATACTCGCCCAGGTGTAACCAAAGCAACCATGCTCTCTGTTGTCCTGAGACATAGTTGTGTAAATATCCCTCCCCCCATCTGTTTACAATCTCAATATGTCTGTCTGTTTGTGGATGGTAGCTGGTACTAGGTGTCAACTCTGTACCAGTGAGCCTGAAAAGTTCTTGTCAAAATGAACTCATGAACCTGTTGTCTCTATCGCTCACTATGGTCTTGGGAAGGCCATGGAGTCTAAACACCTCTCTAAAGAACAACTCTACTACCTGAGATGTAGTGAAGTCAATTGTGATAGGAAAGAAATGGGCGTATTTGGTCAATCTATCAACTACCACATATATACAATCTTTCCCCTGTACTTGAGGAAGCCCTGTAATGAAGTCCACAGAGATCCCTGTCCACTTCTGTTCTGGTATGGGTAATGGGTGCAATAATCCAGCAGGGAAGGTATCTTTGGACTTATTCTGCTGACATGTCAAACATTCTCGAACATTACGTAAAATGTCATCCTTGAGTCCTTTCCAAGAGAATCTCTCTCGTAATGCCCTGTATGTTTTACAGTACCCTGGGTGCCCTGCCATAGGGTTGTCGTGGTAAGCTTGCAAAATTCACTCCTTCAACTGAGAACTTGGAATAAGGAACATTCTGCCCTTGTAATAGATGATCTAATCTACTACACTATACCTATCATTTGAAATCAGCCCATCCATGATTTCACAAGCCTACTGATCTTTGGAGCACTCAACTAAAAGTTGAGCCTTCCAATCTACTGAAATCTCGCTCGATGAACATATGGCAGCGATAGATGGTTTTTTGGAAAGTGCATCAGCAACCGCATTATTCTTCCCCTTAATGAACTCTATGTCAAAGTCATCAGCTTGGACTTTGCTTACCCATTTCTATTGTCTATCATTGAGTTCTGTCTGATCAAGGAAGTACCTTAGACCGTTGTGGTTCGTCCTCACCACAAATTTGCTGCCAACAATGTACTGTTTGAACTTGGCTAATGCATGCATGATAGCCAACATTTCCTTGTCATATGTAGAGTATAGTCTCTCATTATCCCTCAGTTTCCTACTCTCATAGGCAATGAGATGTTTATTCTGCATCAATACTACTCCTATGCCCACACCTAAGGCATCACACTCCAGCACAAAAGGCTGTGAGAAATCGGGAAGTGCTAATACTGGACAGGTAATCATAACATCCTTGAGTCTATCAAAGACTCCCTGTGCCTGCTCTGTCCATCTGAAAGCCCATTTCATTGTGAGATTAGCCAATGGTGCTACTAACTGAGAAAAACCCCTCACAAACCGCCTATAATAAGCACACAGACCAAGAAACCCACGTAACTCAGTAATGCTCTAGGGGCAGGGCCAATCACGAATAGCCTGAATCTTTTCCTCGTGTAATTTAACTCTGTCAACATTGATCACATGGCCCAAGTACAAAACCTCTCTAAGTCCAAATTCACATTTGAACAACTTAGCAAATAGAGACTAGTTCTCCATGATGCTAAGTACCTCCTCAACATGCCTGATGTGGTTATCCCAAGTCTGGCTATAAATCAAGATGTCATCAAAGAACACTAGAACCAATTTCCTCAATTGTTTGTTGAAGATGTGGTTCATGCATGACTAGAAGGTAGCTAGTGCATTAGTAAGGCCAAAAGGCATCACCAAGAACTCATAATGTCCATAATGGCAACGGAAAGTTGTCTTGTGTACATCCTCTGATCGTACACAGACCTGATGATAACTCGAATGAAGGTTAATCTTAGAGAAGTAGATAGCCCCATGAAGCTCATCTAGCAACTCATCAATGCGTGGAATAGGGTATCTGTTTTTTATTGTCTTTTTGTTCAGTGCCCTGTAATCTATACACATCCGCAGGGTCCCATCCATCTTCTTGACAAGTACCACAGAAGAAGTGAAGGGGCTAGAGCTAGGGCAAATAAAACCCATGTCCAAAAGCTCATGAATGGTTCTCTCAATCTCATCCTTGTATGCTCTAGGATGACGATATGGAACGGTGATCACTGGTTTGGCTCCATCTTCCATCTTTATCCCATGCTCAAACCCTCTATCCAGAGGTACTCCAGGGGGTATGTCACCAAAAACCCTACCATGTCAATTCATCACTGTTTGAATATCAATATGAAATGCCCTGCTATCATGAGGTGTAGGTGTATGGAACTTCACCAAACAACATGTAGCCCAAATCACATCATCATGTCTAGCAATAGACTCCATCCTATGTGAAGACACCTCCTTGGGTCCCCCATCTGATGCTGCTCTCAAGGTCACCTTCCTCCCACCTTCCTCCATGATCCCGGGTGATCAACCCATGATGCCACCAGTCATATGCAATCCCATTCAAGTGTAATACAGCGAACTGTATAGCCTCCCTCTCAGGCATGGGACGTAAAGATAAGTAAATATCCAATTTGTGCACCCAAGCTCATGCACTAGTACTACCCGTACCATCATAAGCGACCAGTGAGACTTTCCCAATAGCTCCATTGAGATCATTATTTTGTTGTGGTCTAAAACCCTTGTCACCTCTGAACCTAGTAGTATCCCTACGCTGAGAACAGTACTGGGGAAGAGGAAAAACATCACAGAACTCAGGAGGTAAGGCCCTCAATTCAGCTGCAACTTCCATAACAAATTCCTAGAATTCCACCTCTGATGGATCTGCCTGTGTTGTACGCTCTCCTAGTAAGAATTGTGGAAGTAAGGGTCTATCTCTAGTAGGTGTATGAGGGCGTTCACGCCTATGGGAATGAAGGGAGCTCCCTACAAAAGCATGAGATCTATGGTTGTGCTAACTCCCTGCTACTGACACAGATCTACTATGTCCTTGTCTAACCCTATGCCTATCCAACTCCATTCTTTCCAAGTTATCCTGTAGTCTCTCGAGGGCTTGGACTATCAAGGGTTGTGTTGTGATGAGTGTTTACATCATTGCTCTTTCCTATTCTTCTTTTTGGTTCTGCTTGGCATTTCTCTGTTCATCTGCCATAGTATTTCAATCCTAAATTGTATAGATTGCAATCAACTAACAAGCTAGCAAGATCAGGCTCTAATACCACTGAAATATCCCTAGCAGACCGATTCACTAATCTGCTGTAATTTTATTTAAATAAATAGAATTCCCCTACAATTATTAAGTGTTCTTACAAAGTAGACAAAAGTGCAGAAGTTTGGTGTTTGATTTTTGATATTTTCTCTTCAAAATAGATGTGTTACAATATCTACTAGTAACAGCAATCTTTAAACAGCATAATAATAATCCAAAACCACAGCACTTGAAAGCTAGGAATACCCAAACGAACCCAATAATGACTATTACAAAAATAAAGTTAACCCAGTACCTTAGGTACAGTCAACGCCAGATATGGATAGGCGGCTAGCTACAGGTCTGCAACAAATCTGTTCTTATTCCAATGCCTAGGTGTACAAAAAGGCGGCCCAATGCTGAAGATCAGATCTGAGATGGCGGCTGCTACTGAAGATCAGATAAGAAGGGCTGCCATTGCTAAAACTGTTTGCTTTCTGCCTGAATATAGTACTGAAGACCTATTGAATCTCAGCTGCTTGAGGGCTACGTCCCAAACAATTTACTCTCTCGACCTAGGGTTGACATCCTAGTTGGAGGAATGCTATACCAGAGCCAAGCGCCCAAAATGATGGATGAACAATGTAAAATATGATCTTTCCTTCCTTTGCTTCTCCTTATAACTCCCTACTAGGCATTCGAACCCTAAGAATGACCTAATATGACTTAAGTGGAAACTTTGGGTTATAATGTTTATTTCCATTATTGACGTCCAGCATAGAGGAAAAAGCATTATTTCAATCATGGTAAAAGTATCAAGTGTCACTGAGACTCCTATAGCTGAAAATCAAATAGATGCCTGGCACTTTCCAACGGACTATCACACCCCAACACAACTAACCAACTGCAGCCAAAAATCTCCTTATTTCATCCTAGTGGCTAATAAATTAGCCTTATTTAAATATTTAATTACTAACTTAGGAAAATACTTAAATATATTTAAATATTTCCCCAAGGGCCAACTAATAGCTAGATCACCCTCAAAAGGTGAAACTAAACTTGCCACCACCTATGACTAATGCCAGATATCATGAAATAATCGACAGTCTCATCCCTCAAATATAGGGATAACCCTAAAAAGTAGGAAGACCTCCAAATCTCCCGAAATTGAAACTAGGGGACGGTCTCCTATAACCTCAATGTTGGATGATACCTCCATCTCCTAGAAACTAGGGGTCTCCTCCTATAATTAAGGAGCTCCTCTAAATCATGCCCTCACTGTCAGAAACTTCAATCTGAATACTATAACCCTAATTGAGCCTCTAAACACTATTGCCAACCTATGAGACTCCCTGATAGGTTAACTCACATATCACTGCCAGAAGGAGCTAAAGAGGGGACATGACAAATGATCACATGCTACATTTATCTTAATAACAAGACATATTGTCAGATATCAACTTGAAATTAATGACAACAAATATTGCCAAGACACCAATGATGTTCATTTTCTTGTTTTGAATTCCTTATTTGTTTTTAATAAATAAAAAATGAGACACAATTAGTATCCTCTTATGTGCACACTAGCATTCAAGAAAATGCCGAATCAGCATCCATTGGATTAAATACTGATCTCAATGCGCATTCATATTGAATTTGTTTGTATGTCTAAAGTTGAGTCCATAGTTGCAAGAATATTGAGAATCATAGCACAATCCCTAGAAGCAACATTTATAGGATTAATATTGGTGTCCAGTCAGCATCCTCTTACATCCAGTATTGTGTTCATTTTCAACAAACATTCAAGCCCATTATAGCAACCACATTATAATATAATTTTCAATTACTGCATTACTAATTAGCCTCATTGTGCGCCTAAAAGTGTGATCAACTAATAAAAGTATCTAGATTGCTTATAGAAGCTTAATTAATAGTTTTCTGAGTGGATTAAGATTATCCTAAATGCTCCTTCTATATAGTATTAGTTCACTCTACTCACAATTGATATACATCATTCCCCTTGTGCTTTGCATTTCAATACTTTTTTTTATTCATTGGTCTAGTAGTATCTTGATGGCTTTTTTGTAATATACTTTTTCATGGTTCAATCATCAAACAGTTTTGTTTACTTCTTAATTTACTCTGTAAAGATTTATATGTGAGTTTAAGTGTTATATTTCATGTGTATGTCTGCTTAATTGATCTCAAAAAGATACAACCAAAGGTAAAGAGTTCCATAAACTGTAGGGAAAGAAAACACACCACTAATAACATCACCATCATGTGGCAAACCAGTTGCAAAGTGGACATGGCGCCTCTTCATGCGACTCAGGCCGGTCTTAAAAATTGATTCCAGATTTTTTCTGTATGTTCCATGTACACAGACTGCGTTTTGGAAAAGAACCAAAAACCACTGAAATTATGATAAATTTCAAGAGATAGTAATAGACAAGCTGATGAAAAAACAAAAAAATATAATGTCTACAAGATTTCATCCATGAGAAATTATGCTCAACATATACCAAAAAGAATGCATGATCAATCTTATATGTACTTAGGTCAATTGTTTGCTTACCTAAATGTACCCCATGAATTATAGCTTTAAGTTTTAGAATTTTGGACACCAACTTAAAGAAAATTCGCAGCAAACATACCCTGACATCATAATTGAGCTATATTATATTATTTTCAAATACTGAGCTTGAATTCCACAAGCCTCCAATGGGTAAACAATGATTTACGAAAAGAAAATCACCCTCAAGATGTAATAAGCTGGTAACTATTTACAAAAAGACAAAGGTGTAATAAGTTGTAAATCGTCAAATTGTTTTTATTACTCAAGGATATGTAGAATGGCACTTGCTCCCATTCAGGAGTATTTTACTATTTAGGGAATTCAGCAATTAGCATTAACCAAAGATATATTGTTTCTAATTATGTTTGCTGGCTCTAAATATTGCCTTCTTAGGAGTGGAGGACAACATTATTATTGATCTTATTCAAATTGCAAATTCAAATCACTTTCCCTCTCCAAATAGCACCCAAGATATGTGAGGGCTCCATTTGCCACATTAGTTGATGACTGGCGATCCAGCACTTGGAAAGAGGAGATTGTAGAGTTAATCTTGGAGGAAATTATAGTTTGTGTGTGCCATCATCTTTTCCATGTCTTATACCTGACTGTTGCACCCAGGTGGAGGAAGAGTTGAGAGAATTTTGGACCTCATCTTGAGCCTAGCATGTCATATCTTTGAGTCTTGCATGTCCACAATTAGTTTCTGAAGTGTCTCTTTGGCTCATCTTGGAGGATGGCAGCATTCAAGAATTAATAATAGTTTCATCCTGATTTGAGGTAGTAGTTGGAAGCCAAGTTGCTGGAGGCAATACAGTCCGTATTTTTCATTTAATCTTCCTTGGATTATTTTTATTCTTTTTGATGCCATATTCAAGAGATTGATAAAAGAAATTTGGTATTGAAATAAGGTTTTCTATTTCAAATTTGAATAGTCAGCAATGGAAAATGAACACTCGAGGCCATATGTAATGTCCCCTCGTTGCACTTGATCAGATGGTTAATCCATTACTTATTTCTAAGTCCTGCTAGGCTAAGTGGTATGGGTTAAGGGGCTTTGTGTCCTGGTTGAGTCCATGCAAGAGTTTCCAGAGCTTTTTGGCAGGGTTTCTGTTTTTATTTGGGAGCTATTTTGAGTATTTACTATTTATAGTAAGTCAATGGACCACCAGTTCCTCAGTAGTGCAGAGATCAGATCTATATATTTGCTATGTTAAAGGGTTTTGAAGAAATAGTTGATCTATTAACTTTATTAATCCTTTAAATGTTTCTTTTTAAGTCTCTCAGAAATGGACCCCCATGTCCTGGTCAGACAATGTTGTTTTTAGAAGGCAGCCAATGTATTTCCTAGACATGAGGCTAATATCATGCTTTGAAAGTGTACGCCTAAGGAAAAATGCAATTCAAAATGTAAATGGACGCCTAGGAAGGGAGATATATGGAGTTTAAAATAAAATTAAAAGAAATCTAAAAGGGGAGTGGAGTTTGGGGGGAAATGATCTTTAAACTTGCATTCCCCTCATCCTCTCCCTTTCTTATTTAATAGAATATTCCAGCTCTCATTTGATCAACATATCGGAGTGTTTTCAGGAAGGACAATCTGCTGGTTTGAGGATGAATACCCTCATCTGGGACACCGGTTTTGGTGGTAAAAGACCAGCTCAACCTGGTTATTGTTGAAAGAACAGAGTTTTGAAATTTTTGGTGTGTATGGGTGTACAGAAGAAGATTCTGTGTGTTTTAATGGGGGTTTTCAGTTTGCAGTTAGGTGTGTGTGGCTTTCAACATGTTCATGATCTTTCTACTATTTGGAGTGAGTTAGAGTGTGCTTGGTTTCATTTTCAGTGCGCTTTGGCTTATTGATAGATTTTTAAGTGATTAGGGTGGCTGAAGCATGTTTTCGATAAGAACCCTTAAAGAGATCCATATCCACTTCTGGGTATTCTACAATTGTGTTCCTCTTGGCAGTGTGCCATCTTTTGAGCTATCAGCTGTGGATACAACCTAATTACACTCCTACTTCACACCCCCAACCTCCGCCCCCCCCCCAACAATAGTGTAATTGTGTTCTACAAGACCATCATTTTTTCATGTCATATAGAACTCAATATCCTTGGGAGAACAATAAAATAATGGAAGAAATGGTAGGAATTATTTAGAGTTCCTTACCTGGAACTTCTTCTGCTGAAGCAATGGGTGTTAACAACTCATCTGACTCCACAACCTAGGAAGCAAAGAGTACTAATATTGTTGTTAATTGCTAGCAATAAGGCCTCAAACTTCAGAAATTCAAAGATTGATCTACAAAACAATATGCAAATATCAAACTTTCAATAAGGTCTTTCACAAATTACCAAACAGAATAATAAAATGAAAATGGGAACAATATAATGTTCTTAATTTCATTTAAACCAATAATTGCAATATCTCCTAGTCAATACCTGAATGTGAAGGATAGAGTTCTTAATCATTATTAATCAAATTGAAACACACCAATCTGATGTTCATTTTATTTAAGGACAGATCCAAACCAGATTTCAGAAAAGAAGCAATCTACCTAGATTTAAAATTGAATTAGCCTTGTGGCAGGAACCTAACAACTAAGAGAACAAACTTTTGATGTCCTTTATTTAAAATATTGGACTGGAGGGAAACAGATGCCATAATCAACACAGAGAATGCTAAGCAAAATTTGAACTAATTAGATAGTGATGCGAAATCTTTTAGATTATTGTTTAAAACAAATCTTCCAGTTTTTTTCTAGAAAATAAAGCTTGAATGAGAAACTCCCTAATTAAATTCATTGGCCAGTTACTATATTATCTTCTACTAGATGATTCCGCACTAACTTGACTCATTTTTCTCCAGCAAACACATGTAACTAATACAGATGGGATGGCAATGCATCGGAGTTATACTTGAGCATTCTTAGCAGCATAGTTGAAAATTTTGGACTCAATAATAACTCGGCTGGCCCAAAAAATTTAAGAAATTGGTACTTCCCTAAAACTTGGCAAAACAACTGGCAAAAAATCAGCACATATATCAAACATTTGAAAATATATAATTTCTTAAAATATTCTTAAATAACACATCATTAGAATATTTAATCTTTATTTGACTTAGGTTTCTTTATTTGTATTTAGCTTGGGATATTCCTTTGGAATCCTTGCATATAATTTTTCCTCTCATACATAAGTAAGAAAAAATCATTTATTTTCTTTTCTTTTCTTAAGGAACATTAGTTTATCCTCCTAATAAGGACGTGACACATTGCACACACATATTGTGAATGGTTACATTAATATATATTAGAGTTTATTTGTAACTCC
The DNA here is from genome assembly GCA_028749045.1 of Cupressus sempervirens. Classification (NCBI taxonomy): domain Eukaryota; kingdom Viridiplantae; phylum Streptophyta; class Pinopsida; order Cupressales; family Cupressaceae; genus Cupressus; species Cupressus sempervirens. Next base: position 63,452,883 of record CM053785.1, read on the forward strand.
TCTTCTCATCTCTATTTAAGAAATGGTTTTCTTCTCATTCTTCACTTCTTGATATAATTGTGATGAGCGCGTCTCTCTCTCTCTCTCTCTCTCTCTCTCTCTCTCTCTCTCTCTCTCTCTCGGCTTTGCCTTCCTAATATTGCCCTTTTCAAAAGCTCTTGTGTCTCCTCTTAAAGCTTTCGGCGATACCTCACAAGTTGAGCTTTACTTTGGTAACGTTATTTCAATCAACTTACTTATTTGGATTTATTTTTCATTTTCTTGCTCTTGTATTTCTTTTCATAGAATCAGAGCTGTTAGAAAGTAAAGTCCACCAAGATAACTGAGGAATGGGGGGTGGGGGAAATCAATTATGCAATTAAAACAACTCTCAATATCTTCTTTAATTTTGAAACATGTAAACAATAGATGCAACAACTATAGAAGGATAACCATGCACAATAACAGTAGATTAGTTAACCAGGGAAATCTTTGATCAAAGGGAAAAACTCGGTGGGAATGATGCCCACGCGATGATGTACTAATATAAAAGCTCCTTGTGAACGAATGGACCCTATTAGTAGTCAATGAAATACAGTCAATACATATGAGTCCCTGCTAGGAGATTCCAACCTTGTTAGGAGTTGTGCCAACTTTGTTAGGAGTTGAAAGGAAGACAGATGGACCCACTGCCCAAACAGCTTCAGTACTATCCTCACTGAATAATATACAAGTGTATACCAACTATCCAAAAACAACTTATCTTGCCAAATACAGTTCCTTGTAAGCTTATCATGCCTCAACCGCACCAATCTTTGCTCTAATCCAAAAGATATTCGCATGTAAGCTCGCACAATACATCACATAGATATGATCACATATTATACTTTCATTGCCACAATCACATATTTATCTTAAGGAAATATATTTTCCTTTATACCAAATCCTAAAAATAATTATTGAGTCGGCCTTGAGGGTTTCCCAACTTACAATGATAATATAGGACCAACTTAAGATGTTACATTACACGTTACATTACAATGTTACATCTTTTCACAATTACAAGCAATCTATCAGCTCACAGTCTTCATAACTTTACACTCTTTGATCATTTGATTATGTGTATTTGACCAAACCATCTTCATCATGTCTTCAACCTCTGTCTCAACTCGCTCAACCAGATTCCATCTCTGTTAGGAGATAAAATCCAAACATCAGTGCCCGCTTTCCAGAAATATTGTCTGAAATCTGCCTTCACCAAATCCTTCATAACTTTGTCCAATCTTCGTATTTCTGTACGCACTCTTAACTATAGCATCTAGACATACTCTAGAACATAAACCCCAAGTGTGGATAGGCTGATTTTCAATCCTCGAACTACGCGAATCCAATCTTTATCTGTTGTTTTGTCAGTCTTCACAGGATAACCAATATGTTGACATCAATGGCAAGCTTTGTCATGAATGCAACACACAACCACTTAATCATGTCTCCAACGCTTCTAGGATACTCCCCCATAGGAATATCATCAGAATTCATGTTAACAAGAGCATATTACTAGTCCTTGTTTAAGTTGAAGTTGACAAAGGTTGTCATTGTTCTTTATGAAGCTACCCCTTCTTGAAGGCACACTTTGAGAGAACAAGAAGTTTATTCTCTTATATAGGTTTTGGTTTATATTTGATTTTTTTATAGACTTGTTTACAAGTTTGCATTCAAGATTAGTTCATTTAAATTTTAGTCTTAAAAAATTATTTTCTTATAGTTTTTAAAGGCTTGCCACAAAAACTATTCTACAAATACTTCTCAACCAAATCACCAATGAAAGATATAACAATGCAAAATACGATGAAAAAGATATAAATCAACACCATTAAACACAAGATTTTTGTTCTCAAGGAAACCACTATTAAGGTAAAAAAACCAGTGGGGATGATACCCACAAGATCATGCACTAATATGAAAATGTCCTTCTTAGAGTAGATACAAATCATTTAGTGCATCAATACTTGTTAAAGGACAAGTCCCTATTAAAGGATAGAACCCCTATTAAAAAGTTCACAACCCTACTAGGAGTTAGGGCTCACTGCCTAAGCACACAACTCGAAGGATGAAGGTTAAAGTCACCTTCAAGAGGACCACTGTCCAAAAAGAGAAAGGTTAAATCCACCTTTGATGAATTGACTGATGACTACTTAATTGCCTATAGTTCCACTGAAGTGCAGAAGGAATAGTCATATATTCCACTTATACCTCTATCAAAGCATCTAACCAAACCTTCATCTCTACTCTAATATCCAATATCAAGGCTTGCATCTTTTATTATACACATCCCATACATTTCATACATTACAAAAAAGGAATTACTTTCCTTTATACAAGCTACAAGAAGCAATCAAGTTAGCTTGTTAGGAACTCCCTAATGCACAAATAATTTCATTAACCAATGCTAAGGTACACACAATACCTATTTCAAGTGTATAACAATTACAAGCATCAAAACATGTGCCATGATCCATAATCAATGCTTGCCAATCGATAATACATGCTATGCTATCAACTCCCAAAAGGAATTATCCAAATGCCACACGCTAGCAACCAACGTAGCATGAACCAAATGAGCTACAAGTCCTGAAGCATGCTCTAATCCAAGTTTTCTATCATGTCTTATGCTCGGATACAACAATTCTAGCTCGCCAACAACTTATACTCAAAACACACTAATCACCTCTAAAATAATTCCCTATTACTAGCATGCAAGCAATCTTCACCAAAACAACTGTAACTCTCTCATATCAACACATAACGCTCTGCGACCATAGACATAAGGTCTACACTCACTCTGAAACATATTGTAACAACTTCTTTTTCCTGGGTCTTAATTAACAACTAATAGATCAAAGAAATACAATTATTATCAAAGAACTACAATTATTACTTCATTTTCATAGGAAGATAGTTATATCAGTTACGTTCATGTGAATGAGATTAACAGTTACAATCAGTTAAACAAAATTTCATAACTAAGAATTGAAAACACCATCAATGAATTTACTATGAAAATTAAAATCTACATACCATGGAATTCGAAGCCGAAATCAATCTAAGAATGCTTCTGCAAACACCCAAGTTAGTCCACAAATACCACTTAGGATCAAATGACGATTACCATCAAATACCACTATATCAATTAGGGCATCACATACCACTGTATTAATTAGGGCATCAATTACCATTGGATCATTTAAGGCATTAGATACCACTGTATCAATTAGGGCATCAATTACCATTGGATCATTTAGGGCATCAGATACCACTGTATCATTTTGGGCGTTAGATACCTCTATTTCATTTCTTTTCTTCCTATTGATAATTGTGGCAATAACATAAGATTAGAAGATATGCTCATAATCATTATTCTTATAAATGAAAGACTAAAATAACAATCCAATAGATATATTCCATAATTCAGTTGGAAGGTCAACCGATTTAAATGGTTACCAATTACATTGACGAGAAAGGTTGCTTTCATCAAAGGGAATAACCAAATTCAATGATATAAATTAATCCATCATATCTTCTACTTGTATAAATATCATAAAAGTAAAAATACTTGTTCCCAATAAATGTTTGAATGCTCAACTTATCTTTATCTGATACACGTCCTGACATCTTGTGGAGAGAGGAAACATTGTCAGAGGCTTAACCACCCAACCACGAACCTTAAACTTATCCCCACACTCTCTTTAACTAGAAAGGCCCTCCCTACCCAGAATAGACATGGAATGCCTTGTTAGCCACTGAGCATCCTGGTATCAAATCACACCACTCGACTTAACAACAGCAAAAAACAATAAACATGATCATGCATGAGCTATTAAATGATTCCTTTTTAAAATGATAAACATTGTCATGTCACATCTGATTCTATTTCACGTTATTGTACATTCCTTTCTCTCACCTCTTCACCCTTTTCCTTGGCTATACAGTTGAGTGAGTCCTAGGTGTTTGAATCTTACAGCAACCAGCTCTTTCTGTTGATCCTCAACTGATATAAGAATGTTACATGTTTTTCAGCAAATCACATTTCTGTGACCTAAGAATATAATCTTAAGACTAGCATAATAAATACCATTTGATTCTAACTTTCAACGACATAAATATAATATGATATCATGTCATGGATACTTGGCTTTTATTCATCATAATTAGTTCTATCCTAGAGAGGGACTAACCGATGATATTTTAAACAAGATGATTTGCATCAAAATCTGGAACTGTATCTTACTGCTATAATATTCAAAATGCAGTAATATCTGTTAATAAAACATATTGCAATGCTTGGGATATGGACAACCACATAACCTGGTAAAATTTGGAGATAAAATGGAGTCTTGTTGGACACTAGTATTCAGTTCCTTCACGGAATTTACTTCAGGCGCAAATCTATGTGTGATTATCAATCACGTCTTCTGCAAAAATACTAATGAAATGGCAAATCGTTGCAAGGAAAAATGTAGTGAGTTATCAGGTATTATATTGCAAAGATATCGGGTGTAGAAAATATGCAAAGGTATTGGTGATATGTGGAAAAGAAATTGGGTGATATGTATATGTTCATGGTCTCTTTCTCGACTTCATATTATAAGATCTTTTTGAAGCCTCTTTGGCTTCCAAGAAGCCATAACTTATAAAGAAGAGACTTGGCTCTTGAATGCCAATTTAATTTGCCAAGTGTACATTTTGGTTTCAAATAAAGAATTGAATAAATAAGGAAAAGAATTTAAAGGTTATAAGTCAAAAGAATATTATAAACATATTTATTTACTTGCACATAAACATATTTTATTTAAGATGGCACATGGTAATTGTTTATCCAAGGTCGCACCTTTTAAATATGTATATCTAAATACATGTTTCATCTTAGAAGATTTATTTTATCTTCTTGTACATGCATTTATATGTATGTATTAAATGGATAAAATCTTGTATAAAATAATACTATGATGTCATCTTTGATTTATATCTATGTACGTACATAAATTTTGTATTAAAATGATGTGGTGGAAAAGTCAACCAAAAACCATTTGAGGTACGCATTATTTTTAATTAAAAGATAACTAATATTTTTGATATTATCACTAGTCATATTAATGGTCTTCCTAAAGATACCAATTTATTTTGGATATATTGTCATCTAACATTCTGTGGCAGATCTGGAAGTGCAGGAACGAGGAAAGGTACCAAGGTAAGCCAAGGGATCTTACTAATTTTTTTCGAAAACTCACTTATTTTAAAATTTCTTTGCAGGTGCAGGCTACTATGTTGATCGAGCGGGACAAGATGAGAAGGTTCCTTCATGATGGGCATGCTACTTTTTTCTACTATGAGTTGAAGCATAGATACCAAAGGCGTAGAACCCTGGATGATCTGCAAGTTTTCGAGCAAGCTTGCATTAGGCTGAATAGAGAAATCAGTAAGAAAGTGAATGCTAGAAAAGAAGATTTATTCAGGCTGATGCAGATTCAAGAACGTAAAAGCATTGTTTGGATGGAGGGTCCCTTAGGTTGGACTGCTTGGGTGGTCAATTACTATGATGTTCTTAGTTAGTTAGTCCTTCTCCACTTTTTGTTATGTTGTATAGCTGAGTCTGTTCTTCTTTAGTGAGGCTTGGCCTCCTTGTTGATTTTTGTGGTGGCACTTTGGCTGCTTTGTATTTTCTGTAACTCTTATATCTAATAGAAAAAAAAAAAAATTAAATATTTATTTAATAGCTCATGCATGTCCAATGTGTATCCTGTTATGTAGTCGCTAGGTCCTCAACCATGGTGATTCACAATTCATATCCATTTTCCCAGTGATGGTGATGCTCCTGTGCCCAATTCTTTTCTGACAATGCTTCCACCGCTTTAACGTGCTCCCTAAAAGAAAATTCTCCACAATTAAATCATATTACCATAACAAGTTAATCATAAATAATCATAACAGCTAACTGCCTCTTCAATTCCATGAATTCATGATATATAATCATCTAGCATGTTATCTTCATATGAAATTATAACGACTAACCATCTTACCATTTCGCAAGATTATAATAAATTTAACTGTCAACTGACTTCATGTGAACTTCAACGGCTATATGAACATTTTAAATTGGGTTGAAAATTGGGATGTAACACATATATCCAAGCTCGTATACTCAGGAATGTCATACACTATTCACACTACTCTGTCCAATAGCTTGTAACATCCAAAATCATGATTTGTCCCACTCATTACTGAAACATATGACCATACGTTGACATCAATAAAAAAATATGAATGTCAACATCCCATACAAAACAATTCCAATCAACAATCTTGCCAATATCAATATATCTAACAATCTTTCCCTTTGGCATTAATGGCAACATGTGTGAGAAAACATCCATCCAAAAGTTTCATCTCCAACATTTTGGATATTCTCGACAGAAACTCCCCCTAAAATAGTAGGTTGTAACATCCCCTTTTCCTAAACCTTAGCTAACATCTAGCATATCATCGAAATATAGTTACTACTTCATATTCATGAGAAAGCAATTATAACAGTTATTTTACATGTTTATATGAAAGAGATTAATGGTTACAATCAGTTTAACTGAAATATCATAACTAACAATTGAAGGAGTATTCAATCAAAATGAGTGGTTAAACATAGATAATCAATTTAAGTAAACAAGATCTTCATCATGTAATTACATTTCCATGTCTATGAACATAATGCTATTCAAAATTCAATTTGATCCATATAACTAATTAACAATCTTGATTACAATTAAGGCATAATTCAAATAAAACTAAATTGAGGATTTTAAGTTTGCAATACCCTAAATTTTGAAACCGGAATCCTCCTAGGGCAACATTTGCAAAACCAGGGTTAGTCCACCTATACCACTTAGGGCACAAGAAATTCTACCACAGTATCATAATAGCCAATATCATTTAGGGCAACAAAACCACTATAACATCCCCTTTTCCCATTACTAATTATGACAATTTAAATGTATATAAAAGATACGTTCATATTTATATTCACATGAATGAAGGTCAATTATAACAACCATAAGTATGCCTATCTCATTCAAGCAATTATATTTCATGTTCAATCAATTGATTTCCCAATACATTGATAAGAAAACTGATTTCTAAGTATTGAAGGGAATAACTAAGTAAATGATATATACCATCTAACATACCTTCAACTTGATATTACTAATATCATAACAATAGAATAACTGTTACTAGAAGAGGTCTAAAAGCAAATCACATCTCTGTCTTGCACAAGTCTTGGCATCTAGTGGAGAGGAGAAGCATTGTCAGGGGCTTAACCTCCCAACCACGGACCTTTAAGTATCCCCACACAATCTCAACCAAGAAAGGCCCTCCCTACCTAGAAATAGACATGGGACACCCTGTCTAGCCACTAAGCATCCTAGTATTAGAGAATCAACCCACCACTTGACTAGACAACAAGATCTAAACATTAGACTACCGTGAGTTGACTTAGTTATTTAAATATGATTAATGTTATTGATTCATGTCTTCTCTTTTTCATGCAAGGATATTTCCTGTATCACCCTTCATCTCAACCATATTGGTCCTCCCCGATGAATTCTGGGATGATTTCTTAAGTGATATCTAGTTCATAGAATATAAACATTGTCATCTTTCATGCCCACTCTGGCCTATGACATCATAAATGAGTTATGCTTTGATTCTGATTAATGCTTTATCATATGGTGTAGCACCCATCTCAGAGGTATATTGACCATATCTCTCTATGCGTTAGCACTCTTTGATAGAAAACATAAGTGCATTCGCATACAAAATGTTATCAGAGGAAAGATCTCTCAATAACAAGATGGTTCTTTTCTTATAACAATTACAATAGAAAGACAAATATGCAAGCTGAAATCATTCCAATTCTGTATTTCAAGAAAAGAAAATACTAAAGCCTTCCTTATGAGCAAGTCAGCAATTTCAAATGCGTGACATAAGCATGATAAAACAATAAATAGAATGTAGTGCATGACCTAAGTTCAGTTTAGCACGATTTGGAAAATGTAAATGTAATGGCGTCAAATATGTCGCCCTCTAGTGCTATCAAATCTTACAATCTTGTCTAGTAATAAGGAACGCTAGGAAATCTTAAACAAGCTCAGCTAATTCAAAGACAGTGGTTGTATATGATCACACTTTTGCTTGATAAAGCAGAAAACATGGCGAGTAAAAATGAATTATGGTAAAGGCAAAGATGCTTGGAAGAACCGCCTGAGAATGTAAAAGGCAATATATCCTTTGTGGAGGCGAGCAAAGATATGTAGAGAGACACCTATGTGGATGCTCAGTTACGCAAGATTTACTAAGGTGGCCAATCATTCCAAAAAGGTCTTCTAATTATTTATAATTAAATTGGGATGAAATATATAGCCCGATGACATAAAAGAAAATATGAAAGAGGCGACCACTCAAGGCAAACTAAACTATTGCCAAGGTTCGAAAATAATAAGGGTATCAACAAAATGTTTTCATTCACGCCTTAATATAATAGTGTCGCCCCTTTATATTCATGTTTGTTTGAGTAACTTTAACATGTAAGTTTATTTATGTGTGTTTGTATATGTGTGTGTGTGTGTGTGTGTGTGTGTATATATATATATGTATATGTATGTATGTATGTATGTATACGTTAAACTAGAGATTTGTATACATATATGTGTGTGTACATATGTACATATTCTATACCCACACAAGTATGAGCATAGACACGATATTAACATACAAAGACACGATAGAATTTGCAAGATATACTGAGATCATCTGTAATGTTCTATGAATGGGATTCTGGTGTCAAATGATGGAATGGCCGTTTCATGCACCTGGAATGAAGGTCGTACGGAGAAATCAGTGGCACTACAGAAACTAAAGTTATGGTTGTGCTTTGTGAGATGGCGTTATAGGCGTACAGATGGGAATTGTGTCTCGAGTAGAGGTTGTATGGTGGACTTAAAGAGCCGTACGAATGATTGTGGCAACCGTACGATGGTAATGAAACTTGTACAGATAAACTATGGAAGCCGTACAGTGAAATCAGTGAGTACGAGTAGCAAGCCGTACGGTATGAGGGAAGGCAGGGGTACAAGTAAGTGAGAAAGTCGTACGGAGTATAAACTTGGCCGTACGGCGCTAAGGATGTCTGTACGGTGGTCAGACTAGGTCGTACGGGCATATAATAAGGAATGTCATAAAGTGCAATTATGGTGGAACAGGATACCGAACAAAGGAATTAGGATGTGATGTTTCGGGATGAAAGTCGAACAATGTATAGTGGGGAATGGCCGTACAGTATGTAAACACGATAGTGCATACAAACACAGAACGTAATGGCACCACACTGAAGATTGCAAGCACTGAACAAGTAGGGATGAATATTCACCAGATTGATAAGAATTTGCAAATAATATGAGCACTCCAATTTGCCGGATACAGACCAGTTGAAACACCGACGAAATAAGGTGAGGGTTGAATCCCACCGAAACTATGCAAGCTAAATAGGGAAGTTCTTTCACTTCCGAAATGGAAAACAATGCCGAACTCCAATAGGAATCCACAGTACAGTGAGATATAATCCAAAAACATACTTAGAGACTACCTACGAGCCGCGCTTAAATATCCATCAGGAAAACTTTCCAAGGGTGTACAAAGTTAGCCAACGGCGACACAAACTACAAAAACTAAAAAATGGGTCCGAGATAAAATAAATCAATCGGCCCGTTACAAAGATTAAATAAGTACATTTATTTTATGATGGGGACATTACAGTCCTCCCGTCCCAAAATTTGCTTGTCCTCAAGCAAGTGCAGTGCCGAGTGTTGGAGGATGTGTTCGTTTTCCCACATTGCGTCGTCCAACGGAAGATGTCACCAACATACCAAGTACTCCCTCACGGTGCGGTTCCACAGGATCTTTTCACGCACTTCAAGAATCTCAGCAGGTTCCAGAATGAGCTTTCCTTCCTCATTGAGTGGCGGAAGGTCAGTAGTGACTGTGATGTTTTGCCCAATAGCCTTCTTCAGACAGGAAACATGGAAGACATTGTGAATGAGGCTACTCTCCGAAAATTCCTGTTCGTTTGCTACCTCACCAATGCCACAAATCATGCGGTAGGGACCATAAAAACGCGGCTTCAATTTCTCATTTCCTATTCCTTTTAATGAAGACTGTCAATACGGCTGAAGCCGAAGATAGACCATATCCCCCACTTCAAAACTCCTCTCTATCCAGTGTTTGTCCGCGTACAACTTCTGTCGATTTTGTGCCTGTTGCAGGTTTTCTTTCAAGCTCCTCAGAATGTCATGTCCTTCCTGAAGCCAATCCTTCGCCCTTGGGGCGCGACTATCGCCCAGAACTATGTCGATGAAGGAGAGTGGCTCGTGCCCGTATAGAGTTTTGAACGGCGCCATCCCAATCAACATGTGATACGTGGTACTATAGCAATACTCCTCGAGATGGATCCATTTTACCCACGCGCGTTGTTGAGCCGAGACATAGTTGCGTAGGTATCCTTCGAGCCATTTGTTCACAATTTCAGTTTGACCATCTATCTGCGAGTGGTAACTTGTGCTCAGTGATAATTTTATCCCTACCATCCAAAATAGTTATGTCCAGGAGATACTGACCAATCAAACATTGCTGAAGATTTTTCAAGGTAACCCGTGCAGGTGAAAGACTTTGCGGAAAAACAGTTCGGCAACTTGTGCAGCCTGAAGGTCCGAGGGAATGGCGAAGAAGTGAGCATACTTTGTCAGTCTATCAACTACTACGAAGATGCAATCTTTTCTGCTCACCTTGGGAAGACCTGTTATGAAGTCCATTAATATACTTTCCCACTTATGTTTGGGAATTGGCAAAGGCTGTAACAGTCCGACAGGAAGAGTGTGTTCGGACTTGTTCTGTTGGCAAACCGTACATTCTCTAACATGCTGCAACATGTCCCCTTTCAGTCCCTTCCATGAAAATCTCTCCCGAATACTTCTATAGGTTTTAAGGAAGCCGGAATGTCTAGCCAGAGGGGAGTCGTGCACTTCCTTCAGGATCTTCTGCTTCAGTTTGGATTCTGGCACCAGGTATATCCGGTCTTTATAGTAGATAATATCATCCATCACTCTGTACCAATCATGATGGATGTGGCCATCCATTATCTCACAGGCAAATGTATTCTTGGAATATTCTACTAACAGTTGCGCCTTCTAGTCAGCTGAGATCCGGTCTAGTGAGCAAATGGTGGATTTTCGAGACAAGGCATCTGCAACAACATTGTTCTTCCCTTTTACATATTAAATGTTGAAGTCAAAAGACTGAACTTTGCTTATCAATTTTTGCTGCTGTTTGTTCAAGTCCCGCTGCTCCAGGAAATATCTCAAGCTATTGTGATCCGTACAGAGAACAAACTTGGCACCAACCAGATACTACCGAAACTTGGTCAATGCATGTACGATGGCCAACATTTCTTTATCATAAATAGAATACAAGCGTTCTACTGGTGTAAGCTTCCTGCTCTCATATGCGATGGGGCGTCTGTCCTGCATCAGAACCGCTCCAATGCCCTCCCGGGACGTGTCGCATTCCAAAATGAACGGTCGGGTGAAGTTAGGCAAGGCAAGAACTAGGCAAGTGCTTATGGCGAGTAAAACCTTTGACAAATCTATTGTAGTAACTGCATAATCCGAAGAACCCTCATAAATCCATGAGTGATTTTGGGGGAGGCCAGTTGAGGATAGCCTGAATCTTCTCCTAATGCACTTGAACCCCGTATTGACTGACAACATGCCCCAGGTACAATAACTCTGTCATACCAAACTCACATTTGGACTGTTTGGCGAATAGGGACTGTTCCTCCATGATACTCAGAACTTCGTTCAGACGCTTCAGGTGCTCCTCCCATGTCCTGCTATAAATAAGATCATCAAAGAATACCAATCGATACTTACACAACTGTTTGTTGAAGATGCGGTTCATGCACGACTAGAATGTAGCAAGTGCGTTGGTTAACTCGAACGGCATGACCAGGAACTCATAGTGTCTGTGGTGGCAGCGAAAAGCCGTTTTCTCCACATCCTCTTCCCTCATTCAGATTTGATGGTATCCGAAACGGAGATCTATTTTTGAAAAATAGAACGCACCATGTAGTTCATCCAGCAACTCATCTATCCTCGAGATGGGGTACCTGTTCTTTATTGTCCTTTTGTTCAGCACACGATATTCCACACACATGCGCATCATTCCATCCTCCTTTTTGACCAACACCACGGATGACGCGAACGGGCTAGAACTGGGACGGATCCATCCTTTCTCAAGCAACTCCTGAATAATCCGTTCAATATCATCCTTGAATTTCTTGGGGTGGCGGTACGGTGTGGTTATGACTAGCTTTGCCCCTGATTCCAACTCTATTGTGTGTTCAAACCCCCGATGTGGTCGTATGCCAAGTGAAATATCCATGAAAACTCTTTCATGCCTACTTAAAATGTTTTGAAGTTCTATATCCTGTGGAGGTGTTTGGTGCCCCTTTATAGGTTCCGCTGTGATAAAACAGTGCACAACCCACACATCATCGCGCCGCAGGATTGCATCCATCCGATGCGCAGAAACTTCCTTCGGCCCTTCATTTGCCATCCCTCGAAGGACCACCTTCTTCCCGTCAACCACAAAAGTGAAGTCCATTCACTTGAAACTCTAAGTGTACTTATCAAGTGTCTCCATCCACTGTATGCCAAGAATGACTTCCATGTCAGCGAAATCCACTATGAAAAAGTCCTCCATCACCGTGTGATTCGCCATTGTGATGCTCAACTGAGGAACAAAGTGCGTACATGGCAAGAAAGTCCCTCTGGCAACCTTGACCTAAAAGCCTGCATGTGCTTACATAGGAAGACTTCTGCGCTTTACCAAGGATGAGTTTATGAAGTTCAAAGTAGCTCTGCTATCCAACATCACCGTGACCCTTTGTCCTTGAAGGGTACCCTATACACGGAAAACTATGCACCTCAGACTACCAACCAATGCAATGGATTCCCCGCGCTGTACCAAGGCCGCAATCCTCTTCGTACAGTTTAAATTGGCCATGCTGGTGTCATTGCTAGGTTGGATATCTTCCATTGGCATTTCCTCGTGTTCGTGTTCGTCCTCTTCATCGAACACTACCTCGATGTAATGGATCTTCCCCTTCCCAAGGCATCGGTGGCCAAGCTCCCAAGGCCCCTTGCAATTGAAGCACAACTTCTTCCTTCGGAGTTTTTGTCGAGATGCTTCATCCAATGACGGCTTCTTGGGCAGAGGTTTGTCCCTCGGAAATACTGGCGATTTCGGATGTGAGTGACTCCGAGAGGATGAGGATGATGCCGACAACGACAATGCCATGCTTCATGCCTTACTGATTACTTTCGACGGGGTTAGCGGATTGAATCCCTTCACCCAACCCTTCAGTGCTTCTGCCAACCCGTCCATAAAGAGCACGACCCGCCTTCTTTCGGAGATGTCCGTGACCAACACGAAGTCTTCGAAATTTTGCAATGAACTGACCTACCGATCCAGTTTGCCTTAGTTGCGCCAGATCTTTGAAATTGAGCTTGGGGTCTTTCCCATCAAATCATTCTATTAATCTCTCCGTAAACTCTGCATAGGTCTTTATTTGATCATGCCCTAGTGTGATAGTGTCGTGGTGCCACCATTCGTGCACAAGTCCTTCCAAGTGCAATGCGGCAAATTTGATAGATTCTTCTTCAGGCATAGGATTCAGCTGGAAGTAGGTATCAGCTTTCATCACCCACACCTGTGCTGAAATGCAACCCGACCCGTCAAATGGAAACAGATTCATCTTACTCAATTTCCTCCTAAGATCATTGTTAAAGTATCCTCCTCTGTTTCCGCCTCCCAAGTATCTCATTCTCAGATCTACGTAATCTTTGTAGGAAATGTCCTCTTCAAAGTTTGCATTCCTCCAGTCCTCTCTTATCTCTTCAAAAGTTGGTAGTCTCTTTCTGTGATGTGCTTCCATTTGTGGTGGGAAGGTCGGCATGGAAGGTCGAGAGTGTGCTAGCTGAGGATGTGGTTTACTCGATACTGAGTCCGCGTTGTGCCCATTTTGATCACCAGATATTTTGTTCTCCACCAACTTCTTGAAGGTTTCCTCCATGATTCGCTGTGTATCTGTGATCTGTGCCTAATTTCGGGCAAGTTACCTCAAAAGTACCACAAGTTCGGTGCCCGTCGGTTCCCGTTCCTCAGCCATTTGATCAATAGAATGCATCCTTCTCCTCTTTCAACTATAAACTCTCATTCACCGTCCACAGGCTGGCAAGATCGGAGAGCTTTGGTACTACTATAATGTTCTACGAATGGGATTCTGGCGTTGAATGATGGAATGGTTGTTTGATGCACCTGGAATGAAGGTCATATGGAGAAATCAGTGGCACTACAGAAACAAAAGTTATGGTTGTGCGTTGTGAGATGGTGTTATAGGCGTATGGATGGGAATTGTGTCTCGAGTAGAGGCTGTACAATGGACTTAAAGAGCCATACGAATGATTGTGGCAACCTTACGATGGCAATGAAACCCGTACGGATGAACTGTGGAAGCCGTACAGTGAAATCAGTGAGTACAAGTAGCAAGTCGTATGGTATGAGGGAAGGCAGGCGTATAGGGAAGTGAGAAAGCCGTACGGAGTATAAACTTGACCATACGGTGCTAAGGATGTCCATACGGTGGTTAGAGAAGTTCGTACGGGCATATAATAGGGAATGTTGTACGGTACAATTACAGTGGAACAGGATACTAAACAAAGGAATTAGGATGTGATGTTTCGGGATGAAAGCCGAACAATGTATAGTGGGGAATGGCCGTACAGTATGCAAACACGATAGTGCATACAAATACAGAATGTAATGGCACCACACTAAAGATTGCAAACGCTGAACAAGTAGGGATGAATATTCACCAGATTGATAAGAATTTGCAAATAATATGAGCACTCCAATTTGCCGGATACAGACCAGTTGAAACACCGATAGAATAGGGTGAGGGTTGAATCCCACTGAAATCGTGCAAGCCAAATCGGGAAGGTCTTTCACTTCCGAAATGGCGAACAATGCCGAACTCCAATAGGAATCCACAGTATAGAGAGATATAATCCAAAAGCATACCTACAAACTACCTACGAGCCGCACTTAAATACCCATCGGGAAAACTTTTCGAGGGTGTACAAAGTTAGCCGACGGTGACACAAAATACGAAAACTAAAAAATGAGTCTGAGATAAAATAAAACAATCTGCCCGTAACAAAGATTAAATAAGTACATTTATTTTATGACGAGGAAATTACATCATCCACATAATTAAGGTATTTTTTCTTATTCGAACTTTCAATGTTATGATTCAGTTGGTTAGCTCATGATTGTCCTTTGTACATTCTTTCTTGTCTAGCTGTTTCATCCTTGGCCATGGTGGTTCAGGACTCATTACTATTTGCCTAATGATAGGTAGTGCACCCGTGCCCAATTCCTTCCTCGAAATGCTTCCCCCTTCGACGTGCTCCTAAAGGAAGGAAATTCTCATATTCCCCAATATAATCACAATTACTATAACAAGCTATTATTCATAAACCATCATAACGGGTAATCACCATTTCACTTCCCATGAATTTATAATGAATAACCAACTTTCCAAGTTTCAAGATAACAATATATTAACATCTTAACGGTTAACTAACATGTCATCTTCACATGAATCGTAATTAATTTTACCTATCAACTGACTTCACATAAAACCTCAATGGCTATATGAACATTTTTTAATTGAGCCAAAAATTGGGATGTAACATACACTCCCCCTCATGTTCGTTGTCCTCGATGAACTCTACAATTTTAACACTAAGAGAACATTCCAAATACATGATATATATATATATAGCATCATGAAACCATTTCATTTCAAATTTGAATCAAAATCTAAGCCATGATCAAAATCACGATTCATCATTTACTTATCTCAACACTTTCAGAAAAATGCTTACATGATGCCATAAAATCAAAAGTGAAACACACTCACCTATGAAACACACACTCACCTATGTTTACTTTAGAGTACATGTGCCCACTTCAAGATCACTTTGAAAATTGATCATGTTTTTAGGATATTCTATTCCATATTCCTATCATACTCATGTAGATACTCACAATAATTTTAGTTTAATTCTCATACTAATATCTCATATAAGAGAATTTTCAATGTCAATAATCAAGATTAAGATAATCATTTGAAGATTTGTAATTCCTCAACTATCATGCTTTAGATCCTAACTTGATCACAGAAATTAAATCACTCGTACATACCACCTGGTATATGGTACTCATTAAATGAGTCACTCATCCTTGTAAGCTCACTAATCACCTAAAATGGTTAGTGGATCCATGTTTCCATTTATGTAACTTGGGCCTTCATGGCCATTTTATCACATTAATATTTCATCAAATAATCATTTCACGATAGAAATATATTTCATCTCTAAGACAACATAAAACAACTCAATACGTCTTGATATTTCATTTCCATATAAAATCAATACTGCCTGTGTATTATACATGTATAATAGTGTGTCAAAAGGTAAAATCGTGATATACAATGAACGATCATCATACATCCAATCAAGATCATAGAGGTTATGATAGACATGGTACTACACTATCTGTATCCCAATCTCCTAATCCCTTGGACTACACGCCCACATGCAATTCCTGAGATGGAGGTGTGACCCAATGCTTGTATGTTCTATCCACAACGTTCCAATTGTAGCTCAAATCCTAAGTCCAATCTACCCACAAAACTTTTATATTTCCATGAGACTACCTATAGAATCCCCTCAACTTATCCATAATCAAGTTCATAATAATATGCTTCTCATAGCATCGACTCATATCATATATCTTGTCTAGCATTGTTTGTTTCATATAAGACATTTCAAACCCATGCACTTATGTGTACACTTTTTTAGTTTGGTCAGTTTATCACGATTGAGACAGTTCAAATATTTAGATGCAAGTAAAATATTGTAATTTCTTTGTAATCTATTCAATTAAGTTCCATGCTGAAAATCATTACCTTTTAAGCTGAAATTTCGTAGCTCAACCCATCCTTGGGTCATAAATTAATCATAAGTATCAGAAACAAATTTACATAGGGTTCTTGTTAGGTAGGTAGATCATCTACATGTGCTTGCTAATCACTTGCAAAGATTTGGGAATCCATTTTTCCCATTCATGTGACCTAGTCTCTCATGCCCATCTTGTCACCATAATGTTTTAAGGAAAAATTCAAGTCAAACAAAAGTTACATCTATAAATAAACATTGATAGTTTGAGTTATGCAAGTGTGCTTACTCCATACTAGGTCACAAAATGTGAGGCATGGCCTTCTCGCCATTTAATCATCATTAAAAAAGATCATCACTTTCAAGATAGATGATTTCTCAAAATCATGGCTCATTGTTTTTCAGCTCAAGTCCAAAAAATGGATTAAAAAATATTAACTACCATTTCATATGAATAGGAATGTAATTGAATAAAATATAATGCTGAAAACATGCAACCAAAAGAAATAACTACTTATGATCAAAGTTTAGATAACACTACATCAAGAGAAGTAAAAACTCGTTTGGATTGTGTTGTACAAGTCTATGCATCTAGACCTAGTGTAATTCTCACTCATTCTCTACTGAGAATGGCCCTCCCTTCCTAGAATAAGGCACGTGTACACCATCTGGTCCTACCACCTGAGCATCCTTGTATTAGAGTGTCGACTAGTCAGTCAATGAGGCTATGGACACTTTCCATCAACCTATCTTCTAACTGCTAGCACTCTGACCTCTAGTGATTACAATAGAAATCTTGCCACTAAACCTACCTTGGCCAAAGATTTCCAATGGACATTGTGTGCCTAATCACCCACTACTCGACTTGCCAATTATGTTAATTTTCATACTTTTGATTCATCTTTAAAATTTTGCAAATTTATCCATTTGTTCAATTCATATGGACCACACCATCATCTCATCCCTTCCTGGCTATTCCATATAAACTCTAGTGTGATATTCTAGCTTACATTGTAAAATATTCAGTTATGCAAAATAAATATTCATCCTGTCTCTTTCAACATTACATTTTCAGCTTCCCTAAAGTAGTGTCGGGCCCAAGATTCAGTGTCTGTTGTCGGTAAAATGTATAGTGTAGCCGACGGGTAGAGTAGTATCCGAACGGGCGCGTGACGCTTGAGTCACCCCTTCGGAAAGGTATATGTACACGTCCGAGATGGACTTTGGAATCATCGATTGATCATTGTAGTCATTGTAATCGGATTGTAATCTGCAAGTGCACACATGAATAAAGTACCTATTCTGAATTGAATCGTGTTATCCATGTGTTAAACTTCTTACCCTGTACGGTAAACATTTGGCGTCGTTGCTAGACGAACCTAGAACGAAAGAATGATATGAAGATTAATGCCGAATTTGCCAAACAAGGATCGGAACAAGGTAAAAGATAAAAATGAACTAAGCACAGCAAAAGAAATTTTAATTTTAACACAGCAAGCAGAGCGCAGACAAAGACTTCAGCAGATTGTCGAGGGGCACCGAAGGGGTGAAGAGGCACAGACGGAGCAAGTGCACTCACCTAGTAGGCTAAGGAGTGCTGAAGAATTGTTGGAAGAAACTCGACAACGCTTGAATTTGGTGGAGGAAACAAGGGAAGCAACTCGCACGGCTCGGAGTGCCGAGAGAGCATGAGTGTGATCTCTTCATTCCTGATACACCGAACGAACGGATACAAGCAGAGAATAGAACGTCACTTGAAGACTTTTCACCAGACAATGCAGTTGTTGGAAACAAGACTATTATTCAGAATAGCGCGGAAGACCAGAACAGTGCGGAAGTCCAAAATAGTGCGGAAGTCCAGAATAGCGCGGGAGCACAGAACAGCGCGGGAGTCCAGAACAGGATGGGAGCTCAGAACAGCGCGGGTACACAAGTACCTCAAAATCAAAGGAAAGTAACAATGGCAGGCCCTAAAGAAAAGTTACCCAAGTTTCACGGTGATGGTTCAGCAGACCCTATCAGACATTGTAAAACATGTGAAACCATATGAACGGCAAATGGTGTAACGGATGAGGATGATTGGGTAAGACAATTTCCAGCGACCCTACAAGGTGTGGCGATAGATTGGTTTTCTGACACTAGTCCTCAGAAACTTAATACATGGGAGAATGTTAAAAAAGAATTTATAGCAAAATTCAGATTACTCCGAGATGTTAATGAAATAGTGGCAGAAATCTACAGCACCAAACAAGGAAAGAATGAAACAGTCCGAACCTATGCCAAGCGACTGAAAAAATTGATCGAAAAGATGGAGAGTCAACCAACAGATGGGCTGAAAAAACGGTGGTTCGTGGAGGGGCTACGGCCGGCTCTTAAAAAGAAAATGAAGATTGTACCACCAGTGTCATACGCCGATGCATATACTCGTGCCATGGATTTGGAAAGCGAATAGAAGACGAGTAAGAAGAAGAAACATAAATCCTCGGATTTGGATGACTCATCCTCGGAAAGTAGTAGTGGTGAGGAATTGGACAAGAAGGTGAAAGCGCTACAGAAAGACATGCTTCGGATGATGAAAAAATTCAAAAATTTGAAAAAGAATTCGGATACAGTAAAAGGAGAACTGTGGTGCACAGATTGCAAGGAGGACGAGCATACAAAGGGTTCATGGCCGAAGAAGCAATTTTGTAACATCTGTTAGGTGGCAGGGCATTCCCTGAAAGAGTGCCCATTTAACTTGAAAGCAAAAGGACACCAACAAGTGTTACTAACGCAGGAAGCGTCGAACAATAGCAATAACACAGGCAATGATGCAACTTCAGGTGGATATCGAAATAACAATAGACGCGGAAGGGGTGGAAACAATAACAATAACAATAACAATGGAGGTCGGAGTAGAATACAATATGATGTGAGTGGACGGTCGATGATACAGTGCCGGGCATGTAATCTTTGGGGTCACTTCGCAAGGGACTGTACTATGAAGGAAGCGCCGCAGCTACTGTGCAGATGGTGTGGTCCAAGGGACCATGAAGATTCAAAATGTCCTAAGCAAGGCGTAAATTTATTAAGTATTGAAACGTTTGATGAGAACGTGTTGGTGATCATGCAGGAGCAGGCGAGGAAAGAAAAATATCCGAATGCGAAAGAAGAAAAGGAGAGGTTACAGAAAGCCCGAACAGAGATAGAGAAGCAGATGAGAGCGGAGAAGTCACAAGTAAAAGCCACTACTGAAAATACAAAAAGAAACTTGATGGAACAGAACATGGTGAAACAGATAATGCAAACGGAAGTGCCAATTAAATTAAATGATCTTCTTCTCACCATGCCATAGCTACGTACGGCTATTATAAATATGACACCGTCCCCAAGAGTGATAGAGGAAGCAAAGGATAGTACGGAAACAACCACAGCAGCAGCAATAGACCCAATGTTACTAGCACTTACGACAGGTAGACACCCAACAGTGGTGGAGATGGGCATTCTGGGTACGGTGCTAATGGATACAATAGTAGATGGAGGATCGAGGGTGAATGTGATACCGGAAGAAATCTGGAAAAAACTTGGACAACCAACACTATGGCCACCCACCTTTCAGTTACTAATAGCAGATCAACATGGGATAAAACCCTTGGGCACTCTGATGGCGCAACTGGTAACAATTGGGACACAACCATTTTTACTAGATTTTGTAGTCATTCCATTAAAGAGAAGAGGGTACGACGCCATCCTAGGACGAGGGTGGCTAGTGCAAGCTAAGGTACAGCATGATTGGAAAAGGAATACCCTATCAATGGAGAAAGGAGGCAGGAGATTTATAATCGATTTGCATACACAGATGGTAGGAGAAGAAGCAGTGTCATCAGACTCAGAAGGCGAAGGCGAGAATGACGATGAAGGGAAAAAAAGGAAGGAACCAGATGATGAAGGGGTGCTGAGATTAGGAGGGTCAACTGATGATGACCTAGATTCAATAAATGGATTGCTAGATTGACAAATGAAAGATTATGAGGTCTTTCCGAGCTACAATATTTTGAGTATCGAGGAAGGAAAAGAAGGCCATGAGTTTCCGAAGGAATACAGTGAATTGAAGGAGGGAGAAGCGCAGGTGGATGAAACACCTGCCCATAAGTTCAATAAAGATAAACCAATAAAGTATGAAGAGCCGACAGTGAAAACAATGAACTTGGGTGATGAGGAGAATCCGAAAAACATTTTTGTAGAAGACGATTGGAACCCAGTATTGAAGGCGGCAGCATTTAGAATATTCATGGAGTATAAAGATGTTTTTGCTTGGACGTATAAGGACTTAAAAGGAGTACCACCGGAACTATGTGTCCATCGGATACCATTAATCGAAGGCGCGATTCCAGTACAAAAGCAACCATACCGAATGAACAAAAACTATGCAACGCGGGTCGCGGAAGAGATTGACAGGATGCTGGAGGTTGGTATCATCTTCAAAGTGCAGACAAGTGAGTGGGTATCATTGATCGTGATATCCTTGAAAAAGGATGCAACACAGATAAGAACATGTGTGGATTTTCAGTGTCTAAATGCCGTAACAATTAAAGACCCATTTCCAATACCGTTCAGAGATAGCATTTTGGAGGAAGTGGCGGGGCATGAAATTTACTCATTCATGGACGGATTCTCGAAGTATAATCAGATATATATCGCTGAGGAGGATAAATTAAAAACGACATTCATTGTACTAGACAGAACCTAGAGGGTGAGTGCTTTTCTGAGTACGAAGTTCCACCGAACTCCAGCACCTCGAGTGACATACTTGCCGACACCCACGCGGGAAGCAATTTCGGAGACTCCATTTAAGGAGGTCGCGCAAGCACAGAGTGAAGGAGTACCGCATAGCGCTGTTGAGCGTATGGCAGATGTAGTGGAGAAGGCTATGGGTATATAGTAGGAACACCCACTAGCGCAGGAGACAGTGATGACGGCAGTTTTTCTTGATGATGTCGCAGCTCTAGCATCTCGGGCTCGCGAGGTTTTGGCTTCAGCAAAGACACGGGCATTGGAGTCAGTAGGGAAGGAGCTGGAGAGAGTCATATCCTTCATACGGAGGGGATGTCCAGCTGCCTTTACGGTTTGTTTTGAGGAGAGGGGATGGCCCGATGTGGAGACCACGGAGATGCGACAGGATTGGTCCATGACGAGGGAACTTGAGATGGAGGGTCGGATTGAGATACTGATTTAGGAGATCGCGAGGTTACACAGGGAGATATACTACACCCTTCGGAGGAGTCAGGAGAACCAGCTAGTAGCTGAGAGAGCTCGGGAGGAGTCAGCTGCCAGGTTTGCTTCGGAGAGGGCAGCCTAGGAATCGGAGAGGGCGGCCTGGCAATCCAAGAGGACAGCCCTGTTAGCAGCAAATGAACAATTGACGACAAAAAAAGAAAAGATGGCAGCGGAGAAGGAGAAGGAATTGGGAGAGGTCGGAGAGATGATGCAGTCAGCCCTAGAGCTCCAGTTGGAAGCAGAAGCAGAGCTGAACATCAGGAAAGAACAGGTCTACAAGCTAAGGGCAGAGGTGAACGAGTTGCGGACGCGGACGGCCACTACGCCAGGGACACATCCCTCTATCTAGTACTTATGCATTGATGCATTTTGTTCGTAAAATTTTGTTATGATTTTTGTTGTAGTCGTCCGGAGACGACTTTTCTTTTGGGGGGATGATGTTGTCGGTAAAATGTATAGTGTAGCCGACAGGTAGAGTAGTATCCGAACGGGCAGATGACGCTTGAGTCACCCCTTCGGAAAGGTATACATACACGTCCGAGATGGACTTTGGAATCATCGATTGATCATTGTAGTCATTGTAATCGGATTGTAATCTGCAAGTGCAAGTACAGTCCCTCACAAAGTGACACCAAAGATTACATGCCCAGCACTGTATCATCGGCCGTCCACTCACATCATATTGTATTCTACTCCAGCCTCCATTGTTATTGTTATTGTTTTCACCCCTTCCGCGTCTTTTATTATTTCGATATCCACCTGAAGTTGCATCATTGCCCATGTTATTGCTATTGTTCGATGCTTCCTACGTTAGTAACGCCTGCTAGTGTCCTTTTGCTTTCAAGTTAAACGGGCACTCTTTCAGGAAATGTCCCGCCACCTGGCAGATGTCACAAAACTGCTTCTTTGGGCATGACCCCTTCGTATGGCCATCCTCCTTGCAATCTGTGTACCATAGTTCTCCTTTTACTGTATCCGGATTCTTTTTCAAATTTTTGAATTCTTTCATCATCCGAAGCATGTCTTTCTGTAGTGCCTTCACCTTCTTGTTCGATTCCTCATCACTACTACTACTTTCCGAGGATGAATCGTTTGAATCAGAGGATTTATGCTTCTTCTTCTTACTCGTCTTCTGTTCGCTTTCCAAATCCATGGCACGAGTATATGCATCGATGTACGATGTCAGTGGTACAATCTTCATTTTCTTTTTAAGAGCCAGCCGTAGCCCCTCCACGAACCACCGTTTTTTCAACCCATCCACTAGTTGACTCTCCATCTTTCCAATCAATTCTTTCAGTTGCCTGGCATAAGTTCAGACTGTCTCATTCTTTCCTTGTTTGGTGTTGTATATCTCTGCCACTATTTCACTATCATCTCGGAGCAATCAAAATTCTACTATAAATTATTTTTTAACATTCTCCCATGTATTAAGTTTCTAAGGACTAGTGTCAAAAAACCAATCTATTGCCACACCCCGTAGGGTCGCTGGAAATTGTCTTACCCAATCATCCTCATCCGTCACACCATTTGCCGTCCATATAGTTTCACACGTTTTACAATGTTTGATAGGCTCTGCTGAACCATCACCATGAAACTTGGGTAACTTTTCTTTAGGGCCTGCCATCGTTACTTTCCTTTGATTCTGATGTACTTGTGTACGCGCGCTGTTCTGAGCTCCTGCGCTGTTCTGGACTCCCGCGTTGTTCTGTGCTCCCGCACTGTTCTGAACTCCTGCGTTGTTCTGTGCTCTCACGTTGTTCTAGACTTCCGCGCTGTTTTGTGCTCCCGCAC
The DNA here is from genome assembly GCA_028749045.1 of Cupressus sempervirens. Taxonomy (NCBI): domain Eukaryota; kingdom Viridiplantae; phylum Streptophyta; class Pinopsida; order Cupressales; family Cupressaceae; genus Cupressus; species Cupressus sempervirens. The sequence goes on from CM053785.1 coordinate 63,477,092, forward strand.
TATTCACTATTCTGGGCTTTCGCGCTGTTCTGGACAACAGTCTTGTTTCCAACAACTGCGTTGTCTGGTGAGAGGTCTTCAAGTGACGTTCTATTCTCTGCCTATATCCATTCGTTCGGTGTATCAAGAACGAAGAGATCACTCCACGCTCGTGCTCCCTCGACACTCCGAGCCGTGCAAGTTGCTTCCCTTCCGTTCGAACACTCTCCCCTCGGCATATACAGGTTAAGGAATTCTTCCCTTGTTTCCTCCACCAAATTCAAGCGTTGTCGAGTTTCTTCCAGCAATTCCTCGGCACTCAACCTACTAGGTGAGTGCACTCCCTCTGTCTGTGCCTCTTCACCCCTTCGGTGCCCCTCGACAATCTGCTGAAGTCTCTGTCGGCGTTCTACTTGCTATGTTAAAATTAAAATTTCTTTTGCTATACTTAATTCATTTTTATCTTTTACCTTGTTTCGATCCTCGTTTGGAAAATTCAGCATTAATCTTCATATCATTCCTTCGTTCCAGGTACGTCTGGCAATGGCGCCAAATGTTTACTGCACAGGGTAAGAAGTTTAACACATGTATACCATGATTCAATGCAGAATAGGTACTTTATTCATGTATGCACTTGCTGATTACAATCCGATTACAATGACTACAATGATCAATCATGATTCCAAAGTCCATCTCGGACGTGTACATATACCTTTCCGAAGGGGTGACTCAAGCGTCACGCGCCTGTTCGGATACTACTCTACCCGTCGGCTACACTAAACATTTTACCAATAACATAATCCGAAAAATAGAAAGCAAGCTGAAAAAGGGTAGAGGTGAACGAGTTGCGGACGCGGACGGCCACTATGCTAGGGACGCATCCCTCTGTCTAGTACTTATGCATTGATGCATTTTGTTAGTAAAATTTTGTTATGAATTTTGTTGAATTGTCGTCCAGAGACGACTTTTCTTTTGGGGGGGATGATGTTGTCGGTAAAATGTATAGTGTAGCCGACCGGTAGAGTAGTATCCGAACGGGCGCGTGACGCTTGAGTCACCCCTTCGGAAAGGTATATGTACACGTTCGAGATGGACTTTGGAATCATCAATTGATCATTGTAGTCATTGTAATCGGATTGTAATCTACAAGTGCATACATGAATAAAGTACCTGTTCTGAATTGAATCGTGTTATACATGTGTTAAACTTCTTACCCTGTACAATAAACAATGTCCAACCCAAAGCTTTGATACCATATGTAACATTCCTTTTTCTCAAGCCTTAGCTAACAACTAGCATATCATCAAAATACAATTACTACTTCATATTCATGAGAAGGCAGTTATAACAGTTATTTTACATGTTCATATGAAAGAGATTAATGGTTACAATCAGTTTAACTGAAATATCATAACTAACAATTGAAAGAGTATTCAATCAGAACAAGTGGTTAAACATTGATAATCAATTTAAGTAAACAAGATCTTCATCATGTAATTACATTGCCATGTCTATGAACATATCACTATTCAAAATTTAGTTCGATCCTTATAACTAATTAATAATCTTGATTACAATTAAGGCAGAATTCAAATAAACCTAAATTGAGGATTTTAAGTTTGCAATACCGTAAATTCCAAAACTGGAATCCGCCTAGGGCAACATCTACAAAACCCAGGTTAGTCCACCTACACCGCTTAGGGCACAAGAAGTTCTACCATTGCATCCTAATGACCAATATCATATAGGTCAACAAAAGCACTATAACATCCCCTTTTTCTCATTACTAATTATGACAATTTAAATCTAAATAAAAGGTACGTTCATATTTATATTCACATGACTGAAGGTCAATTATAACAACCATCAAGTATGCCTATCTCATTCAAGCAGTCATATTTCATGTTCAATCAATTGATTTAATTGATTTCCTAGTACATTGATAAGGAAATTGATTTCTAAGTATTGAAGGGAAGAACTAATTAAATGATATTTACCATCTAACATACCTTCAACTTGAAATTACCAATATCATAAAAGTAGAATACCTATTACTTGAAGAGCTCTGAATGCAAATCATATTTTTCTCTTGTGTAAGTCTTGGCATCTAGTGGAAAGGAGAAGCTTTGTCAAAGGCTTAACCTCCCAACCACAGACCCTTAAGTATCCCCACACAATCTCAACTGAGAAAGACCATCTCTACCCGAAAACAAATATGCGACACCCTGTCCAGCCATTGAGCATCGTAGTATTCAAGAATCACCGCACCACTCGACTAGACAACAAGATCTAAACATTGGACTACCATGAGCTGATGTAGTTATTTAAATATGATTAATGTTACTAATTTGTGTCTTCTCTTTTTCATGCAGGGATATTTCCATTCTCACCCTTCATTTCAACCATACCGGTCCTCCTCAATGAATTCTAGGATGATTTCTTAAGTGATATTTGGTTCATAGAATATAAACATTGCCATCTTTCATGCCCAATCTGGCCTATGGCAGCATAAATGAGTTATGCTTTGATTCTGATTAATTCTTTCTCATATGGTGCATAATCCATCAACGAGATATATTGACCATATCTCTATATGAGTTAGCACTCTTTGACAGAGAACATAAGTGCATTCACATTCAAAATGTTATCACAGGCAAGATCTCTCAATAACAAGATGGTTTTTTTCTTATAACAATTTTAATAGAAAGAAGAATATGCAGGCCAAAATCATTCCGATTCTAGATTTCAAGAAAATAAAATAGTGAAGCCTTCCTTATGAGGCAAGTTGGCAATTTCAAATGCATGACTCAAGTACGACAAAGCAGTAAACAAAATGTAGTGCATGACCTCAGATTGGTTTAACGTGATTTGAAAAATGTAAATGTAATGGCATCAAGTATGTTGACCTCAACTGCTATCAAATCTTACAATCTCGTCCAGTATAAGGAACGTTGGGCAATCTTAAACAAGCTCAGCTAATTCAGAGACAGTCGTTGTATATGATCACACTTTTGCTTGATAGGGCAGCAGATAAAAATAAATTATAGTCAAGGAAAAGATGCGTGGAGGAACCAGCCGAGACTATAAGAGGCAATATATCCTTCGTTGAGGTGACCAAAGATATGTAGAGAGACACCCACTTGCATGCTCAGTTATGCAAGATTTACGAAGTGGCATGCCATTTGAAAAAGGCCTTCTAATTAATTTATAATTAAATTGGGATAAAACATATAGCCCAATGACATAATAAAAATATGAAAAAGGTGGCCGCTCAAGGCAAAATAAACTATTGCCAAGGTTTGGAAATAATAAGGATATCAACCAAATATTTTCATTCACGCCTTAATATAATAGTGTCACCCCTTTATATCCATGGTTTTTTGAGTAACTTTAACATATATATATATATATATATGTATATGTATGTATGTATACGCTGAACTAGAGATTCACATACATATGTTTGCGTGTGTGTATACATTCATACATATTTTATACCAACACAAGTATGAGTATAGGCACGATATTAACATACTAAAACACGATAGAATTTGCAAGATATATTGAGATCACCCACATAATGAAGGTAATATTTCTTATTTGAGTTTTTAATGTTGTGATTCAACTGGTTAGCTCATGGTCGTCCTTTGTACATTCTTTCTTGTCTAGCCGTTTCATCCTTGACCATGGTGGTTCAGGGTTTGTACCTATTTGCCCCATGATAGGTGGTGCACCTGTGTCCAATTCCTTCCTCGCAATGCTTCTCCCCTTTGACGTGCTCCTGCAAGGAAGGAAATTCTCCATGATAATATTATATTCCCCAATATAATCACAATTATCATAAGTTATTATTCATAAACCATCATAATGGCTAGCCAACATTTCACTTCCCATGAATTTATAATGAATAACCAGCTTTCCAAGTTTCAAGATAACAATATAATAACTTCATAACGGTTAACTAACATATCATCTTCACATGAATCGTAAGCAATTTTATCTGTCAACTAACTTCGCATGAAATCTCAACGGCTATATGAACATTTTAAATTGTAAAGACCCGAACTAGCTTGCAATTTGCACTACTTATTGTTTTTGCAATTTTCTCAAGGTTTTCTAATTTTGTATTTGTTTTTCCTTTGTAAATATAAATCAACAACTCCAAATAATTTAGAATGAAAATATAGATAATCTGACTATAACTAAAAGATATACTTTGCACCATAGTTACGGGACTCGGACTCACCTTTGACTCGAAAAGTCAAAATTCAACTCGGACTCGGCGAGTAGACTCGGCAAGGACTTGGAAAATTGAAAAACTCATGAAATTCAAATATTTTTAAGGAATTTAAGATTGTTTCATGCATCTTTCAATCAATTAACATCAAATACACAATAATTAAGATAAATAAAAGCTACTTAATACACATACACAATTTTGCATAGATCGCATAAGTATAAAAGCGAATTTCTAAACAAAAAAAACTGAATAACACTATAAACTATAAACTATAAAGTAATAAACATAGTGTCACTGCAGTGTCAAAGACTCAAATGTCTACAATATTCATGGATTACGAAATCCATGGTATCAAAAGCTCAAAACATATATCAAAATAACAACTACAAGACTAAGGCTCATAATAGTCTATGTCCTCTTACGAGTACACCTAAGATAAGCTATGGAAGACTATAGAGCCATCCTCTCTCCCTGTTTCTGAGACTGAACTTCATCCTCATCCTCATCCTCACCCACATAATCCTCATCATCAGACTCGGATCCATCACTCCTAGCCTCAGGGTCTTGCACTCTGTCTCCTCGCACTCTAGCCTCGTCAACTGCCATCGCTACTGCCTCAGCCTCCCAATCCACCTGATCTACCCACTCCACGTCTTCATCACTGAAGATAGGATCAGCAATCTCTGTGTTCCACTCTGCATGTGGATCAACATTCTCTAATACAATCGGTGATGTATCGGTGCCCAGGATCTGTCTATGGTGAAGGCAAAGGTTGTAGTGAACAAAGACAAGATCATTCAATTTTTTCATTGTCAACCTATTGTGCTTCTTCGAGTGTATGTGCTCAAATAGACTCCAATTACATTCACATCCTCATGCACTAGATGGCTGGCTCAAGATGCAAATCGCAATCCTCTGTAAATTTGGCACCTTAGTGCCAAACATCTCCCACCATGCATCTAAAACAAGAAAAGTTTAAATCATATCAATAACTTAAACTTTATCAAATTAAAATGGTAATAAAATTAGAAATTAGGATGTAGAATCAAAGATTTTCACCAGGCATCAATTCTATCCTATTTTTCTTGCACAACTCCGGTGCAAATAAGTCCCCTTGAGCTTTTTTAAACAACTCAATCTCACGGACTACAATTATTCCAACTCTTGAATCAGGTGGCATTCTCTCTACAACATCGTAAAGGCCGCTCCACACCTCATCATCAGCCATGAAATGTGGGCTGAATTGGTATGCTGGATTAAAGAAGTAAGTCGCTACATGTATAGGCCTGTGAAGTAGTTGTGCCAATGTCTATCAATGGCATCCCATATAGGCCCATACCTATCTCAATTCCCTACAAAAAAAGAGTGAATGGCCTCCTTCACCCTATCCATACCCTCATAAATGTAGCCCATTGAGGGCCTCTTTCCATCAGCATTTCATAGGAGAACAAGTAGCTTTATGAACTGCAATCATTATGAAAGTTGGAAGAGAAATAATCATCTTTACGTTTTTTCTTTAAAAAATGAACAATAATTTATAACATAATTTCATAAATAAAATAAAGTTGAAATGAGGACAAAAAGGAAAATTACCGTCACAATATCAACAATCGGTGTCCAAAAGGAAGCTTCATCAAAAACATGATTAGCTGCATCAATCCCCGCAATGGTCTTTGCATATGATGATGCAATCTACTCCTCACTAACAAACATGTATCTCAAACCTCCCTTTAAATCAAGCAAAGATTTCAATGTGAGAAAATTGGTTGCAAATCTAGTGACCCCTGGATGAGACAACTCCTTTTGGTCATTGTGCTTCCTCATGAGGTTGAGGACCCATGTATGATTATATATGAATTTGCATACACTCCTCCTTTGCTCTATAATTGTTTTTGTCCAAGGGAGTTTACGAAGATCCTCTAACATGAGGTCAATGCAGTGAGCAGCACAAAGGGTTCAAAATATGTGAGGTTGTCTCTCCATAAGAAGTTTTCCTATAGCAACATAATTTGTAAGAGCATTATCTATAACTATCTGCACCACATTCTCCTCACCCATGTCCTTTATCACTTCATCCATTACCTCACATAAATATTCAGCATTCTTTGTTTTTCCTGAGGCATCAATTGATTTCAAAAAAATCGTGGCACCTGAAAAAAAAGAAACAAATTAGTATAATGATTAATGATGAATCATAATTTATAAATTCATAAGTTATAAACTTAATCACTCAAGTACAAGTTCTACTTCTAAATTTTTAATATCTAAGACTCTAAGTACAATTACCTGATGAGGAGACAAGAAAGTTGAGGAGTGTTCTCCTATCAGTCCAACCATCAGTCATGATGGTGCAACCCTTCATCTTCCACACCTCACGTTGCTCCTTGATTGCACCTTCTCTTAGTTACCGAATTCATGCCCTAGAGGCCAGATCCGGATTCGGGTCCAATCTAGAGCCGGATTAGTGCCTGGATTCATGCAAATCCGGACAGGATCCTTGTTTTACATAGTGGATTCATCCGGATTTGTCAAGGATCCAGCATGAATCTTCAAGGATTGACAGGTTTAAGTGAGTCTAAGTTATTTAATATGACTTTTTTAAATATATATTTTTGCTTTCTAGTGCTAAAATGACCCTTTTATGCATTATATATACTAAAAACTGAGAGAAATATACATAATATAGTATGTATATATATATATATATATATATATATATATATATATATATATATATATAAACCTCTATTCCTAGTTGGGGCTTGGACAAGATCAGTAATATATATATATATATATATATATATATATATATATATATATATATATATATATATATATATATATATTCACGAATCCTAATTGGGAAAAAAAAATCGCAAATCCATGGATCCGATTCACATGCCCGAATTGGATTCGTATCCCGAATTGGTAACTAAGCACCTTCTACATCAGCCACCCTTTGGGTCAAAATAGGGCCTCCTAGCTCGTCAATACTAGGGGCTTTGAACCTTGGACCACAAACAATAACAGCATCGATTGCAATTTTCCAATAAGGGAACCTAAAACAAATTAAATAAAATTTAAAATTAAACAAATTAGTATATTATAAATAAACTTGAAAAGAAAATACAAATTAAAATAAAGAAAATAAGCATATTATTGTCTCTTGAAAGTTGAAACTTGAAAGCAAGAGAAGTAAGACATAAATTAAAATTTAAATAAATAAGTACCTTGTTGCATTGAATGAAATGTTGTTGTAGATGAAGAAGTCTCTGAGTGCCAATTTTGCATAATCATACTTCTTCTTGTTCCAACCCATGCTCTCAAGCAATGGTTGTGCACCTGGAGCCGTGCATGGAACAAACATGGAATCAAGTGTCAATCTTTGCTTATAAATGCAAGGCCAAATGATCACACTCATAGAAGCAGTGGCATCCGTAGGTGGAGTAGGGGATAATAGAGAGCGAAAACTAGAAGATCCTTGTTGGGCTAGTTGTGCCATTTCTTCTTGTTGCTTCTTTTTCAGTTCTTTTTTCTCCATTTTTTTCCTCTAAAAGAGTTTGCATGTCTCACATAACATCTTGAGGTACATCTTTGCATTTTTTAGCATCATGCCTAGGTACATGTGCTAGGTGATACTTCAATCTATTATTCCTCCCCCATTATATACTACACCGCAATGCCAATATGTAACAACTCCCTTTTTGTGGCCCGGGATGGCATGTTTCCAAGCCCTATCCCTTGCTATTGCACTTGGGTCTACATCACAGTTAAATGCAAGCCTAGTTCAACTTCCAAAAGGCTCACCCTGAGGCATTATGTCAATACGTTTGCTGCTGCAATATGAATATATTATAAATAGAAAAAATAAGCATCAAATCAAATTTTTTAACTTTAGGGCCTTCTGTAACAACCGGTTTTTTCCGGGTCTAAATTACCATTCAACACACTCAAAGAATACAGTTATACTAGGTTTTTAGGAAGACAGTTATATCATTTCATGTTCATGTGGATAAGATATACCATTAAAAACAGTTAAACAAAATTTTCTTAACTAAATACTTGAAGTACCATTAAATTAAATTACTACAAAAAATAAAAGTCACATACCTTGGAAAATTGAGATTGAAATCAAACTAAGGATGCTTCTGCAACCACCCGGTTTAGACCAGAAATACACTATAACAATTTCTCAATTCGACTACTGTCTCAAAATTCATTTGATGATTACAACTATAATTTAAATTAGGGCATCACATATCATCTTACCAATTAGGGCATCAATTACCATTGACTTATTTAGGGCTTCTCATACCGCTTTACCACTTAAGGCTTCCGCAACCATGGAATTCAATTGGGGCTTCCGTGATGATGGATTTTATCTAGAGTTTACACGATGACTGATTCAATTTAGGGCTTCTGCAACCACGGATTCAACTAGGGCTTTCGATACCACGGATTCAGTTAGGGCTTCCAATACCACCTTATCAATTAAGGTTCCAACTATCACACAATCAATTAGGGCTTCGGATTTCTTTTCCTTCCAATTGCTTATCTGTAACAGTTTCTCAAGATTAGATAAATACTTATATTCAATATTCATTTATATGAAAGTAAAATGATGATAACAATGAGATACTTCAATTTAATCTTACCTTCTCATAATCAAAAATGATGATACTTGTTTCCAATAAACAATTGAATACATGGCTTATCTCTGTCTGACACATATCCGACATCTTGAGAGAGGTGAAACATTGTCAAGGGCTTAACCACCCAACCTCGGACCACAATACATATTCCCACACAATCTCTAACGAGAAAGGCCCTCCCTACCCAAAATAGACAGGGGTCATCTTGCCATCCACTGGGCTTCCTGAAAATTAATGACTTAGCAGCAGGAGATCACAATAGTAGGGAAGTGCATGAGTTATTATTTAATTCATAGTAAATGATGAATATTGATATGACATAATTGATATTGAATCTTATTATTACAATTTCCTTTCTTTCACTTGTCACCCTTCTTCTTGGCTCAACAGCCAGGTGAGTCCAGGAGTTAGGAATTCTCAGATTAACTGGTTTTGTCAATTTTACATGCATTCAGCCTTTCACAAACTATGATCTTAAAATTATGTTCTTTAAAGATCTCAAATTGAATATCTAATTAATTATCTCCACCTCTTCACCGTATTGCCTGGTGAGTTTTCCATGGTGTATGGAGTCTTGATAATGTTTTTAACTGTGTATGGTATAAATGAATGTATTACATTTCTAAGCCAATTTTTAATTGCTTACAACTTCCATTGCATCTCTATCTCCTATATGCATGATTGATTCAATCTTATGAAATAAGAATTATCTATGATTTAAGAACAATTTTCCAAGAATTTGAAATCTTTTACTATCCAACATGATTTAGTCTGTGATTATTATTAGTGCCAATATGTTGGTTTTGCTTTACATTTCTTTACCTCAACAAGCATCATTGCTGATGAATTGGTGTCCTGATTTTCAAAATCTCCATTGCAAATATATAACAGAAAGTATTTGGTTCTAAACTAAGATGGTTAATGTTACATAAACTATCATGTCATGGATTACTTCAAACTACAAAATGAATCTATTTACTATCCCATGGAAGAAACAAATATATCATGATATGGGTTCAGTACCTCTATCAACACACTGTTGACCTTATACTAAGAAAGGTAGTAACAAGGAACTGGTAGTGTATGAGTTATTAGAATTTAAACTAGTGAATAAAGAACATATAACATACTTGGCTATTGGCAGATGTCTTACGTGACCTCCACAACGAATCTTGGACAGAGCATTCTACTCGTGATTTTGGTTTGACCTTCCTACTAAGGTCCCATGGTTGGTGATGTTCTGCAGTAATCTAAATGTTCATGAATAGAGACATGTCGGCTCCAGATCAACTCACAAGAATAGACTTCCCATGCTCTCCTTGGAGGAGCTACCATACCGTGCACAGGGATTGAACACGACCCTCCACAATGACAAAAATATATTAACACAAGGGCTACACCAGGAAACTCCATTGCCACGGCTACCGTTCAAACTAAGTCTTCTAATAACACATAAGCAAAATACAAAAAGACAAATGAAAGAAGAGTTATGGGTTTGCACACCAAGGTTCCAATTATACAATCAAAGAGACCATTAAAAGAGATGCTTGGCTCTTCAAGTACCTAACAGTTACAAAGAAAACCATTCGAATTTCCCTCAACTCAATTTTTAAAAGGAAAAGGAGGAAGGAAAGGAAGAAAGAAAATAGGAAGTTTAAAAGTTATAATAATTATTAAAATCTAAAGTGAATAAGCAACCATCACTTAATTGATTATTAAATTATATTGGGGCTAAAATGATTTTATATTTAGATGTACGAAATAAATAATTATTAAAAACAATATAATGCAAGATAAATTAAAAATCCTTTAAGATAAATTTTATATTTTATCCTAACTATTTTAATTAAATTATTAAATAACTCATACAAGTCTCGCAGATGTATTCTGGCTAGGTCTTTTACCCGTCTGCCCAGTGATGGTGATGCCCTGCCTAATTCTTTTTTGACAATGCTTTCACTCCTTCGACATACTCCCTGCAAGGAATTTCTCCATAATTTAATTATAAATTATATAATTATAAATAATCATATCAGTTAACCTTTCATCTTAATTCCATGAATTCGCGATCAAAGATCAACTAACATGTCATCTTCACTTGAAATCATAACGACCAACTATCTTACCATTTCGCCAGATTATATCAAATCAAACTGCCAACTGACTTCATGCGAAACTCAACAGCTATATTTCAAGCTAGGTCAAAAATTAGGATGTAACACCTTGTTACTTTGTCATCAAGATAAATTAGAATAAATCTAGATTCTAAATAGTAGATTGTAGAAGTAGAGACTAAACAAATGTAAACAAAATGGAAACTAAAAAATATGAATGTAAAACATATTACAAAACAACACAAAGAAATGCAACTTGTTTCTTACCTCTTCAAATTTGCACAAAGTGAAACAATGGAAATGCAAGTAAGTTTGTAGAAGCCTCCTTCAAATGCTTCCTTAAGCTCCTCTCAATGCTTAAGTACAAGCTACAAAGCTGTACAAACTATTAGCAATCGATACAAGAGAGCAAACCGGTTTGTTGATTTCTCTCTCAAAACCCAAATACTCTTCTCTAACTCTTTCCTCTATCACAAGCATAAGCAAATGGTGGAATGACCTTTTTAGGTCAAATAGATGTTATAACAACCGGAAAAATGCAACTTAAGTCATTGATTTTTTAATTTTTTGCACTTTACTATCTTTACTACCAGCAAAAGTCCTAGGCTCAGGACTCAGTGAGTCCACGTGGACTCTGCCAGGACTCAATCGAGTCCCAAGTCGAGAGGCCAATTGCCTCGGAAAGTGCGCCTCTGGCTCGGGCTCACAGAGTCCTGAAACACTACTTTGCACTATGTTTTTGACAAACATTAATCAGAATAACAGTTAATTTATTGGCACCTAGAAAGCAAGACAAAACTTAATGAACAAATTCCTCTTTTCCTTTGTTTTATTTCTTAAAACTATATTTCAGAATATAAGTTAACAACAAAGAACTCTATGATCATGAAAGACAACTCCAATATTACGCTGGATTTTTTAATTAAGACAAATGTCTCTGAACAAACTTTTATTCAAAATCTACAATGCCAAAATGATCCTGATTCTTGTTTGTGAATGCAAAAAATGCCAATCAGCAAAGAATGTCCAAACGCATCTTTATGGCATCCAACATTCAACAACAGCCACCCCTCAATTCCTAATGCTAGCAAAACTCTCCACGTCCAATGTTATATTGGATGAATTCTGGCCCAATAGTAATGTCAACAAAGGTAATTGACGTTGGCTGTCAATTAAAATGCTCTAGCTTTCTCACGTGACTCCCAGGTGTATAATTGACCCTGCTAACCATAATTCAATCAACAAAATTCAGAACTCCACACATTTTCCAGAATACACTTCAACTATCACAAACCACTGAATCGAACACACCTCAATTGCCAAACAGTAACAATTGATTAATCTCCAGGAAGTACGTCTCCTTAGCCACAGTGAACATAATAGGAGAAATACGACAAATCCACTCTACTTCAGCAGTGGAATAAAACACTTCTCAAATACAGTGATGAACAGTAGAGAAGTTAGGCAACCTTAGCTATACTTCAGCAGCTAAATTGCAAGTGCAATTCTCAGAATTTCTAACCCTTATACATCAACAAGGGCATTCAATTAAGAACCTAGAAAGAAGCCACAAAGGCACAAAATTAGATATAAAATCAAGCGTGTTTTTTCTCGATGAAAAGAGCTCTCATTTATATGCTTTTTCGTTGGCAAAGTTTTCATAAAATTCCACTTCAGAAAATGTGAAAGTTTCCCAAAAGAACTCTTCACTAGAAACTTTCCAACTTGCTTTTTTAGAAATATCTCTTTAAGTTATTATTATAATAATATAAACATTATTATAATAATGCAACTCAATAAATAAATAAATAAATAAGAGCTCATGAATTATTAACTTAATCAACTGCAAGTGACGACCAACTGCCAAGCCATCCACTATGCTGCTAAAAATAGCAACTACCCATAATAGACTTACTAAAAATAGTAAGTAATCAACTCAGACCCCCAAAAGACCTTATCAGCTCACGAGGGTCGCTATGATGAGCTAACTACACGAATTGGACAAAAACGGGGACATTACATAGCCATCCCACCAACAATGTCCTCTTTATTAACATGTGGCTCCTCAATACCAAATAGCAACCACAAATGAAAGTTTCTCTCCAACAATGAATTTTGCACCTTCCTCCAAACACAAATCGCTACATGAAATGAATGTGCAAGCCGGCCATAAATATGGGTACTCAGAATGAATGCGTGACCTCCAAAGGAGCAACCGCAGGTAACAACTCCACGTCCAACAGCTAGGAAAAAGGACGTAGGTCTAGTATTAAGCTATGTGCAGTCTCCAAGATGCAACACTGCCTCAAGGGCCCAATTCTGATCTCACAAATGCTACCACACCAAAAATGCCAACCTCAGAAACCAAATGTTCTCCACAATCAGAATTCATAAATGACAGTCAATTCAAAGTACTGCAATTGGAGATGTCCACAGTTATCTCTCCTTAGCCATAGGGATACAGTAGGAAACTCAGTAAATTGTTTACAACAGCACAATTTGCTATGGAATTACCAAAGCTATTCCCAAAACTTAAAAACCCTCAGCCAGAACATATAATGAGAAAATATATTAAATTAGATTGCTCTCCTTAGCTATAGAAAATACAGTAGGAGAATGTTGGCCAATTGTATACTTTAGCACAATTGTCAAGAGCTTCTCAGGCTTAACACTCATACCTTAGCAAGGGCGTCAAAATTCAAAACCTCAGAAAAAAGCCACAAAGGCACAAAAAGAAAATATATATTCAAGCCCGCCTTTCCCAATGAAATGAGCTCCTATTTATAATCCTTTGTTGGCCAAAGTTTTCTAAAAAACTCCACTTCAGAAATTGCGGAAGTTTCCCAAAAGAACTCAACACTTGAAACTTTCCAACACACTTTTAAGAAATATCTCTTTATGTCATTATTATAATAATGCAACTTAATGATTAATAAATAAATAAAAGTTTATCCAATTATTAACCTCATTTACTACAGGTGACAACCAACTGCCAAAGCCACCCACTGCACTGCCAAAAATAGACTCACCAAAAATAGTAAGTCCACAACTCGGACCCCCAAAACACCCTGTCATCTCACAAGGGTCGCTATGATGCGCTAACTCCATCAACTGCACAGACTCGCCAAAAATGGGGACATTACATAAATTGAGCTGAAAATTGGGAAGTAACAAAAAATTTTCACATAAACTCTTTTCATTTGACATCAATGGCAAAGGGTGCCAAAAATGTCAATCTTTGAAACAATCTCTCCACCTTAAGTACTACTTTCTTCTCTAAAGATTTGTCTCTCACACACACAATTCCTTTGATCCAAGAAGCATATCCACTACGCAAAGGCAAATCAAGTGCCACAAAACATAGCAGATGCTCTAATCACCAAATCTTTTGTACCTTAAACTTATCTAAAAAGCTCTATAACCTTAGCTTTGACCACAACGACTACTCGCCCAAAGTAGCAGCACCCAAGCATTATGTCTGAAAATGTAATAATGCACTAATAACCTTAGGACTGATGCATTCCTGTATTATTTAGTTCTCACAAGGCAGGGCCATCACCCCAAGCATACCTCTAAGATTCTCCAAAGATTCTTTAGTTAAAGGCTTTGTGAAAATGTCTTCTATTGGTTTATTTGTGCTTACATATTTCAACTTCACTTCTTTCTTTCCAACTTTGTCTCTCAAATAGTGATACTTGATTGGTATATGCTTTGTCTTTGAATGCAATAATAGATTCTTTGACATGCTAATTGTACTTGTTGTCCTACATTTTGTCACCACAAAATGCATGTAACAGAACAATTTTTTTTTCACTTAGTTTCGCATTTCTCTGAATTTAGTTCGTTATTTAATTAGTTAGTATTGATCAACCAATCATTTCCAATTGATATAATGAATCCTTTTACTAAAGGCTTCCATCAAGTCTTTTTAGTTTTTATGTTTGTTGAGCCTATGCTTGATTTTTGAAGCATTCAACATCCTTTTCCTTGCTTTTGAGTGTATGATTATTGTTTTTAGTCCTTTGGTTTTGCTCAAGATATTGCTTTCGGTGTTCCCTTCGATTTGGTATATCTTAGGGCTTAATCGGAGTTGGTTATCAAAAGATATGACCATTTTAGTGTCCAAAAAGTGGACCTCTTAGGTGCAATTGGACGAATTAAAAATATCATGTTATATTTTGAAGTTGACATTCATTTTTTGAAAAATATAACATAAATTCATTTTATGTTATGTTATGAAGTTACTTTATCATTTCAATTTTTCACTTAAAGTAACTATAGTGTACTTATGTTATATTTTTAAGTTGAGTAGTTGTTTTTAAATTTACACTTAAGTGACTATATTAAGTGATTAGTTCCTTCCATGGGTAGGAATACTTATGCATTCATGTTAGTTCTAATATGATATTAACTTAACTAATCAAATCAAAGAATTTAAAAGTTTATATGCAACTTACAATGTATATATCTATTTTTCATTTTTCCTTATTTTATAAATGACATTTTGTGCTCATTCTATTGGTCTATACTATTTTTGGTAAGGAGAAAAATCATTTTTCCTTAACAAAAAATTCACATATTTTTTCCAACAACAATGATGTCATGCATTAATGATAGCTTCATCTTTTTCACAAGTGTGACAAATTGATTAGAGTTTCCAAAAAATAATTATTTTATCTTCCACCTCACTACCTAAGACATAAATGCATGTCTAATCAACAATAATAACTAAATCATTTTTCTTGCCAAAGATTGTAAATATATCAATCTATTATTTTTAACATCTTGTGAGTTTAAGTTTATTTAAAATCTTACTTAAAAACTAATTATCATATCATTTTAAAATACATTTATTTAATTTTTTCTTCACAATAATTTAAAATTATTTATTCTAATTTTAAAATTAATTTTTTATTCTAAATTATAATTAAATTAATAAATAACAAAAATATATTTTAAGAATATAATTATTTGATAAATCTTTACTATAAATATTTATAAATTTTGTTACATAAAAATTTTTAATTTAGTTGTTAATGTTTTATATTTTCTATTTTAAATATATTTATTAGTTTTACGTTGTCCTTTACTTTTGTCAATCGTAAAATGCTAACTTTTTTCACACTATGTTTAACTCACTATTTTTTCCAATCTTGTTTTAATTCTTTTTTGCATTTTAAAATTTGTAAAACTAATATTGTTCTTCAAACTTACTAACTCTTTTGTTAGTCTGGATCAAGTAGTCAACAATTTATTTTTTTAAATTTAATATTTGAATTTATATTGGAAAAGGTAGGAACGAATACTTCATTGATTTAACTCAATTTTATAATTGTTATTTAAATATTTCTTAAAATAACATAATCCTTAATCTTTTTTTTAATTCTCTTCCAACTATCTCTATTTAGTGTCCCTATAATAACATGTCATTCTGTCTCTTTTAAATCTCTTCATATCCTTCGTATCCTCCATTTCTATCTATAAATCTCTATCATCATCTCTTTTTTCACTCCGTCTTCATATATATAAATCTCCATTTTCCTTCTTTTCTAACTATTACGACGAATATATCTCTTTTAACTCTCTTCATATATTTTACTCTCTAATTTCCTTCTTTCCTAACTATTGGCAAGAACTTTGACACAATGCGTCTCCTATTAACTATTTAGTTTAATTTAATTTTTAATTTTTAAATCAAAACATCTTAATAAATATTACTTTTAAGATTATATTTACACATACTATATTAACTATATAGTGTAAATATTATTTATGACCCATTTGAGTAATAGTTCTTCAAAAATTAAATTGACATGTGCTTATTCATCACTTAAATTGTGTTACATGTCTACAAGTACATTTTCATCAAAATATGCAATTGCACCTAAAAGGTGTGAACTTGAATGAAAATGTCATTTGAAAACACAAAAAACATGTCATTACATGTATTTTAAAGCATGCAATGACTTCCAAAAAGTGAGACGTGCATATTTGTGTGTTTTCAAAACATGTAGTGACCTCAAAAAGGTGTGATTTTGCACTAAAGGTCATTTTTGAGCAAAATTTAAAACATGCATATGCACGTAGGTGTGATTTTGCTTGTAGCTTCCATTACATACATATAATTGCACCCAAAAATTGTGATTTTGCCTATAGACTCTTTTGATGAGATTTTAAAACATGTAGTTGCACCCAAAAGGTGCAATTTTGATAGGGAGTCATTTTTGAAGATTTTAAAATGTGTAATGGCACCCAAAAGGTGCGATTTGTCTTCAAATGCATGCATGTGTCTTCAAGAAACCCGATTTTGAAGACTGAAGGAAAATTTTCATGCACTTGCCCTCCAAGAACACGTTTTTGCTTGAGATCTCCAAATTTCTTCATTCCAAGTCAAGGAAATCTTCTACCAAGGGTCGTTTTTGCATGTGAATGTGCATTTCCATGCATTAAATGTTGAATCTCCATGCAATAAACGTTATTTTTCATTCCGTTTGAGGACATGTTTCAGTAAAAAACACCCAGATTTGAGAATTTTGGGATCATGTTTTTGCATATATGGAAGGTGTTTTGTGGTATTGGTGCATCCCATTGCTATTGGAAGTCATATTTTTGACATTCAATGCCAAAATCGATCTATGTGATGGGAGATTGAGACCCCGTTTTTAACTTTTTTATTAAAAACGTCCCATAAGCTTGCATTCATTGAAAACATTAGAGTTTTGAGGAATTGTAGGGCACGCTTTGGGCGTTCTGATCCAAAAAAATGCCTCATTGGATGCTCCTTTCGAATTCATCATTGCAAGGTTGAAGAGGTCCAAGTTTGTTTGAGAATTTTTCAAAGTTGGAACTTCTTCCCCTTCATTCTTGGCATATTAATCTTCAAGTGAACATTTTCCATTTTGCTAATTAATTCATGCTTATCTTGCTGATTTGATGCATGTTTTAGCTTGATGTTACACACTTGTTGATGTAAATGCCATTAAAAATGAATTTTCTCTTTTAAAATGATGAAAAGTCTCATTTTCATACTTTTGTTTTTTTCCCAAATTCCAAATTCGAGTTTGCATATTGAAGTATCTTGCTTGTTGAGATGTTTGAGTCTAATACCAAAGGTACGTGTTTCTTTTGTGTTTGTTTTCATTGTTTGTTTACTTGTTTTTCAGTTTTTCTTCATTTGGAAGACACTGCAAGTTCTTTCCCAAGAACTTGAGCACGTTTCACTTCACTCCACCTTCCATCATCTCATGCAAGTGCATCTTTTCATTCCATATTTGCCATCACATGCCAAGGCATTGCATCCATTCCTTTCATATGCAATTACACTTCATGAGCAATTACATGTATTTCTACTTTTCATGTTATAACACATTGCATCTCATTCTCTACATGCAATTACATGTAAACTTACCTTCCATCCACATTTACATACAATCTCACTTTTTGTTCCCAATCACATGTCACAAATACATGTAGATCACTTTTTGTGCAATGACATCTTGAAAACCTATTTTTGACTTAAAGTCACTCTTTAAAAGTCAAAAAATTCATTTGCACGCATTCTCATGCATTCAACTTTCATGCCTTAAAGCATATCCATAAATGCTCACTTTTACCTCATGTTTCCTCTTCTCAAGCCATATTTCAGCCCTTACATATGCATGTTATCTCCTTTCAAGATCATCACACTAGATCTTTGAAGCGTCTAATCCATACTCCAAAACTTTCTTGCTGATCAAGAATCAATGTTTTTATGGAAGCCATATCCTCTGATAATGTGTTCACATTTTGGAATTTTCATATTACAGCACAAGCACAAGAAATGTCCTCCACAAAATCGAAAGGAAAAATGAAATATCAATATGATAAAGAATTGGCTCATACAACTCCATCTCATGCCACGCCTATTCTTGATAGTGTGTCAGATACAAAGATCGGACATGCGGATATGGTTGATTTTTTGCAAAGAATAGAAGCTCATGTAAATCATGAAATGAAATGCATCCAAAGGAGTAATATTCATTTGGTGTTTGCATTTCCTATGGTTGCTCTAGAACCGGAATTTGTTCTAGGATGTGCAAAGTGTTTCAGTCCAAAGTCTAAAATGATCAAAGATGCAAATGGTAATGTCATCATTAGTCTTAATCTTGAGGTCATTGAACAAATTTTCAAAGTACCACAAACTGCAGAATGTGTGGATTTGACCAAAGAAGCATCTTTGGAGATATGGAATGAAAACAAGGGAAATTATCAAAAATATGTTAATTTTTATTAGTTGGATTCCTAGAGAAACAATTTCTCAAGATGTCCTAAAACCATTTATAGATCCAGTTTCAAACCAGAATACAAAGACATTATTAATCTTCTCAACAGAATATGCAGTCTCAAGGACTCCAAGGATTTTGAACCATGGATGTACAAGTTCATTTTTCAAATCATTAGTAATAAGGAACATATCTTTTGGGGAGAGCCTTTCAGCACTACGCTTTGTGAGCAGCTACTCAATGTAGGAACATCAACACTATTCTACATGAATTCTTATCTTGTCTATATTGCTGCTGCTATGCGATCTTTTTCAAAACTTTCAAATAAAGGAGACAGTCTTTAAGTTCCACTTTGGGAGTATTATGATCAGATTACTTTGACAAATAATAAGTATCATTATAGGAGAGTTCAAGATGCAATCTTTGGACATTTCTGGTGCCTGTTGATAAGCAATTATCTGTCAAAAGAGTGTCAGATGAGGCTTGGGATAAGGTTAATCAATATGGTTGCATCTTTATTCAGTTTCCAACTTTTACCTATTTGAGAGTTGGGTATTTCAAAGGAGAACCATATACCTTACTTAGGTATGCTACTGACAGGATCATTCTAATGGAATACGCCAGACAACTCATGAAGGTTCAATGTGATCAACATACTAGGCATAGACTAGGTTTTGGTATTTGTTCTGCCACACCCTTGGCAATCAATCATTATATGATCATTTATGTACACAAAGCAAAAGCCATGGAAGCAAAACTTCAGTTGATTACATTGAAAAAGTTCAAAGCCAGATATGATTTTGATTACAGAGAGATGAATTCAAGAATTAAGGGAGCATTTACTTATGTTCATCGAATAGAAGACATTTGGATTGATATGCGGATAAGTTGGATATTATGAAAATGGACTACTACAGGCTAACATTGCAGCAGACTATTGATCTTAATATGCTTGAAATTCCAATTGATTTTCAAATTGAAGATGACGGTAATATTCTTGATCCAAAATATCATCAAGTTGATTTTGATAAACGATGGCCTTTCCCCATTCAATGGTAGCAAAAAGAAGGCACTTCTATCCTTGATCAATCTCAATCTATTCTAGCAAATACCAGCAAGTGGTTGAAAATCAAAGGTCTAAAGAGGGTCAATCCAAAGTTGGGTTTGGATTGTGGAAGTTTTGGTCCACCTAGAAGGAAGTCACAATTAGAAATTGCAGGCAAAGATGGTGCATCTTCCTTTGACATAAAGAAATTCCTCAAATCCAAATTGAAAGGCGGAAAGGGATTTAAATTACCTTAGACACCTGAACAAGTTCAAGAGTCAGAACGAGAATCTGATGAAAGACTTGATGAAAAAGATGAGGAGGAAGAAGGAGAAGTCATGATCATATCTCCTCCAAAGCCTACACAAACTCAAGGACCGTCTATGCAGGAAGCACCTTTACTGTCTACAATAGATGATGATATGGATTCATTCTCCATTGTTTTCACACCTATCCTGACCTCGAAAGTAAATACAGCAGCTCTTCCTATATCTTCAGCAGCTGCTCCCATTTTAACAATTGAACAATGCGAACACTTAGGGAGTGTGTTTGAGGAGTTTCCAACCCTCACAAAAGGTCAAATTTCTCAACTTGATACGTCCCTAACTAGTTTTGAGTTGTTCAAGACAGAATCCTCCTATCATGCACCTATGAATTCAGCTATGCAAATTGAGTCTTGCTCGATCACAATAAAGATACAATTAGGATCAATGCTAATGATCTCCACTATACTTGTTTCCATAGATGAAAATTTCAGTTTGCCTGCATAGTTGAGCAAGATTACAATGAAGAGAAGAAAGGTTGTTGTACCCCCAAATGAACTTCCTATTAAGAAAACCAAGTCCAAAGCTTTGAAAGATAAGATTGTTTCAAGGATCTTAGTTGATTCTGAAAATACTAAGTTTGTAGAGATTGTTGACCCATTGGTGGACAAGCTAATTGAAGAACTTATTCATTCTTATTACAAGTTCACTAAAGTGGAACTTGGAAAGCAGTCACGAGCGGATTGCTTTCAAGATGCTCAAGATGCACTAGCCAATGTGTCAAAGTGTAACCATGAATTATGCACGAAGAAAAATCAGCTCAAACAGGAGGTTGCTCATTTAAATAAGGTCATTCAACAGCAATCCTCACAGCATGTAGTTGTTGTATCCTAGACACCTAAAGAGAAAAGGATAATAGAAGCTACAAAGTCTTCGATCGGAGAAGTTATTTATGATGGAGTATAGGCCATTGCAAATACAGCCAAAGTCCTTGGACACATCATAAATATGGAAGAAATGGTACATACTTTGATTCCATCTTTGATTCAGGAAGCTAATAATTTAAAAGAAATTATGAATGACTGGGATGAGATTGCCAAATTTGATCTAGATGCCATGGTCACGTGTGATGTTCTTTCGTCTTGTCAAATGTTCTATAGATATCATGGACTCATGGGTTATAAAGAAGAGACACTATGAAAGCTTGTAACAAAGTTGCAAGAGAACTTAGATGATTATCAGGCAATGGAAATTGGAATTAGGAGCGATCTGGGACAAATGGGATGTCAAATTCTTGATGAGCATGGTAATTTGGTTGTGGTTGAAGGAATGACTTCAAAAAATACAACCAGGATCAATGCTGATTTAGACTCTAAAGATTTTGGTTCCCATACAATGAATAAGTTTGCTTTGTACAAATCTTTAGCAAAGCATTTGCAGGATTCTCTATCGGCAAATTCTAAGATTGTGAAATCAGCATATGCCAATACAGTAAGAATAGAAGCCATATCAAAGACAATAGAGATTTTTGATCTTCCTACAGTGCATAATGTCATCATCAAATTCAAGGCACTAAAGAACAATCTTTAAGATTGTTATTTTGTTTTTATGTTTGTAGATCAAAGAGGATGTATTCCATGAAATTGTGTAATTACATGTAATACGATTTGCATGTGTAGTGACATGTAATCTAATAATTTCTCTTTCATTTAGACTAAGTCAAAGTTGGTTGAGTTGCTCCCACTTTTTCCTCCATCTTTTTCTCAACTCCTTTACCTATATACTGGAATGTTCTCTTATTGTAAAATCTACCTTTTATTGTATGCAAGAGAGCTCTGGAGAAATTGTGCAAGCATAAATTTGATTGTGTAGCGCCATTTTGAAAGAAAAGTGAATACAAAGAATCAATTGAGACTGAACTTTGATTGAGTGAAATTGTTACTTGTGCAAGTTAGAAGCTTTGATTGTGATTTGGATTTGTTATCTTTGATTCGCGTGTTGTTTTGCATTCTTGATAATTGAGTATAAAAAGAATTAGGATGCAATCGGAGCCGAAGCTTTGATTGGGAGCAATTGTAGAGATATATAGACTAGAAGCTTTGACTGTAACTTATATCTCTTTCTTGATTCACAAAATAGTTAGAATCCTTTACTTCTGGAAGTCTTTGTGCCCCAATAAAAAACTTTATTCTTATAGAATAGATTACAACCAAACTTAGAGCCAAATCGGTACACTTTTACCTAGCCTTTGAGTTAGTGTTAGTTTATTAATATCATTGCTCCCAGCTACTAGATAGAAGTGTAGTTAAGAGATTTAATCTTGCTCCGCGGCTAAGTGGATTTTTTTCCTAAAACCTAAGAGGAAAGAATATTGGTAACACCCCTTACAAAATCTCTCAACTTCTTGCTTACCTTGAGTTGATCCAAGGAAGAGCGAGATGGGGGTTAAGGTAGGAGAGACTTTGTCTCACGTGCTGTGGCTGGTCATCCTATTTTGCAATTGGATTTTACCCAAAACTGTCAGTTGCAAAATATCCACCCAACACTTGTATTATCACAATGAATAACAATAAAATCTTCAGTAACAATCACAATATCCTAGGACATTTGTTTCATCCATACTAACTAAGTGCAATTAATTGCAGCAGCAACTTACTCTGAATCAGCAGTAGACTGCGATATGCAATATTGTTTCTTGTTAACCAAGAAAAGATCTCCTTCCAAGAAAGAAGGCTCCTCCACTAGTACTTTTCTTGTCATCCACACTGCCCAATCAATGTCAGTATAAGCATACATAGTCATCAGAGCTATCATACCACAAATTATAATCTAATGCTCCTTTTAAATATCTAAAAATTCTCTTCACAGTTGCCGAATGGATCTCTTTAGGGTCTATTTGAAATCTTGAAACAATTCCATTAGTAATAGATATATATGGGCTTGTGTGAGTTAGATATTGCAATCCACCAGTTATTGACTTGTACCTTGTGTGAAACGTATATGGTCAATCGTCAATAGAAGATAGCTTGCAACCTATAATCATAGCTATTCTTACTGGCTTACGGTTCTCCATTCCAAAAAATTTCAACAAATTGTTAAGATGTTTAGTTTGAGATATGAAAATTACATCTTTATTCTGAGTAATTTGCAAACCTAGGAACCATTTCATTTATGTAGGCCATAATGAACTAATTAAGGTAATTAATAGAGTCATTAGGAAAAAAATTGTACCAAAAGTCGCAACGGTTCATTCTCGTAACCAACAAGAGCACTATATGGAGGAATTATTGGGAATTGGAATGGGATGGTATTGTGGGAAACATTGGTAATTCTGGTAATGTAATTCCTCGGTACAATCAAAAAGTGATATTTTGTCATCTTTGTGTAACATGTATGTTCTAGTTATTGGTATAATTATTATGATTGCATTGGTATCTAGTTTTTGTGCATAGCTTTCATACTTGGCATAGGAACCTCTCCACGTCTAGCATACAAACCACTCCAATAACTGGCATGGTATCCTGCCATACTGACAAATAATATTTTTGGCATCATTTCCTAGTACAAACCCAAGGTCTAAGTAGACAGGGGAAAGATGGAGGCATAATGGGTAGACCTTTTGACCAAAAGTCAATGATAAATGATAGCAAAATCGAGCAAGAGCAAGTTACAAGAGGATCAACTAACAAGAGATCTTGTTTAGGAGTGGGACGTAGCGGTAGACCAATACGTATGGTGGGAGGCAAAGTAGGGAATCTCCCCACTAGCACGGTACAGGCTGAACTCATGGTGAACAAAGTTGTGCATGATCTCCTCTAGAGTCTTCCAAGGCTTCTCACACGAAATCTGATGGAAGTGGAAGAACAAAGAGAGGCTATCCAAAGGAAGCAAAGAACAAGTAATACAATGATTTTACGAAAGCAACCGCAAAGAGGATGAACCGACAGACATAAATAACCACAAAATGAACCCTTGGTCCAGTAATTAATGCCCCTCCTTCCTTGTAAAGATAGGAGATGCCAGAAGGAAACACACTTGGAGGATAGAGAAGAGGAGGCAAGGAAATCCTTATTGACACAACAAATGGAAAGGTGGGCAAAGACTATGGAATCTTCCCCAACAAGACTACAACATTTACATAATTGATAATGAGTACCAACAGGAAGGGCCACCATGCAGAAGCACTATTGAGAAGGAACCAACAATTGGCATGACAAGGAATGGTGAGGACACTGATAGTTGGGAAAGAAAATGAAGAGAGACAGAACACTCCCGGGACTTCGATAGCAAAGATGAAGAAAGAAGTCTAGAGGGAGAGGTAGCTGATTTATTTAAAAATATAGTATGTAGAATAAAAGGATTAGCAATTTTTAACAAGGTTAACCATAAGGCAAGCAGAGTTGGAGACCCCAAGAAGGTGGGAGTACCAACACCACCAAAATATACTAGAAGGCAATGGAGAAAGAGAAGTCTCGCGGCCCAATAACACTAGAGGCATGCCTAGAGGGCAAGAAGGAGGGAACTCCCAAGGAGTAAACCTTCATAACACAAGAATAAGGATGCCGAACACACCAGACAAACAAAAACTCCTAAAATTTATAGGGGAAGGATTAGAAGACCCTACATGACATTGCAAAACATGTGTAACCATCTAGGAGGCCGCGGGGAAATAAGATGAGGACTATTGGCTAAAAGCCTTTCTAGCCACTCTATGAGGCATAATGATCGACGGGTATATGGACCTTCTAGTGGCGCACAAGGCAGCATAAACCAACTTGAGGAAGGCCTTTGAAGCGGAAGTAAAGTTACTAAGAGATGATGACGAAGTAGTGTAAGAAATATACAACATATGTCAAGGGAAGAATGAAAGTGTTCAAGTCTACCACTGGAGGTTTAAGGAACTCATCGGAAAGATGGAAAACAAACTAGAAAATGAACTCAAGAAAAGATGGTTTATAGGACTAAACTCCTTCATCAGCAGAAAAATGAAGGTGGTACCTCCTGTTGGTTCCCAAAACCACAGATTGGAAATCCAAGAGCCTGCCACTTCTCTGATAGGATTCCGCAATCAATTCTGGCCAAAGAATGAGAATCACCTTGATTCCTCTACATTTCAGGCTCCACTACACCTAAGTGGGTACACCTTCTCTTCGAACCTGATCACTTGGTTCAAAGCTTTTCTAAAGTGAATTTAAGCTTTGGAGTTCTTCGGCTGACAAGGTCCTTGAACTCGATGAAACTGAAACTGAATGCTAAGTACTTGAAATAATTGAATTTTTTGTACAGGGTTTGTTAATAATGAATTTGATGCTTGTAGGAAGGAAGAAATAGATTTTCTAACTTCAATAATAGAAAGACCAATGCCTCTATTCATCCGGGCAATAGAATCAACTTCAGTGAAGTTTCACGTACAACTTCATAAAGTTCTTATGCACTTATACTGCCACCAATTAAATAATGAAGATGCGACAGATCAAATATTTATGCAATCTTAAATTAGTCCATATTGAACTTTAACTCCTCTAGTAGGGAAACAAACTGGACACAGATACGGAAACAATTATATATTTAACTATATCTATGATGATCGAATTTAAAATGCTAAATGACCATGTCCACTTATTCGACATTTAAATTGTATACAGAATTCCAAAAAAAATTTTACAAAGGACGATTCATCTGTAATTTAAATCTCCATACCATTTAAAAATAAACAAAAGACATTTTAGTTTATTATTAAAATAAAATAATTGAATTTATATTACAAAGTCATATTAAACTCCTTATCCCTCCATACAAGTAATATAAAATGTTTCTTTAGAATATGAATGTTTTTGAATGTATCTGAATGTTATATTTTTTACTTTCAAATACCCTATATATATTCTATCTAATAGTAGAGACAACTCTTCAAAAGAAAAGTCACATCTCTTTTAAAATAAATTATACCTCTTAATTTCAGTGTCACCAAATTATTGATTGCTATTTCCTCTTAATCAAAATGTTTATAACATTTCTAATGTCAACATGTTAATTTGCTTTGAACAGCCATACTTATCAATTTATCTCTGACCGGGGGTATGAATTGCTCAATAAAATATAGTTCCATTATTAATTCATTGAAGTATTATTTCAGGTGACACTTTGCATTGGCACATAGGAGAATTATTTATTCTTGACAGAGCTTGAGAAGCAACTTCTTCCATTAATCCTGTGCTTGATGGTTCCAACACACAATACGCCTATCTTCAAACCTTTTGAGCTCAGCCTGATAAGCTTCTGCATTTAAAATGTCTATATGTGGGTTCATATTCGTTCCTTGATATTTCAAGAACATGCTCTTCATTTCAATGTCAAGACTGAGACTTAATTTTACTCTGATAAAAGTCCCATCTCTGTGATCGCACTTCTCAGAGGCTTTGAAACGGCTATTTTTTCTCCTTCACTTATATTCATTTACTCCTGCTAGTGTGGAACATCATTGTATGGATGAAATGAACGTCATGGGAAGGGCTCCGGATGAAATCTCTTGTAATTTCAAGGATTTTTTGAATTCTCCTGATGGTCTACTTGATGAGACATTTGCTCAGGAAAACATTCAGCCTGTTGCTTGTTTGATCTGCATGTCTAGCACTGAATTACAGCGTTGGAACACTACGAATTATGATGATGCGTGAGTACAGTCCCTCAACAATTCTGCCAAATATTGAAAAGACATGCGGCAATCTGGAACCAACTCTGAGAACTTGTACTCATTAAACATTTGGAGAAGACACCGAAGCTTCTGCATTTAAAATGTCTATATGTGGGTTCATATTCGTTCCTTGATATTTCAAGAACATGCTCTTCATTTCAATGTCAAGACTGAAACTTAATTTTACTCTGATAAAAGTCCCATCTCTGTGTTCGCACTTCTCAGAGGCTTTGAAACATCTATTTTTTCTCCTTCACTTATATTCATTTACTCCTGCTAGTGTGGAACATCATTGTATGGATGAAATGAACGTCATGGGAAGAGCTCTGGATGAAATCTCTTGTAATTTCAAGGATTTTTTGAATTCTCCTGATGGTCTACTTGATGAGACATTCGCTCAGGAAAACATTCAGCCTGTTGCTTGTTTGATCCGCATATGTCTAGCACTGAATTACAGCGTTGGAACACTACAAATTATGATGATGCGTGAGTACAGCCCCTCAACAATTCTGCCAAATATTGAAAAGACATGCGGCAATCTGGAACCAACTCTGACAACTTGTACTCATTAAACATTTGGAGAAGACACTGAAGATTTTCTATCTCCCTTTCATACTCATGTATAAACTTATGTGCTCATTCTCCTCCATAGCAGGGCCCTCACTGGTATAAACCTTCAATCATTTGTTTGAACATTTGTAGCTGCAAGGATCTTCAGAAATTAAGTGTTAAGGATTTGAGTTGCCTGGAAACAATTATTCTTCACCACTGATATATTCTGGAAACTATATCAGGAAGATCTGATCTAGGGAAGCTGATAGACTTAAACTTTTCTCACTGTCTGAAGCTCGAACAGAAAATTTAGTGTTTTGAAGAATATGAATTTGGTGGGTCTTCATTCATTCCAGATACATGTTAAATTTCTATAGTCAATTCGAGGTCAGGAAATTGCTCTTATCTCTCTGTATATTAAAGCTTGCTGCAACAAACTATTTATTGCAATGTCGCTGTCATTATCCAAATCTGGAAGCACTGTTACTGAATGCTCGGGGCCAGTTATGATGTTTTACAGAATCACCAAATATGTGATGTAGGTGAAATTTTAGGATTTTATACAATGCTTTGTGATATGGTTAAGAAATCATTGAATATCGCTGACATACAAAGGAAGAGAGTTTCCCAACATGATCAGTTTATTTTTTCACTAAAGGTTTATTATTTTTTAAGGGCAAGGGAGTCATGTCATTATAATTGGAGCCTTAAAATTTGGGCTCCATCACCTCCACCCACATATAAGGAGACATGTGGTTGTCAACCGACTAGATTGTCGTCGGTGTTTTTGTAGCCGACGGGTAAATAGTTTGTAGCAAACATAATGTTGTGGCCGACGAACCCCTTCGGGAAGGTTCGGCGGATAGTATTTATATCCCGTATGGGATCATTGTAAATCATCATTCATCTTATCAAACATAATGTAATGTTCTGGCATATGCGAATAATCTAAGGAGTTCTGTTGTTCGTGTTCATTATCTGTGTGCATTTCTTAATTAACCTATGCGGTAAACATTTGGCATCGTTGCCTTATGAACTTGGAAGGTGGGAGGAATGAAGATTAATGCCAAATCAGCTTAACAAGGATCGAAATAAGGTGAAGGGAAAAAATGGAATCCGTACTGCACAAAAACATTTAATTCTGGCACAGCAAGCAAAGCGCCGAAGGAGATTCCAGAAGATTGCCAACGGAAACAGAAGCGCGGAGGAATTGTTGGAGGAGACTCGACAGCAGGTGGAGTTGGTGCAAGAAGCACGGGAGGAGTTCTTGAATTTGTGTTCGCCGAGGGAAGAGAATTCAGACGGAAGAGCATCGACTCGCACGACTCGGAGTGCCGAGGGAGCACGAGCGTGGAGTGACCTCTTCGTCTAGGATACACTTCCGCAGGAGACAAATTCAGAAGATCTTTTTTCTTCACCAAGATTTGCAGCTATTGAGACCGCCGGTGTTGGAGAGTAGTCCGTCGGTGTGGGAAAGCAGACCGCTGGTGTGGGAGTGCAGTCCGCCGGTGTGGGAGAACAGTCTGCCGGTGTGGGAGAGCAGACCGTCGATGTGGGAGTACAGACCGCCGATGAGGGACACCAGTCTACCGATGTGGGAGTGCAGATCGCCGGTGTGGGAGTGCAAAGCCACGGTGTGGGAGTGAACAGCGCCAACGTTGCAGGACCGAGCAACACCTATTTACAAAAACCAATCATGATGGCGGGACCAAAAGAGAAATTGCCAAAGTTCGATGGCGATGGTAAGGCCAATCCCATCCGACATTGCAAAACATGTGAAACGATCTGGAAGGAAAATGGGATAACTGATGAAGACGACTGGATGAGGCAATTTCCGACCACCCTACGAAGTGTGGCAATTGATTGGTTTATTGATACAGATCCACAAAAGCTAAACAGTTGGGATAACATTAAAAAGGAGTTTCTGGCAGAATTTAAACTGTTGCGGGATGATAATGAAATTGTAGCAAAGATCTTCAATACTAAGTAGGGGAAGAACGAAACCGTCTGCGTTTACGCCATGAAATTAAAAGATTTGATAAATAAAATGGAAAGCCAGTAGACAGACTTCAGAAAAGATGGTTCGTGGAAGGCCTACACTCGAAGTTGCGAAAGAAAATGAAAATTGTGCCACCGTCGTCATACGCGGAAGCTTATAGCAAAGCATTGGACCTCGAAAGTGAGCAGAAGACAAAGAAGAAGACTAGTTCCTCTGATTCTGATGACGACGAGCCTTCCGACGAAGATAGCAGTGACATGATCCTCATGATGGAGTTTAAAAACATGCAGAAGGAGCCAAAAAGCAGTGAGTTGTGGTGCACGGAGTGCAAGACCGACGGTCATACTAAAGGATTCTGTCCAAAGAATCAATTCTACGACATTTGTCAAATCATGGGCCATTCGACAAAGGAGTGCCCCTTTAACATGAAGACAAGAGGATCTCCGCAGGTGCTTCTTACGCAGGAGACTTTCCCGTCGGGTAGTAGCGGAAACACGAATACCGTCGGTGCTACATCCAGAGGATACAGGAATAATCGGCGTGGACAGAACAACAACAATAACAATAACAATACGAGCAGAAGCCGGATCCAGTATGATGCAAATGGACGGCCGATTGTTCAGTGCCGCGCATGTAATTTGTGGGGGCATTTTGCGCGAGAGTGTCCAACGGCGAATACACCTCAACTATTGTGCCGATGGTGCGGACCCGACAATCACGACGACTTAAAGTGTCCAAAATCCGGAGTGAACTTGATCACTGTCGGGACGGATGAGGAAGAAGTTCTGGCAATTACACAGAAACAAGCAAAAGAATACTCGGACCCCGCCGAAGAAAAGAGGAAATTTGCGGAAGTACGGGCGAAGGTTGAAAAAGTATCCCAAGCGGCAACACCTCAAGAAACCGCCGGCACTTCAGCGAGGAATTCCGCGGAACAAAACATAGTACGGCAAATTTTGCAGACAGAGGTACCAGTAAGGATAAATGATTTGCTTCTCACCATGCCTCAACTCCGATCTGCTCTCTCAAATATTACGCCAGTTCCCAAGTCACCGGGAGAATCAAGTCGAGGGAAGAAAAAGTCACCAAGAGAACTAAGTCGAGCGAAGGAAAAGGAGATTGCTGAAGGCGGAGAAGATCAAATGTTGCTGGCGCTGACATCCGGATGACACCCTGCAGTCGTCGAGATGGGGATCCTCGGACATGTTCTCACGGACACAATAGTTGACGGAGGGTCCGGTGTAAATATATTGCTGGAAGAAACCTGGAGGAAGCTTGGACAACCGACATTGTGGCCTCTGAGATTTCAGCTGCTGATAGCCAATCAACATGGTATTAAACCACTAGGTATTCTCATGGCACAGCCAGTAACAATTGGCACTCAGTCGTTCCTGATGGATTTCGTAGTGATTCCATTGAAGAGAAAAGGATACGACGCCATCCTGGGCCGCGGGTGGCTTATCGAAGCAAGAGCCCAACACAACTGGAAGAAGAACACCTTATCACTGGAAAGTAAAGGCCGCCGATTTGTCATTGATCTACATACCCAAATGGTAGGGGAAGAGGCCCTGTCATCAGATTCTAAGGAAGAGGAGGATGAAGGCAAACAACGGATGGAACCGGATCAGGAGGGAGTCCTGTGATTCGACGGGGGATCAACGGATGATGACTTGGATTTCGTCAACAATCTCTACCACTGGCAAATGGAGGACTATGAATTATTTCACAGCTGCAATGTTCTGTCGATTGAGAATGAATATCCGAAGGAGTTTACTAAAGTAAAGGAGGGGGAGGCACCGTTGGATGTTACACCCGCCCATGCATTCAGTGAAGGGGAGACAATCAAGTATAATGAAGCTATGCTACAAACAATGAATTTGGGGGACGAGGCAAAGCTGAAGAACATACTAGTCGGAGATAACTGGGATCCAGTACTCAAAGCTACCGCATTCAGGATATTTCTGGAATACAAGGATGTGTTTGCATGGACATACAAGGACCTCAAGGGAGTACCGCCAGAATTATGTGTGCACCGCATCCCGCTGATGGAAGGAGCCGTACTTGTACGGAAGCGACCCTACAGGATGAACAAGAACTATGCGGCATGGGTTACGAAGGAAATCAACCGGATGCTGGAAGCTGGCATTATCTTCAAGGTGCAAACTAGCGAATGGGTGTCGCCGATAGTCATCTCATTGAAGAAGGATACTACTCAGATCCGGATATGCGTCGATTTTAGATATTTGAATACAGTCACAATCAAGGATCCTTTTCTAATTCCATTCACAGACAGCATTTTGGAGGAGGTCGCGGGACATGAAATTTACTCCTTTATGGACGGGTTCTCCGGATACAATCAGATCTCTATAGCGGAGGATAAGTTGAAGACAACGTTTGTCGTCGAAGATGGGGTCTACACATACAACCGGATGCCATTTGGGTTGTGTAACGCACCGGCCACATTCCAACGGATTATACTGCATATCTTCAACAGGATGTCCATGGGAAACTTCAAAGCCTTCCAGGACGATTGGTCAATATTTAGCACGAAGGTTAGCACGAAGGACGAACACCTGGCAGCACTTGGTGAATGCATGGAGAGATGTCACAGAGCGCGGCTAGCGTTGGATCCCAAGAAGTGCATATTCATGGTTCCGCACGGAAGACTACTCGGACACATTGTCTGTAAGGAAGGGTTAAAGACGGACCCCGACAAGGTGAGAGTCATTCTTGAAATGCAACCATCTACTAATGTGACGGAGGTAAAGTCTTTTCTCAGGCATATAGGTTATTACGGGAGATTTATTAAAAAATTTGCCAAGGTGTCCCACCCGTTAGATAGGTTAACCTGCAAGGAAGAATCATTTAGATGGGATAAAGAGCAGGACGAGGCATTTGAAGGGCTGAAAATACGACTAGCTACAGCACCCATCTTGGCATACCCGGATTGGAATAAAGAGTTTCATGTTCGTGTAGATGCCTCCAACTATGCGATTGGCGTGACCCTAGCACAGACAGGTAACCACGGACTGGATCATCCGATGTACTTTGCCAGCATGTTTTTGTCAAAGGCCGAGCAGAACTACAGCACGACTAAAAGGGAAGCGTTGGGGATGGTCTATGCTGTACAAAAATTTCGTCATTATTCGCTAGCTACGTCATTTGTGTTCTATGTTGATCACCAGGCCCTATTGTACATGATTAACAAACCTGTCATCCAAGGGAGGATCAACAGATGGCTACTCCTATTGCAGGAATTTACTTTTAAGATCATTGTCCAGCCGGGGAAGAAACATGTCAGTGCGGACCACTTGTCGCGGATCAAGACAGGGGAATGAGCGGAGGGTGTGAATGACGACTTTCCTGATGCGCAGCTATTTCAGATTACAATACTACCGGAATGGTACAGGAGTATTGGCGAGTACCTGTCAACAGGACATTTTCCCACAGGGATGTCACCAAGTGAAAGGCGCAAGTTGATAATCAGGAGCCGTACTTTTCAATTGATCAACGGATTATTGTATAAAATGGGGCCGGATCATATTCTTCGGCGGTGTGTGTTAGAAGAAGTACCGCAGGTGTTAAAAGAAGCACATGAGGGTCCTGCAGGCGGACACATGGAACCCAACACCACTGCGCGGAAGATATTGCTTGCAGGTCTCTAGTGGCCGACGGTGTACAATGACGCGTGGGAATGAGTCGTCAGATGTGACACTTGCCAACGGGCCGGGAAGCCACTGAAGAGAGATTTCATGCCACTTAACCCCTCCCATGCGCAAGAAACTTTTGAGCGATGGGGATTAGATTTCATTGGACCCCTGCGGGTGAGCAGGACTCGACGGTGCCAGTACATCATCGTTGCAACAGAGTACCTGACCAAGTGGGCGGAGGCACGGGCATTACCAAATAACTCGGCAGTCAGCACCGCAAAGTTTATCTATGAACAAATCATTACCAGGTATGGAATTCCGTTGCAATTAACAAGTGATAGGGGAGGAGATTTTGTTAATCATGTCATCTGCTTGCTCACCACCCAGTTCAAGATTTATCATTCACTGTCAAGTCCGTACTATCCAAGAGCAAACGGACAGGCGGAAGCTACCAATAAAATCTTGGTATCCATCATCTACAAATCCTGCGCAGTTGAAGATGCTGACTGGGAGGAAAACTTACCCGCCACCCTGTGGACTTACCGCACAATGTACAAGGTGACGACAGGGCACACACCATTCCAGTTAATGTTCGGACAGGAAGCAGTAGTCCCAGCGGAATTCATGATCCCGACCCTACGAATAGCACTAGAAAACAAGCTGGATGACGTGGAAAGCTTACGGGAGCGGCTAAATAATTTGAATAAGTTGGAGGAGAAGCGATTGTTGGTGCAGTGGGCAACAGAAGTGACACAGAACAGATGCAAGATCTGGCATGATAAGCATCTGAAACGTAGCAGATTCCAGCAGGGACAGTTAGTATTGAAATACGACGGTCGTAATGAAATAAAACTAGAGAAGTTCAAGGTGCGATGGGTCGAACCATACCAGATCTGAGAAGTTGGCGACAATGGAGGAATCAAACTATCAACCTTGGACGGACAGGAGGTACCTCAGGTGGTTAACGGATCCAAATTGAAAATATACCGAGCTAGAAAGGTCTTGTCGTCGCTGTCGTCGTCGCCTCACATGAGTCCTTCGCCGTTGTCATCTGACCGCGATGCGTCGACGCCAAATTGAGGTGCTCTGTAATTTTTTTTTAAAAAATAATTTAAAAAAACAAAAACAAATATATTAAAAAAAAACACAAAAAAAAAAGTGTGACAGCCGCGGACTGTGTCCCACGGGCAACTTGTCCGCGGACTGTGTTCCGCGGGCAATTTGTCCACGGGCAGGATGGCCGCGGAAAGCAAACCGCGGAGTACCTGTTCGCCGCGGCTTTTCTTTCATTGAATCCCTCCTTTCCGCGGATTAACATTGTATCTTCCCGCAGCGACGACCTAAAATTGCTTCTGAGCCATAACACTGCCACTTCTTCTAGCATCGATGAAGCTGATTGGCAAGCTCTAAGGATTGAGATGGGATTGCGTGCCAGTAGTCTGCGAGTTTGATGCTTTGAGGATTTCGCTTCGAGTCCAGTCACTCTCTCTAACAACTTCAAGCCATTCAGTCATTGCGGATGATATCAACGGGAAATTCGTTCTTGTTGCTGCACAGTAAAAGGTTCACTCATAGAAAACAGTCTTCCAGTGGTAGGCAGTCCCTCATCTCACACAAAACAAAAAGGGGCCGTTTCAAATACTTGTCGTTTTAGCAGAAAAATATTCTGAGCACTAGCAGGGCCGTGTGGATGACCACTTCTCTGGTGGCCCCTCTTATTACTGAAATGGATTGAGAACAGCAATCCAACGAGCTTGAGGGTCAGCAAGCAAGCCTCTTGGATTCGGCGCCGGTGCTGGAACTACTACTCCAAATTCACGATCTGTTCGTCAGCCGTGGTTTGAGCTCATAAAATTTTGAAGGTTTTAATTGCACAAGATTGTGTACAACACACACAAAGGAGAAATTTCGAAGGCAAAGCTCATTTGTTGTGTATTGTTCGTATTGCCGAAAGGAGTGTTGATTGAGATTTTTCCTACGCTACCTTATCTTTCCGCGAGATAGGGGTGCTTGTTACGGCATATTCTTTTGCTTCTTCCGCAGGGTGGGTTTTTTTTAAAATAGTCGGAGGAAACTTATATAAAGAAGAAGTCATTTTTGCATGGAATCGGCAGGGAAACAGAAGTCGTGGAAGAGTCAACTGGTGGCAAATATGGAAAAGAATTCAAGGGTTTTGGCATCGGGGATTCGAGTTGCAAGCCCCTCGGGTTCCAGTAGAAAGAAGCAGAAGACCAGAGAGGAACTCACTTATCTCACCATCCAGTTCGAGTCTTAATGGGAGCGAATGCCGGAGGTAGTGGCAAGAGACCCCAGAGGCAGACCAGATTAAGCAGATTCTGATACGGGCACAAGTACATTGGGCCATCCAGCTTCCCATCTTCTCCATCCGGTTGTTCGAATCAATGTTGCGCACCATGATAAAGACATATAGCCCACAAAGCAAAACAAGTACATTCATGTACAAGAAGCAGTCGATGATGGTGTCTTTTAAACCTAGGGATTTCACTAGGGTTTTCAGCATCCCTGGCCCCGATGGTAAGAAAGTGGAGATCAAGAACCACAAACTCTCACGAGAACGGAAGGAGCATTGGGTAGATCTAGTGTGTCGGGATCTTACACCCGTAGAGAGGGACGCAGCGATTCAGGGGTCAAAGTGCAGAGGGCTTCGTAGGGACTTTATTCGGGAGGGTCACTAGCGGTGCATCATGGACATCATCAAGAGCAGGTTGACAGGTGCCACTCGAGCTTCGGATATAGCGTTGCCGCAGGTGGTATTCATGAATGGCATCATGCAGGGTATGGTGTATGATTGGGCCTTAGTACTTGCCGACAGGATGGAGGAATTCATGACCCTTCAGCACCGAACATTTTTTATGCCACCATGCTATTGGGCTGTTCCTGGAGGCTGCAGCTAGCCAGATACCACTGGATGATTTTGAGGCTCCTCCGAGGGGCAAGTTGGCAGACGGGGAGCCTCCCATATTCTATTGGCGACACTTGGATACAGGTGGAACAGCAGCGGGCCAAAAGAGAGTACTTCGAGGACTAGAAACCTCCAGAGATACAAACAGCGGACGGGAGGACACTTCAAAGAATGACGGGGTTGAGTCCATGGAAGAGGAGGAGAGCACTTCGACGGAAGTTGGCGGTGAGGCAACATTCTTTACCCCTCCTCAACTGTCAACTTCGGCACACTTGACTAACGGCACGACAGTCATTCCCCCGTTTGGCCAGCACCATGCCCCGATTGTCATGACCCCTCCGACGGTGGCAGAGGTTGTCCCACGGGCAGTGATGGAGATGGCCCCACGGACAGCGACAGAGGTTCTCCCACAGACAATGACAATTGTCCCGCAGACAGTCACCGATATATTGCTGACGACTGTAGTGGTGATTCCAGTTGTACCAGCAAAGCTAGTTTCACAAGTAGATGTCGTTACAGTCGCAGTCTCACAGAGAGCACAGTTGCCAGCGCCGAAGCCTGACCCTCAGGTTCGTTTGGATGTGATTGATTGCGATGCAATTGTCACTGTTTCGTCACCCTTATTAGTAGAGGCCGAGCCAGCCGAGTCAGCCCAGCCAGTACAGCAGGAGGAGAGCATGGAGTCTGCCTAGTTAGAGCGACCGGAGGTGATGGATAGAGCTAGTGTGTTTTTGAGGCAGCAGTTCTGACTCACTCCTGCCAAGCAGGGTCCGTCCATTCAGTCTCCCAGGCGGTCAGGAGCATCACCGGCAGTACCAGAGCCTCAGCCTCAGGACGAGGGAATGCCACAGGCCGTGGTTGCGCCTAGAGCAGAGGAGGCGGCACCGGATGTGGGCATGGCTCTCGCTGATGAGGAGGAGAATAGTGATGCGGAATGGTCATTAGAGGGCTTCACCAAGGAGGATTACGGGTCAGACGAGGATAGGTGCAGGGACTACCTCAGGACTATGGAGTCTGCATTGAAGAAGGGACACGATGTGGCAATTCAGGCTTTGACACGACGGAGGGAGTGGCATTTGATCCGAGCGTATATTCGTGGGGTTTGTCCTCAACGATTTCAGACTTGTTTTGTTGACAGGGGTTGGCTGGCGGTGGAGACAGCTGAGATGTTGGCAGATTGGCCTACTGAGCCGGAGTTGGGACCCAGTGACACCCCTCTGATGAAGCTGGCACATGAGATTGTGGGATTGTCCAAGGATGTTTACTATGCTCGTCGGCACGCGGAGGCAGACAGGGTTGCAGCAGAGAGATCGTTGGCAACTGAGAGAGAGGCTAGAGAGAAGCTAGCCGCCGACTTGGCCGACCAGCAGGCAACATGGGCAGCAGAGCGGGTGGCACTATTGGCAGATATGGCAGCAATGGTGCAGGAGAGGGACGTGGCTAGGCAAGGTACGGAAGCGACTGTCCAAGATAAGGATGCGGCTAAGCACGAGATGTAGTTAGCTAGGAGGCAGGCTATGGATGCCACGCTTCGATTGAAGGAGGCCGTAGAGGTTAATTCACAGATTCAGACAAATCTGCACATCAGGACAGAGCAGGTGTATGAGTTGCGTCGCCAGCAGCACTCCTCTGCGACGCCTCCTCCTTCTCTCTAGTATTTCCTTTGTCTGTAAGTTGTCTCCTAGTTTTGTTAGTCGTCAGGAGACAACTTTTTTTTTGGGGGGGGATGATGTTAACCAACTGGATTGTTGTCGGTGTTTCTGTAGCCGACGGAGTGATTGTCGTCGGTGTTTTTGTAGCCAACGGGTAAATAGTTTGTAGCGAACATAATGCTGTGGCCGACGGACCCATTCGAGAAGGTTCGGTGGATAGTATTTATATCCTATTTGGGATCATTGTAAATCATCATTCATCTTATCAAGCATAATGTAATGTTCTGGCATATGCGAATAATCTACGGAGTTCTGCTGTTCGTGTTCATTATCTGTGTGCATTTCTTAATTAACCTATGCGGTAAACAGTGGTTGAGCCATTGACATAGAGAATGAAAGAAAAATGACAAGGAGTAAAAAGATACTGAGTGATGGCAGCAGCGATTAAAGCAAAGGGGAGTCAAGGAAAATTCAAGCACTTCGCAGTGACATGATGCGGATGATGAAGGAGATGAAGGGGAAAAGGAAACTAAAGAATACAGAGAACTATGGTGTATAGAATGTTAGAATGAAGGGGACATGAAAAGTAACTATCCCAAAACATCATTTTGCGACATTTGTTAGGTTGCGGGAAACTTCCTCAGGGAATATTTGTACAACCTAAAGATAAGTACGGAAGTACTTCTAACCACAGAAAAGGCCACATCACCACGAAAACAATCTCAAATGCCTCCTTGGGAGGCTACCAAAACAATAGACGCAGAGGCAACAATAACAATAATACATGCCACGAAGATGCATTTAGTATGATGTGAATGGCCGCTCAATGATACAATGCCAAAGGTGCAATGAATGGGAACACTTCGTGTGGGAATGCCAGGAACCAACAAAGTGACGAACATATGTTGTGGCAATGGTGTGGACCAAGGAACCAAGAAGACGCTAATTGTTCAAAGCAGAAGGTAGTGAATATGTTGGAAGTCACAAAGCCTAAAGAAGAAATAATGGCCATTACTAAACTTCAAGCAAAAAAGGCTTTGTACCCGAACCCTCGAACTAAAAAAGAAAGATTAGAGGCACAAATGGCATTAGAAGAAGAGCAAAGATGTAATAAGGAGAAAACAAGTATCCGATATGCTTGGCATGCAAAAGGAATATAAGAAAACAAATGTTGCAAGCTACCGTACCAATAAGGGTGGTCGTCTTACTAGATACACTACCTCAACTAAGGGTAGCGATTTCAAGGAGAGTAGGGAATACCATTGGCCATGGAGAGGATAAGTCCCTGGAAGAGGATGGTAATAAGGACATTCCTGAATGGGAACTAATAGCTACAGACCCAATACTACTGACAGTGGGAATAGGAAGACCTCCAGCCATAGTAGAAATAAAAATTATGGGTCACAAACTTACCAACACCATTGTGGATGGAGAGTTGCGAGTCAACGTACTGCCTGAGGAGACATCGAAAGCTCTTGGAAAACCCACACTCTGGTCCTCGACCTTCCACCTAGTAGGGGCAAACAAACACAACCTAAAACCACTTGGTATGATCATGGGCCAAAAGGTGACTATGGGAACACAACAATTCTTCCTAGATGTTATGGTCATCACTCTAGAAAAGAAAGGGTATGGCGCCTTGCTTAGCAGGGAATGGTTAGTGAAGGCCAAAGCCAACCATAATTGGAAGAACACTTTGTCGATTGAAAGCACAGAAAAGAGGTATACCATTTGCAGAACCAAACAATGAGGCAAGAGTTGGCATGTGACTCAGAATCCAAAGGAAGGGAGTACAGTGGGAATGGAGAAATGGAACTGGACGAGGAAGGATTTATGAGGCTTAATAGCTATTATGAAGACGAGACCAGTTCTCTTAAAGGATTGTTCCATTAGGAGATGGAGAAATTGTAACATGCTTGAAGCTGCTAAAATAGAAGAAAACGAGGATACATACCCAATGGAGTACAAAGATTATAAGGAGAGAAGTACAAAGATTATAAGGAGAGAAGTACAAAGATTATAAGGAGGGGATAGCTAGCATAGATGACACACCAACCCACCAATTCCAAGAAGACAAGGAGGTATAGTTCAAGGAATTGAATATAACAGAAATCAATTTGGGTGATTAGAAGCAAACCAAAATAATTTTAGGAGATGATTGGGATCCAATACTAAAGCGAGCTGCATTTAAAATATTCTTGCAGTACAAAGACATATTCACATGGACATACAAGGATCTAAAAGGAGTA
The DNA here is from genome assembly GCA_028749045.1 of Cupressus sempervirens. NCBI lineage: Eukaryota > Viridiplantae > Streptophyta > Pinopsida > Cupressales > Cupressaceae > Cupressus > Cupressus sempervirens. The sequence goes on from CM053785.1 coordinate 63,517,365, forward strand.
TCGTCGAAACTATGCGTACACAGAATACCCTTGGTCACCGGTGCAAGACAAGTATGGAAAATACCGTATCGCATGAGTAAGAATTATGCATCAAAATTATAGGAGGAGATCACGAAAATGCTAGAGGCCGGAATCATTTTCAAAGTTCAAACAAGTGAGTGGGTGTCCCAATCATTATTTCACTAAAGAAGGAAGCAAACAAAATTAGAATCTATGTAGACTTTCGATGTCTAGATACAGTGACAATTAAGGATCCATATCTAATACCCTTCTTAGACAATATCCTGGAGGAGGTAGCAAGGCATATTCTTATAGTTCAAACTTCAAAGACATATTCACATGGACATACAAGGATCTAAAAGGAGTATCATTAGAACTATGTGTACACATAATACCCTTGGTCCTTGGTGCGAGACGGGTATGGAAAAGACCATACCGCATGAATAAGAATTATGCAGCTAAATTATAGTAGGAGATCACGAAAATGTTGGAGGCTGGAATCATTTTCAAAGTTCAACCAAGTGAGTAGGTGTCCCCAATCGTTATTTTACTAAAGAAGGAAGCAAACAAAATTAGAATCTATGTAGACTTTCGGTGTCTAAATGCAATGGCAATTAAGGATCCATGTAATAACTCTCAACAGGGGATAGCTTAATTAAAGATCAATTTTTGTTCACAAAATTAATGGTTTGACATTTCGTCAAACACTTACATGAAATCTCTATCTCATTGTCTTTTATCTTCAGATTACTTCCACTTGCTTGTAATGGTTCAAATTTAGTTTAGACGCATGCAAATGGTTATTACATGTCCAAACAAAGAAATTGAAGTACAAATGCAATCTTTTTTTACCATTCAAACACATACATGTGATTTCAGCCTGTGATATGTGCATCTACAGCCAATAGATATTTTTACAAACACTTGGCTTGCAATCTAATGATTGAAACACATAACTACAACTCTCATGAAATTTGAAATTAAATGAAGAACCTATAGGTGACTGCTGTAGATATCAAATTACAGCAGATTTGTATGAGAAACAATGTACAACAGCATATGCTCCCTCCAACTTAAGGCTGATCGTAGTTAGCATGTAATAGACGCTGCCCCAATAAAGAAAACATCAAACTCCAAAGGAAAATGCAGGTCTGCAACTTATAATTTCTCTCTCCAAACCCTTTCGAATCAAACCAATTCACTCACAAACATCAGCTTCTCTTGCATAGTTAGTATGGTTGCGAAGACAAATCAAATTGCTATACTTCAGCAGCAATTTCCACTACCAATTTCAAACAATCCTCCACTATACTTCAGCAGTGGATAACAAATCCTCCGAACAGACCCTTATACTTCAGCAAGGGCACAAACTTCAAAATCTCAGAAAAAGCCACAAAAGCATCAAAAAATAAAATATCCAAGCATGCTTTCCCAATGAAATGAGCTCATATATAATATATATAATGCCTTTGTTGACAAAAGTTTCCAAAAGAACTCAACTTCTAAAATTGTGAAAGTTTCCCAAAAGAACTCAACTCTTGAAACTTTCCAACTTAACTCTTTTGGCAACATTTAATACTTGGCTTAGGCATAATATTAATAAAATAAATGGCCCCTTCTAATGATGACTCAACCCTCAACTTAAGTGATATTATAAAGTTCAATTATAACTTTATAATAAATCATTTAATGATTTAATAATAATGCGACCACTAAAAATATTATAACTCCCAAATACTCATCATTTAAATATGTCATCTAGAATAGGAGTCATGCCTATTATTTCTCCATGTGACCAAATACACTTTCCAAAAATAGAAAGGGTCCATCTCAATCAACACCCAACTTACCACAAATAGTAAGTACACAAAACTAAGCCCAAATGAATTTCGATCTAAGCCAAACGAAGACCAACCTGTAACTTACGGAGTTGTGGAGAAGATAAGACCCATCCAAGCCAAACCATTGCCTCGAAAAACCCTCTATCCACAATAATTAGCCTACGAGGATCACTATAATAGGCTAATCTCTCAAATTCTGATATTGGCAAAAATGGAGACATTACAATCCATTTCTAATACCCTTGTTTGACAATATACTAGAGGAGGTGGCATGGCATGAAAGATATTCATTCATGGATGGGTTCTTAGATTATAATCAAATCAATACTATAGAGGAAGATAATTAAAAACTACTTTTGTAGTAGATGGATTTCTCACACACAATAGGATGCTATTTGGATTGTGCAATGCCCCTGCGACATTCCAAAAGATCATACTTCACATCTTTGATAGGATAGCGAAAAGAAATTTCAAGGAATTTATGGATGATTGGTCGGTGTTTAGCAGAACAAAAACTCACCTCTCAACATTATAGGAATGTATGGAGCAATGCAGAAGAGCAAGCCTAGCATTGAATCCAAAAAAATGTTGGTTCATGGTACCCCAAGGAAAGTTACTAAGATACATTGTGTGCAAGGATTAAAGACTGACCTAGACAAAATTAGAGCGATTATAGAAATGGAAGACCTGAAAGATGTAACATGGGTCAAATCTTTTTCTTGGCCACGTGAGTTACTACCAGTGGTTCATCATATGGTGTGTACAAATAACATTCTCGCTTGAGAAGCTCACAAGGAAGGGGGAACCATTTGTTTGGGGGACAAAGACGATCACTGCACTCAAGGATTTAAAAGCAAGACTGGTGGGAGCACCAATCCTTGTCTGCCCTGATTGGAGTAAGGGGTTCCATTTCCATGTAGATGAATCTAACTTTGCCATTGGGGCCACTCTGGCATAAGAAGGTACAGAAGGATTAGACCGCCCAATATCCTTTGCCATTCGGCCAATCGGCTACTCACAAAAGCAAAAAGGAACTACAACATGAGTGAAAGAGAATCTTTAGGTATGGTGTACATAGTACAAAATTTTTAGCACTACCTCTATGTAGATGAGTCTAACTTTACCACTGGGGCCAATATGGCATAGGAAGGTACAAGAGGATTAGACCACCCAATATACTTTTCTAGTCAGCTACTCTCAAAAGCAGAAAAGGAAATACAACACGACTGAAAGAGAACCTTTAAGTATTAGTACATGCAGTATAGAAGTTTTGACACTATCTCCTCGCTACACCCTTCATCTTTGACATGGATCATCAAGCATTACTTTGCCTCGTTTACAAACCAATAATACAAGAGTCAGTAGATGGATCCTCTTGTTGTAGGATTTCACATTTAATATCATTGTATGACCTAGAAAGAGTCATGTCATGGTAGACCACTTGTCAAGAATAAAGTCGCACAGATAGAGTGAACGACAATTTTCCAAATAACCACCTTTTATGAATTCCAATTCTACCAGCATAGTATGCACATGTTGGGATATATCTATCTATGGCCTCAATCCCGCCAAGAATGCCAACTAGCGAAAGAAGGAAATTGGCCTTAAAAAGAAAAACATTCCAACTCATTCAAGGACTGCTCTATAAAATGGGACCAGACCATGTACTCTGCCAATGCGTAATGGAGGAGATCCTTGGTGTACTATGAGAGTCCTATGAAGGCTTGGCAAGAAGACACGTGGGGCCTAACGCCACAACTTGGAAGGTAATTGTGGCAAGATTATGGTGGCCAACATTGCGTACAAACACAAAGGAGTGGGTAATGGGTTGTGACACATGCCAAAGAACAAGAAAACCTCTTAAAAGAGATTCCATGCCCCTATTCCCCTCACAACTCCAAGAATTATTTGAGAGATGGGGAATAGATTTTGTGGGTCCCCTAAGGATGAGTATGGCTAGGCATTGTGAGTACACTGTGGTAGCCACAAGAATACCTCACCAAGTGGGCAAAGGTAAGGGAACTTCCAAATAATACAGCACTGAGTACTGCTTGATTCTTGTCTCAACAGATTGTCACCAAGTTCGGGATCCCAATTTCAATCACTAGCATTAGAGGTGTGCATTTTGTAAACCAAGTGGTACAAGAAATGACCAATGAAGTTTGCATATTCCACAATTTATCCAGCCCGTACTACCCACATGCAAATGGGCAAGCTAAAGCCATCAATAAAATACTGGTGTTGGTACTCTATAAAACTTGTGGTCTGGAGGAAGGTTACTAGGAGAAAAGGCTACCCTGGAGTACTTTGGGCATATTGAACCATGTATTAAGCAATAATAGGGCATACACCTTTGCAGATAATGTATGGCTAGGAAGCAATAGTACCTACAGAACATATAGTAACAAGCCTCAAAGTGGTAGTAGAGAACAGATGGGGAGAGGAGAATAGTCTGAAGGTACAACTGAATAACCTGATAAAACTAGAAGAAAGACGGATGACAGTCTAGTGACGAAGAAAATCCTAGCACGATAAGCACCTTTGGAAATTGAACTTCCAGCCAAGTCAATTAGTTCTGAAATATAACGGCTGCAACAAAATCAAATCAGGAAAAATTTAAGTTCATTGGCTAGGGCACTATAAAATTAGAGAGGTAGGGAATAAAGGGTCCTCAAACTGGCAACACTTGATTATAGACCCATCAAAGAATGATTAATTGGATCCAAATTAAAAGCCTATCAAGAAAGGATGGGTCGTACAATAGGAATCAACATGTTGGGATATGCTACTAAAGGTGAATCTACCAGGATGGAGAACTGGAAGAGGAACCAATAATCACAAGAGAACCCTATAGACTCGATAGTGACTAGAAAAAACCTATGATGGATCCCGAAGAACGATTGGTTATAAAAAGGTTAGAAGGAATAGTATTTCCAAGGAGCCACAAGCATCTCACAAATGCCATGTTTGGCCCCTCAGCACTTTGGGTAAGGATCAATGGCTATTGGAAACTAAAAGAACCCTACGAAGGGAGAAGAGAAGGATTCTAGCTTACGACATTGATAACAAGGTAGAGAAGGAACAAAAGAAGCAACAACCACTTGAAAAAAATTAACCCAAGGAAGATACAGAAGAAATTGACTTGGAGGAGTATGGTGCAACACTGGGACCACCCCTCAAGGTAGTAGTTAAAATGGACGACCTGTTCATCTGTGAAGGGGATGGCTATGTGAACGAAGTAATTAAAAAATGTCAAAAAGAAGGAGAAGCAGCACCCTATAAAAAGAGACCCAATGCATTATGGCGGGTGATTCCTAACCCAACTAAACCACCAACAATAAAAGGAGAGGAGGCCATATGGTATCAGAATTATGGAGGAAGGTACACAAATGATAGCTACAAAGGCTTGAGACCTGCCCCCTCGGTGCCTAAAATCTTCGACATAGATTATCTAGGAACATGTGAAAACAAATGCTACTAGACATAACCAAGTACTTGCATGTGGCAATACACATTAGAGGTCAAAGTTGGAGACAAAGAAGAAAGAGGGAAGAAATGAACATGTATGCAGCAAGAAGGACTTTAGAAGAAATTAAGGAAAGAAAAGGAAACCACAAAGAAAAATAAGGTGTGGCACTTAATTAAATTGAAAAATACAAAGTATTGGGTGCAAATTTCATTAAGGAAATTAATGAATGGGTGAGTGGAAAAAAGAATGAAAGGGAAAAGTGGAGACAGAAAAAACATGAAAGAAATCTACCTGGGGTATGGACAAGTAATAAATTGGTGATAAAGAAGGATGAGGAACATAACAGACCCTAGGCAAAAAGAAGAGACACCAAGGAAAGAGGATGGCATCTAACCACATTAGTTAGAACAAAGACAGATAAAGGAGAGTCACTGTACGCAAGCAAGACGCAACGCATGCAAGAAAGACACGACACATGTCATATGAGAAGTTGGGCGTGCATGAACATACATAGAGAAGAGACATTTATTGTATGGACGTCTAGAAAGGATTCCATTGTAGTCGAATGGTCGTACAAAAAGGAGTCCATCATACTCGTACGGTCGTAAGGGCAGAAGCAAGATAAACTTGTTGTACGAATGTACGGGTAAGGAAGAGACAAATGCATTGGATGGATGTATGAGAAAGGAAGAGAATTGGTGTACAAAAAGGAACCACGAAGAGGGAAAGGAGGACCAATATGGATATACGGCCAAAAGCCACGCACAGCGGTACACAATGCAGCGAAGGGGCGTAGGACCAATTTGTGGCAAGAGTATATAAAATATTCACAAATTGGTTCAAAGGAATACAAAAGATATATAAGATGGTAAAGGGCAGTTTTGGAAACCCTAGCAAAGGAGCATTTCTAGTGGATTATAAAAACACAAGAGTGAGGAAGAAAGCAATAACATAAAGGAAAAAGCCCACAACAAATAAGAGCAAGAAAAGAAAGGGCAAGGTAGAAGAGGTTTCGACAGCCAACATCACGTTTGAAGGAGTGGCAGGTACAAAATGTGAAAACTAGTAGCAAGGAACATATGACCAGCACCCATCGAAGGCAGCCCTAAGGAAAGCTAAGGTAGAAAAAATTGTTTTTATGTCCATTTTTTGTTTGCAAGAATTTGAACTTGTACTTAGAACTGTGGTGCATGGGTATGATAAAAAGACCCACAAATCTACCATACAATATTTACAGCAAACTATGGTGGTCTCCTTTGCACTAAGGATTTTGCAAAAGTATTTGGAGTACCAAATAGAGGGCACCAAGTGGCCAAACCCTCTAAAATGACTGCAGGCTAGAAGAAACAATTAATAGAATTGCTATGCACAGAGGATTTGACAAAAAACTATGGGAAAGCATTTGGACCAAAAGTAATAGCAGAGGAATAAAGAAAACCTTTATTGCCAATGTTTGAGTGGAGATGCATTGTGGACTTGATAAAAAGTAAGCTGACAGGAGGAAGCCACACTTCAGATATTGTCATTTCCATGCTCCATAGGTAAATGGTTTGAATCGCATTAGGGATTACAACTGCGCATAGTTGTTGTCAGATAGGATCAAAGAATTTGTAGTTGAAGCACAAAGCTTTTTAGATGCCACGCCATGTCATACTATTTCTAGAAGCGTTGTACACATAAGTGGCGCCTGAACATTGGGGCACAGTTGTTCTAGCTAATAAAGTAGAGTCGTACAATGCCACGCAAGAAAAGACTCAGGCAAGACATCGGCTAACAGTCACAACACACATGAGGAAAAAATGCAAAACACATGGGAGGAAGAGGACAATGGTGAAGAGGAAGAAGAAATGTCATCTGCAAAAACAAGAGTCCAATCAGGATGAGAGAGAAGAATTTTGTACTAACAGGAACACAAGGGAGGACACTTCGGAGGATATTAGAGTAGTACAGGTGGTGGAAGTTCCGCTTCTAGGAACTGAAGGGGAAAACCAGGTTGGGGAGGAAAACATTGCCTTTGTCAATCCTACAGAAGCTAGTTGTCAAGAAGCCAATTGTATAGGCAAAGAAGCAAAGGAGATCATACGGACAGTGGAAACAACAAGGAATAGAATGTAGTTGGCACAAACATAGGTGCAACTGGCACAGTTGGTAGGATAAGAAAAGTATCCATAGTTGGTGAGGAATGGGCTAGCAGAAAACCAATCCTTCCAGATAAGAGAGCAAAGAGAATAGCCTTCACACCTCAGATTTCAGCAATAGCCCACTTAGTACCTCCAAAGAAGATTCCACATGCCAAAGTGGTGGATATTACAACTACGAAGGGTGCAACACACACTATACGCATTACCACTTCATAAGGAGTAGAAATTGCATAGCCAATTGCACTAGTAGTGGCACCTACAAGAATACCTTCCACTTAGGCAACCCCCACACCCACACCATCCCAAGTCATGACTCCAACACCTATGCCTAGCTAGGCACAAAAAGGGAGACGGGACCCTAGTACCATGGATGCAGAGGCTGATAACCTACTCGCCAAGTTCCAACTGGGAGTGGAGCATATACCCCACCCTCTCTAACCTTAATGCGAGAACCCTCTCTAAACTTGATGGGAGGACATGAGGATATGGAGCTACATATGGAACCCATGGGCATGGAAGTTGAGAATGAGCGCATGGGGGAAGCAGTAACAACACATTTTAAGGGGTAATAACCTTTCACACTAGAGAAGTAATAGAATAAAGGAAAACAAATACATATACAATATGGAAACTTTTGAGGATGAAAACCTAAAATGCACTAAGATCATGACAAGTGCCTTAATCCTATGATATGATACACAAAATAAATGACCTAAAATTAAGTATGCAAGTACCTATAAGACCTAATATATTAGGAAATGTACCATATTCACGCCAACAAAAAAATGCTAGAGCCTAGAGACCTTAAAACCAAAAAAGCCGTTACAATTTTCTACTATAAACCTCCAATGACATAAAAAAAGATGAAAAGTAAAGAGAAAAATATGCCTTATCCTTAAACGTTGTCCTAAGCTAAGATAAGATGAATTTTAATGTCCAACAAGACGCCAACAAGAGACCCTAAGGTACTACCAGAAATAAAGCAGCAACCCAAAAAACAACATGAGCACCAAACAGAGTCTGGAAAACGACAAAACAACAAGCAAAGAACCGAAGAACCAAAGAAAGAGGAAGCCACCAAACAGCCTAGCGCACTAGCTGCTCCTATCAGTTGGGGAAAAGTCTAGAATCCTTAGATAGGCCATAAGATGGGAGGTCCCAAGAAGTCTCTAAGAACCCATGGAAGTGCAAGAAGAAGAAAGCCACTACAGAGTGGAGGATCTAAGCAGTCTCACAACCCTGGGAGACCCTAAAGGGGGGGTCCATTGCTTACTTGGTGTGTTGCATGGGAGAAACTGGTGCGGGAGCACCCTACGGTTTTACTCCAAGCCCTAGTTAATTTTCGTGCTAGTGATTGAGGAGTGGATCACAACCTATGAACTCATCAAATAAGTGTAACGAGGACTTCATCTTAATTCATTCGATTTCGCAAGTTCGCAGCTAGTTAGACAGTTAAGTTCTTTAGCCGTGCGAAGTTGCGCAAGCAATTAAGTCTTTGGTTCGAATGATCGCAGTAGTCAGCAAGATGTAGCATGGAAGACGTGCGAAGTGGCAAAAGAGGTTAGAATAGGGGTTAGTGCATGATTGTAACCCTCAAAGGTTAACATCAAATGAGACATGCAAAGATATGAAAACAGTTAAAGTGGAAGCTAAGCACACGTTCACAACTTGAAAAGACTAACAACTTAGGAAGCCTGCGAAGTTGCGAAGGAAGGAGAGATCGTTTCGCATCGTTGGAACTAGAAAGTGTTAAATCTGACTAACAACAGTGAAGTAGCGATCAAAGGCAAAGAGCCAGATTCGCATCCTCGCAAGCCAAAAATGCTAAGTCAAGTAAACCATGGCGAAGACGTGCTCAAGGGATCACATGATCGGCTAGCAAACAATTAAGTGAATTGGCAGCGAAGTTGCATAAAACCATCTTTCGCATGATTGCAGGGCTATGTAGACAATCAGAAGGAAGTGATGTGAAGTCGCGACCATTGTGTTCGCAGCATCGCAATGACGAAGCAGATAGTTAAGAGAATAAGCCACGAAGGGGTGAAACAATTAGCAGAATAGCCAAGCGCAACATCGCAACTTGAAATACAAACAATGAAGAAAAAGATGAGATGGGGCGAGAAAGACTTGTTCGCAACATCACAAGTCAAAAAAGTCAAAAGAGAAGAAGAATACGTGGAGAGAGAAGATGGACACATCAGCCAAGAAGCAATTATTAGTTAGAAAGAAGTTGCAAAGTTGAAAAAGGCAGTTGAATGCCGAATCTTGATGATTTGCTAGAATGAACTAGAGTGGAGATAAAAGTTGAAGGTCCCCGGATGGCACAGAGAGTTAGAGAGTTGGAGAATTAGTGATAGAAGAATTATAGAAGCTAGCAGAAAGTAAATTTTCAATAGATAAAGTTTTCTTGAATGTAATGTAATCAGAATTCAATAGAAGATATTTCTAGTGTGTTAATCAATTTTAGTCTACAATTTTTTTTATGTTGGTAGAGCTTAGTAGGGTAGAATTTTGTTACGTAGGAGTAGCTCAATAAATGGATTATTCTTGATCTCTGTGTTTAGTCAAATGGATTATTGGAATCAAGAAGAATCCTTTGTACATATGTTCTTTTCTTTTATGTTTGTGCGTGTGGTGGAGCTAGCTCTAAGTTCAAGCAAAGCCTAGGTAAGCAAGGCATGACTCGGTTAAGAAACTTGCAGAGAGAGGAGAAGAGAGTAGAGGGAGTATGATTGATCTTTATCAGTCATGAGAAAAAATGGTGGTTTGATAGTCTTTTCGGTGGGTAGGAAGCTTTGAGAAGGGGAAGAGGTTCCTCTACTACTAAGGTCAGGTAATAACCCTAGGGGTTCAAGAGTGAGTCTAAGGAGTTTTAGAAGAGAGTAGAACTTAGGGTGGAAGGCGACCTCCCCATCAAAAACCATTGTAAAGAAGGAGGTGATGAACTGATTTGAGTGCCATCTTGGGGGAAGAATCTGCTAAAGGGTGTGGTCCTAGAGTCTCCGTATCTCCTGAAGATAGAGCGAAAGGCACCTTTAATCTATATATGTGAAAAAGACTGGTAGAAACTAGGCCTCTCTAAATAAGTAGTAGAATCTCCCTCTGATCTTATACTAGATGGGGCAACAAAAAATGAAGTGAGACTCTGTCTGAGCTTCCCCCAAATCGCAAAGTTGGCAAATATTATCCTCTCTAGCCAAATGGTGGTCAGTTTGGATGCGGAGCCATTGGAGTCCACTATGAAAGAGCCAAGAGGGATACGGAGAGCATGAGATCAAATTGTTATTTTTGGGATTCCATTTGGGGAGACATGGAAATAAGATAGAAGGCTGGTTTGAAGAGATTAGAAATTAAGATGTTTAAATGAGAAGCCTTGGAAGACTTTAGCTACAAGAACAATATAGAGTTGCCTCTTTCTATCTACATTTTGACAATAAATTAGTTGGAGTTTGCAAATTTGGTTAAAGAGCTCATTATGAATTATATTAAGATGTAAAGAAGATCCACTATTGAATCCCTTGAGTGTTTAATTCATTAAGGAGAGTTCTAGTGTTGATCCCTCTGCATCAATTTTTGGTATTAGAGCTCAGGAAAAGGTTTGGGAAGTGGAAGAGTTTTATGATTTGATTTTTGTTAGTGGAGTTTTATTGGTTGCATACGTTTTGTTCACTCGCTACAAGAGGTGGACATGGAGGTCAGCATGAGGGCCTTAGGAGGTCCAAGTTGTTTGCCAAAAGTCTTGGGGAGAGAGTGCATGGAAGGAACTCCCAGGTGAGGCAGAGAAATTGTTTGTGTGTGTGAGATTCAGTAGAGGAGTGGACTTTTGTTTGGAGGCAACCATTACAAATTTTAGTGATGAGAATCTCAGTTTGAAGAAATGGTTCAGTAGAGACATAAAAGTGAAGAGGGAGACGGAGTTTCATATTTTTTCAGGTTTCAGTCAAGCATGCTTCCATGGGACATGGAAACTTTTCAAATTTGGGAGTATGGTGCAGGAGCACGTTTGCGATAAGAAGTCTAGTGGCAATAGGAAGATAGCATGCAGAATTGTATTGCAACAGGAAGTCTAGTAGCGACAGGAAGATAGCATGCAATATTATTAATGCAGAATTTTATTGCAACAAGAAGTCTAGTGGCGAGAGGAAGACAGCATATAGTATTATTAATGCAGAAGTTTATTGCAACAAGATGTCTGGCGGCAACAGGAAGGCAACATGCAATATGAGTAAAATGCAATAGTTTTGCGACAAGAAATCTGACAGCCACAGGAGGACAGCATATTAAAATGTAGAAGTTTATTATAAAATTTAAATGATGCCCACTTGTCATTGTAACTGATGGAATATGAAGTCATAGAACTGAAACAAGAAGAGTCATTCTGTAACTGCCCATGAACAATATATAATGGGCTGGAGTTTTTGAAAAGGACACCAAAAGAATAGTTTAAAATGTAGTCTTATCAATTTTCTCTGGACAGACATTTCTTTTATGTAGTTTTGTTTAGTTTTCAATAAAGATTCCCATAGTTCAGTTTCAGATTTCTTCTTCTATTTCTTGGTGTCGTCCTTGTAAAGAATAAAGTTTTAACCTTTTTTATTGAGTCATGTAACTAATTCAATCATGTATAGAAATATTGCAGAAGATGTATTAATCTCTATTTGTGGGTTTTCAATTTAGAGTTGTTTACATGGGAGTTCATACAATTTGGATTCAAGTTTGAAATATATTGACAAATAATAACAGATTTTCTACAGGAAGGTTTCATCTTCCTGTCATTTTAGGACATAACCATGTTACTGTAGATTTGCAAAAAGAATATATGTTTATTTTCAGTTTTCCTCTATTCTGGTTTTTTTTTATGACACATTTGGAAAGACATATTTGTGGATATGCCGAAATGCACAGAATCTGAGTAAAGAGTTCATTTTAAATCTTATTGTGATGTAGAGAAAAATCCATTGTTGAATCCCTTGAGTGTTTAATTCCTTAAGAAGAGTTCCAGTGTTGATCCCTCTACATCAGCATTCAGGTAGTACTGGAAGGGGGGAGGCGGTCGATGTTGATCCTGACAGACCCCAAAAGAGACAAAGCTTGAGCGAACCAACAACGGGCTTGATTAGTGGGGTCCAAGTATGCAATAGCCTTTGAAGAGCAATAGGCAAGTTAGAATATTTGTGACACCCCTCCAAGGAGTCTGCAAAGCCCCGTAGGTGATGTAAGAACCAGACCAAATCAAAAATAGTACAAAGTCTAAAAGGATGGGCCCCAAACTTGGCTAGAACAATACTGTGCAGGGTAGATTGTCTACGCTTGATAATATACCTAAGAGGAATAATCTGGACTCGCTCCACAGAGACCCACTTTGATTCAAGTAAAGATGACCCCCGAACGATGGAACCATATATCATAATCGATCTAATCAATGCATCTAAAAGACTTAGCTTGGAACTAGTGTCCTAGAAATGATGCCTAAAGCATTCTCTCAACAAGGGCCAGAGAGCCATAGCCCTTGTTGATGCGAGGCTAAGATGCTGATCTAAGCTGAAGCGAGGTCCCAAGAACCTAACCCTCAAATAAGTGTATGAGGAAGCAATCTCAATCACCTTGCCTTGGAATAGAAAGTAGAGGTGAGAGGTCTTAAAACAATTGAAGACCATTACCTTGGTCTTGCCCAGGTTCATCGTCAGTTATCGAAGATTGTAGAAAAAAGTAAGGTCATCAAGGAGTCTCTAAAGCCTCCTGGAGAGGAGGCCATGAGGACCACATCATCTACAAAGAGAAGTATAGAGTAATGTTTCCAATGGCACACCCAATTTCCCTAGAGGGAGAAACGCCAATAGGAAGCACCCAAGGGCAACACCAGAGGGAAACACTCGAGAGCAACAGTTGAGCAAAACGCCCAAGAGAAGGTACCCGAGGGAAACATCTGAGGGCAAGTACCTTAGGGCAATGCCTTAGGGAAAGTACATGAGGGCAACGCTAAGGGAAAGAACCCATGGGAAATGCTCCCAAAGTAGTCATAGAAGCTATTGGAAAGGCTATCAAGATAGTTGTACGAGGTAATAGTCGTACAATGCTAAAGGATGATCGACCGTCGTACATTATAGTGGTCATATGGTGAGCAGTTTGGGTGTGCGGTGAAACAGATCTGATTGTACGAAGAGGAGAAGTGAATGTAAGGGAGTCAATGCGAGATGGGATTTGACCGTACAGTGTTTGTATGGTGGTGTTTCCTTGTGTACAGACGCCCTTCGACCAATTATGACTCGATGTGTGAATTCTTCCTTAGGTAAGGTACATGTGATGATGTTGTACAGTGGTACTGTGTTCTCTGCTAATGATCTTGTGTTAAATATGTACTCTTTCGAAGTACAAATAGATGGAAATAATACACATCGAACAAGGAATGATTGCCAATTAAATAATATTCATATATTTAGAGCTTAGTTACAATAATGAAAGCACTCCAAATTTGCTAGATCCGAAGCAAAACAAGCAAAGTGGAATAGGGTGAGGGTTGAATCCCACCGAAACCAAGATAGCCAAATAGGGAAGGTCTTCCACTTCCAAAATGGCAAAACTAAGTAGAACTTCAACAAGAATTTGCAATACGATAAAATAATTCCAGTTGAATACCAAATACATCCTACCTGTTAGTCATAAATACCCCGTCGGAGGAATACCCCTGAGGTGTACAATAAGTACTGACATGGAAACAAACACCTACGACCAAAATAAAAGATGGGCCCGAGATACACATAAATCAATCAAAACCCCAAATACAAATATTTTTATTTTATTAATTTGGAGCTCATATTTATTAGTTAAAAGTTCTTTTTATTATAAAATTTAAATTCTGGGACCAATTCATTAATTACTTTAATTTATTTATTACAATAAAATTTAGGAACATCATAGATAGAGATCAACACTTAGTGTAAGTAACAGTTATCCCCAAGGAGTAAGTGTCTACATGAACCCCTCCAACTCATTAATGTAGAGTCCAAACAAAGTGGGAGACTAAGGTAGCCTTGTTTCACCCCAATGGCCCTGTGGATGAAGTCTAACATCCTGTGAGGAGTCCTAATGCAACCAACCACTATCTCATAAAGTCTCATGATAGCACTCAAAAGAATCACCAAGATACCAATGTCTCGCAGTCTCTGGAATAAGGTTGTTCTAAGAACTAAGTTGAACACCTTGTGGAAATCCACAAATCAGTAGTAGACCTTTGAGGAGAGATGGCGTGCTTCCTCAATAATAGCTCTAAGAGTCAAGATGTGATCCATAGTCTGAAAATCTGGTCAGAAGCCCACTTGCCCCCTAGCCTAAATGTCTTTGATCAAGCTCTCAAGAAAAAAAGTCATGTAACACTATGGTATATAGTTTAGAGAAAGTGTACCCCACCATGATGGTCCTATAATTGTCTGGATCTGATGTGTGCCCAGCCTTTTGAATTAGATGAATGATATGATGCAACCAAGAGGGGAGGAATACTGTGTAAACAACCTTGTTAAAAAACTCTGTGAGAAATGGGTCCAAAACTATGATGCCAACCTTTAAGAGTTTCACCCTAAACCCTTCCTCATCCACAGCCCTTCTACTATTCATGGATCTAACTGCCTTGCTAATGTTGGTGAAGGTGAAAAGGTGGCAGTGAGGGGGGGGAGGGGTGACAATGAAGGAGGGATGGCAAGGGATAGCATAGAGAGTTGCGGTATGTAAATATAAAAATGTCCCTAGATCAATTATCTAGGCAATTATTTTTTATTTCAACACTTTTATCAATTTAGATAGAAGCAATAAATTGATTACTTTAAATAAATTTGGAAATTAATCTAGATGAAGATTCTAGATGCGATTGGAACTCAAATTAAAAAAATGAAATGGATATGGAATCTGAATTCGGGAAGGCGAGACTATTTGACTGTAACATGGAATTGACATTCATCATTTTATGAAGCCATAAGAAGTTGTCGATATTATATTTCAACATTGTACAAACATCAATGAATATCAAACATAACATTTGAGTTTGACAAATTAACACTGAAGTAATATTTTTAATTTTTATGGTGGTTTTTCTTATAATATAATGATGTGTAGTATGCTAAACTTAATTCCTGGTTTTTGGCTGCAAATACATGTGTATTTACTATTTATGATTCTTATATGTATTTTGTACAAATGAACCCAAAACAAACCCATCAGAACTTTTTAGCCAAATCCATGTAGCCAGCAACCATATGTGAACTCGAATCAACTACTTAGTAAGTTTTCTATAATTAGTAATTCTTTGTACATAAAAGCCTATGCTCTGCAGAATCTCAGGTACAAAAAACACCAGCAAATCACTGTATCTGAATTCCATATAAAAATACTGGCTAATAAAATATTAAAAAGTGACTTAGTTTGCTCTTTCAGTCTTTATTATCATATTTAAAACCTGAGCAAAATCCTCTATAAGCCAGTCTAAATTTTACAATACATTAATTACCATCTGTCCAACCAGGAGGATGACTTTTGAAAATAACAAAAAATGCAACCAAAAGCAGGTGACAGAAGGTGGAAACTAAACCGGAGAAAAAAGATTGCATAATACCATTACACTATGTCCTTGATTTGCTCGTATATACAGTTGACCATTTTCTTCCAGCAGGCTAAAGCGTTGTTTATTATCATTCTTTACAGCCTGCACATTTGAAGAATTCTAGTAAGAGTCAACTTTCAAAGAAAAAAAGACATTTATTGTTAGGCACAAAAGTAGGAAATAATATTTATAATAGTATATGAAAACAAAACTATGTGATGAATCTTTCACAGAAATCAATCCCTCTATATTCTTGTAGGATGTAACCCCTGTCAACTGATTATCCTAGGTAATATGTGTGTTTGCTATGTAACTTCATATCTTCTTCCTGGTGCATTAAGAGTCATCCACGCCTCAGTAACATCTAGCATATGATGCTTCACTGTAGATATAAACTGTGCATTTCTATCTAAACTGAATATTTGTGCTCAAAAACTGATGATTCAAACTAACTGTGAAGCCCAAACATGATTCCAGAATGAATTCATCACTGAATCCTCTAAATTAGATCTTCACTAACATGGAGGATGCTCCTTGCAAGGGTTTGTGTCCTCAAAAACAAGATGAACAGGCCCAACCCTATGCAAATGAGTTCAACAACTGTCTCTTATAGACCCTCAAAACCACATGCCCTGCCACGACATTCACCTTATTTATAATTTATAAAAACCTTATCCCTCCCCAAAATTGGTGCCTGCCGCAAAAAGTCAATTTATTCAATATTTCCCCAAAAAACATTTCTAATTTAACTTGGGCACTCATATAGTCAAATAAATTAAATAACAATAAAGTTAAATATGTAATTTAACTTTATAAATTAAATGTTATCTAAAATAAATACATTAGACCACATTAAAACCCATGGCCTGGAATATAAACATCTAATGTACCCACCAACATTCCCAAAATAGAAACATTGTCAACTGACCAAGTTAGTGTCCAACCTGACACTTCATAAAATAAGTATGTCAAAAACTATCCAAAACCACTCCAGAAAAGGCCATTGTGTGAAACTCAACTGACTGAGCTCAACGCAAAATCTATAAAACTATTACCTTGAGTTCCCTAACCCAAACTCCTTATCCTGCAAGAACCTGCTAAATAGGCTAACACACCCTAGCAAAGTGCTAAGGAAGGGAACATTGCCATGAGTGCATGGACAAACCCAAGTCCCCATTTTTTCTTTTGACTGAACATCCAAACCCAGACCTGCACCAATACCAGGACCTATAACTTAGCAAGTTACAATAGTAACAAACACAAACGACAAGGGTTGCAACATGCAATATGAATTTCTATTACGATAAATATGATTACAATAATCAAACGGGTGGATTAAAGTAAAAATAAATGAAGATGATGCATGTCCACGAGATCATAGATAACACATTTAGAAGGTGTGTTAATCAACTAAGATAGAGGTTCCCTTGATGAGAGAAGGGTAGGACTTAATTTTCATTCATCAAAGGTTGATGGAGTAATTGTGGCACTTGATGATCTTAAATCAAAGTAAACACATGTCAATATTAGATTAACAAAGTAAAAGAAACCTACCTAAGCAGATCACCAAAATAGTTTATCCTAGGTGCATAAAATGCAACAAAGAAAACAACTAAATGCAAAAAATAAAATAATCCACCAACAAATGCCTTAAGAATATAACTTTGGCTACCAGGTAATTTCTCATCAAAACATATTAACTTACTAAAAGAAAAATTACTGCATCTTTCATAACTAAAGAAAGGTATTCAGATTTATAAAGAAACATTGAAATGAAATATTTTCCATAAGAACAATTTAATTACCTCATGTACATCATCGATAGTGTGTGAACATAAGGGAATACCAGCAAAGGTTTTTACTTTCAACTGTAGTAATTGATCAACTGGTACATATCCATCAGGGCGAATATTCAAACTTAACTTCTCTGCCCTGTGGCGAAGAATAGCAGTCCTGCAAGTATAATTGCCTGTGTTAAAAACTTTTAACTTCAGAACACAGATTAGGATCTGATGCATGCAAGCCTTAAAAGTATATGGCTAACTCAAAATCAAAACATTGTTGTATTAGTACAAGAAATCCTCTGTAGCAAAAATCATGCTTAAAAAGTGAAGAAAATGAAAAATAGATTCAACGTTGTGCAATGCAAAAGACAGTAGTGTGTCATTTTCCTCAAACCCTCACTGTGTTTTTTTGCTTTTTTTTCTTCAGCTAAAGTTTTGTCTTATTAATTAGTATGTATTCTCTTTGTACTCAAATATGCTATAAGATATAGTTTCATAGAAAAGAAGCAGCAAATTCTATTCATCAGCATTTTAATTATTTTAGGACTAAACCGCAAGCTAAAATCTATGATCATCCAATATGTATTTTTATTTCTACGCACATGCTTTTGGTGTCATGACAATATCTTTTGTTGTGATGCATCTACATTTAAGGATTAGAGCTTGGCCTTTAATATAACTGGAAAGATATAGAAGATTAGAACAACCCTACCAAAGAATGAAATGCATAGTGGTCCAAATTTCGTATTCTATCATACATGAGCTGACAAGCCTCTGTCTATTTTGAGTTTGTGCATGATGCTGAAATTAAATGCATAAACTTGAGCAACATATAAGGTAAATAGAAAGAAACTCTCATTTTGATTTACATAAGGGTTGTTCAATACTTCAAATACAAAATATGTTGGAAGTTACCTTGAAAACTACCTGTTGTAAGGTTTTCACACCGTCACCCCAGTGCAAATGGAGACCCCCTCTTTTTGCTCATTGTTAGGTTGGTTAGGTTTGTCAATGAATTTGGCAATTTAGAGTTTTAGAGGACCATGGGGTGACAAAGATCAAGTGGCTAAGTTGTGTTCTTTAAAGTAGGAATGTTAAAATTGAAGTCTGTCAAGGTGATATTATAATAGGTTGAACATAAAATCCTAAGCATATTTAAATTTTGGCTGGTCAACTAGCCCGAAATTCTATATGAAGGCATATTACATGCATAAGGGCCTTAAAATCCTTATTAAAGCTGATCTTTCACTTTCAAAATGGCCAAAATCTAAGCAAAACCATTTTTTCTTTGTAAAAATACACAAAGTCCAGACTATACATGAATTTCTCTTTATATTCAGATCAAAATTCGGATTATATATGAATTTTCCTTCATATTTTGAACAAAATCCAGTTTTAACATGAATTTCCCTTGACAATTTGATTAAAGTCTGGACTATAAATAAATTTCTTTTTATATTTTGATCAAAACTTAGACTTAGCATGAATTCTCCTTCTTATTTTGGCATATTCAGAAAAAATTCAAAGTGTTGGAGGTCAAAATCCTTACATACCAGGAATTTCCACCACTTTGGATAATGTTTGCTTGAAAATTATCAGTGTTTGAAAAATCCAAACCAATGTTGTTTTTCCCTTGGAGGGAGTTGGGAGTTGGGAACTTTTTCTAAGTTTGGGAAATGTCCAGACACGGGTTATTTTTCCCCTAAGACTAAGCATGGAATGTGGAAAATTTTCTAAGTTTGGAAGTTGTCCAGACTAAGGGCATTTTTCCCTTGGGTGGTAAGTATGGATTCCAAAAAAATTCCAAGTATCAAATTTGTCCAATCTAAGTTAGTTTTTCCTTCGGTGGTAAGTTTCGATTCCAAAATAATTCTAAGTATCAAATTTGTCAAATCTAAGGTCGTTTTTCCCTTAGGGAGAATAAGGAAGTCTGAACATGGGTGTTTTTTTCCCTCAAGGGGAGAATGGAATGCAAAATCTTTTCTAAGTATGATAGCCATCCTAGCTAGGGTCAAATTTCCCCTTTGGAACTGTTATTTTTCTCAGACTGCTGCAATAATAATATCACTGTCATATTTTGACATCGATCTCTTTGAATTTGTATGAGGAATAAACCGAAAAGAGACATGTTCCTTCATTAATATAATGGAAAACTTAATTATAGTTGTGTGTGTGTGTGTGTCTATGTATATACATACATACATACATATATGAATCATTGTAATTATATTAATTTCTCTTTGATCTCACAAGTTTATGCTACTAAAACTACCAAAACATCAACACTCCCTCTTAGCTAGGGAGGATAAACACGACGCGTATTACACCATTGGTAATACTCGGTATGCCAATTTTTAAAGATATCTTTGATTAGAAGATATCCACCATTTCAATATCATGAGTATTGGTCTTCCAGAATATCAACACATGATATTCACCAAAAACTCAAATAAAATTGATATCACATCTGATATCATGAGTATTGATCTCCCTAAATATCAATATTCAATATTGTTAGATCCCAATTTTTGACTCAATTTGAAATTGTTCATATAGTTGTTGAGGTGTAATGTGAAGTCAGTTGACAGGTAAAAATACTTATGATTCATGTGAAGATGACATGTTGGTTAACCGTTATGATGTTATTATACCATTATCTTGAAAACTTGGAAAATGGTTATTCATTATAAATTCATGGGAAATGATATGGTGGTTAGCCATTATGATGGTTTATGAATAACTTGTTATAGTAATTGTGATTATATTGAGAAATATGATATTCCCGTGGGAATCTTTTTCTGCAGGAGCACATTGAAGGGGGGAAGCATTGTCAGAAAGGAATTGGGCACGGAGGCACCACCTATAAATAGGTGTGAGTCCTGAACCACCTTGGCTAAGGGTAAACAACTAGGCAAGCAAGAGTATACATTGGACAACCATGAGCTAATCAGATAAATTATATATAACTTAATAATTAAAGAAATCTCTAAGCATGAACTAAACTATGATCAAGTTGGTACCTTTATTAGTGTTATTTGGTTGGAGCCTCCTAGTGTTAAGCATGTCCTAACATATCAACACCATGATACCTAAATATCTATACATGTACATGTATTAACAAGGTCTTGTCCTTTAACATGGACTATGTATGGATGTATTGTGTTGGCTCCTAATAGGGTCAAGTCTCCTAACCGGGACACTTTTTACTAGTGTGTTATCTTGTGGGTTTCATTCTATTGGCTAAAAATTGTGTATGTCATTGACGACTTACAAAATTGTGACTTAAAGAAACATTTCATGAGATTTATCTCTCCTCTCAGCAATAGGGGAGGCTCCCTTCTTACTGTAGGTGGCTTCGATAGGAACTTAGCTGAAATGACAATAAGAATGGTTCTCTTGATCAATCCCTCTTTTTTCAGGAATGATTTGCATACAACTATAACTTTCCAACTTAACAAAAAGTGCCTTATTGCTACGATAATAGAGGTGACCCTGGAATTGACGTGAGAACAACACTAGGGGTAGCAATTTACTTTTTATATTTTGTGAAACAAAACAGGAACCCAAAGTCTCTTGCATTGTCTCGGATGAAGACTCAAGATGAATAACCAGTAAGGCACAAAGTCTCTTACTGGATACTCTCAAATTCAATTAAAACACTTACAATTGAAGCCCAAAGTCTTCAACTCTAAGTGATTACAGCCACTACTATCTATTACCATCTGTCCTCTTGCAACACAAAGTCTTCAAAAGTTCAATTTGGCTCTGAATGCAATAAGCAGCTTGAATTCTGCATGATTAAGTTCAAATCGCTCATGATCAATGCTCAAAAACTCACAGTCAATATCCTGAAAATGTTGTCACATAACACCTTGAATCAACACAAAGTTTGAAAGAAAGTTGTCTCTTTTATTGATAGCAATTTAGATTTACATCCAAGCACAAAGTTTTAGAGTGCACATATAAACTGACAAAATTCTCTTCCCTTCCAAAAGATGATTATTTACAATGAGCTCCCTCCTATATATAAGAAAATAGGAGAGAGAAAGGTGGAGAAGAGCGAGGAAATCTTCAACCACCTTGACTTAATCTCTAACAAACTTCTAACTAACTAATTTGACTTATCAAAGTTGCATGCCTAATGCGATTGCAACTTGATTACATGTTACAACTTTGCACATATTACTGTCACATGCAATTACATCTTGTTTTTCAATTACATATAATATGTCAATTACAAATACATGATAGGTGATGAAAATAATCCAAGTGCCTCCACAAGACACTACTTTTATTACATCATCCTTTTTCTATCTTCATGTTGCTATAGGATGCTTAATGGTCGACATGCTCGGGTTTGGTGGAAGCTTTTGAATTGGAACATGAACTTGCATCCTTGCTTGCTCTATGGTGTAATGGCAATTATTTCTTGGAAAACACATTTGTTTCTTTTCATCTCCGTTTTGAAAACAGTTTATGCATTCAACCATTCTCATCTCATTGTAAGCTCCATTATGTGAGCGCTCTTGCTTTGTGTTCCTCTTTCTTCTTTGCATGTCTGAGGTTATGCATGTTGTCATTATTGAGTTTCCAGAAAAACCAATGTATGTTCTTTAAAGCATAGATGGGTTCATTGCTCGCTTTTGATGTGTAAAAACATGGATTTGGGAAAAGTATGAATAGGGAAAATGAATGAAATGATTAAGGATAGAAAATGAACAAATAGATCAAGCTCAGAATGGCTCAAATATGAGTAAAATAGCCAAAAACAGGTTTTTTGGAGTGAATTGCAAATACGACCGGCAAGCTTGAAATTAAGTGAATAAGGGGAAAAATAAGTAACACGTTGGGCATAGCACGTTTTAATAAGTGCAATAAGTGATACTCTATCCAGCAAGCATGTGGGAGAAACTTCAACCATAAGGTAGCCATATGGAGGTCTATGGAATACATGGTGGTAGGGTTTTTATCTTGCATTCGCCCATGAGGAAACTTGCATTTCCTTTGAGAATGGGATTTTACACACGACTACATATACAAGTAATATGAAAATTTGCAAATGCAACTTGGAGATGAAGACAGAAGATAGAAGGAGCAACTTCATGTACATAAAAGAGATGCAATCTGAAAATGGAAATGACAAAGATTTGCAAGAACAAACAAAGCAAATATATACATAAATGCCTAAGGAATTTTACCTCAACACAACCAAGAATGAGAAAGCAAGTCTTTATCCAAAACTTGAGCAAATCTAAAATAAATCCAAGAGATTTAGGGTTTTAGATTTGTCTAAAGCCAAAGACTTAAATAGATTTTGAAATCCAAAAAACATGGTTCGAATTTGGACATGTGGAGATGGTTAAAGAAATACAATGCCCGAAATGTGGAACAAACTTTGACCTAGCAACTCCACATGCAAGAGCAAGTAAAAACAACGCCTAGGCAAGAGATTAACTTGCTAAAATGATGACAAACAAGTTTGAAATGATAACATTTACCCTAGAAAGCTTCTTGAAGGGATTCAATACAAAAATGCCTAAGAATGCAAGGTATTTTGGTGAAAATCATGCCCAAAACGGGCTGTTTTTTGCAAAACGCATATGTGCAAAGCATATGCAAATCCTCCAAAAATTGCCACTCTTGCTCTTAGTGGGAAAACATGGACTTAAAACGCCCTTTAGAGAAGCATTAAGAAGTCAAAACATACGCATTCGAAGCAAAAATTGCCACCTAGAATGAATATAGCATTTTTAAGTCAAAACTATTCAAGTATAGCATCAGTCGAAGTGATATACTCATTACATTGAGTATTCATATTCATGATTTATATGAATATTGTTTTATGTCTTATATTATTGATAAGAATAATATATATATTATATATGTATATTATATATTATTATATAATAGTATAATAATATAACAATATATTACATATATGGTTACTATATTAATATTATATATACTTAAAAGTGAGTTATACTTATAGTTAACTAAAGATGATTAACTATGGGACATGTCTCTTGAAGAGACATGTCTCTTCTTCTCATATTTATATGAGAAATCTGCATTTGGAAATCATCAATAACAATGGCCATGATTATAAATTTGCAGAAACAATCTTAGTTACTCTAACAAAAATGTGTTTTTGAAAGCCATTTACATGTGTTTAAAATGTATGCCTTCTCTTGAGAAATCGCCAGTTAGAGTATTAAGAAAAACACATATTTTGGAAGTAAAGACATGTATTTAGAAACATGTAAAACCATCTAAAATCGCCACTCAGTTTATTGGCTTTAAGACTTAGTGGAGAATGCGTTTTTGAAAGTCATTTACATTTTTATTTTTTTTGGATAAAAAAACATATGTGGTTGGGCTCAAATTCGCCACTTTTGACTTAGGCTAAGTGAAAGTAAGTTTTTAAAACATCGTATACATGCAATTGGGTCAAAAATCGCCACCTATGTCTTTGAAAAGCTTTTGCATATTGTAAAAGCATGCAAATTGATTATAAAAGTCCACTAAGTGATTATCTTAAAAGATGTATATGCAATGAGTCTTAAAAACTCCATTTGAATGCATTAAAATAAACTATATATGCAACCACATGTGTAAATGAGTTAGACTTTCTCACTTACATTAATTGAATTAGTTTTAAATATGTAAATACATATTAATAACCCACTTAAGACATTAAAATATGCTATTGCATATAAAAAGTCCATTTTATTTTGATGTTGGGAATTATAATTTACTGGGAATGGATTTTCCTGAAGTATTTTGCACATGGATGTATGCAATATGTAATAAAAATCCCACTTTTATGCACTTAAATTGTCTCGTGTATTTAGATTTAATATCTAACTATACTTTTTAATAAAGTAACATTAAAATATAGTCTAGAAATAGGATATTTTTATCAAACATAAAAAACTATGGTCAAAGATATTTTTATCAAACATAAAAAACTATGGTCAAATCAACTCAAAATGAGTTGAAATTTTAAAATGGACCACAAAATCCACTTTAAATATTAAATATAACTTTATATCATGCAATTGCCAATAAAGCCCACTTTAATGAGGTTTTTTAATAAAAATACGCAGTTGACCTGAAACAACCCACTTTTTCCCTTATAACTTGAGCTCGACAACTCCAATTTGGCCTAAGTTATCTCAAATCGAGTGGAATTTCAAGGGCTATTCACTTAAGGCAAAAAAAAGAACAAAAAACTATTTATAACATAAAGAAAAACAATGAAAAAATATGAAAGTTCACCAAAAATCAAGTATTTGCAGTGCAAGAAGGAAAACTCCTACCAAATTGAGGATAATCTCAAATAGAAAACCTTCAAAAGAACACATAGACAAGACCGCACAAAGAACAATTCGGAGATAATGAATTGTTTTCATGATGCCTCATCAAGTGTTAAAACAAAGAGGATGCGCCTACGAATCCATCAAAAAATTGCGTAGGGTTGCCTCAATTTTGTGATGAGGACAACAAATTCCCACCAAGGTTTTCCCTTGGTTGGGATTTCCTTGAGAACAAATAATGGTGTTATGAGTTCTTTTGTGGTGAACGGTTTATTGTTATGCTTTATTGTTTCAGTATTGTATGGTATTGTTGTAAAAAGGCTAGATTGTTTAAAAGTGTTGCAATACTATTTTGCCCCCTCTCAATGTTGCTTAATCCTAATAGCATGATCTCTGTGAGGAAGTAACATTGAGACATTTGCTTTAACCCTTCCTAATACATATTTAAATAAATAAATACTTCTTTCTTCTTCCAAATATTTGCAAGTCCAAGAATTGATCTCAATCTAAAAGTACATGTAGCTAATATGATTTCATTGTTTTCATCCCTTCTTTTATCACCTACAAATGTGAGTATTCCTCTTTGAATCCCTTTTGTCTCCTCCAATAGTTCCTTCCAAAGATGTTTTTCGACCATCCCATGTATGCCATCAATATGCAATAAAATTGCAATAGTGTTATCTTCAGTAACTTTCAATTGATTCTCCAAAACATGTGAACTAGCAAGTCCATGAGAGAAATTAGATACGCATGAACTGAGTGTCCTTCATTACACATATCAATGCCATTAATGTCATTTTTCATGCCCAACTGTATATAGGAAGTGGAAAAAGCACTATGGTCAAAAGTAGATCCATCCCAAAAATGACCTGCACTATATGTAGGAACCAATACACCCAAACCAACATGGGCATCAACACTCAAACAAGATGTCAGCATGCCCATCAAATGCACTAGTTTGAACAGCCTTGTAAGATCACTAACATCTTTCCCATGATCACGTGTAGGCTAATAGTTAATTTTTCTTCTTCTTTTTCCAAATATACTATAATCTGCAAACTCAATGAGTTCAACTCCTCTTCAGCCGCTGCCTCCCCTTTAGTTTCTCCAAAGCATTGGTTCAGTACTTTTTTCACAATCACCTGATTCAATGACAACTTCATGATGCTTTTCTTCAACAGTTGGTTTGAATTTTTGTTCACCCATGGGCTGAATAGTGACCGTTGAAAACTCCTCATATAAATTTTTGCGCAAGTACATCATGAGCTAACTAATGATATTTTTTCTTTGCCAAAATAGTCTTGTTATGTAGCCTTGGAAGAAAGTCCATCCAATCAATGAAGGGTATCATATTCATCAAACATGTTGAGTACTTCTTCCCTTTTATCTTGTTGGGAATTGGACACAGTCCTTCATGAATTTTCTCATACTAGGCATTTTGATAATCCTCCAATTGTACCCAACAAGATGACCAGTTCGATGCTCCGATACCCCTATAAGATTCCTTACTAATTCTGACCCAAAATTTCATCACAAACCACACATGAACAAAGTAGACACTCAGTGAAACACTTGTATGAATATAACGTTCAGAATTTTATCACATATTCTTCAAAGTAGTTTTGTCAAACAATTGGTATGTAATGTCTAATCTGTTTTTTCCTGAATCCTTATCAACTAATGATGATTGAGTTCTAGTACCAAACTTCATATAAATTCCACAAGTTCCTAGGCACATTTTGTAATGTTCATGCTATAAAATAAATAAATAATCAAAGCATTATTTATGGGCCGATTGATTTAGTATATCTCGGACCCACTTTTATTTTAATTGTTTATGCAAGTGTTGTCATCGGTTGTCTTTGTAAACCCTCAGGAGTTCCTTCGAAGGGTATTTAAGCACATTAAGTAGGTAGTAGTTGGCATGCAATCTGAATTATCTTCTTTATACTATGAATTCCTGTTGGAGTTCTTTGTTGCTCGCCATTTCAAAAGTGAAAGGTCTTGCCTATTTGGCAATCTGGAGTTTCGGTGGGTGTCATCCCCTCCCTATTATGCTTGGTGTTTCTATGCATAAATCTGTGGTTAAATCTAGCAAGTTGAGCGCCATCCGTACCTGACTCTTTTTTGCTCAACTAGTTATTATTTGGATAATGGTTTTCCATCAATTGTGTTCCTACTCTTAATTACTATCGAAGATACTACATTCACCCAGGATATCATTCTTCCTTCACTACTTGACTACTTCCAGTACCACCTCCGCCAACTCCATCCACATCACCAAGTAAACCCTCCCTTCCATCACCACATGTCTGGGCATCATCAATATTGGAGCAGACCATCACACCGTACAACCTCTATATGGTAGCCACATTTACCGTACCCCATCACCCACGTACACCAAGTTCCCAAAGATCAAGCAAGTCATCGTACGACAATTTATGGATCCAACGTACAGACCCCAACTGCCTCCATCCATTGTACGAGAGTCTACCTCCACCATCTGCCAACTCCTTCGACCTCCTCCTCCACGTATGAATCACATTGCCACTGTACGAAGGTTCAGGGTCACCATACAGCCATTGTAAGTCTTTGTACGGCATATAAAGCCACCGTACACCTCATAGGGTCACTGTATGCTAATTCTCGAAACACATTGTGCCTTCTATATTTGCCATAGGAATTTGCAAAGACATTGAACCTCCTCACCTAGACAACAAGAACATTATAGTAGTATCAAAGCAAAAGATCCTGCCAACCTAGGACAATGAATGAAAGTTTATCGTTGGAAAAGGAGGAGATCCCACTCAGTTGATAGAATGGCAAATCAAGAACCCGCTCCTACGGAAGTCATGGCACTATTGAGGGATCTTTCAAGGAATCAGGCACAGATCAATAACACTCAGCAACTTATGGAACAAACTCTTTGAAAACTAGTAGGCAATAAGATATTTGGGGAACAAAATGGTCATAGTACCGACTCGATTTCAGGAAAGGCGAGTCCTCATCCGACACGCTCTTGACCTTCCATGCCGACTTTCCCTACATGGGCGGAGGTACCATACGAAGGAAGGCAACCAACCTTTGAGGAAATTCAAGAATAGTTGAAAGAAGACTGGAAGAATGTCAACTTCGAAGAGGATATATCCTACAAAGATTACGCAGAATTGAGAATGCGATATACTGGAGGCGAAAACTAAGGATATTTTAACGACGATCTCAGAAAAAAGTTGAGTAAAATAAATCTATCACCATTTGAGGGATCCGGATCCATATATGCCCAAGGATGGGTAATGAAGGTCGATACTTACTTCCAACTTAATCCAATGCCAAAAGAAGAAGCAATTAAATTTGCAACACTCCACTTGGAGGGAGTGGCGCATGAATGGTGGCATCATGGCCCTATTACGCTAGGGTGTGACCAAGTAAATACTTATGCAGAATTAACTGAAAGATTGATAAATCAGTTTGATAGTAAAGATCCGAAACTTAATTTCAAAGAGTTGGCACAATTAAGGCAAACTGGATCGATCGACCAGTACATCACAGGATTTCAGAAACTCTTTGTTTTGGTTACGGACATCTCCAAAAGGAGACGAATAGTGCTCTTCATGGATGGACTGACAAAACCACTAAGGGGTTGGGTAAAAGGTTTCAATCCTGCCACCCTTTCTGAGGCTATAGAAAAGGCGCGAAGAATGGCATCATCATTGACATCATCCTCTCAAGGTTTCTCTCACTCCAAACTATCAGTATTTCTAGGAGACAACGATAACAAACCTCTATCGAAGAAGCCTTCGTTGGATGAAGCTACCAGACTAGAGCTCTGAAGGAAGAAATTATGTTTCAATCTTAGTTACCGATTCGGGATACGAATCCGATTCGGGCACGTGAATCGGATCCGTGGATTCGTGATTTTTTTTTTTTCCCGATTAGGATTCGTGGAGGATTCGTGAATATATATATATATATATATATGTATGTATATGAGTATACATATATATATTACTGATCTTGCCCAAGCCCCAACTAGTAACAGATATATATATATATATAAATATATATTTGTTTGTTTCTCTCATTTATTAGTATATATAATGCATAAAAAGGTCATTTTAGCACTAGAAAGCAAAAAAATATATTTAAAAAAGTCATATTAAATAACTTAGACTCACTTAAACCTGTCGATCCTTGAGGATTCACACTGGATCCTTGAGGATTCGTGCCTGGATTCGTGCAGATCCGGGCAGGATCCTTGTTTTACACAGTGGATTCGTCAAGATTCTTGGGCCACGAATCCTGACGAATCTACTATGTAAAACAAGGATCCTGCCCGGATCTGCACGAATCCAGGCACGAATCCGGATCCGGATCGGACCCGAATCCGGATCCGGCCTCTAGGGCACGAATCCGGTAACTAAGGTTTCAATTGTAAGGAGTCGTGGGAACCTGGGCACAAATGCCTTGGTAAAGAGAAAATACACTACATCGAAGTCATGTCTAATGATGAGGACAATCGAGAGAATCTATCCAAAGAGGACGGTCACCCCCACGACGACACCAAAATGGTTAATTCGAACTGTACGTAGAGGATCGCTGCACTGGTACGGCATAGAGGAACCATCACCTTGACTAGGAGCCTGAGATGTGTGGTATTCCGAGTACGGGGAACCCTTCAAGGACAAAGAGTCGTTGTGATGCTCGATAGCGAAGCCACTCTAAACTTCATAAACTCATCTTTGGTGAAAAGAAGAGGTCTACCTAAAGAGATGTACACAGGATTCTAGGTCAAGGTCAAGGTCACCGAAGGAACACTTTTACCCTGCATGCACCTTATTCCCTAGCTAAGTATCACCATGGCTAATCACACTATGAGAAAGGATTTCTTTATAGTGAACCTCGATGATATGGAGGTTATTCTGGGCATACGGTGGATGAAGACACTAGATGAGTACACACAAAGTTTCAAGCAAATGGACTTCACTTTTTTTGTCGATGGAAAGAAGCTTGTTCTCCATAGGATGGCCAACGAGGGACCGAAGGAAGTTTCGGCACAACGTATGAAGGCCATTTTTTGGCATGATGACATTGCATCGGTTGCACATTGTTTCGTTTAAAAGGACAACGGACACCCCACTGGGATGATGATCTTCAGAATAGCTTGAGTACCCATGATAAAAAATTTATAGACATTCCTCCTGGCATACCTCCCCATCATGGGTTTGAGCATACGATCGAGTTGGAAGTTGGTGCCAAACCAGTTATCACCATGCCATACCATCATCACAAAAAATTTAAGGATGAGATAGAGAAGATGATTCAGGAGCTGCTCGAGAAAGGATGGATCCATCCCAGCTCTAGCCCTTTTGCATCATCAGTAATATTGGTTAAAAAGAAGGATGGAATAATATGCATCTATGTGGACTACCATGCATTGAATAAGAAGACAATAAAAAATAGATACCCTATTCCCATGATTGATGAATTATTGGATGAGTTGCATAGTACGGTTTATTTTTCTAAAATAGATCTCTGTTCCAGATAGCATCAGATCTGCATGCGGGAAGAAGACGTGGAGAAGACAGCTTTTCGTTGTCACTGGACATTATGAGTTCTTGATCATGTTGTTCGGATTAACGAATTCACCATCTACTTTTTAATCTTGCATGAATCACATCTTCAACAAACAATTGCATAAGTACTTGCTGGTATTCTTTGATGATATCATTATTTACAGCAAAACTTTTGAAGAACACCTAAGACATTTGGATGAAGTCCTAGGGATCATGAAGGCGCAGTCCTTGTTCGTTAAGCAATCCAAGTGTGAATTTGAAATGACAACAATATTGTACCTAGGGCATGTTGTCAGTAAATACGAAGTTCAGCTCCACTAGGAGAAGATTCAAGCAATCCTTGATTGGGCCCCACCAAAATCGCTCTTTGAGTTGAGGGTTCTTTGAATTGTGTAGTTATTTTATCGAAGGTTTGTAAAAGGTAACAAGTCTGACTAGGAAGGGCTCTTTCCAGTGGAATGAAAAAGCGCAACACACTTTTGATAAGTTAAAAGAAGCAATGAGCACTTGCACGGCTCTAGCCTTACCTGACTTCAATCAATCATTCATTATGGAATGTAACGCATCCGGAGAGGGCATTGGCACGGTATTGATGCAAGATAGACACCCTATAGCCTATGAGAGTCGGAATCTTACACAAGCGAAGCATCTATATTCCATTTATGACAAAGAAATGTTGGCCATTGTGCATGCACTGACCAAGTTCCGGCAATATCTAGTGCATGCCAAGTTTGTCATCCGTACCGATCATAATAGTTTGAAATATTTTCTAGAGCAACGGGATCTGAATGAGAGGCAACAAAAAGGGGTAAGTAAGATTCAGGCTTTCAATTTCAACACTGAATATGTGAAGGGAAAGAACAATATGGTTGCAAATGCTTTGTCAAGAAAACCTGCCATCTACTTATTGTCTTAGATTTTCACTGACTGGAAAGCACACTTATTGGTGGAATATTCCGAAAACACATTTGCATGTAAGCTAATGGACAACGACACTCAGGATGACCGATACAAGGTGGTGGATGACATCATTTACTATAAAGATCGAATATACTTAGTGCCTAAATCCAAATTGAAGCAGAAAATCCTGAAGGAAATACATGCCTCACCCTTGGCCGGGCACCCGAGGTTTCTCAAAACCTATATACAATTCAGCAAGAGGTTTTCATGGAAGGGACTTAAAGGTGATGTTTTGCAGTACATAGAAGAATGTGCAGTCTACTAGCAAAACAAATCCAAACACACTTTACCTGTTGGGTTGTTACACCCCTTGCTGATACCAAAACAGAAGTGGGAAAGTATCTATATGGACTTCATCACCGGACTTCCTACGGTAAATGGAAAGGATTGTATCTTTGTGGTGGTTGACAGATTGAAAAAGTATGTATACTTCTTTGCCATCTCCTTGGATTTCCAGGCCACACAGGTCACTGACTTATTTTTCAGAGAAGTCTTTCATCTACACGGGTTAACCCAAAACATTGTTAGTGACAAGGATGGTTGGTTTATCACTATTTTCTAGACAGAATTGTTTCAATTGGCAGGAACAAAATTGTCACCAAGTACTAGCTACCACCCCCAGACAGACGAACGGACGGAAATTGTGAACAAGTGATTGGAAGGCTACCTCTGGCACTACATTTTGGCACAACGAGCATAGGTCAACTAGATGCATCTAGGGGAATACTGTTACAATACAACTTATCACACGTCTATTGGGATGGCACCCTTCAAAGCACTATATGGGTATGAACCCTTTTCATTTATCGACATGATACTGGGTGACAGCTATGCACCAAGGGCAACGGACTAGCTTTAGGATGGGCAAGACCTCTTGAGATTCTTGAAGGAGAACTTACAAAGGGCGCAAAATCAACATAAAATCTATGCCGATAGACACCGAATCAAGAGAAGTTTCAAAGTGGGAGACTTGGTCTATCTCAAGTATGGGAGGCCCCTTCCACCGAACTATGTATACCATTTGGGATTTAGAGCATAGGCTGGTGATATTGATGATCGAAAGTCTACTTCTAGATTTTTTTTGTCTTGGTTTTGGTCCTACCACATGGTCTTGCAAAAAGCAGCATGCTCACACATTATCATGTATAGAGGCAAAGTATAAGGCAGTTGTGCTAGTTAGTCAAGAGATATTATGGCTTTGACAGTTGATGACAGAGTTTGGATTTCCTCTTGATACTTCCACCTTTCTTTGGTGTGACAATCAAAGTGCTATACATATTTCCCGCAACCCAGTTGAGCATCAGAGGACCAAGCAAATTGAGCTTCACATGTACTTCATCAGGCATTTGATTTAGGATGGCTCTCTTAGCTTGGAGTACATTCCCACTGCTGAGCAAGTTGCAGACATCTTCACTAAACCTTTTGCAACCCTGCGGTATCTTTAGCTGTGTTCTGTGCTTGGGGTGAAAGAAGTTGTCTTTGGGGGATCTCAGTGATGATTCCTTCCTTCTTTTATAGTTTTTTTGCTTCTATCTCTTTTTGGAATAGGGTTTTTCCCACATGGTTTTCCCTATTTCTCCATTTCTCAAAAATTTGGTTGTGTTGGGTACCTCATCGAGCCATGTTGCCATGACCCATTTATGTTTTTTCTGCATTGTTTGTAGCTGCAATGTTGCTCATCTTAAGGGAGGGTGTTAGAGTAAAGGATTAATTTAATTTCATTCCTTAAAATTACCTTTACTCCCTTCTTAAGATTTCACTTTATGCACGTGCATTTCCATTAAATAATTAAATATTAATTATTAAATGTCATTTATCTTTTAGGGTTTTACAATCTCCTTTATTAGGATTGATTCATTGTATTTTCATTCATTCTTTCAGTCTAATAATATATTCTTCCATATTTTCAAAGCCAAACCCTTGCCTTTTCTTGTTTTCTTCTTCTCTATGACAGGTTCTTGCATACAGGTGTTCTACTAGATCTGTGGATTTGTTCTCATCAAATCCTTCAATATGGATATTAACAATTGAGTACTGAAATCAGTTATTATTTTCTAGATGGCATTCAAATGTTGTATGTTAAGGTTCTATAATGTTTAAATGACATGCTTTGTGCTTAATTTCATATGAATGACATGTATATTTGCAAATTTCAGTGTATATTTTAAAATTTCCTTATATATATAGTCATCCCCGTTTGTCGTACTACAAACAAAGATTAGAAAGATATGATTTACTTATATAGAAAATACATTGGTTATTGGAAGCTCTGCTAGGGATCATCGTTTTGAGTTTCAATTTAAAAGAGTTAAAAGAGAAAATTTGGGAGAAGATGTCCCTAGAGCTGGCTGGTGGGTTGAAGTGTAGCAAGTACCTGCCCTTCTTGAGTAATTGTTTGCACAAGTGTAGAAAGCAATAGATTTAGAGTGAAGTTGTTAACAGGCCAAGGCAATAATGTAATTAGTAATTACTAAGAAAATAACATCCGCAACTTTAAAAACACGACTAGTGCACAGCTGGAAGAGCTTGGGGGCAGGAAAAATGAAAACCTATAAATTGTTCAAATAGAACATTCACAAAAATGTAATCTTGCTATAATAATAACTAAAATAAATGTGAAAACCAGATCATTCGCATGACATCTCGTGTGAATCTTATTGTATTACAATTAAAAATAATTTTCAGAGGAATAATCAAAGCTTCCAATGGCATACCACAAACAAGTCAATGCGGCATTTTATTTGAGTTTAGTACTTTATCAATCTCCTCAGGATTTGAATATATAGTTTATCACATTTATGGGGTGGGAACCGACACACTACAATATCTATTGGGAAATTGAACCCACCCATTGTCATATCTCCAAAGGCACTTAAAATTGGGCAAATCTTCCGAAAGGACCAATATTTTACTATTTAAGCTTGTTGCCGCCAAACAGAAAATTTTCTGTGTTGAAAATGAAAATAGTGTATATATTCCTCCGTAGATGGATAGATTTTTAACGTCCACGAGGCTAAGAATAGCCTATGGGACAGCCTTCCGACTAAACCAGCTTTAGTAATTCAGATTTTTTTTGTGCAAGCTGATGATGAGCCCCCCTAACTTCTCATTGTACTCCGCGTTGAATAGATTGTGTCAATAGCTTCCATATATAATATTTGCACATTTGAACCTAGTGTCCTTATACGCATCACATTCTAACATAAAGTGTTGTTCCGTTTCCACCTCCCCAGCGTTGCAAAATGTGCAAATTCTCTCTTCCCAAAACTCTTTTGGCCTCTTCCATCGACCAGTCTCACATCGAAGTTGATGAGAGTTGGTTCTGAGCTGTGCAATGAGACTTTTAGCTCTCCAAGAAATGTTGGCCCCTATGTATGCCTTCTAAAGTTGATCACATGTGGGGTTGAACTCGCTGATATAATAAGTTTTTTTCTTTCCAAGTCTATTACCCCAAATCTTCTTATAGAATTTCTCCATAACAAAGAGCTTTGTTTTTTTTTTTAATTAGCAAGACACATATTAAAACAGATATTCTATTTGCCCATCCACTTTATGTTTTGTTGCATCCATGTCTTTTTACGTTTGCACAAAGTATCATTAAAGACCATTTTAGGCCGTCTATCTTCACACATTTTTTCAGTTCTTTTTAGGTAGCTAATGAGGTGAACCATAGCAATTCCCTCAATAGGTGCAGCCCCCACTTCACTTAGCATAATATCATATGAGACAGTGTTCTTGATTTTAAACTTGTTTGTAATCCAACGCTTCTGAATCCTCTCAATTTGTTTCCACCATAAGGCTGAAGTGTTGCTGACCCAGATTTCGCATCCATAAAGAACAACCGGTAGCACAAGGAGACCAAACAAAGTTTGACTAGTATAGACAACTTTGAAGAAAAATTCTGTTGTAGACACCCTCTATGTTGAATTTGAAATCGTTTTTATGTTTATTTGTCTATTCATCCTAACAACAACACCATGAAAAACACTTAAGTACTTGACTAAAATAACGTAACGAAGAATAACTTACATTAATCTACCCAGCGTGTTGATCTTATCACCCTTTACTTTTCCCCTGCCCGTTCTTTTTCTTCCTGAAAACCCACCTTCATCTCCATCTTTTTCATCGTATCTGAAATCCTTATCTTTGGCCTTGGCCCTTGTAGACATCGTTTGGCTTTCACGTGGATGTCTTCTCGTGGGTGACACTGAAATTAAATTGCAAGTAGTGTCGATATCTTTGTCTCTGTTATCCATTATGTTAAACGTGTGACTGAAAAAAGTGAGTTTTGAGCGCTGAAATTTGTACAACTGTGGTGAGGGTTCAAATGGTAATTTAGAAATTTTCCAATTAGGAAGAGATCTCTTGTCTGTTGAAAGTAACCGTATAACTGTATGGAGAGTAGAAAAGGGAGGGTACTGGGCAGCAACGGTGCAATTTTTGAGGCAGGAAAAACTTGGCCCCAGCGGGCCCATTGCTAAATAGTTTTCAAGAACATAAATAGTTACTCCATATCATTATCTATAGGTTGAAACGTCTGGAATTTGCCTCTGCCTGGAGCTTCTTGGCATTAATTCACTCGGAATAACCAAATATCAGTGGTGCCCACCTTTTTTTTTCCTCTTATTGTATTGAGCAATTATTAAAAGCCAACCCATACGACTGAATGACATTTTAATGATGTTATCACGAGATTGAACGGTCTTAGAAGTCGAATAACGGCATCTTTAAATCATCTTTATGTAATGCGATCTTTGGAGGCAAAGAACAGCATCTTTATATATTTTTTACTGCTGTTCTTTATGTCAGAGTTTCTATTGTGGACATTGAGAATAAACGTGCAATTGTATTGATCTTATTTGCGACGAACAAATCGTACAAGTTGCCAACCTCAAAATAGTGTTTATAGTAGCTTCAAATATTTTTATTAGGAACACGTGTCATAAAAGTGTTATTTTGTTGTTTCTCCTATATTCTTAATTTTTTATTGTACATTTAAGATTATATAGTCTAATTCTTTATTGTGCAACTAATACCTTAATTTGTTTCTTTAATAAATTTTTTTTTTTAATGAATAGTCTTTTTCTATTAATAAATAATATACTAGTTACAATTCACAAAAGAGGTTTGGAGGATACAGGGTCATCTTGCGAGAGTTCACGCGGCAGAAGCTGGAATCAACAACTATTTATTTAAAAAAAAATATTAAGCAACCCCTCAAGCTACCAAAGCAATGTCAGCTGGGGGAGAGGGGGCGGAGGGGGCAAAAGAGTTGCAGCCCCAGCAATGGCCCCTGGGTAGAGTGTGATTTGTCGAGGTGGCAGGAGGCACTCTGGCAACTGTACAGGGAGCATTACCCTAATGATTGAGTAGCTCCTGAAGGTGGGCCACCTCCAAAGCCACCTTATTGGCTTGGACTTGGATATGCATCATTACATTGTTAGAAATGCATGCTTTAATGTACATAGCAACATTTATGTCAAGAAAATTGTGAGTGAAAAAAATAGCATTCTTATCTTTCCACAAAATAAACAAAATCTTCATCCTAAAGGTATGTCAGATCTGGGTAAATTGCCTAGGGAACCTAGGGGAGTCACCCAACAGAACCATATGCCAAGAAAAAAGTTTTGGCTGAAATGGCTTAAAGAAACCATGAATCTAGTGCCAATAGTTTTTGTCACGTCTACAAAACCAAAAAATATGCAAAAAAGACTATGGCTGCCCACAAAATGGACATCAAGGATCTAGAACTTCAATATGCTTGAGCCAAGGCCCAAGGGGAAGACCTTGAAACACCAAGCACCAAGCAAAATGGGCAATCTTGGACTCAATAATGGCACTCCATATAATGTCAAAACACTTTCTCCACTAAGAAAGGGAAGACTACAGATGCCAACACTGGTTGAGGGTATCCACCATTAGCAAATGGGGAGAAAGTCATTGATACTCCAAACTTGGTTTGTAGTTGGTGAAGGGAATGGCAGGATACCACTTCCAGTATGTCCACCAAGGTCAAACAAACTGAATACCCACCTTGTGAATTAAGTGATATGGAATTGCAAAAACCAACAGATCAAAAGTTTGCCGATCTAAATGAGCAAGAAGGAACTGGACTTGCATATCTTCCCAAGATCTGAGACTCATAGAGAACTTGGAAAAGAGGTCCTTAGGTGTCTTGATGCCATGTTTGAAAAAACGCAGAGCACTAGCACCTTGAGTCTTGGCCAAAGGAACACCCTGGATGGAAAAAAGTGGCGACCACAAAATGTTCTATTGATTCAAAAAGAGCCCATCATAGAACCCATCACCAGTCCAGTGAAGCCAAGGCTTGACAACTTCCCAAGCTTTCCATATGCTCTTGATAACAAAAGAGCCTTGTATGTGCACAAGTTCCCACATAATGAGAAGGGTTTGAAAGCCAATCCCCTTCCATGCAGGCCTATTAACAGGAAACCCAAAGGATATGCAATGTCGAACCAAAACTTTCTAAGCTTCATCTCTAGTAATGGCACATATAATCCACTTGGCACAAATAGTGAGGCCTTGCTTCTATGGGGAAAGAAGGCCAAGGCCTCCAAACTCTTTGGGGAGACAAAAAAAATCTCTAGCCACTTTGTGAAAGCCATGATGGTCAGCACTAGAAATTCAAAGAAAGTTACAGAGCAATCGCTCTAATTTCATATAAGAGGTTTTGGAAGGATCCCAACAAGAAGAATAATAAACATGTGTAGCCGCTAAGACCTTTGAACAAATCTAAAATTTCCTTGCAAGAGAAAGGGGTTTAATAAGCCAATAGTCAAGCTTCTTTTCAATTTTAACAAGCATAGTGTGCCACAAATCAACTGGCGAAGCTTGAAAGGCAAACAAAATGACCAAAAAGCGAAAGATCTCTCCATGAGTGACCCATTTCCATTTGAACTAGTTAAGCCGGCGAAGTCGTAAGAAAAGATTACCTATAGCAGAGTGTTTTGTGCCATTGAATAGTAGAACTAGAGGCTTCATAAAAGGTGTCCAAACATTGCAAGGCATTAGTGATGTTCTCGTCATCCTCCAAAAGAGTGAGAAAGGAATCATTGGTAAAGTGTCCATTGACCAACTAAGATGAGGAATCTAGCAAGGAGATGCCACGAACCAAACTAGAAGAAACAGAGTGGGCTAGCAAGTAACCAAACCCTTCAGTTGTAAGAACATATAAAGCCAGAGCAAAAGGGCAACCCTGTCAGATGGAGCAAATGAGCCCAAAGGCTTCAGATTGAGAGCTATTAATAGTAATACAAGCATTAGCATCTCCAAAAAGCATCTCCATAGACTAAAGAAAATTCGGACCGAAACCTAGAGCTTGAAGCATAGCTAAGATGAAAGGTCATTCAATTCAATCATAAGCTTTAGCAAAATCAATTTTCAAAAACACAGAGGGTTGATTGGATTTGCGAGCCCATTCCATGCCTTCCCAGACAACAATGATGTTAAGAATATACCTGCACTTAATAAAACTAATGTGCTCTGGCCACACAATTAAAGGCAGGAGACACAATTAAAGGCAGGAGATGGCGAATTTTAAGAGATATTGCCTTAGTAATAATCTTATAAGACACATTAAGCAAAGTGATGGGCCATCAGTTATAGATATCCTTAAGATCGCCAACTTTAGGTATGAATTTGATGTTTCCTTTGTTGATAATGACTCCTAGACTCTTAGAATGATAGGCTTCAAGATAAACTTTGTGCAAGTTGGGACCAATAGATTCCCAGAGGTGTTTGTAAAATTCACAAGGAAACCCATCACACCTGGGGGATTTTTCATCAACTATAGAAAAGGCCGCCTCCTTGAGGTCTCAGATGGTGAGAAGCTGCTCACAGAAAGCATGTTGCTCGACTGCTAGGCAGGTTGGAGTAACAGAGATACACTTTCTGAGAGCTTCCTCTCGAGTAATTGAATTTCCTTGTGAAGCAAAAACATTTTCATAGTGGTGAACAAAAGATTGTAGGATGTCAAGGAGACTGGAGAGAACAGAATTGTCCTGGTTGATCTTCTTAATCCCAAAATTGGTATGACGGGCTTTAAGAGCCTGGAAGAACTCTTTAGAAGCCTTATCACCAACCTCTAACCAATGGAGGAAAGCTTTGATTTGGGCCCCTCGAGCAGCATAATTATCCGCAATTTTTTGTCATGACGAAGCTTGGCAAGCTAGATTTGCAAATCAACATCAAAAGGGTTAAGGGTGAGAGCTTCAGAAGCTTTCTTGAGAGTCGTGGTAGTGGATTCATAAGGTCATCATCTAAAAACTGCCAACTATTTCCCATAGATGCGTAGAAATCTAGCAATTCTAGTAACAGCATCATTCCACCATTGAATCCAACCTATCTTAGAACACAGATGTGGCTCCAAATTCCAAACACATAGGATATGAGCAATAGTGGAAGCATGCATCAGCACTGATGTATTGAGGAAAAATTGCATCCTGACAGCTCGTTGGACAACTATGTGCCAAGAAATGGTAAAATAAATGGGATAGTGGTTTGATAACGTCACATTTGGCAAAGGAATGATAGGTAAATCACAATCCATAGAAAAGGAGAAAAAAGATTGTGTAGTAATCATGGCACAATCAAGACATTTTAAAATGTGGTTAGAACCAGCTTGAAAGTTAGACCAAGTGTGCTAGACCCCACTATGTTGGTGGTAGTTTGTATTGGGATCATAAAGGCTCAATTTATTATGCATGTAGTATTAGGCTTCTCTTTCCCTAGTTGTCCAATGAAAAGGCAAAATGTCATCTTTGTCAAAGGCCAACTCAACCATATTAAAATCACCACACATAACCCAAGTAGTTGGAGGCAAGTTGTTAGCCATCCAGCCTCACAATTGAGATCTTTCCACATCATCATTGGAAGCATAAACATTAACTACTCCAAAGGAATGATTGTTGATAGAAAGTAAAAACCAAATTATTTTGTGCATGGGGTCAGAACCATGTGAAATAATAGCAGAATGAAGATGAGGTGACAGAAGAGTAACTACACCACCTCTACCAATTTCGTGTTGAGAGGAAAACATAATGCCATCCAACCAAATGACGCAACATGCAGAAGAAAGCATGAAATCATAAATTTTAACCTCTTGCATGCAAAGAAAATCTAAATTACCAAGTTTATGGCGAGTATCCCTAACACGGTACTTTATGGAGAGGTCTGTAAGACCTCGCATGTTTCATGATTGAAAAATTCATGAAAACTCCTCCATATCTTCCTTGTCCTTGAGAGAAGAGTAACTATTTTGCAAGAAAGTTGGAACTTGGTTGAAGCCAGAATGAAACTCTTCTAGACTAATAACCCATCGTTTCTCCTCTGGTTTCTCAGCATGTATCCCTTGTGGGTGCCTTGATCCCCTGTGAACTACTAAGGTTTGAAACCTAAGAAACAATAGGGTTTGATTTCAGAAAGATTGTCGTCAACCCTACAATGACTGGGGTTTGTGCTCATGTTGAAATAGGAGGAATTGAAACGACAACAACATACGATTGTTTAGGAGATGAGGGAGTCTTTCCCTTGTGCCCAACAATAGTCCATTCCTCCTTTAGTTTCTCTTCTACTAGTTCAGTAGGGCCCTTCTTAGGCAGGGGTTTAATCCTACACACTGCCAAAGAGAAATCCCTAATCTTGTCTTCCACTGACTGGCACCTATAATAGGTGTTGGGCAGGTTCAAATAGAGCACCTTCTAAGAGAAGGTTTGAGAACCAATTTGTATCTCTACAATGTCCTTGAGATCCTTGGAGAGATCAACCTCAACGTACATGCATTTTTGAGGATGAGCATTGAAAAACTTTTCATATTCCATGGTAATAACTTTGCCAAGAGTTCTGGCAATGGACTCAATAAAAGGCCAACATGGCAAGGGTAAACCCGGGAACTCAACCCACACAAGAACCCTAAGATTTTTTTCATTAGAGACAATAAAGTCTCTCGACCATCTTTGAAAAACTAGCACGGAGGAACACACTGACCAAGGGCCATTGTTACAAACCACGTCTGCCTGAGATGGGTTGGCAAAACAATTTTTAAAAAAAGACCTTTGGTAAGGTTTTGCACAGCATCAAGGCAGACTCCATGAAGAGTCCAGCTCTTGTGTTAGCCCTAGTTTTGAGTCACCATTATAACTTTTCTACTCCTCTTCAAAATCTAAAATCTTAAATCAAGCAAGTTTGCCATGTTTTCTCCTCTTCAAGAGTTGTCATGCCTTGCCTATGGAAGTTGGTCTTGTGATGTCTTTTTACAAATCTTTCTCTTGAACCACTTTGAACCTCTTTGAACCTTGGTTCAAAGTAGTTTGAAGCAGTTCAATCAAAGCTTTTCAATACTAACATTTTTCTATAAGTGGGACCTACTAAGTGCAGTGAAGACATTAACTTAAACCACTTTGAACCTCTTTGAACTTTGGTTCAAAACAGTTCTACTACTAAGGATTTTGCACATAAATATTAATGATTCTTAGAAGGATAACGGTTTCCGAGAAAGTAAATAAGGTGTCAAAGTAATGATTAAAAGGTCTTGTCTGATTTATCATTGCTTGAAGCGAAGGCCGAGTTGTCATCATGATTTAAACTAAGGCAAATCTTTCATTTGGGGTCAAATTTGGATGTCAGAAGTTCATAAGTATTGCAAGGACATTCATGTAAGGTGATCATTTAATGATGGAGTCCTGTCTCAACTTCAAGCGTGCATGTTAAGCCACAACAATCTCGCCATGAATACCTCATTATGAGGTGATACTTTTGCCAATATGTTCCTCTACCTTTAAAACACAAGTTTCCCACTTAATTGTTTTATTTTATGCAAAGGCGAATTAGGAGCGGAGCAGCAGTAAAGGAAGGGAAGTGGTATGGTTTTCTTTCAGTTGGTTATAGGCAAGCATACAAGAAATCCTTTGCCCTTTCTTATGTATTGTTACTTTGAAGAACAAGAGTAGTGTTGGGTTTTTCTTTCCTTTGTTTCGAATGAGGTTTGTTCTACATTTCTTTGGGAATATTTCTAGTCTTGAGTGTAAGAGACCCATCATTTCTGATACTAATTTAGAAGGAGTCAGGGTTGAGAAGCTACAAGAAAATTTTCTTGAGCAAGCTAATGAGGTTAATAGTTCAGTTGTGTATTGAACACTATGATGCGAGAACTAAGAGTATTTTGAACAAAGATGAGGAGCTAGTATTATCCATCACTAGGGAAACTATCTCATCAGTGTTGTGTCTACCTGAGTGCA
Source organism: Cupressus sempervirens (assembly GCA_028749045.1). Taxonomy (NCBI): domain Eukaryota; kingdom Viridiplantae; phylum Streptophyta; class Pinopsida; order Cupressales; family Cupressaceae; genus Cupressus; species Cupressus sempervirens. Next base: position 63,560,294 of record CM053785.1, read on the forward strand.
CCTTTGCTACTTTTAGTCCTACCTAGTCTCTTGTTGAGTACCCAGAAAACCTAGACAAGTATGGTAACATGATGGCTCAAAAATGGACAGAGACTAACTACAAAGGTTGTTCGAGGTTGCCCAAAATAATCACTAAAGATCACATGAAGCCTCATGTTCATGACCTCATGGTTTTTTTACACTGGGCTAAAGGATCTGTTGATGTTTTCCTCTCTGAAGACTGGATGTACCGCTACATAGATATTATCTTGAAAGGAAAATAGTTTCTAGATTAGGTAGAATTGACAGCTAGTTCACTAAGGAATTAGCTCAAACATTCTAAGATATCAAGAGAAGACTTCCATATGTCCTCCTTCTTGACCTATTGCATTGTGTGTGTCACCAATATTACTTCCCTTCCTCATGAACCTTGGAGCAAAGATGTAATGGTTTACCAATATTGCCCCTGCTACCAAAGGTCAAAGTGTTGGAGCAATTGAGGAAAACACATGATGTGTTGATAGAAAGTATACATTTGAACCTCAAAAAAGCACCCATGTCAAGGATATCCCCAAAGGCCCAAAAGCTGATTCAAATGTATGGAAGCTATTTCATTCAATTTCCTAAGTTTACATACATGCGAATAGGGGGGTTTAAAGAAGAACTGATGAAACTACCTCGGTATGCATTAGATTGTTTTATTATAGCCAAGATATGCATGCAATTATTTTTTGTGATTAAGGATAATCTACCTCAGGAGAAGTGGGAGTCTATTTTTCACATTAGATTTGATCATTTGGCTTGCAGTAATATGATTAGTGCCTTTGTGATTGAAAGTAACTTGTTCAGCTTCAACTTTGGATTCTACCAGGGAAGGAGAAATTTAGATAGCAAAGGTACTCAACCTTAAGGGTCAATCGCCAACAATTCCTCATTTAGAAGATTTGTGGGAAGATTGCAATGATGAGAGAGAGGTGGTCAAAAGAGGCCATTCAAGATTAACACTTCCTTAGATTAACTCATTGAAATTGAAGTTCAAATTGGAGGGGATAACTGAAGATGGTTTAGATGTTGTTGAACCAAGATGGGAAGAGGCAAGTGAACAGAAGCAACTAGAAGTGGATTAGAACTGGGGTGAAGAAGATGATATAAACCTTAGAACCAAATCCATTCTAACCCATACAAATAACTGGTTAAGGAGAAGAAACATGAAAGTAGTCAATGAGAAACAAACTACAAAATCCCCAAAGGTAGTTTCTTTCTCTGAAACATTAACTTCTAACTTCCAAATTTCATCTCATGTTGCAGGTGGTATTTCGACTCCCAAGAAGCAAAAAGGAGCAGCATCTCCAAAACACATCATGACTCCTAGGACTAGGTCCAAAACCGAATTTGAGGTGCTTGCATAAGAGAAGGTTTGGAAAGAGAAAATCATGGCTCGGGAAGAAGACAAAAGAGAAGGACTCTCTTTCTCAAATAACCAAGATGGTGAGTGGAATTAATAGAGAGCTCGGGAGGAGAGCAACCTAGTTTCATGACCCCTCCCAAAAGTAACCAAGGGATGAAAACCATTTATGTTATTCCATCGAACTTAGTAAGTAAGAAACGTAGCCTTCAACTAGTATCTGTACTTGTCAAAGACATCATCACTAAGTACGTAGCTCGCAGTTCTAAAAGCAAGAAAATGAAAAGTGATGTGCGGTTGATCAGGGATCCTATGATAGGCAAAGTCATAGTAGAGCTGGCTACCTACAAATAGAAGGAAGACTCTAGGGAGATTAATGTAGAAGATTTCAAAGTTACTATTGTAGAATTGGGAGCTATCACCAGAGATATTAGGAATCACTTCTTCAAATTCTTAGCAAATTACATGTTGACTCAGTCTGAGAGAGACAACAAAGAAAGGAAAGAATTGAAAAGGCTGGTAATCACCACGGTCGAGTACATAAATTCTCTGATGAATTTGGCCGCTCTTCCATTAATTCAAACCTCGCAATCTTTTGATCCCAATTCATCAAATAGCCAACAATTGTTCAAACAAATGCAAAGGGAAAAGTTACTCTCAGAAGCAATGCATGAATGGTAAGTTTCATAGAAAAGGAAGGCAATAAATTCATCCTAGATTTCACTACCATTTACGCAAATGGAGAAGTGCTATTGGACAAGGTCCAAACCCTTATTCTGGTGTGGGAGGAAAATCAAAGCTAGTGCCAAGCCATTGTGTTTTAGGTACATGAAGTTGAAAGATACTGTGTGGTGAAGGTCTTGAGCGAAAACCCATGAAGACTATCGACTCGTGCATGTTGTTCATGCTTAATAATAATATGGGTTGGAAAGATTTGATCTGCAAAGGAGCCATTGAAGAGATGCGAGCAATGGAACTCAAAGTCATTGGAATGCATAAAGAGCTATTAAAGGACATGAAAATTGTCAACTCTTGATGACAACATGGACTCTGAGGTTTTAACTAAGAGCTTCAATGATACCATGTATGGGATAAAGGATAGTGACACCCCTACCTCCAGAGACTTCACCACCTTGGCCAACATTGAATCAATGTTATACTTGAACAAGAATCTTATGCCAAGACAAAGCCGCAGCATCAAGGAGCTCAAGTGGCAGAAAGATGCTTGCAGATCAAAACTACTTAGCTTGAAGAATCCTCACTCCCACGCAATGCAGGAATTTGTGAGCACCTTCAGAAGCTAAAAATTAGTCAAACAAACCATGGTGGATGGAGCAAAGCTTGGTAAGGATGTTTAGTTTCAAATGGTTATCTTTCACATTTTCAATTTCCAAACTATTTTTAAAACTATGTCTTTGCTTATAATTGTTTTCAACTAAAAGGTTGGGTTTTGATGGAGGCCTTTTCATGTTTGTAAAAGACTATAAATGTTGGAGCATTTGGCTAGAATAGGGTTATATTTTAATAGCATAAAAATACTCTGATAGTTTAGTATCATAAAAGTTTGTTGGATGGAAATAGTAATAGACAGATAGTAGTATATGTGAAAGTTGTCTCTTAATGACTTTGTGCTTTGGAGATCTTTTTGAATATATATATATCTATCATATTTCACTATGCTTTGAAACTTAGTGTTTGAGCATAATTAGTTATGGTTTCTTTGTGAGCCATGATGGTTAATATTGTATGACATCTACTGTTATTTCTCTTGTTGTTTGTATTGGTCTTTCATTTGAAAAGTTGATTTAAGTTATTGTAGACTTTAATTTCATATGTGAATCCTGTTTGTTGTGGGAAGACTATGAGCTTTTTGATTTAATGCTAAATTTCTAAAGCTATAAATCAATACCTCAGTACCTAAGAGTACGTGAGTGTCCCTTAAATACTTTCTAGCAAAAGTGTGCAATTTGTTTATTTTGATCTTTTGAACTCATTAATAAATTATTTGTAAAGGGAATTGTACCTGTAAAAATTTAGAGGGAAACGATTAACATAATATTTACCTAACTATTGTGAACCTTTTGAATTTTTGGTCTTGGGCATAGATTGAATTACTGAATTTTGTAGGAAAGACAATCTATTCACTAACATCTTGTTAATCCATTCTCAGAGCATAGCTTCAGGAGGATTCCTACCCATAAAATACCCTATCAAGGTATGTTGTTCTAACCAATCACAAGTAGCATCAAATTCTTGCAAAGTAAGGATAATATCAAGATTACCTTGTGAAAGACCTTTAGGATGAATTTGCGAGGACATTTGTTCAATGGAGGTGCCATGGCTTTCTGAAGTAGCAATGTGAACACCAATATCAAAAACTAGGTCACTGTTGGCCAGGGCCATTATAAACTAACCTAAAAACTCTCGCACTAAATGCAGTTTGACAGGTGGTAAACATAGAAGGAGAGCTTTGTATTTAACTTTTGATATAATATGCTTCTGTTTTGTTCAATAGAATTAGTCTACAATGTAGCCCTGACTTACTCCTTCAAAAAAAATCCTCATTGATATGATTACTTTTATGTATCTTTCTATTTCATTAGTTTAACCATTTTATGTTTTGTTCGATCTATGTTTTCTTCTTATGATCAAGACCCTCTCCATGGTTGTTTCTCGCCAACTTGGTTATCGATGTTCTCAACCTTATTTAAATAACTTATTACTCAAAATCACCCCAACACCTCCAACATAAATGTACCTACTCAAAGACATTAAATTTTCACAAGCCATGTTGATTGTATGTCATATTTCTAGATAAAATTGTGTAGACATCTTTTTGCATTGACATTTCGAATCATACTTCACAATTTTCCATCAGGATGGATGAAAGTAGAGAATTGAAGGATGAAAAGTTTACTCTCTACTTTCATCCATCTTGGTGTTGGATCGTGGAGTGTGATATGAAATGTCAACACAAAAGGATGTTCAAGCAATTTAATCCAAAAATTGCACATAAATGTACCTACTTCTGCCAAAAAGAGTTTATATGGGACTAAAATTTTGACTTTGAGATTGCTTGTAGATAGGTTCTTCTGAGCTCTCTCTAACTATATCTAATTATAGTTTAACATGCTACCACTCCAAACTTCACAACCATAGAGGACCACTAGCATGACCAACAAACCAAAAATAGTTTTCTTAGTTTTCTAGTTCCAAAGTTTAGCTTGTATGCACCTAGTTTGAAGTAGGTATAAGTACATGCATCCTCCTTGAATCCATTTCATCCTATAAGTCTCCTAATTGAACTTGGATCAGAAGTCTAACCTAGTATTCTCTCACTATTTCTTCTTTAAGGAGAAATGATTTTGGTTTTGATAAAGTTCACTTGCATCCCAATCTCTTAATAGAAATGTTCTAAGTTCCTTAAATAACCTCTTAATTCATGACTATTTTTTATATTAGGATAAGGTCATTAGCATATATATAAAAGCAGCTTTGCTACCTAACCAACCAATTGGACACCTTTTCCATCTATTTTGTTTAATCATGCTTCTAAATTATCGATGTATAAGCCAAACAAAGTAGGAGAAAGAGGACATCCTTGTAGAGAACATGTTCACTACTAAGAGGGGATAGGGCAAATTAGTAGTAAATATAACTTAATATTTACAACTTTGTGCAGTTACTTTCGATTGTATTGTATAACTAAGGCATCAAGTGAAAGTTATAAAGAAAGCACCTTGAAAAAAACAGAGAGCACACAAGCATATGACTTGGAAACTCAAATGAAAAAAACCATGGTGAATAATGTTGTTAGGATTTACTATCCTAATCAAACCTCACAAATCCAAAATCCAATTACAACTTTAAGGACTCCAACCCTATGAAATGTCCAAACCCCCTAAAACAACACCAACTTTTGTCAATAGTTTAAGCCCCAACTCAGACTTTCAAAAAAAAAACTCTAAAACATTTATATTTACAATTGATTATAATAACTTTAATCCAACACTTGTAACTTTTCTAAATAAATTATTTAGACACTGAATATTATACAAGTATAATGGTTGAGTGAGTTGGTGTTTCAAATACAATGACTATTCTATCTCCAATAAAATCGGTTTTGAATCGTCCACAATTGTTACTAGATTCAAATTGATATATCGATCCCTGTGAACCAAACTTAATTGTATCATAATATTTAATTGTCAATACACTGTCTAATACAGTTCTAATTAGCCATGCAACAGAATACTGAATACATGCATTCTTTAGAGAAACTAGTAGATTTCAAAATTTGTATAGTCTATAAACTTGATTACAGAGGTATCAAATTGTATTATAAAATAAAATAGAGAATTAACTAATGTTATTGGTACCATTCTTGTCAATGTACTTGTGTATTGCTTTCCAATTGTGCTAATGATCGTCAGAACCCAAAAATCATTCCTTTCCTCTTTCTAGTAAAGATTCTCAGTCATTCGGCGATATCGTGATGTTGTTGTGTATTCCTTCTATATCAAAAGGTAAATATGTGATACACGTTTATGGGCCTTGACTTACTTCTCAAAAGATCAAAAATTAATGATCGTTGGACTCAACTCGACTACATGTGTAACTTTGTAGAAGTTTGTATATGTAATATAAAAACAATGATCACTTTATTTGACATGTTTGAAGAGTTTTAGTACTTTCCAACTTCCACATTTCAAACGTTGTCTTAGCATGACCTAATTCAAAACTTCTCACACATTACCATTTTCAGTCTTCAAAATGATTAAAAGTTTATTCCTTCTCGTTGTCGATTTATACACCTAGAAAAACTACAACTAGTTTGTCAGTTGTGGAATGTGACATTCAAATCCATCACCAATATTTCACATCATTTTTTTTTTCATAGAGACATGCCATCTTTTATTTCTGAAGGCAAAAGACAAAACCACTCGATGTTGTTCTCGTTGACAAATCTTGCCACACATCGTTAATCCTGTGATAGACAACAAGTATAGGTGTGAAAAATAAATCTCAAAACATGAGTTTTAACTATGTTCAAGGGTTCCATCTAATGTAGTCTTTAGTTTCTTCCATTATACTTTCATTTGAGTTACTGCAAATATTTGACCTTCAAATCCCATAATTTGGTCATGTTCATAATTGTCCTAAAGATTTATAGAAACATTTTGGAACGTCATCATTCCCTTTCACTGCTTGTTTGAGAGATAATCAATATATCATTTTTAATGTGGCACACATATTAAACCTCTTTTTCAGCACCATTTGAACCATTTCTAAAAGCATTAAAGTCGCACACACGATTAACCCAAAAACCAGAATGCAGTGATCAAATCTAGAAATATTAATATGCTGTCTTCATAAGACCACTCAATAAGGCAGTTCGATCATGTGTATTTCAAACTGGTAAACAATCTCTGACATGCTATCTAGAGTTGTCTTTTGTTCTTCATTCACAAAAGACTTATTTACAAATCTGATTCATATGCACACCTTTAGAGAGTCATGCAAGATTATTCAACTTATTCCTTTTCACAACAACATGGAGTTTAAAGAGAGGTATGATATTATGGGATACTTATTTTCAAACTGAACAAATAGTTAGTTTCGTCATCGATGACTTTAAGTTCAATAATCCTTGCTCAACGTCAATGTCACTATCAAAACATTTGGATGTTTCTTCATTTGTTTTCTTTTTTCCTTTTTTTTTTTAAATTTTGTGTACTGTCGTTCTTAATGTTAATCTCAGATTGGTTTTGACTAATGAGTCTCTATACACTTAAGTCATCTACTTAGTTCATACCGAATAAGTAACATATGTTAAGCATAACATATAAGATAGTGCATGCCGAGTAGACAATGAGCATCGAGCCACTCAAGTGACAAGTCACTCAAATGTCAAGCAAATAGTATGTGCCGAGTGATTCAAGTGTCGAGCAAGCAGTGCATGCCGAGTCATTCAAATGCCAAGTGACAACATTGAAGTTACAGTTTGTACCGAGCACTAGGGACTTCAGATGTAGAGTAATACAGTTTTGGCATAGTTGTTTGCATTGGCACAAACTACTATGTAAACCATTTTTGAGATAACTTAAGTAGTGTTTTACAATTCTCATTAATAAGGACGAATCTTAATTGTGAATCCCTATGCATGACATGCATCCAATTAGAAAAAGGGAAGGTCTAGGTGGCAATATGGGTAAATCACTATTGTTGATTCATACCTAATGCTAAATCACCTAGGTCTTCTTAAGGAAGATGAACCCTAAACTTTAATGAGATGGAGATAGGAATGTTAAGGAGAACTGATCATAGTTTGCATGCGCAAATAGAGCATTCATAGTGATTAAGGTGTTATGAATTGAGTTGCATTGTAGAATTAGTTAGAAGGAGAACAGAGGAAAGGAAATAGAGGACAACAGAGGTGCATCTGATAAAAAAGGATCAAATACACACTAGTATAGAGGTGATCTAACATCAAGCAACAGAGTGTTAACCGAAAGATCATTGTTAAGATATTTTAATAGGTGAATCAATTAAATCTCTTAACAGAGTTGTCCTAACATGCTCTTGTAAATCCTTTAATAGGGTGCTTACTTCATTGTAAGTTAAAGTCCTCTTACTAGGCACACTTTTAATAGGGTGTTTTAAATCCTTTAACAAGGTAAGATCTAACAATCTTGTAAGCCTTTAATAGGGCAGACCTTACATAGGGTAGATCATGATTCATGATCAAACATTGTAACCTTCATTGGATACACTTTATTATTGCAGTAGCGAAAATTTGTGGGTGTCATCCCAACCCCAGTTTTACCTTCTCCATGAGGGTTTCTGGGTAACCAAATATCTTGTGTCATACATGTGTTGAATACTTACTTTTATGCTATGAATGTATATGCTTAATTTGGTATTTATGTTTATATGCTTAGACTATGAGATGGATGTGTGGTGAATAATTTTAGAGGTTGAAAGTGTTAGTGTAGTTTTTTATTTTTCCTATTTTGCTAGGTTTTTTCTACACTTTTAATAATCTCTCTTAGGTTAATAAAGCATGTCTCATTAGGTGAATGGTTGTGAGGTGTCAACTTCCTACATGTGAGAATCCATTAGCTATCTTGGGAAGATACTTTGCTATCTTTAGTCCAATAGATGGTTGCTCATCATTGGTTGCTGTTGCCACCTCCTCCCTCTTCCTAGCCTATATAAGCATGCTACCTGGCTTGTATTTGTATCTTTTGTTTTTGCATCCTCTTAATGTTGTTTTGCTTCCAGCATTTGCATTACTCTCTTGGAGACTAACTCTATGATGCTATTTTGATTTTGTATCATTTGCATTCATAGTTTAGATATTTACTCTTTGCACTAGTTTTCTGGGTTATTAATCTTTTCAGATTCTAACATGGTATCAGAGCTTTTCTATGTGCAAGAGTAGATTTTAGGTTCTTTGATTGAGTAAAGAGGGGGGGGCATTGTCATGGTTGGGTTCTCTTCTTTCTAGCATTTCTTCTCTACATTTCTTCATCATGGATCAAACAAATATGCACATCCTAACTCCATACAATTACTTTGAGTGGAAATCACGGATGACAATTCACTTAAGGAAAGCTGGATTAAATAGGATAACTATGGGACTTGAAACTGAACCTGCTAAAGATGAAGATAAGCGTAAGTGGTTTAACAAATGTGATGAGGCATTTGGAACATTGTGTTTGTCTGTTTGTCCTTACTTGCTATTTCACATTGAGTCTTTGGATACACCAAATGAAGTATGGACAAAGCTAGAAACATTATTTGGCACACAAGATTCAATGAGGGGTCATATGTTGGAAAATGAATTAATTAGTTTGAGTCTAGGCAATTTCAACACAATCCAAGATTTCTTCACCAAATTGAAATCACTAAGGCTACAGTTAAAACAATGTGGAATTGAAAAGAAAGATGAACAACTGATTCTCAGTATTCTCTCTAAGCTAAGTTCAGAATATTCTGTGTTTGTCTCTACCTTCTATGCTATTAAGGGTGCACTTGGTACTCAATTCACCATGCCATCTCTAGATGATTTTGCCGTCAATCTCACTCGAGAACAAGACAAGCTAATCCAGATGGGCATTCTTAAGTCCTCTAAGTCACATGCCTTGGTTGCCAACCAAGGCACAAAAGAACAACAAGGACAAAGTAGTAACAACAATAGTAAGGACAAGAAACAAAAGAATAGCGAGGAGAAGAAGGATCAGATGCTAGTTTCTTCAAAAGCAACTATTGATACACCATCTTCCAAGGGTGATAAGCCTAAGAAAGAAAAGGTCAAATGTGCCTATTGTAAAAGACCTGGTCATGATGAACATAAATGTTTCCAGAAACAACTTGATCACTTAACATACATTCTTGAGAAGAATAATATCAGTGTTCCTGAGTCTATCAAAAAAAGTTCTAATGAAGGGTCTAACAAAGAAAAAGAAAATAGCAAGGGGAAAGGAAAGGGCAAGGCCCTTTTTGCAGTTGCTTCCTCACCATCCACTTGGGTTCTTGATTCGGGTGCTTCACACCACATGGCTTCATCTAAGGAAGAACTTGCATCTTTGGAGCCGTGTACTATGCCTTCTATTTTGATGGGTGATAACACTCTTGTTGAGGTGTGTGGGAGAGGGTCTGTTGATGTGGGAGATGGCACATTCCATTATGTTCCTTATGTACCCTCATTGTCAACTAATCTCCTATCGGTACACCAGATCACTCACACAAGTTTAGGCAAGCGAGTTGAGTTCACTCCTGATTTAGTGAAGATACGTGAGTTGCAAAATGATTCTACAGTTGCAGTTGGGAGAGCAGATCATCAGTCACGACTCTATATGTTTTCTCACTTTGTTCCTGATCCTCCTTTGACTATTTTGCTCACTCACTTTAATGATGTGAGTAGATTATGGCATGAGTGGTTTGGCCATCTTAACTTTCACTACTTGCATCAGCTTAACCAACAGAGGATGGTCACAGGGTTTCCTTCTACTTTGACATTGGAGTCACTTGGAATACATGATAGATCTTCTGATGGTTCATATTCACTTGAGCAGTCTTCTACCTCCACTTTTGATGCAGAGAGTGATTCAGAGGATTCACCTCCTTCCTCTCCTAGTCATCATTCACAGGTTGATGATTCTCCTCTAGATTCTCCATCTTCTGGTCCACTTTGGGCTAGACAGACCTTGCAGTTTGCAGGTGATTGGGTTGGGGATCCATCAGACACCAAGCAGACTCATTTACAATTCCAAGATGCTCTACATATCTTCATTGCTACTTCCTCAAATCCACAATCCTTTCATGAGGCTTCTAGTATTTCTAAGTGGGATACAACTATGTAGGAAGAGTATAGTTCCTTGATGAGGAACCACACTTGGGATCTTATCCCTTTTCCTATGGGAAGAAAACTTGTTCGATGTAAGTGGATCAACCGGACAAAATTTGCAAGCTTTGTTGGAGGTGCGGGATGCTTCATCTTTTGGGGGGGCCTCTTCCTCTCACTTGGAGTCCTAATTTTCTTTGGGGAGTCTCTTTTCTCTCTCTTTTGGGGGAATTTTATGTACATGGGTACCTCATCAGGCTTGACTTGCTGGGACCCATTTTTACATCCACCTAAGCTTCGCTTATGGGGGGGTGTTAGTGTAGTTTTTTATTTTTCCTATTTTGCTAGGTTTTTCCTACACTTTTAATAATCTCGCTTAGGTTAATAAAGCATGTCTTATTAGGTGAATGGTTGTGAGGTGTCACCTTCCTACATGTGAGAATCCATTAGCTATCTTGGGAAGATACTTTGCTATCTTTAGTCCGATAGATGGTTGCTCCTCATTGGTTGCTGTTGCCACCTCCTCCCTCTTCCTAGCCTATATAAGCATGCTATCTGGCTTGTATTTGTATCTCTTGTTTTTGCATCCTCTTAATGCTATTTTTCTTCCAGCATTTGCATTAATCTCTTGGAGACTAACTCTATGATGCTATTTTGATTTTGTATCATTTGCATTCATAGTTTAGATATTTACTCTTTGTACTAGTTTTCTGGGTTATTAATCTTTTCAGATTCTAACAAAAAGTTTTAAGTGTTGATTCACCCCCTCCGGAGCCCCCCTCAGAGTTTACTTTCCTATTGTATTTCCAACACTTAAGACATTTAAAATGTTCTATTATTCTAGTTTGTTACACAATTTATCTCCAGGAACCATATTAATGTCTTTATTTATGACCACAAAACTATAATAAGCATCTCCTCTTTTATTATCCCATTTTGTTTTCCCAAATGTCAAAGGATATCTAAGCTTGAAACTTGTTTTTCCTTTTCCTATGTGTCCTTTACCTATCCAATTCTTGATTCTACATTCTATCATGCTCCCAAAGAGTTTGCCAAGAAGGGGTTTGACCATGTAGTGCCTCCTACAGTTGCATTATGTTCCATGTTATTTTATTTGAGATGGATTCTTGTTATTATGTTGTGGTTATCTTCATAGTGAGATACATTTGATGTAATGATTAATGGTAGAATATCTAGGCCCAAAACTTGTTTTTCCTTCTACTCATTGTCATTTTCCTATCTAATTCTTGATTCTATATTCTACCATGCTTGTAAAGAGTTTAGCAAGAAGGGGGTTGACCATGTAGTGCCTCATTTGGTTGCATTATGTTCCATGTTATTTTATATTGAGATAGACTCTTGTTATTATGTTGTGGTGATTTGCATGACAAGATACATTTGATGACAATATGTTATTTTTGGTTACTACTATTACTGCTAATTTAGATGCTTAGATTATGTTGTTATTTGATGTTTTTATTATATGTGCATGATTAGGTTTTTTGATTTGACATGAAGCCTTATAATGATATCTAGTGTGTTAGAACTGAAAAAGATTGGCTTATTTTCTATCATATTATACTTTCTTGAATTTCAAATGTTGAAGTTGTTTGTTAAATTTTCAAATTCATGTCATTTAGGGTACACTGGAAAGGTTGACTATCAAAATTTTTCCAAAATTTGAGGTGGTTAAATCTTATTGGTCTACACTTTATGTTGTGGCAGTCAATTAAGTCAATTTTCTTTTGGTTTCTTTTGGGAGTGGTTCACAAGAAAATCTTGGTCAAAATGAGTTCTTGTTTTATATTTAATTGTTGATCACAGGTCATTAATATTAAGGTTAAGATGAGTTGTAATTTTCTGACATAGTTATATTTGGGTTTGACATGCCATTGCATGGTCCAAATCCACTAACATTAAAATATTATGATGGTGCAACACCGTTAAGTCTAGTGCATAACACAGGCTCGCTAGGTTTTTGAAGTTCGGTCGTAAAGGTGCAATAGTTTGTGCTAATGATTAACCTTGGAGTCTAGTGCATTATCACATGGTTTTTTGGAATGTAATGTTTTAAGTCGCTATTGTGGCCATGTGAAGATGTGCCATGTGTCCAAGATTGTCATATAAATTGAAAAAATTACAGTGAGTGCATGCTCACAAATTATTTGGTTTGATGGTGCAATGGAGCAAGATTTTACCACAGGTATGGTCATTAATGCAAAGAATTGTGAGGAAAAAAAAAAGGTACTGTGCAAGTCCGTAAAGGAAAATAAGAAGGGTTTATTTATGTTGTAGAATGGTGAGATTGTGACATGTGTCTAGTCTAAGGTTGAAAGTCATGATTTTGTTGCATGTCATCACAAGGAAAGTAAGAAATTAGTAAAGAGGTTTGTGATGGAGTGTGATGTTGCCACGTATACAACTCATGAGGGAGTATTCAGTTTTATTGAGTGTAATTTTTAACAATACATAACAATATTTTTCATGGAGTTGCATTAAAGATTGTTTAATGGTTATCACCATATCATGGGTTGTTCAGTCCTTAACATTTCTTGCTCATGGAATTGTAACACATTTTTTTTCTATTCACAATAGGCACATGATTGCATGTTTAACTAGATTGTAAGCAATTTAGGGCTGTGAACATGCAAAAATGACTGTCAGTGCTTATCACGCAATAACAAAACCTTCTAAGGGATGACTTTTTGGGTTGCAAGGTTGCGTTAGACTAACAAGTATTCATTGATTTTTGTTGACTTGATTTGGATTGGAAATCAAGGGGTTCAAACAAATCAAAACTTGACATGCTATAATTTCTTGTAACTTCTTGGGTTAGTTGTGAATATTTTAATCACAAAAGGGTTTGTTGTGAATAGTTGGTTAACATTAATTTTCCATCTACAACTACTTCAAAATTATGAATTGCATGCATGAGATTAATGATGGAGGTAACAAACTATTGCATTGTGTTTGGAAATCTATAAAGTCCTCCTCTATAGAGATTATTCTCATAGTTATAAATTTAATAGTGAGCATTAGTGTGTGTGTTGGTGGCATGCAAGGTTTTCTCTGTCATTATAGAACCCAGATTTGTGGACCTGTGTGCTCTTTTCTCTACTCTGATTTAGAAGAAATAAAGGTTTTATAAAAATGATGGAACCTAGTGTCAGTACAAGGTCAAAGGTTGTAGGCAAGACAAAGAAGTAGAAGTATTGAAAGGAGTTTATATAGCTACTCTTTGGTACTTCAGCAACCCTTTTGCAAATGAGCATGCATGGAAGGATGCATGTTCACACTACAAGGACTCGATCAGCATGGGGATTTTTTGGGGTATTATTATTCATGCATTTCTTTAACAACAAAATTAGGGAAATACCTTTTTGCAACCTATGAGTCTTAAATTGGTTATAGCTAAGTATACTTGAGGTGTTTATGGATGTTCACTTGTTGAGAGCACTTGCAAGAAAGTATTGCCCAATAAAAAAGGTAATTAGAAGGAAAGAAAATTACACTATGGTGAATCTTGATAGGTTGAGTATTATCAAGGCCTTTGATATAAATGGTGATCTATGTGTAGATATATACCTTTAGGAACATAAGAGATGATAACACATTCATAAGGACATGCTAAAAGGAGGTTCATTCCCCAGTACATGTCAAGGGCTAGAAGTAAGCCAAATCATATTCTAGATAGCATGAATGTGCCCTATGATCTAGGTACTTCTCATTATTACTAGAATTACATTGTATATGGCCTTTGTAAGGTATTGGAGATGGATGGTGATAGGACAATCACAAATAACTTCTAGTGATAGAAATGGGCATCCAACACTCACATGTGAAGAGGGAATTTGATTATGTAGCTTATTTGATCAATATGATCCACAATGATTTGGTGGCAATCAAACAAAATGATTTAGTTGTTGATTTTAGACATTATTCTATTCAGATGCATAGGATTCTCTACTTTAATGTTGACCTTATGGACTCGGAGCTAATTTTGATGAAAGAGGACATGGGAATGTGAATGCCAATGCAACTTTGGACAAGGGTATGAGAAATTACCACCCATTTTTCTTCTTTCCTTTACTTTGAAAATTGAATTGTGACATCCATTAAGAATATGCTATGTGTTAGGAAGATGGGATCCTTGTTAAGAGTAGGAAATTAATAAGGCCTTGGCATAGTGACAATAAATGGACACACAAACATAATTGGGGTGATATTTTATTTTTTGAGGATTCTATTATTCTGAGATTTTATGCATGTCCTCAACATCCTCATATTTTTCCTAAGTATGTTCCCCTAAGGGTAGAAATTATAGAATTTATTTGAAAAATCACTCTAGTAGACAAAGGGTATCTATGATCTAGTTAAGACAGATCTATGATGATTTCATTTGAATGTTAATACAATTTTAAACGTGTTTACAAAACACATTTTAAGAAAACATTACAAACTTATTTTTAAACACTTAAACATAAATTATGTTTAAAAAAATGTAAAATTAGAATCAAGAGAAAAGGAGAGAAGAGAATGCAAATATAACATAGAGATTGATATTGAGTTAATCCAAATGGACTACGTCTCTGGATCCTCCAAGTAGAGATCGATCCTATATTCTGTTCTCAAGAAAGATTACAATAATCTAGTGCCAATCTGACAGCATCTAATTGCACTGAGCTTCAAGCTCTCTCCTAAGCAAGATCACAATCTTCAAAGCCTGGAAGAACATTTAGAGCACATTCTATCCAGAATCCAACTCTAAAAATCCACTAATTTTTTGCACATTTATTGGTTTTGTAGATGGGCTCAGTGTTATTAGCAATGGATCCATGATCTCTTTCGCCCCTTCTGCCTAGAACCTTTTTCTTGGCATATGGTTGTTCTGGGTGATAATACTTAGATACCCTTCAAGTATGCCTAGATATGGCATGCTTTTAGATTGGAGATCTTATTTACCATTTGGAAAGACCACAATGCAGTTATTTATGCTAACAACACACTTGACATTAATGTGGCTATGTATGCTAAAGCATGTATTTATAACAATGTCATGTTACAGATTCAAGTACAAATAGATAAAGTGGCTTTGGAGGTGGCTCACTTAAAGGAGCTTTTGGCTTATTGGGGAAATGCCCCTTATATAGTAGCTCATGTTTCATTGAATTTGGCCTCCAATGACTGTACTCCTCCTTGTGGTCACCACTCTTCTAGAGGATCTGTTGGTCGGCACCGCTCTGCCTCGCATCCCTGGAGGTCTAGTTTGGGGTGGTCCCCAATGGCTCCTCCTGTTGATCCTGCTACTAGTTGGCTCTCTGCACACTTAGACCCCAAGTGGGTGTTTCCCCAGTTGGACTTAGCCATTTCTCTTCCCAGGCTTAAGGGAGAGAAAGATGAAGATAATGCTATTGCTGCTGATGACGGATGGGCTTCCCCTAAGCCATCTACTCACCCCACCCTTGGGTGGGCCTTTGATGATAAGGATCCTCCTCCCTTGGCTAGCATTGCATTGGCAGCTTGAGGATTTCTTTGTTTTCTTATGTTTTCTAAAAGTTTATTTTGATGAATAGTTGATTTTTGGCTTGTGACTATATGAACTCGCAGGGTGATCCTATTTTTGTTGGCCCCTTTTTTTGTGAATATGTAACTTTATTGTATTTTTTCAATATAAGGAAGGTACTATTCATCAAAAAAAAAAAGTTATCAGATATGAGTAATAATAGTCCTATCCATAATTACCTCCAAACAATTCACTACCATATTGGCACTCCCATTAAGTTTAGAAATGGTCGATTGGCGGTTCCAACTATTGGCATATCATTTATCGAAATTGGAGCCGCAACTCTTATTAAGGGGTGATTTCAACTGTAGAAGCAAACAAAAGAGCACCAAGGGCCCACTTTTTAGCATTTTTGAAAAAAGGAAAGTAGTGGAGGGTCTGGCTTTGGTAACCAGCCAAGGTTTGAGAAAGCAATGAGGTTTTCCAAGGAAGGAGACAAAGCACACATAGGGTCCCACTCTCTAGCCTTTCAAAGGAGAGAGACAACTAACTATGGTGAGAGGATTTTATTGAGATTTTTTTTTTAATACACCTTTTTTCGTTTCAGGCAGTTTTGAGGTGTCATCTTTCTTTACCTTGCTCATTCCTTGTCTTTGATTTTGTCTCTTTTGGCTCATCTTCTGGCAATGGGTAAATTTACAATTGAAAAACATGAAATGGAACAAAAAATAATATCACTAACAAAAAATGGTCACAACATCCTTGTTCACATTGAAACCAACCATTTGGGCAAGTAATAATTACCTAACTAGGCAACAAAGGAAAACATATTTGGGTTAATGTCAAACAGTTTAAAGGGATTCTAAAATGGAGACATGCCCACATGAAATGGTCACAAGAAAGGAAAAAACAACAGTATCAAAAGGTGGTCAAGCAAGGGATAAGTAAAAAGAGGAGCCATAAAAAACATGCTACTTCTCATATAGGTGATAGTAATTTGTTAAGTGGTAGCAGTAACCTTGTGGACCCTATTATGTACAACCCTACTTCAACTCCTCTCATTTAGTGTTTGGATATATATGTGAAAGAACTATTGATGGCCAAGGAGAGGCTCGAACGTCTAGTGGTCAAAATGTAAGAGAGAGGCCTCAACATACATGTTTTGATGATAACAAATAAGACTTTGATAGACATCAACAATGCTCTAAAAGACCAAGCATTAGTGTTACAAGAAACACTCTTGGTTGGTATGCTTGAATGGTAGAACATGAAGGATGAATGGAAAAGTTTGAGTCTCATTGGCAGCAAACAAAGACACAAAAGATACAATAGACACATTGGTGGCAAACAAAACTATAGTGGATGCATTGGTAGCAAACAAAGCTACAACAGATATTGAGACATCTCATAAAAAGGAGAAGTTTTTATATCATAAAAGTTTGGTGAGAAATAGGGAGGTTGAAGAAGGCAAAAAGAGTTTTTCAGATGTTACCAAAACATGGGATAAAAACAACAAATCTTTGGCTTGGGTGGATTCGGAAACAAATAACCACATGAATAATGTACATGATAAGGAAATTAGGGAAAGACAAATTAGGACACCCAATATAGTCATCAAAGGAGTAAACAACTATGTGAATGAGAACACACTATGGAGTTAACAAGAGGATTCTTAAAGGAAGTAATGCTTTGGCAAGGTCAAATCTGACAAGCTTGGAGAGTTGTAAAGATATCTAACGAGAGAGATAGGCCCATTAAAGTGGTTATGCCTAATATTCATGACAAACAAAATCTTTTATGAAAAAAATAGCTCTTGAGGGGTTCTCATTTCTTTTTAGAGGAGGACCTAACTTTAAGACAACATGATAAAGAAGGGTGGAAGTAGCAAAAATTAGAGTAGCTAGATATGAAGGCAAAAGATCATGGTTGTTCAAGGGAAAGGAAACTATTGCTCAATATGGCCACTCTTCTAATCTAAAATAGTCAGTGAGTAGAAAACTTCTCATTAGGCAACTATGCATTAGGATCAGCATTTATTTTGAGCAATAGAAATCCAACTTCAAGTGTACCACATCAATTAAAATGAATAAAAATCAAGTTCAGCCCAGGACTCTCTAAGTATAGTTTGGTGGAATTGTAGGGGTTATCCTTGGAGGCGTGGGCCTAGGTTGGGTTCTATTGTAGAAAGCAATGACATTATTTTTCTAGTAGAAACACATGAACATGGGGATGCAAGACTCCATTTTTGAAGGCTATTGGAAGGTAGCAATGTGGAATGAGGTAGCGAGTAATGGTAAGGGGCATGGAGGCATAATGGTTCTTGTAAAAGAAAAGGAAGGTCCTATCATCCATTTGGAAAAGGAAGATACTAACAAGCAGTTCATATAGTTCAAAATCATGGAAAATAGCATTCTTCTTAGGATTGTAGCATGTTACTTTGCTCCACAAGTCTCCAAAATATATAAGAAGTGTGGTTTAGATCATAAAGAATCTTATGTATCTCTAAAGAAGGATGTTGTAATATTTTCATAGTGGGGAGATGTTCTTCTTGTTGGAGATTTGAATGCTGGAACAACAAATAGTCAAGCTAGCATTTTTAGCAACAAAGCAAATGATAATCCTATTTGGCTCACAGAAAAGAATAAACACTAGTGGGAAAGAGTATCAGCTGATCCTAAAGGATACAATCATTTTGGGGAAAATTAATCACCTTATGTGGTACTTTTGATTTAATTGTTTGTAATGGTGTGACTGGATGGGCAAAATAGGGCAATTTCACTTGCAACACCTACAATGGTGCAAGCATGGTTGATTGTGCATAATGCTCACATAACTTATATGAGAGAACCAAAGAAGTTATGATTGGGGAACACATATGGGAACTTAAATCAAATCATAGACCACTGCACATAAAATTGTTGTGGGCAAAGAATGAGCAGCTTGGGTAAAAGGCCAATGTCCTCAACAATCTCTATCACATGGCAGAATTCTTTTGACTTCCAAAAATAGGGAGATCTTTAGAACCACACTTGAGAGAATAAATAATGGTGAGAGAATGTATGAACATGATATTAATAGCCATGTATTAGAAAATCTCATTCACAGGGCTCTTTTAGAGTGCAAAAGATCAAAACAAAGAAAATCTAAAACAAACTATTTTCGAGCCAATGCATGGTTTGATAAAGATTGCAAACTAGCTAGGAGAAAGTTAAGAGAGTCTAACAAAAAAAGCTTTGACATTAAAGTATACAACCAGAACCTAAAGAAGAAGAAAACTAACTTTATGATCACAAGGAGAGAAGAGCTAATCTCTCTTGGTGAAAATAAACCCAAACTTTTTTGGAGAGAATTACAATCGAGAAAGAAACAAACTGAAAATATTATTACAGCCAATCAATGGTTTGAGTATGCTAAGAAATGTTATGAAAAAGAGGTTGAGGTGGATCTACCACCCTTAATTAACAATAGGAGAGATCTCTTCACTGTGCAAGAGGTTGTGTTGAGTATTAAGAAGCTGGGTGTAGGTAAGGCAAAAGACTTGGTTGAACTTCAAGTAGAGTATCTCAAGTGGGGCATGAAAACCCTTACACCACACATTACAGAAATCTTCAATTATATCAGCCAACATAGATTTCCTAGAGATTGGATGATTATCCTTGCTATACCCTCTTTTCAAAAGCAAGGTTGTTAATAATCCCTCCAAATATAGAACCATAATGATCGATCCCCTGCTTGCAAAACTTTTTGGTAGCATGCTAGAAAATAGAGTCAGCAAATGGGCTAAGGAAAATTATAAACGTGCAAAAGGGCAAGCTAGTTTTAGGCCAAAGCACTCAACAATTGATCATTGTATCACCTTGAGGCATATCATTGAAAAAAATGTGAGAGAGAAAGTGCGAGGTTTTTTGTTGCTTTGTTGATTTTAAAAAGGCTTTTGACACTGTCCCTATGGACAAGCTTTGGCTCAGGATGGAAGAACTGGGGATCCCTATGAATCTTAGAGCTATTGTTCATAGAATGTATGAAGAGGTAAATTTTAAAATTAATACATCAAATGGAATTTCAAAGTGTTTTAGGAGTGATATAGGGGTCGAACAGGTTTGTCCATTATCTCCTACTTTGTTTGGACTATATATTGACAAACTTGAGGAATGGTTAGACATGCAAAATGGCAAGGGTATCTAGTTAGGTAAATTTCTAATAAGGTTTCTCCTTTATGCAGATGATCTCATTTTGGTTGCAAAATCTTCTTGTGGTTCGCAAGAACATCTACTTTCTCTTGAGCACTTTTGCAAAATGGTTAGGATGTAGGTTAGTATCAACAAAACTAAATTCATGAGTTTTTTGAAAAATAGAAAACAACATCAACATAAGTTCTATTTTGAAGGAAACATACTTGAGGAGGTTACAGAGTATGAATACCTTGGGATAGGCTTCAACAAAAATCTAAGTTGGGAAGGTTGTAGAAAGAAAAGATTATTGGGTGGGTGGAAGGCATTTTATGTGCTTCAAAATAGTTGTTAGGAAGCAAAGGTTTGGGATTGGAAAACTAGTTAAAGTTTGTTTGGTCTTCTTGTGCTACCAGTTTTTCTTTATGGATGTGAAATATGGGCCAACAAAAATTTAGCCATACAGTGGAAACAAATTGAGAGGATTCAGAAGCATTGGATCATAAACAAGTTTAAAATCAAGAACACTGTCTCATATGATCTTATATTAAGTGAAGTCAGGGTTGCACCTATTGAGGCAATTGTTATGGTTCACCTCATTAGCTACCTAAAATGAACTAGAAAAAATATGTGAAGATAGATGGCCTAAAATGGTCTTTAATAATACATTGTGCAAATGTAAAAAGACATGGATGCAAGAAAACATCAAGTGGATGTGCAAATAGAATATACATTTTAATAGGTGCCCCGCTAATAATAAATAAATAAAGCTCTTTGTTATGGAGAAATTCTATAAGAAGATTTGGGGTAATGGACTTGGAAGGAAAAAAGCTTATTATATCAGTGAGTTCAACCCCACATGTGATCAACTCCAAAAGGATACATAGGAGCCAACATTTCTTAGAGAGCTAAAATTCTCATTGCACAGCTCAAAACCAACTCTCATCAACTCTGACTTGAGACCAATTGATGGAAGAGGCCAAAAGAGTCTTGGGAAGAAAGAATTTGCATGTTTTACAATGCTGGAAAGGTGGAAATAGAACAACACTTTATGTTAGAATGTGATGCATACAAGAATATTAGGTTCGAATTTGTGTACATTATATCTAAAAGATCTTGCACAATTTATTCAACAAGGAGTACATTGAGAAGTTAGAGGGCCTCATCATCAACTTGCACAAAAAAAGATATGAATTACTAAAGTTAGTTTAGTCAGAAGGTTGTCCCATAGGCTATTCTTAGCCTCATGGATGTTAAAAATCTATCTTATATTATCTTATCTTAAATAACCTTAGTGTTGAATTAAACCCAATGATCATGTGTGGTACTTTGGCTATGAGAAAGGTATATAAGACACATGTTGTGGTAGGGGAGGTTTTTACTTTGTTTTTTAATTATAAATGGTAGGAGATGTAAGTAAATTTAGCTAGCATCACTAACTTGCTTGAAATGCATGTGTAGTGTAGTGGAAGGGAAAGGGGTGTTGGACAAGGTACATCAAGGGTTCAAATAATCGCAACATATTTTGAATTGATTTATAGAAGTCAACTATATTTTTTTAACCTTTGACCAATCAACCATTTTTTGCCCAAACTTTGACTATTCATAATTTGAGAAAATGAAGTCTGATTGACTTTATTCAAGTTGTATTGGCTTTATTTTGGTGAGATGTTTGATTTGATGTTATTTTTGGAAGCATTGGGAACTTTTTTAATTTTTAGTGATAAAATTCACCTAGATTAGTCCTCCCCACTTGGGAGCTTTTGGACCTCCAAAAGCTTGGTTACTTGGAAAGTAAGTGAGGGCAGAATTCCCCCACTTTTCCAATCTCCATCCATCTTGACTTTCTTGGATTTGTCCCTTTTAACCCCACTCTGAGATACTTAATGACTCCTACTCGCAAAGTCTTGACATTTCTAGCAAGAATGATATCATATGGCAGCTCTAACAAATACTCAAGTGAAAGATCTGTTAGAAATAGATAATACTGAGAGGGGGGGTGAATCAGTATTATACAAACTTTTTCCCACAACTAAATATTATTAATTACTTTATAACTTGTATATGAAAGTAAACCAACAATGTTGGATGGTAAATATAACCATACAAAAAGAGAACTCATAACACCATTACTTGTTAACTAGAGAAACCTTGGCCAAGGGGAAACTGCAGTGGGGATGATACCCACTAGATGATTCACTAAAAAAAATTGTTAAGGATATTGACCTTGTTAGGAGTCTGTGAAGTACATATAGTGTCTCGAGTCCTTATTAGAGGACTATGCCCTGTTAAAAGTCTCAATCTTGTTAGGAGTTTGTAGATCAAATACAATGTATGCAAGAAGAGCCCACTGCCCTAACATGCAATAAACAATAAAGTTCTTTACAAGTATAGGTATACATACAATACCTTATCACTATTGAAACTCACACTTGATATGATCATACATCAGATTTTTTATCACATAAGGCTCACATATCTTTCAAGCTATCTCCACAATAGTTCACATGTCACACATCTTAATCGTTATTTGTGCAAGATAAGATCTTTACTTATATCTTGCAAATTAATAAATCTTTGCTCAGTCGACCTTCATATCTGCACACGCTTGACTTGATATAAAATCACTTAGGGATTAATATCTATATTGTTATCCCATTATGACTTCGTAATTATTTTGTCACCAAAATAATTCCTTGAGTCGTACAACTCATATTTTTGATATGCTTCGTTATGTCTTGTTAAATACCTGAACTGGTAAATCAACTGTAATTTGCATCGTACTATCCATACACATCTATGCACTGACCTATGTCATCATGACATTATCATATAGTTATCCTCACCTACACATGAGCTAACATGAAGTGTTTCATCCATACACAACACATATTTCTTTGTATTGTCGCAAATCGTCTAACACTTAGACAATTTTCTAACTCTAAATACATAAATGAAATATTGAATATATGTTGCCATAAATGACAACACTCTAGATGTCTAACTGACCATATTGCCAACAATCTCCCCCTTTGGAATTGATGGCAACCATTGGGAAAATTGGCTAAGTCTCAAAATGATGTCATACAAAAATGATTACAAAAAGTCACTACAAAAATTGCCTTCAAAATAGAAAATATTTTATTCATGCTTTGATGGATCATTACATTCCTTATCACTCCCTACAATGGTATATAGGTGTACTCCCCCTTACATATACATATACAATTTCCTTACATATACTTTTCCCTTAAATATCATAAATATATACAATTTTCCTTACATACTTCTCCCCCTTTGATATCAATGGAAAATGTGCCAAAAATTGTGTGGCCTTTTTTTGATTAGCTTGTTATTCTAGAAAAGTAGTTTGCATAAACAAGTTTCAATCTCTCAACTTCTTTCTTCCAGTTCTCCTTGACTATGTCAGAGATATTGATGAGTGTGCAAAGTGCATAGGATGCCACTTCTACTGTGCTTAAGTCAGTATAAGAAAATTTTTCATAGGATGCCTTGGCTACAAGACACTCCTCCAATTGCTCTACAAAATGATGATCTTAGGTGACAAAATTTCTCTAAGGGTATAGAACTATTTGATTACATTTTCCTTATCAGTCTATATGCCTCTGATTGCATTGTGAATCTTCTCTAGTTTAGTTCCAAAATCTTCAATGCTAGCGTCTAGTAACTACAACCTAATGGTGAGTGTATGAAGCTCACTCATTTGACCCTTGATCTAATTCTCAAAATTTGACAGGTAATTGTATGACAGTGCACATTGTCCATACAACTTCTTACCTTGATCAATTTTCTTTGTCAATCCCTTGATGCATACATCTAATGACTTTATTTCATTTCTCACATTCTTACATACTATATCAAATAATGATGCATCATGCTTGGCCTATGCTTGTGGTGATGAAATTTCAGACAAGGTTGTGAATTCTTCATCAAAAGACTTCACCAATTCTTTAGCCTTAGTCTACAAGAATGGATTTGTGGTAGTTGTGTGAACTATCTTCTACATTCTCTCCAAGACTTCTGATAATGTCTTCTCCAAAGATGTAACTGATTTATTCCTTTGGAGCAATTTTCTCAAAGAACTCATTAGTCCTTTATGATCATCACCATCATTAGATAATACTGCTACTACTAGAGTTGTTATGTAGTCTTCTTCTCTTCCTTAGCCTTCTTCCTCTCTTCTTCTATTCTTTCTTTCTCAACTTGTTTTTGTTTCTCCTCTTCTGCTTCTTTTTTTCTTCTTCTTCTTTTCTCCGTTCATCTTTTTCTTTCTTTTCTTGTTTCTTGTTTTTCTCTTCTTTCCTCTTCTCTTCTACCTATTTTCCTTTCTTCTTCTTCCAGTCTTTTCTTCTCTACAATTTTCTTTCTTTCTTCTTCTTATAATCTTTTTCTCCCTTATTCCTCTTTCTTTCTTCTTCTTTATATTCTTCATCAGAATTGGTATAGGCAATAATATTGCCAACAATTGATGTTCCATAAGCTACAAAAAGATTTTCTTTTGCATCTATTGTTATGAGTGTACTATCCACTTGCAAGGATTCAGTACCCATAACTATGTGAGGAGATGATGGTGCTTGATGTGTCTCTTCAGCATCTTCTTCGCCATCAATGGGAGTATTGGCTTCCACATAGACTGGACTATCTGATTGTGGCTACACACTCTCCTTCATGACTGTAGGTACTAAAGTCATGTGTTTCGCAATGGCTTCCTCTGTTTCTTTCCTTACTTCCTCATAATTTCCTCCCATAAGAAGAATAAGTCTTCTTTTATTCCTTAGTAGGAGTTCAATGCCTTTCAAAATTTTCTCCAAGTCTTCCTTGGTGTTTACTTCACACAATTTGTTAACCATGCTCTCTCTTAGCTTGGTGTCTTCTTCTACTACTCTCCTTTTTCTATTTAGTAACCTATTATAGAGATCTTCTTGGATCTTTCCTTGTATACTATCAAATCTTTTGTTCCTTACTATGGCATTCTCTAATTGTCGTCTATCCATATTATTATATAAGTTATAATACTTATTCAATTGTACAAAATTATCATCATTAATAATCTGCATGTTCATATTTTCTACCATTGATTTCCATGCCTTCTTTCATGTTGGTGTTCTTCCTTCTTCCACTGCTTGCTCAACTGGTTTCTCCTAGTTTCATCATTAGATTCCTTAGAATCATTGATTTGTAGTGTTTTTCTCCTTTTCTTAGGTTCATTTGTGGTTTGCTTGACCCTTTTCTTGGAGGACGATGTAGGTTCCTTCTCTATCTTCACCAATCTCTCAAATTTCCTCTGCACAATAGGTGTTTCATCCTTTGATTTCCTCCTTGGTTGATAAAGTTAAACTTTGATTGGTTGCACTTGTGCAACTACTACATAGGATGTAGGTGTCTATGCACTAGTTTTTATAATCGTTACCCCTACATATGTGTTTACAACAATTGGTGTTGCTCCATCACCTTAGTCTATCCACTATTTTTCATTTCTAGCACAATTATACCTTTGATCTCATTAAACTCCTCTCGATTCATATCTGATTCCTTGAGGATAGAATCTATCTTCTTCTCCACTTTCTTTTTGAAAATCCTTGTTGTGAAGTTTAGAATGAACTTCCCTTACCTTCTCCTCATAGGTACCCCATCTAGGGCATTTAGTGTCCTTCTCTAACTCTAGTATGATCTACACATACCCTTCTATGAGTTCTTCACTCATCTCATATCCCATAGGTTCAATGAATTTTACCCTTGGTTCTACTACTTCCATACAAGTATTATCAGTTTCCACCATGAAGCATATCTCATATTTATACCTTTCCACCATGGAGGGAGGGATTTTATATCTTTGTTTCATCTTAGATTGAAATTTCTTCATCATTCTGTCAATGTCACTATCTCAGATACTTTCCAATCTCGCCCTTTAACATTGTGTTACCATCTTCACAGTACATCCATCATTATCCCAATTTTTCATTCCAAAGAATTGCTTGGTTGCATAGAAGAATAGATGTGTCAACAAAGACTCAAATCTAAATACTACATTCTTGGCCTTCTTTATCTTTGTAATGTTGTCCAATAGCTATGTTTTGACAATTTCACACATGTTTGCCTTTCTTTTCTCTACAGTCATCACATATGTTGCATGCATAAATCTCATTGGCACTGAGTTCACTCTAGAACTGTGATTTGGTTTATATCCAAGAATTTTACTCAATACTTTAACTCCTTTATCCTAAATCATGTCAATTTTCATGTTTCTACCATCAAATACGGTGTACAAGTTTGTCTCAACTATCTTTCTCACATTTCTATCATTCATTAGGTTGCATCCTTCATTGCTCAAACCTATGACCTTATGAATTAGGTTATTGTCAATTGTGACTAGTACATCACCTATCTAGAATATCTCATCATGAGCTCTACTCAAAATGATTTTGGTTTTCTCATTATTATCAAACTCTATGTAGAACATATACTTGATCAAATTCAGCTCACTTAGGTGCACGTACTCAGATTTAAGGGTTAGGTAACTGTTACAAATGACTCCTAAATCCTTATGTATGTCCTCATCTCCAATGCTTTCAAACTTGTAATGAATGTAACTTCAAACATCCTCTACGTGAAGCACATTCGAGGGTATTTATGAAAATGCTCCTAATAGATCATCCACTAAAGAAACAAATGGGTGTTTCTTGAACTTATACTTTGGCCTATACTTACATCATATACTATCTGACTTGCCATTACTCTTAATTGTATACACTAGAAATTTAATTCAAACTTCATAAAATACCTTAAAATATCATGTTTAGGGCTTCTACAACTTTGCACTTCAAACACCTTTCTTTGCACTTGAAATTGTTGTCAAATTTCTCTAAACTCTTTGAATGATCAAATAGTACTTACAATCTTGTTTGTAATCTTTAAATCACTTCAAATCGGAATTTGCCTTAAATGTGCATCTACCAAAAACTTTTAAAACTATCATTGATTATTAGTAAACTTGTTTTTTGTCTTACAACATCTTGTGATCATATCTATTCTTGTGCACTTGACCATAGCTTCCTCTCTTTGTCTTCTACCTATTGTTAACTATGTAGCTTCTAATTCACTCTTTAACATTAATTTTGATTAATTGATGCTATGTCTCTACTAGAACTGCTTAATTTAGATAGGATGAGTTACAAACAATTTTTAACTTCAATTTCCCTTCAGGTGCATCAAAATATTATTCTTCCAACACTGTATAAAAACTCTTTGGATTACAAGTTTTCACAAATGCTTCTTTGAATTCATCAACATGTTCCTTGACTACTTCATTCTGATCATTGTCACTGCCATTATCATTTCTTCTATTATTCTTATTATTTTTCCTTCTATGATTAGGATTCTTGTTGAAGTTCATTCTGTCCATTCTACAAAATCTTATTGGGTGTCTAAATTTATTGTATAATTGACATACAAGTGTATTGCTCTTTTGATTGGTTCCAATCTTAGTATCAAGTGCCTTGCAATTCCTTGCCATGTGTCCAAGATTGTTACATTTGTAGCATACAATCTATTTTCTTCCATCATTAGATCTTTCACCATCATTTGATCTACTATGTGATCTTCCTCTTTCATTACCTGGAGGGTTAGTATTCATAAACATTCTATTATTTGCATTATTATTATTATTATCAAACTTAGGTTTCTTACAATCTACTACTTTATGCCCATAATCATGACAATTATAACAATAGAAATTAGTACTACGCTTGAAAGAGTTACCTGTGTAATCTCTTTTCATATGACCAATTTCATTGCATATGAAACATTTACCTTTGAATTCATGTCTAACTTCCTTGGGCAGTTCAACTCGCTTAAGTTGATCAACTTTCTCTGTTATCTTAGGTTCATCAAATTTCTCAAACAAATCAACTAGTTCAACTCCTTTAAATGACTCGATCTTATTTTGATCAGTTACTTTAGGCATTTCTATAACTAGATCTAGTTCTTTCCTAATTTCAACTTTCTTGGCTAACTTTTCTCCAATAAGATATCCAAGACTTGTTTTATCATAAGAGGGTCTCTGAAAAAATATTTGCTCATTAATTTTCTAACTACTTTTATAAAGTTTCTCTAACTATTGTTTAGCCTGTGTCAACTCTCCTTTCACAATAGTGTTGTATTTTTCTAACTTAGCATGTTCTATCTTGATAGAATCTAATTCAGATGTTTCTTGACTCAACTAGGGTTTAAGGTCTGCATTCTCAAATTTCAGGTCAGGTTCATTCTTACTATCATTTTTCTTAAGGCTCAACTTAAGTTCAACAATTTTCAACTCATGCTTCAAAATCTAATTTTCTTTCTTGAGATTTCCTACTTACAAATTTTAGATCATCAATCTTGTCTTTCACTTTGCCAAATAAACTTTTGCATCTTCATATCTATCTTTTAGGTTATCTCTTTCTTCTGTAAGAAGGTCAATCTACTCATGAGATTCTTCTAGCTTTCTCTTTAACTATTTCATATCCATAAGGATCTTACTCAAGTTGTTAAGCCTCTTTAGAGTACTACACTTTGATACCAATTGTCAGAAATATATAATACTGAGAGGGGGGGTGAATCAGTATTCTACAAACTTTTCCCCACAACTAAATATTTTTAATTACTTTATAACTTACATATGAAAGTAAATCAACAATGTTGGACAATAAATTAACCATACACAAAGAGAACTCACAACACCATTATTTGTTAACTAGGGAAAGCTTGGCCAAGGGAAAATCTTAGTGAGGACGACACCCACTAGATGATTCACTAAACAAAAAGATCTTGTTAAGGATATTGACCCTGTTAGCAGTCTCTGAAGTACATATAGTGTCTCAAGTCCTTGTTAGAGGACTAGACCCTGTTAAAAGCCTCAACCCTATTAGGAGTTAGTTCAACCCTATTAGGAGTTGGTAGATCTAATACAATGTATGCAAGAAGAGCCCACTACCCTCACATGCAATAAACAATAAAGTTCTTCACAAGTATAGGTATAGATACAATACTTTCTCAGTATTGAAACTCACACTTGATTTGATCATAGATTAGATTTTGTATCACATTAGGTTCACATATCTTTCAAGCTATCTTCACAATAGTTTACATGTCACACATCTTACTCATTATTTGTACAAGATAAGATCTTTACTTATATCTTGCAAATTAATAAATCTCTACTCATATTTATGATATGCTTTATTATGTCCTATTAAATACTTGAACTTGTAAATCAATTGTAACTTGCGTCATACTATCTACAGACATCTACACACTGACCTACATCATCATGACATTGTCATATAGCTATCCTCAACTGCGCATGAGCTAAACTCAAAGTGTGACGTTTGTACACATCACATATGTCTATGTATTATTGTAAACTGTCCAACACTTAGACAATTTTCTAACTCTAAATACATAAATTGAAATACTAAATATATGTTGTCATAAATGACAACACTCTAGACATCTAACTGACCATATTGCCAACAAGATCATCTACTGAAAGTACCTCAACATTAGCCTCTT
Source organism: Cupressus sempervirens (assembly GCA_028749045.1). Lineage (NCBI taxonomy): Eukaryota > Viridiplantae > Streptophyta > Pinopsida > Cupressales > Cupressaceae > Cupressus > Cupressus sempervirens. The sequence continues at coordinate 63,590,269 of CM053785.1, forward strand.
CATCTAGAATTATCAGAGGCTCATACAACTTCAAGCTTTCAACATTGACCACTAGGTAAATGTGCATGTAGGAAGGAAGATTAAGGTGAAATCCACTGGTTTTGATATTTTCTAAGATCTTAAAGGGATGATACTAGGTAGGCTTGAAATTTTTTCCTTCTTCCTACATTTTTCTTACTAATGTGTAACCAAACTTGATCACTAACTTGAAAATGGTGATCCACATGATTTTTTTCATGTCGAGCCTTGTATTTGGCTTAACTCTTTTCCAACTAAGCTTCTACTACTTAATGAATAGCTTGAACCTTCTATATAAAATTCAAAGCCTTCTCTACATCATGTCGCTTGCCTATGACTTCATCTTTCCCAAAGGCAAAGTTCATTGTTGTTCATGGTAAGTAATCAAGATGAGACTAAAAAAGAGACCTCTTTGTAGAAGAATGTGTTGCATGGTTATAAGCATGTTGCACATAGTGTAGACTTTCATCCCATTGTTTGGGATGCTTATTGCAATAGACTTAAAGAAAGTACACAATAGTCTTGTTTACCACTTTTGTTTGTCCATCCATTTGAGGATAGAAAGTCATACTACTCTTTAATTTGGTGTCCATGAGGTCCCATAATGCAGACAAAAAATCTCCAAGGAATCAAGAATCTCGATCTGATACAATAGAAGTGGGAAGCCCAAAATGGACCCATATAAATTGAAAATAGAATTGAGTTGTTAGTTTAGCTGTGATCTAGTTCTTACAAGGCATAAGAATACACATTTCATTGAACCTATCAACTACTACAAATAGATAACCATGTCCTCTATTAGACATGGGAAGTCCTCCAACAAATTCCATAGAGACACTTTCCCAAGGTCGAGGTGGAATAAAAAGAGGTGTGTACAACTCCAACTTCCTATTACTTGACTTACTTGTTGCACACATTATACATCCTTTAATGTATCTTGTTACAGTTTCCTGCATGTGAGGCCAATAGAAAAGTTGTTTTAATTGAGCCATAGTCTTGTTGACACCAAAATGTCCAACAATCAAAGAAATATGAGATTCTCTAAGCACATGTGCTTTTTCACCTTTAGGATTACATAATTTTCTAAGGTGATATAACATTTGTCCTTTATATAGAAATTATTTTCTTCTATTGATTTTCTTGCAATGAGAACTAAATATATATCCTTGAAGTTGTCATTCATGGCATATTGTTCCTGAAAACTTTCATGGACCATGGAGCTTCCTAAGATAGAGAACTCATTTATAACCAAAGGTCTGGAAAGCATATCAATTACCTTATTATGGACTCCTTTCTTTACTTTGTCACTGAGTGAAATTGTTGAAGAAATCATATCCACCTAAAGTACCTACTTTTTTGTAAATTAGATTGTGAATGTAAATATTGCATTGGATTATGGTCCATGTGGACAATTGTTTCCTTGCCCATTAGGTAGTGTTTCTATTTTTAACACTTTGTACTGGTGCATATAACTCTTTATCATAAGTTGGATAATTAATAACTACACTTGTAAAAGTTTTAGAGTGATAACATACTGACTTACCCCCTGCATTAAGTTTGCTTCCATGGAAAATTCACTTGCATCTATTTCAATCTTGAATGGCTTTTGTAGATCTGGTAGAGTTAGAATAGGTGCAGTGCTTAACTTTCCCTTCAAGGTGTCAAAAGCTTTTTTTTGAGGTCCTCCCCACAAGAAATTTTCCTTGATACTTGTCAACACATGATATAGGAGAAGTTAGCAATGAACTTTCTTCAGTACTAAACATCACCTAAGAAGATTCTAACTTCAGTGATTGTACTTGGCTTAGGCCATTTTATAATTACCTTGACCTTTGTAAGGTCAACTTCCAATTAACCATTTCCTACAAGATAACCTAAGTACACTAGAGATATCTTTGCAAACTCGCATTTTGACATCTTTAAATAGAGTTTTTGTTTTCTTAACAAATCAAAAAATTTATGTACATGACTTAAATTATCACTCCATGATTTTCTAAATATCAAGATATCATCTAGATAGACGATTACAAATTTTTCAATGTAGGGATGAAATATATCATTCATTACATGCATGAAAGTTGTTGGTTCATTGCACAACCCAAAAGGCATAACCAACCATTCATATAATCCCTGCTTAGTTTTGAATGCAATTTTCCAAATATCATCTTCTACAATCCTAATCTAATGATAACTACTTTGAAAATCCAACTTGGTTAAATAAAATGAATGTTTAAGTTGATCAAGTAAATCATCAATGCAGGGAAGATGATACCTTTATTTATTGTTATTGTGTTCACGATTTTATAGTCAATACACATTCTCCATGTTATATCCTTCTTTGGAACCAACACAATTGGATAACCACAAGGTGAAGTACTTGGATGAATCACTCTTTTCTCCACCAACTCCTCAACCTATTGCTTGATTTCTTCATTCTGCAAGACTGATAACCGATACATCTTGATGTTTGGGAGAGGCACATCCCATTGTAAATGGATTTCATGTTGTATACCCCTCTTAGGTGGCAATCCTTTTGGCTCCTAAAATAAGTCATCATAAGTGGAAACAACTTTGACTAATTAAGATTTATGTTTTGGATCACAACCCTTGAATGCCTCGGAAATAAAAATCATCCTTAGCTTTTACAAGCATGAGTACAAATTGTTTACTCACATTAACTAATATTTTCATTTGACCAACATTTATTAATGCAAGACTAGTTTTGACTTTATGAGATCTAACTATGTACTCTTTACCATATTTGAATAAATGATACTTAATCTTCCCCTATAAAAGATTGTCTTCCTATCAAAAAGATAGGGATTTCCTAATGCAAGCCCACAAATCCAATGGTACAACATCTACTTCCACCTCATCAATACAATTAATAGTTATGGAAAAATGAAGTTTGCACTATTTTGTCACCTACAATTGAGCATCATTACATATATATCCAAGATGATAGGGCTTGGGATGAGGTGTAGTAGCTAGATTCAATTTCTTTACCACTTCTTCACAAATCAAATTAACTTATGAACTAGTGTCAAAAAGAGTATCAACCTTAGTGTGTTTAGTTACCACATGAATGTGAAAAAGTTATGTTCTTTGCTTATCCACATTAGAAAGAGGATTTTACTTGCTTGAACTTGTAGTAGAAATCATAGCATCTGATGAGAGATTTTACCTTCCACTTTACCTTGGATCTTGATAGCAACAATCTTTGTCTTGTCCCTAGAATCAAACCCAAGATCTTGTTTGACTACAATAGTAGTCTTTTTTTTGCCTTTCTTTCCTCCATATTGCTTTGGCCTTAACTCTAGATGTAATTTATAGCATCTAGAGGCATCACGTCCCTCTTTCTTACAATGGAAATATGTAGGTTTATTATCTTCCTTTTTATTATAACAGTACTTTTCCCCTTCTTTTCTTTCCCCTTAGATTTATTTTTAGACTTTGATGGCTTCTTATCAAACTTATCAGTAAAAGAACCCTTGCCTCTTAACTCTATATGTGTGGCTTGAACACATACTTCATCTAGGTTACTAGGATTCAAGACCAAAATAGAATATCTCAGAGAAGAATGAAGACCATCTATGTACTTGAGAATGTATCTTGGGTGTACAATGGAACATTTAATGCAATATCCTTCTTTCAAAATTCATGGGTGTACTCTTTTGCAAATCTGACCTTTCACTTGCCTAAAATGTTGTTAGTTCATCATTAATTGTTACATATGGCCTAAGGGATAGACTTGTTTCTTAAGAGAACTAACAAACTCTGACCAATTAAATTGATTCTACCATGGTGAGAATTTCCACCCTGAATAATACTCTCCCACCAAGTTAGAGTTGTACCTCCTAACCAAATAGTAGCTAACTAGATCCTACCCACATCATCTAAGAAGTATTGAACTCTACAATAGACTTCAACTTATTGAATCCATTCATCTAATTTCTTAGCACTTAATTCACCACAATAATTTTGTAGATCAAACTTTACATCCAATTTTATTCTAGGCTCATGTCCACCCTTAAAAGGATTAGAAGACTTAGAATGAGTAAAAGAAGGAGAAGATGGAGAAGAAGGATAGGAGGGAGTTGGGGGAATTTTTAGAGGCTCGTGATCACCTCTTATTCTTTCCCTTTGCCCTCCTGAGTTACATGTCTTTGTATCTTTTATTCTCTTTCCTGTATTAAAACTTCTACCATCTACAAATTTTGAAGTCTTTTGAATTTTCTTTTCTTTGAAAACTTGTCCACCGTCTTTTGTCTTCCATTTGTGACAGTGGATTAGTCATTTATTTTCCAAACTCAGGATTGTACTCTTCAAGCTTTTCTTCACCTTGTTGGATCTTGGATCTTGTTAGCATTCAAATCTACAAAAAATGGTCATACAAGGCTTTGATACCAAACTTGATCTGATTAAGGTGGATCTATGACAATTGCATTTAAATGCTAATACAATTTAAAGTTTGTTTACAAATAGAATTTTAACAAAAAATTGCAAACTTTTGTTTTAAATACATAAACATAAATTATGTTTAAAAAAATGCAAAACTAGAATCAAAAGAGAAGGAGAGAAGAGAACACAAACATAACACAAAGATTGATATAGAGTTTTTCTGAATAGACCACATCTCTGAGTCTTTCAAGTAGAGAGAATGATTCTATGTTTAGTTCTCAAGCAAGATTCCAATAATTTAGTGCCAATCTGACAACATCTAGTTGCACCAAGCTTCAATTTCTCTTCTAAGAAAGGTCAAAATCTTCAAAGACTAGAAGAACACTCAAAGCACATTCTCCAAAATCCAATGCTAAAAATTCACTATTTTTTCATAAGCACATACCCCTTTTTTATGCATGAAATTCACCCACTTTGGTGTTTAACCAAATTATTTCCAATCCATCCAATTTAATGATAAATTCCCTTAAAATAACATACATCTTTAAAATCCCACAAAAATAACCTTTGAAATATTTTGTAGTTATTTTTCTCCAAATATTAGTTATCAGATATGAGTAACAATAGTCTTATACATAATTACCTTCATAAAAAGCACTACCATATTGGCACTCTCATTATGTTTAGGAATGGTTGGTTGGTAGTTCCAACTATCGACATGCCATTAATAGAAATCAGAGTTGCCACCCTTTATTAAATAACCTTAGTGAACAATTAATCCCAATGATAATGTGTGTTGCTTCGGTTATGAGAAAGACATTTAAGACGCATGTTGATTCGGACGATATTTTTACTGAAACTCCAATAATTAGTACCATGTTGAAGTCCTCACAATTCTGACTCCAATGCAACTTGAACAGACAAAATTGGAGTTTAGACGACAAAGTTATGACTAGTCAAAGTTTGGTCAAACTGAGACTAGAGGTTGTAAAAAGGTGAAAAAAAATCTCAAAAGTGGTTAACAATGAATTTCAAATAAAAGAGCTCATCAAAAACTTTCCAATGGTATTCATTTCGTCGAAAACGGAGGTCATATGAAAAAGTTATGACAACTTAAAGTTTTCAAGACAAAAGGTAATTTTGATGACATCATAAATCTAGTCACCATACTGATGTGGAAAAAATATATATATCCCCCTAAGTTTACTTACCACTACACCATTTTTTATTTAATAAAATGGTGGACATGTACTTTATTTCCTAAAAAAAATGTTGAGATTTAAAAGAAAATCTCCTCAAAATATAAACAAACAAAATATAAACAAATAATTAAAACAATATTCTAAACTTATCCATCGAAAAGGGATTTGTTTTTTTTATATGCCTTATAATTTACAAGAAGCCAAAAGGAGGTTTTCATGTAGTTTTATATTTGTTAATTTGTTGTGTTAAAATGGGAAAATGGTTATTATGTGGTTATTTGGTTTTAGACCAAATATGACTAATTTTTATGCATAAAGGAGGAGTTACTCTCCTTTAGAAGACAATTAGACTTGGGAGAAGAACTTCTTGCTTGAAATTAGTCTTTGGGAGAAAAAAATTGTTGTCAGAGATTAATAGGAGGGAATTAATGAATTCTTAGAAGAGATTTATAAGGTGTTATTCTACACCAAAAATTGTAAAAGAAGAAAGAGATTGTGAAGGCTTGGAGCTTGAAATTTATAAGAAAGCAATTTTGCTTGGTAGATTTAATAGAGCGGTCCCCCAATTGAGAAGTAGACCCAGAGACGTAGTCCTACTTGGACGAACTCTGTATCAAATTGTTTTTCTCTTTATTCTCTTTCTTATTCTCTCAATTCTTTCAATTTATTTATTTTATGTAATTAAACACATTGTTAAATTAATTGTTTATGCTTTAATCTTCTTGTAATTTCAATAGTTTTAAATACATAGCCACACATTTACTGCTTGAATCGGGAAAGTATATCTAATTGTTGGGATTAAGTTATAAAACTTGTAAATCGTAAATCATATCAAGTTTGGTATCAAAGCCTGTTTTTGCAGAAAAATTGCAGGTGGTGAATGTTAACCAGGTTGAAGTTGAAACAAGGAGAAGGTGAACTTGAAGAATTCATTCCAGAAATTGGAAAAAGAAGAACTTTTTCACGAGTCATGGCATCTGAACAAAATGTTTTTGAGTTTGATGCGAAAACCTTCCACAGAGCTTTTGTGGAGTGAAAAGCTTTGGTGGACATTCTTCTTCAAGAGAGGAATGAACAACAATTGAGAAAGGCAAACAAGGCTAGGAAGAAGGAAGAAGCTCAATCTTCATCAAGAGATGACAAAGGCAAAGGAGTAGGAGGTGGTTGTGGCCCTCTTGAACCTCCATCCCCATCTTCTTCATTGTCTTCTTCTTCTCTATCTACTTCTTCTAAAAAGAAACTTTGTCTGAAGACACCCTTGTTAAAGCTTGATGTAAAGTTTGATTTGCCTATATATAGTGGTGAATTGGATGCTAAAAAATTGGATAATTGTCTTAAGCAGATTGAAGTGTATTGTAGGGTTCAAAATATTTTGGATGATTCTTCAAAAATCCAGCTAGCTACTCTCAGAATGGGAGGCACTGCATTAGTTTGGTGGGAGACAAAGATCCAAGATGATCTTGCTATACACGGTAAAATCATTTCAACTTGGTATGAATTTACTTCTGCTTTGAAGAAATAATTTTATCCTTTGGGTTATTTGCAACAAGCCATTATGGATTGGCAAAATCTTAGGCAAGGTAAAGGGCAGTTTGTGCAAGAGTATACACAAGTGTTTAGGAATAAGATATTAACTCTTGGAATTCCTCTTTACACACAAGATACTTTATTAAAGTATATAGGTGGAATGCATTCATATTTGAAGCATACAATATTGATGTTTAGTCCTACTAGATTTGATGAAGTATTTGTTCAAGTAATCCATATTGAAGCAGGTGGAGGAAACACAAGTTCTAGTTCAAAGAAAGAACTTGTTCCTCCTGAAAGCATCAAGAAAGGAAAGAAGGTCGCCACAATGAAGAAAGAGGAAGGTGACAAACCTACTTGTTCACATTGTTAAAAGAAAGGTCATGTAGATGCGAAGTGTTGGAAATTGCATCCAGAGTTGAAACCAAAGTGGTTTAAGAATAATAACAAAGGAAAGCACAAGTCTATAGCTATTTTTTAGGATCTTGGATCGAATTTTGGGGATGAAGCAACAATATCAGCTATGGGTTTAAAAGGTAAAGCTTTTGTTAATTCTACCACTAATGTTTCATATGCTTCCACTTCCAAAAGTCATGTTGTTCCTGAAGATAGTAAAAGGTGTGAACTTTTTCATATAAGGGTGATTTGTAAAAACACTAAAATTGACGCATTGATAGATAGTGGGTCCCAAGTTAATCTATTTTTAGAAGAAGTTATTGAACAATTAGGATTGGAAACTAAGCCATATAAGAGACCTTATCCATTAGGTTGGGTGTGCAATGATAACAAATTGTGAATCACTAAGCAATGTAAGTTAAGATTTGCAATAACATCTAAGTTTGTAGATGAGGTTGAATTTGATGTGGTTCCACTTGATATCTATGGAATTGTGTTGGGTAGCCCATACTTATATGATAGGAAAGCTATCTTCTATAGGGACCATAATAAGTATCATTTGTTTAAGGATGGAATTGAATACATTATAAGAGCTCATCACATGAAGAATGAAGGATCAATTGTAAACATAGGACATTTGAAAATGATAGTAAATGCAAGCAGTAAATTGACTCTCATGTATGCAATAGCTAGTGAGGATCAGGTGCAAGCAAAATCAAGTCTTCAACTAGTGATGGTAAAATAGGATTTGAAAGGTTCATGATGTTTCTGTATGAGAGGTCCTAAATGTTGATACTTTTTCTATTTCATTAGTTATTTTAGTTTTGTTGCTTCTATTTCTACTAGTTAGTACTATGTGGGTGATGGATGTAACAATGAACACTGGTGGATATATGGTCAATTATATTAGCAGTGTTATGTCATTCTTCATAATGTGTTTGATGGTTCAAATATTCAAAATTCCAGCAGTTTGTATAGGTGATGCTGGACAAGTGAGGCAAACATGACCTCATTTTCATTTTATGTAAAAATAAACTTTCGGAGGTTCAAAAGCTCTTTTTCAATGGGGAGGCTTGATTCAGAGGATATTTTACTAAAATTTGAAGTATCTCTAAAACTCCAATAATTAGTACCATGTTGAAGTCCTCACAATTCTGACTCCAATGCAACTTGAACGGGCAAAATTGGAGTTTAGATGACAAAGTGACAACCAGTCAAAGTTTGGTCAAACTAGGACCAAAGACCGTAAAAAGGTGAAAAAAATCATCTCAAAAGTGGTCAACAATGGATTTCAAATGAAAGAGCTCGTCAAAAGCTTTCCAATGGTGTTCGTGTCGTTGAAAATGGAGGTCATATGAAAAAGTTATGACAACTTGAAGTTTGCAAGACAAAAGGTAATTTTGATGACATCATAAATCTAGTCACCATGCTGATGTGGAATATATATATATATATATATATATATCCCCCTAAGTTTACTTACCACTACACCATTTTTTATTAAATAAAATGGTGGACGTGTACTTTATTTCCAAAAAAAATGATGAGATTTAAAAGAAAATCTCCTCAAAATATAAACAACCAAAATATAAACAAATAATTAAAACAATATCCTAAACTTATCCATCCAAAAGCGATTCGTTTATTTTATATGGCTTATAATTTACAAGAAGCCAAAAGGAGGTTTTCATATGGTTTTATATTTGTTAATTTGTTATGTTAAAATTGGAAAATGGTTATTATGTGGTTAATTGGTTTTAGACCAAATATGACTAATTTTTATGTATAAAAGGGGAGTTACTCTCCTTTAGAAGACAATTAGACTTGGGAGAAGAACTTCTTGCGGGAAATTAGTCTTTGGGAGAAAAAAAAAATTGTTGTGAGAGATTAATAGGAGGGAATTAATGAATTCTTAGGAGAGATTTTATAAGGTGTTATTCTACACCAAAAATTGTAAAAGAAGAAAGAGATTGTGAAGGCTTAGAGCTTGAAATTTGTAAGAAAACAATTTTGCTCAGCAGTTTTAATAGAGCAGTCCCCTGATTGAGAAGCGGACCCGAAGACATAGTCCTACTTGGATGAACTCTGTATCAAATTATTTGTGTCTCTTTATTCTCTTTCTTATTCTCTCAATTCTTTCAATTTATTTATTTTATGTAATTAAACACATTGTTAAATTAATTGTTTATGCTTTAATCTTATTGTAATTTCAATGGTTTTAAATACATAGCCACACATTTACTACTTGCATCAGGAAAGTATATCTGATTGTTGGGATTAAGTCATAAAACTTGTAGATCCAAAATCAGATCACATGCTGTGGTACGAGAGGTAATGTGTTAAACTCCCATTCCAATCATTTTACATTTTTTTTGAATTATAAGTGGTGGGAGATGTAAGTAAATTTATCTAGGGCCACTTAATTATTAAAAATGTATGTGTGGTGTAGTGGTAGGGTAAGGGGTACTAGACAAGGTACGTCAAGGTTTCAAATCCTTGCAATATATTTTGAGCCAATTTGTAGAAGTCAACTAGATTTGGTCAACCTTTGACCCTTCAACCATTTTTTTCCCAAACTTTGATTGTTTGTAACTCTAGCAAATGAACTCCAACTGACTCTCTTCAAGTTGTGTTGGCTTCAATTTGGAAAGATCTTTGCTTTGATGCTATTTTTTGGAAGCACTGGGAACTTTTATTTTTTATTGGTAAAATGTACCTGGATCAATCTAGGACTTCAAAAGAAAGGATTTTTTCTCCCTAGGCTTTGGGTAGTATAAGATTTTATTATTAGGAAGTGGGCAGTAGGTAAAATGTATGAGTTTATTAAGTAATATAGACTATTAACTACCAAAGCTAGAATGTGTATGATCAATATATTATCACAAACTAATTGTTAAAAGATGAGGTTATGGAGAGGAGAAGCAAATGGGAAGAGTTGATGAGAATTGAGAGTGATTGTAAGGAAAATGATTATAGTTTCCTTGGATTTTACCATGATGTTGGATATTGGAGAAGGATAGATTTGATGATAAACAATTATTATGAGATTATGGAGAAAATTCATACCATACCTATTGGGGAAGAGGAAATACTAAACCCTAAAGATTTCAAATCTTATCAAGGATTACAACCTATTGATAAGGGTTATATTGAGATTATATAAGAACGCGATGAAGTTGGGTCTTCACAAAGTCATGTTGTGAAGTGACATAAAAGTGAACATGTAACTAAGATGGCTAGGGATTCTTCAAGGTAGTGGTTTGTGAGGAAGGTCGATATTTTCAAGATTTGAGAGAGAGGTTGAAGAAATCACAACAACCACCACATGAAGAGGTGAGAGAAAGTGACCATGCATTGGTCAAAATGATAGATGACGGGTTGATGTTGTCCCAATTGTTTATGCATGATAATGAATTCATCAATTCCAGTGAGTTTAAAGAGTTTTTTTTTTGAATTAAAATACAATAGAGTTGAAGAAAAGACCAAACTAAAAAAATGAAACAAATGAAAAGAAGGAAGATTTGTGTTAAACTAATTAGATATTTCCTAATTAACTCTAGTTTTCTTAAGCTAAACTTTAGGCATTTAATAATTAATTCTTTTATTAATTATTATGATGCAACCTAGGTTAGACCTTTTTAGTGTTTCAATCTCCTTTATAAGGATGATCTCTTTGTAATTATTAACCAATTCATTTTTATAATAGCAATCTTTCTTTTTCCTTATCAAGAATGTCTCATCTATGGATCTGGGAATTCCATCCTCCATAGATTTTTGCTTCTCTATTTTTGTGATAGGTGTTTACATGTAGGTGATTCTTGGGAGCTATGGGGTTGATCTTTCATCAACTTCAATATGGCATCAGAGCTCCAAATCTTCATGCCCTTGTCCTATTCTTGAAAGATTTGGCATTGGTTTTTAGATCTGAACTTTAAGCAAATTTTTATTGGATCTGTGGTGATCACTAATTTTTGAGGCACTTTGAGCAAAAATAGACATCATTGTTGAGCTTAGAACACTCGAAAACCATCATTTCCATATAGAATACATCTAGTTTGTATGCTATTGAAATCTAAGGTAATTGTTTTTTGCACCCAGGCTATTTTGACTTGGGCACCAAAAACAACCCTCTCTCTTACCTTGTGCTTGTCACCACAAGATTAGCCTTGATTCTACTTATATTTACTCAATCACTTTGGTGTAGATATGATTGGTAGAGCATGAGGAGTTTTTTTTGGGTTGGTGTGAGCTAACATGAAGTTGGCCCTTACAGTCAGTGAGGTGATTTGAAGGAAGATAATTTGGTAGTAGCAGTATTGACAACAATGGAATTGTTAGAAATAGGGAATACTGAGATGAGGGGGTGAATCAGTATTCTACAAACTTTTGTCACCAACTAGATATTATTTATTACTTTGAACCATGCATAAGAAATTTAATAAGTAATGTTGAACAATAAAAGTAACCATGCACAGAGAGAGCTCATAACACCATATTTTGTTAACTAGGGAACCCTGGCCAAAGGAAAACCTCGGTGGGGATGATATCCACAAGATGATGTACAAATATAAATGTTCCTTATTAGAGGATGGACCCTGTTAGGAGTCTATAAACTTATTCAGTGCATATGAGTCCCTATTAGGAGACTTTGAATCCTTCTTAGGAGATTCCAACCATATTAAGAGTTGTGGTACAATGGATGCAAGAAGAGCCCACTGCCCAAACATGCACTTTCAATTACAAGAAGAGCTCACTGCCCAAACAAGTAACAGAAGTATAGATGATGTACCTTCCTTCAGTTGATCTCTAACCTCAGCTCGATCTTGGATCACAAAATTAGGTTATTAAAATTTGCTTCTGCATATGATATGAAACTTTGCATTTTTACAATTTTTGCATATGACTTCACATAGAACTTCACAATTCACTTGCACATAATTTCGTAAGATGTCTTTGTATAAATACCATGCCTTTTCACAAATTGTTGCTAGGTCGGCTAGGACCAAAAATAAACTTTCCCAACTTAGAGTAAACATCTAGGATGTCATCCCTAATTGGTTAAGTAATTATTTTGTAAACAAAATAATTCCTTCACCTTTCATTCCAATGTTCTTCAAATCTTAAGTATCTCTTTTCCATACTATTTGTACTAATGTCTAAGGTTATACACATCATCATCAACATAGATACTATTTCCATATATCTTATCTCTCAAGAATAACATCATATAAACAGGTTGCATATAGAACAATACATTGTTGTAAACCATTTTCATACTTAGACAATTTTCTGAGCACCAAAAGCTAAGTATCTTTATTTCCAATATTATCTACAAGCATGTACATCATGTGTTTTCATTAATGATAACATTTACATATCTAAATATAGCCAATTGTCAACAATCTCCCCCTTTGGCATTGATGGCAACAAAGTAGGAAAATTGGCTAAGTATCAAAGACTTTACCAAAACTTACAACATTACTATACTTACCATCTATTACAAATACTTCATCTTACAAATGCTCTCCCTTTTGACATGACTACAAAATTCATAACTTACTTACAATTTTCTCATACAACTTCTCCACATTTGACATCAATGACAAAGGTTAGAATGTCCAAAAACTGTCAAAAAGTTATGTCAAACTATTGCCAAAAATTGTCAAAATTATCTGTCTCGCTGCATGAAACTTATATCATCTTCATACAATCATCAAAATTTGCCTTTATATTATCCATACCTTTCACCCATGTGTCCTTGGCTACTTTGGCAGTAGAGAGAATTGCACATAATGCATATGATGTAATCTCAACTGCATTAAGGTTGGAATATATAAAATTGGAATAAGTGTCCTTTACTTTAACACATTCCTCCAATTGTCTCTCAATGGCTAATAGTTTCAGAGCTATAGATTCTCTAAAATTTGACAATCTTCTCCAAATTTTCTCTTTTTCAATTTGTAGTTTCTTGATGTCAGTGTGAACACTGACAACTTGTCCTTCATAATCATCAACTCTGCTAGAGGGTTGTTGTAGCTTACTTGTCAGAGCTTATAGCTCACTCAGCTTCCCTTCCATTTTATTATCCAAAACTTTAGTCAACTGAGATAATGTACATTTTTATTTACAGTACCTTGCCATCTTGTTGACATCTTTAGAGTTCCTTGATATAAGTATTAAGACTTAGCAAATCATTCTTTATGTTCTGACAAACAGTGCTAAAAATATTAGCATCATGAGAAATTTGAGCCTTAGATTCTGCAACATTCAAAAAATTAGTAAATTCACCATCAAAAGATTTTGCTACTACTTTGGCTCTCTATTTGGGGTTTGCTTCTATATGTTTGGCTGCCAGAGTGTTGTATAATCCGCCAGTCACCTCCATTAATGCTCTTTGTAGACTCTTGACATTCTTGTACTTCTCAATCAACTTGTTCAAAGATGAGATCAAGTTAGATTGATCATCATCATCACCTGTAAGGTCAGCAAAAGATATTGGAGTGGACAAGCTAGATACTTTAGTCTGATCATCCTTTTGTTTATTCTTTGTTGTCTCCCTTGTTTTTCTCTCTTTTTCTTTCCTTTCCGATTCTTTCTTTTCTTCTTCTAGCTTCTTCTCCTCCTCAACTAATTTTAGCTTGGCTTCTTTGATCTTTTTCTTTTCCTCTTCTAATTTCCTTTTCTCCTCTTTAATTAGTTTTAACTAATCTTGAATGTTTTCAGAATAGGACATAGGCTGATTAAAAGGATCATCTTCAATATTAATAGTAATATTTGTTTGATCAATTTGTATTGTATCACCACTTACTAACACTTTCAAAGTTTTCTTTGTAGTGGTAGGTGATGTCTTTAGCTCAATCATCATCTTGTCGATGGTTGTAGTTGTTTCACTTCTTATGACATTCTTCTCACCTCCCATAAACATAAATGGCCTCATCTTACTTCGTAAGTAAGGTGCTAGATTGTTCATCAATTTCCTGATTTCTTCTTCATCATCAATTGTGCACATAGTTCTTAACGTAGATTTTTGAAGTTCCATGTCTTCTTCATGAACTAGTGCCTTCTTAGCTATAAGTTTTTCATAGACTTTATGATTTACAATGCATTCAATATCTTCAAGTTTCAAATTGTTAAGAATCATATATCTCACCATAGAGATATCAATCTTCCCTTTCTCAATTTCATTGTACAAATCATAAAATTTATTCATTTGCACAAAGTTTCCTTCATTGACAATAGCTATGTTAATCTTTTATATGTTTAGTTTCCAAGGTTGCCTTGTTTTACTTGTTGGCTTCTTAGATGTAATAACCTTTTTAGGCTATTTAACTTCTTATTCCTCATCAACTTCCTCATTGGAATCTTCAATTTTCAACAACATTTTCTTCCTTTTCTCAAGTCTAGTAGCTAGTTTCTTAACTCTTTTTGACTTATGAGTCTCAACTTCTACTAGCCTTTTAGACTTCCTTTTGGGTTCACTAGGTTGCTCGGCTGATATAGCAACATATGGAATGCTTTGCTCTACAGGAGTCATTGTAATGGATACATCTAATGCTTGACCAATTGATAGAGGTCTCACATACATCACACCTTGTTCACTAGTTTGTTTCAGTCCAGAGATTGTTTCTCTAACTGCCTGTGATTCTCATTCTGACATACCAGCCTTGAACAATGCTTTCTTCATCATAGTCTCAACCTTCTCATGAGATGCTTTTTCTAAAGATGTATGGTAAACTGATTGAGTTAACTCTTCATATGTTCCAAATCTATATGAAGCTTGGTCCTTTCTAGAGTTCAACAATAGATTAATGTACAACCAATAGCTACATCATCACTCAATTCATAACCTAAGGGTTCAAGAAATATTTCCCTTGGTTCTACGGCTTCAACATAAGTTAGGTTTGTATCTACCATAAAACACATGTCATTCTTAAATCTATCAATAATTGCTGACACAATTCTAAATCTTTGTTTCATGTCATTCTAGATTGTTCTCATAATCAAATTTCCACTATCCAAGATTTTATGTATAGGATGCCTTCTACATACATCTGTTATCTTATCCATAGTACATCTTTCACTGCCCATGAATTTTGTAACTGATAGAAATAAAAATCTTTTAAGTACATCAAAGAAAATATGATTGATTAGTGACTAAAATATGAATACACCATTCTTAGTTCTCTTAATCTTCTCTAGATTCTCAAGGAGTTGTACTCTCAAAATCTCACTCAAATTCACTTGTTCTTTCTCAACACAAATCTTGTAGACTACATAGATAAAGCATGCTAACAACTCATCACTCTTAGAACTTGCACAAATAGAATATGCAATGATTCTACTAAAGAATCTCACATCATGTTGTCTGATGGTGTTGATCACCATTGCCTTGCCATTATAAACTACTTTAGTATTGAATTCCACCTTCTTCTTAACTAATTTCTCAGCAATGGGTACATTGCCTTGTTTGCTAAGACCAGTAACCTCATGAATAAGGTCAGTAGAAATGTTAACCACATTGTCTCCCATCCAAAACTTTCCATTATGAATTTTGCTTAATATAATTTGAGTCCATTCTTCACTATCAAGTTCTTGGTAGAAGTAATATCTAAATAAATCTAAATCTTTTAGATGTTCAAATCTGGGCTTCACAGTATATTATGATTGAAAACAATTTCCATATCCTTGTTCATAAATTCACCTCCAATAGTTTCAAACTTTCTACCCAAATAACTTCCTATGTTTTCCAAATAAACTATGTTGTTTGAAGTTGTTGACTAAGGGTTCAAAGGGACAACCTTCAATTTGGGTCTCTCAATATTCTCAACAGTGTGAACTACTATCATATCCATGATTTCACCAAATAAAAATTTATCGAAGATATTATGTGCGAAAAATTATAAAATACTTTTTTCGAAGTAGGTTTTTTCTCAAAATCACTTTTTCAAATTGCTTCTAAGTGCTCTAAGCTTCTAAGATGATCACAATGTGGAAATAATCAAGTTCGTACTCTATTTATTTATCCAACTTGAACTTGCATTAATTGCATACTTTTCCAAATCGAAAGGCTATTAATTTCATTCTGAAATCAAATATATGTTCAAAATCATCTGTCCAATCTTCAACTACTACCCAAGGTTAACCATAACTTCCTTTCATCGTGAAAATGCTCCACAAAACTTTGCTCCATGAAATTTGCTGTGAAAACATAGATTTCATCTTCTGTTATAAAATAAACTTTCTCTATTATAATAGTAACTCTTATTTCCTTCGTAAATTTTTTTGTTAAGCTCCAAATTACAAGATAGCTTAGCTACAATCTAAAATCATCTAGATACATCTTCTTTCAACCTTGCTACTCATAGTTTGGTCTCTAAATGAAGTTTAAAATTTTGTTGCTGTGAACAAGCTTAATTTAACTTGGTTGAATCAAACTCAATACCTAACTTCAATCTTCTTTTCTCTACATCATCTAACTTTTCTTTAGATCCAATAGTTAATCCCTTTACAAATGTCTCATCAAGTTCTTCTCGAAGTTCACTAACTACATTTCTTTGATCGTCATTATCTTTGTTAGTTTTGGAGTCCCTTTCATGAATCCTTCTATCATTTATGAAGTTTCTTTCATTGTTTCTTCTATTTCTAAAGTTTCTTTCATTATTCCTTCTATTTCCTAGGTTTCTTTTATTGTTCCTTTTGTCCATTCTACAGTACTTCACTATATGTCTAAAGCTATTGCATAACTAACATACTGGGGTTCTGCTTCTAGGATTCTATTGATCAATAGGTGCTTGATAATTCTAGGCTATGTCTCCAAAGTTGTTACACTTATAACACATGATCTGCTTTCTTTCTTCAAAAGGTCTTCTTTCTCTTGATGTCCTCTCATTTGATCTTCTTCTATTTGCGGGGTTAGTATTTCCAGACATTCTACTATTCCTTTTATCATTATCATATTTTAGTTTCTTACAATCAATTGCTTTATGACCAATACCATGACAATTATGACAATAAAAATTTGTAACATGATAAAATGACTTATTTGCACAATCTCTTTTCATATGACCTATTTCATTACATGAAAAATGCTTACCTCAAAATTCAAACCTAGTTTCTTTAGGAGATACAACTTGCTTAGGTTCATCCAATTTCTTAGTTTCCTTGTCTTGTCCAACTTCTTTAGATTTATCAGAAGGTTGATTGGATTCAATCTTATCATTAGATTTATCTTTTTCTTCCAAATCTTATCCACTTTTAGGTTTCTTCGTAGACATGTTAAATAGGTAACAAAAACCAGTCTTATCATAGGTAGGTCTTTGTACTGACTTTTGTTCATCAAGATTTTCTCTACTAGAATAGAGAATTTCAACTTGTAGCTTGCTCTAAGTTAGTTCACCTTTCACAATAGTTTTGTACTTATAAATTTTTTATTGATCTACTTTTAATGATTCGAGCTCAAATGTCTTCTTTGCTAGATTTCCTCTAAGATCTAAATTTTTAGTCTTCAAATCAGATTCAACTTTTCTAGGATCATTCTTCAAAGTCAACTTTAGATTGGTAATCTTCAATTCACGTTTCAAGATCTTGTACTCTATTTTCAGTTTTGAATATTCATCATCATCAATTTTAGATTCAATAGATTCAAGCTTCGATTTGAGATGTTCAATCTTGTCCTTCAGTTGTCCAATGTATACTTTGGAGTCTTTATATCTATCTTTTAGCTTATATCTTTCTTCAGTAAGGAGATCAATTTGTTCAAGTGCCTCTTCAAGGTTCTTCATCAACTATTACATATCCATAGGGATCTTACTTAGGCTGTTAAGCCTCTTTTGAATAATTGTGCTCTGATACCAATTATTATAAATAGAGAATACTAAGAGGGGTGTGAATTAGTATTCTACAAACTTTTTTCACCAACTGGATATTATTTATTACTTTGAACCATGCATAAGAAAGTAAACAAGTAATGCTAATAGTAAAAGTAACCATGCATAGAGAGAACTCATAATACCATATTTTGTTAACTAGAGAAACCCTGGCCAAGGGAATACCCTGGTGGGGATGATACCCATAAGATGATGTACTAATTTATATGTTCCTTGTTAGAGGATAGACCCTGTTAGGAGTCTATAAACTCATTTAGTACATCTGAGTCCTTGTTAGGAGACTTTGAATCCCTATTAGGAGATTCCAACCCTAGTAGGAGTTGTGGTACAATGGATGCAAGAAGAGCTCACTACCCAAACAAGTAACAGAAGTATAGATGTTATACCTTCCTTCAACTAATCTCTAACCTCACCTTGATCTTGGATTATAGAATTAGGTTATCAAAATTTGCTTCTGCATATGATATAAAACTTTGCATTCACAACTTTTGCATATGACTTCACATAGAACTTCACAATTCACTTGTACATAATTTCATAAGATGTCTTTGCATAAATACCATGCCTTTTAACAAATTGCTACTAGGTCGGCTAGGACCAAAAATAAACTTTCCCAACTTAGAGTAAACATCTAGGATGTCGTCCCTAATTGGTCAAGTAATTATTTTGTAAACAAAATAATTCTTTTACCTTTCATTCAGATGTTCTATAAATCTTAAGTATCTATTTTTTGTACTATCTATACTAATGTGTGAGGTTATACACACCATCATCAACATGTATACTATTTCCATATATCTTCTCTCTCAAGAAAAACATCATATAAATAGGTTGCATATAGAACAATACACTGTTGTAAACCATTTTCATACTTAGGCAATTTTCTGAGTACCAAAAAGCTAAGTATCTTTATTTCTGAGGTTATCTACAAGCATGTACATCATGTGTTGTCATTAATGACAACATTTACATATCTACATATAGCTAATTGTCAACAGGAGTCTGAGAGGATATTCTACAATAAAGCTTTGAAGGGCATGTTTGCTATGGCAGCTCTAACAGTGGTTTCCATAGCTTTGATACCATGTTGAAGTTGATGAAAGATCAACCCCACAGCTCTCAAGAATCACCTGCATGCAAACACTAGTCACAAAAAGAGAGAAGAAAAAATATAATCTCCAAATTCATCAAACAAGGTTCCCAATCTCAAATTTGTTTACAGTCATTTTCAAATTGAAAAACAAAAGATTCATAACAAGGGTTTTAGATTAAATCATAGACAATTCAATAACGGAAATCATTTTTTTCTCAAACAAGGGTTTCAACCCAAATAAATTCTAAAACAAATCCATCAATCATGAAGAAGACATGATGATTTCACAGAGGAAACTACTACGTAAAACTCATGAGATCCTACCTAGAACTGATGCTAAACAATAGATGCATGAAGCTCGCAAGCGAATTCTTTTTCTTTCGGAAACCCTCTTCTTAGAAATTGGCTCCTCCAAACCTGTGTATGGAGAAATGAGCTCTAATTTCCTAATAAAGAGCTTTCCCCAAAATTAGGGCTTTGATTTTGCAATCATGCACAACCCTTTTCCTTAATTATTTTATTATATTTTAATTTTCATGTGCAACCTTTTTGTAATTTAATTAAAATAATATTTATTAAATCAATTCATTTCTCTCTTTTATTAAATCACAAGACATTTTTAATAATATATTTATTAATTCAACTAATAATATTATTTAGAGTTTATTATTAAAATAAAACTCCTGAATAAATTATTATTAAATAAAATAAATATAAATATGCCAAAATTAGAACTTTAAGAAAATCTTTTAAATTTAATTCTTTTATTTAATTAATTTATCAGTTAATTAAATATAATTAAATATTAAATTCTCTTTATAAAATTTCTATTAAATTAAAATATTAAATTATCTTTTAATTTTATTTAATTATAATTGAAAATACACCAGACCCACAAGACTAAGTACAAAAACCCATAAAAAGGTATTGACTACTAAATCAAACTCTAGGGTCAAAATCACAAATTCACATCACTTAAAGAATTCAGATAGGTAAACAACTCAAATACTTGTCCTACTTTCTAGGATAATTGGCTTAGGGTTAGGATTTGGACTCAAGAATTATCTCCCCACTTTTTACCATTGAGATACTACAATAAGGCACACTTATCCTTGTAATTCAGGGAAGTCGATGCCCAGTACCTACAATCTGCATAAAATTTGAGCATGTACATAAACATATAATCTGAACTAAATAGGCAATGGTGGGGACTGTGCATCGTGTAGATCCTGACTAGTAGGTGACTATGACTCCCTCCCTTAACTACATCAAAAATGTCCTAAAACATACAAGTACACCATATAGATGTAAGCATGGGGTAAGTATCCATAAAACTACATATACATAATCTATCTACTATCATCATGAGATAACTGAAAATTACTAAATGATTATACATATATCATCATCAAAATAACCATGAACACATGAAATAACTAAGTATCAAATCAAATAAATCAACTAAGTATGAAATAACATCTGATCAATCTACTAACCAAGTACTGCTAATCATAAAACATAATCATAAAATAGGCCTAAAAGAATCTGGCAATCAACCTAAAAAGTAAACTAAGGGTAGGCATTACATCCACTCCCCCTAGACTTAGGCTTACTCCTAGAAGCCTACAAGAAAGATAAAATTAAAGCACTCACTGTGTGGGTCCCATTGGATCCTTCCCCTCGTAGGAGGATAAGACTCCACTAAAAATACCCAAGCAAGAACAACAACAATGCTCACAAGTCAACAAAGGTATACCACCTTAAATCACAATCATAAGAAAATATGTTTGAAATCCAACTCACAAGTTTTGCCTTTTTCTATGTTTCAAGTATTCAAGTTTGAAGTTTCCAAGTGTTCAAGTTGCAAAAGATACATAACATTATTTAAGGTTCATTTCATTTTAACTAGTTAACAACTAGTAGGGTTCCAATATACCCAGAGCTCCCAATATAGAAACTAGTCATCTGCATTGAAGGGGGGCTAGTTACCTATGCATTTCAGTGAGATAGATCATTTACCATATAGACACTTTTCTTTCCATTCCTACTTTGCTTGCATCCTTCCATGTTTGATTGATCAACTCTTCAGGCTTTGGTGTTTTATGCCATCTATATCTTCGAGTTTAGTTATTTTTCTTTGTGTGCCTCCTGATTCGATATAGATCATAGTCTTCTCTACCTGGTCAGGTTCTATTTTGGTGGAGGTTCTTCAAATCAACAGTTACTCTTCGACAGAGCTTTGTAGCTTCTACATGCTTCAGTGGTGTTCTTCATGATTACCTTTTGTTCCTATCTTCTGGGATATTCCCTAGTTTGGAGGCTTCTTTAGTCCTTCACTAGTTATTTTTAGCATTATTTCCATCTCTTTTTGGAGTAGGGTTTTTCCCATGTGGTTTTCTCTATTTCTCCTCTTTTTAGAGATTAGGTTGTGCTTGGGTACTTCATCAGGTTTTGTTGTCGATACCCAAATCTACTTTATGTAGTAGTTTCTAGGTTTTTAGCTACTCCCAAAGTTTATCTTAAGGGAGGTGTTAGAGTAATTAGATATTTCCTAATTAACTTTAGTTTTCTTAAGCTAAACTTTATCCATCTAAAATTAATTCTTTTATTAATTATTATGATGCAACCCAGGTTAGACCTTTTTAGGGTTTCAATCTCCTTAATAAGGATGATCTGTCTTCATAATTTTAACCAATTCATTTTTTATAATAGAAATCTCTCTTTTTTCTCATCAAGAATGTCTCATCTATAGATTTGGGAATTCCAGCCTCCATAGATTTTTGCTTCTCTTTTTTTGTGATAGGTGTTTGCATACAAGTGATTATTGGGAGCTGTGGGATTGATCTTTCATCAACTTCAACAAGTTAGTCATTGTTTTAAAACCATATGATCCAAAAATTAAAGGGCTCACTATTGAGCTTGCAAGATAAATTGTGAGAATAAGTGGTGTGATCTTAATGCTAGATTGGGATATGCAATCATCATTTTTGATTGATTAGATTAGACAATAGCCTAATCCCATTTTTAGGTTAGAGATAAAATTTGGAGAATTTGTGAGAGGTTCAAGATTTGACCTAAAGAGAAAAAATATGGATGTGTGGTTTCTTGATCCCTCATCACAGAAGCCACATTTAGTTAATGTGAAAAGTCAAAGACATGGTGACAATTTGGTGTGGAACATTCAGAATACAAGCAAACAAGGTGTAGAAAACTTTCTAACATGTGTGTCATTTATTAACAAGGCCAAAGTTGCAAACTTGGAATGGGAGTATGCAGATTCATACAATAATCTTATAAGAGTCTCCAATGGATATGAAGATCAATCAATGTTAAACACTATATTGGAAGAGAAGATTGCAAAATTAAGTGAAAATCTTGTAAATGTTCTAGCTAGTAAGCCCCTGTGTTATGTGATGTTGTTGATGAAACTAAAGAAAATGTTGTTCCTACTTCTACTGTTATTCTTTCCTTTCTCGATACTGCAAGTTTAAGATTGGAATAATATGTTGATAGGATTGAAAAATTAGAAGAAGATAAGAATATTCTTGGAATTAAGGTGTTGTTGGAAGTGTTCCAACACATAATTGATATCTTGAAGAATAAATTGGTTATTTTTCCTAGCTCTCAAATTTCTTTACAAGTTGTTGAAAGGGAATGTACAGAAGCTATTGTATTCTCAGAGCCACTTTTCATGTTCTAGTCAAGGAGAAATTTTCTTATGAAGAAGCTAATGGATATTTTAGTTTACAAGGTTGATTTTCTAGATGAGATTCCAAAAACTAAGAACATGGTCAGCGCTATTAGTATGTTATATGCATTTTTCAAAGGTAAGGACTAGATAATTAAGGACAAGCTTGAGTTGTTTGATGACTCATATAATACCTATGTGCCCAGTATCTTTAATAACAAATGTTATTTAGAAGAAGTTCAAGGATTGTTTTGGAAAAGTTCAATCTAATCATGAATAGTACATAAACATTATTGAATTTGAAAAATCATGTGCACATCCCTAGTTTTAATGAGATATTGGATCATTTTTTAGGGAAGAGGTAGACTTCATAAAGTATATTACAAATGTTGGAACCATAATTGATGATCATTGGACTAATGTAGTTTGACAATAAATGGCTTTGAAGTTCTTTAGTTGGATAACTAACAGAGAGGTTACCAGGTTGGAGATGGCCATGGATAAAGGAAACATTGTTTGAGTTTTTTATTCCTAACAAATTTTGTCTTTATGTGAATGAGTCATGACATGGTACTCGAGTGCATAATAATACAAGACAACTATCTTGATAGGTACCTTGAGTTTGTGATTACAACTATGGGTAACCTACATTGTTCAAAAGAACTTGTAGTCAAGTATCTCTAGAAAAATGATCCAAATGTCATTTTGTTAGTGCATAGGGTTCTGATGTTGCATTAGAAGGTTGATGTTGCTTCTAGTTCTCTTATTGGTTTGTGTTTTAGTTGGTTGGTTGGTTTGTTTTCCACAAAGAGATATGAAGCTTGTTGCATTCCTTATGATATAAAAGAAATCCCAAGATCAATTAGGAAGTGCTGAGAATTTTTGTATTACTCATATTTGGTAGTTTATTTCTCTTAGTTAGATAATAGGACAAGTTTTGTAAACATTATATATCTATTGTAGAATAAATAGATAGTGGAACCAGTATATTAAAGTTCTTTGAAAATTGCATACTCTGAATCTTTAAAAATTTGTATGAACAAAACAATTTTAGTATTATTAATACAATTACAATCTGCAATTTCATCTCTCTCTTGGTGTTCAAGTTTATAAATTGTTATTAGCTTGTGGTGAATAAATAGGTAAGTATCGTACACTTTCCATTTATCCTTGCTAAGTTATTTTTGGGTTTATTTTTTTGAGTGCCAACATCTTCTAACTAAATTTAACCCTAATTTTATAAGTGGCAAAATGCATTTATAAAATGGTCAGGGTTAGGGATTTTATGTATGATGATTTAGTAGCTTCTTTTGGAAGTATTGAGTTGCAAGGGATTGCAAATTGTAATTAGGTTAAAATCACTAGATAATAAGAATATTAGACTTATTGTTTGGTGGACGTAGCCCAAGAATTCGATGAACCAGGTTAAATCTTTGTGACTTGTGTTCTCTTTTGTATGCCTTATTATTTTATGATATTGGTTATATTTGCATTTAATTTTTATTTATATCTCTCTCTATTCCTAAAAATTGTAATTAATATAATTCAAAGTTCTTATATTATTTTCTACATGAAATGATGTATATGAATTATTTGATGCTTTGATCAAAATGTCCATTTAAAATACATGAAATACTTCATAGGTTCATTGATTTAATAGTAGGATTTCAATAAGCAGTATGAACTATGATTAATGATAAAAGAATATTGCAATGCTATATCTTCTTAGATCTTAAATCATTCATGGGGACTATATGTATTGATTGTATGTAATTGGCTCGTAATAGAGTCTTTCCCTTTTACGAGGAACTTTTATATTAGTACATCATCTTGTGGGTATCATTCCCACCAAGGTTTTCCCTCTGATCAAGGGTTTCCCTAGTTAACAAATCTTGCGTTATTGTGCATGGTTGTTATCTTGTGGTTGTTGCATCTATTGGTTATATATTGTAGATTTGATCAATTTTATTTAAGTTGTTTAAGCACATAACTAATTCACCCCCATCCACCCCCAAGTTGTGTTGGTGGACTTTACTTTCTAACAAATATAGCATGCATATAGAAAACATATATATTTTTGTCTAGAATTCAAGTTTTCTAACATAAGGATAACATAAAAAGGAAGAAACAAAAATGCTAAGTGTTATGTATAGGCCAACTATGCATCCCAGAGTTCCCAGTATGGTGACCCAAGGCTCCAATAGCAAATGTAATGCCCCACTAGGGGACCTAAGAGGACAAGTCATCTAACTACTAAAAGTGAAAGTAATGCTTTTGAAACTAGTGGAAGATGAATTATGCAAAAACAACCACTTGTTTACAAAACTCAAATGTGAGATTACTAGCCAACCTAAGTCCTCACAGGTCGCCTAATGTTGCTACTGAATAAAATCATCATCAAACATATTTACATCCATAAATATATACATTGAAATGTGATCTTTATTGTTATATGATCATTTTAATGCTCGCATCTTAGTTAGCACAAGTTAATCAACTATCATTATTTGAATTATCAAATTAAGAAGAGATTGTTTGAACATAGAGGAGAGTACTCAGTCTACAAGTCGAGTGCCTTGCAATTACTCGTGTGTCCTGAACTGTACTCCAATTTCAAAGCAAAAACCTAGTTGGCATTCTTTTTCATGTTGATTTATGTCTTGAGATTTCATTAGATCATGTGCTTGATGTTTTTGTTTCATTTGTATTATTTTTGTTCTTATTTTTCCATCTTTTATTTTTTGCATGTGTGAGCCCTAATTATTTCAATGTAAGTGTCATTTAGGGTTCATCCTGATCAAACCAAAAAACACCCTCTATATCGAATGGTTATATCGGCTAGCAATGATGGAATGGTGGGAAATACCAATAAAATAATGGGATTGTAGATGATAAGACTTTAGCCAAATATTGTTAACCATCTTATAAGGTGCTAGTTATAGAGAAGTTATTGACCATTCTAGATTCAACAAAGTTTGAGGGTAAACTTAGTAAAAAATGAGTGGTTCATGAGGAAATGAAAGCAACGAGCCTGATGTCAATGTACATAGACAAGGGTTGGAAGTGGAGACACAAAATTTGACTCAAATATCAAGATTAAGGAGAAATCTAAGGCCTTGATGAAGAGTATGACCCTCACCCTCTCTCCAAATGATGATATGATTCAAGCCATTAAGTCTGAGAAAGGTAGATTAAAGAATATTGCAATTTTCTTTGTATGTATGGATATAAAATTCCTTCCTACTATAAAATTTCTTGATGACTGGATAAATAATATGTGGGGAAAATATTAGGAATTATTGTAAGTTTTAGTCATATGGTTCAAAAAGGGTTGTTTGTTATTTTCCTTAAAAATTATGAAATGCAGGATAAAGTTTTTTAAAAATGTCATTGGTATGTTGGGAAAACTCTATTTAAATCCATTCCTTAGTCTCTAAGAGCATGTTCGACCATCTTCTTTCTTGAGCCTCTCCATTATGGGTAGATTTGAAAGGAGTCCATCCTGAATTATGGCCATTTATACCCTCTATTCTTAAACCTTTAGGGCCAATTCTTTAGGTAGAAGACCCTAAAGTAACTCTTCTCCATTTGAATTCTCATATATAGATCTCTTTTAAATCAAATGTTGTCCTTCTAGAAAGAACTTCTATAGAAATTGAAGCGGACTCTTATAGCTAGGAGTTGGTAAAACTAGGTGACTTAGGAGCTTGTTTTCATTGCAAGGTTAACAACCATATCAAGAAGGATCATCCTTCACTGAAACATATTCACAAGGTTTTCAATGCCTCTAACACTAATTAAGGGTTGGTTCTCCCCAAAGGGGATGCCACTAGAAAAAATTAGATACATTTTGTCAACACCAACCAAAGCAATATGAAGGATAATCTTTCTGGTAATAATAAGGGTAAAAGTGATAATACCGAAAAACATTTGGAGAAGGTTGTATCTCTCACAAACCCACTTTTTTGAAGATGAGTTTGATGTAAGACCTGTTGGTCTTTCTGTGAATTTGGAAACCATAAACCCCTTCACTTATCAACAATTGCATATATAGTTAGATAGAGAAAAACTTAATGTAGATAATGCCCCAATTCTAAATGCTCGACAACTAGCTCTATCTAGCATTAATGAAAATGCTAGCAAAACCATTAATAAGGATCAACAATCTAATATGAAATCAATGGCCGAGTTTGACACCGTACCTTGAGTAGTATAACATACCAAAAAGGTCCTAAAAACTCTTCTAGAGTGCAAAGCAGTCAACTCATGAAGAAAAGAATGATGGCTTTATTGAGGTTTTTGGTAAGAAAAAGAGAAAGAAGTAACAATACTAAGATCTTAGAGAAATATAATATTATTAAAATCCCTAAACTACCTACTTGTTTCAATAGATTACAACTCTGCCCCCAAACAAAGTTAAATGCAATTCTAAACATTTATAGATGAAATACTAGAGGGTTGGAAATGTCAAATGGGAAATATATTATCAAAATTTGGTAACAAGATGCATAACAAAGACATCATTTTCCTTCAAGATATTAATTAGGGTCATTGGATACCATGCCTTTAATGCCCTCAAATGTACATGAGACAAAGCCAAAAGTTTTTTCTCGGGTCATGATAGAGGAAAAGGAGGGATGACCATTTTACTTGGGTCTTAGTGGATGGATAAGATTATCAATAATGGTATTTCTCCTTACCAAAGAGCCATTTGGGTTCTCTTCAAATGTAATGATCTTGTAATAGGAATCTACAATAGATATGCCCACAATAACTACAAACACGAAACCAACTTATGGCATTGGTAAACTAAAATCTCCCCAATGCATGTTGGATCTTCATTGGTGACTTCAATATTACTGAAAGCAGTCAAGACATGTTTGGAGAGAATATCATGAATGAAAAGGTAATGAGTTCTATTTTTGGAATAGATTGAAGATGAAGTTTAACATCAATGACCCTTTGGACAAGATGAAAAAGGAATATGACAATATATGGTGCAATAATCAATCTAATATGAAGAGAGATTAGTGTAGATTAGACATAATTTATTTGAGTTCTACTATTCTTGAACTTGCACATCACCCTAGGAGAAATCCTTTTTTTATTTTTTATCTAGCTAGTATTTCTGATCACTCCCCCACTTAGGCTTGCATTTTAGTGAAAGACCTAAACCCTCATTCAAAGAATCTAAGAAAGATGAATTTGTTTAAACTTAATATCTCCCTTCTCCATGACGATGACTCTCTAGAGGCAATTAGAACTATCACTATTTTTTTCTAAATTATGCTCCATTGATGATACACTAAGGAACGAGTGGGATCACTTGGTGGAAGCTTGGAAAAAGATGTTCCAAATGATTAGCACTAAAGAGGCTACTGATAGAAATAAAAAAGAGAACTTTTCAAGAAATAACTCAATTCTATTGAGAAAATTCTACAAGATAAATGTAATGACCAAACTCTAGTTCAAAACCTCATTCATACAAAATCCCAACTTAGAAGAATTCAAAATTATAAGGTTTAAGGTCAAAAGATCAAAGGTAAGGATAGATGGATTAAGGAAGGTGATAGAGGGACTACATATTTTTTAAACGTGATTAGATCAAAATAGATTGAAAAGAAGAAATTAATGGTGTTAGGGAGAAAATGGATATACAAACAACACTAAAGAAATTCAAAATACCTTTGTACAATTCTACAAAAAACTTGTTGCCTATAAATTCATCAATTATTAACCAAGTTGTTATTGAAAATTGTGTCAAGATGGTCCCAAAAAGAGTGAGTAAAGAGAATGTTATCCTCCTTCAAAGAAAAATTGAGCTAAAATAAATTTAGGATGTTATTGCCTCAATGGTCAATGGAAAGTCTCATTATTTGGATGGACTTCTAGGTAAATTTTACGAGGTTAATAATATTGGATCTCGTGTGAAATATTAGAGTTGCATGATTTTTCCTATAATTCCAACACCCTATGGGAGAAAGTCAATAGGTAGTGATAAAACTACTACCCAAAAATGAGGACACATCTCTTGTCTGAAATTGGAAACCTATAAATTGTTAAATCTATCATACAAGATCATTGCAAAAATCTTGATAAAGATAATTTTAGATATCGTTAAATTCATTACCTCTAAGACCCAAACTGGCTTCATCAAAGGGAGCTATATTGTTAATATCCTCATAACAAGCTGAAAAGCTATGCATTCAACCAAGATGGATAGTCAATCTATTTAAATGATTTTTCTTGACTTTGAGAAATCATATGACAAAATAGAATGGGTATTGTACTAGAAATGTGGAATACCTTTAGGTTTACACCTTACTTCTATGATTAGGTTAAAATTATTTTCAGAGACTCTTCAATTGTCAATGAGTAATGGCAAACTATCAAACCCTGTACCTCTTGATAAGTCTATCAAACATGGATATCATTTGGCACCAACTCTTTTTGTAATTATTATTGATGCGTTATTCTACATCCTCAAAAGCTCTCAAAATTGGTCCTCTTTCCAAAGGCAATACCCTTCCCAATAATTAGGATCTCCTGATTGATCAATTTACTAATGATACAATTATATTTATTGAACTCAATGAGAACAAATTTGATAACACTCTAAATAGGATACAATTATTATGTCTAGCCTCAGGTGCTAAGATTTATCCAAATAAGTCTAATATGTTTAGATGTTTAACACTCTTCCAAATTGGCTCATAAATAAAGGATGGCAATGACATGCCCCTATCACTATTATGAGATATTTGGGATTTCCTCTTTCCTTAATTCCTTCAATCAAGGATATGTGGATTTGGATTTTTTAAAAGATTAAAAAGTAACATCTCAAATGGAAAACCCATATGTTGTCCATTATTGGTAGAGCACAAGTTGTGCAAAATGTGATATCCTTTCATGTTATTTATTATGCTTCAGCCTGGATGTTGTCCAACTACCAAAATAATAAACTACAAAAGAATATTGAGGGAACTCCTATGTTATGATGGTATGGGTAGCAAAAAAAGACATTATGTCAAGTGGTAGTGGTGTTGCTCTCCATAACAATATCGGAGGGATGGGCCTTAAAGACCTTAAAATGAAAGGAATAACTCTTGCCTCTAAATGGATAATCAAGGGTTTAAATGGAAATGGGCCATGGAAGATATTGAAAAGAAACAATAGTAGCATGTCATCAATTAAGAAAGGCAAAACTTGGAAGAACACTCCTTTTGAAGATATTATCTTTAGGGACTTTGAAATTTAAATTTTTGGGACCAATGTTTTCTCTACTATTTGGAAGGGCTAGTGTCAAGTTGGACCATTGATCTGCACCATATTTTCAATTGGAAAAAGACCCTAATATGCTATGATAGATAGATCTACTTGGGCATTTATCTAATGATAAAACCCTTGTATTAACTTAATGTTGTTCAGCTAAAAGATGACACAATTTGGGCATTTCTCTTATTCAAGATATAGTAATCAACAAGAACTTGGGGTCATGGGAAGAAATCATATTCAAATATAACATTCCTAATTTGTAGAAAAAACATACGCACACATCTCTAAGGCAGTGGGGGTATTCTTCTTAGGAAAAAACAATGAATTATAAACAGTGTCTTGGTCAAGTAAAATGTATAGATGATAGGGGTTTGAGTAGCTACTCATACATGAAATTTTACAATATTCTTAACCATGGTGGAAATATTATTACTAGAATCGATCAAGCATGGGACTTTAATTGGTTGAACACTAAATGCACTTTATCTTTGATTTTTTTGGCACTCTCTTATTGAGCCTAAGATAGTTTACCTTAGATGGATTTTACTCCTTAAACAACTTGATATTGTGATTGTTCTCTCTTTTCATGGTTTACAACCTATTTCTTGTTCTCTTTGTAACTATCATTAAACATTTTACCACCTCTTCTTTAATTGCATTTTTGCTAAAAGGATTCAGTCTATGCTTTTTGGTCATCCCATTACTTGGAATAACAAAATTGGTCTTTTGTAGCATGAAATTCTTGCTAGCTTTGTTCCTTATTTTGATTTAAAATTTAATAGATGTTGGTTTATGCTAACATCTAAAATCACTTTGCTCATTTGGAAGAAGAGGAACGCATAAATTTTCCAAAACAACAAACATGACCTAACTAAGTTTAACTTTAAACTCACATATTTTTACATTGTTTTACAAGTCACAACCACTATTGAAATCTTTGAAGATAGATTCTTATCTCTTCTCAAAGATGGAGCTACGATAATTTTCAAAAAAGATATTCAGAACTTCACCATGATAGAAAGAAATCAGATCAAAGATTCTACCACTCACATTGTAGCTCATGAGAACATAAAATCTCTAAATACAAATGAATCAACAACACATGTCAATACTAGCACTAGGCAAGAGGAAAACATGATCAGGTCTGCCAACACTAGGAGAAGTCTTTTTGATGGTTGGGACAATTTAGATGGATGGGACAATGCTAAAGGCTAGCATAATGGAAGTGAATAGAACAATGTTGATATCATACTCCATGATGATATCAAATTCATAGCATGTTATATATTCTCAAATTTTGTAGCTAAAAATGTAATATGTGAAAGAATATCCATTTGTCAGCATATTACTATATGTATTGGTGACTTCCCTCTATTATAATGTATTCCTTTTCAAGTTGATAATCTCTCTCTCTCTCTCTCTCTCTCTCTCTCTCTATATATATATATATATATATATATATATATATATATATATATATATATATATATATATATATATATATATTGAATCAAGCCATTGCTTCAAAACTAATCATCAAACTCATAAACTCTACTAGTCTATGCTTCACATTAGTTTTATTTATAAATTAAGGTAGAGATAAAAATTTATTAGGGGATTCATTGTCTTATCACTCTACACTCATTTAAATGCATTAGATAAACTTAAATTGATCACTAATGAATACAATCAAGTTAGTTTCTCCATCCATCGTATGCTAACTATTCATTATTATAAGTCTGATTTCTACAAGTTATTATAATACTTCATTTGAAGATTAAGTTAAAGGATGAGATTTTCTTTCCTTTCTACCATTCACTAAAATACAACATACAATAACTATTCCTAGGTTGATTTTCCTTTTAGCTATCAATATAAATATATACTTTAAAGAAATATCATTATTAAAACATCTTTTAAATCCTCAAAAATATGTTTACTTTTCCCTTTCCTTTATCTTAGAGCTACCTTTTTTCCTTTTACATTGCTTTGAAACTAAATTACATCAATATATGTTATTGTACCATATGGTTATGACTCTATTTTGGAGATTGCATCTACATGAATACATATACAAGATCCCAATATAAAATAATATACTTTAATATAGAGTCTTTAAAGGAAAGTCTACAACGGAACATGAATAAGGATCATCCATGAGACCATGAATAATACCTCAATAAAATTAACCACCCAACCAAAAGGGATAAAAAAGGCCTACTCCCCCAAGCTAGGAGATAGAAAACAAGGTCTATGCAAGAGGTGACAACTAGGATATGTTAGAAATAATAGTCCACCAAGATAACTGGGAGGGGGTGGGGGTGAATCAGTTATCCAATTAAAACATTTATCAACTTTAATTAATCTTAACCATTCAATCACAGTAAACATCAACCATAACAAGATGCACATACATAATTACACCAAATTTGTTAACTAGGGAAATGATGCCCATAAAGATATACTAATATATATATATATATATATATATATATATATATATATATATATATATATATATATATATATATATATATGTATGTATGTATATATATATTCCTTGTTAGAGGATGAACCTTGTTAGGAGTCTATAAACACATTTAGTACATAAGAGTCCCTATTAGGAGACTTGAATCCCTTTTAGGAGTTGTAGAAGAAAGAAGGACCCATTGTCCAAATAGTTTCTGGGGTAAGACTACTGAACTTCATTGTCCAGTTGATTTCTCAAATATTCCTTGTAGAAAAATCATTCGTATTGTGCTTTAACCTCTTTCCTTTGTCTTGTCAACCAAGCCAATCACTATCAGACCTTATAGACTAGGTCATGAACCTTAGATCCAAATATCAAACCTCAAATCTCAGAATAAAACCTCGGCAATGAAGTTTTCTCCAAATTCACTTTGCTCTGCTTATCTTCATATATGAACTTGTTTCTCTTCTATTCTACTCTTAGTGATTTATGAAATCATTCATACAATCAAAGGAAAATGTCCTTTCTTTATACTGAATCCATAAAACAACTCCCTGAGTCAGCTCTTACACATTCTCAACTAATTATTATAGGACCTCATTAAGAACACATTATACTAAGCGATAACATCAATCTGTCACCTTGTAACTTGAATAACTTTTCGTACATGTAATATTATGATGAGTAACCTTGATTCTCAGAATAACAATTCTTTTAAGAGATATAACAAGTTTATCAGAACATGCTTCTATAAACTCTATCTCATAATAGTCTTCACCAAAACTTGTATAACTTCTTCCAGACTTAATATCTTTTGCTCCCAATGTTAGCTACATATACTAGACACTTAGTAGTATCTCTCTTTAACTTTGCTAGTGAAAATACTCAATGATCTGTCTGTACCAACTTAATCTTTACTGATGTTATTTTGTCAGATACCACCAAAAACTACTATGTTGAAATTAATGACAAACACAGTCATGAATATAACATATCATCATGATAATGGTCTAATCATGTTTCTACAATACTCCCTCATAGAAGTATCATCAACATTCATGCTTCCAACAATCTCCTCCCTTGGCATTGATGGCAACATAGATGAAAAACCTCTAGTTCCAAGAATGCCAATTATTAAAGATTGTTATCCTTTCTTTTCAAATCCTCTTCATTAATCATTCTCCCCCATTGATATACCTCAATGCACTCTATATCAAAATGTTTTTCATGCTGTAATCTCTCCCCCATTGACATCAATGTCAAAGGTTTCAACAACCATCTATATTTGCAACAATTGTCTCTGACTTGCTCAAGTGCCCAAAGACACTGTTCAAAACAACATCTATCAAGAGCCCTAGATGACTCTATCAATCATAGATACTCCCCCATCTAGGAAGCATCAAAATTCAATCTAGACAAACAATAGTTCTTTGTAACATTGGACTGATGCACTCTTGCATCATCTACTCTGATGTAGGTAGGGGCATAACCCCTAGCATATCTCACACATACTCAAAAGTCTCTTGGGAAGAGACTTGGTGAAAATATTTGTGATTTTCTCTTTGGTGCTTACATACTCCAATCTGATATCCTTTTCTGTAACTTTCTCTCTCAACATGTGATATTTGATAGAAATGTGCTTAGTCTTAAAATGCAACATTGGATTCTTAGACATATTCACTATGGTTGTGTTATCACAATGTATGACAATAGGTTCACTCAATTCTATCCTTATATCCTTTAGTATCTACCTCGTCCAAACAACTTGATTACAATTGTTTATTGTTGCAAAATATTTTGCCTCTATTATACTCTTTGAGATTCAATATCACTTCTTGCTTAACCAAGAAGCCAATCTTCCTCCAAGAAAGAAAACTCCACCACTGGTGCTCTTTTTTTCATCCATACTACTTGCCCAATTAGCATCAGTATAAGCATATAAAGTGAAATCATTAGATCTTTCATACCACAATTCAAACTCTAGTGTTCCCTTTAGATATCTAAATATCCTTTTAACTACTACATAATGTGCTTCTCTTGGACCAGCTTGAAATCTTGCACCAATTCCAACTACATTTGCTATATCTGGACTTGTGTGAGTCAAATATTGCAATCCTGCAATCATAGATATGTACTTCTTTTACTCAACAATAGGTGTCTCATCCTTTGTAGATAACTCATGTCCAGTTATCATAGGTATTCCAATTGGTTTACATGTTTCCAAACCAAACCTTTTCAATAGATCTCTCAAATACTTAGTCTAAGAAATAAATATTCCTTCTTTATCCTGTACAATATGTAATCCTAGGAAGTATTTCATTTCTCCTATCATACTTATTTCAAATTCTTTCTTCATTTCTTCTATAAACTTGTCACTTTCATCATCATCTCCTCCAAATATGATATCATTAACAAATATTACCAAAATCGTCAATCCATCATCTGGTTCTTTCCAATATAGATTAATGTTTGTCATACCTTTGCTAAATCCAAGTTTTGTCAAATGCTTGTCCAACCTTTCATACCAGGTTCTGGGTGCTTGATTTAAGCCATACTGTGCTTTCGTTAATTTGCATACCATGTCTTTGTCATCTGTTAAAGGAAAACCTTCAAGTTGTTCTATGCATACCTCTTCTTCAAGTTCTCCATTCAGAAATGTCGACTTGACATCCATCTAATTTACCTTGAATTTCTTATGTGCTACATAGGCTAAGAATAACCTTACTACTTCAATTCTTGCCATAAGATAATATGTTTTTTCATAGTCTATTCCTTCTTGCTGTGAGTAACCTTTACATACTAATCTTGTTTTTTTTCCGTACAACTTCACCTTGTTCATTCATCTTATTCTTGAATACCCATTTTGTTCTTATCACATTCTTGTCTGCCGGTCTAGGGACCAATTCCCACGTTTCATTCTTCACTATCTGATCCAATTCTTCTTTCATAGCTAGCTTCCAATAGTCATCTTTGCATGCCTCATCTACATTCTTTGGTTCTACTTGAGATATTAGACATAGTTCTTCATTTATTTTTCTTCTTGTCATCACACCTTTATCTCTGCTATCAATGATCTACTCTAGTGGATGATTCTTTGTCATATTCTTACTAGAAGTAGGATTTGTTATCTCAACTCTAGGTTTTGAACTTTGTTCTTAACTCAGCTCTCCTTCATTTTGCAAATCATTATTAGTCTCAAAGAATACTTCATCATTCCTTAGTTTACTAACAACAACATTCTCATCATCAGAATTGCAGTCAACTATTCTTTCTTGTATCCTGAATTTATCATCAACTCTTACATTTGCACTTTCAACAGTGGTCTTAGTTCTTAGATTATAACATATATAAGCTCTGCTTTTCAATGAATAACCAAGAAATATACCTTCATCACTTCTAGCATCAAATTTACCAATATCATCATCTCTTTTGATATAACATTTGCTACCAAAAATTCTGAAATACTTAATTGTAGGTGAGTGACCAAACCATAGTTCATAAGGGGTCTTGTTTGTGTATTTCCTAACTTGCATTCTATTCATAGTGTAGATTTTTGTATTCACCACTTCTCTCCAATATGTCTTGGATACATCATTCTCAACTAACATAACTCTTGTTTCTTCTATTACTGACCTATTTCTTCTCTCTGCAATCTCATTATGTTTAGGAGTCTTCAACTCAACTCTTTCTTTTGCTCTAGGATTGAATATTTTCTCTTCAATCGGATTCCCATTCTGCAAATCATTGCTAATGATAACTTCCACAATTTCATGGTTAGCCTTTGGATCAACAATAGTTACCAAAGTTATCTCTTCTACTACTTCCTTTTCTTTAAGCAATTCAAGCTCATTATTTTTATCACAATCATTCAAGAATCTTTCCATACTTGCTTTAAATTCTTCATCTTCATCAGAAAGTGAACTCTTTCTAGTTTTCCT
This sequence comes from Cupressus sempervirens, assembly GCA_028749045.1. Taxonomy (NCBI): domain Eukaryota; kingdom Viridiplantae; phylum Streptophyta; class Pinopsida; order Cupressales; family Cupressaceae; genus Cupressus; species Cupressus sempervirens. Next base: position 63,627,163 of record CM053785.1, read on the forward strand.
TACTCTCTTAGGGCATGTAGATGAAATATGACCAAACTCATTACATGTCCAACAAGAAAAAAATTCCATACCTTATGGCTCTCTTTTCATGAGGAGATCAATACCTTCCTTGATCTTCATGTCTTCTTTGGATCTTGATCTATCTTTACTTGTGCCTCTATTCGTAAACTCAATGATCAATTTTGTACCCAATTGTGATCTTTCACTAGGAAGCTCCATCTTCTAGGTGTCAAAATTTCCTCCATCAAACTTAGGACTATCTTTTCTGAAATAACTCGTCACTGATCTCCCAAAGCTATTAAGCTTATCCTTTAAGAACCTGATGCTCTGATACCAATTGTTAGAAATAATAGTCCACCAAGATATCTGAGAGGGGAGAGGGTGAATTAGTTATCCAATTAAAAAATTTATCAACCTTAATTAATCTTAACCATTCAATCAAAGTAAACAACCATAACAAGATGCACATACACAATTACACCAAATTTGTTATCTAGGGAAACCCTTGATTAGAGAGAAAAACCTGATGAGAATGATGTCCACAAAGATATACTGATATATATATATTCATTGTTAGAGGATGGACCTTGTTAGGAGTCTATAAACACATTCAGTACATAAGAGTCCCTGTTAGGAGACTTTGAATCCCTGTTAAGAGATTCCAACCCTATTAGGAATTGTGCCACCCTTGTTAAGAGTTGTAGAAGGTAGAAGGACCCACTGTCCAAACAGCTTTTGGGGTAAGACCACTAAACTTCATTGTCCAACTAATCTCTCAACTATTCCTTGTAGAATAATTGTTTGTACTATGCTTTAACCTCTTTCCTCTGTCCTGTCAACCAGACCAATCACTGGTAGACATTATAGACTAGGTCATGAACCTCAAATCCAAATATTAGACCTCAAATCTTAGAATAAAACCTTAGCAATGAAGTTTTCTCCAACTTCGCTCTGCTCTACTTATCTTCGTATATAAACTTGTTTCTCTTTTATTCTACTCTTCATGCTTCATGCAATCATTCATACAATCAAAGGAAAATGTCCTTTCTTTATACCAAATCCATAAAACAATTCCCTAAGTCGGCTATTACACCTTCTCAATTATTTATTATAGGACCTCATTAAGAACATGTTATACTTAGTGATAACATCAATATGTTGCCTTGTAACTTTAATAACTTTTTGAATGCATAATATTATGATGAGTGGGCTTAGCCATTTCTCATAATAACAATTCTACTAAGAGATATAACAAGTTTATCAGAACATGCTTCTATAAACTCTATCTTAAAATAGTCTTCATAAAACTAGCATAACTTCTTCTAGAATTAATATATTTTGCTCCTAAGGTTAGCTGCATATACTAGACACTTAGTAGTGTCTCCATTTAACCTCACTAGTGAAAATCTCAATGATCTATCAGTACCAACTTGATCTTTACCGTTGTTCTTCTGTTAAATACCACAAAAAATTGCTATGTTGACATCAATGACAGACACAGTCATGAATCTAACATATCATCATGATAATGATCTAATCATGTTTCTACAATACTCCCCCATAGAAATATCATCAAAATTCATGCTTCCAACAGGATATTCCTAAGGTGGTAATTCTATTCCCAAAAGAAAGAATAATAAGGTTATAAAAAATAGTGATGCAAAAAGGACTGCAATAGAAAACAACATCAAGAATGTGGTATTTTAGGGTACTAACTAGGATAGTGTCATTGTATATCCCTTTAATATTATGATCAGCCTCCTAAACAATTGTTATTCTGTTGTATCGAGGCCATCTACAAAATGACATATGCTCCTAGTACTCCAATGGGGCATATGAAGCCTCATCACACTTTCCTTAATGTTGGGATCAACCTATTGAGCTAATGACATCTTGTCACTCTCAAGCCTTCTACAGGATGACATAGAGTCCCAATACTCCAATAGGATAAGTGTGACTCAAATACATCTTATCCTGATTATTATATTAACCAAAACCACCCCCATTTCTAGTATATTTTATTAATTTTTCCACTTGATTACCAAAATTAGATGTACAAGCCAACCTACTCAAGGCCCTAATCTCCTACTTCATAGAATCCTCTAGAAACCACTTCTGGGTCCTAGAACCTATGGTGAGCCTCTCACCTAAGGTACCTAGTTTACCCCACCCTTAGGAAAACATAATTTAAGCATAGGAAGACACATAATAATGACTAAATATTCCAAAATAACATCATAACATTAGTTGATTGCGTTTAGAGAACCTCTAGTTCTCCATAGTTCATCAGACAACTCTATACCCTAATCTGGCCTTCAAAGCTCATGAAAGGAAATCAAAATGCACCATACATAATATCAAAATTATATTTATTGTCCAAATAAAATTAAAATTAGATCATAAAAGCCTCTAATTACCTAACAACCATCTAACAAATTATTCAAATAACAATTTCCAAAAACTAGTTGTTGAATATCCTAGGAAAACAATTTTTACAAAAAGAACTCAATTTTTTAAAAATAACTCTAGGAATTGAAAGTGCAGATATAATGCATCATGAGAATATATAAATAGATCCATATTTTCTTAGATAAATAATGCAATCCATACCTTGATTCCTATGAGGATTTAATCAAGGAGGAAGGAGATAAAGAGAGGAAAAAAACCATCTTGGGATGCATAATTCAAACCCTCTCCACTTTTAAAATCTCCATAGAAGAAAAAGAGCCAACTCCACAAGAACAAATCCCTCTCTCAACCCTTGAAACTCTCATAACTGACTCTCTATCTAAAAGTAATGAAACTTACAAATCTCTAAAAAATTATGCTCACAAGCCCTCCCTCATGTATCCTAATTTTTCCTCTCCATTAATATCCATGAAAAGTACAACCAATCTCTCATCTAGATTTCAGCTCAGAATCCCCTTTCATATTTATATTTTACACCACACATGTTCATGGTTGAATAGTTTTCATACCCTTTTAGATGAAAAAACACCACCTTTTTAACATAAATAATTCTAAATCCTGAAATTGCCTTAGTTTATATAATTAACTACCATTTTATAAGTTCTTTAGGCATATCAAATGTATATTAATGCTATTTTAGGGGCATATAATGGATAAATGGTCCAAAAATGATGCTAATACTCTCTCTTGTGCTTCACAATCCATTCTTTATGGTCATCATTGTAATAATGTTCGGTTTCATATTCTACTATATATTACTTATACCTTTTGCTCCTGAATGCATCTTATAACCATCCTTTATATACTAGGGGGATTTTATAGTTTGCAAAAACTTTAAGTCCCAACACGATATTAATTACGTATTACATTTAGCTCCTCTTCTAAATACTCATTCTTTTTATTTTACCCATTTATTTTCTTTAATTTTATTCTCTATTAGGTCATATTCTTGTTAACATTTTATTCCACCACATCTTGCCAAGATATTACACACACATATTTACATAAAAATATATAAAGGTATACATATATGTGTGCATCCATATATGCATATTTATATGTATTAATTATTAACTTAAATATACATCTACATATATTATCTAATCATAAACACATATATTTTATTGCTATGTTAATATTAGATTCTTTAACACACTATCTTAATCACCTAATGAAACTATTACTTATTATAATTATCATAAATATAATATGAAAATCATAAGCAAAACCATCATACAAGAACCAAACCGATCATTCAATAATAGACAAGAAGAAATACACCAAACAACTAAAAAAATTAGAAGACACAACAACTCAAAACATACACAAATCCACCAATCAATGTAAGGCCATAATCAAGCTCATCTCGATGAATGGTGAATGCATTAAATAAAAGACTATTTCCAAAAAGGGAAGACTTGCAGGGAACATTGGTACTACCTCCAAATCAACAATTTTTTAGGATTTTAAGATATGCTGAAATCCATGCAGCCACATAGAGTTGATGCATGGTACCTACAATTTCCTACAACACTAAGACAATAAAATATATACATGCATATATACATAAGCGAACAATAATACACAAGGAAGGAGATGTGTGACATGTGTATATTCCCTAAAGGAATCAATACAGCTACCTCCCTTCATTTTATAGGCACATCAGACATAATCCATTCTAAATGATAGATAATTGGTTAGTATTGTTAGCCCATAAATAATCATAATCTTGTAAATGCAATAAAGAAGATAAATCATTATTATTGATCATGCATACTTGTGGACACATACATCATTACAAATCACTTAAAAGGACACTTAACTGAATGATATTCAAGATCATTATCAAAAATATATCATCAAGGACATTCCTATAGTATCCTGTTATCTTAGTTAAGGAAACCATAAAAGCATATTTATCATTGTCGTTCTTAATTATTGATAAAACACAATGAATAGAACCAACTAACTTACACAAACTATACATTTGTCAGCAAAATAGCCCCAAAGTTCTAAATTACATCTCCAAGTTCTCCAAAATACTGGTCAGGGTTGGAGGGACATTACACCCCTTTAAATTAAGATACAAAAGGGAGGAGAATTAATTAGAAAGAAAAAAGAAGGGGGATAAAAAGAGAGGACTTAATGAAGGATTAATAGAAGAGCAAAATAATTTGAAAAAAATAAGTACGCAAATATTTTAAAAGAGAACAATGATGAAAATATGACCTTTTGATAAGGTTGTAATTATGAAGAGTTGTATCTTTTTTGAATGGATTATGATTGTAAAGGAGAATATAAATACAATGGGCACACATAGACACAAACACACACACACATATATGAAAATTGATCATATATCAATAAGTAAAACTATTATAGTATTAATATCATTTATAATAATGGGATTGTGTTATCATAATATCAATTATAATTAAAAAGTTAGAAATATATATCCACATTCCAATCCTATTGCTACTTGGTTAAGAAGGGAATATTGAAGTGTTTCCAAGAATGGGATTGTGTAAATTCCAAGAAATAGATCTTTGTCCAAAGACAAGATAAGGGTTATGTTGATCTCAGATTGGTTTTGACAATTGAGTGTCAACACACTTAAGATATTTACTAAGTTCATGTCGAGCTAGTAATACATGCCAAGTATAATATGTATAGATATCGAGTTGAAATGAATGTTGAGTCACTCAAGTGCCAAGAAAATAGACCATGCCGAGTGAATTAAGTGCCGAGTAAGTAGTCAATGCCAAGCAATTCACGTGCCAAGCCAGAAACAAAACTATAGTATGTGTCAAGCATTAGTATTATCAAGTGCCGAGTAACACAGATTATATCTAGTTGTTTGTGATGGCACAAACAACCATGCAAATCATTTTTATGCTGACTTATGGATAAATCTCGAAGCTTTGAAGATACGGATGAATCTATTTGGATTCCCTATGCAATCAACATGCAACCAATCATAAAATTGGAAGGGATTAAGAGGCAAAATCAATGAATCTCAGTTGTAGATTCATACCTAACCATAAGCCACCAAAGTCTTTATAAGGAAGATGAAGCCCCATAATATAGTATGCAAGTGAGGGAAGAGTAGAACGAAGAAAAGGGGTGAATTGATTAGAGAGCATTCAAGGTGACTTAGTAGAGTGAAAGAATTGTAGAATCAGTTTATAGAACAGAGGATCGAAGACACAGCATTGGAATATCAGATCATAAAGGATTAAGAAGGACAGAATGGTGATCTAAAACTAGCAAATTAAAGTTGTAAGTCATTAGATCAAACATTCTACTGTTACTTTCTAACAACTATATCAGTAGAGTGAAATCCTTTGGACTAATGTTGACTTAACAGTCATTGCAAAATCCTTTAACAGGGTGACATTCCAAGTGAATGTTCTAAAGTCCTTTAATCAGGAACACTTCTAATAGGGAGTTAAAATCCTTTAACAGGGTGGGCTTAACAATCTCTTGTAAGCCTTTAATAGGGCAGGCCTTTCACAGGGTAGATCATGTTTTATGGTCAACTTATTCTAACCTTAATTAGTGACACTTTATTGCTACAGTAGTGAAGAATTTTGGGTGTCATCCCCACCCCAATTTTACCTTCTCATTTGGAGGGTTTCTATGTAATCATATTAGGTCTAAAATGTGTGTATGCTTATTTGATGCATTTGCTTTACATTTCATTTCATTTTATTGCATGCATCTAATGAATGGTAAAAGAATTTTAAGTGATGAAGTTTGAACTTCTGATTCACACCCCCACCCCTCCCCCTCTCAAAAGTATATGTTTCCCATTTGTAATTCCAACAATTAGTATCAGAGCTGAATTCTCAGGAGGAGAAGCTTTACAACTTGGAGAAAAGTTCTTGAAATGGAAGTCTACAAGTTGGGAAAGACCATTGAAAACTAGCAGATTGATATACATCTCATACTACACCAACTGAATGAAGCCAACGATGCTTTGAAGAGTTCCCTGAAGAGAAGGAAAGAGATTGCTATAGCAGAAAATGACACACAATACAAAGAGATTGACACCACAAAACTATTTACAGATGGCAACTCCAATGAATTTGATATAACAACTGCAGATCTGATGGAAAAGAATAGAGCACAAGCTAAAGAGATCAGAAATCTCAAGTTGGAACAAGAATCACAAGCTATACCATTGTGTGAGGCGACTGAACAAAAGAAGAAAGCTATAGAAGACAAGGCCATGATTGAAGAAGACAAAAGAATTTTGACAAAAAGATTGAAGGAAGAGTTAGCAGAGCTATCCAGGATCTAAAAAATGCAATTGGACACCTTAAGCCAAATGATGAATGCTCATCATGAGTTGAATGTCAAGGACATTGAAATAACCACTTTGAAGCTACCAGAATGAACAACTACAGAATGACTTGAAAAGAGAAAAGGAATTTGTTGAAAGTTTCAACAAGACAAATGAAGCCATTAAGTACTTTGAGAAACTACTGAAATCCCCTAGGTCTAATAAAGATACATCAGGATTGGGCTACATAAGCACTGAAGAAGGAGAATCATCCAAAGCTACTGAGGAAAGGAACAATAAGGTAAAAACTCTAAACCTACTTGTCATCATTGTGGTAAGAAAGGACATACAGCTAATGTTTGTAGGAGCAAGAATGCAAAACAAAATGGTAAGCCAAAGAACATGACTCATTGTCACAAGTGCAACAAACAAGGTCATTTGGCACATGAATGCAGAACTAGAACCATGCATGAAGGACACTGCTACAATTGTCAAAAGTATGGACACAAAGCCTTTGAATGTAGATCCAAGTCCACATGGTCATCAAGCAAGCCAACAAAGGTAAGAAGCTATGAAAATTCCTATAACTGGGATTACAATACAAGATATAGCTATCACTATCGTCAAGAATATGGGCATATACCTAAAAATGGCAGTAGAACACACTTCAGTGGTAACTACAAGAGATGGTTGAGTCAAACCACATGTTTTAGCTATCACAAGATTGGTCACATCAACAAGCATTGTCCTACTAGGTCAAAGGCACCCAATTCTAAATTTGACAAAGGTAAAGGCAAGATGTTTTGCACATCAAGAACAATATGAACAAGACATAGAAGAAGAAAGATGTTGGGAGTACATCAAAGGTAGAAGGGACCACTTCACTTAGTGGGTCAAGTGGTCATACTTCATCAAAGTAAGAAAATAAGAGGTATGTGGGACTGATATTAAAATTATTGCATTATACATCAATTCCAAAATAAATTAGCACTGAAATGATTCCATTAGCATGAATTAAGATGCAAGAATTCAGGTAAAATTCAAGGTTAAAATCTTCAAGTTTTCATTTTGTTGTCGAGTATGAAAAGTCTTCTCTATATGCCGAGTAAATACTAGTGTGTGCCGAGCTATTAGTCAAAGTCAGTTGGAGTCGAGTCAACAGTAGCTGCTGAGTGAGGGAAATCTCTATAGGAGCCGAGTAAAGGTAATTCCAATAGTTTTTGAGTGGTGGTAAAATCAATGGATGCCAAGTTTTATAGTTGTACATAACTAAGCATTAATTGCAAAGTTTTGAAGGGTATATGGTTGATTTTCACGTATTTTTCATCATTACGAACTCAAATCAAGAACGAGTAGAGAAAAGAAGTGATCTACAAACTAGTTTAAAGCATTTGCAAGGATTGAGCATCAATTAATCGAATCTAAAAGGTATTCTTCATAAGCCAAGTTGTGCAGTTTTAAAATTTGATAAACCCTGTTTTGTCAAAATGGCTTCTAGTTCAAAAACTATGAAAGACGAAGAGGCGTTTGATTTTCAATTAGTTAGCAATGAGGTTAAAAAACCAGATTTCAAAGCTATTCCATAAGTTGCCTATAAAAATGACCCAGCTAGAGCGTTATCTATGATCTCACCTAAGGTTATAATGGTACAAGATGTAAGAAAGTGCTACAACTGCAAAGTAGGAGCCATAGGTGACATGGAAATAAGACAAGCATATGAAAAATTGTGTGAAAACGAAGTTTTGAAGGAAGAATTCAAGATTGTGGAGAGAAAGGGTTTGACCTGTGCCCTAGATTTTCCCACGATTTTCAAAACTAAATGGATTAAAATAGTTCTGAGTAGAATACATGATGGATATCTATGGTTAGAGGGTGGACCAATTAAAATTTCAAAGAGAATTGTCCATAGGGTTACTAGTTAACCAACCCTAGATCAGCCCAAGACATTAAGAAGCCACTCCAAAGAGGCAATAGAGAAAAATATAGGTGTTATGTGGAACAAACATGGAATGACCATTGACACTATTATAGATCCACTTCTTGATTTTGCAATAAGCGTCATATCACATAAATTTTATCAATCAAGCAGGTTAAACAGTGTTCCTTGCATAGCTGTTGATGTAGGTTATAAAATTGTCAAGAAGGATCATACTTATGATCTAGTAGAACTCCAATTGCAGCAAATAATGGAGAATCTTGGAGCTATTAGAAGATCAAAGAGTGCTCAATGCAAGTTTGGATCAATACTTGTATGTATGTTTTTCTATGTACAAATGAATTTCCATCTTTTGGAAAAGTAGGATAGAAGACAAATAGGTTAGTTGTTGTTCAAATCAATGAGTATATTGAGCAAATGGGAGACAATTTTGAGTCAATTATGACAAGCTATTTTGAAGACTTTAAGAAGTCTATGAAGCATAGGTTAAGGATTCCTATTTCCCTAGTTGAGTAATACTACAATGACATTTGTTTCCTTGTAGATATTGATTACACTTACATCTAGGCTATTGTACCTAGGGTTAGATGGCTAAGGCCCCTAGACTATGAAATAAATGTTGATGAAGCCTCAACTACCATTACTGCACTCCTGGTTGAAGAAATTGACAAAAGTGCGAAGATATTTGGCAATTATGATGTTGTGAAGTCAAAGGTTGAGATGAAACTGAAGAGAACCTCTACTTTGGAATTGAAGGACAAAATGGTAAGGAAACTGAAGGCCAAGTTTGGAGAAGGTGCAGGTGATGATGAAGAAGATGAAGAGGAAGAAGAGGAAGAAGAGGTGCAAGGTCAAGAACCTTTAGCTTTAACCCAAGGCATGGGTGAAGACCAAGAAGAAGAAGGTGCAGAGGAAGAAGAAGCCAACGAAGCACTAGTAAAACCAAAACCTTAAAATAAGGCTAAGGCACAACCTGTAGCCAAACCAAAAGCAAAGAGGGCTACCAAGCCAAGCACAACAAAGCCAATTGCCCCAATAATAAGGGCTAGTACAAGGGCCACTACTCAAAAGGCCAAAGAGCAGGCAAAGGAGAAAACAAAAGCAACTGAATAGAAGGGCCCAATGCAAAAGAAACAAAGGAGAAAGCATATTGCACAACCTAAAATAGATGATGAAAAGATAGACTCAAAAGATACAAGTCAGTTTAGGGTAGTAAGTCATGCACCTAAATCTCATCTTGATAATATTTGTGATAATGTAAAGATAATGCAGATATGATAGGATTAAAGAACATTAATTTTGGAAAACTTGCTAGAGAAGAGAAAAACAAGGTAGAAGAGTCAGTGTATGCCATGATGTCTAAGTTCAAGAATACTCCGCTTGAACTAGATGACACAATGCCCAAGGAGCTCTGCACCCTTGAAGAAAATAAGTAGCATTATTGCTTAAACCTGGAAAAGAAAATAAGGGAATCAACCCTAGCCCAAGTGATGCCTGAACTAACAAAGGGGAAAATTATTAAGGCAACTAAGAAGTATGGTAGCATATTTGCACCCAAATATAGGGCATTCAACATACTTCAAAACAACATTGAAGATGTTGTAAAGAAATCCATTCAAATGTTGAAATTGATATATGGGTTAACAACTATCAAAGAAGGAGAAGAGGATCCCTTTGAGGGAAGAAATGATGGAGAAGGAGAGGAAGAAAAGGAAGAGGAGACAAAAAAAGAAAAAGAAGATACCAATGTGGAGGAGACACAAAATAAGAAAGATGAAATGGACATAGCTGAAAAATAATAAGAAGAACAAAACATGCAAAACACACAAATGCCAGCCATGAGCCCTCTACATGATACAAGCACACCTATAGAAACCATAATAGTAAAGGATGTTCCTAATAACTCACCTCAGAACATCAACCCATTAACTATAGAGGACCTGAAGAAAATCCTTGACCAATCCACACTACAAGCCAGATTGTGTGAGAATCCTATGTTGGTCAATGTTGAAGAGCTTCAGAAGGTAGTAGTTGATATAATAAGGGATAAGGTGAACACATAAGAACCATCTTCTTCCATCCCTTTAGCTACCAGTGCTCAACCTCTAGTGCAGACATCAGATGATACATTTGCAAATGTTGACACTATTGTAAAAGTTGACATGGTTGAACAACAAAATCAGACTGCACAAGAAGAGAAGGCTCCAGAAGCACAAGCAGGACAAACAGTGATATATGTACTTGAAACACAAACACAAGGAATAGGTCAAATAATAATGATTGATCAAGATAGAACTGAAGAAAGGGACATACCAAAGGAGAAGGAGCAAGAAGCCATACCAACATTTGGCACTCCAAAAAAAGTCCTTCAAAGATCGAGCACTAATGCAATACCACTGCAAATTTTAGCACTAGGCTCCAACTCATCCAAGCTTACCAAGGTATTTCACTATGGAGATGCAATTTTAGATGAAGAAATAGTGATACCAAAATATTACTTTGGAACCATGACACTAGAGAAAATAGGCATAATGCAAGAAGTCTTAGAAAAGAAGAAACAACAAGAAATACTCAGAAAGGAGTATAAACAAAGGCAAGTATTACAAGATATTAAAGACATCTTTTTAGATGCTTTTAGCTTGCAAACACCTGATGAATCAAAACCAATATTAGAACAATTATTAGAAATTGTGGAACAGGTGAGTAATGAAGACTAGGAAAGCCAATGTCAAACTAATGGAATGATCTAAAAGAAAATTCCAAGGGAAAGTCAGTGAGAAAATATCAAGTGATACAACACTCTCACAAGTTGAATTGGCCACAAAAATTGAGAAAGTGAAGAAGGTACTTGAGAATATATTTTCATTGTACACAAAATTTTGTGATCCCACACTCTTCACATAGGAAACAAGCCATAGGATTCTGAGTCAGGAGAGAAACTTAAAAGTATTAGGTACACAATTATCTAAGAATATAGCTCAAAGTGAGAAGCATTTCCATTCATTGCTTCACACACAAAGTCAACTAGTTGTGTTAACAGTAGAAGAGGCTAATATAAGAGCCAAGTTGACTAGCATTCAAGCCTCCCTTACCCCCCATATGGAGATACTCCACAAGGAACTAGGATATGCAGAGACCTTGATGAAGAAAGATCCAAATCTTTCAACATCAAATGGACTAGTTCATCTTGCAACAAAGATAGCCATCCAAATAAAATCATTAGATGTTGCATTAGACAATTGGGATGCTACTTTAAAGATTATAATGGAAGTCCACAAGAACTTTTTGGACAAATACACAATCAATGTATAGACCCTTTGATATAAGTGTCAAAAAGGGGGAGATTATATAGAAGGGGGAGATACACAAATATGAAAGGGGAGATATTAAGAAAAAGGGGAGAATAAAGATAGAAAAAGAGGGGGAGATAAACCAAAGGGGGGGAGCACACAAAAAAGGGGGAGCAAATAGCAAAAAGAATAGAAAAAGAATATATATCAGATAAAGAGTATTAGTATTTTTGAAGCCAAAGAGTATCAGCAAAAGACAAATCTATGGAGAACAGATTTTTGATACAGAACAGGCACATTAACTCAGGGGGAGTTACAAAATTTTGAGGTATATAAGTCTATTACAGAATTGTGATTTTTTTTTGAAGTTTTGTGTATATGTCGAGCTGTGAATGTATTATACTTGAGGAGATTATATCTATTATATATAGTTAAGTGTTTTTGACACTCATGTCAAAGGGGGAGATTGTTGATCTCAGATTGGTTTTGACAATTGAGTGTCAACACACTTAAGATATTTACTAAGTTCATGCTGAGTTAGTAATATATGCCGAGTATAATATGTATAGATGCCAAGTTGAAATGAGTGTTGAGTCACTAAAGTGCTGAGTAGATAGACCATGCCAAGTGAATCAAGTGTCTAGTAAGTAGTTGATGTCGAGCAATTCAGGTGTCGAGCTAGAAATAGAACTATAGTATGTGCTGAGCATCCGTATTATCAAGTGCCAAGTAACACAGATTAGATCTAGTTGTTTGTGATGGCACAAACAACCATTTAAACCATTTTTATACTGACTTATGGATAAATCTCGAAGCTTTGAAGATAAGGATGAATCTATTTGGATTCCCTATGCAATCAACATTCAACCAATCAGAAAATTGGAAGGGATTAAGTGGCAAAGTGAATGAATCTGAGCCGTAGATTCATACCTAACCATAAGCCACCAAAGTCTTTATAAGGAAGACAAAGCCCCATAATACAGTATGCATGCGAACGAAGAGTAGAAGGAAGAAAAGGGGTGAATTGATTAGAAAGCATTCAAGGTGACTTAGCATAGTGAAAGAATTGCAGAATCAGTTTACAAAATAGAGGATCAAAGAAACAACATTGGAAAATCAGATTAGAAAGGATTAAGAAGGATAGAATGGTGATATGAAATCAGCAAGTTAAAGTTGTAAGTCATTAGATCAAACATTCTACTATTACTTTCTAACAACTATATCAGTAGAGTGAAATCCTTTGGACTAATGTTGACTTAACAGTCATTGCAAAATCCTTTAACAAGGTGACATTCCAAGTGAATTTTCTAAAGTCCTTTAATCAGGCACACTTCTAACAGGGTGTTAAAATCCTTTAACAGGGTGGGACTTAACAATCTCTTGTAAGCCTTTTAACAAGGCAAGCCTTTCACAGGGCAAATCATGTTTTACTTATTGTAACCTTAATTGGTGACACTTTATTGTTGTAGTAGTGAAGAACTGTGTGTGTCATCCCCACCCCAATTTTACCTTCTCATTTGGAGGGTTTTTGGGTAATCATATTAGGTGTTAAATGTGTGTATGCTTATTTGATGCATTTGCTTTACATTTCATTTCAGTTTATTGCATGCATTTAATGAATGGTAAAAGAGTTTCAAGTGATGAAGTTTGAACTTTTGACACCCCCCCCGCTCTCAGAAGTATATGTTTCCCATTTTTAATTCCAATAGGTTAGCCTTCCATAGTCCTTTATGATATGAACTTGAACTTTTAAACTTTGAGGGAATCCATTTATAGTGGTATCTAGGTGACTTGGTTAACACCCACTACTTTTGTCATGAGATGGAATAACTAATAAGGTTGGACATAAGTGTTAAAGATACCTTTAGGAGTATGATGTTACCAAGGAGGTGTTTGCATAAATTCAAGTTAATGAATCATATCCCAATAGATGGTAGAGGCTAGTGTTTCATTAACCTTCATTGATCCCTTTGAGGGAGTTCATAGCTAGTGTCTAGGCAACTTGGGTAACATCTATACCATCCATCCATAAATCAAATAATAGTATGATTGGTTAATTACAATTATTATTATGGACACATTCTTTAGACTTCTACACATTATGACTGACTAAATAAGTATCACTCATGATTGACCCCAAAAAGAAAATATTACAATTTGATTGACCAATTGCCTCCTATACAAATATACCCAAATTTAACATTTTTGGAGTGAAAATATTCTTTACTAATTGGAAAGAACATCAATAATTATCTTTTTTGGTTCTTTTATTGATGTCCATTATTTATTGTTAAATTCATACTCTAATGCATTTATCTAGATTTAGGTGTAAGCTCATGAAATTACACTTGAAGTTTCTTATTTTCAAAAACTACTAGATCATTGGGAGAATGTTCCCTACACTATTTCTAGTTTTCCATATCCCATCAATTCTTAATGAGAGTATCAATGTGAGTTCAATCAATCTACAGTATGTGATAGTGGATTGTGTTGTGGTCATTGTATCTCTCAACCTTAACTTCTAAGAATACTACTAATCTTGAAAAATGAGATTGACCCTCCCAAATGCCTCCATCTCTTCTTATGGTTAGTGAGGTACTTTTAGTTGGCATAAATTAGGCAAGTTTGTTCTAAGTTGGCAATCTTTCAATCACTACCTAATAATATGCAGACAACCCTAACGAAGAAGAATAATATGGTATCATTGGTTGGGAGTTGATTGATGATATCAGATGATAAAGATCCTCTTCCATCTAATTTTTCTTTAGTTGTTTAGGCTTTGTTGGGCTTCATCCATTTAATGTTATTTCATCTTTGTTTTTGACATTGTCTATTTAGATTTTGTGTACCTATTTATCATTGTCTTTTTTTTGGTAAATCTTGTACACTAATCAATAGATTAAATAAAAAATATTCAAATATATCAAACATTATTACTTAACAAATTTCATTACTATAATTTCATAAAGTTTTCCCTTGTATAATGTGCAATCATGAAACCTCACTTACTTACAAACCACAAATTATAATATTGAAATGTTCAAAACAACCTTTGTAAAGTTCTTTATACACATTTGACTATGGGTATTTAATCTATGATTTATTTTTTTCTTAAATTGAAATAGTTTTCATTATTTAGTCAATAACATTTGCTATTTAGACTTTATGTAATGTATATTTTATTCTTATTGTATTTGTCGCAGGCTATTACTATTGCAATCACTTGTAGTTAAGAGTGATTAATTTTATCTACTTCAACGAATAGAATGCAAGTATTTTTATTTTTAATTTATAAGTTTTGATTTTTCTAATGTTTATATGTCATATTTTTAATTTATAAAATTGTGAAAATTATTTTAGCTAGTTTGATTGGCTCATATAATTTGAGTCTTATAGGAGTAGATTTCCAGAAACCACTATCCATATTGTATGGTGAAATTTGAGATGAAATATATACAAATATATGAAACTGACAATATTAAATACAATTATAATACTAACATTTGATAAATTAAAAATTACTTTTAATTATAAATATATTTAAATTAGAAAAATATTATTTTTCAACTTCTTAAATATGTTTGTAGATGAATGATCATTTTTAAAACCTTAATAAACTAAAATTTTGTTTCTATTTTTAAAAAACTTTTATCACAATCAATCTGTGTAGTTACCAACTTTTTAGTAACTTTGTAAATGTCACTAATTCTCTTATAATTCTAAATGAAATATTATTATAGGCTAACAACCTACAACTCCAATTGTTAAACCTCCCAACTAGTTATTATCATTTTTAAAATACAATTCTTTTGATAAAAGAATATTTATATGATTCAAATTAAATTATAATAAATTTTATATGGATATAACTCTTACCACTCTTACATCATTTCTATCTCTTATAATTTTTCCTACAACAAAATCAACATACCAAAATAAATATTGGTTAAAATATATTAAATATTTTCACTACTTTTTTCTAACTATTAACATTACAACAAATACAAGTCACTACGTGGCACTTGTTTATAAATTTCATTTAAAATATTAATCTTGTAATAGTAAATTGTTGATTAATTGGTATAACTTAATTAGATAATAATAATATACCCGCCAACAACCAAAAGCTAACATATTTGTTTGTTCAAAAAACTTAATCTAGAATTGTTCTTCCCATAAACTTTATTAAAAGAAAATGTCTTTTATTCTATGTTTAAAATAACTGCATCTATTGTTCAAACTGCTACCCAAAAATGGGGACCCATCTCTTGTTCAAAATTATAGACCTATAACCTTATTAAAGCTATCATACAAGATCATTGCAAAAATATTGGCAAAGAGAATTTTAGATATCGTTAAATCCATTACCTCTAAGACCCAAACTAGCTTCATCAAAGGGAGATGTATTCTCATAACCTCACAACAAGCTGGGCAACTATGTGTTAGGCCAAGATGGATGGTAAATCTATTTTTTATGATTTTGCTTGACTTCAAGATATCATAGAATGGGTATTTGTACAAGAAATGTTGAAGGCCTTTGGGTTTCCACCTTACTTCTATGATTGGGTTAAAATAATTTTCAAAGACTCTTCAACTGTCAATGAAGTAATGATGAACTGTCAGACCCTATACCTCTTGATAAGTCTATCAGAAATGGATATCCTTTGACACCGACTCTTTTTATAATTATTGTTGATGCTTTATCCTACATCTTCAAAAGCTCTCAAAATTGGTCATCTTGCCAAAGGAATTGCCCTTCCCAATAATGAGAATCTCTCGATTGATCAATTTGTTGATGACACAACTATATATGTTGAACTCAATGAGGACAATTTTAATAACACTCTATTGGTACCCAATATAGACCCAGTGATTAAACTTTCAGTGTAGAGTCTTGAAACAGTTCGAAGTGGTTCAAATTGATTGGAATAGGTTCAATGTTTCTTTTGGCTTGACATTGTTCATCTTGTAGGTTCAAGATAGAAGCTCGGTGGTTCAAACTTCAAAAATTGAGATGTACAAGCAAAGTTCAGATTCTTAGTTCACATGTGCAGTTTCCTTGAATCTGAAGGCTCAAATTGAGACCATGTGAAGATATAATCAACCTCTTAGTAGTCTAATATGGAAAGGAATATGATCCAAATCATATGATCGAGCACACATCGAGGTCACTGATCAATCACTTGATTTAGTGCTTGCATCTGATGTGTCTTTTAATATTGAGACCCCAGATTTTAGAGTTGATCTTATGACTAATGAACTATGCTCTATTTTGATGATTCAACATGGATAGTTTTAAGAACTATCCTCTGTTGAATAGATTTAATGTCCCCTAGTTAATATGACCATTAGCGTCAATAGATTAGCCTATGATAGGAGTTTCTGTAGGCTAATGAAGTGATTGGGGAGCTCATTTGGCAGTATTTTTAGGAGTTACTATTTTAGTAAGTTAGTGGGAGTCAAGTGATATGGAAATTCGTAGTGTTCAGCTTGGTGAATTTGGTTGAGCTCTTTCCGACGAGCTATTATACATGGTATTCTGAGTTCGACTCTTATACGATTTTATTGTCAAAGTTAATTTACTTTCTTATAAAGTAATAATTAAATTAAAATTTTATTAATTAAGTCACTTATTATAAAGTTGTTTTAAAAAGGTATTTTCCCATTTATCCCACATTGCTTATGCAAATGAAGCCAACTACTTGGAGGGCTTTATATTCTCTTGGTTGTAATGAGTTGGGGCATGCTTAGATGATATTATTGTTATGCTATTGGATTTTTGGGAAATCTAATTGTTGAGCTTGGAGGATGAAACCCCTCTTTACTAGCATTCTATTTATTGTTGAAAGACACAGTCAAGAGGATTATCGAGTGTTTTCATTTAGGAAATACAGTGGGATTTAATGGTAATTTTACACATGATTTAAGAGCTCTAAAGTTCAGGTTATGCAGTCGTGAATAATGATTTTGCTACAGTGCATGTGAATAGTACTTTTGCTACAATGTGCATGAATAATGTGTTTGCTACAATGCCCATGAATAGTGATTTTTCTACAGTGCACGTGAATAGTGATTTTGCTATAGTGCGAGTGAATATTGTTTTTGCTATAGTGCCCGTGAATAGTGATTTGGCTACAATGCATGTGAATAGTGTTGCAATAGTGCATGAACAATATTGCATTGAGTTTTCTTGCCCACTCTTGCCGGTTAAAAAGTTGGGACGTTATCATTTCATCTGCAAATCACTGCTTCCAAGTTCCTTCCAACATACTATTCATTTTAGGCATTGTAATTGTTAAATATTAGTATAAATATTTGCTATAGCCTATAAGGCAATTGTATGTAAACAATTCTATTGCAAAATCAATATTTTTTCAGCAAATAAGGAGGTTGCAGACTTTACATATTTACCATTGTATGTTTGCTTAGTGTCTGTCAAAATGCCATGTTGAAAATAACACTCTAATTGATAATACTTAGTAATCTACAAGTCTCCTCAAAAAACAAAAAAAGGGGTGGCCATTACAATAGATGTTCCATGTTTAAATGTATAAACCAATACAATGAAGGTGCATTCTATTATTACAAAACAAGTAAATCATCACTTTCGGGCATGCATATTAGAGATAGCATTGTGGGTGTGAAAACATTACAAATATGTTCTAATACACTTGACTAGTTCAACACTTGTTGGAAGATAGGAGACACCAAAGTTATGAAAATTGTGGGAAGTGCATAGAACACATATTGATTGTGTGAGGCAAGACATCCAAATGCCATCAGCTTATATTGATAGGTGTAAACCCGAGTTTCTCAAGGGTCCGTTTGGTTCATGGAAGATGACAGGAATTGGCTTTTTCAAAACTTGGATTTGAAAATTTGTGCATTTGTTTCAAAATTTGCAAAATGGAATTAGCATACGCGACTTCCAATTTTGCCTCAAAACCAGGTTTTCCAAATTCCTACTAGCAGGCAGGGATTGAAAATCAAACCTGGTTTTATTTTTTAAGGAGTGTAAAAGCAATAGATTGGACTACTTTTTGAAATTTTCCTTCAACTCCAAGCTTACGCACTTCACACGCATCTTCCGAGTGAAACAAACACTTTCAGTAAAATTCCAAAAATTGGAATGAAGATATGCAAAACCTTGATTTGGCTAAACCAAGATTTGTAGAAATCCAGGGTTTTTTAATTCCACGTACCAAACAGACCCTAGGAGAAGGCACGGGTTAGTACCGAAGACATTCACTCATGCTCGAATTTGAGAAGTATACGGAGACAACTAGCACCATTGTGTACCGTAAGGAAGAATTGAGGCATCATTCTGACAGGCAACATAGAACGTCTCTTTATTCTCCTCGGATGTCCTGATCCGTGATCAAAATGGGCAGTTCCATCCATTAATCTAAAGCCACAAAAGGAGAATGATAACTAGAGTTTTCATCGTTCTCTACATTTTCTCAAGACAGTGATTTCATGACCCGATCAAGGATCAACTCAAAGTTGGGGTACCAGACCTCTTTCAAATCTTTGGGCAAGTATGCAGTGTGCAATACGAGGATGCATTGCAAAAAAAGGTGGAAACAACTCTGATATGTGAACCAAAGCCTCCAAGTGCACCCCAATCATAAAAAACTACGGAGGATACCCGATATCTATCTTTGTTAGCAGTATCTATAAAAATTATGAATCTATCCATCCATATAAGACGTAAAACATATACCATTCAAATGAAGAAAGTTATTACCTCGATGTGCAAAAGCATGACGGGTAACTGCCAATTGTTTGACAGAATGTCAAGCTTGGTAAGAACAGAGAGGTAGATGCGGAATCGTATTAGGAAGTGACACTATTTTAAAGATTCGAACCCACACATGACACCTTGAATGGGGATAGTTTCAGTGAAGAAAGTGTTGTGAAAGTTTTTAAATACTTCTTCCACACCGATAGAAGGCTTCAAGTGCAGACATGAAGGAATGAATGCTCGATTTGGGGGAACAAATTGGATGGATCGCAAACCCATATGGAGGTCAAATAAATATGAAAAACCAAGTCCACCTACAATGAGAAATATATAGGACCTGAGCTTGGAACAAGTGTCAATACAGATTTAAACACCTGATAGTTGATGGGATGCCACAGTAAGGCACGATGCACAACGCATTGCCATTGGATGTGATGGGTGCTGATGGTAGGAACATCACCCGCAGCCCCTCACAGACTCAATGTCACAAGGACAGGCAGAGATGTGTGTTTACAGTGACATCAATGGGAGCAATGCCACTAAGTACCCAAAACCCGACTGGTCAAGCATATAGGTTTTCATTTTGTTACGAGGTAGTCAAGCCATCAAAAGCATATTTATATGTTTAGGATGATGATCAAACCACAACCAATGGGGATCATCACACAATAGAAGAAATGCATAATGAAGGGTGACTGTGCATATTGATCAGACACTCAAACCATGAAATCGACAATTGATGTTCGAGAGAGGCCAAGATTATGATAAGCCCTGCTCGGGTGGTTATCTATGTACTTGGACATGCTATTATTGTGTTTAGAAATAGAGATCCTTCCATTAAAGCATTTGATCCATCAATGGTAATCTAATCACTCCGTGTAGTTGATTGGAACCTTTGGGTGCCCCACCATGAAATGATAAACTACCAGGATGTTCAAATTGAAGGGAGGCGGCATGAAGATAAAGGCACATCACAAGTGGAACACGAAGACTGAAAGATATGGCAAGATCGTCATTACACCATCAAGTTGTATAGTCTGGTTATTCAGGTAGCCATCCGCACACAACAAAGAATGGACAATTACATTCAGGCCCCGTTTGGTTGGGGAAGATGAATTTCTCTCATAACCAAGTTATCTAATAACCAGGGTTTTGAAAACCTGGTTATGTATTTTAAGAAGATAGTTGGACCGTTTGGTTGACACGGAAGATGAATTTTCAAATCCATATTCTACGTTTGGTTGCCAATTTAGAAATTGGAATTGGAACAGAATATGACTGGGAATATCTTTTTGTTGCGTTTGGTTGTTCATTTTCTAATTGGAATTGGAATTTGATGTAAATTTTTTTAATCTTATTTGATTAGTGAAACACAAGGATTATAATGAGTAAAGTATTAATATTTATGATTTAATTTATTTATAATTAGACTACATTATTATTATTTTTTATTCTTGAATATTCACAGTTTTATTTTGTTAGTCAATAATAAATAAAATGATTATTATTTTTTATTTTAATTCTATTTATTAGCAAAGAAAAGTAAAAAATAATCATACATGCAATCATTTGTATGAAGTTATTTTTTGTCCCATTGTTGGAAATTGTGATCATATATATTATATATTTTTGAAAAATTATGTGAGACAAATTTATCGTCGAACTGAATTTATTGTCAAGTTCATCCGAACTTCATAATTGTCGAACTCGAACTGAAACTTGAACCTTGTGACTTAGCCGCTAAATATGTGTGTTTGTGTCCTCCCTCTATCCCTCCCTGTGTTTGTGTTCATCCACGTGATTTGGCAGAAGGATTGGACACAATAAATGTTGTTTATGCAGATGAATTATTGCCTACACTATATGAGAATTCTCGCATCTCTTAAGACTAGTTGCCGACACAGAGAGGGATTGTGAGGCGTGTTGTGGCTCTTGGTCGGTATCTTCAGAATCCATTGGCCATGGTTGCAACATTATATAGTCTTGGCAAAGAAATATTATCATTGAAGCTTCATTCACTGGAACATTTCCTTACTCGAGATGAAAAGTATGAAGCTATTGAGCAGGTAATAGTTACAGCAACCAACTGAAGAGGCTATGAAGCGACTTGTCTTTATAAATGCTATTGGTTTTTTTAAGGGTTAGAGGGAATGGACAAGTAGCATCCGAAAACCATGTTATGGATCCATTGGATGATACTAGAATTCATCCAAAGTCATATGAATTTGCCAAGAAAATGGCTAAGGACATATATTGTGAAGAAGTTGGACATGATATAGATGATATGGATGAGGAAACACAAGAAATGGTTGTTGAGCATGTCAAAAAATATCCTGATCTATTAAATGCCCTTGATATTGATGAATATGCTAGAAGTGTGGAGCAACGGACATCCAATAAAAAGCAGGAAACCCTTGTTGACATAAAGAGTGAATTGTTACATGGATTTCAGGATTTGAGATCGCCATATAAAGAGCCATCCCAGGATGAGGAATTTTATCTGCTGACTGGAGAAAATGAAGAGACCCTGTTAATGGGAAAAATTGTCCCTGCAGAGTCCAAAATCATCGTATAATTTGTGATCTGGAATCAAGCTTGACATGAATAATATTGAAAGAGGAGCTTTCTGATGATCTAGATATAAATCCTGTAGAAAAAATTGCAGAAGGCAACATCCTTACCTGTTGGGTGAAAACTATGACAAAAGTGAAGTACCTAGTTGAGTTAACTTGCAAAGAGAGTTCACTGAAGAATGATAACTATCAGGGTGAATAGGATAAGGATAAGGAGGTTAAGGATCCATATTTTGCGGAAGAGGATTCCATTTCACGAAGTGAACAAGAGAATGAAACCATTAAGTTCCTAACAGAGAAAGAGCCAGGAGAGAGTATTATACGTCCAAGCTTGAAAGGGCCTACTCACTTAATTCTAACACTGAACATTTTCAATGGAGTTTATGCACACAAGGATATTGTGGAGGGAGGAAAAGACCAAAAGGATTTTGCTAGCTATCTTCGACTTGGAAAATACTTTCAATTGGGGAGGAGACATTTGAAGATCTTGATGAGGTCATAGACAGATGTATATTCAAGAGAGGATAAGATATTTCAGTATTTTGTTCTACTGTTTGGTGAGTCATAAAACACACATCAATAGACACCTTTCTACAGATGCAGGAACACACAAGCTCCTCTCTCTCTCTCTCTCTCGCTCTCTCTCTCACTCTCTCCCTCTATCCCTTTGTCCCCCCTTCTTATCCCGCACTCTCTGCCCCTCTATGTATCTCTCCCTTTTAATAAATTTATTAAGTTAGTTAATTATTCAACAAAATATGCAACTAAAATTTTACGTGAAATATTATATAGGAAAAAATATACCATTTTACATTCACATACATTAAACATTTGATGATAACTTTAACAAGAAAAATGATGCTTTGTCAATAATTGCTCTTAAAAAATGTGGAATTTTGGCAACATAGATTTTACATGCAATTTTAAAAAAAAGATCATGAAAATCATTAATCATATAAATCATATTTTAACATCATGAAATTCTGATAATGAATTTCACATAATTACTACAATATGAAAACTTGCTAACTTGATGGAACAATATCCATGATTTGATGGTGGTGTGAAAACACACCGTTAAACACGAAAACATTGAGAAATCCACGATGTATGCCTTTATGCCCCACATTCGACGACACACCGTTACATACGAAAACACTGAGAAATCCACGATGTATGCCCTTATGCCCCACATTCGACGGCAACCCTCTCATGCTGCTCAATCTTCCCATTACTGTTTGTATTGTTAGATGGTCAATCTTGCATATATGAACTAAACATGCTTGAAAAATTAAAACCTGATTTTTTTTTTAATCGAATACACCAAGGAGTGGCATCAGAAATATTGATCGTTTACAAACACAGTAAACAATCATCAGATAGCTCATTTTTTATCAGCATGTGTGGTCTTGCAATATTAGCAAATCAAGAGCAATAAAAAAATACAAGAGAAAGACACTTTATCAATACCGTTGACAATCTTGGTAAGAAGCACGTACATAGGAAACCAAATTGTGAAAAAAATAAATAAGAAATTTAAAAAATATCCAAGCAAATTAAGAATATACATATAACATGGGACAAAATCATGACTGTACAATCATCTACCAGAAATCCTCAATACTTTTGATAATCTTGTCAACGAGAACATACATAGGAAATCAAATAGGGACAAAAAGACAAAAAAATAAAAACATATGCAAGCAAATTAGGACTATAGATATAGCATAGGATAGAATCATGAACTATACAATCATCTAGCAAATCACATTTCTATATGCTTTCAAGTTCTACAATTGAGCATTCATCATTTGCCACTCCTTGTGAATTCCACGTATGTATGGTTCAAATATAACTCTAATTAACAATGCAATGAACAACTATACCAAACGTTTACGAGATCATAAACTACGTGTTGTGAGAGATCAATGCAATACCATTAAACAAAGCCAACTAACCCTCTGGAATTATTTCACATGCCAATCGTGTGAATGCCAATGAAATGAACAACTAAACTATGTATTGACCAATGCCAATCATGTCAATGAAATGAATGACTAAACTATGCATATATCAAGTATGTATACATACGTACATACATGCGTGAACATACATATGCACAGACATACATACATACGCACATACATACATACATACGCATGTACATACATACACACATACATACACACATACAGACATACATGCTTAGCAAAATAGAAAAAATGTGCTTAGTAATGATTTCTAATATAGTGTTGTGACAGATCAATGCAATACCATTACACAAAGCCAATTAACCATCTGGAATGACTTCACATGCCAATCGTGCAAATGCCAATGAAATGAACAACTATCCTGCGTATTGACCAATGCCAATCATGTCAATAAAATGGATAACTAAACTATGCATAGATCAAGTTTGTATACATACGTACATACATGTGTGTACATACATATGCACATACATACATGCATACATACATACATGTGTGTACATACGTATGCACATACATACATGCATACGTACATACATGTGTGTACATACATACATACGCATATACATACATACATGCTTAGTAAAATAGTAAAAATGTGCTCAGTAATGAGTTCCAGTATAGTGTTGTGAGAGATAAATGCAATGCATATATAGATCAAGTATGTATACATGCGTACATACATGTCTGTACATACATACGCACATAATACATACATACGTACATACATACATACATGTGTATACATACATACTGTTTGTTTCAAATCTGTTTAGCAAAATAGTCAATATGTGCTCACTAATGAATTACAGTATAGTGTTGTGATAGATCAATACCACTGAAATGGACAACTAAACTTTGTAACAGTTTCTTGCCAGTAATGAGTTCTAGTATAGTGTTGTGAGAGATGAATGCAATACCATATAAATAGAGCCAAGTCATAAACTATGTATAGATCAATGGCAATCATGGCTTTTATCTAGACATAATCAATATGTGCTCAATATGTGCTCAATCATGAAATTTACAAGTATATCAGTAGCTTTTATCTATACATAGCTGACCTATACATAGTTTATCATGGTTCTATTTCTATCTACTATCTGCTTAGCATAGTCAATAGATGTGGTAACTATTTGTTTCAAATCTATTTAGCAAAATAGTCAATATGTGCTCACTAATAAATTCTAGTATGGTGTTGTGAGAGATCAATACCAGTGAAATGAACAACTAAACTTTGTAACAGTGTCTAGCTATTTGTGTCAAATCTATTTAGCAAAATAGTCAATATGTGCTCAATAATGAATTCCAGTATGTGCTCATGTGATTACTTGTATATATCATAATGACAATCATAATAGCAAAACATGGCAATCATGCTTTTATCTATACATAGTTGACCTATACATAGTTTATCATGGTTCAAATCTATTTAGCAAAACAGTCCAATACATGTTGTAACAGTTTGTTTAGAATCTGTTTAACAAAATAGTAAATATATGCTCACTAATGACTTCCAGTATAGTGTTGTGAGAGATCAATGCAATACCATTAATCAAAGTGAATCATGCCAATAAAATGAACAACTAAACTATGGATATATCAAGTATGTATAGATCCATGTAAAATCATTCAACATACTTATGACATCATAAACTATGTACAGATCAATGCAATACCATTAAATGCAGCCAACTCATAAACTATGCATGGATACATGTAAGATCAATGACAATCATGGCTTTTATCTATACATAGTTGACATATACATAGTTTATCATGGTTCAAATCTATTTAGCAAAACAGTCCAATACATGCTGTAACAGTTTGTTTATAATCTGTTTAACAAAATAGTAAATATATGCTCACTAATGACTTCCAGTATAGTGCTGTGAGAGATCAATGCAATACCATTAATCAAAGTGAATCATGCCAATGAAATGAACAACTAAACTATGGATATATCAAGTATGTATAGATCCATGCAAAATCATTCAACATACTTATGACGTCATAAACTATGTACAAATCAATGCAATACCATTAAACGCAGCCAACACATAAACTATGTATGGATACATGGAAGATCAATGACAATCATGGCTTTTATCTATACATAGTTGACATATACATAATTTATCATGGTTCAAATCTGTTTAGCAAAATAGTCCAATACATGCTATAACAGTTTGTTTAGAATCTATTTAACAAAATAGTAAATATATGCTCACTAATGACTTCCAGTATAGTGCTGTGAGAGATCACTAATTAAATAGTCAAAATGTGCTCAATAATGAGTTCCAATATAGTGATGTGAGATCAATATAGTTTCAGTTTAGTGCTATTAGAGATTTATGCAAAACCATTGAATAGAGTAATCATGCAGCATAAGTCATTGCAATCCAGTCAGTAGCTGAAATAGCTAAATGGTACCAAATGTCATTGCAATCCACTCCACTCTCTCCACCTCATCCATCATCAAGAACCCTTTGGCTCTTTCACGTTGAAGCACGAAGGTATCATGTGCTTTCACGAAAATTGCTCGACTCAGTTCAGGGACAGCTTTGAGAGCAGTATATGCAGTAGTCAAAATATTATCATCTTCATATTTATCCACTTTTACAATCTGAGGCTTAATGAGGCCATCTTTCAATTCCTTCATAGTTTCGCATATCACATCCAATGATGCAGCCAAAGATGTCTTCTTCCTCTTTCCCCTCCTTGATGATGATGGTGGAGGAGTCACTCTAGCACTTGCACTCGACTGATTGGAATGATATAACTCTTCATCAATATTTGGTTGGTTGTCAAGAGGTGTACCACAATTGGTATCATCCTCATCAAGCACATTAAATGCATTGTTCATAGGGTGCCCTTCTTCAGCATCAAGGGGCGTTGTAGATGCGAACCCTTCAACAATGTCATTACCGACAATTACAGCCAACTCATTGAAATATTGGAAAGGTGACCTCTTATACATTTTTGCATTTTTGAATTCTCTCCTCTACATATAAGCATTAATAGATGGATTAGGTTGTAAGTTTTTCATTATTAAAATAAGAAGGGAAAATTTCTTCAATGAAAAGAGTACAAAGATCATCCTACCTTCAAAAGGTCATCCCACACTGAATCCTCAGCATCCACAGTTTGAGTTTCTTCATTCCAAGCTAACCCACTTGTATTTTTCAAGTCCTTCATTACTTTATATCCTACTTTCCATATTTTCAGCTTATTCTTAAAATGATCTCGTGACAGATTCAAGTTCATCGCTGCATTGAATGTCCTCTCTATCGCAATCCACGCCTCTTTTTTAAACCCACCTTCACCTTTCTGTCCGAGATGGACTTGTTCAAGGAGCAAGTCTAAAAACTTGCGTTCCATCGATTTTGTCCACATTTTCTTCTTTGAAGAAGAAGATTTGTTGCTCACAGCGAGGGATCCATCTATATCACTCAAAGTAATGGGAGAACACATCTGGTTCACATGATATCAGAATAACGAAATCACACACCATCATTGTATATGCATACATCAATTTAATCATATA
Source organism: Cupressus sempervirens (assembly GCA_028749045.1). Classification (NCBI taxonomy): domain Eukaryota; kingdom Viridiplantae; phylum Streptophyta; class Pinopsida; order Cupressales; family Cupressaceae; genus Cupressus; species Cupressus sempervirens. The sequence goes on from CM053785.1 coordinate 63,654,998, forward strand.
AAGCACATTGCTTTCTAATAAATCATTTATTCTTGAGATCTATAATCTTCCCACATCCTATTTGCTATATCTTCTCGAAATTGGGCCCACTCATTTCTATCCTCCTGAGACAACCCATATGTCTCAAGTAGTGGCACCTCTATCCCATCACGGTCATCTTCCTCTTCAATAGCTTCTTCCGATGGAAGGCCATCCTCTATCGTAATGAAATTGTGAAGTATGCAACATGCTAAAACAATATAGGATTGTGTCATGATATCATAAGACGTTGCATGTCTTAAGATTGGAAAATGCTACTTTAGAATACCAAATGTACACTCTACTGCATTTCTAAGAGAGGAGTGTCGATGGTTGAACAACTCATGTGCAGAGTTTATTGGGTTTTCTCTTGACCACTCTTTCAAGTGGTAGCATGTACAACGATAAGGATCAAGAAATCCAGGTGCATTTGGATATCCAGCATCCACGAGATAATATTTTCCTATATGAAGAAAGTATATTGTCAATACTTGAACCATTTAGCATAACCTTGAGTATATTAAAATGTGATTTGGCTTACCAGGGGGAACTACAAGTGGATCTGATCTAGATAGAGCTAAGGCTAGAACACGGCTATCTGCAGCAGAGCCTTCCCAACCAGCAAGGCAATACTGAAACTTACAATCAAAGGAGCAGACACCCATAACATTTTGCGATAGGTTCCCTTTTCTATCATGATATTTACCCTGTATGTCGACATCAACTCGCACTGGAATATGGGTTTCGTCGATGACTCCAATGCAATCCTGTGGGATATCATACATTGATCAAATGTATGCTCAAGTAATAATAAGATAAGGACATCATTCTAGACAATAAACTTGTAACAATGTGTGATTTACCTTGAAGAATGGTTCAAAACGATCCTTCCCACTAATTTCAGGAGGAGTGCCTGGACTAGGTGGTATGAAGTAATCTCTGTGAAGGGCTAAGATAGCCATCAAAACCTTGTGGAAGTACCGACTGACTGTCTCTCTTGAGTGCCCAAAGTTATGGGCAATCTTGCGGTTCCTTAGATTGTGCCCAAGGGTGTGGAGGAACATCACTAGTTGTTCCTCTAACTTCAAGTGGATCGTATCTCTCAAGCTTCCTTTCAGCCTCAAAATACAAGCTAGAGAAAAGAAGGCTGCCCTACTCATTCGAATCTAATCATGACAATCCACCTCATTCGAATGAACAATGTCTCTACAAAAGGAATTTCCTTTTCTTATTCGTTTACCCATTTGACTGCCTTCTCGGGCTACCGGTACTTTGGCTATGCCAACAAAAGCAAAAAGAATTGTGAAAATGTGGGTGTATGTGGTCTTCCTTACTATGCTTCCTTGGACCTCTATACTCTCCATAGGATCCATCAGTGACCTGAAAGGTGGACAATTTAAACACTATCAGTTATGAGATATCAACTATCACCTATCGAGATACAACATGATTATTTGCTAGCCCCATTGCATTAAGAAGTCAATTATTTATTCAAATACAACAAGGAGTACCAACTACAGAGGATCATAAGCCCATAAAGAACAAATTACAATGTGTCATTATACTCCATGTAATCTATCTATACCAATGAAAGCATAATATTGATTCCATTTGTCTATATGTATACACACATGTATGTATATATGTATGTGCACACACATGTATGTATGCATGTACGTATACACACACACATGTATGCATGTATGTACGTACACACACACACATGTATGTATGCATGTACGTACGTACACACACATGTATGTATGTGTGTATGTACATACACACACATGAATGTATGTATGTATGTATGCATGTATATACACACACACACACATGTATGCATGTATGTACGTAGACACACACATGTATGTACGTACACACACATGTATGTATGTGTGTACGTACATACACACACATGTATAAATGTACAGACACATGTATGTATGTACACATACACATGTACAAACTATAACCTGAATTTGGGCTTTTATGAATGTGTTTTAATAAATCGCCGGGTTCGCTGAAACTGAGGCTCATCATTTAGAAGATGAAAAGTAGCATTGTTGGCAATGGGAATAGAGTTTCTTTCTGCATTGATCTATACATAGTTTGAAATCATGGCTTTTATCTATACATAGTTTATGACCTCATAAGTATGTTGAATGATTTTGCATGGATCAATACATACTTGATATATCCATAGTTTAGTTGTTCATTTCATTGGCATGATTCACTTTGATTAATGGTATTGCATTGATCTCTCACATCACTATACTGGAACTCATTGGACTATTTTTCTAAACAGATTTGAACCATGATAAACTATGTATAGGTCAACTATGTATAGATAAAAGCATGATTGCCATGTTTTGCTATTATGATTGGCACTATAATATATGCAGGTAATCACATGATCACATACTAGAATTCATTATTGAGCACATATTGATTATGTATAGATAAAAGCCATGATTGTCATTGATCTATACATAGTTGATCCATACATAGTTTATGATTTGGCTCTATTTAATGGTATTGCATTCATCTCTCACAGCAGTATACTAGAACTCATTACTGGCAAGAAACCGTTACAAATTTTAGTTGTTCATTTCACTGGTATTGATCTCTCACAACACTATACTGAAAGTCATTAGTGAGCATATATTGACTATTTTGTCAAACAGATTCTAAACAAACTGTTACAGCATATATTGGACTGTTTTGCTAAACAGATTTGAACCATGATAAACTACGTATAGGTCAACTATGTATAGATAAAAGCCATGATTGCCATGTTTTGCTTGATTGGCACTATGATATATACAGGTAATCACATGAGCACACACTGGAATTCATTATTAAGCACATATTGAGCACATATTTATTATGTATAGATAAAAGCCATGATTGACATTGATCTATACATAGTTGATCCATACATAGTTTATGACTTGACTCTATTTAATGGTATTGCATTCATCTCTCACAGCAGTATACTAGAACTCGTTACTGGCAAGAAACAGTTAGAAAGTTTAGTTATTCATTTCACTGGTATTGATCTCTCACAGCACTATACTGGAATTTATTAGTGAGCACAAGTTTATGACTTGGCTCTATTTAATGGTATTTCATTCATCTCTCACAACAACATACTAGAACTCATTACTGGCAAGAAATTGTTACAAAGTTTGGTTGTTCATTTCACTAGTATTGATCTCTCACAGCACTATAGTGGAATTTATTAGTGAGCACATATTGACTATTTTGCTTAACATATTTAAAACAAACAGCCAGAAACTGTTACAAAGTTTAATTTTTCATTTCACTGGTATTGATCTCTCACAGCACTATACTCGAATTTATTAGTGAGCACATATTGACTATTTTAAAAATAGATTTGAAACAAACAGTTACCACATATATTGACTATTTTAAAAATAGATTTGAAACAAATAGTTACGTTTGAATGAACCAAAAAAACTTTAAAAAATCCAGTATGCAAAGGTGGGTGTGAGAAGAGAACCGTTTACCGCCGTCGCTGTTCAAAGTGGAGAAGAGAAATCACAGAAAATGCCACGGCCACACGCCACGGCCACAGGAAACCATGGCCATAGAAAACCCACAAACCAGAAACCCTTGCCAACCACAGCCACAGAAAACCCACAAGCCCAACAAACGCAGCAAACCAGAAACCCTCGCCTTCGCACAACAGAGCACGAAAACAATACAACCGTCGTCTTCCAAAAAACCCAATTTGTTCTTCCAAAAACCTAAGGCGGATTCGGCGGACCCGACGATTTATTCAAACGCATTCATAAAAACCCAAAACCTGGTTTTCATTTCAACTTCCACCTATTTCCTGGAAGAAATTTCTTCCAATTTTTGAGTGAAATTGGCAGACGAAACCCGAAACCAGGTTATGCGTTTGATGAACCAAACGCCACCGTTTTCTTCCATAACCCGATTTTGGCGCTGAAAACCCTATTTCGCGCTCGGTATTCCCGTAACCAAACGGGGCCTCAGAGAATGGACTCCCTAAAAACTATTTCCAAGAATGTCGACATGTCACCACATTAGTATTCACCTAGACATAATGACAAATGATTCCACGTCAAAATGGGCATCTTCTACACAAATCATCTCCTAATGACTTGGATGTCTAAGGGGTGGTGTTTGTTTGGTAGAAGATTTATCCTACATAGATAGTAAGAAGAGTCTTCATGTATCTAATGTCAAAAGCTTGTGTGATTGGTCTCAGAGGACATACAACATAGACTATAGTTCCCTTGTGTTAAAAGAAACAGAGACACATGTGACTTAATGTTTATATTTAGAATTGGCATTGAGAATAAACCAAATGAAGTTTGAAGGTTAAGTGATTTGACACGTGTCATTTACAACAACTTAACAACATTCCAATTTATTCAATTCACCATGTGTTCCTATATATATATATATATATATATATATATATATATCAAACTCGATAAAGAAGATAGGAGTTATAGAATTCTTTTTATGTTGAAAACCCGAAAGAGCCATCAAGTGGAAAGTTAAAAACAAGATATTCCAAGTTTTTCCAAAGGCTTCCCAACAACTCATCAAGTTTAATAATGACTTAGCATTATGATAACAAGTGTTATTAAAATGAAGATGCTTGGATACACAAGGAAAGAGGAAAATAGGTCAGTTATGATAACTGGAAAGTACGGGAAAAGAAAGAGATAAATAAGCTGACAAAAGAAAATAGAGAGGTTCTAGTTCTTCAGAGGGGGGAAAGAAAGCAGACTGTGTGCTATGCAAGAACAAAGCTTTTGTTCTTTTTTTTGGACTTTGTGCTAAGGGAAAGGGGGAAGTCTTGATTTTAAGCATAATGTAAGGGAGAGAATTTCTGTTTCTTCTAGATAATAATTCTGATTGCAAATATGTAATAAGATCTATATAATCTTTTACGTTTTAGAGAAGAGAGATTTGAGAGATAATTGCACATCAAAACTTGGAGTTTGGGTAGTTATCTTTCCATTGATTATGGTCTTTGTATAATTTTCAGTTTTGTCTAGATGCATTTTAGTATCATTGTTTTCTAAATATGTTTGATTTCAAGATCTTTGAAACTTTGATTCTTCACTCTCTCAAGAGGATGGAAAGCTCATTCCTTGTTTTCATTCTATTTGTTATGTAAAATATGGATAAATGGACTTTGTGTCATTTATTTCCTTTTAGTTAGTTTATCTGCATCTATATCATGTTTACGGATAGATGTTTGTAAACTTTTCTTGCTTTTAGGTTAAAAGCATTGTCAATTATAGTATAATTGATTTATTGTAAATTATACATGGGGAGTTGTACCCAGATAAATTCAGAGGGCACTTACACTTTTCAATAGAAAAGTGACCCAACTATTAGTGCATATTCAGTCTTTCTATTTGGGCTTTTTTTTTGGGGTTAATCTGTATGTATTTCTTTGGAGGATAATCTGTTCACTATAACACTCTAAATAAGATACAATTGTTTTGTCTAGCCTTAGGTGCTAAGTGTATATGAGCAATGTTAGTATGCTAATAGAAACCAAATTTAAATAAAGCTTCTACAAACTAAACAAAATTTATAAACTTAAAGATAGACTAAGATGAGCTCTCAATTGAAAATATGAGCCATTAATGGGCTCTCTCAATGAAAAGCTCTCTTGTTGAGTGGCTTTATCTAAATGGATAGGATGTATGTTGAATATGCTTCCAAAGGCTTCAATGGATGATTGTGGATTTCTGGTGTGGATAGATGGCTTTAGTATGATTTTGATGTAAAATGGCTTCTCAAAATGGCATTATGACTTTACTTCATGGATTGTGTTAAAATGGCTTGGAAGAGGATTCCTTAAATAGGCAAAAGGCTTGAGGGATGGAGGGCTAAGATGCAAGGATGAGAAAAAGCTTATGGAGGGCTCAGATTGCATGAGAGGAGAGCACATGGATTGTGCTTCCTTACAACCAATTAGGGAGTGACACATGTCACAAGGTGAGAGGATGGAAGAAAGGGGAAGGATGAGTCAACAAAGGAGGCTCAAGGGATAAAATCTTCATAAAGACCCTCATAATGGCTTGTAAGAGCAATAAAAGGGCTTGGAAGAGTCATTTATGGCCTAGTGGGCTTCATAAAGTTTTATGGTTGAGATATTTTGAGGGAGATGAGAGCAATTTCGACTTGGGCTTGATTAGGAAGGTTTTAATCTTGCTTAGGATTGTGCAAATGATTAGAGGATGGATTAGGATGGTTTAGGATTAGCTTAGGGATAGGCAAGTGGATGGCATTTAATGAGGGTGGGTGAAGGAGGAGATATTTGTTAACTTTGGCTTGGGTTAGTAAGTTTTAACCCATGTTTAGGGAATGCGACAAGGTTAGGAGGGGATTAGGATTAGGTTTAAAGACATCTTCTAGAAGAGTCTAGACTTTGGATGAGGATAAAAACTTTCTAGAATAGTCTAGAATTTCCTAAGATGAGGATGAAGACTTTCTAGAAGAGTCTAGAACTTCTTAGGATGAGGATAAATTAGATTTTTAAGAAATAAATAAAGTTTTATTTATTTCAAAGGTTTGGGTTGAGGAGATATTTATTAAAACTTTTTTAATAAACATGAGGATTAATATTTAATCTTAATTAAATATTTTGAGTTGGGATTAGGGGTAGGAAATGATGGGATTAGCCTTTAATTAAAATTAAAGAAGGATTAGAAAATTTTGGAAGAGGTTAGTGGTCTTAAGGAAATTGGCCAAGTTTTGGGCAAAAAATAATTTTTTTATTTATTTTAGAATTTTTGCTCAATTTATTAATTAAATAATTAATAAATAAGGAAATAATGTTTAAATAAGATTTAAACATTTTTCGGAGGGATTTCTTAATTAAATATTTTTAATTAAGATAAATGGATTTAATGACATAAAAATAAATAAATTAATTAAATAATTAATTAATTAATAAATGATGATGTCATCAGAGACTTTTTTTTTTCAGAAAATAAAAATATTATTTTCTAAAAGATTTTTAGGTGTCTACATTTTGCCCCTCTTTGATGTGATGCCGCAAGTGGCATGGCATCAAAGATAAGAAAATAAGATGCCCAAGACTAGAGCAGAAGAGGAGAGAATGGACTGTGAGATGCCCCCTCAAGAAGGCGGCAAGGAGAGAAAGTGAAGCTCAACGACTTCTTGAAAAGTACAAGAATTCGAGATGAGCAAGGAGACTCAGATTGACAAAGAGAAGAGGTTGAATTAGCTCAAACTCTCACCATGGGAGAATGACAAAGGAGAATCAGATGCACAAGAGGAAGCAAGCTTAAGACTTTAGGGAAGGTGGAGGATGAAGGAGTGGAGTGCTATAAAAAGGAATCCAGGATGGGGAGATGGATGAGGGGATTAAAAAAGCTGATGCAACAGGATTTCAAAGAGTCAGATTGGCGGAAGATGGGTTTCGGAGATCCCTAGGACTAGGATTGTGGATCTCGAAAGATGAGGCTTGGTGGATTGATTTGGATTAGTGGATCCCTAAGACTAGGATTGTGGATCCCTAAAGCGAAAGGTGAGGAGTGATTCAAAGAGATACTGATGCATAAGCTGGGGTAGGAGAGATGGATGCTAGATAGGGATGGGGGATAATGGAGATGAAGGAAAACCATTGAAGCTTTTTGAGCGGGGGGATACTTCAAAGAGAAGTACCACCATGTAGTTGAGCACTAGATTTGCTATAGGACTGTTGGTTAATTGCCAAGGTTACCAAGAACATCAAGGCCTTTTCACCAACTATCCAGAGGACTGACGGACTGACTTAAAACAAACACACAAGGATTGCCCCAGTATTACACATGAATCTCGAAAGAATCAGAGTGGAACCGACACTGGGTAACCCACAAGCAGAAAAGAAAAACAAACAAAAGACTTGATCAAGACCTTACGCTCTGATTGCCCCATTTGTAGCATACCATGATATGGAAGATCGTGGCATCCTTGAGGAGGGAACAAGGAGATTGCTTGGAAAAGATACTTCAAGACCCAAAAGGGGAGATTCCAAATCAAAAGAAAGTGAAAATCCAAAAGAGAGTCGTTTGCCAACGAGATGGGTAGGACGAGGTACTAACGGACCAAGATCAGACATGAGGAAAGCTATATCCTGCAAGGACCTATCGAAGAGCACCTAAGTTGGTGGATTGGGATGAGTGGTGCGTCTGGCAAGCTGAAATAAGAAGGATAACACTTTGGTGACAGGAGATCTAGCTAAAGGATGCATTGGAATAGCTAACCAAGTTGTGCGGTGTGTACAAGATGCTGATCAAGGACAAACTGACACGAAAGATGGATAGATACAATGGTACTAAGTTAAAGAGGATGTACAAGCTGACAGACCAAGATATTTACAAGTGAGCTAATCAAGATATGGTACAAGCTAACAGACCAAGATAGTTACAAGCAGGCAAAAGCTCAGGATGATAGGATAGCGGGATGGTTCGATGTTGTGCAAGATGCGAAAGCTAAGGGTGGGGTGATAGCGAAAGATATGGATTTGGCAGGATGCATCCAATGATGATGAGAGACTTTGTGACCAAGGATAGCTAGAGGAGCAGGATGAGATGGCTGGATAGGATGGTAGATAGCTAGGATTATGATGGATATAAAGAGATGACATTGGGTTTGCATGAGGATAGCCTATAGCTAGATACCAATGACAAGGGAGGATGGACAAGACAAGATCTCCAAGGAATATAGTGCCCCCAATCAGAAGATAACATGCAGAAGGAGGTCTTATGATGGATGTGATAGGATTGAAGCTAGGATGGAAAAAGCTGAAGGGGCTAGGGAGATGGATGATAGCTGAGATGATTGGCTGAAGCTACATAAGATTAGTGGATGGTGTGAGATGGAAGCTGGAGGATGGAGGATAGGTGGATAGATTGGAAGATGGAGTTGGATGTCAAGAGATTACCAAAAGCATGAGGGTGATAGGCTAAGCGGGGGATGGCGGGATTACGCATGACGCTTGTTTGCCAAGTTTTCATCATGGTACTTGTCCAAGGTGCTTGAATTGCCAAGTTTTCACCAGTGGACGCTTTATTTTTCTTTACTTTTGTTTTTTTTTACTTTTTGACTTTGGACTTAGCTGGAATGATTTTGGCTTTCTTCAGCTATTTTGGCTTTTTTGGAATTTTTCACTAGCTGTTGGAATGTTCAAGTTTGTTGCTAGTTGTTGGTACATCAGATGTGTGATTTATGCAATAGATCGGATTGGATGGGATTGATGATAGGAGATGGAGGGATGAAAATGTTGGACAAGAGCATGAGATGGGGATGCTTGCAAGAGCAACATTGGCACATGTTGGGATGGGTGTGAAAAGAGCATATGGGGGATAGATGGTAGATGCGGGCGTGATGGAGGATTTGTGGAAGCGTGCTTGGGGATATAGGCACCCAAGATGGAGTTAGGAGATGGGGGACATGAGTCACTAGATGGGGGATTAGCAATGGTGGATGCCATTATGCATTGGGTTTCAACTTTTTTCTTGGGGATCCACATGGTTTTGGATTTTCTTTTCATAGGCTTTTGCATTGTTTTGCATTCTTTGATTGGATTTTGCCTTTTTGGAGTATGTCTCTTAGAATAGACATATGATTGCCTAGGATGTGGATTTTTAGCTTTATGCATTTTGAAGTTGGCATTTACATTGTTGTGGTAAGCTTTGGGAAGATGGTTAGGAGAAGCTTTGTGAGATGGAGAGGATATGAAAGAGCATGTAGGGGGATGATGATGGATGATGTGCCCTGATATGTGCCTTTGTTGATCTTGCATAGGAATGGATGGAATAGGATTTTTATGATGGCTAATAGGAGGATGGAGGATGGTAGATTTTGGGACATAGGGACCCAAAATGGATTTAGCGGATGAAGGGGGGATATGGTAGGTTGTTTTGGGTTGCAAAGATGGTGGAGGGGGGATGACATAAGATTTCTTGAAGGAGTGATGGGAGGCTGGCATGGTGGGCTTGGAGATAGGCTTGGTTTGGGGGTGTGGTGTACCAACACCTTTAGATGGTGAGCCTTTGGATACATATCCAAGACCATGAAATCCTAGATTTTTTTGTGCAATAATAGGCTCTCTGATTCCTTGCTCTTGTGGTCCTAAACCTTGACCTTGATAATGCCATCGATTGAGCATTTGAACAAGCTGAGGAAACTTTTTGCTTGCAGAAAATGGTAGAAGTGATTTATTAGGTGTATTGCAATGGGGAGATACTGTTCTTAATTCTTCTGCTGAGAGAGGGCCACCGTGGATGAATGTAAGTGAACCAAGAGGGTAGATTATAGATGGTGGAATAGCTTGGATAGGTGGTAAGATGGAAGCATGGAGTGGGGGAGATGGAAGGATAGGATCTTGATGTAGCTAGTGGGATGACAAGATATCTTGTAGTGGAGGAGATATGGCTTGAGGTTTTGGAGATGGAGGAGATGGTGACTGCACTATGGATGGAAGACATGGTAGGATGATATCTTCATTTATGCTTTGGGGTATGTCAACATGCTTTTGGGCAGGATCTTGATAGGATTGGTTTGGAGTGGATGGTGTGATAGGAGGTGAAGGGATGGATTCTTCAAAGGCAACAGATGGATAGATGGGAGATTCAGTAGTGGAGATGGGTGAGTAGAAGATGGATGCATAAGGGTCATTACGAGAGATTTGGGAAATGCTTGGAGGCGATGTGGATAGGATTTGGAGGGATTTGATAGGTGGTGGGATTTTGATGCTTGCGGGAAGTGGAAGGATTTTAAGCAATTTGATGGATGGTATGGGGATGATAGCTATGGGAGATGGAGGTGATATTATAGATGGGGAAGCTTCATCACTGACTACTTCACATGGTTGGATTAGATGACATGGCTTATCGACTGTTGGAGACAACTTTTCTTGTATTTCCTCTAGGAGATTCCTTGGAGACTCGTGTGTCGAAGGTGGAGGTGGATTGACAGGAATAGCTAGTGTGATGGGGGTGGAAGATTGGAAGCTTGGTTGATGGGGTGATGGAGGGTAAGCTAGAATATCAGATGGCATGACTAGATAGTTTGGAATAACTCTTGGATTTTGGGGGATGCTTGGGGGACTGTTTCTAAGGCTTTCAATATACCCATCATAGTCAACAAGATTTTCATCATCATTGGAATAGGAGGTGGCGGGAGCAAGGACAATGCGACCAAACACATCATGATAGGATTGGTACTTCATGCTTTGATGATGAGTTTGATGGGGATGGGGTCTTGCGTATGGATGAACACGAAAGCTCATGGTTGGATTTGGGTTAAGCACAGATTTTGGATTGGCTGATGAAAGATTTCCTAGGGAGAGTCAAAGTTGCATGACAGACCTAAGGAGGATTGGCTAGAGATTTTTGGCTTTCCTGTGGATGGAAGACTTCAAGGGCATGCTATCAAAAAGTGAGAGTTTTGCTTTCCTATGCGCTGGATTGGTGGAGATTGTGTTAACCTAAGAATAGACTAATGATCCTATGTGCATGACACAAGATTGATCACTTGTGGATCCCAACCTTTAGCTCAAGGTGATGAGGGATAACAGGTGACAAAGCTAGATTACCCTAGACAAAGCTCTGTCAAAAGGATAACCGTGGTGAGGCTCGTGGATTGGTTGGATTGATTGGATAACAAATTCTAGCAGAATGACAACAACTCTCTAAAGGTTTGGGTGTGATTTTGGATTGGGTTTCTAGTTGGCTAGGGGGGGATGATTTGGAGAGACTTTGGATTTGGGATTGTTCTAAAGCAAGGAACTAGATAGATTTGGTTGTAGCGGGGGAGCTTGGATGATTTTCTGATGAGGCAGTAACTACGCTAAGTATGCCTTGAGCTGGAAGATTTTTGCTTTTTTGGGATTTTGACCAAAGTTGGCAAACATTCATTCAAAAGCTATGAACAAATAAGCAGACAAAAGTTTTGAGCAAGCACGTCAAACACACCAACATCCTAGGAAGCTTTCTACAAGGATGAAATTTGGTTTAGCTAGGGAGTCCTCGATATACGCAAGGTACGTGAGGCCCAAATCCGTAGATGAAACCAAAAAGATGTCACACAGCCAAGAGGAGCGGTAACCCACTTCTCCTCTTTCACTTCTCAAGGGTATAAAGTTCCTTGAGGCTTAGCCCGAGTGACAAAAATTTGATCCCAAGAGAGGTGTCTTTGGATTCACCTCTCGATCTTTATACTCTGTCGGAACGCTGGAGTTGAGGTCGTCCCAAGGGATGATGAAATTCCCAAGTAGGCCTCCTAAAAAGCTAAGACAAGATTTTGGATCCTAATCTTATGCACCCAAGATGGCCTCGAAAGACGACAAGGGGAGAGAAGACTTGGATGACCTTGGGCTAAAAAACACGCTTGTTCTTTTACCAACTGACTCTTATGTGTGCTAATCTAGATTTTGCAAGCACTCATGTTTAAGAGACAATGTTCAATTCCAACTTGAAGCGCCAACAAAAGTAAATCGATCGAAGAATGCAAACAATAAGAAGAGTTAGGGTCAACAAAAGAAAACTCGCGCGCCCGGAGGCCCTCCACGTCAAGTATCGATTAATTTCCTTTAAAGCATTCAAGAGTTGGTGTGATTTTGTTTTAAGCCCAAAGCAAAGATGTGTGAGACTCGATTTTGTCAAGCGCGCGCCCGGAGGCCCTCCACGTCAATATTTGTTCAATTTTAGTGCCCAAAATTGAAGTGTGATCGATTTAATCTAGAGTTTTGGTCATTTAAAATTTTTGATAAAGTTAAAGAAAAAGTTCAAAGACCAAGTGAGTGAGTTAGATTGTGGAACATTTAACACCTTTTTCAAGTTGACCCATCCCCATGAATGGTGCTGAGATTGCAACCAATGGTTAATATTTGATGGGTGATTAGAAAAGAGGTGAGTCCAAGGAACTACTCAAATTGATTTTTGCAAATTTGTGTTTAACTTAACGAAGTTTCTCAAATGTCCAAAAATCAAACTTTGCCTAAATTGCATGTGGAAAAGAGATTTGTTTTGTTCAATTTTAAAAGCTCCAAATGAAGTGTTTGATATTGCAATGGTTAATTGATCCTTGGCATTCAAGATTGGATTTGTTGTTTTAATCATGCATTCAAGGAAAATTTGATTTTAATCCATGGCATTCAAGAGTGTGTTTAGCAACATGCATTCAAAGACAAGTGATTAAACATTCAAGTTTTTTCCTTTGAGCATTCAAGATTGAGATTTTGTGTGTTTTTTTAAGAACTTTGAAGTGCTTTGTTTAAACCTTAGATCATTCAAGATTGTTTTGGACTCAAAAGTGAAAATGACTCTTTGGACTTTGGTTTTTATTCAAGATTTTGTGTTCTAGTTTGCATATTTTAAGCCCAAAAATGATATTCCTAGATTGTTTTGATGCATGAAAAACCTAAGAAACATTCAAGATTTTGCAACAAGACATTTGTTTGGAACAAATAACAAAGCTTTTAGGACAATTTTTGGCAACCATTTAGGACTCTTAGTTTTCATGAGATTTTTAAAAGAACTTTAAAATATTTGCAAATGAGGTTCATTTTATCCTTGATTGATGCTTTGAGTTTGATTTAGATTTTAGTGTGCACTTAGTGTTCATTTTGAAATGGAAACTTGAAGTTCTTTTTAAATTCTCAAAAATAAAGTGTTCCTAACTTTGCATGAATGCATCTAAAACCTTGATGTTGCAAGGATGCAAATGATTAGATTGGTTTAGTTTCACTTGTTAAAAGATTTTTTATTTTTTGCAAATTTTTAATTTTTTAATGGATTTAAGTATGATTTGGGGGTTCATTTTAAGCACTAAAAAGAAGTGTGTATGATTTTGCTTCCTTAAAAAAAAAAGAAGGCCAAGATCTCCCACAAGAAGAAGAAGAAGAAGTAGATGGAATAAGAAGAATATAGACAAGAAGAGGAAGAAGAATTCCAAGTGCTTTGTCCACCTATAAGCTTGAAAAATCTGCAAATACTATGAGATAGACTATGAGTTCCTTTGTCTTCTTCATGCTCATGTGGACCTACAAAACCAATTTATACAATCCTACCAATCACAAAAACAAGCAAAATTAGCCAAAATCAGCAAATGACATACAGAACTTGACTAAAAAAGCTAATGAAGATGACCCATGCGGGGTCCCACTGGGCGTGCCAAAATGTATATGAGCAATGTTAGTATGCTAATAGAAACCAAATTTAAATAAAGCTTCTACAAACTAAACAAAATTCATAAACTTAAAGATAGACTAAGATGAGCTCTCAATTGAAAATATGAGCCATTAATGGGCTCTCTCAATGAGAAGCTCTCTTGTTGAGTGGCTTTATCTAAATGGATAGGATGTATGTTGAATATGCTTCCAAAGGCTTCAATGGATGATTGTGGATTTTTGGTGTGGATAGATGGCTTTAGTATGGTTTTGATGTAAAATGGCTTCTCAAAATGGCATTATGACTTTACTTCATGGATTGTGTTAAAATGGCTTGGAAGAGGATTCCTTAAATAGGCAAAAGGCTTGAGGGATGGAGGGCTAAGATGCAAGGATGAGAAAAAGCTTATGGAGGGCTTAGATTGCATGAGAGGAGAGCACATGGATTGTGCTTCCTTACAGCCAATCAGGGAGTGACACATGTCACAAGGTGAGAGGATGGAGGAAAGGGGAAGGATGAGTCAACAAAGGAGGCTCAAGGGATAAAATCTTCATAAAGACCCTCATAATGGCTTGTAAGAGCAATAAAAGGGCTTGGAAGAGTCATTTATGGCCTAGTGGGCTTCATAAAGTTTTATGGTTGAGATATTTTGAGGGAGATGAGAACAATTTCGACTTGGGCTTGATTAGGAAGGTTTTAAGCTTGCTTAGGATTGTGCAAATGATTAGAGGATGGATTACGATGGTTTAGGATTAGCTTAGGGATAGGCAAGTGGATGATATTTAATGAGGGTGGGTGAAGGAGGAGATATTTGTTAACTTTGGCTTGGGTTAGTAAGTTTTAACCCATGTTTAGGGAATGCGACAAGGTTAGGAGGGGATTAGGATTAGGTTTAAAGACATCTTCTAGAAGAGTCTAGACTTTGGATGAGGATAAAGACTTTCTAGAATAGTCTAAAATTTCCTAGGATGAGGATGAAGACTTTCTAGAAGAGTCTAGAACTTCTTAGGATGAGGATAAATTAGATTTTTAAAAAATAAATAAAGTTTTATTTATTTCAAGGGTTTGGGTTGAGGAGATATTTATTAAAACTTTTTTAATAAACATGAGGATTAATATTTAATCTTAATTAAATATTTTGAGTTGGGATTAGGGGTAGGAAATGATGGGATTAGCCTTTAATTAAAATTAAAGAAGGATTAGAAGATTTTGAAAGAGGTTAGTGGTCTTAAGGAAATTGGCCAAGTTTTGGGCAAAAAATAATTTTTTTATTTATTTTAGAATTTTTGGTCAATTTATTAATTAAATAATTAATAAATAAGGAAATAATGTTTAAATAAGATTTAAACATTTTTGGGAGGGATTTCTTAATTAAATATTTTTAATTAAGATAAAGGGATTTAATGACATAAAAATAAATTAATTAATTAAATAATTAATTAATTAATAAATGATGATGTCATCAGGGACTTTTTTTTTTCAGAAAATAAAAATATTATTTTCTAAAGGATTTTTAGGTGTCTACACTAAGATTGCTCCAAATAAGTCTATTATGTTGGCATGTTTGACATTCCTCTAAAATTGGCTCATAAATTAAGGATGGCAATGACATGCATTTATCACTATTATGAGTTGAGATTTCCCCTTTCCTTAATTCATTCAATCAAGGATATGTGGATTTGGATTTTTAAAAAGATTAAAAAGAAACGACTCAAATGGAAAACCCATATGTTGTACATTGTTGATAGAGCACAAGTTGTGCAAAAGGTGATATCCTCTCATGTAATTTATTATGCTTTGGCTTGGATGTTGTCTGACTACCAAACTAATAAACTGCAAAAAATATTGAGGGAACTCCTATGGTCTGATGGTATGGGCAACAGAAAAAGACATTATGTTAAGTGGGAATGGTGTTGCTCTCTAAAAAAGCATCGTAGGGATGTGTCTTAAAGACCTTAAAATGAAAGGAACAACTCTTGCCTCTAAACGGATAATCAAGGCTTTAAATGACAATGGACCATGGAAGATATTGATAAGAAACAAATGTGTCATCTATCAAGAAAGACAAAACTTGGAAGAACATCCCTTTTTTAGATATTTTGTTTAGGGACTTTTAAATTGATTTTTTTGGGACCACTATATTCTCTACTATTTGGAAGGCTTGGTGTCAAGTTAGACTAGTGATTTGCACCAAAATTTCTATTGGAAAACAACCCTCATATGCTATGCTAGATAGATCTATTTGGCGGGGCATTTATTTTATTGATAAACCCCTTCTATTAACTTAATGTTGTTCAGTTATAAGATGACATAATTTAGGCATTTCTCTTATTCAAGATATAGTAATTGACAAGCGTTTGGGGTCATGCAAAAAAATCAGATGCAAATGTAACATTCCTAATTCATACAAAAAAACATATACACTCATCTCTAAGGCAATGGGGGTATTCTTCTCAGGAAAAACAATGAACTCTAAGCAGTGGCTTGATCGAGTAAAATATATAGAGAATGATGGTTTAAGTAGATATTCCTACAATAAAATTTGCAATATGCTTAACCATGATGGAGATATTATTACTAGGATCAATCAAGCCTAGGGCTTTAATTGGTTGAACAATATATGGCACTTTATCTTTGATGCTTTTTGGCACTCTTCTATTGAGCCTAATATTGTCTACCCTAGATGGATTTTACTCCTTAAACAACTTGCTATTGTGATTGTTCTCTCTTGTTATGGTTTACAACCTATTTCTCGTTCTCTTTGTATCTGTCATTAAATATTTGAGCACCTCTTCTTTAATTGCATATTTGCTAAAAGGATTTGGTCTATTCTTTTTGGTCATCCCATTACTTGGAATAGCAAAATTGGTCTTTCGTGGCATGAAATTATTCCTAGCTTTGTTCCTAATTTTGATTTAAAGTTGAATAGATTTTGGTTTGTGCTAACATTTGAAATCATGTTGCTTATTTGGAAGAAGAGGAACGAGGAGATTTTCCAAAACAACAAACATGACCTTACTAAGTTTAACTTTAAACTCACATATTTCTACATTGTTTTATAGGCAACAATCACCATTGAAATCTTCAAAGATGGATTCTTATCTCTTCTCAAAGATGGAGCTATGATAATTTTCAAAAACAATATTTAGAACTTCATCATGATAAAGAAAAATAAGATAAAATGTTCTACCACTAGCATCACGTACAACTCATGAGAATAGAGAAAATCTAAATACCAATGATCCAACAACACATGTCAATACTATCACCAGGCAAGAGGAAAATATGATCAAGTCTGCCAATAGTGAGAGAAGTCTTTCTGATGGTCAGGATAATTTAGATGGATGAGACTATGCTAAAGGCTGGAACAATGGAAGTGAATAGAATAATGTTGATATCAGACTTCATGATGATAATCAATGAGATTAGATTCAAAACAAGTTATATATTCTACATTTTTTGTTGAATTTCTGTTGTTAAAAATGTAATTTGTTAAAGAATATCCATCTGTCAGCATAGTATTATATGTACTGGTGACTTCCCTATGTTATAATGTATTTCTTTTTAAGTTGATAAACTATCTCAATATAATTATTTTAATCAAATCAAGCCATTTCTTCAAAACTAATCATCAAATTCATAACCTCCAATAGTCCATGCTTCATATTAGTTTTATTATAAATTAAGGTAGAGATATTCATGAAAATTTCAGCCAACCTCTCATCTAGATTTCACCTCAAAATCCCCTTTCATATTTACATTTTACACCACAATGTGGTTGAATAGTTTTCATACCCCTTTAGGTGAAAAGACACCACCCTTTTAAATAACAATAACTCTAAATCCTAAAATTGCCTTAGCTTATGTATATAACTACCATTTTACAAGTTGTTTAGGCATATCAAATGAATATTAAGGTTATTTTAGGGGAATATAATGGATAAATGGTCTAGAAATGATGTTAATACTCTCTCTAGTGCTTCACAATCCATTAATTATGGTCATCATTGTAATTATGTTTCGTTCCATATTCTTCCACATATTACTTATACCTTTTGCTCTTGAATGCATCTTATAACCATCCTTTGTATATTAGGGGGATTTTATATTTTGCAAAAATTTCAAGTTCCAACATGAGCTTAATTAGGTATTCTAGGTTTAACTCCTCTTTAAATACTCATTCTTTTCATTTTACCCTTTTATTTTCTTTAATTTTTATTCTCTAGTATGTCATATTCTTGTTAACATTTTATTCAACGATATCTTGCCAATATATTACACATACATATTTACATACAAATACATAAAGGTATACATATATGTGTGCACCCATATATGTATATTTATATATATTAATTAATAGTTTCCTTAGGTGATCTAAAGATTGTGTGTGTTAAAAAATCTAATATTAATATTAACATCTAAATATTTTATTGCTATGTTAATATTAGATTTTTTAACACACACAATCTTTAGATCACCTAAGGAAACTATTATTTACTATAATTATCATAAAGATAATATGAAAATCATAAGCAAAACCATCGCACGAGAACCAAACCAATCATTCGAGAAAGGACAAGAAGAAATATGCCAAACGAATGAAAAAACTAGAAGAGACAACAACTCAAACCATGTACAAATCCACCAATCAATAATGAGTATGAATATAAGACCATAATTAAGCCCATTCTGGGTGAATGGTGAATGCATTAAATAAAATCCTATTTCCAAAAAGGGAAGATTTATGGGGAACCTTGATACTACCTCCAAATCAACAAATTTTGAGGTTTTTAAGACATGCTTAAACCTATACAACCAGGTAGAGTCGATGCATGGTACCTACAATTTCCTACATCACTAAGACAACAAAATATATACATGCATATATACATAAGCGGACAATAATACACAAGGAAGAGGAGTGTGACATGTGTAGATCCCCTAAAGGATTCAATACGACTACCTCCCTTCATCCTATAGGCACATCACACATGATCTGTTCTAAATGATAGATAATTGGTTCGTATTGTTAGCCCATAAATAATCATAATCTTATAAATGCAGTAAAGAAGATAAATCATTATTATTGATCGTGCATACATGTGGACATATACATCATTACAAATAACTTAAAATGATACTTAACTAAATGATATTCAAGATCATTATCAGAAATATATCGTCAAGGACATTCCTATAGTATCTAATCATCTTATTCAAGGAAAACATAAAAGCGTACTTATCATTGTCGCGCTAAATCATAGATAGGACATAATATATAGATCCAAGTAACTTACAAAAAATTGTACATTTGTCCGCAAAATAGCCCCAAAGTTCTAATTACATCTCCAAGTTCTCCAAAATACTTGTCAAGGTTGGAGGGGCATTATATCCCTTGAAATTAAGATATAAAAAGGAGGATAATTCATTTGAAAGAAAAAAGAAGGGGGAGACAAAGAGAGGAGTTAAAGAAGGATTAATAAAAGAGGAAAATAATTTGAAAAAAATAAGTAAGTGAATATTTTAAAAGACAATAATGATGAAAGGATATGACCTTTTGATAGGGTTGTAACTATGAAAAGTTGTATCTTTTTGAATGAATTATTATTATTATTATTATTTTGATCGATAAATGGCCGAAGCCTACATTAATTATTATTATTTGTTGGAATTAATTATTATTATATGTTAAGCGAAGTTAGATTTGAACCCAAGACCTCCCAAATGAGAGGCTCGCAAACTACCGTTGCGTTGTAGGCTTTTGCCTCTTTTTGAATGAATTATGATTGTAAAGGAGAATATTAATATAGTGGGCACACACAGATAAAGACACATACACACATATACGAAAATTGATCATACGTTGATAAGTAAAACTATTATAGTATTAATATCATTTAGAATAATGAGATTGTAACATCATAATATCAATTATAATAGAAAAGTCAGAAATATATATCCACATTTCAATCCTATTGCCATTTGGCTGAGAAGGGAAGATTGAATTGTTGCCAAGAGGGGACTGTGTAAATTCCAAAAAATAGATCTTTGTCCCAAGACAAGGTAACGGTCAGCCTTTTGTAGGCTTTCATGATATGAACTTGAACTTGTAAACTTTGAGGGAATCCATTGATAGTGGTATCTAGGTAACTTGGTTAACACCCACTACTTTCATCATGAGTTGGAATAGCTAATAAGGTTGGCCAAAAGTGTTAAAGAAAACTTTAGGAGTATGATGTTACCAAGGAGGTGTTTGCATAAATTCAAATTAATGAATCATATCCCAATAAAAGGGTAGGGGCCAATGTTCCGTAACCCTTCAGTGATCCCTTTGAGGGACTCCATAGTTGGTGTCTAGGGAACTTGGATAACATCTATACCATCCACACATACATCAAATAATAATATGATTGGATAATTAGAATTGTTATTATGGACACATTCTTAAGACTTCTATACATTATGATTGACTAAATAAGTATCACTCATGATTGACCCCAAAAAGAAAACATTACAATTAGATTACCCTTGCCTCCTATACAAATGTACCCAAATTTAACATTTTTAGAGTGCAAATATTATTTACTAATTGGAAATAACATTAATAATTATCTCTGCTTCTACTACCATGGGTAGAGTGGACCTTAGGCATGGTAATAGAAACAGATTTTACCCACGTCTCTACTTCTATTACCATGGGTAGAGTGGACCTTACATGGGGCCAGTTCCCAGAAACGGTGGAAAGAGCCCCCTCCCCTACGACGGTGTCCTCTTCGGCTAGGGCGATACCTAGAGAAAATATTATTTCTAACCCCCTGATTTTGCAGGATAACGACATGGACATGGTGGAGGGTAATTCAGGCGGTAAGTTGGAGGTTTTTGAGGAGACCCATAAGTTGGAGGTTAAAGATCAGAGAGAGAGGATGCAGGCTCTGGAGGAAAGGTTTGTCAAAGTTCACCATCAAGGTGACACACATGATGACCACTACGCTACACCTGTTAAAGGATAACCAAGAGGAGGACTTGACTCACGAGGACTCCAGAATGCTGTTCAATTTCGTGGCAAAAGATTGGGCCAACATCCTCCTTAAAGAGAAGGATGAGAAGAAGCCCAATTAGGGCCTGCTCCTCTCTATTTTTTGTGTTTAAGGG
This sequence comes from Cupressus sempervirens, assembly GCA_028749045.1. NCBI lineage: Eukaryota > Viridiplantae > Streptophyta > Pinopsida > Cupressales > Cupressaceae > Cupressus > Cupressus sempervirens. The sequence continues at coordinate 63,676,372 of CM053785.1, forward strand.
TTTGCTAGTTTAAGGACTTAGTCAGTTTAAAAGCTATTATGCCTTTGTTTAAAAATTATTTCCATTTAAGTAGTACTATTTCAGGCAATCCTAGTAGGATGCCTGGTAGACTTTATTATTATGCTCCTTCAAATGATGTTTTTGTTTTGATAAGCAATAGTAGGGGGTAATTTTTGTTTGGATGGTAATCTACTGGTTGTAGGCCAGCTTGTCTTTTGTAAGGGCCAACCCCCTTATTTTGGTTGCTTTATTATTCAAAAACATTAATAATTATCTCTTTTGGTTCTTTTGTTGATGTCCATTATCTTTTGTAGATTAAATTCATACTCTAATACACATATTTAGATTTAGGTGTAAGCTCATGAAATTACTCTTGAAGTTGCTTATTTAAAAAAATGACTAGATCATCGGGAGAATGGTCCCCACACTATGACTAGTTTTCCCTATCCTATCAATTCTTAATGAGAGTATCAATGTGAGTTCAAGCAATCTACAATCTACGGATCATATTGTGGTCATTGTAGCTCTCAACCTTAACTTCTTAGAATATTACTACTCTTGAAAAGTGAGATTGACCCTCCAAAATGTCTCCATCTCTCTCAATATATTAAATAAGAAATATTCAAAAACATCAAACATTATAACTTAAAATTTTTCATTATTATAATTTCATAAAGTTCTCCCTCGTATAACATGCAATCATTAAACCTCACATACTTGACAAACCACAAATTATAATATTGAAATGTTCAAAACAACCTTTGTATGAATATTTAGTATATAATTTATCTTATTCTTAAATTAAAATAATTTATATTAACTAGTTAATAACAATTGCTATTTAGTCTTTATGTAATGTATCATTTGTTCTTATTTAAAAAATTCACTTCAAATATTAATCTTGTAATAGTAATTTGTTGGTTCGTACAACTTAATTATATAATAATAATAATAATAAAAAACCCACCAACAACCAAAAGCTAAATCACTTGTTTGTTAGGAAAACTTAATCTATGTTTAAAATAACTGCATCTCAATTATTATTAATCTCTGTCAGACTGCGACTTTTCCTTGCATTACTGTTCCTTACTGTTGCATATTGAAATTGAATAAAATCTCCAAATCTTTTTTAATTAAAGCGATAAGCACGGTTAAACAGTTGATTTGGCTCGACACCAACAATTTTTTTATTGCAAGATTAATAATTGAAATGATGGTTTTTGTAAACACAGAATAAAAGGTATATTAAAATGTGGAGATTTGATTTGATTTTAATTTCAACATGCAACGGTCCGGCAACGAAAGGTCTGTGTCTGACAGAGATTAAAAATCCACTACATTACCTTACAAAAATCAACCCCATCTAAATTATTTTTTCCAGCGCTGCATAGCCGGTGCCCCTGTTTTCCGGATCTGCTAAGCAATCAAATATTCAGGGTGTTTGATTTTTGAATAATAGAGCAAGAATGGATGGGTATTCCACAAGCAACATGGAGTACGGCAAATTCTACCCGGAAGATACCCCTTCGTCAAATGAGGTTAGTTCATCTTGTCACATTTTCGTTCTGGGCGCTGCACTAGAGATTTGATGTTTTATTTTGATAATCTGCGATCATCATAGTGAAGGGTTATCTTTCTTTTTTTCCAATCTTACAGACCCTGGTTCTGTCCCAAGGGTGTGGGAGGGAATCTAGAGTCTTAACACATGCATAGGTAAGCTTTTATATGCTAAATTCATCCGAATCGTGTTATTTATTACAAGTGAGGACTTCATTCCGGGGGGTTTGAATGAAAATTTGTTTTCATAATTTGGGGAATTCATCCCAGTCCAAAGAACACAATATTTCAGGTACTAAAACTATGGTAGTTTTCCGCTATACAGCACAAATTTTCCTCAGCGGATGCTGCAAATGTAAAGAACGTTTTGCTTCGATAAGAACTAAATTTGAGGTTTGTATATAATTTTTATTCGGGGAAAATACTGTCATCTGAATTAAATCTCCACACTGCCATTTGTCGGGAAAAAACATCTTCTTCAAATTCTCTGTACCTTCTTCAAATCTTTTGTCCGTTACACTTAGCAGCGGTTGAAATGTGGCCTTCAACAAAATAGCCACATAGAATTTTAAGGATAATATTTAACAGTAGGGTTCTCATGGAAGAATATGCTGTTGCTCTTGCCATACTTCCTATCTGTTTCCAGAGTTGATTGAATTGAACGGAAAAAAATGAAAAATTTGGTGAATTTGAGAAGATGATTAAACGTTTTTTGAAAATTTCCAAAAAACAGGTCAATAACGCTTAAAATGAAAATTTTGTTGGGATTTGAGTGTTATTGAAATATGAAAGACTGGCATGCAGTTTTTTGTTTTTTCCTGATCCCATTTATAGAACACGTGATGCCATTTTTATCATTAACAATTTAACATTTGTTGTGAGGTCTTCTATGAAGATTTGCTGTTAAATTGTTATATGTGCTACCTCTGCATTTTGCTGGTGTTTTACCTCTGTGTTGCTGCTCTCGAGGAGCTATTATTTGCCCCCATGCTCTGTATTTTGTAATGCTGCTGCTACTACAGCAGCTCAACGCCTATATTTTATGGTCATATACATCTATTTAGCCTAGTGACTGGTACTGGTGCTGGTAGAGGAGATGACTGCTGTTTTGGGTTTGTCATATTTTGAGAAAAGTAGGAGAGAAGTACTTGGAGATTTCTGTGTGTGTGTGTGTTGAAACTTCAGATACACATCGAGTTTAACGAGAGAAATTGTAAAGTTAAATTGTTGGCTGTTTAATTTTTTTGACAATCAATACCACAAATCATTATGTTTATTTAATGGATGAAGTTCTTTTCCTGCATCAACCTTTGTTGTTGATTTCCAAGTCCTCAGCTGTGATGCTCTCCAGATACTCATTTCTCTCAAGCTCAGGCTCCTTTGTAGGCAATAGAATTGGGGGTTAATCATGAAGGCCATTTTGATCAACCACTTATTCCTTCAAGTGTGCCACTGCACCATTAGGTGGAGAAGAACTCTACTAGAATAAATTAAAAAATAAGATCAATATGCAGAATTTGGCTTCTTTTTGCTCTAGGATCCTCATATTAAGAATGTACATAAGAGAAAAGGCAAAGTGAGCAATGAACATAAACTTGGTTCCTTGCTTTCTTTGATCACAATGAGTTTCTCTTCAGTGAATGAATGAAGCATATGCAATCCAATTCCTCTTGCAAGACGAAGAGCTGGCTACTTGTTACAGCAATCTTATTGCAATGGAAATTTGCAAGGGTGGTAACTTGAGATAAGTTCTATCATGACACTTGGAATTAGCATATTTTTTGAAACCAAGTAAGGAGGCATCAATCCAAAAATCAATTTCCTTTTGCATTGACTATATCTGCAAGAAACCGCCTTGGTTGGTCCAACCCTTGCACAGGTTTATGGATATTTATTCAAGGGAAAGTATGTAAATGAGTTTTACATTTATTAAAGTGAGAATTAGAAGCACGCCACACATCTATGACCTTAAATAAATTTATTTCTTTTGATTTCTGAAATGATATTATATCTTTTTGGTTCACTTTAAATAATCTCACATTCTGTAACTAGTCCCATTAGGAAGTTTCTAGAAATATCCAAAATTCTTCTCAAATGCAAAAGTCGATAACATCAGCTCTGCAGTTTCAAAGGATCTGCGTGTTGGTTCCTCTTGTATGGGTGCTGCTCCTGGTGACCATGTTGATGATAAACGTCCAAAGAAAATGAGGAGGATGATTTACACCTTGGGACAACTGTGTAGGTGGTGGCGAATCATGATAATATATGCACTTATGTTCAACCTGATGGGCTCATTAATGTAACTGACGTTGTGCATTTAATTGTTCAGCTTGAAGAATGTGAACCCTTTTTGGGTATGCTCCTATATTTTGATGGCTATGATGACAATGTATATACATTGCTTCCCTTAAATGTTGATAACATCAGCTCTGCAGTTTCAAAGGATCTGCATGTTGGTTCCTCTTGTATGGGTGCTGCTCCTGGTGACCATGTTGATGATAAACGTCCAAAGAAAATGAGAAGGATGATTTACACCTTGGGACAACTGTGTAGGTGGTGGGGAATCATTATAATATACGCACTTATGTTCAACCTGATGGGCTCATTAATGTAACTGACGTTGTGCATTTAATTGTTCAGCTTGAAGAATGTGAACCCTTTTTGGGTATGCTCCTATATTTTGATGGCTATGATGACAATGTTGATCTAGATGAGCAGTGGTTTGTGGTTCTTCTCTTGATAGCTGTTTGGATAATTAAGTTGGTGTAATTGTATATGCACAATGTTGAAACCAATGGATTAGCTCTTGAAGAGGATAATGGTGTTCATGGTTGTTTGTAGTGAAGAAAAGCTAGAAATATGTGTGTGTGTGTGTGTGTGTGTGTGTGTGCATGCATGCATGTATGTGCGTATGCATGCATGCATGTATGTGCATATATATATATATATATATATATATATATATATATATATGCATACATATACACTTATGTTGCCGGCACCATTATAGGCATGGGTACGGGTACAACAACTGGGTACATGGGTATGGACAAAACTTTATTTGGGTTTTGAATATGTGGGTTCAGGTATGCATGTGTGTGTGTCTTTTTGGTATTTATATATACCAAAAAGATTCACAATACAAATCTTTTTGACAAATAGCTATATTCCTAGATTCATATGAATATAGCTATTGTCAAAAAGATTTGTATCACAAACTATTCGGAACAAGTAATGAAGATATTGCAAATAAATGCCCTGCGCTGTTATAAATGTTACATATCAGCTATTAGATTGTACATTTGTATTTGCATTTGTGAATTTATTATTTTCAAACAAATGAGAAATATTGGAAAATCTGAATACATTTCCATGTCCCATACAAACCTAATAGAACGAAGACCATTCGCTTAGTTCAAAATAAGGAAAAGGAAAATTTAGGTGTGGTTATTTGAAAACTAAGCTGGGGTACACATAGGGTGTGATTCAAGTCCCCCAAGTGTGCTTGCGTACACTGGCTGTGTACCCACAGCGCACCCAGTATGCTTCTGACAGACCCTGTGTGTACTTATAGTGCACTAGGCGTGCATGCCCAGACCCAGTTCGTGGGTATAGGGTGTGAACCGTGCAACTAAGATATATACATATACATACTGATACACACACACACACACATGTATGTATATTCAGGCGAATAATCATAGCACAATACTCAAGCTGACCAATTCATCCCTAACTCAACGGTGACAATACCAAGGATCCTGTCCTTAGCAGATCAGAGTTACAGAAAGACCCTGTCATTCCAAACAATAGGTCATATGTTAAGCCCAGACCCTGTCTGGTTTTCAAATGCTACGTAGAATTCAAAATCAATCTTTTGAATAATAATTGACTGTTTTAATAAATGAATCTTAAATGAATTTCTGAAATTATAGGTATAGAAGAGTGTATTTCTGAATTTCTGCTTTGAATTCACAATTTGAATTATTTTTATTGGTTTTAGATGATTTCTGAATTTATTGTTGTTTGAGTGATGAATTGATTGATGCGATAGATTGATTCATGCCTTATTGGATTGATGATTCGCACTCTTTCTAACACCATCACTACTCTTGAAAAGATAATTTACTTACAAATTCACATAATATTCTAGTTCTAATCGATTGATTGAATGCTTATTTCCTTTTCCCCTGGAACGATCTTGCCTTAAATTGTAATTGCAGCTTTTGAGAATAATAATGTATTTTGATTTCCCAAATGATGATTGAAGGATAGTTGGATGTTTTTCTTATTGGATGCCCTTCTCAACTGAAATGTTAGCTCATTTGTGTTAAACATTGAACCAGAATATAAACAAATTTCACAACTGAAATGAAAAACTTAAAACAAATGACTCAGAAGATTTATCCTTGGGAAACCCTCCTCCTGAGGGAAAAGACCAGCCCACAAAAGATAGTACCTTTATTGAGTTCTTCAAAGTCAATACAAGAATTTCTCATTTCTGATTGAGGGTGTTGAAACTCTCAAACAAAAGTCTTATACAAAAATTGCTGTCAGATTCTGCACTTGAACATAAATTGAATAATTAAAAACATGAGATATCAGAATCTCATTGATCATACTTCAAAATACATATATATAATTTCACATAAACCGTATACACTGTTCATAATCTAACCACCAGCAATCTCTGATCAGTTCTATATATTTAATAATCTCTAGTTGCGTTATTTTAACCTCACACAAAAATTAACTCTAAACTGGTTCTGATTTCCTGTGAATACCAAAAGAGCTCACATTGAAGCTGTAGAAGTTTGTGTGGAATACCAAACAGCCACCATTACAAGCACCGACCAAGTTATAAGTACATGACGGTGATGCAATGGTAAAACTCATTAATATGAACCATGAACAGACAATGCCAAGTACACAAGGAAATGATGTTGCCAACATATACATCTCTGATGCAAAGTCATTGTATTGGCAGCGGTGGAGAGGAATATAAAGCATGAATAATGAGAAGGAGAGAATGCGAACACAATTAATGGCTCCATCAATAAAAGACAAGTCACAGGAGGACTCTGCTGACATTCACTATGAGAGCAGGAAGCTGAAACACTTACGGGTACATAAAATATCTCCTGCAGGTACCATAACATTAACATTCCCTCTTAGCAAAAATGATGTTAATCATATGTCCTGTCATCTCTCAACATGACAAACATAATAAGCTGTAACAAAAATGTCAGTAACAAAATCTCATTACAAATTTCCTCAACATAATATTTTCATCTCAGGATGACATTCACCATGACTACTCTCGGAGGGTGAAAGAAACATAAAATAAGTCATGGATTCTCTCACATGACATCCATCATGGTTCCTTTCAAAGGGTGGATCCACCATAGCTGCTCGTAGAGGGTGGAACAATGGCTTCCACCTCAAATTTCTTTTGCAAAGAAGAATTTAACAAGGGATTGCATCTCAAACTTCTTCCTTATGGAGAAGAACTGATGAACAAGGGACTGCACCTTGAGCTTCTCGCTCTCAGAGAAGAACTTATTTACAAGGGATTGCACCTCAAACTTCTCCATCTCAGAGAAGAACTTATTAACAAGGGATCGCACTTCAAACTTCATTAAAAAACAACTCTCAATACCTTTATTAGTTCTCAAACATGTAAACAATAGATGCAACAACCATAGAAAGATAACCATGCACAATAACACTAGATACATTAACTAGGGAAGCCCTTGATCAGAGGGAAAACCCCGGTGGGAATGATGCCCACAAGATGATGTACTAATATGAAGGTTCCTTGTAAAAGGATAGACTTTGTTAGGAGCCAATGAAATGCAATCAATACATATGAGTCCCTGTTATGAGACTTTGAATCCTTGTTAGAAGATTCCAACCCTGTTAGAAGCTGTGCCACCCTGTTAGGAGTTGAAAGGAGGACAACTGAACACACTATTCAAATAGTTTCAGACTGAATCAGTTATCAAACTATCTTCACCAAACAATCTTCAGGATAATCTATCCAAGTTTTGAACTGACTAAACAACAACTTCTTTTCCAATATAGTTCCTTTGAAGCTCACAATACATCCTCAACATCAATCTCTGCTCTGATCTTTAGCCAAGTTTGTATTCAAGCTCGCATAAACAATAGCCATCCACACTGGACCATATGCACACTTTACCACAAGGAAATGACCTTTTCTTTATAACAAGTCCTAAAATAAGTATTGTGTTGGCCTTGAGGCTTTCTCAATTTACAAAGAATAATATAGGACCTCATTAAGATATAATATTACAGGTTACATTACAATTAACACTTTCTATATTGATTTTATTAACAATCGGCTCATTGTAATCAATACGTTGAACACTTCACAAGTCAGCTCAAACTGCATATTTGATTTTGCTATCTTGAACATGTCTTTGACCATCCTCCAAGCTCACTTATCCAAATTCCATCTTTGTTTAAAGATACAACTGTTTTACTAGTACCTGCTTTCTAGAAACTCTCTCTGAAAGCTTCTTTGAGAAAAAATCACATAACTCTGTGATATCTTCTCATCTCTTTCTGTGCAATTAACTGTAGCATCTGTACACATATCTGAATATTTACTTAAGTGCGCAAAACCCAACTCATAATTTTTTGACTGTGTTGAACATATCTTTCTCTACAACTTTAGTAATCTTCATTGAACAATGTATGTATTGACATGAATGACAAATACTGTCATGAATGCAACACATAAGTACTCATCATGTCTCCAACAATGCTAACATACTCCCCCATAGGAATACCATCAGCATTCATGCTAACAAGGTTTTGGGAGGTAACATCAAAGAAGGCCTGACGAGTCGTGAAATTTGGTTAAGTCTAGAATTTTTTAGAAAACCCCCAAAATCTAGAATCTCTTTTATAGCTCCTGTAAATTTGAAACTTAGCTCAAACATCCTTAGAATTTTTTGGTGAATACTGTTGCCCCACTTTTTACCATGTTCCAATTTTGCAAAGTGGAGGATTTAACTCGTATTGTGTTTAAGCTGGTCTAGTCAGTTGGTCCTTTCTTCTTCAAGTGTTAAGTTTCTCCATTGAGTTTCCATCCGTTTTCCTTTTTCCCGCATTATATAGCCGGGTGGGTATTCCTTATTGTGATGAGTCATATGGGTAGTCTAGATCCTTACTCGATGGAGATTCTTGAATAATGCTACCTCAGATGAATTTATTTGCAGCTCATTTGATCCGAGTATAAAGAAAGTTGAACTGGCGAAAAATAAAGTTTCTTCTTCTCCATAGCGAATTTTCGCACCCTGAAGCTGAAACTCCACAAGGATATACAAATGCTATTTGTAGGCTGAAACAAGGAAAGGTGAGTAATATTATGGATGAATAATTCAAGTATTATCATGTTTTCATAGTGGGAATCGCTCAGAACTCACCAGGATGATCAGAATAGGCATCGGCGGAAAATTCAGAAATAGCTTCTCCTTTGGTGGATTTCGAACCAAGAAGTAAGTTTTCCGAAAAGGCCTAAATAGAAGGGTAAAGTTATTAGCGGGCCCCATTTTTTGCTTGCGAAGCCTTCTTTATGTTTTCCGAAGGCTTATAGTAAAGTGCTTAAGGCAAAAAAGGTCAGACAAAAGCGTAAGCGGAGAAGTGGAAATCGCCTTCTCCATTGCGGGTTTTCTACCCTCGAGAGCAATTTTCCACATCTAATGAAAAATCACTCTTGCAAGCATGGTAAGCGTTTGAATTGATCACAAGATGTGTTTGGGACAAAATGGAAGCAAATTAGTGAAATTTGTAAGGATATTTTGAGCAAAATCTAGCCAAGCGGATTTTGCTCCAGGAGGTACTCCGTTCTTGCTTTTCCGAAATTGGGTGAAAACGGAAAGGTAAGTCAGTAATAAAGGAGAGTTATCGTTGGGCCAACGGAAACAGTGAAATGACTAGGAGAAATCCGTTAGAACTCTTACATTTACTAATCCAACGGATTTATCCTTAAATTCGCTCGTGTGGCGCGGATTGGGAAATTTAACGGGCATATCAAAGGGTTTTTATATAAAGAAGAACATAACAGAATTTCAAATCACCGCTTTACTATTATACTGTTATATTGAATAGTGCTTCCAAAAAACTTTGAAGTTTAGGGTTTGTTTTCTTACATTATCACAATTGTTGAATTTTTATCATTCTATATTAGGCAAGATGGCATCAAGATTCTCCGGTTTTGATGGGCTGGGTGGAATCAAGTCAACATGGCAAAGTATATCTGATACTTCACTACGTTTCTTTGATATGCAAGATTTTTAGAGAAGGCTGAGAACTGAGCCAATTCACCCTATAACGGAGAAACTCCGAGGAAGTGGACTGGTGGAGGCAGCCGGGTTTCCTGTCGCAGTACAAGCTCCGGAGCTAATTGTGGAATGTATCAATCATTACAACCCGGACACCAAGCAGATCCTATTGCCTGATCAAACGGTATTGATTTCAATTGATAGGCAAGCGGTGGTGAATTGTTTGCGGATTCTGGAACGAGAGGAGTTCTCTGAGCTAACAATTGGAGGAGCCATGTCTGAATTCTCCCTGAAGAAGATGGTGTGGCGGAAGGAGATCATGAATTCCTGGTTCCAAAAACCCAGAGGGGCAAAGAGTAAGGTCCCTAAAACCCTGTTTGGCACGGATCTTAAGCTCGAAATTGTGGATATTTTGGTCCTCCTGCATCGACTAAAAGGTGAGGTAGAAGCACTCAATTTTATAGAACAATACTTCTTTATGGTGCAAATTATCTGCTCAGACACACAGTATGTTGACTGGGCGTATGAAGTTAGTGAACATCTTTCTAGGGCTTTCAGTGCAGCTAAATTTTACAATTCATTTTTTATATGTCATCTTTCTTGATATACATGTTGGCTTCCCTACAATTGTGGCCGGGACTCCCCAGAATAGAGAATTTTCTTGAAAATGTAGAAAGTTATGAGTTTTATCCATGCTTGCAGTTACATAATAGCTATGCGGAGTATATCCGGGTTAATTATGCATTCACTACGAGAATCTGCAGGGAACTCCAAGGGTGTCCGGAGCGGAGGTTCAGCCTAGAAGCAATGGTGGTCATCAGCCAGTTTGGCTGTTATTTTATTCAATTCTCATCTTTCTCTTATTTGCGTCTTGTAGCGTTTGACGGATTTCTCCTGAAGCTGCCTAGATATCTGGATGATATGATCGTGCTCATCGAGATCGTCAGGCAAGCAATTCAAGTAAATGTGCTGAGCGCCAGTTTGAGAAAGAAGGGGTATGAATTCCCCATACAAGTTGGGGCTTATAGTTGTGAATCTAGATTTGATGCAAAGAACATACTCAAAGCGTTCGAGAACAAATACAAACTGGAGGAGTATGAAGTGGTAAGGCCCATGTTTGATCCAAATGGGTATGCTAGAGATGTGCTTCAAATCGGAAGCGTCATCAAACATGTAACTACTGTAGAAGATTACTGGGCCGATTGCAGAGATGAGCTAGAGAGTCGGGACCGCGCCTTTGCTAGACTTACAATAGATCAAATTAAGACATATGGCATCAACTTGGATATAGAAGGGCTAGAAGATGATGGTCAAAATATGTATAGTAATACATATTTGACCAAATTGAGAAGCATTCCAATCAGCTCTGAGCCATGTGTAAATGTAGAGGAAGATATTGATGGTATGATGGCCCGGATCATCAAGAGAACCGGGAAATGGGTTGAGTGGACAGCAAAAAAGAGCTAGAGCAAGAGCAAGCCTAATCAAGCTTCTCCAGCTGCTGCTACTCCCACTTCCTCTCAAAGCGCCACACCTAGTGCTACAACTTCGGCTACTCAAGGGCCGACTCAATCTGCAGGTTGAGGTGATCAACCCTTGGAGAAGAATATTTCAATAGCTCCAACTTGCCAAGGAGGTTCTCTACCAGTGGTTGGAGCTCAAGTTGGTACTGAAGAAAGAGGGACAGAAGAGCCGAAAGATGGAACCACCGCTCCAGCTTCGCCTCCTCACACTACCCCAATTCCATCTCCTCACACTACCCCAATTCCATCTCCACATGTTACCCCAGTTTCATCTCCTCATCATAGCCCTACTCCATCTGCAGGTGCTTCTCTTTTGAAGCCAACTGGTTCTCCTATCTAGATAGTGGAAATTGGAGATGATAAGAGTAGCAGCAGCGAGTCCACTGAATCCGATGAAGCTGCAAAGAGAACTCAAGAAGAAGAGAATGTCTCAGGTTCATCTCGGCTTCTCTCTCAAGATCCGAAGAACCCCTTCTCTGCAACAACATTAGCGATGACTCCAGTAAAGAAGAAAATGTTCAGCATAGAGTCACTTGGAATGGCTTCTAAGGTGATTGGTACAGAGTCCTGGCTAGAAGACACCTTAGAAAGAAAAAGAAAAAGAAAAGATGAAAGTATTTCTACAAAGGGTGTTGTGTCTCAAGCGGTACGCTCTGGGTCAGCCATGGTAAAAGCTAAGAAACAAAAAACTTTGTCCATACTTGGGCAGGATCTAGAGATCAGACATTTGACTATGGAGATTGCAAAACCAAATAAAGCAAGGAGGATTGAGGATATGACTCCTGAAGACTTCACTTTGCATTCAATTGATATTGGAGAGGCCAGGCATGATACAAAAGTTGGCTTATGGAGATTAGGCAATGAGATAATAGAAGGCCAATTAGAAAGCCTCAAATTGTCAAAGATTAAGATGAAAGCTGAGATAGAAGAACTCAAAAGATTCATTAGGCAGCTAGTTGTTCGATTGGCAACCATTACTAGTGTGCCTACTATTGAAAATCCTACAGTAGAGGAGGTGCAAGCGTTCATCTCACAGTTTCAGAAAGATAGACATTTTGGTCAGATTGGGAAAGAATGGATTGATAAACTCCATGCAGATGGAGTTGCTCTGATTGATCAAATTGGGAATGTTATCCTTCGATTGGAGACTGAGAAAGACAATATCTCGTCTAATCAGCACACTTTGACTGGGGAGATGGCAAGATGTGATGAGTGTATTTCTCTCCTGAAAATGATTATCCAGATGAAAGCAAAGGAAGCGGTTGAAGTAAAAATTTTGAAGAAAGGAACTAAACCCCTGTTTGAATGGCTCCAGGGTATGCAATTCAAGCTAGAGATGATTCAAGAAGCTGAAAAAGGACTTAAAGAAACAGGAGATAAAGTGAAAAGAACTCAAGATAGGGCATTTGAACTGATGAAAGGATTACACACTGATCCAAAAACCAGCGGTCAAGGGAGAGCCCTTATTGGAGTGGAGATAATGAAGAATAACTTCTCCATGTATCTAAAGTAACCTGTCAGGAATGGCTTCGAGCGTCCAAAACAGAGTGACAAAGCTACAAACACTAGGTGGATGCATACATGTAGCTTCTGAAGAATTGACAGGACATCTAAATTCTGTGAAAGAGTTGGCTCGAGAACATTCAAAATGGCTCTTAAGATTCACAAATGTACACGTGCCTAGTCATGAGGAATTAATTCCCATTATAGTCGCCGCTGAGGCATATAGGGCGAAAGTTGAAAAGGGGAAGAAGTCCAAATGATTCGATGATGCCTCCTTTTTCACCTTCTTTTGCGACTTCTACCAATTTTGTAAATTTTGTAATATGACAAATTGGCATCTTGCCATTTGTCTCCTCAGAAGATGAATCGATTTAGATTCCTATTGTAACGGTCATCTCTCAAAATCTATATGTATGAAGTTGAATGATTAGTGAAAGGTCGGCACAATTTTGCTGTGAAGTACTATTTGTTGCAGAGACAATTAAATGGTATTTTATTTTCAATCATTTTCCATTCCAGTAGGTATTGTGATTAGTTAGTATTCCCTTTCTGTATTGCAGAGAACTAAGGAAGAACATAGTTTCATTTTCTCTGTTTTTTAGAATACAAATGAATGTAATAAGTATTGTTATAATTCATTTGACAAAAGGATTTTGTTAGTTTTTTCCCGATTCATCAGTTGTATTTCAGATTTGAGTTTGACTTAGTTTAATATCAGTTGATTATACGAATGGATTTATGGATTCATAAGATGTGTGGGTACATGAATCTGTTTTAGTATTGAGATGTTTTTCTTGCCTGAATTAAGTTCTAGTTAGGCTTAATTTGGTTTGCCTCTTCTGCTCTCGGGTTAAGAGCATATCCCGCATTAGTTTTAGGAACAAAACATAATTCCTTGAACATCATTCACAAAGGGAGCTGTACCTTTCAATTAAGAGGAAATCTATTGACTCCATGATAGATTATCCAACTGTTGGCATCTAATTGTTCTTCCAGATTTGGGCATTTTGGGAGTTTATTCAAAAGAACAATCTGTTTACCAACAAATACCCAAGTAGGAATGGAATCCTCTTGTCTTGGGTAATTTTACCCAAAACTTAGAGATTTCTACCGCCTTCATTTGGATAAATCTTTTGGTGCCATATAATTCGTTCTTGATTTGGCCAAATTCAATGAGGAAATAACTAGTGGGTTGGGAATTTGGTAAGAATGACCAAGGGCTTCACTAGGAATACCCAAGGAGTGGAATTGATGCAAGAGCATCAAGCTTGGATTTTGCGGACCATATGGGTTGCGCAGTTGGGGATGTGTTCGAGGCATATTGGGGGACCTTGTCCTATGTTTGCGTATTCTTATGTGGTCTTTTGAGTTAGTTATGCATTGTAAACTTGGCGCTTGTCCTAAGTATTTAGTTGTTTCACATGTTTGTACCGTGCGTTAACTGCAGCAAACGTGAGGGTTAATGATTTGTATTTCATGTTTGCTATGAGCCGACTTGTGGCTTAAATATGCATTTAATGCAAGGGGTTTATTTAATTTGGAACTTGCTAGGCCGACTTGTGGCTTAGTTGGGTATAACTATAGGGGTCTTGTGGAGTCTTAAGTCATGTATTCATCCAGCTTGGAGAAGAGGATGTGGTAGAGGAGTGAACTTTGAGAAGGGCTAGTGGTTGCAGCTGAAGAAACAAGGAGGTTGCTTGGTGGCTTGTGAGCACAAGTTGAGATACTGGAGGTTTCTACCAGAGTGTGGTTTTGGACTAGCTAGGTTTGGGTTTGAGTTTGGATCATGAGGGATCTTGCAAAACTGTTATTGTAATTGCTATTGTATTGGGCCATAACCTAGAAGGCCTTAAAACCAAGCACATTGCATGTAAACAATTGTTTATGAATCAATGTTGAGAATTCTTATCAGATCGTGTATCTTGTGTTGTGTTTCCGCTGTGTGGTTATTTGTTGGGGGCTAGGACATCTCCTTTGGGGGCTCTCCTGCCTTCCACTGTGTTAGGAATCCACCTTGTCTTGGATAATTTTATCCAAAGTCAACAAAGTTTTGCCCCATAACTTGAGCATGATTTGAGGCGTTCATCAAATTGGACAAGGAATGAAAGGTTTTGGAATCATCGGGTCTAATCGATTGTGTTAAGAAAAGGGTAACACTTAAATTTTTGGTGAGTACCTAAGTAGGAGTGGAATCCACCTTGTCTTTGGGTAATAATACCCAAAAACATAAGATTTCCACCCTAGGTCTAGGCTTGGAGTTTATGAATCAGATCAAATTACAAGAGGCAAATGTGTGAAGTTTTGGAGTCAAGATCTCATTGAATGGTAGTTTGGGTAAGTTTATGTTGAGAGCATTATCGGAGGAGTGGAACACACCCTGTTTTGGGTATTATTTGCCTAAACCTGTCCAATTTCCACCCCCCTTAACTATACTTATTTTTACTCTAGATCATTCTTTGTGAAGGTGGGGGCATTGATGAGTTTATTGTTGCCAAGTTGGGCATCCTAGGGACATGTTTACTCTTGGCAACCAAGGCTTTACCCAAGAGAGGGCAGAATTCACCCTCTCCTGAGTATTCTTACCCCAAATTTGCTCACCTCTGCCCAATGACTGAGCATGGACCAGATCAGCTAGCATGGAGGGGGTCCAAAACATTTAATGTTTGTCATCTAAATGGCCCAGCTCAGCCCTCTAGGGAGACGTGCCTTTTGGTCCCAACAATCACCTATATAAAAAAGGCCTTGCAAATCACCCTTGTGAGCATCACCTAGATCCAATGAGTGCTAAATGTTCCATTTATTCTCATGAGAGATGGATTCATGTTGAATCACTACTCATGAAACACGGGTCATCAAGTTTGACTCAAAAATCACACAGTTAAATCCTGATATTCACATCACAACTTGCAAATCATTTCAATACCAATTGGGACCTCTTATTATTTGCTCTTCAAGGCAGCTGATCCCTCTGTTAAGCAGCATATTTCCCAGAAATTGGCAGCGATTTTGATCTCTAAAAAAGCAGCGACTTTGTCAACATCAAGAGGGCCGGTGATCTGTCTTTGACAAGCAGCAAACTCCTCTGTTTTGAATAGTGAATTCTTCCTTCATAGAAGGCGGTGATTGCATTGAGTAATTTTAACAAGGAAGAAGACAAATTTCTGAGTTTTTAAAGGCAAATCTATCTCTTAAGGAATCAGAGATAAGAAAGGAAGAGAGGAGTATCGAACTTCATTATTCTTTTCCAGATTTTAGTATGATACTATTTCATCTCGGATTCATAATGCAAAATCAAAATGTTGAGTGTTTAATTTCCTAACTTTCTTATGCCAAGATGATTAACATCTCACAAGAAAAGGAATTAGGATTGTATTTAAATCTAAATATAAAATGCTAAGACTCATTTTGTGTCATTTTTGTGAACTTTGTGCCTCTTTCTCTTGTTTTTCAAGGTAGGAATCCGAGTGGATGATACAGAGGGTTGGCTTATGCTCGAAGGTTACAAGTGAGAGGGAATATCCAACATCAACAACACCAAAGTGCAGATTTAGATCGGGGTCAAAAGGACAATTCCATTCACATGGGGACTTCGAGAAGATCAATCAAGTTTACAAATGCAAATTCAAGTTTGAAAATGAGGATTAGAAAGTTCAAGTTTGCAAATCCAAGTCAGACCATGAAGAAAATTTCCAAGGGATGAGGAAGATTCTAAAGAGGAAACATTTTGAAAGCAATAGACATCATGATCACCCTCAAGAAGATGACAATCTTGGAAGAGTTAATCAAAGTTACTTTCTAACAATCAAGAAAGAAATATTTGCAGTTTTAACAAATATCTTCTCAAGCCAAGACCCCAAACATATGGTTTAATAAATCTACAAGATAAGGATGATGAGGTAGCAGTTGGCTGTCTTTTCCAATCAAAAAATTCCAGATTCAAGCTCAAGTAGTCAGCCAAGTGTCCTATTTTCTCATTGGCTAGAAAAATCATTGTAATTTTCTCTTTGGCCCATGATTGGTGTCCTTGTGTAATTGACTGTAAATTTGGCAACCCTAATTAGGGACTGTTTGGATGGATCTCTGTCCTTGATCTTTTGTCAATCTTGGCCTTCTCATTTCTAAGGAGTGAGAAGGTTAGAAAGATAGACAGTCGGTCGAGCTAGAAGCTAAAGAGCTAGTAGTAGAATTAGAGTAGGCTAGCTAAGGGAAATTCAAATACTTGATCAACTTGTTCCTATGATGATTTTTGTAAAGTTTCTGCAAATTCTGTACTAAATAATTCAGACTTGTATAATATCCTTTGTTGCTGAATATGATCTTCTTAATATTTTGAAGTAGGGAGGAGTTGTCACCTTTAACTTTGATCTGAATGTTATTTATCTTTGCAATATAATTGAACTGGTATTATTGCTTGAGGGAGCAGACTTGTAATTATTGTGCGTCCTCAAACTACAATAATACCTACCTTTAATACCAAGACCAAGGGCATGTCCCTCAAAGGGGTATGACCCTCTCTAAGTTGGCCCATACCATGCTTCTAGAAATTGGTGACCAATCTAGATAAACTAAATGTTAACTAACAAAGTGTTAAGTTATGTTAGTGTTTAAACATTGATATCTTATCAAGAATCGCCACCTATCATTTCATGAACTGCTAAGTATATAATGCCTTAACCGGTAGTAAAGGGAGAAGATTATGGTGCGGTTTGCACTCTCTTAGACTAGTATGATATCATAGTTATAAACTTAACACTCCCTCTTAACTTGATAATCATACTGAGAGATAACATATCTAGCATCATCATTTACGATGAATAAGCATAGATTGATACTCTATATCTATCTGAATCTTCTTGAGCAAATGGCATCATGGAACACATGATATTGAGTCATATAACCTCTTGTGATATGACTTATCACTTATACTAGTGATGTTAGTATTGCATGTAATGCAATACACACAGGATAAAATCTGAAGAATGATTAAATTCTTCATTTATCCAGGTTGTGACTCATAGGTACTGGTAATCCTATATCACAACTTGATCTTGAGTTAAGATCTACTAGAGAACAGGTTAGAGTCTGAAGAATAAATTCTTCCTTTATCCAAGTTGCGATTAATAGGCATAGAAATGCTTATTAATCACAAATGATCTTGAACTCACCTAGATCTAACAGTAGTTCTATACTGTTCAATACATTATCTAAGGGATCATCATCTCTCATAATGTCTTTTATACGAGTATTCATTATCTTAGAGATCGTCACCTCTTAAATAATGAATACAGATGGTGGAGTCCATAACAGTCAATAACCTGACAAGTAAAATTATTTTATTAATAATTTAAAGAATAAAAATGGATTACAATTCAACCATACCAAGTTTTCTCCTGAAGTGGTCAATCTTCACCCTAGATAGAGGTTTGGTGAGTATGTCTGCTGTCTGATTTGTAGTGCAAATGTATTCTAATTTTATAGTATTCTTGTCTACCATATCTCTTACATAATGGTAAGGAATTTGGATATGCTTGGACCTGTCATGAAAAATTGGATTCACCGAAAGTTTGATGGAACTCTGATTATCACAATGAATAGTCGTAGGATTCATGGCTTGCCCAAATAATCCCACAAGTAAACTCCTTAGCCAAACTGCTTCTTGAGAGGCCATTGCTGCTGCAATGTATTCGGCTTCTGTGGAGCTTTGAGCTATTGAAGACTGCTTTTTGCATATCCAAGATATCATTGCTGATCTCAAATTGAAATAGCATACTGAAATACTTTTCCTGTCTTTAACACTCCCACCCAATCTGAGTGAGTGAATCCATGTAAATCTAAGGCAACTTTATCATATTTGAGCCCAAGATTAAGCGTGCCTTGTAAGTATCTCATAATGTGTTTGACTGCAACTAGGTGAATCTTCTTTGGCTCACACATAAACTGACTTCAGGGATTAACAACATAGCAAATATTAGGTCTTGTATTTACCAAGTATATAAGGGACCCAAATCATCTGTCTGTAAAGAGTAGAATCTATGGAAGGTGATTCTGCTGCATCTTCTTTAAGTTTATGTAGATTAGTCTCCATTGGAGAAGACATAGACTTGCAATTGCACATTCTAAATCTCTTCAAAATATCGGATGTATACTTGCCTTGATTAGGTATAATGCTGTTTGAATTCTCTCGTACTTTCAGTCCTAGGAAGTAATGAAGGAGTTCTAAGTCTTTCATCTTGAATTCTCTAATTATATCTTTTTTGCATTGATTTATGAGATGATCATCACTTGTTATTAGTAAATCATCAACATACAGTATCAGAATTACCATATCATCTTTATCTCTTTTATAATATAAATTTGGATCAGCTTCATTTTTGGAGAATCCTAAGCCGGTGAGATATTTATCAATTCTTTCATACCAAGCCCTTGGAGCCTACTTAAGCCCATAGAAAGCTTTCTTGAGCCTGCAAACAAAAATGTTAGGATCATGAGTTTCAAATCCTTCAGGTTGCTCCAAATATACTTCTTCTGTAATCTTTCTATTTAGGAATGTTGTTTTTATATCCATCCAACGTACTTTCCATTCCTTTGATGCAGCAATGGCTAGGACTGCTCTTACATAGGTGTATTTGGCAATAGGAGTGAAAGTTTCTTTATAGTTAGTCCCTTATTTCTGAGAGAATCTGTCGGCTACAAATTTGGCTTTATATTTTTCAATACTATCGTCAACAACATGCTTTATTTTATATATCCACTTGGAAGAAACAATAGATTTTCTTTTAGGTCTTGGAACAATTTCCCAAACGTCATTTTCCCAAACGTCGTTCTTCTTAATAGATTGGTATTCTTTTGTCAGCTTCTTTCCAAGCTGTATGTTTAATAGCATTTGAAGTATTAGTTGATTTTGATTTAGACAAATCATTCATGTTTGTTGTATAACTAGAAAATCTTTTGGGTCTTTTTACTTTCTCCGATTGTTCCAGAAGGTGTAGCAAAGTCTTGTGCTTCCTCGACTATTTTGATGGTCCAAAGTGGTCTTTTCTTTGAATTTTGATTTTCTCCAAGATTTAGGTTTTTAATTTCATCTTCAATTTCTTTTATGTTTGTATTTCTTTCAGAACTAGGTAAAATAGAGGGTTCTTCAAAACTTAGGGCTCTTTTGAATGCTAGATCTTCTTCAAAAATTACATCCCTACTAATCTCAATACTTTTCTATCTAGGTATGAAAATCCTATATGCTTTGGATGTTTCACTATACCCTACAAAAATACCTTTCCTTCCGGAGGGTTCTAACTGTTATCTTTTCTTTTGGAACATGGATATATACAGGGCATCCAAAAATCTTAAGATGATTTATATTGGGTTTAACCTTAGTAAAGACTTCTTTAGGAGTTTTATCTCTAAGGTAGGAGTGAGGGCTTTTGTTTTGAATATAGACAACAGTACAGGAGGCTTTTGCCCAAAGATAATATTCTAGATTTTGATCAAATATCATAGCTCTAGTAGCTTCTATAATGGTTCTATTCTTTCTTTTTGCTACCTTGTTTTGTTTTGGATTATAAGGAACAGTGTACTCCCTCTTAATTCCTGTTTCTTTACAAAATCTTCTAAACAAATTTGAGGGGTATTCCCCTCCATTATTAGTTCTAAGAGTTTTAATTTTATGTCCTTATAAGTTTTCAGTTAATGTTTTGAATTCTTTAAATCTCTTTAGGATTTCTTTTGATTCTTTGCACTTTAAAAAGTAAATCCATGTTTCCCTAGAAAAATCATCTATTAACAAAATATAGTACTAAAATCCTCCAAGAGAAGGAACAAACATAGCTCCACATAAATTTGAATGAATTAATTCTAAAACATTGTTGGTTTTTCTAGTGCTATCATGAAATGAACTTTTGGTGTTCTTACCCAGAGCACACCCTTTGCATATGCTTGAGTGGTCTTTATTTAGTTTAGGTAAACCAGTAACCATCTTCTCCATGGTTGATAAGGTTTTGAAATTTAAATGTCCTAACCTTCTGTGCCATATTTCATTTATGTCTGCAGCTTCATGAATTAAAGCTTGAATAGGTTGACTAGGATCTGAATTTAATTCATACAAATACCCTTTTCTCTGACCAATCAACTTCACTTTCTTAATTGAGGAGTTCTTAGCCTAGGTTATTACTTTACCGTCCATGAAAGGAACATTATGTCTATCATCTTTAAGTGCTGTAACCGAGATTAGATTTCTTTTTATTCCTGGTACGTGGAGCACTCCTTTGAGAAGGAGAGAATTTCCTGATTTTAGTATCAAGATGTAGTTTCCAATTCCTTCAATAGAATGTGCTGAATTATCGCCAATGGTGACTTCCCCATTAACCTTTTCTAATATAAAGTCTAGTGCTTTTTTGTAACCTGTTATATGTCTAGAAGATCCACTATCAATTACCCATGCTTTACTTGAGATTTCATTTGATAACGACAAATACAATACACGATTTTTGAGATCATAGTTATCTTCTTCCCTAGTAACATTTGTATAGTTCACTTGTTTAGAATTCTCAGGACAATTAGATCTGTAGTGTCCAAACTTTTCACATCTGAAACACTTTATTTTGGATAGATCTTTCTTAGGTTTGTTATTCTTTTGATTTCCCCTTTTCTTTTTAAAATGCTTCTTCTTGCCCTTATAGGAGTTTGTATTAAGAAAATGAAGTTTTTCATCTTTTTTTCAATTTGCCTCCTTTCTTTAGTTTTCTGGATTCTTCTTGAAGACAATCTCCCTTAAGTTTGTTGAAGTTAGGAAGTTTATCTCTGGCACTTACTCCTTGTGCGAAAGTTTCCCATGAATCTAGTAATCCATCTATAGCGATCAATGTTAGTTCCATGTCACTAAGGATGGTCACTATACTTGAAAGTTCATCTCTTATACTGGCAACCCTTAGGAAGTGAGAATTCATTGATTCTCCTTTCTTTATTTGTATGTGATTTAGTTATCTTTTCAGTGTGAGAACTCTAGTTGCATTGTTGACCTCATATGCATTTAGTAATGCATTCATCACATCAAATGCTGTTTGATGTTTCGTTAGCATAGGCACAACCTCATTTTTTCACTCCATCTAATATGATCTGAATGGCTTTTCTATTTCCTTTACTCCATATAGTTTTATGAGGTTCAACATTAGGTTGTTTGGATGCTAAATCAACAAATTATTTTACATCATTTTCTTTAAGAATCATCATGATTCTGAATTTCCAGGCATAAAAGTGTTCTTTCCCATCAAATCTGTCCTCAAGTTTGATTGTATATGCCATTGAAGATAGGAGAATGATGCTAGATATATAAGGTCTGATTACTTAAATTTGCAGAGCCTAGGTTCGGCTACTAGAGCTCTGATACCATGTAAAGTTTCTGCAAATTCTGTACTAAATAATTCAGACTTGTATAATATCCTTTGTTACTGAATATGATCTTCTTAATATTCTGAAGTAGGGAGGAGTTGTCACCTTTAACTTTGATTTGAGTGTTATTCATTTGTGCAATATAATTGAACTGGTATTATTGCTTGAGGGAGCAGATTTGTAATTATTGTGTGTCCTCAAATTACAATAATACCTACCTTTAATACCAAGACCAAAGGGCATGTCCCTCAAAGGGACATGACCCTCTCTAAGTCGGCCCATACCATGCTTCTAGAAATCGACGACCAATCTAGATAAACTAAATGTTAACTTACAAAGTGTTAAGTTATGTTAGTGTTTAAACATTGATATCTTATCAAGAATCGCCGCCTATCATTTCATGAACTACTAAGTATATAATGCCTTAACCGGTAGTAAAGGGAGAAGATTATGGTGTGGTTTGCACTCTCTCAGACCAGTGTGATATCGCAATTATAAACTTAACAATTTTGAAACAATGGATGATTCATTCTTGGTTCTTCATGGTAAATTACTTAATATTGATTTTAAGTGTTGCATGGTTTCCTCAATCTTTCACATGGAGTAGATTTCATTTCGTGTTGTTTAAAAGTCGTTTAGTTGGATGAAAGAAATTGTGGATGTTTTCTTGCTTGACTGGAACAAATTTGGGCCACTAGCCTCTTACTGATGGTAGGAATGCCTTGTGTGGTAAGCCAGTGATTGAAAACACTTAACTTCAATTGATATTCACTCTTTAGTTTGCTAGTTTGCATCCATTTGATGGGGTTGGAGAGGGGGTATTGATTTGAAAACCATTTGAGTGTTCCTTAGAAGCTTTATCTAGGTGGGTGGAGTTGCTAATTAAGATGCATCTAGTAGAGTCCAAGTTCATCTTGTTAGAAAGTAAAGTCCACCAACACAAATTTTTTTTTGGGGGGGGGTGTTGGGGGGATGAATCAGTTGTGTGCTTAAACAACTTAAATTAACTTCACCAAATCCAAATCTTATAACCAATATATGCAATAACCACAATATAAGAATCATGCACAATAATACAAGATTTGCTAACTAGGGAAACCCTTGACGAGCAGGAAAAGCTCAGTGGGAATGATGCCCACAAGATGATGTACTAATATAAAAGTTCCTCGCAAAAGGATATGACTCTTTAAGGAGCCAATTACGTACAGTCAGTACATTTGAGTACTCGTTAGTAGACTTTGAAGGCAACGTCTATACAGCCACGAAAATGCACTTCCTTACGAAGGAGAGGACTTGGTCAATTTTTCAAAAAGTTAAAAAAAGCAATGTAAAGCAAGTGCATTTTCGTGGCTGTATAGCCACGGGTGACTTTGAATCCCTGCTAGAAGATTCCAACGCTGTTAGGTGTTGATAGGAAGTCAAGTGAACCTATTGTCCAAATTGCTTCAGAAACGTTCCACAAAATAGATTTCTAGGATAACATATCAAAGGGTGAATTGATCAATACATCAACTTCTTTGCCAACACAATTTCTTTGAAGTTCTCAATACATTTCCATCATCATCTTTTGCTTTGATCTCCTCAAGTTCGTATCCTTAGTATCAATACATCAATTACAACTACAATCACACTAATACACTTACTACCAAGGAAAACATATTTCCTTTATACCTTGTCCTAACAACTAATTGAGTTAATCTTGAGGCTTCCCCAATGTACAATGAATAATATAGGGCTTCATTAAGATATTATAATACACGTTACATTACATTTACAACTTCCAAAATAAGTCCAACCAAAAAGTCGGCTAATAGTGAATAAATTACACATTAACCTTCATCGGCCTTCACCAAGTGAACTCTAGATTCTGCTACCTTGAATGCATCTTCACGAACATGTCTTTGACCATAATCCAAGCCTACTTAACCAAATTCCATTTTGCTTAACATATAAAATTGATTTATCAGAGCACTATTTACTGCAAACTACTTTGTGACCAGTCTTTACATAATCAAATATAACTCACACAATCTTTCAAATCACTTTCTGTGCATGTAGACGTACTATCTAGACATATCCACGAACATGATTCTAAGCTTGCAGAACATAATTCTTCACTTACTGACCTCGCTGAACAAATCTGCTTCTGCAACTCTGACTGTCATAACCAAAATACATATATATTGACATCAATGACAAACCTAGTCATGAATGTAAGACATAAGCAATCAATCCAAGTGCCAACCACTCAATCATCTCTCCAAATATGTTGACAATCTCTCCCTTTGATACCGCTAACACATCCATGATTCCTTGCATTTGTAATTATGAGTAGTAAGTTGAAGTTTAAGTAGAAGAGGAAGTTGGAAATCGAGCTATATTTTCAGTGCATGAAGCTAAATCTTTAGAAGTGCAAGGGTTGATATCCATTGAATGAATAGCGTAAGTCCCCTAAGCGATTACTAGCAAATCACCTTATTCACTAAGTGAGTATCCACAATACAAGGAAACTTGAAGTCATTTATTTGATTTTATGTTGCAAGCTTAGCATGAGAAATGATCTTATATAAAGAGAGGATTGAGTAGTTGATGTTTCATATCGAAACATTGGGTATTTGATTTTGCATGTTTTAGTTAAGAAAAACTCACATCAACAATAAGAAGCTTCATCATAGATTCTACCCTTTCATATGAATACCTCACTTGAAAAACATATTCGACTCCTGATAGACATCAGTATTCTTCTAGAATCCAATTGTTCTATTTGGGTTTGGACCGTTTCCTTAAACTTGGCTCTTATACCATGTTAAATATTGAGCCAAAATATAAACAAATTTCACAACCAAAATGAAAAACTTAAAACAAAGGACTCAAAAGATTTGCCCTAGGAAAACCCACCTCCCGAGGGAAAAATCCAACCCACAAAAAATAGTACCTCTATTGTGTTCTTCATGGTCAATACAAGAATCTCTCACTTTTGATTGAGGTCATTAGAACTCTTAAAGAAAAGCCGTATACAATAATTGTTGTTAGATTTTGCGCTTGAACATAAATTGAATAATAGGGAAAAAGATATATCAGAATCTCTTAGATCCTTCACATGAAGATCAGACTTTAAATTGCATATATATAATTTCACTTAAACTGAACACACCATTCATAATCTAAACACAAACAATCTCTTATCAGTTCTATATATTCAATAATTTTCAGTTGCTTTATTTTTACCTCACACAAAAGTAACTCTAAACTGGTTTTGATTTCCCGTGAATGCCAAAAGAGCCCACACGGAAGTTCTAGATGCTTGCGTGGAATACTAAACAGCCACTGTTAAAAGCATTGGCTAAGTTATAAGTCCATGACATTGATGCAATGGTAAAACTCATGATTACAAACCATGAACAAATGATGCCAAGTACACAAGGTAATAATGTTGCCAACACATACCTCTGCAATGCCAAGTCACCATATTGCTAGTGGTGGAGATGAATATAAAGCATGAATAATGAGAATGAGAGAACACAAACACAATTAATGACCTAATCAATAAAAGACAAGTTGCACGATGGCTTTGTTGGCATTTACAATGAGAGCAAGAATCTGAAACAGATACAAAAAATATCTCCTACTATTACCATACCATGACACCCTCTTCGCAAAGGAGATATTCGTCCTATGTCTAAACATCTCTCAACATGACAAACATAAGAAGCTGTAACAAAAATGTCAATAACAAAGTCATATCACAAATTTTTTCAACGATGAGCACGATATTCACCATAGCTACTCTTACAGGTTTAAAGAAACAAAAAACTAAGTCAAGGTTTATCTCACATGACATCCACCATGACTAGTCTTAGAGGGTTGATCCACCATAGCTACTCCAGACGGTGGAACAAGGGCTTTTACCTCAAACTTCTTTCGCAAAGAAGAATGCATTAACAAGGGATTGCACCTCAAACTTCTTCCTCATGGAGAACTCATTAACAAGGATTATATGTTGAGCTTCTCCTTCTCAGAGAAGAACTCATTAACAAGGGATCACACCTCGAACTTTTCCCTCTCATCAAAGAGCTTATTAATAAGGGATTGCACCTTGATCTTCTCCCTCACAAAGAAGAAATTAGTAACAAGGGACTGCACCTTGATCTTCGCCCTCACAAAGAAGAAATTAGTAACAAGGGACTGCACCTTGAACATCCTCCTCATAGAAAAGAAATTATTAACAAGAGATTGCACCTTGAATTTCTCCCTCATAGAGAGGAACTCATTAACAAGGGATTTGTAATGCCCCCTTTTTGGGACATTAGAAGATTCAAAGACATTCATATAATATTAAATTTTTTTATGAGAGCGTGAATTAAAAAGGCAATTTAATATTATAAGGTGGGCTAAAGGTGACAAGGAGGGATAAGACGAAAAGCTAGGAGGGGAGTTGACGGGTCACAACTTTGTGGATTTAAAGGAGAGGCTCATTCAGTTAGGATGCTTGTTTTATGATTCAGATTCCAATTTCTCTCTTGTGAGAGTTTTCAAAAAGTTTTAGCTTTCAGCCAGTGTGAGGATGTAGTCCCTCGTGCCAGCAGATAATGGATGCAAACCCATTGTTCGTGGAGACGTCACATCAAGTGTCTCGAGTGTGCTTATAGGTTCTTTTCGTAGTGTTCCAATCTGACTATAACACTATGTTTAAGATTGGACTTTAAATATTGGTTATTGTATTGCTGTTGTATAATGCAATAACTGGTTTTATACTGTTGGTTTGTAACGCATTTTCATATGCTTGAATTCTGAATATTATTAAAAATAAAGAAATGAGCAAATGGTATTAGAGTTGAGTATCCTGCCATCCTGTGAAGTTAAATCAGAGCATATTTACTATATAGATTTCACCATTGTTAGGGAGTTGGAAATTATTTATCAAGAAATTTAATATCAGAAAAAATATTTTGGCGGGTCAAAGTATTGGTTCCAAGATTCAAGAAGATTTTTTTTTTGCAAAAGGCTCAAACTATTAATCTCTGTGAAACGACTTCTAAAATAGAAGCTCTTGGCTTATGAATTGGTTATATTCGTTACTATTAGGGAGTCACTATCGTAACAAGGACTCTCTAGGTGTTGTGAATAAGAAGATACGTGAAGTGATGATCAACAGTTTTGCGTGGAGTTGAGGATTGAAGAAGTCGAATTGTAGAAGCTCGCGGATTACAAAAGTCAATAATAGTTGTCATTCCAAATTGTTGGGCGTTTCTTGGAGTGGAAGACCAATACAGTCCCATTGTGTGTGCAATAAGATTTGCAAAGGTAGCTTTCAAGACGTTGAAGAGAATGTACTGAAGTCGTTACACAGAGGTATCAACGATTGTTAGGATTAAATGATTGATTAAGTCTCAAGATTTCATATCAAGATTATATCATTAGTCGAGAAGGTGTGGGGAGACTGTTCGTCTCCACTGCAAGGGGTTTTGGAGCACTCTTTCTATGCTCGTCTCATCGAACCGCTAAATTGTATGTAGGAGGATTACTCACATTTATCGTGCTGTGTCCCATCAAAATAGAACTGGACATATGAGTGCATACTCAACAGTTGTTTGGGTTGTGAGTTGGAGTTCGGGAATGCAATATACAGATTATCGCACATCATGAGGAAGAAACCGATGCGTTAAAGACAAGTATTTGAACCTATTTTGGTTATCGACGGAGTTGGTAATAGGAGTCTTTCCTTGGTACCATTGTTGGTAAGCTGGAGTGCGGGCGGATGAAGTTCCTTGGTAGCGTTTCACTGGTTGAAGACGTTGTCGATTGTGTAACTCCTGAGTATGTGACTGCCACATGGATTCTCTTGGGATCTATTTCAACCATGTTAGCAATGTGGCTGCTGGAACACTGTCAACTTGCAGAGATTTTATACTGTTTTTTTGCTGGTCAGGATTTTCTATCTGCTCTGAAATATGCTTGGTTGATTTGAAACTGCTATGTTCATGTTGCCAAGTGTATAACAAATGCAGAGACATTTTTGTCTTTGAGCTCTGTTCTTAGCATCAGGTTGGCAACTATTTTTGGACTGTGGCGATTTAGGCTGGTAGAGTATCGTGTGGAGTTCACCAAAATGAAGTCAGTAGCAGCGACGCTAATGATAGGGGCTTTTCATCATATAAGGACATGATAATTCTTTTTGGCTAGGTGCTATGCTTTGATGAAACGACAAAGCAGCATAATTAGTACATTATTGATTTCAAAAACCAAAAATATGTATGCTTGGTAAGATACAGGTGCTGTTTTTGAAAAACGATGATCATGGTTAGAACGTAAAAAACTCTAGAGGCTATACTGAGTCGGAAAGGACAGATATACCTTCCAACGGTTTTAAATCATTGCTTTTGCTTTGTTTGATTGTTCTTCTGAAGATTCTGCGTTTTTATTCTAGCCTGTTGAGGGTTGATGGAAGAAAAAAGGTTGCTTCGGACAGTGATAGAGTGCTATTGAATGGAAACATGTTATTGGACTCCAATAATGGAAGCTTTGCTCTTGGCGTGGCAAGTCGATGTGGGTAGATGTATAGAGTGGTGTTGGATGTTCCCTTAGTATAATGCTTACTCAAAGTGGGGTGCATTTTGGCTTTCAAAAAGGAGTATGTGGATGTTTTTTGAGTGCATATATGCATTTTTGAAGAGTACAGAAAATTGGCAAAGAACATACACAGACAAGAAGGAAGTTGGATGGTAGATATGCATGCAGTGCAAAGTACTTAAGAAATTGTTTTGTTAGTCAGTGGTGAATCTAGACAAACTGGAAGTGTTTATCTATCTTGGTACGATTGAGTGATGGTATATACGAAGAGCAGTTAAATTTACTTTCAAATGACTTGCAGCTCTTCGAAAACCGTGGAGATTAATGAACTTGGAGTTTGACTATCAAGATTATCTTCTATTGAAAGAGTGTGAACGATGCTTACAACTTGGAAGGGTTTGATGCTGGAAGATTGGTAAATATTGCCACTGTCATAAAGTGCAATTTGTGTCTACATTTTCAGGCGTTTAGCACTGCTACATCTAGGTGCCTGGTATTCTATACCTGGGCTTTCATAATTTTAGTAAACCATTCCCTGGCTGGCGACAATAATTGTTGCATCTTGGGTGTCCAACATCTTCAATTTGTTAGAACTGTTACTGCATTTGAGAATGCCAGATTCCTGATTATTGGCATCAAGTTTGCTGTTGGTGTGGTTATACCTCACACCCCTATGTTTTCCAGATTGGGGTTTGAGCTGAATACAGGAGGAAGGCTGCCATCCACCATATGAGGCAACGTTCGTGATCTGATTGGGCTGTGTTCAGTTTTGTGAGCCTGTTGTAAACATTAGAGGGTATGTGCGGGATATTTAGAGCCCTGCTTTGAATAATTGGGGCCCTGCGTTGAGTTTTCTTAATGTCACATTTATGTCTCAAGGCCAGCACAACACTTATTAGGGACTGCAATCATCCAGAACATGTCTGTCATTACTTAAGTCTGCAATGTCATGTTGATACAAAGAAGTGTTATTCTGTATAATCTGAGTCAGATTATATCCACCCCAACTTTTGGATATATTCAGTATTCAAAATCCATGAAGTAATTTCAGGTGACCAGTAAGTGTTGGGATTTCATAAATATTATTGTGTTTACAAGTTGTAGAAATCAGATTACAAAGAATAGAACAGATAACATTGTGGAGTTCATATTTGAGAAAAAATGGAAGCTTTGAAAAGTAGTGTTTTTTCAGAGGAATTGAACAATACTTTCAATGGCCCTCAGTTAAGAAACTTGCAGAAAGAAAAACAATCGGGTCGGCTATACGTACTTGGGTTGCAATTAGAACAAATGAAATTTTCAAATGATGTTCTCTCCAAATTGGAAGAGATAGAAGCCTATTTGACCAATGTAGAGTAGGCAGATAGTAGACTCTTAAATTGGGCGTTACAACCTTCAATGGTGACCTTGGTCCAGCCCAGATTTATGGAGCATCTAGATAAACAGGTTAACCTTGTGGTTGCTTCTTGTCTCAATGAGATCTTGCAAATAACATCTACAATAGCCTACAACGATATGGTGATGAAAAGAGTTTTGCAGCTGATAGTGAAGAACTTGAAGGATTTACAAGTTAAAGGAATCCCTATGAGTCAGGAATAGATTTGCGCAACACATGATGACACTACCACACCCGATCCTGTTTGTGGGAACCATAATAACGAAGAGTAGGCAAAGGAAATTTAGATTAACGCAGGGAAAAATGTAGATAAGATGATTTCAGATGTGGATAAACAGTCCAATATGACACCACAAGATGATGAATTGTATCAACATGATAATAATGAGATGCACGCATTAAAGAACCAATTGAAGGTTAGTGAAGATGTGGTGGTGACATCTTTGACTTTTTTGTTTATTTTAAAAATTTTTTGTGTTAAAAAATTGGGGACAGATGCAAGTCCCCAATGAAGTCCCCCGGAGGGGGACGTCCCTGTCCCTGAAATGCTGGCTTTTTTGGGGGGGACGCGTCACCGGGGATTCACAAATTCTGTCTCAAGGCTGCAAGCAACACTTCCATGTTCATTTCTACAGTCCGCATGACTTTGCATGTAATCTGTCATCATCTTGTTGCTTCTTGATTGGTCCTGGAAGCATTTTTAGAGAAATTAGCAATAACTTAGAATCAAACTATTCATGAAGAGAATATATACAGATTAATGCTAAAACCATACATGATTCACTGTACTCAATATTATAGCATGAATTAAATACATAAAATTCATGATCAATATTCAAATACTTATCTCTGTATTGCCTAAATTTCCTCACAATCCACCAATAGTTCTTTTGCCATCACACAGTTATAGTGCAGGCAAAGAATGAAAAATATGAACACCATTACATCTGCTATCCTGATAGACATGAATGCCAACCATGTAAGCATAGATGAACATGAAAACATCCTCCCTGTCCAGGCAAGAAGCTTCATTCAGAGATTCTACCGTCTCAGCATATTTGACTCATATTAGACATCAAGATTCTTGTAGATTCCAATTGTTCTATTCTGGTTCTGATTGTTTCCATAAACTTTGCTCTGATACCATTTTAAATATTGAACTGGAATATAAACGAGTTTCACAATTGAAATGATAAACTTAAAACAAATGACTCAAAAGACTTATTTAGGGAAAACCCTTCTCCTGAGGGGAAAACACAGCCCACAAAAGGTAGTCCCTTTATTGAACTCTTCAAAGTCAATACAAGAATTTCTCAGTTCTGATTGAGGATGTTAAAACTCTCAAACAAAAGCCTTATTCAAAATTGTTCTCCAATTCTGCACTTGACACATAAAATGAATTATAGAAAACAAGAGATATCGTAGTCTGTTTGATCCTTCACATGAAGATCAGACTTAAAAACATATATATATAATTTCACATGAACTGAACACAATATTTATAATCCAAACACCAGCAATCTCTGATCGGTTCTATACATTCAATAATCTCCAGTTGTGTTATTTTAACCTCATGCAAAAATTAACTCAAAACTGGTTTTGATTTCCCGTGAATGCCAGAAGATCCCGTATGGAAGCTGTAGGGGCTTGTGTGGAATGCCAAATAGCTACTGTTGCAAGCACCGACTAAGTTATAATTCCATGATGGTGATGCAATGGTAAAACTTGTCAATACGAACCATGAACAGACAATGCAAGTATGCAAGGAAATAATGTTGGCAACACATACATCTGCAATGCCAATTCACCATATTGCCAGCAGTGGAGAGGAATTAAAAGCATGAATGATGAGAAGGAGAGAATATGAACACAACTAATGGATCCATCAATAAAAGACAAGTGACATGATGACTTTGCTGGCATTCACGATGAAAGCAGGAAGCTGAAACACTTGCAGATACAGAAAATATCTGGTGCAGCTACCATAGCATTAACACTTTGTATCTTAAATTTTGAGGGAGTCACACATCTACATCAAAAGCATTCCCTTTGCAAGAGTTATACCCCTTCATCAATGCACTCGGACAATAATTTTTAAATCTTAACAAATTAACTCGCTAGTGCTTCTGTTTATTACTATGACCACTTAATTATTAGGTTATGAGGGCTATCCATTAATTGCTGAAAATAATTTGTGAGCAAATTGTTAACAATGGTTGGAATCTTGGTCCGGGCATGACAGTTAGCAATTGCTTTTCTTTAGGTGTAATTTTTTTTGAGATCTATATTGCTCTTACTGATCTTGATTGATGTTGATTCTGCTATAGTCATATGACGATTTTATATTAAAGAATGGAAGGGTTAATTGATGCACCTGACTTAAGAAACTGTGTTACATGATTCTTGTTAGTATAATAACTACCCAACCTTTGTGAACACTAAGATCTTAGATAATACCAGAGTCTAGCAATTTTGTAGTTCTGATGCAGCTGACCTGAGAGATTCCTGGAAATAATTTATGATCTGTATTTTTCATAAAGGTTGGGATCTTGACGGGGGCATGTCAGTCAGCAATTTCACACGACAGTCAGTGATTTCATTTCTTTAGGTGTAAACTCTTTTGAGATCGATATTGCTCTTGCTGATCTTGATTGATATTGATTCTGTTATAGTCTTCTGAGGATTTGTAGTTAAAGGATAGAAGAGTTAATTGATGCACCTGACTTGAGAAACTGTGTTACATGATGCTTGTTTGCATAATAACTACCCAATTGTTGTGAACACTACAATATTTGATAACTCCAGGATTTAGCAAAGCCTTTTTGTAGTTCTGATGCAACCATGCAACTGACGTGATAAAACCTGTTACTTGATGCAGGGTTGTACGTTTACTATTTTTGTCTTTGTATTTATGGTTCTAGGGTTTATAGAACCTTTTTTATTAGTTCTGAAAACTCATTCAGTTTGAGAATTGATTCTTACATGTTTTGCATTTTTTACAGGCATATACTCTGGGGCTGGAAGCTGAAGTAACACAACTCAAAGAAGAGAACAGGGAACTACGAGGAAAGCAGGTATTTCTGCAGGCGAACTTAGTATCCACAAATGAAGCAAAACCAAAAATATTTATGGCTAAGAGTGTTTAATGGGACCTTTTGATTATTGGTTGCTCTTTGTTCTCTATAATAGTATTACCATTGCCTCTATCATAATATTATGTTGTAGTGTTAGTTTTGAAAAAAAATAATAGGCCTTTAGAAACATTGCATCCAATCATTTAATACACTAGGGAGGAGTAGACAAAATTGAAACCAGTGCATGCCTCACACCAAACATGCATTCATTTGGTAAACAAACTGCTTTAAACACTGAAACAGGCACTCTGTCAGTAATGCAACCATCAATTTGCATGATCAAGGTGCTGCTGGAACAGGGAAATTATTATTGACTAATGACCTCAAGATAAAACCTTTTAGAAGTGTTTCCCATAGCAGCAAAAATCTTTTGAGAATCAGCAAACCAAAAAGTATAAGATTTTTGGAAAAATAGGGAGTTAAATGGGAAAAAGATGGATATAATAAAAAGTGTAGACAAAGGGACAAAAGCTACCTGTTTTTGAATTTTACAGGTATGTTTATAGCTTAGAGACAGAAAATGGATAAAATTGAGAGTTTAGCCCATGAATTATTGAACATGGATTTTTGTTTATGTTCATTTCATTGACTACATTGTGTTGTACAAAACATATTTCATACTGCATAAATAATAACTAGATGCTGACATTTAATAAATGTTCAATTATAATCTAGTCTGTACAAATTTAACCCACAAACTAAGTACAAAGTTCTGGAAAACAGCTGTAGCCAATGACTGTTGTTACTACAAAGATAACTACAGTTGAAGGCTTTAGGTTCTTGATGACGAAGTTCCTGGGTCAGAGCGTCTCCTAATTTTGTCTATCACATCATTCCCAACGTTGGCCTCCAGTAAAATAACGTATTCCTAATTTAAATCTTAGGTCTGACAAAAATATCAAGAATATGTTTTGTGGGAATTGTATACAAGGTTATGTTTCATTTTATTTGAATAGGGTCACCCTGTTAATGTTGTAGCTTCAGTTGGATTGATTTAATGATGAGATACATTGTTATGATTGCTAGTGAATCATTCAGATTAGTAATCATTAGACAACTAATGTGTGTGTGTGTGTAAAATGAACAATTGTCTAATAATTATTAATCATAAATAATGAAACAATATGTGTTAATGAATAGACATTTCCCATGAAGGGATATGTCTCTCCTTGTCTCATCCACAATATAAATACAAGAGAGATTGCTGCCATTGGAACACATAGAAATCACAGGTAGTGCTTATTACGATAATAGATAAACGTCTATTATTAGTTAATGGTAATCTATTTGTAATCTATTGTAAATATTAGAATGTTTCTAATATTTATTTAGTTGTTAGCTTTGTTAGTTTTCTTTTAGCTAGAATAGAATGTTTCTATTCTTTGTGCTTGTTTCCTAAGGAAACAACGTTTTATTCTTGTGTATATATAGACCTCTTAGTCTCTGTTAATAATAGACAAATATTTTCCAATTACTTCGTAATATGATATAAAGCTAATACTTCAATTTTTTTCAATAAATTTATAATTTCTCTTGAAATTATTTGTTCAGTTTTTTTCGAAATTATTTCTGAGATTTTCTCTACAACCTGTAGGCTTTTTGTTCTTGAGAAATCGTCTAGGGTTTTGTGTGTTTGTGTTTCAAGCTCGCAATTTGATCTTGGTTCTTCAAATTGCGTCTAGGTTTTTTGAGGAAAATTTGCAAATTGGGACTTTTTTTGGTTGTTTTTCTTCTGCAAAACACGAGCTCCTAGGGTCGTTTTGTCTACTCACACATTTGCAATTCTGGTTAGGCATTTTCTTCTGCAACTCCAATCCGTAACGTGCAACCAACAATCTCTTAAAAAAAGGGTCGTTTTTAACGTTTTTCTGGTACAAACTGTGTCGTGACTCCGCTTAAAAACAATCTTAGCTCGGCTGTTTGCAACCTCATATCGCAATTTTTTGGCCTCCAAAAGTTCATTTTTCTGCAAATCCGAGCTTTCATGGTTGCTACCTAGTTTTTTTTTTTTTTTTGATTATAGATTCTCGGAGGGTTTTTCAAGAGCTCAATTGGGTTATCATCCATTTTTCTAATTGACTTGATTTTCATGCCGCAATTTTTGAGCCAGCGGATCCAGAAATAGACAACATAGTCTTTTTGAGTTTTTCAAGCCCTCTTTTGGGTCATCCTTCAAATTTTTTGGGTGTTTCTTTTTTTGCCTCAAAGAACGTGCCTTCACAGACTTTCATGTCTTTTCATTGAAGAACTTGCCATGCCATCTCTGACAAACATTTTGCTTGAGCACAACTCAAAATTCAATGGTCGAAATTATGGCACTTGGAAGTAGCGGATCATAGAAATCTTTGAATATCGAAATACCGATCAAATTGTTCTAGGGGTTACAAAGCGTCCGATTACTCTTCGTACTGATTAGGATACATGGGATTTGAATTATTGAGAGGTGGTAATGCTTCTCAAATTATTCGTGGTTGATGATCGGCTCTCTTTAGATTCCATCCGACAAGATAGCTGTCGAGATATTGACACATCTCAAAGGTCTTCATGAGACTTCTGACAAAAGCATAGCTTTCCTCTTGAAGAATACTTTGTTTTCCATTATCATGGATGAGCGAATCTCGCTTTATGCTCACCTGAATAAGATTCAAGCAATCCGTGATCAGTTGCTTGCCATCGGTCGCAAGATGGAGGAAGAGGACATTGTGGTTGTCACTCTTCGGAGTTTACCAAAGTCCTATGAGCATTTTATCGAGACTCTCAACATCACGTCTTCTGGTTTTGATTTGAAGTTCACTAATCTTTGCATACTTCTGCTTCAACAAGATCGGTGGAAACATCAACTCAGTAGCAGTTCCAATTCCACTGACATAGAGCAAGCCTTTGTTGCTAAATCCTTTCAGAAGGATAAAGGCAAGTTTTAGCAGTTGTCTCAGTAGAAGTCTTCTACTCCAGCTTCAGACAGCTTCCGAAAGAACATTCAATGCAACTATTGCCACAAGTTTGGGCACATGAAGGTTGAATGTCAGAAATGCTTAGCTGTACAATCTAAGCAATTAGGTTCGTAGCCCAAAGAAAATAGTACAGAGCACATTGAGTAGACAAAATCTGCCTTTTATGCCTTCATGGTTAAAAGATCTGCAGATCATGTGAAGTCGTCTACCTGGTACATTGATTCAGGGGCCTCTCGTCACTTCACTCACTGCAAAGATTGGTTCATTGACTATTAGCCTTATTCAGATTTTGTTATTTTTGGTGGCAGAGAAGAGTGCACCGTTGTTGGCAAAGACAACATTCAGATTCAGTCTGCTAGGAGGAATCTCATTTTTCTCGATGTGTACTACGTTCCAGGGATGGAACTAAATCTACTCTCAATCAATTAATTGTTGCAACGTTCTCCACACTTGGATGTCACCTTTAGTTCGCATCATTGTACCATTAGTGATTGGGCGACTCGATCCATTGTTGAAGTGGGTCTTGACAATCATGCTCTATTCCGACTTATTGATTCTGGTGATTCTCGGGGCTTAGCTATGGCTGCTCGGTGGTCTTCTGTTAGCACACTTTGGCATCAGCGATATGAGCGCTTAAATGTGCATTATCTCTCTCAACTTGCTCGGGATGATGTGACGTTCCTGACCTCCAAAGATTGGTTGGATGCCCCTCAAGACTAGTACCGTATGATATGCAGGATGTACGACAATGACTAGGTTGGAGTCTATACGGCGAGAGAGAGATAGTGGCACCATATAGTGACAACAAACAAGTGATAGCAAGGCCGTATAGTATGCACTATATGACAGTATGGTAGATTGAATGTAAGGGCTGTACAGTATGATGTTTGTAACTTCGTACAGTAGGCTGTATGCAAAGACCGTACGGTATGAGCGTTGCACAGTATGGTAAAGGTGAATGATGCATGGAGGGAAAAATGAAGACCGTACAGTGTAGGGAGAGAAGTTGTCCCACAAATAGTAATTAGGCTATACGGTAGGTAATGTAGCCACGGGAAGATGGACTTCATACTAAATGAAGTGGATGGTGTACAGATAGAGAGGAAATGCTCAGACATGCATGAACTTAGAGATCCAAATTCAATAGCCAAACAAAGAAATGCGATTAAACATGAATAATCCTTCAAATTAATATTTGCCAAAAGATGGTGCTCCGATTTGCGAGATCCAAGCGAAGTATTATAGGCAACGGAATAAGGTGAGGATTAAATCCCACCGAAACCAGTAATAGCCAAATAGGGAAGGTCTTTCACTACTGAAATGACGAACAATAGAGAATCCTAATGAGAATTCGCAATACAAAGAAATAATCCCGAATGCATCCCTAACGATTACCTACAAGCCGTGCTTAAATACCCGTCGGGGAAACCTTTCCTAGGCTGTACAAAGATAACTAATGGCTTCATATACCCACGGAAACAAAACAAAAATGGGTCTGAGATATACTAAATCAATCGGCCCATTAACAATAGTTTGATTTATTAATTTATTTTATGACGGGAACATTACAGTCCTCCCGTCCCAAATTTTGCTTGTCCTCAAGAAAATGCAATGCTAGATGCTATAGAATGTGTGCTCACCCTCCCACGTTGCGTTGTCCAACAACAAGTGTTTGTAGCATACCAAATATTCTTTCACCGTGAGGTTCCACGGGGTCTTTTCACAAACTTTGATGACCTCAGCCAGTTCTAATATGAGCTTCCCTTCTTCATTGAGTGGTGGAAGGCTTGTAGCTATCATGATGTTCTGTCCCATGGCTTTCTTCAGGTAGGAGACATGAAAAATGATATGAATACAGCTCCCCTCTGGAAGTTCCAGCTCATAGGCGACTTCACCGATGCGGCGAACTATATGATAAGGATCATAGAATCGTGGTTTCAGTTTTTCTTTCCCCTTTTCCTTCAACGAGGATTGCCGGTATGGTTGAAGTCTGAGATAGACCAAGTCTCCCACTTCGAAACTTCTCTCGATTTGATATCTGTTGGCATATATTTTTTGGTTATTCTGCGCGTGTTGTATGTTTTCCTTCAAACATCTTAGGATGTCTTGTCCCTCCTGGAGCCAGTGCCTCGCCCTTGATGAGGAAATGTCACTCAAAACTGTGTCGATGAAAGAAAGGGGTTCGTACTTGTATAGCGCTTTGAAAGGTACCATCTCGATGGACATGTGGTAAGTGGTATTGTAACAATAATCCCCTAGGTGCATCCATTTGACCCACGCCTATTGTTGTGCCAAAACGTAGTTCCAAAAGTAGCCTTCAAGTCACTTGTTCACAATCTCCGTTTGTTCGTTTGTCCGAGGGTGGTCACTAGTACTTGGCAAACATTTTGTTCCTGCCATTTGAAACAATTTTGTCTAGAAGATACTAATAAATTGTCCATCCCGATTGCTCACAATGTTTTGGGGTACGAAAAACTTATTTGAAAAACAAATCGGCTACCTGTGCAACCTGAAAATCTGAGGGGATGGTGAAGAAATGTGCTTACCTTGTCAGTCTATCCACCACCACAAAGATACAATCTGTTCCGTTCACTTTGGGAAGTTCAGTAATGAAGTCCATTGAGAGGCTTTCCCACTTCTCTTCTAGAATAGGCAGAGGTTGCAGTAACTTGACGGTTAGAGTATGTTTGGATTTGTTTTGCTAGTAGACCACACACTCTCTTACATACTGTAGTACGTCTCCTTTAAGACCTTTCCATGAAAACTTCTCCTTGAGACGTCTGTAAGTTTTGAGAAAGCCTGGGTAGCTCGCCAAGGGTGAATCGTGTACCTCCTTCAAGATTTTCTGTTTCAGTTTGGATTCCGACATTAAGTATATTAGATTCTTATAGTAAATGATGTCATCCACCATTTTGTATCGATCATCCTGGGTGTGGCCATCCATTAGCTCATAGGCAAATGTGTTTTTGGAATATTCCACCAACAAATGTGCTTTCTAGTCAGTTGAAATCTGGGTCAGTAAGTAGATGGCGAGCTTCTTGGACAAAGCATCTGCAACCACATTATTCTTTCCCTTCACATATTCAATGTCAAAATCAAAAGCCTGAACCTTGCTTACCCATTTTTGTTGCCTTTCATTCAAGTCCCGTTGCTCCAAAAAATATCTCAAGCTATTGTGATCCATATGAACGACAAACTTGGCACCCACCAAATATTGCCGAAACTTGGTCAGTGCATGTACAATGGTCGACATCTCTTTGTCACAAATGAAATATAAGCATTCGGTTTGTGTAAGCTTCCGACTCTTATAGGCTATGCGGTGTCTATCTTGCATTAGTACCGCAACAATGCCTTCTCCGGATGCATCTTACTCCAAAATGAAAGGATGAGTGAAATCAGGTGAGGCGAGTATGGGACAAGTGCTCATTACTTCTTTCAATTTATCAAAAGTGAGTTGCACCTTTTCATTCCACTGGAAGGAGCCCTTTCTTGTCATATCTGTTAATGGTACATTGAGCTGAGAGAATCCCTTTACAAACCTCTAGTAGTAATTGCACAGTCGAAAAAATCCTCGTAACTTAGAGAGTGATTTTGGGGGAGGCGAATCAAGGATAGCCTGAATCTTCTCCTGATGAACCTGTACTCCATATTTACTGACAACGTGCCCCAGGTATAATATTTTTGTCATACCAAATTCACACTTGGATCGCTTGGTGAACAAGGATTGATCCTTCATGACTCTTAAGACTTCATTCAGATGCTTCAAGTGCTCTTCCCATTTCTTGTTATAAATAAGGATATCAAAAAATACCAGTAAGTACTTACGCAATTGTTTGTTGAAGATGCGATTCATGCATGACTGGAATGTAGCGGGTGCTTCATTAATCCGAATGGCATGACTAGGAACTCATAATGCCTGTAGTGACACGAAAGGCCGTCTTCTCCATGTCTTTTTCCCTCATGCGGATCTGATGGTATCCAGAATAGAGATCAGTTTTTGAGAAATAAAATGCACCATATAATTCATCCAACAACTCATTGATCCTCAGAATTGGATATCTATTCTTTATTGTCTTATTATTCAATGCACGGTAATCCTCACACATGCGCATTCTTTCATCCCTTTTAACCAATATCACTGATGACCCAAAAGGGCTAGAACTAGGACAGATCCATCCTTTCTCAAGTAGTTCCTGGATCATTTTTTCGATCTCATCTTTGAATTTCTTGGGATGGCGGTAGGGTGTGGTTATGATCGGCTTGGCGCTTACTTCCAACTCAATAGTATGTTCAAACCCTTAATGGGGAGGTATGGCAGGAGGAATATCTATAAAAATTTCATCATGATCACTCAAGATATTTTGGAGATCATTAATTTGGGGAGGTGTCTGTTGCCCTTCAATGGGGTCTGCTGTGACAAAACAGTACAACCCAAGCAATGTCATCATGTCGAAAAATTGCCTCCGTCCAATTTGTAGAAACTTCCTTTAGTCCTTCATTGACCATTCCGCAGAGAACAACCTTCTTCCCATCGATAACAAAAGTGAAGTCCATTCGTTTGAACCTTTGAGTGTATTCATCAAGCGTCTCCATCCATTGTATGACCAAATTAACCTCGATATCATCTAGGTCCACTATGAATAAATCCT
Organism: Cupressus sempervirens; assembly: GCA_028749045.1. Lineage (NCBI taxonomy): Eukaryota > Viridiplantae > Streptophyta > Pinopsida > Cupressales > Cupressaceae > Cupressus > Cupressus sempervirens. The sequence continues at coordinate 63,717,348 of CM053785.1, forward strand.
CTATCACCGTGTGATTCACCATTTTGATACTTAGCTGAGGAACAAGGTGTGTGCAGGGCAACATGGTACCTCCAACAACCTTAACTTGGAATCCCATGTGTGACTCAGTAGGCAGACCTCTTCGTTTCACTAGGGATGAGTTTATGAAGTTGAGAGTGGCCCTGCTATGGAGTATCGCCATGACTCTTTGTCCTTGAAGGGTTCCCCGTACACGAAACACCATACACCTCGAGCTCCCGGCTAAGGCGATAGTTCCTCTGCACTGTACTAATGCTGCAATTCTCTTCGTACGATTTAGACTAACCATTTTGGTATCTTCGTGGGAATGGTAGTCTTCGAAGGGTAGATCTTCTTGTTCGTCCTCATCATCGGACACAACTTCAATGTAGTGAATCTTTCCTTTCTAGAGGCATCTGTGCCCAGGTTCCCATAGTCCCTTGCAGTTGAAACATAGTTTCTAAATTCGGAGCTCCTGTTTGGTAGCTTCGTCCAACGACGACTTCCTCAGTGGAGGTTTATTGTTTGTCTTTCGAAAACATCGATGGTTTGGAATTTGAGTAACCTCGAGAGGATGATGCTGATGATGATGTCAGAAATGTCGGTGACCAAAATAGAGTTTCTAAAATTCCGCAATGTATTGGGCAACCGATCTAGTTTGCCTCAGCTGTGCCAAATCTTTGAAATTGAGTTCCTCATCTTTACCATCAAATCAATCTATTAGTCTCTCAGTGAATTCCGTATAGGTATTTATTTGATCACGCCCCACTATGATGGTGCCGTGATGCCACCACTCATGCGTTACTCCCTCCAAGTGTAAGGCCGCAAATTTAATTGCTTCTTTTGGCATGGGATTAAGCTGGAAGTAAGTATTCGCCTTCATTACCCATGCTTGCACAGATATGGATCCATATCTGTCAAATGGTGTAGAAACTTCCTTCAGTCCTTCATTGACCATTCCGCGGAGAACAACCTTCTTCCCATCGACAACAAAAGTGAAGTCCATTTGTTTGAACCTTTGAGTGTATTCATCAAGTGTCTCCATCCATTGTATGCCCAGAATAACCTCTATATCCTCTGTCTACTATGAATAAATCCTTTGTCACCATGTGATTCACCATTGTGATACTTAGCTGAGGAACAAGGTGTGTGTAGGGCAGCATGGTCCCTTTGGCAACCGTAACTTGGAATCCCATGTGACTCAGTAGGTAGACCTCTTCGTTTCACTAGGGATGAGTTTATGAAGTTGAGAGTGGCCCCGCTATCGAGCATCACAATGACTCTTTGTCCTCGAAGGGTTCCCTGTACACAAAACACCGTACACCTCGGGCTCCCAGCTAAGGCGATAGTTCATCTGCACCATACTAATGCTGCAATTCTCTCCGTACGGTTTAACCTAACCATTTTGGTATCTTCATGGGAATGGTTGTCTTCGGAGGGTAGATCTTTCTGTTCATCCTCATCATCGGACACAACTTCAATGTAGTGAATCTTTCCTTTCTAGAGGCATCTGTGCCTAGGTTCCTATAGTCCCTTGCAGTTGAAACATAGTTTCTAAATTCGGAGCTCCTGTCTGGTAGCTTCGTCCAACGACGACTTCCTCGACAGAGGTTTATCTTTGTCTTTCGAAAACACCGGTGGTTTAGAATGTGAGTAACCTCGAGAGGATGATGTCGATGATGATGCCATACTTCGTGCCTTCTTAATGGCCTCCGACAGGGTGGCAGGATTGAACCCTTTTACCCGCAGGATTGAACCCTTTTACCCAACCTTTCAGTGGTTCTATCAGTTCATCTATGAAGAGCACTATCTGTCTTCTTTCAGAAATGTCCGTGACCAAAACAAAGAGTTTTTGAAATTCTGCAATGTACTGGTCAACTGATCCAGTTTGCCTCAGCTGTGCCAAATCTTTGAAATTGAGTTCCTCATCTTTACCATCAAATCGATCTATTAGTCTCTTAGTGAATTCCGTATAGGTATTTATTTGATAATGCCCCAACGTGATGGTGCCATGATGCTACCATTCATGTGCTACTCCCTCCAAGTGCAAGGCCGCAAATTTAATTGCTTCTTCTGGCATGGGATTAAGCTGGAAGTAAGTATCCGCCTTCATTACCCATGCTTGCGCAGATATGGATCCATATCTGTCAAATGGTGACAGATTTACTTTACTCAACTTCCTCCTGAGATCATTGTTAAAATATTCTCTATTTCCGCCTCCCAAATATCTCATACTTAGATTTGCGTAATCTTTGTAGGATATATCTTCCTCCAAATTTGTATTCTTCCAGTCTTCTCTTAGTTGTTCTTGCATTTCTTCAAAGGTCGGCTGCTTCCCTCCATGTGGTGCCTCTATTTGTGGGGGAAAAGACAGAATGGAAGGTTGAGAGTGCTAGATGAGGGTTTGCTTTACCCGACACCGAGTCTGTGTTGTGACCATTTTGTTCATCGGATATTTAATTGTCTGCCAACTTGAGAGTTTCTTCCATGAGTCGTTGAGTATCATTGATCTGTGCCTGATTCCTCACAAGTTCTCTCAGTAGTGCCATACGTTCGGCAATTGTTGGTTTCGGTTCTGCAACCATTCTATCAACAGAATGGGTTCTTCTTCTCTTCCAGCTATAAACTCTCATTCACTGTCCACAGGTTAGCAAGATCAAAGCTTTGATACCACTATGATGTTCTTGACCTCCGGAGACTGGTTGGATGCCCCTGAAGGCCAGTACCATACAGTATGTAGGATGTAAGACAATGACTAGGTTGGAGTCTGTATGGCGGGAGGGAGATGTTGGCACCGTACGGTGACAGTAAATACACAATAGCAAGGCTGTACAATATGCACTATATGGCTGTACGGTAGATTGAATGTAAGGGCCGTATGCTATGATGTCTGTACGGTTGGTTGTATGCAAAGGCTGTACGGTATAGTGAAGGTGAATGATGCACAAAGAGCAAAATGAAGGCCATACGGTGTAGGGAGAGAAGTTGTCCCACAGAGAGCAATTAGGCCATATAGTAGGTAATCTAGCCACGGGAAGATGGACTTCGTACTGAATGAAGTGGATGGTGTACGGATAGAGAGGAAATGCTCAGACATGCAATAAACTTAGAGATTCGAATTCAACAGCCAAACAAGAAAATGAGATCGAACACAAATAATCCTTCAAATTAATATTTGCCAAAAGATGGTGCTTCGATTTGCGAGATCCGAGCGAAGTATTACAGGTGATGGAATAGGGTGAGGGTTGAATCCCAATGTAACCTATAATAACCAAATAGGGAAGGTCTTTCACTTCCGAAATGATGAACAATAGAGAACCCCAATGAGAATTCACAATATAAAGAAATAATCCCGAATGCATCCCTAATGACTACCTACAAGCTGTGCTTAAATACCTGTCGAGGAAACTTTTCCGAGGGTGTACAAAGATAGCTGATGGCTTCACATATCTACGGAAACAAAACAAAAATGGGTCCGAGATATACTAAATCAATCGGCCCATTAATAATAGTTTGGTTTATAATTTATTTTATGACAAGAACATTACAGATGACCTTGTCTTTGGATCGCCAGAGATTCAGACTCAACAACTTGGAGTTTGTGATGCATGCCAGGTTTAGAAGCAACATCGCACAACTATCACTATTGGCGATTCATGACGAGCTTCTCAGGAACTTTAGCTTGTTCATGCCAATATGTGTGGCCCTATGGCCACTCCTATTCTTGAGTCTAGGTATTTTCTGTTGTTTGTTGATGATTTCAGTAGAAAAATGTGGTTGTATTTTCTTAAAAAGAAATCCGATGCATTTCCTGTATTTCAGAAGTTTAACCTTTAGTTGAAAAAGAGTCTGGGAAATCTATTATTACTCTTAGATTAGACAATGGGGGGGGGGGAATTTTGTTCTAATGATTTCTCTAGATTTTTCGATACTCATGGCATCAAACGCCAGTTAACCACACCCCACACACCATAATAGAACATTGTAATTGAATGTCAGAACAAAATAATGACCGAGATGGCTCAATCCATGCTCAAACACGGACATTTTCCGAAGAAGTTTTGGGCAGAAGAAGTCAACACTGTAGTTTAGCTTTTGAACCGGTCACCCATAGTGGCAGTTAGGTAAAACTTTGGAAGAGGCCTGGTTAGGTCACAATCCCAAAATCAGTCACTTTAAGGTTTTTGGCTCTCTTGCTTTTGTTTGGATCTCGGATGTGTCACGCACCAAGGTGGATGCCAAGAGTCAAAAACTCATGCTCGCCGGATACAATAGTCTTCACAAAGACTACCACTTGATCGACATTGAGACATCTCGTCTCATCTATAGTCATGATGTCGTCTTTGATGAGCAATGAGGACCTTTCATGCCTATTTTATCCTGTTCATAATCCAACAGACTAGGCTATGAAGGCTCATGATTTGGGAGTTAGGCTTCCATTAGGTCCACCTAACGGGAGGGCTCTAGTTATACCAGTGATACCTATACAAAGACCTCTAGCTTCTCCTGTAGGATCTTCTCGATTTGTAGATGCTTCACCCGAGTTTGATCTAGATTCTTTTGATGGGGAACCTGATCACCAAGCATCTCCTGATACTAATGTTGGTCATTCTCCTCTCCGGCCTTAGTGTTGGATTAAGACGCTTGCCGATGTTTGTGATGATGAGCTCATTGATGGGAGAACTGCTTGGAAAAAGAGCAAACGTTCAAAGCCTGTTAACTTTGCTCTCATGGCCAACATTCATAGTGTGTTTGAACCTCAAACATATTCCAAGGCTAAAGGAATCCCAGAGTGGGAACAATCTATGACATCTGAACACTAGAGCCTGCTAAAGAATAACACTTGGGTCCTTTTTGATCTTCCACCAGGGAAGATACCCATTGGTTGCAAATGAGTTTATAAAATCAAATACAAATCTGATGGTACTTTGGACAAGTACAAAGCTCGTTTAGTTGCAAAGGGCTTTTCTCAGCGTCAAGGCATTGATTATGAGGAGAGAGTTATTGATGAGTCAAAAATTCATTCCTAACCGTTGAACAAGTGGAAATAAGGTACACGTTACTTATATTCAGCACTTGTTTATTGCCAAAACATATTTTATTCAAAACAAAAAGAATAGCATAAATGTTTTGTGTATTACACACTGAGATAGAGAATTGATATTTAGAAAGTGTAATGAAATGAAAAGGCTGAATGTAAATGTTCTCCCACACAAGCTATGAGAGTAGTTTTCACTACAAAGAATGTTCCTATCCTATGCAAGTGAAAGTACATAAAGAAATGAAATGCCAGAGCATAAGGATCATAAGGAGCCAGTCATTGCTTGGTTATGACTGGCTGGTCGCTTGCTTGTATTCTGGTTCATGCACTGTCTCCTGCTTTTCAAGATCTAGGATCCTGCAATGTAAGGAGAAGAATCTCTAAGCAATGCTAGCTCACCTCCCGTCATATACAAAGGTACTTCATTCTTTTATGTCCGTACTTGCGTAGAACGGATCAAGGAATCAGATTCAAGAGCATTTGTCAATAGTGGTGTTTTCAGTTTTCATGCACTGATAGATGGTTTTATTTCATAGAGATATCTAACTGAGCAAAAGAAAATGAAAGTATCTGGATAAGGCTAAAGTATTTCAGCAAGATGAACACACATTTCAGATTTCATCTTCGAGCATGGAAGCCAAAGAAATAGTGCATTCCAGCATGCCCCAAAAGATTGTTTATTGGCAAGGAGGAATCTGTTATCAAAGTAAATGTTTCGGTAGTCTTCCATGGTGAAAGAATTTTCCAGATGACCCTAACAGGAATTCAAGCCAGTGAGCATATAACAGAGAAGCAGAGTAATGCTGAATACTAAGAAACAATGGATGAATTCAAAAGATAGGAAAATAGTGCAGCTGCTGTATGGGTTAGTAGTCATCAAACTCTAGTAATGTCAACTACCAATTTTACAGAAGTGGAATTGTTGCTCTGTTAAGAAAAGAAAAAGAAAAAAACAAAAAACCACTTCCATTAGAAGGTGGCAATACAGATTTCATGGTATTCTTCTGAGTTTTCACAGCTAGATCTGCAAAATCAATATGATGATCACAAATCATGAGTACGGTCAAATGACAAGCTGGAGAGTATAGAACAATGAAATATACAACTCTATAAGAAATCAGTTCGTTATTTCCAAAAGCCCCAATTGCTTTTCCATAGTGGCGGTTTTCCAACAGATGTTTCAGAATGGAGACAAGAAATCCTGTAAGTCATCTTCAAATGGAAGTAATAAAAGAGCAGACTCCAGAAATCATGACATGGGAAAGGACTCTAAGGTGGCATGTGAAGGTACCCATAATAGCGGCTGTAAACAACCCTAAAAAATTAAAGTGATAGCTACATTTTGAGTCTTCAAAAAACTCCCAAGATTTCTTACTAATGGCGGCTCAATTAGAGAGAAATATATGGAAAAGAGAGAAATATGTTTTATGCCAAGTAACAACAAGAATTTCCAACCAGAATTTATAAGTTATTCATACTTAGAGTTGCAAAATCATTTAACCAGTCACAGTGTTGGCTCAGCAAAAAGATAAAGTCACGACACCAGGAGGGTTTACGGCATCAGCAAAAAGACCAATTCACGACACCAGGAGGGTTTATGGCATCAGCAAACTGGCCTCTAAAGTGGCGTTGAGAATGCCCAGAAATCAGACACGTGAAGCTCCAGCAAAGAGTGAAATAATTTTAGTAAACTCCAGCTCAAAGATCATGTCTGCAAAGAAGAAAATCCCAAGAATGGTATCATATTTCCAGCAAAAAGACCCAGGCGCGGCTATAAAAGTACTCCAGAATGGCATAAAAGATGCAGCAAACTAGGCAGAAAATCGAATATAATGAAGGCTAGAAGTTTCTCCATCATTGGTGGCAAGGGTTTTCTCAAATCCTATTCTTCTTTCTCTCATGTATAGACAAGAATGAAATGAAATAATGTGTTTTGGCTTTACCTTTGCCTTAATCATATTACGTTTAATTTCATAGTGATTTCGGGTCCACTTCTATAAGTTGGAAAATAACATTGTTGTTTCCTTTAAAATGGCAATATATGAATTTTATCATTTAAGTTATATTATCATTTTAATAAATTTGTTGTATGTCTAAAATTGTAATTATTATTATTTAATTGGTGCTTTATGAACCAATTAACTAATAATAAATTTTAAATTCAACAAAATAATGATTAAAAGGTAGCTTATGTCATTATATAGGTGGTATGGTATAATTGCCAAGTGTCCTAGTTGTCATTCTAAGACTTGTAGTCTTAGGGGTGACTTGTGAGCTATTTTAGGAGTGAGTTTTGCAGATCTTGGAGTTTTATGTGACTTGTCAGCATGCGACTATTGTAGAGTAACAGTTTGACATTAATTGGGGGTCTTTTGGAGTGGTTAAAAGGCCTATTTTTAGGGGTTTGATTCTATCCGATCTACACTTCCTATATTTATGAGTATGTTGTTGAGTTTGGAAGTTGATATATACTTCTCATTTTTGAAGGTAAGTGGGGTTCTCCCTTATGCAATTTTTAGTTCTTAATGATTTTCTTGGTCCTTTGAGCAGAATTTCTACATGATTTTGTAATTTCGTTGGTGATATTTGGAAGCTACCTTGGAGAGGATTTTGGCACATTTTTATCATTTTGTTATTTTGCAGAGTTGTTCTAGTATGATTTGATCTAACGGTTTGTGAAAGCTTCATTTTCCTTTCAGTTTTGTCTCACTTTTGTACCTATTCTGTGATAAATGTATGACACAGGTTGCAGGTTGTGTAAAGCAAATGTAGTGTGTTCTCCATCGTGAAAAGTTTCTTTTCCTTTATTGAGCAAATAGCCATTTCAGGCTTTCTACAAAATTTTTATGTGCATGCAGGTGTTAGGGAAGTTTTGTGAATTTGAAAATTGTTTCATGGTTTTCAAGTGTAAAAGCTCTTTGAATATCCTTGATTTGAACTTTAGGTGCGTCGCCATAGGTTTAGTTTTTGTTTTCCTTTATCTTTCTATTTCTTTCCCTCGTAAGTTTTTTCAAGTTTTAAGTGAAGCATCTGATAGGAACCGGCCTAGAACTCGGAGGTTCGATCAAGTCATTAGTCACCCACGCTTTTGATTGATCCCATGTTGCTCCAAAATGCTAAAGTTTCAGGACCTTGGCATTAGGGTGCAAATTTTGGAGTTAACAAAGACCGTTGCTCCTACTGCAAAGATGAGCACCATCAAATTAGTCCTAGCCATGCCAACTAAGTTTGGTTGGAAGGTCCATCAGATGGACGTCAAGAGTGTTTTCCTGAATGGTGATCTGCTATTGGTTTCAAGTTTGTCAGACGGGAACATCAAGTTCTCAGATTAATGAAAGCTCTCTGTGGCTTGAAGCAGGCCCCTTGAGCATGGTACATAAAAATTGATAAGTACCTTAGTGATCAAGGCTTGAAGAGGAGTTCTTTAGACTCAAATTTGTATATTAAGACTATTGACAATGACATCATCCTTCTGGGTATTTATGTGGATGATTTGATCATCATTGGCAGTTCAACATTTTTGATTTAGGGAATCAAACAAAATTTATGCCAGTGTTTTGATATGGCTGACCTTGGGCTCATGCATTATTGCCTACAATCTTTTGGTATTTTCATCTCTCTGTCCAAATATGCCGGGGCTCTGTTAGACAAATTCCTTTTGCAGGATTGCAAGCTTGCATCTACACCCATGGGGAAAGGTCTCAAGTTATCAGCCAAGTCCGATTCTCCTCCCGTTGATGATACTACATACAAGCAACTAGTAGGCAGCCTCATCTACCTCTCTGCTCTAGGCTTGACATTAGCTTCGCAGTTAGCCACATCTCACGCTGTATGACAACGCTTGAGGCTGATCATTGGATGACAACAAAGCGTGTTCTTCGTTATGTAAAGGGCACTTCAGAGTATGGACTTCTTTACTATCAATGTTTTAATCCTAGACTCAATGGGATTACAGATTTAGATTGGGTAGGCTTCGTTGACGATAAAAAGTCAACTTTTGGATATGTGTTCAGTTTGGGATCTGGTGCAATCACATGGACCAATAAGAAGCAGCAAGCAGTTTCTCTCTCCTCTACAGAGGCCGAATACAAAGGGACTATTAAGGCATGATGTGAAGCTGTTTGGCTTTGCTGGATGCTTTGGGATATGCACATGTCACCAGGAAGACTAACTACTCTGTTTGTTGATAACGAAGGTGTTATCAAGTTAGGTCGAAATTCAGTCTTCCATGAACGAATCAAGCATGTGGATGTTCACTGTCACTGCATACGACAGTTGGTTGAAGATGGGACAATAGATTTGCAGTATGTTCCTACCATAAATCAGTCTGCAGACATTCTCACCAAGCCTCTTGGTCCTGATAAGTTTGTCAAATTTAGAGGACAGCTTGGTGTTGTGGATAGATTAACCATTAAGGGAGGGTATTATGATAATTGATAAATGTCTTTTATTAGTTAATGGTAATATAATTGTAATCTATTGTAAATATTAGAATATTTCTAATATTTAGTTAGCTGTAGTTATTTGTTAGCTTTTTTAGCTAGAATAAAATGTTTCTATTTTTTACGATTGTTTCCTAAGGAAACATTGGTTTATTCTTTTGTATATATAGACCTCTCGGTCTCTGTTAATAACAAGCAAATATTTTCTAGTTACTTCGTAATAGTGCTATTACATTTGTAGCGAATAAATACCTTAATTTGGTATTAGAGCAAGTTTGAATGTCTGGGATTTGGCAACCTATGCTAGGCAACGTTAACCTATTGCCTTTATTATCAAGTTTGCTAGACAAGGAAGTCAGATTGGCAGTATGCTAGATCCTTGAATATAAATCATGATAAACACCAGTCCAATGGAATACACCATTAGGCTCTATCGTCAAGTCACGATGATGAAATATATATCACATTGAGTTTGGGAAAGTGGTGGATAGTGGTATTGACAAATTATTATAATACTACACACATTGTCAATGTGTCTCTGAAATTGAATGAAGACATGTATTTGTGTTTTAGTAAACATGGTTGAAGTTTTGTTTGGTTTCATTGATTCTGATGGAGAATACAAGTGTTTTTCTTTCATTGCCCACTATTGAACGAAATATAAATTGATTCCTCCCAACATGTCACTGAAGACTTACCAATTAGGTTATTATTGCTATCGGGAATGAAGGATCTCACTAGAGCCGAGTGTTTTCTCGTCAGGGTCTGTAAATAAATATCATCTTCAAGGGGCAGTTATGTATACAACTGGTTGACAATATTCACCGAAAAATATCTATTGGGTTTTACAAACATTCTTATCATCGGTAATAATATTGTTATTTGTTCCTTGAAACCTGAACTCAACACCTATTATATGTTGTGGTGGTTTGATCAAAATTTGAAAAGCTACGATGGATAGAAATTGTTGTTTGGTGCAGCAAATTGGATAGTTCAGTTTGTGATTGATTTCAGAGAAGGCAATTTCTAGTGAATCGCATTAAGGAATATGTGTTAAGTCTGAGACTGTCGTGGCAATCTTATTAGCAAACGCATATCAGGCATTATTATTATTATGATTGTTACAATGTGAGGGGAGCTTAGCAAATCAGCATCCTACATCAATTATACCAGCATTGCAAGGTATATAGTCAGACAGAAGTGAGTCAGAGACGTACAGAGTTGCTTAAGTTTGGATCTCTGATTCTCTCCACACCAAGTGTAGGTGTTGTCTTTATCTGGTCTCAGAATCACAGGATTGCTATAAGTTCCGAGAACAACACAGAATCTTTCTTCTTAGGAGTACCTGTCAGATTTATTTTTCCATGAATGAAAAGACAGTTGATATTATTTGGAGAGTCACTACATTTAACACACTGTTTTGAGTTTGATATTTTGATCTTAATAATATTGGAGACAAAGAAAGGGTTTGAAGACTTCATGGCATATATTTTACCAGCAGTAATGAATTCATTGCTTCCATCACCTACAGTGTGGAATTGCGCAAACCACATATTTTCTTGGAGCTAATGGTGTTGATCCTAGTATTCTATTGTTTCATGTAACAACAGGAAAACTATCAATGCAATCATACACATACTAAGGAATAGTTGTTGGGCATGGCTCATATTATTTGGCAGAGATACCATTGTTCAAACTTGACTCTTGCATTGCTGACTCAAATCTGTATCATCCAAGCTATCTGAGGTAGCTTTGCATTAGAGTGTGGAAATCAAGTAGAATGGTTCATTAGAGCTTGTGTTGAAATTTTGGCGCTGGATTGAATGTGGAATTTTGTCTGAATCGGTGAGTGATGTTTGAAGATGCCATATTAGAATCTAAATTAAGTTGACTTCACTAAAGAAATGCTTTTACAAAAGCAAACATATAATTGGTTGGTAGAGAGACATTGAACTGGGATGTTGGAGATATTGACTAATTGGGTTGTTGTTTATCGTTTGGCAAATTCTTAGATTTCCAGTTATGTAAGATGAGCTTGAGTTCAGAAAATTTAATATATTTCCAAAAGCAAACATATAATTGGTTGGTAGAGAGACATTGAACTGGGATGTTGGAGATTTTGACTAATTGGGTTGTTTATCGTTTGGCAAATTCTTAGATTTCCAGTTATGTAAGATGAGCTTGAGTTCAGAAAATTTAATATATTTCCAATCTGCAAAAGAAACATGGTCTTGACAAAATTAAGGATGACCATTCAATTTCCTTCTCTATTTGGGCTGAAGATAAACTTCCTTTGTTACTTGAAGTAACCATCAACAAATGGAAATTAGAGATTGAGTTTCTGAACATAATCTTCAATGTCAACAGGCAACTTATTGGCACAAGATACTCAGAATTAGGCATTAAATGGACTTTGCTCATGATTAGAGGGTCTTCATCCTAAAACAAGTATAATAGTGAGATCTATCTTTAAGATTTTGAAGCAAGGTGACACATTCTACAAAGGGTAGAAATACCAAGTGGTACTTCAAAGAAGGAGTACTTAATAGCTTGGACAAAGAACTTTCTAGGAGTACATTTGACCCAAAATTGGTTACAGTGCAGGAATTGACATTCTCACTAGTGATCCATTAGGAAGTATGTTAATGAGCATCTTGAGATAAGTATTGTTGGTTATTACCTCTTGATACTATTTTTATTTGCATATCATAGTCAATCTCTTAACTATATCCATGCATGTAACATAAGAGTTATTTGCTTTATAGAGGGAGCATATAGAGGACATGTTTCAGTTGACTTTTGAGTACCATGTTGAGATGGACACTGATCAAGAAACTGTAGTAGTCAGAGGACCATGATTTATGAGATGAAGTTCCATATGTGCAGATTAAAAGGTCTGTATGCGAATGCCTAAACCGTAGATGGATACTTGGAATACTATTCATTCAGAGTACATTATTACTAAAGATCTGACAACCGATATTTTCTCCAAGCCTTCTGCCAAAGTGAAGTTTGTACATTATTGAAGACAAGCTTGAAGTAATGAATTGGGGAGGAGGGGGTGGCGGCAAATGGGGAAAGCTATATAAATATAGAGAAATTTAAAAATATGCATTAAAATTTGCAAATATCAATGTCATTCAAATGAAACTAAGCACAAAGCATGTCATCTAAACATTATAGAACCGTAACCTACACCATTTGAATGCCATCTATGAATTAATAACTGATTTAGTACTCAATAATAGAATATATATTAGAATTTAACTCTAGTCTATTATGCATTCATAAAGCAGTTTCAATTGTCAATATGTGAACTAAAATATAAGTTTAACAGTGAACAATATCATAGAAATCTGGAAATCTAAATATGCCCAAAGGCTAGAGGGCTGCCATAAAGTTTTATCATCATGTTCAAGTTCAACTTTAGAGTGCCATAAATATATTTCAGTTCTATTTTTGATGTATCTCAATTTTAAAGTGTGTTTTAACTATACATGTTTTATATTTGTTAATAACAGCTGAGCAGATTACCTATCATAAATTTCCAGTGAAGCCCTTTTAGAAATGTAGATTACCCGTTTTCAAAACTTGGTGTTTTTAGGCAGCGACTTGTCTCTGCGTTACATAGAAAAATACATGTGCACTCTTTAAACAAAACAGACTTAGAGAACTTTATCAGAATGTAGATTTAAATGATTTATTCGAATTTAACTGTATAATCGAGTTAATGTTAATTGAGTTGAATTTTATAAGTAATCTCTAACCAGATATAATGGTGATGGTTCATTTTAGCTTAGTGTTATCCCAGCGCGGTGGTGTGTCGGTGCGGGGGGACATTAGGACGAGTTTCGGGTGCAGGAAAAAAAGAGCCTCAATATGGGGACAGCAGGGGTGTGGTGGTAGGGTGTGGCGACAGGGTGCGGAGGCCGGGGCGGGGTGGGGGGGGGAGAGGTGGTTGCATAGTATATATATAATATTTATGACTGAAAATGCTAATTATGAAATGATACTTCAATATATTATATAACATACCAAATATAGTTTAATAGAGAAAATTGAAATGTGATTCACAAACCATAAGTTAAAACTTGAAACTTGAAACTTCATAATCATTACCAATGACCATTTAACAAATTATCTCAGTTTAAGATGCAAGATTCAAAATTTATTGTTCAAATATGAATATCATATATGATATATCATAAAGATGCTCATGACGACAATGAGCCGAGTAACATGAAACAGTGAAATGAAATAATGTATCATAGCCATATCAAAGTGAGTACAATCAACAAAATGACAAAATGTCAATAATGAGAATGGAATCATCCCAAGTGCTTTCTAAGCATGCATAAAAAACAAATTAAAAAAGAAAAGAAAAAATTACTTTTTAAATTTTTTTTTAGGCCATTCAGCCGGCCGCACTTCGCGAGCACCCCGCAAGCACCCTGGGAGCACCCTCGCACCCATGATGCACCCTCTCACCTGCAAACCACCTGGGTGCTCGACCGGTGCGGCCGAGGTGCGGTAGCGTATTTTCGGCCAGGGGGAGTACTCGTGTGCGGGTGCATGCACTTGCACCAGGTGCGTACGCGCACTGGGTGCTTCGGGTTTTTGACCCAGGTGCACGCACCCGGGTTACACTGTTTTAACTCTAAATAGGTGGTCAGTTTGATCTCAATCAAGTAATTTTCTGTGATCTATCTCTACCAGAACCCATTTCTCATGATCATGAATGTTCACTTGGACTCTTGTGAACCACTCAAGAAATATTAGATTTGGGTCGATTGAGACTGACTGAAAAAGTACACAGTTGAACTTGATACATCATGATGTAAATTTTAATTTTACGAATCCAATTATTTTGTTCTTTAAGTTGTAAATGTAAAAAAACTTATATAACAAAGCAAAATGGCATCTGTAGATGCAAAGGAAAGCACAAAACCTTTTTAGAAGCACAAAAGTGCATCCATCAGAACTACTTGGAAGAAGGTTCTCAAATAAAAAAGAAAATAAATCTACAGAAGATTTTCCGAGACAATTGGTCAATATTTGCATCCTTTTGCATTGTTTATATGAAAATGAAAATAGTGACAAGAAGGAAACATTTGTATTCTTCAAAGAAAATTAATTACAAATAAGGAGCTAAATTTTATTAAGATAGGTGGTGAAGAGTTGCCAAAATTTAAGGGTTGTTTTTCTTTTCTATCACATTGTTTTGTAAAATTACTGTTTTCATTTTTTAAAACTGCCATAATTAGTGTGTCGCAATTACATTGATAATGTTTCCTTGCCATTACTGTTACTACCTTATTATTATCAGAAATAATTACCTTGAAATGAATAGTACACAGATATTATCAGAACTAATACAGGAAATTACAGTGATGATTACTTAATAATGTTGCTGTACAGTGTAGTGGGAATCTTACATAATTATGTAAATAGAGGAATAACTCGTTTACATAACTTACTGAATCTTATTGTTTATTGATTGATCATGTCTCTGTTTCATTAAGTATAAGAAAAAGTTAAAAACAGCTCCCATGTTCTTGGCTTTAGCTACAAAGAAAACTTTTGTGATTTTATTTATGTATTTGTATACTAAGTGCAGGTTTGCATTCTATAAATGGTACCTTAAGGCTTAAAGAACAGAAGTTTTCCTTCCCTGCAGGCTGTAAGTGCATAAACCTTGCTGTTTTTCGTTGCAGGCTGCAAATGTGTTGACCACTCATGCCTTTTTGTGGCACTTATATGACTTTTACATCCAAGTTCTGGAAACTACATGCAAACAGAATGGGAAATATACCATGCAAAATCACATATACAATTCGCAGGCTGAAAATTATTAAATTGTGAGTAAAGTAGATGATTTTTCTCTTCTGACTTCCCCCTATTTTAAGAGCATCCTCATGCCAAAATCTTGTGGAAAATTGTAAGTCAAATATTTTGCTAAAAAATGTGATTTAATGGGGCGAAAATGACAATTCTGGCAATTGCTGATTTTTGTGATTCATCACATTTTTTTTTGTGATTTCTGCTTAGGTGTTCCTCATGCACATATACCTATCTTGTAGTTCCTCCCAATAGGTGTGGCTTCATGCAGCTCTTTGCATACCAATATATGACATGAACCCTCTTCCTTGTCAAGCTCTATTAACTTTTCAAGAATGCAAATATTTCATTCATTTCATTCTAATTGATGATATAATGAAATGATCTTCAATGGACCATAGTTGTTAGATTGCATTGATAGTGCATTCCCATATTACAGTGAAAGGCTATATGGTGGTTGCACAACTAAGGACAATTACCTCATGTGAGGGACACTGTAACCACAGCATGGAAATTGCTCCAAAATGTCGTCCAACATGATGATGACCCAAATCTAAATTTGTGGGTTCCTCCTAGACTTTCAACGGTGCATTTGGAAAAGTCATTTTTATTATCTACAAAAATGAGAGCAGGGCTGCCTGATCTTCACTCTTTGTTGTCATGAAGTTCCAATAATACTTTGGGCCTGTTTGGGACACATGAGGACACAACTTACAACTAATTCCAATTTTTGCACACACTCATGGTGGCTGATGGTGAATCTTCATCAAGATGTCTTGGGTACTGCGAATCCATAAAGCACAAGGTCTGACAATTAATAGAACAATTAGAGACATTGGAAACATAGACTTGTCAGGGTCCTATATTCACAGCAGTGTCAACACTTTTGAAGATTTTCTTATGTATGCTTCTTCCTGCAATTCTGATTCCTATGGTTTTCAAGCATGCAAAACAGTATGTACGTAATCCCAAGGCAGCAGAAGCAAGTGGTATCTGAAGGAGATCTCAGCACAAAATCCATAAAAATCTGTTTGGTTACAAAATTATGTAATGTAGAAAGTTGATCTGTCAACATTAAGGGGAATTGGGTAATTTTATGTCTCCTCTCTTCTCAAAATTATTGACGTGCCTTTGAACCTCAGGATGCAATTGCTAGCGATAACAGAATAATTTAAGCATAGTTCTTGGCAAGGAGATCTATTTACAAGTGCAATACAGCTTAACATCTTTATATAGCTGCAATGAAATGAAAATTCCGATCTTAGTTTTATTCAATGTTGCATTTGAAGGATTACAGTTTGCAAGGTGCTCATATTTGATATATCTATCAAATTCACTGTGTTGTTTGCACAATTAATATATCAATTATATATTTATATGATATATAAATAAACAGTACCTTTATATCATGTACTCTTGTCATCTTGTATTGTCTTATCTCACCATTATTGTACTTCTAACTATAAGCCAGTGCATCTGTTTCCATCAAATAACGTAGATGTTATGCATCCAATAGTTATTTGATCTTTAGCCTTGCAAATTTAGTGCAACTATATCATGCTAGTTTTTTCTGAAGTGCCTTATGGTTTCTGCTGCAGGCATTTGCAGAGTTTGAGAAGAGTAAAGCATCAGAAAGCACTGAAAACTATAACATATTCAATGTGAAAATAGATCCAGCACAAAAGCAGGAGGGCACACTGAAAGCTTCTGCATCTGAATACAACATATTCAATGTCAAAAAAGATCAATCACAACAGCAGGACCACAGACCTGAAGGTTCTAAGTTGAGTAACATTGAAAATTATGACATATTCAATGTCAAGAAAGATCCAGGGCAAAAGCAAGAGGACACATCAAGAGCTTTTCACTTTGCTAACACTGAAAATTACGATGTTTTCAATGTCAAACGAGAGCCAGGCTATAAAGATTCCCAATCAAAATCTCGTTACGCTTGAAATTTAAGCTCACACGTTATTCATGTGGCAGAGTGTTATAATTGTTTCTTTTCAATTAGCATTGTGATCTTCAACGCTGCTCAAACATTAAGGCCAGGAGAAGATGAAAGGAATTTCAACATGTAATATTCATGAGTAACTTGAGACTTCTTGGGAAGCTCGTAGTGATTTTCAAAATACAAAAGATTTATGTAGATTTTTTGATAGTGCATCGAAGTTAATGTTACTGAAATGCTGATGTTGGACGCGGTTACATAATTGATTTAAGGACTTATCCTACCATGTTGAAGATTCAACAAAAATAACTGGGCAGCTTTATTTTCTTTACAAGTTATCTTTGGAATCATAATGCTGATTATTAGAGTAATTTTGGTTTAATTCTTTAGATCAGGGCCCTTCTTCCCTGAAGGGACTGTGGAAATGGGATAAGAACAAGTAAAGGTGCAAAATGGGTAGAAAAAAGAAGGGAAGTATGGACAACGATTCAATCCCTATTTTCTTTGCAAATCATTTGATTCTTGTTTGTACTGCAAGAAACCTTAGCTCTTGGAAACGTTGAAACGACTTTTCTTGTTTATTCTGAATGGGGATTAGATGTGTACCTGTGAATGTTCCCTTTATCTACTTATAATTTAAAGGGCTAGTACATACCTTGGATTATTCTGAGTGGGGATTTGCTTGTTCCCTTATATGTTCTTCCAACTCAAAGGGCCAGTGTACCCAAGTTATATATACTGTATGCTTGTGCTTTAGGGAAGTAAGCCATGTAAATAAAAACTTTCCTTTTACCTTCGATTTTAATAGACTTAATCCAAACGAATGGTGCGTTGAATTTTAAATTTTATTTGCCATAGCTGAAGTTAGAATTAGAGTAAATGTTTAATTATTTATGAGGTGAAGTTTTACATATTGTTATTATACTATTATATCTTTTAATCGTTTACAATATATGTCATTTTTCATGAATAGCAGTTTACATGTTTGGAACATGTATTTTCTTCAAACAATGTAAAGTGATTTTTGTGTGCATGAAAAAAGGTATTCTACATTTAATTTAGAATTTTAAAAGGAACGATAAAATAGCTAATACAATTAAACTGATAAAATAGCCACTTCAATTAAACTGATAAAATATCTAATGCAGTTAAACCTTCGATTAATTGAGATGGAGTTAAAAAGAATCTTCAGATATGTGAAGAGTACCTTAGAGTATTGTGTGTTATTGTGGTAATTTTAGAGGAGATGATTTTTTTTTTTGATATTTGTGGGTATGCGGATTCAAATGAGGCAGGATATTGATTGTAGAAGATCCATTAGTGCTTATGTGTTTATATTATTTGGTGATGTAGTCAATTGGATCACTAGGTGACATGCTATGGTTTTAGTGTCCACTAATAAAGCTGAGTACATGGAAACTATTCATGCTTGTAAATAAGTTATCTGGATTAAGATACTATGTTTTAATACTGAAATAAAACAAGGTGTAGTAACAATTTATTATGATAGTCAGAGTGATTTGTGTAGAGAACCTGACTTTTCAAACCAACACCAAGCACATTGATGTTCAATACATTTTGTCAGAGATTTGATCAAGGATAGTAGGGTGAAGTTGGTCAAGGAAGAGACTTTGACAAATGTTGTCGATTCATTAACAAATGTTGTGATCACAAACAAAGATAAAGATGATGGTATATATTTCTTTTGGCGTTAAAGTGTGGGAAATACTTTTCTATCTACCAAGGGAGTCTGATGCAAGAGCATCTTGCATAGGAAAATTAAATTTAAAAAAAAAAAAAGAGAGAGAGAGAAAAGAAAAAAGAAAAAAAAATTGTGGAGGAGAGAGAAAGTGATGAAAATGGAAGGAAAATAATAAAAAATAGAAAATTAGTAAAAATGGAGAAAAGAGGAATTTCTATTTTCAAGGTGCATGGGTGGTATAAATAGAAAATAATAAAAATAGTTGTCATTCTATTAATCGAGGTGTGTAGGTGGCATTTTAGAAGTTTGTGGAAAGATCCTTAAATCATGTATTTAATATTTGTTGGGTGCTTAGTTGTATTTGGGTGGGAATTTAATATTTATTTAAAGGTAGTTGTATTTACCTTTTATCCCACATTGGTTGTGTTTGTAATGTCTTGGGTTAGAAGTTCCTATTTAAGCAAGGCTTATTATCATTTGTAATCAAGTTGGAGAAATAGAAGCTCTTCAAGTGAAGCTCTTCAAGTAGAAGCTCTTTGTATGTAATCTCTTGTAAGGAAGTTCGAGAAATGGAAGCTCTTCTAATAGAAGTTCGAGAAATAGAAGTTCTTCAATTGTAAGCTCTTCAAATGTAATCTCTTGTAATGAATTTCAAGTATTAATGGATGTTTTATGAAGCATTTTTTTCATCTCTCTATCTCCATATTTTTGCTTTTTTTTTTGTGAGTTGGTACGGGTGGTGTGGTTCGTCATCAGTGGTATCAGAGCATACCTTTGTTAGTGGTAGTAGAGTGTACCTTCATCAGTGGTATCAGAGCATACCTTTGTTAGTGGTAGCAGGGTGTACCTTCATCATTTTGGTTCCACATAGAGACATTAGGGGGCTAGCATCTTGAGGGATGACCAAGGTAACTTAAGAGTTGGCTCATGTGATGACACTCTATAGTATGTAGCCTGAGTATCCATGGTTTTTTTTGTATTTGCCTCTAGTGACATACTTGTTGAATATTAATTTTGATGGTGTATTTATTATGAGTTGTTACTCACTCCTTGGATGCCATTTTATTGTTGATAGTTAACTTTTATTAATGAATAAGTAGTTACTCATTGGTGGTGTTTTTATTGTTGGAGTTAGTGATTAGTTGTTTACTTTTATTGATGACAGTTGTTATATGTAGGTTATTGTGCTTATGACACTTGAAATTAATTTGGAGGTGGTTGTATCTTTTTAGTTTTGATATTTGATTTGTACTTGGTATTTGTATATTGATTTCATATATGGTGTTGGTATTGGAGTGAGTGTTCTTTTGATTTTAATTATCTCTTCTACTTGAGTAGTTTGTGTTACCTTTGAGGTAGATTTGGCTATCAAGATTTGTTGCCTAGAATTATTTTATGATTTGATTATCTATGTGTATATCTTACATTATCTCTCCTAAACAGTGGGAGTGGGAGCCTGATTAGGTGACCACGTGGTTGGGAGGTAGTTTCTTCTTACCATTTGGGTACCCCTTACATTGCTAGCTATTCAATGCTCATTAATATTGTGGTATCTTTACCATTCTTATTCTTATGTTGGACACATCTATTCATTTGATGTATCTATGTATCATGTGTTTTGAGATCCTATAAGAAATTGTATTATATATTAATGTACTTGTATCTATTCTCACATACCCTGCAACATATGTAGTGGATGTTATTCATTTGATAAGTTCTCATTGTATTAGTTGTATTCACACATTTATTTATGAGATGATTTATCTATTATTTCTTTATGATTCATGAACATGTACTGAAGACTTAAACTAATTATCATAAACTTCTTAAATGTGACTCAACATGAAGGAACCCTTGAAGTATGGAAAACTGTATTTGTAATATCTATGCGTACTTGATGTGTATGTATACATTTCTTTCACATTCTTGTTACTTTGACATTGTTTAAACATATTTTTAAAAAAATAGTACAATAAACATTGTAACATGTTAGGTTTATTTCTCTTAGGTTCCCAAGTGGGGCATTACATTAAAAATGTTGAACTCATTTGATATGAATTCGCCACCTCTATTTGATCTCAAACATTTCAGACTCTTTTCTATCTCTTTTTCAACTCTATCCAAGTACCACTTAAATATTTGAAATGCATATGATTTTTCCTTATGAAATATAATAGTCATCATTCTAGAAAAGTTATCAACAAAAAAAATGAAAAAATTATCACTGTAATATCTTTGCACTCCAATAGGACCACACAAGTCAATATGACCCAACTCCAAAATATCATCAGAAGAATAGGTCTTGCTCTTGAAACTAGACTTTGAGATTTTACCAATTTGACATTATTTGCATATCACTTTATTAGGTTTTTTTAATATTGGTAACCCTCTAACTCCTTTCATTTTACTAATTTTTACAAAATTATCAAATTTCACATAACATAACCTCTTGTTCCATAACCAAACATATTCACATTGTACAAATAAACAAGTATCTTCAGACAGGTCTAGATAGAACAAGTTATCCTTTATTTTTTCTCCACTTCCAACTAGTTCACCAGTAGAATCATAGAACTTTTGCCTTGTCTCTTAGAAATTAACTCTGTAGCCTAAACTTATCAATTGTGCCACACTCAACAAGTTATATTTCAAACCATCAACCCAATATGCATTCTCACAATTGACTTTGTTGATCTTAGATTGGTTTTGACAAGTGAGTGTCTATACACTTAAGTCATTTACTTAGTATATGCTAAGCACAACATGTATAAGATAGAGCATGTTGAGTTCATAGTGAGTACTGAGTCACTCATGTTCTGAGTCACTCAAGTGCCGAGAAAACAACATATGCCAAGTGATTCATGAGTCAAGTAAGAAATGCATGCTAAGTCATTCAGATGCCAAGTCATAATATAAAAATTAGTATATTCCAAGCATTAGAGACTTCAGATGCTGAGTAACACAATTTTGTCATAGCCTTTTACAATGGCACAAATTACTATGTAAAACATTTTAGAGCTGACTTAAAGATTGAATTATGATATTTTGGTGATAAGGATGAATCTTAAGTTGGAATCCCTATGAAGTACACACATCCAATTAGGTAAAGGGAAGGTTTAAGTGACAAAATGAATGAATCACAACCATTGATTCATACCTAACCCTAAGTCGCCTAGATCCTATTAAGGAGGATAGACCCAAAAATTCGTATGAATGTGGAATGAGTGAAGTGAGAAGTTTGCATGTGCAAATAGAACACTCATGGTGACCAAGGTATAGTGAATTGAAATTGCATTGTAGAATCAATTAAAGGAGAATAGAGGAAGGAAATAATGAACAACATAGAGACATCTGATCAAGAAGGATCAAGAATACATTAGTTTAGAGGTGATCTATTATCAAGAAACAAAGTGCTAACCGTAGGATCAATGCTGAGATATTCTAATAGGTGAATTAGTTAAATCTCTTAATAGAGCAGTCCTAATAGGTTGTATTGAAATTTTCTAACAAGGTGCTTACTTAATTGTGAGTCGAAGTTGTTTCACAATGCAGACTTTTAATAGGGTGTTGAAATCCTTTAATAGGGTAAGGCCTAACAGTCTTTGTAAGCCTTTAATAGGGAAGACCTTTCACAAGGTAGATCATGTCTTATGATCAAACATTGTAACCTTCATTGGATACACTTTATTACTATAGTAGTGAAGATTTGTGGGTGTCATCTTCACCCTAGTTTTACCTTCTCATTAGAGGGTTTTTGGGTAATCATATCTAGTGTCATATATGTGTGAATGCTTACTTGTTTACATGATTTAGATGTACATGCTTTACATGGTATTTTAGTTTACTTATTTAATGTAAAAGATGGATGTGTGGTGAATTTTTTGATGGTAAAAGTTTAAAGTACTAATTCAACCCCTCCCCCCCTCTTAGAATTTTACCTTTCCTATTGTAATTACAAAAACCTTTTTATTCAGTTTAATTGATCATTTACCTTTCATATAACATTGTGTATCATTACCAAACTTAACACTACTTCCATTATAATGTTCTAGCTTCTCAAGCTTACTTGTATCACTAGTCATATGATTTGAGAAACCACTATCAATTATCCATCTATCATTTTTACTCACATGTGAAATCAATGCAATTTAATCATCTTCATTATAGTCATCTTTCTTTGCAACATAAACAACTTCTTCATCTTGATCATCATAATTACTAGGAAAAAAATCTTATGTTGGACTAACTACCAATGTTTCCCTTCAGGATTCATTACATGGCTTAATTGCTCCTATGTTCTGTAAGTCTAGTGGTTTTATTGGGAATTGATAGGTTGATCTTTAGGTGCAACAAAAACTCTAAGTTGTAACAAGTGGTATTAGAGCTTGTTCATAGGTTGGAATATCCTCGAATAACACTGAGGGGGGGATTTTTGGACTAACCACCAAAATTTCCCATTGGGATTCATGAGATTTCTTAATCACTTCCCATGTTCTATGAGTCTAGTGGTTGTATCAGGCATTGATAGGTTGATCTTTTGGTATAATGAAAACTCTACTTTGTAACATCTTCTTTGATAATGTAACATGATTTATTACCTTTATCATTGTAGTCCTTGTAATCTTTGTTAACTTAGATTTGTCTATTGTCTCCCCTTCCCTTGTATTTAAAACCTTTCCTTTCATCTTTGTCATCCTTCTCAAGACACCTTGCCACAATATGACCTAAAGAGGATAATATGAAGTTTACCTTTGTACTTTCTTCTTCCTCTTAGTAGTCTTCTAACCAATAATGCTTCAAGTTCATCAAGGTCATCATCAAATTCATCGTTATTTTCTACATACTTTTTTAAATTTTTCTTTGATCCATCAAGAGTTAATTGTTCTTTGATGAAGATTATATTAAATAAATTATAGTGGTATTCCTTTGGGGGAGTATTCTAAGCATTGGATAGTATGTGGTAGTATTGACATGTTGCATTCATGACTATGTTCATTATTGATGTCAACATAGAATTAATTATATTAAGATTGGAAGAGTAGTAGATAGAGATTGATGTTGTATAGATAGAGTCTTGACATTTAGATGACACAAAGTTAAGGACATGCTCCTCACAGTGTCCTCATAGCAAGGTTAAGTGCATGTAGCCTAAATCAAAGAGATACAAAAGTTATATGTGATTTATAGAGAGCAGTGTAGAAATGAAGTGCATGTAAAGTAATTTTTGATGATTATGATTTATCTCTTTACAAAGATATAATCAGGATACACAAAGTTAAACAATGGTAGAAGACAGTCTGATGATGACATCTCTAAGTGCAAAAGTCCTTAAGTCACATGTGTGAAGAGTTGCATAGACTATAATTTGACAGTGCTATCATGATTGCAAAATAATTAATTATCTTATTGTGGTCCTATTATAATTAATTAAGAAAAAAGATAAAATTGTGAAGGTTAGTAGCACATTTGCAATTAGATATTTTCCTAAGATAATAAAGCCTACTAATATTATTTTCAAAGAATGTATCTTTGTTAAACAGAAGGTATCATTTTCTAGCAAAAAGTTAACAACTACAGAGAAGATGGAGATTGCTCATACAGATTTGAGGGGCCATACTAGGACAACGTGATTCTATGGAGAAAGGTATTTCATGATTTTTGTTGATGATTTCACTCGAATGATGTGGGTAGCATTTCTTAAAGAGAAATATGAAGCATTTGAGAAGTTTAAGATATTTAAGAATAGATTTAAGAATGAATCTAGTGTCAAGATAATTTTTTTGAGATGAAATAGAGGAGGAGAGTTTACTTATAGAGAATTTAACATGTTTTGTGAGGAGAATGGAATTAATAGACAATTATCTTCACCCAAGACCCCAAAGTAGAATGGGATTAAAGAAAGAAGAAACATATTAGTATTAGAGGTAACAAGAGAATTGATGTTTAAGAATGATGTATCCAAGACATTTTGGAGAGAAGAATTCAATGCAACAGTATACACCATGAATAGAGCATAGATCAGAAAAGGTATGAATAAGATCGCTTATGAATTATGGTTTGGTCATTCACCTTCAGTAAGTATTTCAAAATCATTGAAAGCAAGTGTTACATAAAGAGAGATGATGATGATGGAAAGTTTTATCCAAGAAGTGATGAATCTATGTTTTTGTTGGTAATATGGTTAGTTAGATGTCTTAATGGTTGTCATTTATGGCAATGTATACTCAAGATTTCATTTATGCATTTAGAGACAAAAAATTGTCTAAGTATTAGACAATGTACATGAGTACAATGAATAGATCTTAACAGCACCAATGATGCACAAAGAGTTATCTTATGCATAGTTGAGGAAAGGTTTGTGACATTTTCATGATGACGTGTACCAATGTGCATGTGTGTATGATCAGTATGGTGCAAGTTACAATAAGTTTAATCGTGTTGGTATTTAACACTGCAGAACAAAACATAGTAAAAAATAGAGTTGTACAACTTTAGGAAATATTTTGGTTTCAAAATAATTACTAAGTCATGTTAAGACAACTATGTGGATATTATTTTATATTATTTCAAGCATGTGAAGACATGGAAGCCAATTAAGAAATAATTTATGAATGCGAAAGATATAAGTAAAGATCTTATGTTGTGTAGATAATGAGAATGAAATTTTTGTAGTGAATGTGTGTGATGCACAAATATTGTGGAAGTTGCATGATTAGATGTGACATGAAAAATATTGTGAGAACCATCTACAAGCCTTATGTGATGTGGAATCGGATGTAAGATTAGAACAAGTGCGAGTTACAACAACAAGTATTGTGTGTATATCTATTTTTGTGAAGGAACTAAATTGTATAATTACATGTTAGGGTAGTGGGCTCTTCTTGCATACATTGTATTTGATATACCAAATCCTAATAGGGTTGAGGCTTCTAACAAGTCCTAGTCCTTTAACAAGGAATTGAGACACTATATTTACTTCATAGAATCCTAACAGGGTCAATATCCTTAACCTAGTCCTATTGTTTAGTGGATCATCTAGTGGGTATCATCCCCATTGGGGTTTTCCCTTGGCTAGGGTTTCCCTAGTTAAAAAATAGTGGTGTTATGAGTTCTCTTTCTGTATGGTTATATTTACTATTCACCATTGTTGGTTTAGTTTCATATGGAAGTTAGAAAGTAATTAACAATATTTAGTTGTGGGCAAAAGTTTGTAGAATATTGATTCACCCCCCTCTTAGTATTATCTATTTATAACAATTGGTATCAAAGCCAAATTACTTTGAAGAGGCTTAAAAACTTAAGTAAGATCCCAGTAAATATGGAATAGTTGAAGAAAAATCTTGAAGAAGCTCTTGAACATATTAAAATTCTTACTGAAGAGAGACAAATTGAAAGATAGATATAAAGATGTAGAAGATTACATTGGCAAACCAAAAGATGAAATTGATGATCTAAAATCTAGATAGGAACCATTTGCAAAGACTAGTGACAATGTTGATACATGAAATCTCAAGAAAGAGAATGAGCTCTTAAAACATGAGTTAAAAATTGTTGAACTAAAGTTGAGTCTTAAAACTAGTAGCAATAAGAGTAAACTTGATCTAAAATATGAGAATGCAAACCTTAGATCTTAGTTAAGTCAAGTGATAGCTAAATTAGATTCTATTTAGATAAAGCATGAAAAGTTGGAAAAATTCAACATCATTGTGAAAGTAGAATTGACACAAGCTAAACAATAGTTACAGAAACTTTACACAAGTTAGGAGAAAATTGATGAACATATATTTCATCAAAGACCTTCTTATGGAAAAATAGGCCTTGGATATCTTCTTGGAGAGAAGTCAAAAAAGAAAGATGAGATTAGGATAGAACCAGATTCTATAGCAAAAATCCCTAAAGAAAAGTTCAAGTGCTTTGATGAAGTTGAGAAAATCAAATTGATAGAGAAATTTGATGAACTTAGAACAACAGAGCAAGCTGATGAACCTAAGAAAGATGATTCATCCAAAGAGGTAAGACATGAATTCAAAGGTAGATGTTTCATATGAAATGAAGTTGAACATATGAAGAGAGATTGTACAGGTAAGTCTTTTAAACCTATTACTAATTTCTATTGTTATAATTGTCATGGTTATGGACATAAGGTAGTAGAATGTAAGAAACCTAAGTTTGCTGATGATAATAAGAATAGTAGAATGTTTAGAAATACTAACTCTATAGGAAATGGAAGAAGTAGATCTTAGAGCAGATCTAATGATGGAGAAAAATATAATGGTGAGAGAAAGCAGTTTGTTTGTTACAAATGTAACAATCTTGGACAGATTGCAAGGAATTGTAGAGCACCTAAAAGTTAGAATGGGAGCAATCAGAGGATAAATACACTTGTATGTCATTTATGCAATAACTTTTGACACATAGCAAGATTCTATAGAATAGATAGAAGGAACTTTAATAGGAACCCTAACCATAGAAGGAACAACATCAATCAAAAAGAAGTAGTCAAGGAACATGTTGAGGAATTTAGAGAAGCATTTGTGAAGGATTGTAATCCAAACAGTTCACATACAATATTGGAAGAACAATCCTTTGATGCACATTATGGAAAGTTGAAGTCATAGATTGTTTGTGGCTCAACCTATCTAAATTAAGCTATTGCAGAAGCAACAGAGCATCAGTGGTTAGAACTAATGTTAGAGAGTGAGTTAGAGACTATGTAGTTAACAGAAGGTATAAGACATAGAGAGAAAGCTATGGTTTAGTGTGCAAGTCTTGATGTGATCATAGTAAGTAGGAATTGTAAGATCAAGGTCACTAGTAAACAGAGATAGTATTCTAAGTTTGTGGTAGATACACATTTATTGTGTAGTGCAATTTGAAATTATTTAAGGATAGCAAATAAGATTTGATGTACTATTTTTTCATGTAAAGTGTCTTGAGAAAATTGAAGAGTGATTTGACAAAAATTGAAGTGTGAAGCAAGCTTGTGAAGATGAAAGTTGAAAAAGCCCTAAAATCCTAATTTTGAGGTATTTTACAGAGTATTGAATCCAATTTCTTGAAGTATATATAGTTATAAAGGAATGGCTAGTCAAAGAGTATATGATGTTAGTGATAGACCAAGATATAAGTTCAAGAAACACCCATTTGTTTCCTTATTATATGATCTTGTAGGCATATTTTTGCAAGTTCCAAAAAATGTGTTGCAGGTAGAAGATATAAGGAGTTATAAACATTTCAAAATTGAGAGTATAGGTGATGAGGAGATTCACAAGGACTTAGGAGTTGTGTAATAATGAATTATCCCTGAAGTTTGAGTATGCACACCTCGAAGACTTGAATTTGATGAAGTATATGTTCTACATAGAATTTGACAATCATGAGTGGAACCAAATTATATTGAGTAGAGTACATAATGATATGTTCAGGTTAGGTGATGTATAGATTATCATTGAAAATGACCTAATCCATATGGTCACAAGATTTAGCAATGAATATTGTAATCCTGTTAATGAGAAAAACATCAATAAAATAGTGGAGACAAACCTAAAAAACAATTTTGACAGAAGGAATATGAGGGTTGATCCTATTCAAGATAAAGGAGTCAAATTGTTGACCAAAATCTTAGGGTACAAGTTGAACCATGGATCAAGGGTAAACTCTATACCATCTAAATTCCTTCATACAACATATGTGATGGCCACTGAAAGGAGAAAAGAAAATTTGTGTGACATTGTCAGAGTACAGCTATTGGACAATATTACAAAGCTAAAGAAAACAAAGAGCACAATATTTAGATTTGAGTCCTTATTGACTCATTTGTTCTTTTATACTACATAGAAGTTTCCTAGAGTAATTTATTGGGATAGCAACGAGTGTGCAATGAAGATTGTAACTCAAAGCTACAAGTCTAAACTCGAGAATGTTAGAGATATTGATATTGAGAGGATGATGAAGAATTTTTATTCTAAGATGAAATTGAGGTATAGGATACCTCCCTCTATGGTAGAGAAATATAAGCATGATTTATGCTCCATGGTGGAAACTGATAACACATGCATGGAAGCAGTGATACCTAGAATGAAGTTCATTGAGCCTATGGGCTATGAGATTAGTGTAGAACTAGTTGAAGGGTATGCATAGATTGTACTTGAGTTTGAGAAGGACAGTGAATGTCCTAGATGGGGAACATATGATGAAAGATTAAGGATTGTAGAGTCTGAGCTCCACAACAAGGAGAGAAATAAGAAAGTAGAGAAGGAGATAGATTCCATACTCAAGGACTCTAGCATGACCAAGCACGAATTCAATGAGCTAAAAGGAATTGTACTAGAGATGAAGGCTAGTGGGTAGTCTAAATTGTTAGTAGAAACACCTATTGCTATAGTAGGACCTTATGAAGGAGTAATAGTGGTACAACAATGTGCGCAAGCTCACATTGTACCATATATAGTAGTTTCTCAAGTGCAACCTATAAGAGTAAGCTATGACATGTAAGAAGGAAGTTAGAGGTGTAAGAACCTACTATTTAGAGAAAGTGATGGGGATTGGTAAAGGTTAAGAAAGAACCTACACCTCAAGCAAAGAAAATAGTAAAGAAGATCAACAATGAGCCTAGTAAAAGGAGAAAAACTATGCAGGTGAGTAGTTCTGAAACCTTACATGATGATGATGAAGATAAAACTTTTGAGAAAGATGTGCAAAAAGCCAAGACAACCATAGGTAAGAAGGCCGAGAAACCAAAGGTATAGAGAATCTAAACATGCAGATTATAAATGATGACAATTTGTTGTATTTGAATAAATTTTATAGCATGTATAGCAGTATGGATAGGAGATGATTAGAAAATGCTATAATAAAAAATATGATTTTGAGAAATAAGAGATTTGATAGCATTTAGAATAAGATTCCTCAAGACCTATACAATAGGTTGATCAATAGGAAAAAAAGAGTGGTAGAAGAAGATTTGAATATTCACATCCATAAATAAGTTATGTGATGTTGGATCAAAAGAGGAATCTAAGAAATTTTTGAAGGGTATTGAGCCCTTGCTGAGGAACAAAAGAAGAACAATTCTTCTGATGGGAGGTAATTATTAGGAGGTAAGGCAAGAAATAGAGGAGGCTATAGTGAAATATATGTCCTCAGTACCTAAGGAGAGTAAGAAAGAAAAGGTTGATAGTCCAGTATATGTACATGGAGATACACCTTCTAGTGAAGAGAAAGAGGTAGAAGGGACACACTAAGCACTATCTCCACCTCACATTGTTATGGGTACTAAATCAATAGAAGTGGATAGTACACACATAATTGTGGATACAAAAGAGAATCTATTTGTAGTGTATGGGGCAAACATTGTTGGAAATATCACTACCTATACCAATTCTAATGATGAAGAGGAAGAGAAAAAGAAGAAGGAAGAAGAAGAAAATAAGAGAAAGGAACATGAAGAAAAGAAAAGGAAAGAAGGTGAAGAAAAGAAGAGGAAAGAAGAACAAGAGAAGTAGAAAGAAGAAGAGGAAAAGAAAAATATAGAAGAAGAAGAGAAGAAGAAGAAATAGGCCAAGTAAAAGAAGAATGCAAAGGAAAAAATGATAAAGATTAATGTATCTTTAGTAGTATTAGTAGTTGGAAAATTAGTGCCTATTTTGTCTGATGAGGAAGATTGGAAAGAGCTAATGGTCACCTTGAGGAAATTGTTTGAGAAAAAATAATCTGTAAAGTCGTTGGAGAAGATCCTTGCTGATGTCTTGGAGCATATCTAGAAGATAGTTTCCACAACTATAGCTAATCTAGACTTGAAAGCCAAGGAAAAAGAGTTTTTGAAGACCTTTGATAGGGAATTAACAACCTTAGTTGAAGTAGTAGTAGTGTAAGCATAGTGTAATCATGATGCAACCCTATTGAACATAGTGTGCACTAATGTGCATAATGATTTGAAGGTACTTGATTTAAAAATCAAGTAATTGATAAAATGTATTGCTAAAGGTAAGAATTTGTACAAATAGTTCTCAATGTCTTACACTTATCTAATTTTGATGCAAAGATCAAAGGCCATATGAGTGAGCTTCAATTAGTCACTACAAGACTGCATCAACTAGTGATCAGAATTAAAGATTATGAGAATAATTGAGAAGATCCACAATCCTATTAGAAGAATTGAATGTGAAAAGGAGAACGTAAAAAGAACATTCTCTATTCTTAGAGAATATTTGGCACCCAAAGTTGTAGTTTTGTAGAGGCATTTTGAGGAATGTCTTTCAATAAAGAATTCCTATGACAAATTCACCTATACTGAATTGAGCATAGTTGAAGTGGCATCCTATGCATTTTGTGCACTCATTAGTATATTAGATAAAATAAAAGGAAACTAGAAGAAGGACTTTGACGTACTGAAGATTGATTTTGCAGATTGCATATCCGAAATGATGAGATAATCAACAATAGGTAGCAAGTTTTTGTGATATAGTTTTTGACACCTTTTCCATTGATGTCAAAGGGAGAGTATTGTCTTATTATGTAGAGGAAAATTATATAGATGTAAATGTATATGTAAGGGGGATATTATGTATGTATCAATGTAAAGGAGTGATAAGGAATGTAATGATCCATCAAAACATGAATAAAATTATTATGTTTTGAAGGCAATTTTTTTGTAGTTATTTTATTTTTTTTTGTTTTGTATGAGATTATTTTCGGACTTAGCCAATTTTAAAAAAAATTTCCATCAATGAAAAAGGGGGAGATTATTGGAAATATGGTTAGTTAGATGTCTTGATGGTTTTCATTTATGGCAACATATACTTAGCATTTCATTTATGCATTCAGAGACATTTTTTTTTAAGTATTAGATAATGTGCAAGAGTACAGTGAATAGATCTTAATAGTATGAACAATGTACAAAGAGTTAACTTATGTATAGTTGAGGAAAGGTTTGTGACATTTTCATGATGACATGTACCAGTGTGCATGTGTGTATGGTTAGTATGGTGCGAGCTATAGTAAGTTTAACTATGCTGGTATTTAACAATGTAAAACAGAGCATAGCAACAAATAGAGTTGTACAAATTTAGAATTATTTTGGTTTCAAAATAATTACTAAGTCATGTTAAGATGACTATGTGGATATTATTTTATATTATTTCAAGCATGTGAAGACATGGAATCTATTTGAGCAACAATTTGTGAATACACAAGATATAAGTAAAGATCTTATGTTGTGTAGATAATGGGAATGAAAGTTGCATGGTTAATGTGTGTGATGGGAAGTTATTGTGGAAGTTTCTTGATTAGATGTCACATGTGAACTATTGTGAGAACCATCTACGAACCTTATGTGATGCAAAATATGATGTAATATTAGAACAAGTGCAAGTGATAGTAGCAAGAAAGTATTGTATGTATATCTATTTTTGTGAAGGAACTAAATTGTATAATTTCATGTTAGGGAAGTGGGATCTTCTTGCATACATTGTATTTGATCTACAAACTCCTAAAAATGTTGAGGCTTCTAACAAGGACTTGAGACACTATATGTACTTCATAGAATCCTAACAGGGTCAATATCCTTAACCAGGTCCTATTGTTTAGTGAATCATCTAGTGGGTATCATCCCCAGCAGGGTTTTCCCTTGGCCAAGGTTCCCCTAGTTAAAAAATAATGGTGTTATGAGTTATCTATCTATATGGTTGTATTTACTATTCAGCATTGTTGGTTTACTTTCATATGTAAGTTATAAAGTAATTAACAATATTCAGTTGTGGGAAATTTTTTGAAGAATACTGATTCACCCCCATCCCCCACCCCCTTCCTTAGTATTATCTATTTCTAACAATTTCTTGGTTATTCATTGAAAAGAAAATCTTATAGATGTTTTAATCATATAACCAAGAAAATAGTTGAATTTGCAAATGTAAAAGTTGATGAAAAGTTTAGAATTAAGGAAAAGATGATGGATTACAATTCTAATGGTGAAGTAGAAAATACTAGAATTGTTACACCAAATGTAGAAGTTTTCTTTGAGACTAACAAAGATTTACATAATGATGATGAGAAAAGAGGAGAAATATATGAGCCAAGAGAAGAAGTAAGAGTTGACTTAGAAACTCCTACCTCTAACATGAATCTAACAAAGAATCACCCTCCAAAGTAGACAATTGGAAGGAAAGACAAAGGAGTGATGGCAAGAAACAAAGCTAATAAGGAATTATGTTTGATTTCTCAAGTTAAACCTAAGAGTATAGATGAAGCATGCAAAGAAGATTGTTGTATTCAAGAAATGAAGGAAGAATTAGATTAGATTGTAAAGAATAACACATTGGAATTAGTTGAAAGACCTAAAGACAAGAACATTATTGGAACCAAATGGGTATTCAGAAACAAGATGAATGAACACGAAAAAGTTGTAAGAAACAAGGCTAGACTTCTATGAAAAGGGTATTCATAGAAAGAATGAATAGACTATGAGGAAACACATGCCCCTATAGCCAAAATGGAAGAAGAATGTTCTTAGCTTATGAAAAAAATAAAAAGTCCAAATTGTATCAGATAGATGTCAAATCAGCTTTCATAAATGGAGAACTAGAAGAAGAAGTATACATTGAGCAGCCTAAAGTTTTCCCTCTAATAGAAGATGAAAATATGGTATGCAAATTGAAGAAAGCTCTATATGGCCTAAAGAAAGCACTTAGAACTTGGTATGCAAGATTGGACAAGTATTAAGCAAAGCTTGGATTTTCTAAAGGTACAATATATAGTAACTTGTACTTAAAAGAAATTGAGAATGGATTGGTAATAATAGTAATATTTGTTAATGACATAATATTTGGAGGCAATGGTGAAACAAGTGATAAATTTTCTAAAGAGATGAAGAACAAGTTTTAAATGAGCATGATAGGAGAGATGAAGCTCTTTATCGGTTTGTATATTGTGCAAAATAGTGATTGCATTTTTAATTCACAAGAGAAGTATTTGAAGGCCTTATTGAAGAGATTCATCTTGGAAAGTTTTAAACCTATTGGCACACCAATGATAAATGGTCACAATTTATCTAGCAAAGATATGACACCTACAGTTGAGAAGAAGTACAAATCCATGATTGGAGGTTTGCAATATTTGACTCACACTAAACCATATATAGAGAATGTAGTTAGGATTATAGCATGATCTTAAAATGATCCTAAGGAGTATCATTATGTATTAGTAAAGAGGATATTTAGATATTTGAAGGGAACATCTAATTATGGAATATGGTATGACAGATCAAGTGATTTCACTCTATGTAGTTATACTAATGTAGATCAGCATGCAGTATGGATGACATAAAAAGTACTAGTGGTGGAGTATTCTTTCTTGGAGGAAGATTGGTTTCTTGGATAAGAAAGAAACAAGATTGTATTTTGAAAAGTATAATTGAGGCAGAGTATGTAGTAGGAATGAAAAAATTGTAATCAAGTTATCTGGATGAAGTAGATGCTGAAGGATATTAGGATGGAATTTTTAGAACCTATTATCATATATTGTGATAACACAAGTATGTAGTAAGTATATCTAAGAATCTTGTATTTCACTCTAAGACTAATCATATATCTATCAAGTATCATGTTTTGAGAGAAAAGGTAGTAGAGAAATAAATTAGATTCGAGTATGTTATGACTAAAGATCATATTGTAGATATCTTTACAAATCCCTTACCTAAAGATACTTTTGAGTACTTGAGAGGTATTCTTGGGGTTATGCCCCTACCTACTTTAGAGTAGATGATGCAAAGATTGCATCAGTCTAGTGGTACAGAGCACTATTGTTTGACTGGACTAAATGTTGATTCTTCTTGTATGGGGAGTATCAATGATGAGAAATGTCATTAAGGAATCTTGGTAAATTGGTCTTGGACAATGTGTTTAGACACTTGAGCTGGTTGAAGACTTCAAGGAGTTGATTGACATAATGAGGTCTTTGTCATTGATGTCTATGGGGAAGATATGTATGTGAAAAAAATCCTCTAAGTGAATGGGGGAGAGATAGTTGAATGAGGTGAGACATGAGAACATCATTATTCTTTATTATGGAGATTTAGAAAAATTCATGTAAGAAAGAAGAAGGAATATCTCTATGAGGGAGATATACAACATGAAGAATCTTGATGTATGAGGGAGAAGATGAGAGTTGTTAAGTGTGTGACCAAATAATGCCAATCACAAGAAGATGTAGAACATAGCATTGTTCCAAAGGATTTCATATTTGATTGATGAAAAGGATTTGAAAAGATGAGAGTAACAACAACATCAGAGTATTGTTTGGTATTCTTGGAACTTAGATGTTATCTATCTGTGTCACCATCAATACCAAAGGGGGAGAAATTTAGCATGAATGCTAATGTTATTCCTTTGGGGGAGTATCCTAAGCATCTAAGAGCATGTTTTAGTATTCCCATGTTTCATTCATGACTATTTTTGTCATTGATGTCAACATAGCAAAAATTTTGTGAAGATTGGTAGAGTAGCAAACACAAGTCAAGGTCATACAGATAGAGACTTCACAATCAGATGATGCAAAGTTAAGGACATTTTATTTATAGTGTCTTTATAGTGAGGTTAAGTGCACATAACCTAAGTTTAAGAGATGCATAAGTTATATGTGATTTATGGAGAGTAGTGTAGAAACAGAGTACCTTTAAAGTAATTTTTGATGATTATGATTTATCTCTTTACAAAGATATAATTAGGATACACAAAGTTGTACAGTGGTAGAAGACAATTTGATGATGACTTTTATAAGTGCACAAGCCTTGAAGTTGCATGTGTGAAGAGTTGCATAGACTATGATTCAACATTGCTATCATGATTGTAAAATAATTAATTATCTTATTATGGTCTTATTATAATTAATTAGGAAATCTTCAATTCGAACTCAAGTAATTATTTTGAGGATGCAGTATAAAGTAAATTATTTTCTTTGATTGTAAAGTGTGTAAAATGCAAAGCATTCAAGGAAATGTAGAAAAGAGAAGAGTATTTGGTAAATGTGAGTATGCAATCCAAGGGATTGTTGGATGTAAAGTTTTTGATCTAGTATCAAGATCAAAAGAGAAAAAATTTGGTTGATAGGAAAGCAAAAGAGGAAGGAGCAATACAGTTCAATTCTATTAATTTGCAAGGAATAATATATATATCATTTGGATAGTGGGTTCATTGGTTTTTCCCTTGAAGATGTATGGATAGTTGGTCCATCTACCTTCTGCAAATCCTAACAAGGTTGGCACAACTCCTAACAAGGATTCCACATCTCTTAATAGAGACTAATATGTACTGAATGTTCTATAGACTACTAATAGTGTCCATCCTCTAATAAGGAATATTTATATTAATACATCATCTTGTGGGTACCACCCCCACTAGGGTTTTCCCTCTGATGAAGGGTTTCCCTAGTTAACATATCTATTGTTATTGTGCATAAGTATCTTGTTATGGTTTTTGATTATATTTCTTATATGGTTAAGATTTAATAAGGTTGATAATTGTGATAGTAGTTATATAATCGATTCACCAAATCTCTAATATCGATTGTTATAATGATTTAGAATAACTAAGAGGGGGGGGGGGGGGGGGGAGGGGGGGGGGACCACTTACTCTTAGGTTTGGATGTATGAATTTAACTTTCACTAACTTTAAATAGATTAAACAATCTTTCACTAACTCTAAATAGATTAAACAATCTTAAATACCCACTTGGTCTATATAGCATATCATCTAATTGAACATTTCATTCAATTTCTGTACTCACTATCTCTTATAAGTGTTGACTAGCAGTAAATAAACTACTATAAAATATAACATGTATAAAAATAATATTCACACATGAAAATAACACTTTGACACCAAGATTTAATCTGGAAACCCAATTTGGGAAAAATCACCAAGTAACATGCTACCAATTGTTCAGTCTTTTGAAGTGGCCTTGGTTAAGAGAAAACCCTATTTAAAGTTATACAACACACTATTAAATGTGACTCTATTAAAGTATTTCAATCACCCTATTAGGAGTGGCCTTGTTGGAGGACTTTGGATCATTCCACTAGAATTTCACCTTGATTAAAGGATATAAAAAAATGATTGTTAGGTCAACCTTGATTAAGGGATTTTAATTGATATAATGGTTAGATTACAACAATAGGTTTAAATGGCCTCCATTAAAATCTTCACCACTAAGCTACTTAGGATCTCCTCAAATAGTCTATCTTCACCAAACTTTTCACACTTCTCCTCTATTATTCGTCTCTTTGAAAATTCTTCTTTAGAACACCAATAAACAACAAAATAACCTCAAAATAAAATTGTATTCCCTCATAATTTGATAATTTTTATCTTTTACCTCTTAAACATCATCGTTGATCTTAGTGTTAGGTCAGATTGATTGAATCCTTCCATATTTTTTTGGCCTTCTTATAGAAACTTATGGTCAAATCCTTGTCTTTGATAGCAAAATAAGTTCTCTTCATGCATTAAATATGCTAGCTCATCAATCCTTATCTTCTACATGATTTGACTCATTCAACATTTCAATTGCGTCAATCTAAAATTTGATTCTTTCTCAAACAGTAACTTTTGTTGTCACTCGACAATCACCGTGTTCTTCTACTTCATTATCACTATGTAACTCAACATACACTATACTATCTCAATTAACATGAACATGTTTTCTTGAACCATCACTATCACTCAACTTGACCTATTTTATTCAACTTTTACATAAGTTCTTTAATCTTCTATTTCAACTCCTTTGATTAACCAACATGTATACTCAGTCAAGCTTATCCTTTTCACTTCTTTCAACTCTAAGATTCATACTACTATCTTCTTCACTTCATATACTGATTGAAAAATTCATTATCTTGTCAATGACTTGAAATACCCCAAAATTGACACATTTCCTTTTTGAACCAACTCGGTGAATCAATCTTAGAACATTAGTTCTTTAATCAACTAACTCCTATTGTACTAGGCATTTATGATTCTAACTATCTTTATTTGATCTAAGTGTCAAATGTAGAAAACTCTTAATCTACATTAATCACATACTTTGTTTGATTCCTAAATATTGGCTAAATTAACCTTCTAACAAATTAATTTAATTACAATTCCTAGTACTTTAATTAAATTAAATTGACACCTATTTAACTAAATACACATGAAAATGCAATCAAATATATTTAATTTTATTAAATAGTCTCATCCTAATTGTTGAATTTAATTATTTAATTAATTAGAATATTTTATTATGAGGTCATGTTTAATTGAATAAATCAAATATCTTCACCAATATTCCTTCCTTGTTCATCTCATTCAACTCCTTCAGTAATGGAAACTTTCTATTTTGATTCAACTTTCCTAAAATCTAAACCATTCATCTCTAATCAAATCCTTTAATAATGTAGACTTTCTATTTTAACTCAACTTTCATCTAATTTGAATTCTTCATCTAGTTTGAGCTTGACTGTTGATTGGTTATGAGATTTTATAAAAGAGATCCTCGACCTCTCATTTGAGAGGATGCAATTGATAAGTATCAAATCACCATTGGATTCAATACTCAAGCATTTTGCATTCAAAACTCTATTTCTTTCATATGCTTTCTCATATAGATTACAATGCATCCATTTAGAGAAATTTTCTTATCTTATTCTTAGATTAATTTTCATACATATTAGCTTAGTCTTGTATTCATATAGATTAAATCCTTCATTCCAGTTGGTTTGGTTATCAAACTCTCAATTATGAGAGTGCATAGAAAAACCCCATCTAGATACACAACAACAAATCGCCTTGTGCACACATTCAAGATGAATAACCTCATGTTCATTTCTAGATATACCTAACAAAAAAGATCATGTTGAAGTGTGTGATTAATTTGGAGGCCCATATTTAACAATCACAAACCTATTGGTATGACAAAGTGTTAAATCTACTGGAGAAACACTTATTAGTAGTGTATAGTGTCATATTATTTGATTGATGAAGAAGATTTGAAAGGAAGAGATAGCAAGGTGAGTTATTGAGTGACGAGAAGTTAAGTATCATTGAAATACAATGGGCACTTAATAAGTTAGTCATGTGAGTGTTAAATATCGGCCTCCAAATTAACCACACACTTCAACATGATCATTTTTTTCAAGCACATATAGGAATGGGCATGAGGTTATTCATCCCGAATGTGTGCACAAGGTGATTTGTTGCCTTCTATCTAGACATGGTTTTATTATGTGCTCTCAGAATTGAGAGTTTAGTAACTAGACCAATTAGAACAAAGGATTTAATCTAGATGAATGCAAGATTAATCTAATATGTATAAAAAGTAACCTAAGAACAAGATAAGAAAATTACTCTAAATGGATGCATTGTAATCTATATGAGAAAGCATATGAAAGAAATGGAGTTTTGAATGCAAAATTCTTGAATTCTCAATCCAACAACAATTTGATACTCATCAATTATATCCTCTCAAATGGGAGGCCAAGGGTCTCTTTTATAGAATCTCAGAACCATTCAACAGGTCAAAGATCAAATGAGATGAATAGTTTAGATTAGAGGAAAGTTGAGTCAAAATAGATAGTTTCCATAATTGAAGGAGTTGAATGAGAAATGAATGGTTTAGATTAGAGGAAATCTAAGTCAATATAGAAAGTTTTCATTATTGAAGGAGTTGAATGAGATGAATGAGGAAAGAATATTGGAGAGGATGTTTTATTTATTAAATTAAATATGACCTCATAATTGAATATTTTAATTAATTGAATAATTAAATTTAACAATTAGGATGAGTTTATTTAATTAAATAAAATATATATTTATTCTATTTTCATGTGTATTTAGTTAAATGGGGTAAATTTGATTTACTTAAAGTGCTAGGACTTGTAATCAAATTAATTCGATTAGAAGGTTAATTTAGCCAATTTAAGTTGATATTTAGTAATTAAATAAAGTATGCGAATAATGTAGATTATGGGTCTTTTTTATTTGACACTTAGGTTGAATAAAGATAATTAGAATAAGAAATGCCTAGTACAATAGGACTTAGTTGATCAAGGAATTGATGTTGAACAATTGATGCATTGAAATTGGTTCAAAATGTGAATGTGCCAATTTCGGGGTATTACATTTGAAATTGAAAGTCTAAATCATAGAACAAGAATTGAGATTTTTTTGGACATTGATGATATTTTTAGGGTTGTTTCAAGAATGAAGCTTAAAACCTTGGAGTCCAGATAGAACACCTAGATATCAGTCCAAGATAATAAAGACTTTTATGATTCATAGGATCGTTCCCAGATGAGATCCAATCCTTAGAAGTCAAGGTTATGAGGTTTAGATACGTGTCCATTAAAAAATGAGAAGATAAATCATGATTCATAGGATTGTCCCTAGAATAAGGCTTAATCCTCACTAGTTAGGGTTAGAATACCCTGATACCTATCCATTAAATAGTGATTGAAAGAAAGCTTAGGATTATATTAAGAATGAAGCTTAATCCTCTAGAGTCTAGATTGAACACTTCAATATGGGTCCAAAAAAGAGATAATAAGACCTATAATGAGTCTTATAATTATCCCTATAATGAGGATTAACCCTTAGGAGTCTAGACAAAATGCCTAGATACTTGTCCATTGAGCTACGATATGGACTACTATGAGTTTGATCAACTAATCGATAAATAATATAGATAGCATATGATGCCATATAGAGGGAATAAAAATTCCCCTAGTGATGAGATACCCCTAGAAATGATTACATTAAGTCCAAATTAGACTAAAGAAAGATTTAATTGATTCAATGATGTAATCATCCTGCCCCTCAAGGAGAAAAATCGAGAGATGACACATGAACACAGTAATGTAAAGCAATATATTTTAAGATAGTAGTGTGATTAGAGATTCAAAAGCATGTGGAATAGATCAAAAGAGTATGTATAAAATTTTTATTTGATTCAATGTGATTTAGAGGTTTGTTTGACCAAGTTTGACCATGGTTGACTAGAGTTGACTTTTGATGAAAAAGTTGAAAATTTTGAGAAAATGTTGAGTTGATGTTGTTCTGAGATATTTAAGATGTATGAATGCATAACATAGATGACATGTGATGTATAATGCATATGTCATGGGTTAGATATAGATATGTGATGTATCTTTATGACATGATTTGATTATGGTGATATGTAACTGAATGTTATGATAATGTAAAAATAAATATGTACTAACATCTCATGTAGGTTTTGCATTTGTTGCTCATGATAGGTGGTCTTTCAAATTTGTAAAGATTGATTATGGGATTGAATGCTTGTGCAATCAAGATGAAATGTGATACATGTAAGAAGAATTCTACCTCTCGAGTCAAGGAATGTAATTGAATAAGTAGCTAAGATCATGCCATAATTCAATTATAGTATGAAATGTAGTCCTATGCTAGATGCAAACCCTAGGATAGGTTATTGAACTTGTAAGATACAATTTTCATCATAGAGCATTTTGTTAAGGCCACCAAACATGGAACAACCCTCACTGTTATTGCAATCATGAGAATATGAATATGACACAAATCATAGTTTTTTAAGAATTAGATATAAACATTAAGGCACAAGAACCTGGAATGACTAGAACAACTTTTCCTATTAATTTAGCAAGTGAACATAAGAATCAAAGCATACTCACAGTGGCCCATATTTTTGCTTCATAGGATGAGTATCAATATTTTACTGTAGCATAGAGAATTCACTCAAATATAGAAGGATAAGAACTAACCTCATCAAATTTTCCATATATAAAATGAGTCAAGGTACACATGGACATACAACACAAAATAGAGGCTCTTATATTGGACACCCCTTTTTAATTGATCTTTCAAAAAAATGAAAATAAACCAACAAACATAAAAGAAAGAAAAGATCATGCCACCAGTCCTTGCTCCTCTAGTCAAATTAGAAATCTTAGATTTTCTCAAAGGTAAATGACAAAGTGGAATAACCACACACATAGAGAAGCTCAACATTAGCTCAAACAATTTCACTTTTTAATTTCAGTGTAAGAGGATTGATGTGAAATTTTGAGGGTTTGAATGTATTGTAAGAAATACCTTGAGTAGATAGACAACAATAGACATATAGTTAGAAAAATTGGTGGCTGACATTGGAGAGATCTTCTTCAAGAGGAATCTCACTAGTAAACTAAGTGATAGTAGATAGAAATAGTTAGGAAAAATTGTGACTGATGCAAAAGACATCTTCTTTGAGAGGAATCTCATTAGTAGACTAAGCAAGAATAGAAAAACACAGTTAGAACAATTGGTGACTGATGCAAAAGAGATCCTCTAAAACCATAGGGTGTTTCCCCCTAGACTATGACCAATTTTAATCCATGTAGGTATGAGTAGAGTGTCAAAGATAACAAAGAGTGTATGCATGAGAAAAAAATAGAAAACTAAAATAGAAAGAAAAGAACTCAAGGTAGGAAAGTGATTGTATAGAAGCTAGAATATGTGTTGCAAGATGGAGCATTTCGAACAAGAGATGTCTGGTTACCTAGTTTTTACCTTCTTGGTAGAGACTATTTTTTCTACCAAGATGCTTATTTTCTATGTTTTCATCAATGACGCTTTTCTTGTTTTTCTATTTTCTATTTTCTATTTTCTTTCTCAAAGTTGTTTGGATTTTTGGTTTCTTCAATTTTGTTGGTATTATCAAGGTACCTATTGCTAGGTTTTCACTTGGATAATAGATTTTTTTAGGACTTTTTGCAATTTTAGACTTTTTTTAGGACACTTAGATATGTAAAAAGAGCTTCAAAGAGTATCATCTATATATCCTTTTTAGATGAAGGGTGTTGATTGGAACCTTGAGCAATTCTCCTTCAATAGTTGAGAGTTGATAAATGTCTGATCCGAACATTGTAACAACAATGTATGGACCAAGCTAGCTGGGATCAAACTTTCCCTTCTATACCCAATGTTGCTAATTCTTAAGATTCTCACTAAAAATGAGGTCACCCACTTGGAAGTCTCATGGTTTAGTTTTCTTATTGTAACTCTTGAACATCCAATTTTGGTAAGCTCATATATGATCGAATGCTACTTGCCAACATTAATCCATTAGTTCTAGCTCCTGTAGCTAAGATAATCTATAGTCATCATCAATAATGAGGCCATTTAGAGAGACTTGCAGAGTAGGAATGTTGACCTTAATTAGAAGCACAACATCCACTCTATTGGCAAGATGTTTTTCCCTAACATAGATGAGCTCATATGTATGCTTTTGAAAGAAATACTAAGTTAACTTACCAACTATTTGAGTTTCTATAAAATAGATAACTCTCTTCTTATATGTATGCTTTTTAGTATTATTAGGTGCAACTACCTTTATGAAAGATATTCATTAATTTTCCATTATTAGAGAATGTCTCTCACAAGAATTTTTACTATAAATACCAAAAGGTTATTGTTGACATGAAAGCTTGTAGCCTTGCAAAAACTCTTACCTAAAGGAAGCCTCATGTGACATGGAAACAATCTCAAAAGTGTGGGACTTTGCAACTTGAGATTGAGTCTCTAGAGAAGGCTGGTTTCCTTACTATCAAGATGCACCTAACTATTTTTTGAGAGGAAAAGGGGGAAGGAATTCATGAAAGAAAACTACCTAATCTAATCTAAGAGGAGGTGATACACCAAATAGTATGTTCAACCTTATCTCTACCCAAGAATGCACAGTCCATTAATATAACCT
This sequence comes from Cupressus sempervirens, assembly GCA_028749045.1. NCBI lineage: Eukaryota > Viridiplantae > Streptophyta > Pinopsida > Cupressales > Cupressaceae > Cupressus > Cupressus sempervirens. Next base: position 63,761,078 of record CM053785.1, read on the forward strand.
CAAAGTATACAAATTCAATCCTTTCTTAATCCAACAACCATATGTAGATCAAAATCCAAAAGAATTCTATAAGGAAGAGGCTTCACTTTATATCATTCAAAATTCAAGTAGATACAATCATATAGTTTGAGAAAATGAAGACAATAAATTAACACAAAGGCAAGAGGGTATTGCATAGTATACTAATGGAAGAACGAGATATGAAAGAAGGATGTATTAACTCAAAGGAAAAGGAAATTACGGTAGTAGAGCATAGGCATACAATGTTATAGAATCAAATAAAAAGATCAACCCTAAGAAGGGTTACAAAATTTGCTTTTATAGTGCAAGCATAACTCAGATAGCTTCTACCCTAAGGAAAAACTCAACAATTGCATTCAAGATTGTAGAGAATATCACTGCAAATCTGGGAAAGATTTGATCATGGCACACATCTAGACATAAGAAAAATCACTTCTTTATCAAACAAAGCCCTAAGAATATAGAAATGATGGCCATTAACATTTTGACTGATTAGATGTATCACTAGATGCTGATGGAGTTTTCCTTTACATTTATCAAGCATGGGGAATGATGAAAGTGGTTGAAGGACATCAAAAAGATTAGATCTATCATCAAAGAGTTGCTTCCTTTGTTATCAACACTCCAAATTAGCCATATCATCAATAAAATAGAGTCGACCTTTAGGCTTTACCATGTGGACCAATCATACTCTATCAATCTGCCACGTTGCCAAAATTCAACCTATGTTTCATGTTGACTGACCATGATCCCAGCTTTGCTACCACCTTTCTTCATTAGAAGTTATTCCTTGTGAAACTGTGACCAACTATCTATCACTACTTCACAACTCATCTTCAACATTCTCCACTGACTCTTGTGACCTGATGAAAAAGTGAAACTAACATCTCACAAAATCACCATTTGATATCTGACTTAGCTTTAGATGCTTGCAATAGTGGAAAACTATGATCCAAATTGCCAACATAATGTTTGCATCATCACAACATGATCCTTGACTTAACATGAAATGCCCATGACCAAGCAAAAATAGACCTAACCATCATTTCTTGCTTTTCATCTAGGTCTATTAAGACATGTGTTGCATTGTTATTATCCCACTATATAAATTGAGTGAACAATTTTCCATAATGACATAGTAACATGTGTTTATTTTTGTAGATAGAATGATAAAAAATATAATTGGGACCCCTCCTGCATAGTACAACTACTTGATCAATCAAGAACTGCCACATCACAAAGGTCATCCATATGATGTCATACCACAATTCCATGACCTTAACACAAGATTACTCTAAACTCATAATGACCATGTTAAAAGGAAGAGATGCACAATCATAGTACTAATTGTAGTTCAAGCCATAATTCTAGTGAAGCTATGATGACCATCTGATCTACCCATTTCATGTTATCGCTACTTTGCAGCATAAAAATTTATCCCATCACTAATCCCAGTGACCATGCACACAAGGTGATTCATGAATTTTCCATCCTGATCACAGTTTACACTAAACTCCCTATGATCATGCGAATGAAGAAGGGTCATGAACCATAGCATAAACTTGGAGTTAAGCTCATAACCTCATGACTGAGTGCTAAAGAAAGAGCACTACATTGCCACTCATGATTGGGTTTTATCCTTTTAAACTATGAAGCTGCATTACCACTAAAAAGATTGTGTCACACAATCGCACCTCCTCTGATGGTTAAGTGATAGACTATAGCGACTGTGTGATGAAAGATAATTGCATGGTTGCAACTTGAATTTCTAAGGGGATAAAGCATGAAAAGGTTGAGATTTAGGATATAAAAAGGATAAGCCAAAGTTTTAAATATATCCTTATGTCATTTGAATTATTTGAATACTTGAATAGATATGGTCATTGGCCATGCTTGACTAGCAAAACTCAATTCTTTTAGTAGGAGGACAAATGTGGCTAACAGTTATAACACTCAATTCATCAATATGAAAATAATGTGAAGTCTAAAAAAATCATTCAAATTTAAGAACAAAAATCATCCATATGATTATCTACTATTATGATATTAAATGTAACCTATACTTTCTTCCCTCAGTTTCTTTTAATTTGAAAATAAGACTTCATTGACAATAATTTTCTAGTTCTCATACATGGAAGTGAAAGTGGAGATATATTACTAATGAGGCAAAACAGGATATCCAATCCTATATTTCCACACCTCTTTCTCTTTTAAAAGCTCTCCAAGCTTTGCTTCATGCTTTTCTAGGTATTTTCAAACTTCTTTTGCATGTCTTTGATAATCGCTTCACTAGGATTGAATGAATCCTTCTCTTCTTTGGTGCATTGCTTATGGAACCATATAAGATCACCTTGGATAATGTCATCCACAACTTTGACCCAATTGAGAAATTCTTTGATTTCAGAGACACCTTATGAAATGGCTTCATTCCTCCATAATTTGATGCAGTCTTTGATCACGTAGAATGTTTTTTCATCTAACCCTATCACCAGTTGCTCTATGAGTAGTTTTTGCAAACCATACTCTTTCACTTCATCCATCCATGGAACTTCTTTGACCTAATTATGTTTTTCCTTCTCATGATAATTGATGTTTGATTCTATCTTCCTGGTCACATTAGTGGTTTCTTTTCATGTTTCATTTAGAAGGTTTATATATTTAATTGTCTCATCTTAGACAAACTGAACCCATTCCTCAAATGTTTTAGAAACTACCTTTCTCCTCTACAGATGATCTAAAAATTGTTGATTAATTGGAGCCTTAAAATCTATAGTAGCATGCATCTCATTAATTGGATTTGGTTCTAGATATAAGATAGCATTGATATATTGGGCCATGCTTTTCATTGTTTCATTTATATCTTGCTTATCCTTAGCATCATTTTAGATTTGGTCAACAATCTTCTTGTTAGAGACTTTGAAGATATTCATATTGATTTCTCTACTTCCTTTTCCAAGATCTATCTTTGATACTTGGTAACCTTGAGAAGTCATCTCGCCCTCATCCTTTTCTTGAAATGGATTGGCAATTTCTGCCAACCAATACCATGTGTCTTTATCAAACTCAAGCCTAGATTTTGTTTTCACTTTCTTGGTCTTGGATGACTTGTCCAAAAATTTATTTACCAAGTTGTCAATGGGTAGGGATAGAGGTATTGTACTTCATTTCTAAGCAATTGAAGTCTCTAGCTATTTTGGGTGCTATGGGGGTCTTTTATGACATTGTGAAGTTACTAGTTAGGGAAAGAGAATCCATGGGGATACTACTGTCTCCAGCTCATATTTGTTGATCTTCTACTATATTTGAGATGTTGTTACTAGGGACTCGCTCTATTTTAGGTTCTACCTCTAGGAGATCCAAATCTACCAATGTCTCATCTTTTCTTAGGACCATGTCCTCTTTGCTTTGTCCTAGTGCTCGAACAAGTTACTCTTTTGATAGTAACTACTTTAAGTTGAAATTGAACCTCATATATTGTTGGTTCAACTTCAAGTTCATGTTTACTTGCAATATAATTGTTTACACAATGGTCAAAGGAAATAATTAATCTTTGGGAAGGCTTCTTTTCTTTAAATATCAAGTGTTTCTTTGATGAATTAATGAAAATTTCTTGAGCCTTCTTTTTCTAAAGCCTTTCCTTTGTCCTTTTGAGAACACCTATAGTTTAGGATTTTAGGTCATCTTCATCTCTCTCACTCTAGTTTAATTTAGGGATTGAGAAATATCCAATTTTTCTAAGGTACAAAGGGTCTATTGCTTCCCCTTTCTCATCATATTTTACTTGATTAATGTCTAGGTTGATCTTGAAGATTTTCACCATAACCTTTTTACAACTTTAAATTTGTTAGAGTAGTTGGTCCAATAATCTTCCATATGGAGAACGTGTTAGAATCTATTTGTGACATTGAAATTCTCTTTGGCGTACCCTACATAATCAAAACCTTTCTTGGTGATATAAAGCTTAAGATAGAGGGTGAGCATATTTTCTTTCATCATCATAACATATTTGAGGCTTGAACACCTATAATGACCCAATTCTATAGGGAAAAGTATACCTAATGCCTTAGTGTTTTCAGATATATTGTTAGCAATGATTAGTTGTCTACATAGCTCCAACAATACAATACTATCTAAGCAATAATGGGGTAGCTTAAAGGGTTCACCATCAAAACCTCTAACCCAGAGATAGGTGAATCTAGGGAGCTAGATGTAATATAATCCATAAGTATTAATAAACTGCATGACTTCTTATGAGATCTTATAATTTTTTTCCTTTTAGTTCAAATACCAACCTCCCTAAAAACACATAATTGACTCTTTTGAATTCTCAAGATGGTTTTTGGGCCTATTAATGTTTATAGTATTTATATATTTTCATGTCTTCCATCTATGGCTCATGAGGAAGAGCTTACCATTATTTTGAAGTAGCCAAAATGTAGACAAGGTATGATGAAATGAAGAAAGGACAAAATTAGCTAGACCAAATAGCCCTTTGTGTAATCCTTCTATTATCAAATTTTCCAAGTCAATGAATTTTAAACCTTGTAAAATATTTTGTATGAAGAAGTACATCCAATTTTCCCAGTGAAAAGCATGTCCATTCCCTTAAACCTTGTAAACTATGTCAGCAATTTCCTTAATAAAATGTTTGATAGTGAGAGGTTTAGGTAACCTTGACCCCTTGTAGTCGGCCTCAACAACCAACTTTTTGTGACCATGGAATTGTAATCTTTCTTGTTTTCTTCATATAGTTATGCTACTTCTTCAAAGGTCCAGGGATCATAAGATTCTTTGTGAGGAATTTTCAAAGCTAATGCAACTCTAACCCTATCAATCCTTGCCAAGACTTCACTTGAAATCTTCTTTATGCACCTATTGTGAGGATCATAGTGATTTGCACATTTTGTTACTAACTTAGGAAATCGAATAGCAAGAAGAAAAGCCATGACTTTTAATAACCCTCTACTCATTAATTTTTGAGCTATGGTCCCATTTTGGGCACTTATTGTTTTTTATATTAATTCCATCAAGTTTACATTCACCAAAAACATATCTTGAATTTTAGGAAGAGAAATCAACAAACAAGTTTTTTTAGGTTTTTAATATTTTTGTTGAAGTGGAGACATGTTAATTTGAAAATGAAACCAATCCACCACATAAAATTGTCAAAATTCTTAAAGGAAAACCAAAAATGGAAAATCAAAGAAAAGGTTACTTGCTACTAACTAATTTCATGTGGCAAACTTATCCTACAAACCCTTACTAGCTTCATCATTTCAAACCCTAGAGTAGAAAGTTAGGGATAAATGGCTAAGAAATCACTACTTAACGTGAAATTTTGAGAAAAATCATGAATAGATACAAGAGTGTGAAATTGATAATACACCCACGCAAAGATTTATTGGACAAGACATTTTAGTCTTTTCAGTTAAATGATCCTATCAAATTAGCATAGGATATCACATTTAAATGACCTTGGCTTGTAATCACACTTCGTTTAATGATGACACATTCCTTCCAATTGACACTATCATTATGCTTTCAACATCTGATCATACCATTGTGTATAGTTTCCAAAGATCCAAAACTTAAATTCTTTTATGAAATCAGACTTGCAAGGAAAGTGGAGCTGCAATCTATCAGTAAACATTATTTTGAATTTGAACTTGAAGCTAAGAGGTTCAAGTTCAAGTTCAAGTTCAACTCTTCAAGCTAATAGACTATCAATCAAGGAGTATGATCAAAGGAAGATCTTTATTTTTAAAACTTCTACACAGCTAACTTGAACCTAAACTTGAACTTAAGATGAAACAAAGGTTCAAGTTCAACTTTGACTTGGAGATAGGAAAAACCAAAAAGTCCAATATGATAAGGCTTTTGTGAGTGTAACACACTTCATATACTAAAGAAAAGGGTGTTGTCCCCATAAGAATTTTGATAGTTTTTCTATAAGCCGATAGAGCTGGATTGACTTGAAGGTTCTAGTCCCTTCTAGATTTGTTAACTATGCAATGTAGGATTTTGAGAATATTCTTATTGGATCCTTCTACTTGTCCGTTACTCTTGGGGTAGTAGATGGAAGACCAATGTTGCATGATATTGAACTTTGAACATAGCACTTTTATATATTTATTTTTTAATTCTCCTTCATTGTCTTTGATAATGGAGGATGGTACACCATACCTACAGATGATGTAGTTGCGAATGACCATAGCTAAAAAATTTCCATTAGCCTCAGCAAGAGGTACTGCCTTTACCCACTTCATGAAGTAGTCTGTAGATGTTATGATGAGCTTGTTTTCACTTGAAGCAGAAGGATGACTCTAACCCACCAAATCAAGTGCCCATTTTCGGAATGACCAAAGTGTGAAGAAAGGAATTATCTCCCTAGGTGAAATGTGAACTAGATTTCTATGGAGTTAACACTGTTGCAAGACTTGGCATACATTATTGTCTTTTTCTCCATTTTTTGCCAATAGTAACCAACTCTAACTAGTTTGCAAGCTAGTGTTAGGCCATTTGAGTGTGATTCACAAGTTCTTTCATGTACCTTAGTTAACACATTTTTGTACTCTTTGGGTTCTAGACACTCAAGGAGTGTACCATCAAGACCTCTCTTAAACAAGATGTTAGCAATAATGTCATACTGTGAAGCATTTCAGATAAGTTGATGTTTCTCATTTCATTTCAAAGTATCTAGAACAATCATGTCACATAAGTAGGAGTATATGTGGTGGTAGCAAGATGAATCATGTCCTATGATAGAATAGATTATTTGAGATTTAGATGAGTCACAAGAAGGGTAGGATAATGTCTCCACTAGGAACCCACATTAAAAGTTAGTTTCTTGTATTTGTAACATAGAAGCTAGAGTGACCATTGCATCGGCTGCCTTGTTATCCACTCAAGCAATATGCTGGAAAGTAACATGTCCAAAGTACTTTTTCAAATCTTTGTCTAGTCTCTTGTAAGACATCAAATTTTTATCTTTTTTTAGATAGATGTCATTAAATATGTTGATTGCCAACTATGAATCTCCAAAGATGTTCAACATGTCTACCCTCTATTCAAAAATGATTTTCATCACATTGATGAAGCCGTCATATTTAGTAATATTGTTTTTACAAGGGAAAATAATCTTGTATGCCTTGGGTAGAGAATATTTTATCATTTTATGAATAGAATTTGAGCACCAGACCCTTGTTATGTGAATGATCCATCAAAGAACATAACCCATGTTTGATGTGTCGATAGTAGAATAGACTCATCAAGAAATTCAACATTCAATGGTTGGTGAATTTTCAATTGTGCTTCTACTAGTATATCAACAATCTCTTGTCCCTTGATGGCTTTTTGCTCCACGTACTCAATGTCAAACTCACTCAAAATCATAACCCATTTTGTTATCCTTCCTATCCCAGTAGATTTGCTAAGGAGATAATTTAATGGATTAATCTTTGCAATCAATCTTGTAGTATGAGCAAGCATGTAGTGCCTCAGCTTTTGGAAAGGAAAAACAACTACTAAGTAAGATTTCTCAATGATTTTGTAACTCATCTCATATGAGAAAAATGTACGATTGATTTAGTAAATAACATGTTCCTTATTGTTGTGATCCTCTTGAGCTAGTAAGACACATAGAGATGAATCTATTGCAGAGATGTACAAGATGAATGGATTCCCATGAATGGGATGCACCAGTATTAGTGGATTAGCAAGATTCTTCTTAATTTGTGTCAAGCTTTTTTAACAATTTATGCTCAAGTTGAATTTCTCATGTAGCCAAAATTCTTCAAATAATTAACATAAACATAATAAAGAAAGAGTACAAAATAATTTTGATAATTCCAAATTCTTCTTTATTATTTCTTCCAAATCTTCCTCCTCCAACAATGATATAAATTACAATTTTAAATATAAATCCAAAATTAACATTTTTGGCAATTTTTTTCATAAAAGTATTTTTTTGACATTTTTGGTCATTTTTAAAACAACTCGAAAAAAGCTATTTTTTTATGAAGCTTCCTAAAATTGAGATATGATGAACTGCCAACTAACATTCAAAATTGGAAGTAATATTTCAAGGTTATTAATAAAAATCAGCTTTCTAAAAACTAAGAAAAGCATTGAAAGCTTTATAAAGAACTACTAAAAGATCATGCATCATAAAACCACTAAAAGCTCATGCATCATTCTCCACTGGTTGAAAGAACACAACTCCTGCAAGTTGTTTTTTGAATGCGTATAGTTTCTTTTCTATAACTTTTCCTTCTATCATTGATTTTATTGACTCAAAGGAATGCAAGTTTGTTCTTTTTTCCTAGTCTTCCAATTTTTTGACATGTTATCATTCATCTTTGCAACTATCACTAGATCCCTGTTCCTCTTATTTTTCTTAACCCATATTCTACTCAACATCTTCTCAACCTTTAAAAGCCAAAATCCCATTTATCCTATATAAACCTTTATACCATAATCATTTATGTCTTCAACATATAATATATCATCATATTCTCCATTACCACAATTTTCATAATATCCTTGAAAATATATACATTCCATATTAAAAAACAAATCTAAAACATCATCATTAGAAACCTTTTTATAAACATGGACTTCCACTTTCTCATTCTGAACATAAGATTTAAATACTTGAGAATGATAGGAAGAGTCTTCTTCGACTATGTTTACCATGTCTTCTTTAGTGCTTGATATAGAAACAATCATAAATATACTTTCCATTTTTGTTTCTACCTCTTTCTCCTGCAATATTTTATTTTTCCTTTCCTACATTTTCCTCTTCTAAAAAATCTTTTTAACAGGCCATGTGATCTTCTTCTTGACTGGTAGGTAACATTTTTGCATTTCTAATTCCATTGGCTTTCTTAATTGTTTCCAACTTTCTTGTAATTCTCTTAACATTTCTTTCAACTCTAATCGCCTCATCTCTTCCTCCATCTTCTTCCTCTCTTTCTCTTTTATTTTATTTTCTTCTCTCCCCTTATGCAAATACATCATTAATGAATCTAATTCTTCAAATGAGTCCATTAACCTTTCTTTTTCTTTGCCTTTGCCTCAACCTAGGTATTTTATCTTCTCTACATAGTCTTTAGGAAACTAGTTCCTCTTAGGGGCCTAAATTCCATTATTTTAGTTATTTCCTAACTTAGGGAGCCCCTTAAACAAAGTCATCTTGAAGCAATTCGAAATTTTGAATTTCCCCATGAGAGTACCCTCACCATCCCACTTGGCCAACTTTCTTATTTTGGAGGAACAACAATGTAAGAAAAGGGAGGCTTGATATTTCTACTAAAAAATGGGGTAGCGAGGAGTCTTTTTAAGGGAGGGGTGTTGGGTTGTTCACCCACTCTCTAATTTTACAGACAACTAGGTTTTGGAGGGAGATTAAAGGAGCTCTACTTCTACTATCTTTACCTTAGCTTGGAACAAGGTTGGTGACTCAAACATGTTTTTTTTTCATTTCTTTCCTTTAGCATGGATAAGTAAATCTGCAAGTGTGAGAAGTTATCAATGGTATATGCATTACATTGTAAATGTTGTGTGATGGACTTTGTCATTGTGTTGTGGAGTGGTGAATGTGTCTTGTGATCTTGGAGATTTCTTCTTGGTTTTTTCTTTTCTTGTTTCTTCTCTTTTATTTCTTGTTTGAATGTAAATGTTGAATGTGTTTATGGGTGTGAAGGCTTCACTACCCTTGGGAGGGAAGAGAAGCCTTGGGTGAAGGGCATAAGTTGGGCTCGACATTGCAGTTGAGAGAATTACCTCATGATGAGGGTTTGTTTATACTATGGAGTATGGGATCCATTAAGGCCATAAATCTTTTTGTTTTGGGAGGTACAAGGAGGTTTTGGTGGATGAGGAAGGGATGATTGTTTTGAAGGCCTTGAGAGGCAAATGCAATGGCAATATTTTGTTTATGATTATGGTGGCCTTCAGAGGAAAAATGCAATGGCATTATGTTATTTATTTTGTTATAATATCTCCTCTTTTAAGAGCCCACCTTCACCCAACATTTTATTATTCCAATGGAGAATCATTGTGCAAGAAATGGGAGGGTGTTGAGTGTGTTTTGGTGTTGTGTTTTCATGCAAATTTTAGTGAAGTATGTGTGTAACTTGTTTGGTTCTTGTTTCCCCTGCTCGGTGGGTGGCTTCATAGAAGCTTGGGTTGGGAGGTGAGCCTCCATGGTTCCTATTTGTGTGTGTTATGTGCAGGCCTTGTGAAGATGCATACCATGAAGTATTAGGGTTTCACCCTAGTCAAATGAAGAAGATCCAAATGTGTAAAGGAGGCTCAATGTTCATGTTTCTCAATGTTCATGTTTCTCTATGTTTGTGTTTCTTCATGCTCATGATTTTGGAAAGTCTCTTGTGTTGTCTTTATGTGAAGTAAAGGGATTATGTTATTGCTATCATTTGAATATGAAGGGGGAAGTTTTTGAGAAGTGTGTACATATGTTCTTGTAAAGTAATGATCATTTGAAGTCATATGTGTTATGAAAGCATTAGTATGAGTTGTAGATTTACATTGGCATCATTGATACAATTTGAAAACTGAAAGAAAAGTTTAGGGAAGGTATATAATTTAGTAATATGAAAGAATTCATTGTAGAATTTTGATGAAACTTGTATTAAGATCCATTCTCTTGTCTTGCTTGCATATTATTTAGTGGAATTTTATGTTAAGGTTAAGTGTTGTAAATATGAGATGATCTATTCAAACAAAAAGTTTTCATGCATGATTGTTATTTATAGGAAATTTTCTATGTTCAATTTGATATGTTATGAAGGAAATTTGTATGAAAGCTTTCTCCTTCTAGTATTTTTAGATGACTAATTGATAGTAATATTCCATAGATGTTATGTGAAGGAATACCATTGGTTGTAATTGTACAAATTATAACTTAGTTGATTGCCTACAATTCATTTGTGCACCCAATAAATTGGGAGGAATAGTTATGTTGATAGCTCATGTTACATGCATGGGTATCACTTCCTTTAGTTTTCAAGCTTAATACAATTCTATGTAGATGAACCATGAACTCAATTCCATGATAGGATGGAATGAATTTGTTTATAAGAGAAAACACATAATACAAATCTATAAGACATGTTGCTGTAGGATTGCATTATCCTCTCTGGAAAATGTATGGGGAAGGAAAATAAATCCCCCTTAGATTACAAACCATTATTGAATCCAAGAGAATATACTAGGAATTATGTGTTTAAAGAATTAATAAAGTAATACATAGAGTAAGACTCAAGAATAACAAAGGCCTAGTCCTTGAAACTGTCTATGAGAAAAGACCTTTTTTGGATCACGTGATCATCATGTCATCTTTTTAGAAAATAAAATAATAATAATAATAATAATATAAAAGTATATGATTATAAATCATACTATGATTGTTAAGAAAAAAATTGACACTTACCTTGTTAAACTAGGGGTACCCTATAAGACATTCCCATCAACCATTGCAAATGAATACATAAAAATATTAGTAATAATATACTTTAATTTTAAATCCACCTAGAAAACTAGGAACTCAAGACTAAGGGAGGGGTCAATTTTGACATGAAGTCAAATCCCCCTTTCCCAAGCTTTCCCCATCTCGAGGCAAGAAAGGCATGTCCTTCTAGGGACCTGGGCGTCAATCCATGAAGTGCATATTTAAAACAAACAAACAAACAAAAAAAATCCTCTTTGACCAAAATTTATGCATACCATCCCTAAAAAAAAATGAAGTACACCATTATGAGAAGAACAGGCACTTGGGACATGTAGACCTAAGGAAAAAAAAGAAAATGTAAGGGGTTAGGTGGGGAAGCCTTGGAAGATGAACTAGGCACCAAACTTGGGTAGATGAAAGTTTTAGAGGATGGTTAGCGTAATTGTTATATTTGGTTATTGTGGGTGATAGGATATAGTTGAAGTGTTTAGGGGTTATTTTGGTAATTAAATGGGGCTTGGGGTGTATTGTAGAATTAAGGTGGTAGGAATAGTTTATTTTAAGAAAAAGACAAATAAGGAAATTATAATTAGAATGAAATAGATTATATTTGAAGTATAAATGTTTAGGGATGGGCTGATATTTAACTCAAGTGATAGCCTTTTATGGAAATTAGAAATGTTTGGAATTTAGAATACTACTATATGTTAAAACTTAGTGGTGGGTTAGTAATAAACTTCAATTTTTATTAGGTAATAATGTTTAAATATAGCATAAGTAACTTAATACTTGATGTATGTTAATTAATATTTATAATATTTCAAAACATGTATATGATGTTAAGTTGCAATAATAAAGTTCTTTGTGAACTATGACCAATAAACATAACATACTATAAGTAATGTGTAGTATGATTTATAGACATGAGTAAATTATGACATTGGAAGTAATATGTTAGTTAGGACATGGAAAAATAAAACAAAATAAAATCCATCATCGTTAAAGATATAATGTGAATAAGTCAATTGTTATGAATAATATGTAGCCTAATTCAAATTAAAGTTGATTAATGTTATGTGAGTAAGTTCTTTTATAAAATGTCTTCCAATAAATAAATTAATTAATTAACTAAAAAAAAAAAATTGTTGTGTTTTACTCGGCAAATTTAGGTCATGACATATAAATCTGAAAATGTCAAGAAATGGGTAAAATTGTGTACATGTCAGGGATAGAAGATGAGAATCAAAATGAAACTAATATAATTCTCATGCAATATTATTCATCTGAATCATCCCCTAGGTATAGCCACCTTGGTTTTTTAGAGCCTAAATAGTAGAAAAAAATCTTGGTTTTATTGAAGTTGGATCGAAGTGGTTCACTCACATAATTGTTAATTGGAAGTAGATGATCCCTAGATTATGTTAGTATTACCATTTTGGAATTGAGCATTTTGTTGTTTAGTAGTTTTGAAATCCAACAAAATGGTGAGTTTGATGGGGAAATAAACACTTAGTATTGTCATAAACTAAGCATATCATCTAATATCTATATATCCCTTGGGTAGAGTCTAAGGTAGACATTTCATATGATGTTTTCCATAGTTTTGGGGGTTATTTGCATTTTGCCTGAGATTGATTAGTGAAGTGATTGCAATTTATTTAGCAATTATTCCCATTCTAAAAGGGTGGGTCGTGACTCATAAGGTTTTAACCAGTGTCAATATTTAGGAATTGATTGATTCAAGTTATGTAAAATAAAATGAACACATAGGAAATAAGAAGAAAAACCTAGCAATTAAGTTACATACCAATCTTCCTCCTAAAGGAAAGAAAAATTGTGCTATGAAAGGGGGTTAGATGTAGATAGGAAAATATTCCTAAGAGAAAATAGCAATGAAAGACAATGTCTATCTCTCCATTATTGAGAGGAAACCCTTCTGCAAAGGTCCTAGATCTCATCTAGGCTTATCTGATGATGATTTTTTATAACACTCCTAAAATGATATATCAGGAGAATTTTGTGCAACCACATGCACTTAATTTGAATGATAGGAATAGTAATGATCTTTTTCAGCATAGTAGGAACCCTTTCATGTCAGATTACTCTCCTAAAAGAGTGAGACCTAAACATCTAGAGCTTGAAGGTTTCAATAATGAGAAGAATTCTAGTTTTGAGTTTACCATTGTTGATCCTAATGAGAATGAAGTCTTGAGAATGTAGCTTCTTGAATAGGAGGCTATTGATAGGAAATTTCAAAAGGAGAGGGAAAAGATGATCATGAAAGCTTATGAAGAAAAGCAAGAACTACTTAGGCCAATTGCCATAAAGAAGAAAAATGAGATAGTAGCTAGTGCTTGGTAGCCTAAGATTGTGGGTCAAGTTGAGCTATAGCTATAGCTGAAATGAACAATAAGATAATGCTTTTAGAAGGTGCTAGGAAGAGGTCTACAATTATGTCTAAAGATGATGTAAATGGTTGATCTAATGATGCAGATCAAAATATTACTAAGGTACCTACTTCTATCTTGTCTTCTTTTTCATAGAAAATAAATCTTAGTAAATCTGTTGGTGATGCTAGTAGTAGTCATACTTTAAATAATAGTAAGAGAAATGTTGTGGATCACCTTAAGATTGATTTTTAAAGGAGACCTATTCAGTTAGAAGGTTATAGTAAAATATGTTTTGATGGAATCTCTAGGTTCCCTAATCCCATCCCACAAGAAATGAGATAAAGGTTGCCAAAAATTGTTGGGAATAATGCTATCACTTGTGAGAACCATTTAAGGAGTTTTCTTGATATGATGAGTGATTATGAGGTTGAGGCTGAAGATGTTATCATGAAATTATTTGTTTAGTCATTAACTAAATATGCTAGAGAATGGCTCAAGAGACTTCCTAAATTATCCATTGTTGATTGGAAGGATATTGAGTATTGCTTCAAGGAATAATATAGTGACAAGCAAAACCAAAGCTACATCCTAAGTGAATTTAGTAACATTAAGAAGCTATCTAATGAGTCTATCACTGAATTCAATACTAGATTTTAGAAAAGGATGTGCAAACTAATGTATGCCATATGAGTTGATAACAAGGTATGTCTGATTAATTATTTGAATGCTTTTGATGGCAAAATACCATACCATCTTAGGGATAAACAACCTAGGACTTTAAGAGATACATTCAAAATTCCTATAAATGTGGAAAATAATTTGAGAATTTTAGGGAGGTTAAAAAGAAAAAGAGATGATCCTAGATTGTTTAGGAGTAAGGGAAACAGAAAGGAATATCACAAAAGTGTAGGTGGAAAAAAGAATGAGCCCAATGAGATAAGTCAAGTTCTAAATGCTATAAAGAGTCTAAATTTTCCTCAAGTAAATAATGATAAGAATCCCACTGATAATAGAATCCTCGATCAAACAAATTTCAATACACAGAATAGACTGAAAAATTTCCTTTATAACACCACTTGGAAAGACGGTCATCCTAATTTTCCTCCTCCCAAAAATACCAACAACAAGGTGACCCCTTTTCCCTTATCCAAAAATTTTGTATATCTAGTGGATGATCTTGAATTTGTGGATTAGTCCACATGGTGCTTTGCTTGTCAATTACCCCATGCCCCTAAATCTTGTGCAGTCACCTTGTCATTGCATAGAAAGTAGACTAAGGTAGAAGAATTCCATGAACATGAAGAAAACCATGATGATGTAGGATTTAATATGTTTGAATAAAATTATGATTATTTTGACTGTGAGGTTTATGCCAGATATGTAAATGAGAAAATGCAGCTATAGAATGATATGTAGTAGTAGGTATTTTTTGATGAGGGTGATGGTAAAGATAATGTATGTAATATGGTAATTGCCAAAGAAGAAGTGACATTAAGGAAGCCTTCTAGGAAAGAGATTAATCAAATTACTACTAGCACGATAGCTCAAGTGTAGACTAGAAACATGGGTCAGAAAGATGGTAATGACAAGGTGGCTAGTATGTTTATAAAAGGGGTTAATCTTTAAAAAGGGGAAGTTGTGAAGCCTAAAGAAATCTCTCCTGTGAAGGTCAAAGTTACCAGTAAGAAATGGGAACCAAAGAAGGTGAATAGTCTGAAGGTTTTTGAGATCCCAAATAATGTTCCCAAGAAGTTAGATGAGAAGATACAAAAAGTGATCACTATAAATGATAAGAATCATCAAGATGTTTTAAAAATTTTGGAAAAAAATCATGAGAAAAGGAGTGTGGTGATTGATGGTCCCTCTAATTCTTCTATAGATATGACTAATGTGTTATCACAAATCACTATCAATGTCCCTTTGTCCAAATAACTAAGAATCCTTGAACATCGAAATAAAGTCATAGCATGGTTGGGAGATATGGATACAAAGGGAAGACATGTTTATAAGAATAAATCATAATCCCAAAGAGAAAAATAAAGAAAAGGTAAAAGGAAAAGAAACTAAAGTAGTTGTGTCCCAAATTCCTCATTTTTTTTGGATAACTCTATCAATCAATGTTTAGGAAGTGTTGAGCCATTTTTCTTGAGTATTTTAGTAAATGGTAAAACATTAAAAGATTGCATGACTGATTCTAGTGCTTCCAATATTGTTATACCTTTTGAGATAATGAAGGAACTGGACTTGAAGGTTGATACTACTTAGGGAAAATGTTATGCTATGGATAAAAGAGAAGTGACAGTTATAGGCACTATTAATGCCTTTCCATATAAGTTGACAACTTATCCTAATAAAGAACTTACTATGAGTGTGTTGGTTGTTGATATTCCACCTTAGTATGGCATGTTGTTGTCTAGAAAGTGTACTATTGCCATGGGTGGGACTTTACAATGTGACTTGTTATTTACCACATTCCAAATTGAAGGGAATTTAGTAAAAGTAAATAGAGAGCCTAAGAGTGCATATATGATAGAAGAGGAGATAGAGGATGATATGACAAACTTTTTGGATATGGATGTCAATGCATTCCAAGACATGTTTTTGACTTTGAAGAAAGTTAAACATAAATCTCAGATGGAAGTAGAAGCTAACACAAAAATAGAAAAACCTAATTTATGGGCTATATTTTTTGATGGTTCTTGCTACAAGGATGGAATTGGTGATGGTATTTTATTTATTTCTCCTACTGGGGTAATATACTAATTTTTTTTTACATTGAGTTTCCCTTATACTAACAACATAGTAGAATATGAGGCCTTGTTATTAGGACTCAGATTATCTGACAAGCATTGGATGAAAGATTTACATGTTATAGGGGATTTGGAATTGGTTGTATCCCAAGTAAGAAATGTTTATGTGTCAAAACACAAAAGATTAAAACAATACAGAAATGTTTTATGGGGCATTATTGAATATTTTGATGCATTTAGGATAGTTTGGAAAGATAGGCCTAACAACAAGGTGCTAGACTTGCTAGCAATTATAGCAATAAAGTCTAATGACATTACGTTTGCTAGTATATCCAAAGCTAAGATTCGAGCTAGGCCCTCTATTCCTAATAATATCCAGAATTGGCAAGTATTTGAAGATGATAAAGACATTTTTAGATTTTTAAATTGTGGAAATGTGTTATTAGGGCAAGAAATTGATTTTGCAACTTATGTACAAAATATAAATGGGAAAGATACTATTTTTGGGCAGGAAGTAGTACAATTGAAAGCAAACAAAATCCCAAGGGGTTTGGTTGTCCTAGAAACTATTTTTGACAATCAAGATAGGTCCCAAGTGGATGCCAATGAATTTAATGCTAAATATTTGGAGGAGGTAAATTTAGGAACTCAAGAAATGCCTAAGAAGGTATATATCGGTAAGAAGTTATCTCCTAAAATAAGGCAAAGTTTGATAGGTTTGTTAAGAAAATATAAAAATCTGTTTGCATGGTCATATGATGACCTAACAACTTATAGAGAGGATCTTTTTCAGCATGAAATCCCTTTGAAACCAGATGCTAAGCCTTTTAGACGAAAAAAAGGCCAATAAATCCAACTCTGGCTCTCAAAATGCAAGAAGAACTAATCAAGTTAAGAGATGGGGGGATTATAAAGCCTATCAAACAATCATCTTAGGTGTCTAATTTAGTCCTTATTAGGAAGAAAAATGGACATATAAGATTGTGTGTTGACTTCAAGAATCTGAATATATCTTTTACCTAATTAGAAAGATATGTTGCAAAAGGTCACTAGTTCTGAACTCATGTCTATGATGGATGGATTTTTAGGCTACAATCAAATGGTTGTTAAGGAATTAGAACAATTTAAGACTACTTTTACCATTCCATGGGGTACTTATGTGTATGTTAGGATGCCTTTTGGGCTTACTAATGCTAGAGATACTTCTCAATGTGCTATGGATGTGACTTTTGTTGATATTACTTATAAATTCTTGGTTGTATATCAGGATGATCTAATTGCTTATTCTAAGGATGAAAATGATTACTGCATGCATCTAGAAAAGGTATTTCAGAGCCCTTAAGTATGGTATCTCTTTGAACCCTAGGAAGTGTAATTTTGGTGTAACTAAAGGAAAGTTATTAGGGCATTTAGTCAGTAAACATGGAGTGAGGATTGACCCTGAAAGGCTAGAAGCAATAGAAAAAATTTAGAAGCCTAAAAGTGTTAAGGGAATTCAATCATTTTTGGGAAAATTAACTTTCTCAAAAGATTTGTGACTAATTTTGTAGAGATTAGTAGGCCTATATGAAAGATGTTAAAGAAAGGATCTGAGATAAAATGGGATAGGGAGTCTAGCATTGCATTCTAGAAGATCAAGCAAGCTATTAAGGATGCTCCTAATCTTAGGACACCAAATTATGATAATCCAGTGCATATAATTTCTTTTGCTTCATTTCACACTATTGGTGCAGTACTATTATAGAATAATGAGGAAGGTTATGAACAACCCATTGCATTTTTTAGCAAATCATTATAGGTAATAGAACTCAAGTATGATATCAATGAAAAATAGGCATATACATTGGTGAGAGAGGTGAAGTATTTTAGGTGTTACCTAATGGGAGCCATTGTCATTGCATTTTTCCCTACTACTGCTATAAAGGATATCTTTTCAAAATTAGAGGTATCTGGTAGAAGATGTAGATGGATTAACATAATACAAGAGTTCAACATTGATATTTAGATCACTAAACTCATTAGAGGTCAAGGCCTAGCCAAATTGATGACAGAAGCCAATTTAGGAGAAAATCAAATCAATCAATTTGATTATAGTTGCAGGGATAATCTTTGTTATATGGATATGTCTAATTGGTATAGAGATGTGATTTATTACTTGTAAAACATGAAATCCCCACCAAGATTAATAGACAACCAAAAAATATCCCTAAATTTATAGGCTATAAGGTATTTAATAGTGCAAGGGCAGTTGTGGTGTAGGAATATGGAACGGGTCATTTTGAAATGTGTAGATGAAATTGAGTCTAAAAGGAACTTAAGAGATATGCATGAAGGTGTGTGTGGGGGTTATTATATGGCTAAAACCACTACTCATAAAGTTCTTAGGGCTGGCTTTTGGTGGCCAACACTTTTTAGTCATGACATATAAATCTGAAAATGTCAAGAAATGGGTAAAATTGTGTACATGTCAGGGATAGAAGATGAGAATCAAAATGAAACTAATATAATTCTCATGCAATATTATTCATCTGAATCATCCCCTAGGTATAGCCACCTTGGTTTTTTAGAGCCTAAATAGTAGAAAAAAATCTTGGTTTTATTGAAGTTGGATCGAAGTGGTTCACTCACATAATTGTTAATTGGAAGTAGATGATCCCTAGATTATGTTAGTATTACCATTTTGGAATTGAGCATTTTGTTGTTTAGTAGTTTTGAAATCCAACAAAATGGTGAGTTTGATGGGGAAATAAACACTTAGTATTGTCATAAACTAAGCATATCATCTAATATCTATATATCCCTTGGGTAGAGTCTAAGGTAGACATTTCATATGATGTTTTCCATAGTTTTGGGGGTTATTTGCATTTTGCCTGAGATTGATTAGTGAAGTGATTGCAATTTATTTAGCAATTATTCCCATTCTAAAAGGGTGGGTCGTGACTCATAAGGTTTTAACCAGTGTCAATATTTAGGAATTGATTGATTCAAGTTATGTAAAATAAAATGAACACATAGGAAATAAGAAGAAAAACCTAGCAATTAAGTTACATACCAATCTTCCTCCTAAAGGAAAGAAAAATTGTGCTATGAAAGGGGGTTAGATGTAGATAGGAAAATATTCCTAAGAGAAAATAGCAATGAAAGACAATGTCTATCTCTCCATTATTGAGAGGAAACCCTTCTGCAAAGGTCCTAGATCTCATCTAGGCTTATCTGATGATGATTTTTTATAACACTCCTAAAATGATATATCAGGAGAATTTTGTGCAACCACATGCACTTAATTTGAATGATAGGAATAGTAATGATCTTTTTCAGCATAGTAGGAACCCTTTCATGTCAGATTACTCTCCTAAAAGAGTGAGACCTAAACATCTAGAGCTTGAAGGTTTCAATAATGAGAAGAATTCTAGTTTTGAGTTTACCATTGTTGATCCTAATGAGAATGAAGTCTTGAGAATGTAGCTTCTTGAATAGGAGGCTATTGATAGGAAATTTCAAAAGGAGAGGGAAAAGATGATCATGAAAGCTTATGAAGAAAAGCAAGAACTACTTAGGCCAATTGCCATAAAGAAGAAAAATGAGATAGTAGCTAGTGCTTGGTAGCCTAAGATTGTGGGTCAAGTTGAGCTATAGCTATAGCTGAAATGAACAATAAGATAATGCTTTTAGAAGGTGCTAGGAAGAGGTCTACAATTATGTCTAAAGATGATGTAAATGGTTGATCTAATGATGCAGATCAAAATATTACTAAGGTACCTACTTCTATCTTGTCTTCTTTTTCATAGAAAATAAATCTTAGTAAATCTGTTGGTGATGCTAGTAGTAGTCATACTTTAAATAATAGTAAGAGAAATGTTGTGGATCACCTTAAGATTGATTTTTAAAGGAGACCTATTCAGTTAGAAGGTTATAGTAAAATATGTTTTGATGGAATCTCTAGGTTCCCTAATCCCATCCCACAAGAAATGAGATAAAGGTTGCCAAAAATTGTTGGGAATAATGCTATCACTTGTGAGAACCATTTAAGGAGTTTTCTTGATATGATGAGTGATTATGAGGTTGAGGCTGAAGATGTTATCATGAAATTATTTGTTTAGTCATTAACTAAATATGCTAGAGAATGGCTCAAGAGACTTCCTAAATTATCCATTGTTGATTGGAAGGATATTGAGTATTGCTTCAAGGAATAATATAGTGACAAGCAAAACCAAAGCTACATCCTAAGTGAATTTAGTAACATTAAGAAGCTATCTAATGAGTCTATCACTGAATTCAATACTAGATTTTAGAAAAGGATGTGCAAACTAATGTATGCCATATGAGTTGATAACAAGGTATGTCTGATTAATTATTTGAATGCTTTTGATGGCAAAATACCATACCATCTTAGGGATAAACAACCTAGGACTTTAAGAGATACATTCAAAATTCCTATAAATGTGGAAAATAATTTGAGAATTTTAGGGAGGTTAAAAAGAAAAAGAGATGATCCTAGATTGTTTAGGAGTAAGGGAAACAGAAAGGAATATCACAAAAGTGTAGGTGGAAAAAAGAATGAGCCCAATGAGATAAGTCAAGTTCTAAATGCTATAAAGAGTCTAAATTTTCCTCAAGTAAATAATGATAAGAATCCCACTGATAATAGAATCCTCGATCAAACAAATTTCAATACACAGAATAGACTGAAAAATTTCCTTTATAACACCACTTGGAAAGACGGTCATCCTAATTTTCCTCCTCCCAAAAATACCAACAACAAGGTGACCCCTTTTCCCTTATCCAAAAATTTTGTATATCTAGTGGATGATCTTGAATTTGTGGATTAGTCCACATGGTGCTTTGCTTGTCAATTACCCCATGCCCCTAAATCTTGTGCAGTCACCTTGTCATTGCATAGAAAGTAGACTAAGGTAGAAGAATTCCATGAACATGAAGAAAACCATGATGATGTAGGATTTAATATGTTTGAATAAAATTATGATTATTTTGACTGTGAGGTTTATGCCAGATATGTAAATGAGAAAATGCAGCTATAGAATGATATGTAGTAGTAGGTATTTTTTGATGAGGGTGATGGTAAAGATAATGTATGTAATATGGTAATTGCCAAAGAAGAAGTGACATTAAGGAAGCCTTCTAGGAAAGAGATTAATCAAATTACTACTAGCACGATAGCTCAAGTGTAGACTAGAAACATGGGTCAGAAAGATGGTAATGACAAGGTGGCTAGTATGTTTATAAAAGGGGTTAATCTTTAAAAAGGGGAAGTTGTGAAGCCTAAAGAAATCTCTCCTGTGAAGGTCAAAGTTACCAGTAAGAAATGGGAACCAAAGAAGGTGAATAGTCTGAAGGTTTTTGAGATCCCAAATAATGTTCCCAAGAAGTTAGATGAGAAGATACAAAAAGTGATCACTATAAATGATAAGAATCATCAAGATGTTTTAAAAATTTTGGAAAAAAATCATGAGAAAAGGAGTGTGGTGATTGATGGTCCCTCTAATTCTTCTATAGATATGACTAATGTGTTATCACAAATCACTATCAATGTCCCTTTGTCCAAATAACTAAGAATCCTTGAACATCGAAATAAAGTCATAGCATGGTTGGGAGATATGGATACAAAGGGAAGACATGTTTATAAGAATAAATCATAATCCCAAAGAGAAAAATAAAGAAAAGGTAAAAGGAAAAGAAACTAAAGTAGTTGTGTCCCAAATTCCTCATTTTTTTTGGATAACTCTATCAATCAATGTTTAGGAAGTGTTGAGCCATTTTTCTTGAGTATTTTAGTAAATGGTAAAACATTAAAAGATTGCATGACTGATTCTAGTGCTTCCAATATTGTTATACCTTTTGAGATAATGAAGGAACTGGACTTGAAGGTTGATACTACTTAGGGAAAATGTTATGCTATGGATAAAAGAGAAGTGACAGTTATAGGCACTATTAATGCCTTTCCATATAAGTTGACAACTTATCCTAATAAAGAACTTACTATGAGTGTGTTGGTTGTTGATATTCCACCTTAGTATGGCATGTTGTTGTCTAGAAAGTGTACTATTGCCATGGGTGGGACTTTACAATGTGACTTGTTATTTACCACATTCCAAATTGAAGGGAATTTAGTAAAAGTAAATAGAGAGCCTAAGAGTGCATATATGATAGAAGAGGAGATAGAGGATGATATGACAAACTTTTTGGATATGGATGTCAATGCATTCCAAGACATGTTTTTGACTTTGAAGAAAGTTAAACATAAATCTCAGATGGAAGTAGAAGCTAACACAAAAATAGAAAAACCTAATTTATGGGCTATATTTTTTGATGGTTCTTGCTACAAGGATGGAATTGGTGATGGTATTTTATTTATTTCTCCTACTGGGGTAATATACTAATTTTTTTTTACATTGAGTTTCCCTTATACTAACAACATAGTAGAATATGAGGCCTTGTTATTAGGACTCAGATTATCTGACAAGCATTGGATGAAAGATTTACATGTTATAGGGGATTTGGAATTGGTTGTATCCCAAGTAAGAAATGTTTATGTGTCAAAACACAAAAGATTAAAACAATACAGAAATGTTTTATGGGGCATTATTGAATATTTTGATGCATTTAGGATAGTTTGGAAAGATAGGCCTAACAACAAGGTGCTAGACTTGCTAGCAATTATAGCAATAAAGTCTAATGACATTACGTTTGCTAGTATATCCAAAGCTAAGATTCGAGCTAGGCCCTCTATTCCTAATAATATCCAGAATTGGCAAGTATTTGAAGATGATAAAGACATTTTTAGATTTTTAAATTGTGGAAATGTGTTATTAGGGCAAGAAATTGATTTTGCAACTTATGTACAAAATATAAATGGGAAAGATACTATTTTTGGGCAGGAAGTAGTACAATTGAAAGCAAACAAAATCCCAAGGGGTTTGGTTGTCCTAGAAACTATTTTTGACAATCAAGATAGGTCCCAAGTGGATGCCAATGAATTTAATGCTAAATATTTGGAGGAGGTAAATTTAGGAACTCAAGAAATGCCTAAGAAGGTATATATCGGTAAGAAGTTATCTCCTAAAATAAGGCAAAGTTTGATAGGTTTGTTAAGAAAATATAAAAATCTGTTTGCATGGTCATATGATGACCTAACAACTTATAGAGAGGATCTTTTTCAGCATGAAATCCCTTTGAAACCAGATGCTAAGCCTTTTAGACGAAAAAAAGGCCAATAAATCCAACTCTGGCTCTCAAAATGCAAGAAGAACTAATCAAGTTAAGAGATGGGGGGATTATAAAGCCTATCAAACAATCATCTTAGGTGTCTAATTTAGTCCTTATTAGGAAGAAAAATGGACATATAAGATTGTGTGTTGACTTCAAGAATCTGAATATATCTTTTACCTAATTAGAAAGATATGTTGCAAAAGGTCACTAGTTCTGAACTCATGTCTATGATGGATGGATTTTTAGGCTACAATCAAATGGTTGTTAAGGAATTAGAACAATTTAAGACTACTTTTACCATTCCATGGGGTACTTATGTGTATGTTAGGATGCCTTTTGGGCTTACTAATGCTAGAGATACTTCTCAATGTGCTATGGATGTGACTTTTGTTGATATTACTTATAAATTCTTGGTTGTATATCAGGATGATCTAATTGCTTATTCTAAGGATGAAAATGATTACTGCATGCATCTAGAAAAGGTATTTCAGAGCCCTTAAGTATGGTATCTCTTTGAACCCTAGGAAGTGTAATTTTGGTGTAACTAAAGGAAAGTTATTAGGGCATTTAGTCAGTAAACATGGAGTGAGGATTGACCCTGAAAGGCTAGAAGCAATAGAAAAAATTTAGAAGCCTAAAAGTGTTAAGGGAATTCAATCATTTTTGGGAAAATTAACTTTCTCAAAAGATTTGTGACTAATTTTGTAGAGATTAGTAGGCCTATATGAAAGATGTTAAAGAAAGGATCTGAGATAAAATGGGATAGGGAGTCTAGCATTGCATTCTAGAAGATCAAGCAAGCTATTAAGGATGCTCCTAATCTTAGGACACCAAATTATGATAATCCAGTGCATATAATTTCTTTTGCTTCATTTCACACTATTGGTGCAGTACTATTATAGAATAATGAGGAAGGTTATGAACAACCCATTGCATTTTTTAGCAAATCATTACAGGTAATAGAACTCAAGTATGATATCAATGAAAAATAGGCATATACATTGGTGAGAGAGGTGAAGTATTTTAGGTGTTACCTAATGGGAGCCATTGTCATTGCATTTTTCCCTACTACTGCTATAAAGGATATCTTTTCAAAATTAGAGGTATCTGGTAGAAGATGTAGATGGATTAACATAATACAAGAGTTCAACATTGATATTTAGATCACTAAACTCATTAGAGGTCAAGGCCTAGCCAAATTGATGACAGAAGCCAATTTAGGAGAAAATCAAATCAATCAATTTGATTATAGTTGCAGGGATAATCTTTGTTATATGGATATGTCTAATTGGTATAGAGATGTGATTTATTACTTGTAAAACATGAAATCCCCACCAAGATTAATAGACAACCAAAAAATATCCCTAAATTTATAGGCTATAAGGTATTTAATAGTGCAAGGGCAGTTGTGGTGTAGGAATATGGAACGGGTCATTTTGAAATGTGTAGATGAAATTGAGTCTAAAAGGAACTTAAGAGATATGCATGAAGGTGTGTGTGGGGGTTATTATATGGCTAAAACCACTACTCATAAAGTTCTTAGGGCTGGCTTTTGGTGGCCAACACTTTTTAGTCATGACATATAAATCTGAAAATGTCAAGAAATGGGTAAAATTGTGTACATGTCAGGGATAGAAGATGAGAATCAAAATGAAACTAATATAATTCTCATGCAATATTATTCATCTGAATCATCCCCTAGGTATAGCCACCTTGGTTTTTTAGA
Source organism: Cupressus sempervirens (assembly GCA_028749045.1). Classification (NCBI taxonomy): domain Eukaryota; kingdom Viridiplantae; phylum Streptophyta; class Pinopsida; order Cupressales; family Cupressaceae; genus Cupressus; species Cupressus sempervirens. The sequence goes on from CM053785.1 coordinate 63,786,662, forward strand.
GCCTAAATAGTAGAAAAAAATCTTGGTTTTATTGAAGTTGGATCGAAGTGGTTCACTCACATAATTGTTAATTGGAAGTAGATGATCCCTAGATTATGTTAGTATTACCATTTTGGAATTGAGCATTTTGTTGTTTAGTAGTTTTGAAATCCAACAAAATGGTGAGTTTGATGGGGAAATAAACACTTAGTATTGTCATAAACTAAGCATATCATCTAATATCTATATATCCCTTGGGTAGAGTCTAAGGTAGACATTTCATATGATGTTTTCCATAGTTTTGGGGGTTATTTGCATTTTGCCTGAGATTGATTAGTGAAGTGATTGCAATTTATTTAGCAATTATTCCCATTCTAAAAGGGTGGGTCGTGACTCATAAGGTTTTAACCAGTGTCAATATTTAGGAATTGATTGATTCAAGTTATGTAAAATAAAATGAACACATAGGAAATAAGAAGAAAAACCTAGCAATTAAGTTACATACCAATCTTCCTCCTAAAGGAAAGAAAAATTGTGCTATGAAAGGGGGTTAGATGTAGATAGGAAAATATTCCTAAGAGAAAATAGCAATGAAAGACAATGTCTATCTCTCCATTATTGAGAGGAAACCCTTCTGCAAAGGTCCTAGATCTCATCTAGGCTTATCTGATGATGATTTTAGAGCATCTTGCATAGGATAGTAGGGTGAAGTTGGTCAAGGAAGAGACTTTGACAAATGTTGTCGATTCATTAACAAATGTTGTGATCACAAACAAGTTCACATTGCATTTGAACTCAATGGGCCTTACAATCCCTAGCAATTGAATTATGGTGTAGTTCTTTCCTTTTCTCTTTCTTTCAAGGTGTTCAACAAGTGGGAAGTTGGAAAATTGTCTCAACCTTGTATTTATATGGGGTTATTTTTTTTGCTAAATTTTAATTTTACCATGGATTTTACCTATTCTTTTTTAGAAGGTTCAAAATGGTTAGGAAGTATTTAGGTTTTTTATTTACAAGATCTTGTTCAATTAGGAAGATATTAAAGTTTCCATTTTTGGAAACTCCAAACAAAAAGTTAAAAATGCAATTATAGAGGCTTTAGAGGTTACAAAACAAACTCAAATTGTGGATAAATGGTGTAGCATTTAAGGTTACATCAGGTGTTAGAAGCTTTCTGACACATACAATAGTTTGTCAATAAGTCACTCGGTTAGGCCTTTGGAAGTTGGGTCTCCCAAAATAGGAAACGTAAAAATGTGTCAAACACGTACATGAGTTGTAAAAGGAAGTTAGATGTGTTGGTGTGTGTGTAGACACATCAAAGGCATCTTTGATTGGAGATAAAGTGGATGTGGCTTTATAAGTAGTTTTTATCCCACCATCTTAATATTGTTTAATGGTTTCTTGTATTGCATCTCCTATATATTTGGTGCTCCTATATATTTGGTGCATGAATTGAAATGAGTGTTTAACAATTATAGATTATTAGTCAACTCTAGATCTTTTTTTGATGATACTCAATGAATCCTTCTCTCAAGTATATCGTAATATACTATTGATTTTTTGAATATATGACAACTTTTGGAATGCAGGGTTTTTCTCCCAAAATGTAATTTTGTTATGGTATGAATGTTGTTTAATTTTATTTGTTAAGTTTTTGCAACTGTTTTAAGATCAGAGGATTTGTTTACATTACCCTCTCCTCAAGATTATTGTAGGAAGTTTTTGTGCTACTTAACCTCCTTACAAACCTTACTCATCCCTCAAAAGAAAAAGAACACACCACATATTCCTTCCTCAAAATAATAGTATTATAAATAGCCTTGATAGGAGAATTCCATTAATCAAGCAACGAACAAAGCAAGATTTGACGTTTATCCATTGCATCCATCTTGGCACTAATGTATGCCAATTGGGCCACCAACATATCAGGGTGTTTCAGATGATTTGTAAGTTTCCCAACCCCCTTCATTCTCAGGGAATATAGCTTCTTCCAATTCTTTTTGAGAGGAATCTTCATGGGCATTGATTAAATAGAGTCTTCAATGCACAATCTACTCAAACCCTTGGCTTTATGGTCTATAACAACATATCTAGCAACTACATTCAAAATTTGTAGGTTTCACAATAGTCTTATCAACTACCTCCCACTGATTCTAAACTATTATCAGATCCTCCATCTCTAGATCTCATTTTTCAATATTTTTTCAAAAAAAATTCTCGATTTATATTCTCCTTAACAAGTTAGTCATCTAAAAATTCCTACAATAAGATTACATATTATTTCTATGGAAGTTTCTACTCAAGTCCTAATTATTTCAAAAAAACCAATAACCCACAAATAAAATAAAAGATGATTAAGCACTTGTAACACTTGTAAGGAAGTTAAGAATCATAACGACTTCCTACACTAACCTTGAGGAGAGGTAATGTAATGTTTTTTAGATTATTTTTAACAATTATAGACTTAACAAAAATAACGTAAAACATTCATTCCAGAGCACAATGATTTTTACTTGGGGATAATCCTTTTAGGAAAAATACCTACACTCTAAAGGCAACCCAAAGTTTAATTCAAAAGTCAATAATAGGTTACAATATAATTGTAGAGAAAGTTTCTCTTAGGCATATCACCAACCAATAATCTAGAGGTAACATTATCATTTTTTCACAATACATTTGAAATGTGTAATTTTATTTCTGGAATCATTTGTGTAAGTGTTTTTAGCATTAATGTTTCAAATCACAATCCGTGATCAATCATCAGGATGATAGAATGCAAGAATAAAATAATATTGACCAAGCCTCACTAAGGAGCGATATAAGCAGGGAGAAGGGAGGCGCACAAAACAAAGTGGAGAAGGAAAAAATAAAAACAAAAGGAGAAAAAAAGGAAAACCATGATAAAATAAAGCAGCAAAAAGGAATAAAACAAAAAAACAAAAATACAAGCATACAAATTACTATAAATTTAATAAAGCAGAGGAGGAGATAACATATTGAAATGATGAATGAAGTTGGGAATATAAAAAATACTAGTGCCCAAGAAGTTTTGCAAAGGCAAAGGATGAAAGTGTGAAGCCATCTTACAAGGTTGTTGTTATAGAGGAACTAACAACTTCTTGCTCATCCTCTGCTTGGTTTTATGGGAAAGCTTGTAAAATGATCCTTGCAGATGGAAGCCGAAGCAACAGATCCCCAACCAAGGGAAGTGGCCTCAGAGATAGAGGACATGCCGTGATTGGTGAGGGTGGAGGAGAGAAGGAAGGTAAGCCTTTGTCCCATGAATTGAAGACCCTTTCTTTCTCGCCGAATGAGGATATGGTAAGAGCCATTAGAGAAAAACAATCAAGGGTAACAATGTTGTAGTGTTTTTTGCTTTCTTGGATAAGGAAATTTCACCTTCTTGTAAGTTTTTTGATGAATGGATAGCTAATGTTTGGGGAAAGAATCTTGGTGTTCATGTTTCATTTTTTAGAATGACTCAAAAAGGGCTTTTTGTGCTTTTTGTGAAAACCCACAATATGTAGGAAACAATCCTTAGTAAGAAATTCTGGAATGTGGGTAAATCCCTTTTCTGAGCCTTCCCTTGGTCTCCAATTGGAAATGTAGAGTTCTCTGCCAGGAATTCAACAAATTGGGTTGAAATTAAAAACTTGAATGTGGAATTTTGACCCTTTATCCACCAATTGCAGAATCCTATCGACTCTATTTTGCAGATTGAAAAATCTAAAACTAATCTTCCTCATTTGAATGCCAAGGCTTTGGTTGCTCTTGAACCAATAATTTTATTTCTAGATGTAATTTCTCTTTCCATTGAATTTGAAGTTTTTTCATGAAATATATCTCGACTTGGTAATCTAGGTGCTTGTTGTCATTGCAAAAAGAATGTGCATGCTAGGAAGGATTGTCTAGAATTAATTAGAACTTAAAATACAAATTTTAATGTTTCAAGGGGTAATGTTAGTAAAGTTCCTATTGCTGAAAGAAATAAGTTTACATAAGCACATTCTATTTACTCTTAAGGCTAATCTAGTGCCTATTGAGTCACATGGGTCTGATTGTAATGAGGGTGCTTCTCTTCCCCTTGAAGAAGAATTTGTTACTGTTTCCAACCCCTTGTATGATTCTCAATAATGCCACTTCTGGCTCTAAGGTCATCCCTCTTGTTCCCAATCATTTACAATCCATTATTTGCCAAAAAGAAAATGTTGACCCACTATGTTTAATTGAAACCTGTGCTAAACTTAATGCCCAACAACTAGCCCTTTGTACTTAAGTTGAGATGATAGAGATGGTTAAGACTTCTAAGCAATATTTGATTGGGAAGAATATGCTTTTGGATGGTTCAAAGCTTGCAAGGATGGAGATTTCTCTTGAGAAGAAGAAAGACCCCCTCTTTGTTGAAGTCACTAATAAGAGAAATTAAAAAAGGAAAGGAAATGATAATTAGAGTCTAAATAGTTCTAATGATTTCAAGAATAAATAGGGAGATATCTCTGATTGTTTTAATAGATTGTATAATAATGGTAAAAACATCTCTAAAAACCATGAGCATGATCAACATCCATAGCTGGAATGTTAGAGGACTAGAGATGGTTGATAGAAAATTCATGAAGATGGTGTAATAAAGTTAAAAAAAAGGATTTCCTTTCCCTTCAAGAGATTAAAGTGTTTGGCTTTCAGGCTCATACCATTTTGAAAATTCTTTGGGATAAAGTTAGTGTCTTCTATACTAATCATAAGAGAGGGGGTGGGGGGGCGTAGTGTGGTGGCTATCCTAGTTGGTCCAAATTGGGCTTATTTTATTGTAAATATAGGGGTCTCTCCATGTCACAAGGCTCTTTGGATTGTGATTAATAAGAATGGACCAAATTTTGGGATTTGCAACTTATATGCACCCAATGATTATGGAGATAGAGCCTTGTTATGGGAATGAGCCACAACTAATTTACCTGATACCCGCTGGATTTTTATTGCAGACTTCAACATGGTTGAGTAAAAAGAAGATAAAGTAGGAGGTAAGTCCTTTAGTTGGAAAGGTAATGATTTATTTATTTTTTGAATAAATTTAAGAGAAGATTTAATGTTTTAGACCCTATTGAAAGAAAGAAAGCTGATTTCCGAGACATTTGGTATACCTAGTGTAATACTAAAAAAAATTCTCATAGGGTCTACTGTTGACTTGATTGGATCTATGTAGAAGCTACCTTCTTTTGCTTTCAATATGATTCTGGCCACTCTCCTATTTTTGTTAATTCATGTTTTATGTTAGATCATTCCTATTTTTATGACAAGATCTATGTTCAAGATGGGGATTTAACTCCTAAGATGTCTTCTTGCATATCCTTTAAGTTAAATTTGTCTCTTCTTAAGGATCAGGATACAATTGGTGCACTTCAATAGGTGACCTTTTTGGTTAAAATGACTAGTTTAAACACCTCACCTAGAGAAATTTGGGACGAGTTAGTTAAATTGTCGCTAAAAATTTGTCTCTTCTTCAGGATCAAGATACAATTGGTGCACTTCAATAGGTGACCTTTCGGGTAAAAATGATTAGTTTAAACACCTAGCCAAGAGAAATTTGGTATGAGTTAGTTAAATTGTGCCAATTTTTTTTTCAAATAATTGGAAAAAGAAGAAGCATGGATATGAATATTGAAGAAACAAGGGCTCAAGCTAATCTTAACATGTTGGAAAGGGAACTTCAAGTTAAAATTGAGGACATTGAGTTAGAGACTGCTCTGATTAAGACCAAAAAATCATTAAGGAAGATTCAAAACTATGAGATCCAAAGACATAAGACTAGATCTAGACTGAATTGGGCTCTTGAAGGAGATAAAGGATCTAAATATTTTTAATAGAATTAAAGCAAAAAATAAGAGGGAGCTTGTTGAAAATATTCATATCAATGATCAATATACTTATGATCCATAAACAATGAAGTTAGCTTTCTTTGAGTACTACTCACATATTCTCTCTTCTAAAATGACTTCTATTAATAATGAGGCTCTTGATAAATGTCTTCATTTGATTCCTAAAAAAATTGCAAATGATGAGTCTATTAGATTCAATAAACCTATCACTTTGGAAGAAATTAAATGGCCCGTTAATTCCCTAGCCAAAAATAAATCTCCAGGAGTTGATGGGCTTCCTTCTGAGTTCTATATATCCAATATAGATTGGATATGCAGTGACCTCTTGGAATTATATGAAGAATCTTTCAAAAGGGGATCTTTAGGTGGGAATATTAATACAAGAATGATTAAGTTGATCCCAAAAGTTAGTGACAAATGTCAAATTAAGAATTGGAGGCCGATTACATTGTTAAACATTTCCTATAAGATCATTGCAAATATACTAGCTAAAATAATTGAGAATTTGCTTGACATATTTATATTAGTCACACAAACATGATTCATTAAGGGAAGATACATTTTGGAGAACCTAATTACAAGTTGGTAAGCAATGCCTTGGGAAAACAAGAGCAATCAGAATTTGGCAATGGTTCTGTTTGATTTTGAAAAAGTGTATGACAAGACAAAGTGACCATTCGTTACTAAAATGCTTAAAGCATTTGGTTTTCTTGATTATTTTTGCAATTGGATTGAGGTATTGTTTAAAGATTCTTCTACAATTATTGATGTGAATGGCAATCTTACCAATCCCATCCCTCTTGGGAGATCAATTAGATAGGGTTGTCCTATTGCCCCTTCCCTCTTTGTGAGAGCAATTGATTCCTCGTTCTATATTCGTAGAGATCCCTCTCTTGGTCCTCCTATTAATGGTCCTCCTTCCTAATGAAGAGACCCTTCTTAGTTATGAGTTTGATGATGATACTACTTTGTTCTTAGGACTTTAAGATTTTTTTTTCTAACGCCATAGACTAACTATAATTTTTTTTTTGTCTATCCTTGGGTGCTAAAGTTGCCCCACATAAGTCCTTTGTCCTAGGTTGGTTTGACTCTCCCCCTTCTTGGATTCACTCTATGGTTTGGAAATAGAAAGGCCCAAATGAGATTGTCAAGGCACTTGGTAACTGTAACTTCACAAAGATTATTGATTCAGATAGTTTCTATAAACAACTGATGTGGTGTGATGGGATAGTGTTCAATAAAGTAATTCCAAGGAAAATTTACAATATTCTTGTTTTAGAGCTAGATATTTATCAAATAGTGTTCTAGGGTTCGGATTATTCTCCATTTTCTAATTGGTGTTTCTTTTTAAAATATTTTTGGTAGTCAAAAGCTGAACCTAAGAAGTTATGTCTTAGATGGTTGCTATTTCTTAACACAATTTCTTTAGGTTCCAATATGGAATCCTTGGGTCTTAGTTGTGGACACTATAAAATTTGTGATTTAGTTGAGTCTTTTGAACATATCTTTTTTTAATGTAAGTTTTCCATCTTTTTTGTAGTCCCATTGTGTGGAATTCTAAACCAAGTCTTTCTTGGAGTGAAGTTCTTGCATGATATGTTGAAGCTTTTGATTCTAAACTTAATATGTTTTGGTCTGTACTTAAGAGATTTTATGGTTCCTTTGTAAGGCAAGAAATGAAGGTTCATATCCTTTAAAACAAATAACTAAAAGTAAACTGCATGCATGTAAACATATTAAATAAACATAAAGTAAACAAATGCATCAACACACATAAGACCAGAATTTTGGTAAACCAGAAACCCTCCAAGAATAAGAAGGTAAAACTGGGGTGGGGATGATACCCACAAAATCACTGCAACAATAATTGTTTGACCACTTCTGATGGTCTGCCCTATTAAAGGCTTTACATTGTGTCAATAGTGACATGGTTAAAGGATTTAAAACACTTTAAATGAAGTGTCATCCTGTTAAAGGATTTAATCACCTCTTCAAAGGATCTACAAAATAGCTGTTAAGCTAACCTATCAACATTGGATTTACCACTATCTAATACAATTGCAAGAAAGTTTTAGAAATCTTTTGACTTGATTGCTTACAATTTTCAATTGCTGATTTTAGGCACTTGATCTGCTCATTTTAATGTGATCCTTGCTTGATCTGATATCTATTCATAGCCCTTGTTCTGTTCTGATCAACTGGATATGTAAACACTACTCGATTCACTAAGTCTTTGATTTCCCTAATGTTTGCCTTGTTCTGCAATTTTTGCTATCTGCTTATCAACTTCCTTAACTTCTATTCAGCAACTTAAAATCATGGAGTCTGAGCCTTCTTATAAAGGCTTCATGGACTTAGGGTTAGGTATGGATCTACGATCCATATTGAATCTTTAATTCTTGCTCATTCCTTGCACTTTTCTCATTGGTTGCATGTCTTCTCCATTTTTCTTATTGGCTGCATGTTGATTGCATAGGAAATATAAAAGATTTGTTCTTACCTTTATTATCCTTCGAGATCCTTCTATGTTAGCTCAAAAAATGGTTTACATCTGAGTTTGTGAAGGCACAAACTCATATGCTGATTCTGGGTTACTCGGCACATACTGGATTACTGGTGCTCGACACATGTTTGATCTTGCTTTGCTCGACAGCTATAGCACTCTATCTTGCTCGGCATCAACTGTGACCCAACACCTATATATCACTCGACACCTATATAATGCTCAACACCTAAAGTCACTCAGAACTTGATCTTCACTCGACACCAAAAGATTGCTCGACACCTGAAGATCACTTGGCACTCGTTGGAATTTTGGCTCGGCACATATAGTGTACTCGGCTTCTATATGAAAATTGGTTAAGTGTGTTGACACTCAATTGTCAAAACCAATTTGAGACCAACAATCTCCCGCTTGACATGAGTGTCAAAAACACTTGATTAAGCATTATTTATCTGACCTTGTGAGTACATTATCCAATTTGTTAGGCATATATACAAAATTTCAAAAACTTGTTCAAAATTTTGTAAGGAGCAATATACCTTAAAATTCTTATAACTCCCCCTAAGCTAATTATGCCATTTTATTCTTGTAACCAAAATTCTTCTGCTGGTGTATCTAATACTGTTTGCTTGTGCCCTATTTCTATACTCTGTGCCTGCTTCTTGAGCTGTTTTTGCTATTTTGTTTGCTCTATCTGCACTTGCAGGTCTTATTCATATCTCCCCCAAAACATTATTTCTCCCCCATACTATTTTACACATTATGTCTTATCTCCCCCTTTTTGGCTATCTGCAGTCTTTTCCCTTTTATTCTCCAAAAGAATGAATGAAAGAATGTAATCACTACAATACTTAGTATTCTCCCCCTAAACATTATATCTATCTCCCCTTTTTGATACTTATGTCAAAGGGTGCTTAGGAGTAATACCATATTTCACCAAAAATGTGCTGTTTACCTCCATTATCATCTTGAGAACTACATCCCAATTCTCCAAAGCAATTTCTAGTGACTTATGCTAGATGGCAGTCTCTGCAGCAAGATGTACAAGCCCATCAAGTGTAGAAAGATTAGGATCTTTCTTTAGAACATTCTTTGCATAGGCTGGCTCTTGGTGGAGGACCTCCAGATGTGGGGTAATGGAGGATTGTATCTGCATCAATTTGGCCTTTATATTGGCCTCTTCACTTGCTAGTGTAGCTAATTCTCTTTGATTGTGAAGTGATTGAGCAAAATGCTTCTCACTTTGAGCTAGATTAGTTGGTAGTGGTATGCTTGAAATCTTGAGATTTCTCTCCAAGCTCATTATCCTTTGGCATGTCTCTTGTGTGAAATTGGAAAAATCACACAACTTTTTGTACAATGAGAAGATATTCTCAAGTACAATTTTGACCTTTTCAATGTTCTTGGCTAGTTCAACTTGTTGAATTGCTATACCACTGGATATTTTCTCGTTCACTTTTCCTCGAAACTTTCTTTTAGACCACTCCATAAGTTTGACGTTGGTATCCTAGTCTTCACTTGTCACTTGGTCAACTATATCTGATAATTGTTCCATTATAGGCTTTGACTCATTTGGTGACTACAAGCTAAAGGCATCCATAAAGATGTCCTTAATATCATGTAGTGCTTGCTTATGTATTTCCTGTCTTCTCCTTCTATTTAATGCATCCTGCATCTCTGTAATCTGCTTAATGGTGATAGTCTTTGAGTCATAAGAGGGTAAGACAATGTCTTCATCTAACTCAGGGTCTTCATAGTGAAGTACCCTGGTCACCTTGGTTGAGCTCGAGCTTGGTGTTGATATTTGTAAAGGTATGGCTTCAGTGCTTGGCTTCTGAAGAGTTTTTGTTAGAGTGCCTATTTTTGGTAACTCTACTAGTGTTTGTATTGTGGCCTGCTCCTCTTCTTTTGATGTGTCTTCCTTGTCTTCTTTAGATTTCCCTTGATCAATGAAAATAATTAGTGGGGGTGTACCTGTTGTTTGTACTATAGGACTAGATGTAGCAATTTGTCCTATTTTGTATATGTCTTTCTTTGCTTCTACACTCGAATTTTGGTGCACTATGGTATTGACTATTGTAGATGTATCAATTGTTGGAAAGGGTGGTGGAAGCATTAGGAGTTGACCACTAGTAGCTATACAGAAGGTGGAAAGTGGTTCTTGTGGTTTCACCTTGTCTCTTATTGGTCCTACTACTGCCTTTTGTAGCTCATCTACACTCACCAATACAGGTTTTGTGCATAATTGTGCTTGTAAAGTTGATTGGTGAAGGATCTTAGAGAGATCCTCTGCAGTTAGGGGATTGATGTTCTGGCATGATTTGTCAGTAACATCCTTGATTTTTATAGTGTCTGCATGTGTGATGGTTACATGAGGAGGGCTAGGAGGTGGCAATTGTGTGTCTTGCACACTCTATTCCTCTTGCTACTATTGCTCAGCTATTGCCATTACATCTCCCTTTTGTGTTTCCTCCTCTCCTTTTTCTATATCCTCTTCCTCTTTCTTTTCTTCTTCTCCTTTTGTTGTTGCCTCCTCTTCTGCCTTCTCTTCTATTTTCTTTTCCTCCTCCACTAATTTGGCTTCCTTTTCCTTCTCACTGACTTTGGCCTTATTTACATCCTTATCCTATCCCTCTTCTTCATCTTTATCATCAGTCAAATTGTATATTGATTTCCATAATCTTATTGATTTTTGGACAACATCTTCAATTTTATTTTGTAGGATGCTAAACGCTCTATAATTTGGTGCAAATTTTCCACCATGTTTCTTGTTAGCCTTGGTAATTTGACCTCTTGTTAGACCAGGCATCACTTGTGCCAGTGTTGATTCTTTGATTTCCTTCTCCATTTCGAGAGAATAGTGCCATTTGTTTTCAATGATCTCATATAATTCCCTAGGCATGGTATTGTCTAACTCTAGAGGCATGTTCTTAAACTTTGCCATCATGGCATACATTGATTCCTCTATCTTGTTTTGGTCCTCTCTACTTAATTTATTAAAATTAACACTTTTCAAATCAGTAAAATCTGCATTTTTCCTAACATTATCACAGATTTTATCTATGGCTGATTTGGGAGGATAACTTACCACTTTGAATTGGCTGATATCCTCTAATTTAGTCTCCTCCTCCTCATCAAAATCTAGTTGTGCTACATACTTTCTTCTTTTCTTTTGCACTTCACCAGTCTATTTAGTGGCCTTCTTCTTCTCTTTTGTTTCCTCCTTGGCCTTTTGTGTAGATGCCCTTATGGTAGCTCTTGTTGTAGGTGTCTTTGGTTTGGCTTGAGTGGTTTCTGTAGCCTTCTTTGCTTTAGGCTAGGTTGGAGGCTAAATTTTAGCCTTTCTCTTCTTTGACTCAACTTGTGTAGGTGCTTCCTCAACTTCTTCTTCCTCGGCACCTTCCTTCTTATCTTCTCCTAAGCCTTGCATGAGTTCCATTGGGCCTTGCCCTTATTCTTTTTCTTCACTCTCATCATCTTCTTCTTCTTCCTCTTCAGCACCTGTTGCTCCTTCAATTTCTGCACCAAATTTCTTCTTTATTTTCTTTACCAGTTTATCCTTCTTCTTTACGGTGGAGGTTGTTTTTAGTTCCATATCTACCTCGGAACACACAACATCATATGTTCCAAAGTGAGGAGCCTCCTTATCAACCTCTTTTGCAAGCAATGTAGTGATTGCTGCTAATGCTTCATCCACATCTAGTGTAACGCCCCGCCAAGGGATTCAAAAGAATTAACCTAAAGTTTCACTAAGTTTGCTAAACATTTTTTTAAAAAAAAAAGTAAGAATGTATAACATACACATCAAACACATAGTAGCGGAAGCAATAACATGTAATCATCAACTAACATACATTGCAAGTTACATTCCTTAAGGATCCCAAGACGTTGAGTCACATTTAAATTTAATTAATTCTAAGTCTAACAACTACCACATACATATGAAAGAATAATCAGAAAGTCCAATGTCCATAATATACATTTGCTCCGAATGCCTCTTGGAAAATTAATCCGGAATGCTCAATCATCCACTGTACATGTCACAGGGTATGAAAGGCTTAAAAGAATATACATATGTAAAAATAAAAATGCATCAACCTCCGCGAATCCATGATACAAAGTACAGTAAAAATATATGAAACTATTCACCATACATGATACATCCATACATCCATAATGATAAAACATCTATCATAAAATCTAACCATCCATCATAATAATACAAGAACATAGTGAAGGTAAATGCCAATCACGAAAAATCCAGGCACGGCGACCACAGAACAGATCTCAATGGTAAGAGTAAAAGCACTACCAACCGACCGTGTGGAGCCTAAATGGTCGACTCCCACCGCGCTGAGGAGATAGTCTCAAGTCCCAAACAAGGTATCAAAACACAAAACCCAAGTGCTCTCTAAGTCTGGGAAGTCCTAAAAGTATACTAACTCGAGGGTTCCAACATAGATAGACATCTAGACCCAGAGGCACCACAAAGACATGTAGGAAACCTAATATTCAAGCGGGAAAGTGTCATCGCAAAAGTCAGGTAGAAGTTACCCGAGCAATCCTGGGTCCCTACTGATCCCTGCGGCCACTAGTATCCTCTCGTACTGACGAGGCATACTACGGAATGCAAGGTCGTAACCAAGCATTCTCTCTACCTCATCCTAGTCTGTACTAGCACTCAAGGCATGGGAGAGAACATACAATTATCTTGTTAGGTTCATTTTCTCTCATTTAGTGTAAATGTTTTCACTTATTAAAACAACTTACAATGGGTTACTCCAGGCAGCCTCTTAGGGCCCCGATCCCCATTGCAAGCCACTTCCCGAATCTACACATAGATAGCCTACCCTAGGCTCATGAAATCACGAATCAAAGAATCATAATAAAATCACCTCAGTCCTATACAAGCAACTGAAAAACATCATAAAAGATAAGCCACAAAAATTACATCAGTTCATCATGAGCAACAGATAAGCATCAAATAATAATCATATGATCACGATAGTTCTCTATCAGCAACTGAAGGCATCAATGATAAATCACAAAATCCAATGGTTCTCCAATGAGCAACCAGAAAGTATCCCAATAGTAAATTACAATACTGATCGAAGACTCCAAAATGGTCAAGTCAAAACATGACATCATCAAGAACATAACAAACACTTCAGCCCTCTCAAGCGACCGAAAAGCAATCCAAGTATAACTGATCGAGACTCAAAAATGGTTATCAAATATAACTGATCGAGACTTGAAAATGGTTAAGTTAGGTATCTCAAATATATATACACCACAACGTCACATAAGAAGACATAAAGCAATAACAACTAGTAAATACAATCATGTCATAGAGCACTCCATCATATTACCATGGTCGGGTTAAGAAAGATCGAGACCAAATCATCATGACATCACATTCACAACCCCGAGCCTTTGGTAACAACCTAAATTGGTCAACGCTAAACCAACCCCATAACACTCAAAGCACAAAGAAAACATCAAAGTCTTAGAGATTGGATTTGAAAGTATATTATTGAGTTAAGGTAAGGTTTATTTTTCAGTTTAATGTCGAATTCAAGTATCTAAGTTTCACAACTACCCCTTACGATTAACCCATTTCTATAATAACTTCCATTAAGTCAATAATCCAAATCTACCATTTAATCAAATAATATTCATTATTAATTAACTTTAATTAAACTAATTTTAATTAAATTAATCAATAATTACTTGTTCTAATTACTTATTTTAATCTATTTATTAATTGTTAATTTATTAATATTTAACCAAAATTATTAATAAATTAATATTTAAAAACTATGTTAAATGTATTAATATTTAATTATTAAATATTAATAAAGATTAAAATATTTATTAATTAAAAAATATATATATATTAATTAAAAAATATATATATATTAAAAATTTATTAATTAAAATTTTTAAATAATAATAAAATTTGTTTTAATAAATAATAAAAATTATATATAAAAAAAAACAAAATTAACAAAACCTTTAAAACATACGTTTAAAGCCCGTAGGCTTTGCTGCAGGCCTGGGGTCGCAGGGCTTGCGGCGGCAGGTACTCTGTACCTGTCGTCGTAGTACCTGCGATGCAGGTACTATCGGCCCGCCGATAGTGGGGGTGGGTACAGGGTGATTCCCTCCCCCCCACTTAAATATATTAAATTATATATATATATATTTTTAAAAGAATACAATTTGTTTATAATAAGATTTTATTAATAATCCAATTAATTAAGGATATATATATATAAATTTATAAATATATATATATATATATATATATATATATATATATATATATAAATAATTTCTTTTAATATATATATAAATATATGCATTGAAAAATTGTTTCCTTCTTTATATTGATATAGAAAATATAGTCAATCATCCGAACATTTAATTTAAAATTTCAGTCTAAGATTCAACCCTTCCCATTTAAATTTTGTATACAGAAGTTTATAGACAAGCATCTGATAAATTCTAATATCGTAATGTTTAAACATTCATCATAGAGAATTTAGATTTACAAACCCCAGACATGAAGAAGACAAGAAAGGATAATTGCGTATTTAATGGATAATAAAAAAAAAACACAAGACCCTACTTGATCCTGATGCTATTATGCAATCTCCAAGAATTGTAAGAGAATTCGCTCCCCTCAATAACCTTCTTCTCGAAAACTTTCTTGGTATCAGCCTTCTGAAATTCGCTTCCAGAAGTAGTCTCCCAAAAATTCCCGTCCAACTTGTGTCCCCCCAAGAGTGAACCCCCAAAGTTGTGATAAGCAATTTTCTCCTCAAATCGGGGCACTAATTGTGCGTTCACCCGAGAAGACTCTTTGCACAACTGAGTTAACTCCAAATTAACCTTTATTATCTTTTCTTTTAATTTGCATTCATCTTTCATGCACATTAAGTTGAATTATTAAATAACTTTATTTAATATTCCACTTGACTTCTATTTTAAATTAATTTATTACTTTAATCTCATGTGCACTTTATGAAATTAAAATAATGTTATTAATTTCTATTATTTAATCTTTTAATTTAATTCTCATATTTAAACTCATGCTTAGATCATGCGATCTAGAATTCTTAATAATTTAATATCTTTCAACTTTTAAATTTATTTTAGAACTTAATTGATAACATATTTAATTAATTTAAATAACAATAATATTTAGCATTTATTTAAAAATGAACTCCAAATATATTATTATTAAATTAAATAAATATTATCCTGTTCTAAATTTATCTTTGAACTTTAACCTCTAAATTTAATTCTTTTATTTAATTAATTTCTCAATTAATTAAATATTAAAGATATCATATTAATTCTCCATTAAATTAAATCATTAATTAATCTTTTAATTAGACTTAATTAATAGAAAACACATCAAGGACTCATATAACAACATACGAAAACCCATCATAGAAAAACACATACTAAATCAAACAAAAAGGGTTATAATCATGAAATTACATCATTTGATGCATTTGGAGGGTACTTAACTCAGATACTTGTCCTAATTATCAATTAGGACAATTGGCTAAAGGGTTTAGGATTTGGACTTAAGAGTTTATCTCCTCTCTCTTACCATTGAGATAATGCGATAGGGTACGCTCATCCTAGCAATTCAGGGAAGTCGATACCCGGTACCTGCAACCTGCATAAACTCCACGCATGTACAAACACAATATTCTAAGCTAAACAGACAATGGAAGGAAGTGGTGCATCATGTAGATCCCGACTAGCAGGTGACTACGACTCCCTTCCTTAACCACATCAGAAACACCATACATAAATAAAACAAACACGCACACCATACACATGCAGTATGGGGTAAGTGTCCATAAGAAAGCACATGTGATAATAAACCATCTAACTAATCATCATCGATAACTGAAAACATTGAATAATCATCATACATGCATGAAATATAGAGTACCAAGTAATCTCATCATATAATAAACTGAGTGTAAAACAACATCTGATAATCTCTAAAATAATAATACTAATCATCAAACATAAATTGGCCTAAAAGAGTTTGGCAAGGATGACAAAAATGCGACTTAGGGGCAGACACTACATCTAACTCATAACCTAATGGCCTTAGCCATCTTACCCTTGGAATTGCTACTTGGTTGTAGGTGTAATCAATGTCAACCAAGAAGCAGATGTCATTGATATGTTTTTCCACTAGGGAAACTAGTATCCTAACCCTTTGCTTCATGGATTTCTTAAAATCCTCAAAATAGCTTGTCATATTGGCTTCAAAGTTGTCACCCATCTGTTCAATGCACTCGTTGATTTGAGTGATTGCAGTTTTGTTTGGATTCCAGTTCACCTTTCCAATTGAAAGAAATTCTTCCATGACATAGAAAAATATGCAAATAAGGATTGAACCAAACTTACATTGAGCTCCTTTTGACCTTCTTATTGCTCCTAGGTTCTCATTTATCTGCTGCAACATTAGTTCTACTAGATCATATGTATGATCTTTCTTTACAAGCTTATAGGCTACATCTATAGAAATGCATGGTACACTATTTAATCTGTTGGATTAGTAGAACTTGTGAGTTCTCACAAAAAAGTCCAGAAGGGGATCTATGATTGTGTCAATTGTCATGCCCCTTTTATTCCATTTAGCCCTTGTGTTTCTTTCAATAACTTCTTTTGAGTCACTGCGCAAGGTCTTGTGCCAATCTAGGGTTGGAAAACTTGTAACCCTATGCACTATCTTCTTTGTTATTTTAACTAGTCCTCCTTCCAACCACAAACAACCATTGTGTATTCTGCTCAAGACAATTCATATCCATTCTATTTTGAAACTTGTGGGATAAACTAGGGCATGGATTAAACCCTTTTTCTCGACTATTTGAAATTAATCCTTGAGTATTTTGTTCCCACATATCTTTTCATAGGCTTGAAATATCTCAAGGTCACCTATAGCCCCTACCTTGCAGTTGTAACACTTCCTTACATCCTGCACCATGACAACCATGGGTGGAATTATCGACAATGCATCGACAAGGTCGTTCTTGTAAGCTACCTCGGGAATGGGTCTAAACTTAGGTTGTTTTTACTTCATTACTAACCAGCTAGACCTCATGACTTTCTTTTCCCTCTGGGTTCTTAGAACTAGAAGCCATTATACCGATCTAGGGTTTCAATATATTAAAACTTTAACACTATGTAGCTCGACACTTGATAAATACCTTAGATCGATGAAATTTATGCTAAATCATTGTTGAAATTGGTGCAAAAGGCTTCAAGGTTGTTGTTTAATCACTTTTTCACTCTTCTCATCTTTGCTCTATGTTTAGCATAAAATGCACAATGCATACAACTATACACTCGGCACTTGAAGGTTTCAACATGACTCGGCTTCCATTGGCTTTCCATTAACATTTCTCAACTCGACACTAACTATCAACTCAGTTTCTACTGGCTACTCGGTATCCACTGGAGCTTTACTCAACATCTAAGGACAACTCAACAACACTTGTAGAAATTTTCAGTTTTAACTTTGCATCTTTTCTCATGCAGTTTTCTTCTTTGCAGTGCTTGTTTGTATTGGGACTGATATATAATATAACTATGTATATTAGTCCCATACCCCTATTCATGCTTAGTTGGACGAGGTGTGATCACTTGACCTCTTCAGTGAAGTGATCCCTTCATTTGATGGGCTACACTCATCTTTCTTCTTCCAAGTCTTGTTCATTTGTCCTCTAATATGTTCAATATCTACCTTCTCTTTTCCTTTGTTGACTTCTAACTTGGGTGCCTTGGCCTTTTTTGGGCAATACCTATTGATATGACTAGTCTTCAAGCAATTGAAACATGTGGTTTGACTTAACCATCTGTTGTAGTTCCCTCTAAAATGTGTCCTTATGCAGTTTTCAAGAATTTGTCCATATTCCTTATAGTAGTGACAACTATACCTCGTGTTATAGTCCCAATTGCAGTGATGACCATGGTTATTTCCCTTTGCAGGTTGATTGGGTGTCCACGTAGGCTTTGATCTACACTCAAATGCTCTGTGTCCACATTTCTTGCAATTGTAGCAGTGACCCTCATATTTTGGTGTCTTGATAGTCCTAGTCCTGCATTCATGTGCTTAATGTCCTTATTTTTTGCACTTATGATAGTAGCTTGCATTCTTAGACTTATCATGTTGATTGTTCTTCTTACTCCTACATACATTAGCAGTGTGTCCCTTTTTACCACATAAATGACAAGTAGGTTTAGTGTTCTTACCTTTGTTACTCCTTTCTTATATAGTCTTGGATGATTCTCCTTGTTCAGTGCTGGTGTAACCAAGTCTTGAAGTATCATTACTGGCCCTTGGTGATTTCAGTAATTGCTCAAAGTGCTTGATCACTTCACTTGATTTGTTGAAGTTTTTTGTTATCTCCTTCTCTCTCCTCAATTCATTTTGCAATTGTTCATTTTTCATTTTCAAGGTGGAGATCTCAATATCCTTCATATTTAGCTCATGATGAGCATTCATCATTTGGCTAAGGGTATCTAACTGCATGTTGAAGACTTTTACAAGCTCTGTGGACTTTTTCTCCAATCTGTTTGCAAGGTTTCTTTGGTCATCCTCAAGCATGGCCCTATCCTCGATGACTCTTTTCTTTTGTTTAGTTATCTCACACAACATCATGGCTTGTGACTCTTGCTCAATTTTAAGAGACCTTATCTCTTCTACTTGAGCTCTATTCTTTTCCATCAATTTAGCTATTGCTTTGTCAAATTCCTTGGAATCTCCATTGGAAAACACTTGTGTGGTGTTAATCTCCTTGTAGTGTGTGTCATTTTCAGCTATGGCTATATCCTTTCTTCTTTTCAAAGACTTTCTCAATTCTTCTTTGGCTTCCTCTAATTTGTGTAGAGCGAGGTGCACATCAATCACCTGATTGTCTATGATCTTCCCAAGTTTGAAGACTTCCATCTTTAGATCTTTTATCTAAGCTATTAGGCTTATCCTTGTGAGAACCTTGCTCTGATACCAATTGTTGGAATAATCAAATGGGAAGAGTACTTCTGAGAGGGGGGGGGGGGGGGGGTGAATCATAAGTAACACACTTTAACCTTTTCATATCCTTTAAAACAAATAACTAAAAGTAAACTGCATGCATGTAAACATATTAAATAAACATAAAGTAAACACATGCATCAACACACATAACACCAGAATTTTGGTAACCCAGAAACCCTCCAGGAATAAGAAGGTAAAACTGGGGTGGGGATGATACCCACAAAACCACTGTAACAATAATTGTTTGACCACTTCTGATGGTCTGCCCTGTTAAAGGCTTTACACTATGTCAATAGTGACCTGGCTAAAGGATTTAAAACACTTTACATGAAGTGTCACCCTATTAAAGGATTTAATCACCTCTTCAAAGGATCTACAAAATAGCTATTAATCTAACCTATCAAAAAAAATAGCTGTTAAGCTAACCTATCAAACAAAATAGCTATTAAGCTAACCTATCAACAAAGGATTTACCACTATCTAATACAATTGCTAGAAAGCATTAGAAATATTTTGACCCGATTGCTTACAATCTTCAATTGCTGATTTTAGGCACTTGATCTACTCATTCTGATGTGATCTTTGCTTGATATGATATCTATTCGTAGCCCTTTCTCTATTTTGATCAATTGGATATGTAAATGCTGCTCAATTCACCAAGTCTTTGATTCCCTTGCTATTTGCCTTGTTCTGCAATTTTTGCTATTTTCTTAGCAACTTCCTTAACTTCTATTTAGCAACTTAAAATCATGGGGTCTAAGCCTTCTTATTAAGGCTTTGTAGACTTAGGGTTAGGTATGGATCTATGATCCATATTGAATCTTTAATTCTTGCTCATTCCTTGCACTTTTCTCATTAGTTGCATGTCTTCTCCATTTTTCTTATTGGTTGCATAAGAAATATAAAAGATTCATTCTTATCCTTATTATCCTTCAAGATCCTTCTATGTTGGCTGAAAAAATGGTTTACACCTAAGTTTGTGAAGGCACAAACTCATATGCTGATTCTGGGTTACTCAGCACATATTGGATTACTGGTGCTTGACACATGTTTGATTCTACTTTGTTCGAAATCTATAGAACTTTGTCTTGCTTGGAATCAACTATGACTCGACACCTATATATCACTTGACACCTGTATAATGCTTGGCACCTGAAGTTACTCTGCACTTGATCTTCACTTGGATCTAGAAGATTGCTTGGCACTTGAAGATCTCTCGACACCTGTTGGAATTTTGGCTCAACACATATAGTGTACTAAGCTTCTATATGAAAATTTGTTAAGTGTGTTGACATTCAATTGTAAAAACCAATTTGAGACCAACACAATACATATGACCTAGAACTTTATGCTATGGTTTAGAATCTCAAGAAATAGAGGTGCTACTTTCTTCCTAAGGAATTTATTGTCTATACATACAATCATGCACTAAGATTCTTGAATAGTCAAGACAAATTGAGTTGCAGACACATGAAATGGGTTGAAAAATTCCAAGCCTTCACATTCTCAATCAAACATAAGAAAGGAACTGCAATCAAGGTAGCAGATACACTTAAAGCATGGGGATTGATTCCCTTAAACATCTATACAAATATGATCCATACTTTGGGGAAATACATAAGGTTTGTTCTACATTATTTGATGCATATAACACAATAAACTTTGAATATTTATTGCAGGATGGTCTATTGTTCAAAGATGGATAACTTTTGATTCCAAGATGCTCCATGAGGGAAAATATGATCAAACAGAAATATTATGGCACATTAGGAGGTCACTTTGGGATTGATAAAACTCTAGAACTCCTAAGGAGGAACTTTCATTGGCCAAAGTTACCTACTAATGTTAGAAAGTTTGTAGAAACTTGCATAATTTGTCAAAGAGCCAAGGGGGTAAGGAAAAACCAAGCTCTTCATCAGCTCTTACCTATTCCAAAAAAGCCATGGGACAATGTGAACATGGATTTTGTCTTGGGTCTTCCAAGGACAAGACAAGGTTTTGATAGAATTTTTGTTATTGTGGATAGATTTAGTAAAATGACCCATTTTGTTCCTTGTAAGAGCTCTAATGATGCTTCACACATTGCTAACCTATTTTTCAAGGAAGTGGTAAGGATTCATGGATTACCAACATCCATTATCTCAGATAGAGATGTAAAGTTCCAAGGTCATTTTTGGAGGACCTTATGGAAAAAGTTGGGAACAAATTTATTATTCAATTTTGCCTACCATCCACAAACAGATGAGCAAAATGAAGTAGTCAATAGATCATTAAGAAACCTTCTATGGTGTCTAACAAAGCAAAATGAATAGAAATGGGATGTGACCCTCTCTCAAGTAGAATTTTCCTTCAATGACTCAATGAATAGGTCAACAGGGAAGACACCATTCCAAGTGAACTATGGACTTCATCCTAAAGGAGTCATGGATCTGAGAGATTTACCAAGTGATTTCAAAACTAGTGCACAAGGTGAATAATTCTTAGCATGGATCAAACAAATTCATGATTAGGTTAGAGACACTCTGAATCAGAATACTAGAAAATAAAAACAATAGGTAGACAAGAAAAAGAGACATGTTTCTTTTAGAGAAGGAGATCAAGTATGGGCTTATCTGAACAAAGCAAGACTACCAAGGGGACACACAAAATTTCAGATGAGGAAGATTGGACCTTGTCAGATATTGTAGAAATTTGAGGAAAGTGTATATGAAATGTCATGGCCTCCAACCATATCAATTTCTCCTATTTTTAATGTTTTTGATCTCACCCCTTTCAAAGGTGATGAAGGAACTAATGATATAATGCAAGATGTTGACGAACAAGCAAAATGGATCAAGGATCTACCACCTAGCCAACCACTTCAGTTGGAGAAAATTTTGGATTCCCAGGTGGTCAACAAGACAAGAAAGAAGACCTACAAAGACTACTTGGTCAAATGGAAGGGTCTTCTAGACATAGATTCTACATGGATGAGTGAAGAATGCATTTCCAAGCATGACACTTTTGTTCAACAATTATCCTCAAGTGGGACTTGAGTTTTTCAAGCAAGGGAGTATGGTGCAGGACCACCTACCCATCTAATGTCCAAAGCATCTATCATTTCTAACTCTTCATGAGTTTTACTCAAGGGAATTTGTGACTAAGAGACATTTGTAATGGGTAGAAATAGTTAATAAAATAAGCCTATTTGTAAGACCTAGTCCCCATTTGGTGCTTTATATACCATGGGTTTTGACTATGGTCAAAGGAACATCTTAGACATAGCATAGGTTAGGAGTGTCTATAGGTTTTATATTATGGTTTAGGCCCCCAGGGCACAAGAGGAAGGTCCTAGTTGGGTTAGATTACGCAATATGCAAAAATTGCAAAAAGTTGCACTTTGCAAGGAAAGTTGCTTGACAACTTTTACAAAAAGTTGACAACATTTTTCTAATTTCTCTCTAATGGTCACAACCTTTGAAAATTAGTTGGATTAGTTGAGGGAAGTATTCAAATAGCCCTTTCAGGTAGGTGGAAGATAAAATATGTACTTTTTCAATTTGAATTAGTAAAAGATCCCATTTTTCCTTATAATTCACTGCAAAATGAAAGTGTACGGACTTGTATGGATTGGAAAAGGAAAATGAATATTTTATTTAGAATATAGGTTGTCTTAGTATAATAATTAAAGTGGTTTGAGGTTTTGAAGTACTTTTCATCAAAAGATATCTAAGTTTCTTTCTTGAGTGCACCAAAACCTTCTATTCAATGACTAGTTTTAGCAAACATGCCGAATTTGCATTCCCACCACGAAAAATTCATGTCACTTGGTAAAATGAAAGTTAGTAAGTTTTAATATAACATTCTATATGGATGGGATATGGAAATCAATGCATCTAATTTTGCAAGCCAGCACTAGACCAAACATCTCTATGTGTTTAGTGTAGGATAACAGGTGTTGAAGTGCTGGAGGCACTTGGGGGATGGATGGAATATCTATAAGGGTTGAAAATGATCTCTAATAGATCCCTTCATTTTTACTAGTTGGTGTCTTAACCTAGTTAACACCTAACCTATAATTTCTTCAAAAACCCTAATAATTAGGCCTAATAAGGCTAATTGCTGCATTTTTGGTAAGGGGGTCATTTGATTAGTTGGGAGTCTAAAAGTTTGGAATCAAAAGCTTCTTCCAAAAGGGTATCCATACATGATTTTTTTTTTCTTGATCCTTTGGAAAAATTTCAAACTAAACCCTAAATTCCTTGTTCATAAGGCTAATTGTGGCTCTTAGGCCTAAAACTAGATTTTCTATTCATAGCCTTTAGGAACAAGTTAGGTTATTCCAACCTTTTGTTTTGAGTTTTTTGAATTTATAGGAACCTTTTCACACCCCTAAGAACTCATAGGTTCCTATTTCAAGTATAAACCAAGTATTTGGAGTTTTTGTGCTAATAGACCTAGTTGTAATCCTTTGGGTGCCTAGGCCATGTTTGTGAGCAAATTTAATGTACAAAAGTATAGCCCTCTCTTGAATCCATTTTGGGGTACTTGAATCAATCTAAGTGTACACCACAACTTGGTTTCCATTTGAAGGGAGAGCTTTGCATCACCTTCTCCCTCCTTTTATTGATCCTTAGTGAGGCTTCATTTACATAATTTTATTCTTGCATTCTCTCATCTTGATGATGGATCACAAAGTGTGATCCAAAATGTTGATGCTGAAATAAATTACAAAATCGAATCCAAAAATAAAATTGCATATATCTAGATGTAAAGAAAAGGTTATAATACTCTTATATACACCCTTCATCCCAGACACCTAATCTATATGATATACAATGCATAAAGTGTTACATTTTTTTGTATTTTTTGATTAATACTTAACAATCAACAACTACTACTTAAGATCTACCACTTATATCATAATAAATAACCAATATAAAGATAAGCATAAAAACACATCACCAATACAATCAAAACCAATATTTACATGAAAAACCCAAACTAGGGAAAATTACTTAGAAGCTAATTATCATGAAATTAAAAACACTGGTTAAGGTAATTTTATACAAAAATACTAACTACATGAAATTCTCATTACAATATGAAAGGGTTCTTCCAGTAGGCTTAACTACAAGGATGAACACACCCCAAAAATATAAAAAGGCTCACTATTGATACAATAAGGCTTACTCCCAACATGATGAAAGTTGATTAACATAGAGTATAGTTTTTGAGTCTCTATAATTACAAATTACTTTTTTTTACACATCCTCAGATCAACTATATAGGCAATTCACACTTGTATCACATGCTTCACATTTAATATGTACATTGCTTTACTCACAATAATAGCAATTGTATTGATACACTACTATCATCCCATACCCTAGATACAAAATGTTTTTCTTCATTTATGTCGATATCCCTATATACATATGTTGGATCATAACAAAACATGTGATAACATTGATGCACATAGTTGACATTTTACATTTAACACTAATCATTAGACATAATCTAGAAAAATACACTATCACAACATTACATTATGAATATGGGTCACACATATGATATTTCCATATTTAACACAAATATTGGCACTTCAAAAACACCACAATCAAGTCCAAAAAACTTCAACACAATTTATGAAGTCAGGCACCATCACATATTGTGGTCAAAGCATCAAGGCAAAAATAGATGATTTGTAAATGTTCTAAGATATGAAAGTGAGTGATCATATTATATCAACAACAATCAACAAAAAAATCAAGTGTACCATCTTAAAATGGAGGAACCTATTATTTAAGACCTTTTATCTCCCACCCTTTAGTGGATTTATGGACCATGAATGGATTTTTTCTCAATCAAATCTTTCTCTTGCTCATTTATGTTTATTCTATTTTCATATTAAAAATTTTTGCACCTCAAGGTTACCTCTTCTTAGGATAAACCTAGAATAGGTCGAACCCCTTGGGGAATTTGGGTCCCAAGGACAATTTTGTCCTAGGGATTCAAATATGAAAATTGGGTGACCCCATTAGCTTGCTTTGTTTTCAGGAAGCCAAGGCATCTCATTTTTTATATTCATCATCCATTTATAAATCAAATGACATCATCACATGCATGGAAACTCAAGTTGGGAGACTTTCTAAGGTATTTAAAGCATTCAAGATTCACTGATTTTTGTGAATATTTCCTCTTGAAGATCTAGCATTTTTTTGGCCATCATGGGAGCATATCTACATTGTAGCATTAATCTTCCTCTTCTTTTGTGCATATTTAGATCCATGATATGGTTTTGGTAGATCCATTGCATTTGTGGAGATTTCATACATCCTTCATTATAAATTCAACATCTATAACATTCAAGGATTATAAAATCCTTATTGATAGGAGTTTTATTGAGAAAGGTGATTATTTGAATTTTTCTTTCTTCTTTTCATGCTTTATATTTCAATTTATTTTAAGGTTGGTTCCTAAACCTAGTGGTTGACCAAGGTAAGCCCTCCCCCCAACAAACAAAACTATTTTTTTCTTGTATGTAGGAGCATGATATCAAAATTGCATCTTTGGATTTGAAAACTAATTGTTGAGAGCTTTTGGGAGATTGTGGGTCAAATTTTCTATAGTGCCCCAAGAATATATCCATATTCCTGTAAACCATTTGGACACTTTTATTTAGGTAAATCTATTCCTAGAGGTATGAGAACATTATGGTTTTCTATCCTGATTGTATATCCAAAAAATAATTTTTGTCATAGTTTTAGATCGATAATTTTTGGAGTGAAAATGCATCTTCTCTTGCAATTCAAGCTAAGTTCTCCATCCTTTCTTTTATCTCTTAGCATACACCTATTTCTATATCTTAAATGGGCTGATTGCATTCATTTAGTGCCTAGATACATTTTACTCTTGTTTTTAAATCTGTTAGTTCAATTTACATTCACATTGCACATCTTAAAGGTAATTAACATTGCACGAAGAGGAATTTCTTGCATACCTCATTGATATACTTTGGGCTTAGTATTTTCATCCCTTCATCCTACTTGCGTTTTGCTAATCTAACTAGATTTATAATGAGAATTATGTTTGGAAGCCCCTCTTTCTCTTGTACTTAAAGGACTTAGTGTGAAGATGGTTGGATAATGAATTCATCTCGCATAGTTTATATTTTTAAATTCATTGCTTCCATTTTCCCCTTGAATAATTTGGTGAAATTGATGCATTACACTTCCTTCTTTACATTGGGTATTTATCTTATTTTGATGAACTCAAATCTTCCCCTCGTTATTTGATTTATGAATTATATTTCTTTTTTATACATCTAGTTCTACTTTGTATGCTATTACTTGTGAAGGATTTGAGCAATACAAATCCACAAAACCCAAAGAGCACTTGCATGCAAGAATTAGTCACAGAGAAGAAAATACAAAGATAAGGCAAGGGCTTGGCTATGAAAATATGAAAGAATATATTATCAGACTGAAAAGAATAAACAAAATTTACAATTGATCAATCCTTATAGAAGGAGATCGTAGACTTAAAAGGAAAACCCTAAGAGGTAAATAAAATTTAATAATTAGTATTTAATTATTAAATAAGAATGCATGTGCATAAAGGAAAATCTTAAGAAGGGAGTAAAATTAATTTAATAAATAAAATTAAATTAACCCTTTACACTAAAACCCTCCTTAATATGAGAAATAATGAAGCTACAAAAAATGAATGAAAAAGCAAGGGAAGTACAATATTAAAAGACAACTTGAGTCTTGACAACAAGGCCTAATGAGCTATCCAATCCGAACCAAATCTCTAAGAAATAGAGAAATAGTGAAAACCAATGGGAAAAAACCTACTCCAAAAAGAGATAGAAAGCAAAGTACAAATGATATGTCTCAAGAGACTCTTTAAAAACCACAAGTACAATGAAACCCCCATGATAGAGGCTTGAGAATCCATGCCCCCCTAAAATGGTAGAACTTTTGTGTTGATTTCCTTTGATATATCCTCAACAACTACACTAGGTGTCTCGATGACTAGAGCTGCAATGTTAGGCAATGCTAAAGAGTAATCCTATGCAATAAATGAAATATAAACAAGAGGTGGAGGTGTAGAAGTCACAACACTGGTCTCAAGAACAACATACAAGTTCAAGTGACTCGAATTCACCTTAGTAGTCTCTTGTGAAGAAGGAGAGTGAGTCTTCGATAGTGGACCAAAATGAGAGAAAGAGTATAAGTGGGAAGAATGATAAACACTCCCTATAGCAATAATATTGCCTATCTCACTATCTTTGATGTGCATTGAATCTTGTGAAAATTGAATTGTCTTCCCTTTCCCATTGTGTGTAATATGATAAATAGAGAGAAGGCTAGAGAAAAAAGATGGAACATATAGTACATCATGAAATGTACCATCATAAATGTCAATAGAACCTTTCCCAAATATAGTCATAACAATGTTGCTCCCCATCAAAATGTGTGGAGTAGGAGAAGTCTCAAAAGAAGAGAACAAATCCTAAGAAGATTTCATATGGTGTGAAGCACCTAAATCTAGTAACCATCTAGAATAATATGAAGTAATAGTTGCAAATAGTGCATGGACATTTCTTATGTCTTTACCATCTGACTCAAATGACGATGAAGAAAAAGATCTGTAAGAAGTAGAAGGAATATCAATGTTGCTCTTCTGAAGGAGAGCCATCAAATTTGAAACCTGTTTGGCATAGCCATCTAACTTCTTCTCATAGAAATGTGACTCATCATGATTGGGATTATTACAATAAGAACACTTCAGTTTATTTGGATTTTATTGATCTCCCTTAGAAGGAGGTGGGCCTAATGAGATGTCAAGGCTAGATTCAATCCAAGGCTCTGTATGATGTGACTTCTTTTTCTTCTCATTCTTTCTAGAAGGTGTTTGAGTTGCCAATGCATAAGTTAGTGAGCCTCTAAGAGAATCCAATTGAAAGATCTTAGCTTTCTCTCAAGTCAAATGATCACAAAAAACCTTAAAGGATGACATGGTAAATCTAGTACCCAAAGCATCCATGGTGGAATGGAAGGTAGAAGAAGAAATTTGAAAGTTTCCACAAAGCTTAGAAAGCATCAAATAAATGCAATCAATGTCAGTCTTGGACTTCCTACAACCCTACAATAAAGATATTTTTTGTTTGAACTTCATCAAGAAGTCCTCAATGGAAGGAAATAATTTGGTACAAGAGAGGTTTTCTCTGCCTCAATTTGAAGTGCCCTAAACTCATTCACTTTAACAAACAAGCCGTCAAGCTTGGTCCACATAGCTAGAGGGGTATTGCAGCCATCAAGATGAAACTGTAGATTGCTAGATACCTATAAAGAAATAAACCTCATTGCCTCATCTATCTTGTTCCTATGCTCCATGATCTCAAAAGGCCTCTATAAAACTAGCTATACTACATCTAAACAAGACCACAACTCTTTTGACTGGAGAAGCCATGTCATCAGGGACTTTGATGTGTGATAGTTACGAAGGGTCAAAAGTTCTAGACAAGAAGAGGTCTCAACCATTGTTTTAGAAGGTATTTTTTTTGAATAGTTCTAGTTTACTAATATAAATGACATAACTAATAATATAAAATAACCCCCACAATGTAAAATACCGAACCCCAGATGCCAAAAATAATGCATATATAAAAAAGTGTTAGTTTGAGAATCACATGTACCTTTGAAATATAATGATGAAAATAATAGAGAATCTGGATAGTGCTCAAGAAGATCTTTTCAGCACTTCTTTTGGATTGGAAAATGGAGCTAAAACATTCAAGTTATGCACCCTTGAACGATAGAAATCATCATCTAAATTTGAGCCAAAAAATAAGTACAAAATGATTTTTTTTTCCAAAAAATACCTTGACCATCATGTTTATCTTAGAATTATCTTTCTTGGTTTCTCAAAAATGCCTCTATATGCTCAAGTTAGAGCCAAAAAAGCAACATGGCCTTTAGAAGTGCAAAAAAAATGGAACCCCCCAACCCCAAAATTGAAGGGGCTGAAAATTTTAGCCCCCGACACCCCACGTGACCGTAGGTTGGGTAGGGTTGGGTGGTGGTGGCCTATGAGAAAAGCTAGGATGGTGACACTTATAGAGGAGGAAAAAACTGATAGAGGTGGTGGAGTGGGTTGAGGCTGGGCACGAGCAACATGAACTGGCAACGACATTGATAGTCACTGGTGGTTAAATAAAAATCGTTGAGATATTTTGAATACTATCTATAGTATTTTTTATCACTTTTTTGATTTTATTTTTGCATTTAAAAAATAATTTTCTACCTCATTTTCCATGCCAAGGGTCATATGGCCTTGGTAAGCAAAATGTTTTTTCCTCCAAATGCAAAGTTGGCCAAAATAGATGTATTTTATATGGAAATATGGGTTTTAATGTCCTCTAAAACCAATTGTGAGGTTTGTTTGATCTCAAAGTGCTCCAAAGTTAAAAGACACCCCTATTTTCACAAAAATAACTAAAAATGACTAAGATCTATTCTGTCAAACCCTCGTTCCTATTTTTTTCCAAATAAGAACAAGCTACAATAGATTCGACTTTAATACCATGAAGGGTTTGAGCAATACAAATCCACAAAACTCAAAGAACACCTGTGTGCAAGAACCTGTCACATAGAAGAAAAGGCAAAGATAAGGCAAGGGTTTGGCTTTAAAAATATGGAATAATATATTATTAGACTAAAAATAATAAATAAACTTTACAATTGAGCAATCCTTATAGGAGATTGTGAAAGCTAAAAGGGAAACCTTATGAGGTAAATGACATTTAATAATTAATATTTAATTATTAAATGAGAACGTATGTGCATAAAGGGAAATCTTAAGAAAGGATTAAAGGTAATTTAATAAATGAAATTAAATTAACCCTTTACTCTAACAACTTGCACTAGTAGTTTTAGATCTCCTTAACTAGATCTCTTTTTCATGACATTTACATCATTGTGTATGTAATTTTCATGCATTTTTTTTGAATGGTTCATCCAATCTTCCATACATTCCAATCACAAAATGTTCAATTAGATCTACTCTATATGCACTTTTTTTTTCTTCATGTTGCACAAGTTATTTAAAGCATTCTCCAAACATCATTTCACTCCTATCAACTTAGCTTTACCATACGATCTTTTTGTTAGGGATAGAGAGACAAATAAAAATTACATACAAATATAGCCAATATCCTAAAAGAATAAAGAACATAAAAGTGAGCACAAGAAACAAAGATTTAACATGGTTCACCCAATCCACGGGCTACAGCCACCAAACAACAAGTCCAATATTATTATTCAATAATTTTAAATTGATTACAATCTGCAATCCCTTGCAACTCAATACCACCACAAGAAGCTACCAAAGCACCATACATAATAAAATCCCTAACCTTAAACCATTTTATCCAATAATTTTTTTGCTTAAAAAGTTAGAGTTAGAATATATCGTTCAATAGAAAAATTAACTTCCGACACCTTTTACAATAGTGAATTCATTTTTTGGTGCCTAGGGCCATGGACCCAAAGACCTCACAAGGGGTGCTTTCTCTTGAATCCATCTAGGGTAATGCCCCAAGACCCCACAAGGAGTGTTTCCACTTGACCCCTAGCATGTAGGTGCTAACCCCAAAATCCAATAGGAAAAATTTGGGGGGGAAAATGTGTCAAATGAAGTAGGGAAAAAATTGACCTCTGAGTCTCATTAGGCTCCACATAAAAAAAACTTTCTCTTTATGAAGATGAGTGGAACATTGATATTAACCCTTCTCCTAGTTTAGGTCCTTACTATGGAGATACATTAGCTAAGAGTGTTTTTAAATATTCTTTCGATCCTCTCACCTTTATGAATCCCATTTTAACCCATGACTATTCCTCTTCTATGATTTAATTTATTGATTGAGATGTTCCTTCTATTTATAATATCACTATTTGGGATTAACCTTTAGATGATGATGTTGACTATTCTCTTCCTCATGAAAAATGTAACATAATGATTGACACCTTTTCTTTTCAACATGACAAGCTTGACATTTCTTCTTTCCTTAACACGTACCCTCCT
This sequence comes from Cupressus sempervirens, assembly GCA_028749045.1. Lineage (NCBI taxonomy): Eukaryota > Viridiplantae > Streptophyta > Pinopsida > Cupressales > Cupressaceae > Cupressus > Cupressus sempervirens. The sequence continues at coordinate 63,818,166 of CM053785.1, forward strand.
CTTAGGGATATTTTAGAGCAAGTAGAAGAGATTATAAATTATTTTATAAATGTGACTATGCTTTCGTTTGATTCTCCTGGTAGAGATGTAACATTAATAGAAATTAATAATCCATATTCTATGTATCCATTAGTAAAAAAGGATGATACCAATCTCCTTAGTGCTCTCCATTCTAGTGATGAACCTATGAAGAATCAAGAGCTTAATCAAGTTAATACTATCAAGATTCATCAACTTCCTAATAAAACTCTCATCACTCAATAACTCTCAAAGGAGAACCTAGTGATTCTTTAGATTATCATGCACATCCACTATATAAGAAATAATCCTCAAACTACTACTCTCCCACCTTCTCAACCCATTCTTCCTCCTCCACCACGTCTTCCTCAAAATCTTGGAATGAAATGACTTGGTGGTGCAATTACATATATAATACCCCCACTAATATTTCTCTTTAGGAACTTATTAAAACTTCTCCTACACATTATGAAACCTTAAAAAAAGATTTATCTAATATTTTGACTACACCTTCTAATCAAAATAATATCAAATTCTATTTTACAATTCATGAATGCTACTTTGGTCCTATTGTTTTTCTAGGATCATTGTAAATGTAATAGCACTTCCATAATGTTTGACATGTAGTTTCCAAATGTAGCCACATCTTATATTTATAAGAGATTGAGAGAATTAACACATCCCTTCATGGGACATGTCTATTCATTAATTTAATTAAAATCTTTTAGTTATATATACATTTTTTATAAATATAAATATATAATATATCTTAATCCAAATTATATGTGTGTGTGTGTGTATTGATATACATATGTTGATGTAATTTATCCGAGTAAAGCTACAAAACATCAACACCCCCTCTTAGCTAGACAGGATACACACATGACCATATATTACCTCAATGTAATATACAAATATATTTGATCAAAACATATTCAATATTTTGATATCACATTTGATATCAAGAGTATTGGTCTTCCAGAATATCAACACATGATATTTACCAAATACTCAAATAAGGTTTGATATCACTTTTGATATAATGATTATTGATGTCCTAGAATATCGACGTTCAATATCCACCAAGTACTCAAAAAGTTCTGATATAACATTTAATATAATGAGTACTGGTCTCCCATAATACATGATATTCATCAATTACTCATAAATGTTTGATATCACATTTGATATCATGAGTATTGGTCTCCCAGAATATCAATGATATTCACCAAATACTCTTTGAGTAATGAGCTCTAGGGTTGAGATGCAAGGTATTCACCAAGTACTATGAGTAATGACCTTCTAGAACATCAAGTCACATGATATTCACCAAGTACTCTATATAATGGCCTTCCAAAAAATCAATTGCATAATATTTATTATGTACTAAAAAAAATGTTTATAAGGTATGTGCACACACATTCTCATAATGCTTACCATATAAACAATCACCATGTAAAGTATAATCTATCATGATCTAGATAGACATCTTAAGATATCCATCATTTTTAGAAAATTAAGTTATTATAAGATTGTCACCTTCAATAAAGTCTAAAAATACAAGTGACATCATTTGGAAGCCATCATGTCCTCATGATATTGTATATGTGAAAATCTAATATGTTGGGAGCACACATAAACAAGAAAATGTTAGTAGCATGTGTATATACCAAGATTTGAATCAAACAAAAGACTACTAACTACCATTGTGTTTTACTATATTAATGCAACCAATAAAAAAGAGTCTCACACAACCTCAGAGTAACTCAACAAGGGAAACCAAATGAGACCTTGTTGGTGTGCTCAAGATTGAGGGTTGTGCATGTTCTCTCCTAAAAACAATTATTGAATCCCAAGATGATAAAAATATGAAAATGAGTATGAACCTATGCTAAATGAGTGAAGAACACCTCAAGAAATGACTATGGAAGAAACTATTCTTGAAAGAATTCAAGGATATGGAGGTGGATGAAAGAAAATAACTAAGTTACCAATGCAAATGAAATGAGTCTAAATCAACTACCAAAGGTTAGCACAATGCATGAAAATATGTAAAAAGATCTAATACAATACTAGCATGATAACAATACAATGGAGGAGATGAAAAATGCTTGAGACAAAGGATCTATTTATAGGCTTGAGGGAATCTTGACGAGGTGGCATCTATGTGGCATCTACATAGGTACCACAAGGGAGACACATGGGCTAAAGGAAAAGCCATGCAAAAGTCAAAATAAGCCTTTATGATTTGGGTGGTCTAAGATTTTCTCACACGTGTGAGCAACTTTGGGGAAAGGAGTAGGGGGATAAGGATGTAAGAGTCCTTTTGGAGAAGTTAATGAAAGAAGGGCTCCTAGGGATCGAGTTGTTCACACATGTGTGAGAAATCACTTAGGGGCTAAAAGGTGTTTTAAAAAGGAGCTTAGGAATAATAAAGTGGGTTTAGCAAGTGGATAGGATTTAGAAGGATGAGAGTGATGGGTGGTAGGCTAGATTTTAGGTAGGATTAGGATTAAATCAAATAGGATTTAATTTAATCATAGGATTAGAGAATTCAATGAAGTAGAGGGAGTTAAATAAATTGGAATTTATTTAAAAGTGGATTTATGAGGGAAACATATATTAAATAAATTCAATACATTAGAGAGGATGTATTTGAATTAAATTCAAAGTACATAAGGAAGATGAACCTATTTAATTAAAAAATTAATTAAATAAGCAGAAGATTATGACAAAGTATAATTAATTAATAAATAAATAATTATAGTGTCAAGGGAGATATTAAATCAATTAATATAGTGTTTGGGACAATTTTAAGTGTCTACATTTTCCCCTTCTTTGATGTAGTGTGAGGAGGACAATTGTATCAAATAAAATAAAATACAAGTTGCGCCAGTGAGGAGAGGAGTCCTAAGAGTCATGTTGTAGTGACAATAAGGGAGGAGGGTGCCCCCTATAGGAAATGGGGTGAAAAAGGAATATGTTTTGCCCCATTTTCTTGAAAATAGACATGGGAAGGAAAAGGGAAAGAAAAAGGCTTAAAAGATGACCTTGCATGACTTGTTGGTAAGACTGAAATGAAGTAGGGTGAATTGGGTAATAATTTAACTAGATATTACAAGAGGAGTTATGGGAAAGCACACCCTAGTTTGATATTACAAGAGGAGTTATGTATCAAAAACGATAGTAGAATATATGGAAAGGTTTCTTTGCATGGACTAGACTCTTAAAATACATTGTAGATTTCGTAGCTATGATGAAACAAATGATAGATACACACTAGAGAGGTCTGGGCACATCCAAAGTCTTTTCAGAGATGTTGGTGGAAAGTGTGCTACCCCATTGCCCCCAGTGAGAAATGCATAACCATAACTTGAAATCGACATAAAAGTGCTAAAGAATCATGAAAATAGATCATATCAAAAAATGACCTATGTAATCAAGTTAAGCCATTCAAATAATACCAAGATATTGAAGATCGAGGCACACTTGGGGAGGCTATCACTGAAACACAAAGGTAAAGTCAAAAAAATACCTTATGACCAAGTAGTCATTTAGTTCACAGTTCTTGCGATGAACTTTATTCTAATGGTGAATCTGTTAAGCCTGTGTAGGAAGGATGCATCTTGTAAGGTGAAAATTGATTGTGTGATTAAATTTGTATTGAAATGTTTGTGTTTGTTCACTGGAAATTGTGTGAAAGGAACAAGGTTCTCAAATCATGTAGTCTTAGTGTAAATTGGTGTAAGTTTTGTTTGCAATCTCTATTTTGATAAGCTTATTTTGATGGGTTGAAGCTCAACATCATGAAATTAGATGATGAATAGAAGAATTTGGACAAGATGAAGGATGAAGGAAGAACTTGATTGGATTGGAAGAATGGTTTTGATAAGGTTGGGTTAGAAGAAAAAAGATATTTAGATAGGATGGATATTGATTTGTATGAAATGACTAGAAGAAGAGAATGTGATAATATTAGAGGATAAATGAATTGATTGCATGAATTGGAAGAAGTAAAAAATGATGGAAGGTGGACTAGATTAGAACCAATGACAAGGGAGAACCAAGGAATGGTCAATGGATGGGAAGGGTGGGGAGACTTTTATGGATGGGATATAAAGGGATGAAATAAAAGGTGAAAGATTATGGGGGACCAAAGGATATGGTATTAGATAATGGGGAGCTAAGGACAGGAAAATGATATGGTTTCAAAGGAGTTTAAATGCCCCATATCAAGGATAGGAAAATGGGAGGAAGTATGATGGGAAAGGAAGAATGAAAATGGAAAGATGGTGTATAAAGGATACACATGGAGGAAATGGAGGTTCATGAATTGTTCCCAAAGCATACATGGATATTATTACCTTTTTTTCTTGTTATTTTTCATTCCACTAGTTTTGATCACAAGCAAAAGTATGAAAGTGGAAGAGATATGAATACAAGACATAAGAGGGAGGGTATGAATATGAAACAAAGGAAATGCATAGAATAATCAAGATCAAGGAATATGAAAGGAGGATGGGATTATATATGACTATGGATGGATGATGGAGAAAATGAATCTACCAAGGATAAGGGATACAAGATATGAATATGATGTCAAGATCAAATAGGTGAAAGGATGGTGGATAATGAGAAAGGGATATGGAAGGTCTATATGGATAGATGAAAGGAAAATGATAGTCAAGACCGAATTTGGAAAAAGATGATGAATAGTAGATGGAAATATAGAAGATGTATAAGGCAATGTGGCATGGATGGAGCTTGCCCCCAGTGTAGAGTGCAAGTGGAAGAGGAAAATTGAACGGATGGATAAGTGGAATTGGAAGACACATGATACCTGATAGGGAAACAAAGGGAGGACTCAAGCATCTAGATACATGGACGGTATCCCTTGATATTTTTTTCTCTTTATTTGTTATTTTCAAGGAATTTTTACTATTTTCTCATAGATGTTGGTAGGATAGTGAAAATAAAAAATGAAATGGGTTGGGAAATGGAGGTCAAGGACTTATGAAAAAGTTTGGATTAAGGGGGTGGAGTGGTTGGGAGGAAGAAATGGTTGATGGATGCTAGGTTGGAAGACTTGTGAATGAGAAAATGAAGGATGTGGAAAGATCGTCATTGGCACACACCTTGAAGGGTGATGGACAGGAGGAAATTTTGGAGGATATGTAGGAGAAAGTTTGAATTTTGGGATATAGGGATGCAAAATGGATGATGGAGATGATGGATTTAGGATGGTGGAATTTGGGGCATAAGGACCCAAAATGGAGTTGGAAGATGGAAGATTTGAGAATTTATGGATGGAGGAAGCCTCTGGATTAACAAAATTGTACTCCATTTTTAATTTTTCCTTTAGATTCATTGCTTCATTAAGTAGCTTTGGAATCCACATAATTTTTGAATTTTTAATTTTCAGCCTTTGTAGCCTTTGGATTTTTTCTTTGTAGCTTTATTAACTTTATTTTTGGCATACAAGTTGCTTCCAATGGCCATGGTACATGTGTATGAGGATAAATGTTATGGATGAAATTGTGGATGGTGAACATTGGAAGGAATTCAAGGATGTGTGTCTTTTTTGATCTTTATGAGGAATGTGAGGGGATGAAGTGGAAGAATTGGATATGGTGTATCGATGTCTATTGGACCCAAAATAGATGGAAGAGATGAAGGGTTTGGATTTGGAACATAAGGACCCAAAATGGATGAAAATAAGGTAGGAATGGGAATATGGATATAAGGGCCCAAAATGGATTGAGAATATGGGTGATGGGAAAATTTAGCTTTGGATGGAAGAATTTTTGATTTGGAAGGAGTGGAAGGTATACTGACATCTTGAGACATTATTTCTTTAATGGGGCACTTACCATTTTTAGTAGAAGATACAAGTCCATGTATAGGGGGTTCATGAGTAGATTGGATATGTGTGATAGGATCATGTGGATGATTAGGATCATGAGGGGATTATGAGGGATAATAGGATATTGAGATGGATTGGTATCATGAAATGAAAATGAATGGGTACTTTGATCTTGACTTATAAGAGGATCATGTAGTGGGATGGAAGGAAGGATTGGATCATATAATAGAATAGAATCATATAATGGAGTGGAGAGAATGGAAACATGAGATGGAGTAATTTAAAATTGGCATGGAGGAGTATTAGTAGATGGAGTGGAAGGAACATCTTCATGAAGTGGAGGATCTATGGATGCTAACTCTTAAGATGGAATGGAGTCATAAATGGGTGTAGTAGAGGGAATGACTTGATCTTGATTAGGAAGGGGATTATGAGATGGATTAAGATGGATAAATGGATCTTTAGGGATAAATGAATAATGGGATTGAGGAATGATTATATCTAGAGAAGAAAAATAATCCATGTTATTATGCTTTGGAGCAAGGTCTTGACATGTATGGATTTGGGTCATTGGATCACCTCATGTTTGTATTTGGAAAAAATGGGCATATTAAAAGATGAAAATGATGGTGAATTTGAAGGATTAGGATTGTGTGAAGGTCGAGGTATGGGTAGGGGATTGGGATGATGATTTTGGAAATTAAGCTGAAAGTATGGGGAATTACTTGGAGGATTTGGGTTGGATGGGACATGTGGATCATGGACTTGGAAACATGGGGAAAGAGGACATATGTTTTGAAAGGTAGATGTTTTCTTTTGACTCCCATTTTGTAGGTTAAGGACATAATTTTTGACTTCTTCAATTTCTTTGGAAATGGAATTTATGTTTGAGGAATTATGTGGGCTATGACTGGAATCATATGTGGATGAATGATAATGAGGTGGATTTCCCTTGTCAAAGGTAGATGAAGAATAAAAAATGTGAGATGGATTAGTATGCAATTTTGATGATTGATTTGGTACATTAGTTGAATGGGAGGTATAACTCCATATTGCTTTTGAAGGTCCCCAATAATTTGGTTAAGCCAATTCTTATCCATTGAGATTAGACGAGGAGTGGTGAGAGATTTGATGAGAAATAAAATATGAACTTGGGACTAGGAGCAAGTTTTGACATTGTGTTTGATTTGATATTGGATGAAGGTTTGAGATAATCTTAATGTAGATAAAAACCTTATGTTATTACAAACAAGTGAATGTTGGATTTGAATGATGATATCATCTTCCACTTAGAGATGGAAAAATTATCTCAAGTTGGAATAGGATACAAGATAGATGACTCAATACTTAGTGATGGAAAAATGATCCCAAGTGAGAGAGTGTAACTATGACAATGTTTGGTAAGGATGAAGGTCTAGTATCACATGTTGCATAAATATTTCTTCCTAAAGATTGGATTGGATATTGATTAAGGAGAAAGATGATCGATGATATTGATTTGAGTGAATAAAGATAGATAGGATTAAAGTCCAAGGCATAATGATGGCAATCCTCTATCCAAAGTGGAAGATTTTAAGAAAAAATAAATTAGAAGAAGATTTGAATAGATGAAATTAGAAAGATTGATTTTGGATGAAGATGAAAATGGATTGAATTAGGAATTGATTAGAAGGGAATGAATTTGAGAAGGCATTGGATTAAGAATCATGAGGATGAATCATTGTATGAGAGAATTGGATCTTGATGTAGATTATGAATCATGATTAGTATACAGATTAGGGATTTGATTAAATGATTAAGAAGATGAGATAATGATTAGGATGGTTGAGATTTTGAAGATTATGATGAAATGGATGAATAGAAGAAGTGATGTGGAAAACTAGAGCTTTTTTTTGTTATTTTTTTTTTTCTTGTCATGTTTTTGGATTTTTGGATTTTTATGATGTTTTTGGATTTCTTTGAAACATAATATGCAAAGCATACAATAAAATAATAAAATTTTAGATGGTGTTCCCCCTTCAAATGGAGAGGGTTTAGAATACTCAAACACGTCGAATACACCAACAATCTTAGAAGGTTTGACTAGGATATACAAGCTCAACTAGGGGTGTCCTTGGTATACACAAGGTATGTGAGGCCCAAGCCTGTAGATGAAATAAAATAATGCCACACAACTAGGAGGAGACAGTAACCCTAATCTCCACCTCCACTTCCCAAATGTATAAAGTTCTTTAGGGCTCAGCCAAGAGTGCCAATATTTTACTTCTCAAGGAGGTGTCTTTCGATTCACCTCCTGATATTTATACTCTGCCAAAATTCTAGAGTTGAGGTTGTCCCAAGACGTGATGAAATCCCCAAGAAGGCCTCCTAAAAAGTGTAAAACAAGGCCACTTATTTCTTGTGCAATTAAGATCACCCAAAGGTGCGAGAGGAGTGAATATGTAAGTGGTTTTGAGTTCAAAAGACACTTGTTCTTTCCCAATGGAGCTTTAGGTTTCATAATCTACTCTTGAAGACACTCATGTTTATAACATACACTGTTCTTTTCAAGTTGACAATAAATTGATTAATGTCAACATAAGAAATTTGATAGGGATAGAGAAAATTCCTTTATTGCATTCAAGATTGAGTAAGTGTTCATTTTAAGCACCAAATCCAAATGTTCATTGCAATGTTCTTTGATCCTTTAAGAATTCAAGATTGTGTTAACATTCATTTTAATGAAATGTTTTGTTCAATTGATTATGCATTCAAGATTGGATTCACTTGTTTTAAATTTAGCCATTGAAGAGTGTGTTTGATTTATCAAATTAAGTTAAATAAATACACATTCAAAGAAAAGTGTTTAAGAATTCAAGTTCATTCCCAAGAGCAATACAAATTTATGGAAAACCTGCAAGACACATGGTTAGTTGTTTCTAGAATGCTCCAATCTGCAATGCTACAAATAAACAACTTGATTAGCATCACCAAAATTCCCAAAATGAATGTTTGACTATTGAAAAAGTTATTTTAACTTTTTAAGTTATTTTTATATACGTAAATCAACTTAGAATAGCCCATATCCTACATAACCACTAAAAGTCAATTTTCATTTTATATTCAAAAAAAATAAAAAATAAAAAAAAATCAACAATTTATCAGTATTTTTGTAGAAAATGTCAAACTAAATGTAATACAAAACCTAAAATTATGCTTAAGCAATAGATAGTTGATATATGCCAAAATCGTAGACGCCAATAAATGGAGACACCTATATACAAATATTATAGTTCAATGGAGAAAACAATTCACATCACAAAGATGATAGTTTAGATGGTAGATGATAGTCTACAGGTGTAGATTCTAGTTCAAAGGCAGAGATGACAGTCTATAAGCAAAGATGCCAGTTCAACAATGGATACGACATTGTATGAGTAGAGATGCCAGGTCAAAGGCAGAGACAAAAGTCTACAAGTGATGCGAGAACATTAAGAGAGGATTTTTGTGTTGTGATTCTTTTAATGGTTAAGGATGTGTTGGAGAAACATTGGGGAACCTTTCCTAATGATTGCATAGAGATTGGATGGATTAAGTTGAAGTTTGAACTGTTTTTACCTTGCTACTAGAACTGTATTTTTCTGGTTTTTGGGTACCTGTTGCAGACCATGTAACTCATTTTGTGCAATGAATGAGAGGATGCACTTTTATGGATTGAAGAGGGCCTAGATTAATATCTATGGTCCAAGGAGAAAGTTCTAATTCCTTATAAGTTGGGAGATATGTCAATTCTCCCAGAGTATCAATTTCTGGAAGTTTTGTGTTACAATTTTCTGTGCTTGACTTTCGGGATAGATGTGCACTTATCCTTGGTGGATCAGATTTTTCACCTTTAAGGGGTTGTATTGGACCTAAATTTTTACCTTTGGTTCAAAGAATGAGTTCTAATTTAATTAGAGCTATGAGATATTGCAATTTTACTCGGATATCAATTTTTGGACATTTAATTGCTATTGGAGGCCAACTTGTGGTTCTTCAAGTATTTAATGTTAAGTTTTGTTTAATTTGTAATTGCTAGGATGACTTGTGGCTTAGATTGGTATAAATAGGGGCCTTGTGGAGTCTTTTAGTAATTGAGTTGAGTGTGGGGAGCAACTAAAGACCAAGTTTTCCTGAGTCTGTGGATAGAACACCAAACGTGAGGCAATTTACAGTAGGATTGTGATGAAGTTGTGAGTGTGTGGATAGAGTGCCGAATGTGAGGTAGTTTACACTTAGATCTTGTATAAGTTGGAGCAAAGCTAGGGCTGTAGCTAGAAAACATGAAGATTGCTTGGTGGGCTTGCGAGCACAAGTTGAGATTTTCTTGGCGGTTTCTTCCAGATTGCTGTAATATTACAGATCTAGGCTAGCTGGGATAGTGTTTGGGTTGGATCTTGTAGAACTAATATTGTAGTTGCTATTTGTTTGGCCCTAACTTGGAAGGCCTTATAACTGGGAATATTGCATGTAATCAATTATATTTTATGAACAAATTATTGTAAATTTGTATTAGATCTTGCATTGTTGCTTCTTGCTGTTGTGTTTTTGCTATGTGGTTATATTGTTGGGGGCTAGGACATCTCCTTTGGGTATACTCCTACCTTGCACTACATCAACAGGTAGAGATACTAGTTCAAGGGAAGAGACAACATTTTATAGGCAAAGATGACATTCTACATGGTAGAGATGATAGTTCATCTATGCACATGATACTGTGCCTAACAAAGATCAAAATCCATGATTGTTTTAGAAATATAATTATTTTATCTTAAATGTGAATGTTTAGAGGGACATGGGGTCCCATTGGGTATGGAAAAATGTATTTGTGAAAGTCTAATTTGTTGGGAGCATGCCTAAACAAGAAAATATTAGTAGCACGTGCATATACCAAGATTTGAATCAAACAAAAGGCTACTAACTACCATTGTGTTTCACTACTAATGTAACCAATAAAAAAGAGTCCTACACAACCTTAGAGCAGCTCACCAAGGGTACCCAAATGCAACCTTGTTGGTGTGCTCAATATTAAGGGATGTGGATGTGCTCTCCTCAAAAAAATATTGAATCCTAAGATGATAAAAATATGAAAATGAGTATGAACCGATGCTAAATGAGTGAAGAACACCTCAAGAAATGGCTATGAAAGCAACCATTCTTGAAAGAATTCAAGGATATGGAGGTGGATACAAGAAAATAACTAAGTTATCAATGCAAATGAAATGAATCTAAATTAACTACCAAAGGTTAGCACAATGTATGAAAATCTCTAAAAAAGGTCTAACACTATACTAGCATGATAACAATGCAATGGAGAAGATAAAAAATGTTGGAGACAAGGTCTCTATTTATAGGCTTGAGGGAGACCTTGAGGAGGTAGCATCTATGTGGCATCCACATAAGTGCCACAAGGGAGACACATGGGATAAAGGAAAAGCCATGCAAAAGTTAAAATAAGCCTTTATGATTTGGGTGGCCCAAAATTTGCTCACACATATGTGAGCAACTTTGGGGAAAGGAGTGGGGGGACAAGGATGTAAGAGTCCTTTTGGAGAAGTTAATGAAAGAGGGGTTCCTAGGGATTGAGTTTTTCACACATGTGTGAGTAACCACTTAGGGGCTAAAAGGTGTTTTAAAAATGAGCTTAGGATTAATAAAGTGGGTTTAGCAAGTGGGTAGGCTGTAGAAGGATGAGTGATGGATGGTAGGCTAGGTTTTAGGTGGGATTAGGATTAAATCAAATAGGATTTAATTTAATCACATGATTAGAGAATTTAATGAAGTAGAGGGAATTAAATAAATGAAAATTTATTTAAATTTGGATTTATGAGGGAAAAATGTATTAAATAAATTCAATACATTAGAGAGGATGTATTAAATAAATTTATTTAAATAAGTAGAAGAATATGATAAATATAATTAATTAATAAATAATTAATTATGGTGTCAAGGGAGATATTAAATCAAGTAATATAGTGTTTGTGATAATCTTAATGTCTACATATATACATAGGGGGTAGCCCCATTAAAATCACATAGTCATGAGGTATATTCATAAATCACAATCTCTTTGTCTAATACAAGATATTAATCATTGGAGAATCCATCTCAACATGGTTTGCTCCCTCTGAATCAATATGATTGAGATCACCATAGGTTGACTAAACTATATTCTCTATCTTCTCCCTCTTTTTAAGGTTGCCTCTCATGAAATGTCAGGATCCCTATAAATCTCAATCTCACTCTTCTTGCAGTAATATTCTTGAAGGAAAAGATCAAGGCAGATAGCTTGTATAGAAATATGGATAAGAGATAATACTCAAGGATTATAGTTTTGGATAATAATATAAGATCATCCCGATATAATATAGATAAATGTATATGCTTTGAACAGATAAGGATATCTTCTATTTTCTATATATAAACTATGATCTATATTTTCAATATATTATTTCCTTTATTAATACCATGTATGAAAATCTAAGGTAACCAATTTCACTTATATTCATAAAAAAATGTTTAGTAGATATATATTACATTATATACACATATATTCACCCTATATTTTCCATTATCCTATCTCATATATTATAATAAATAAATAATTACTAATGATGACACATCCATTAAATGATATTCTAAAGATCCAATAATGAAAGGAACAAACATATACTTACCTCCAATATCTCTCTAATTATTGATAAAATGGTCTCTTTTGGTTAATACACTTGTTTGACCACACACCATCTTTCATATATATTAGTCTATTTGATATGTATCCATGTAGGATATATGTTTACCATTCACTCCCTTTATCGTCATCTTAATTGAGCCGATAAGTGTTAGGATTAACCATAGACAAAAATAACAATTACATGCAAATATAACCACTATTAGAAAATAATAAATCACACATAAGAGAACACAATACACCAAGATTTAACATGGTTCACCCAAACCTTGGGCTACATCCGCCAAATAACAAGTCCAATATTATTATGATCCAGTGATTACAATCTAATGACAATCCATAATCCCTTACAACTCAACACCACTGCAAGAAGCAATTTTTGCATCACACATTATGAAAGATACCTAACCCTAAGACCTTTTATACAATATTTTTGCTGCTTTATTGTTATAATTAATTACAACATTTCGGTCCAAAATTCTTGATAAAATAGGACCCAATTTTCTTTTATGAAGTATGTACAATACTTCCCTGACTAGTCACCACAAACTAACAATCTCCCACTTGGGGATTGATCAAGCTCCACACCAAACAATAATCTCCCACTTGGAGACTAATCCTGGAGCAATATCACTACCACATGAGGCTCCCAATGGATCAAACCACCCTAGAATTAGCTACTCTTTTATTTTGTTTATTCTAGAAGACCAATTGAAGCTGAAGAGGAGTTCAATTTCTCCCTTGTCACTACCTTGGTAAACATATCTGCTAGATTTTCATCTATATATATCTTGTCTAGATTTAATTGTTCATCATCCAAAATTGACTGACTGAAATGGTATCACAACTATATGTGTTTTGTCTTTGAATGCAAAGTAGAATTCTTCAGAAGATGAATAACACTTTGACTATCTATAAACAAATAATTATCCCTCTGAGGGTGTCCCAATTCATCCAAGAAGAACTTAAGCCATATCATCTCCTTGGATGTCTCTGTAGAAACAACATACTCTGCCTTTGTAGTGGATAAAGAATTCACCTTCTGTACCTTAGAAACCTAGCTCACTTCTGTCCCACCAACAGTAAATACATAATATGTAATACTCCGCCTAGTATCAATATCTGCTACCAAATCTAAGTCAACATATTTTTGTAAATTAGTAGTAGATCCCCTAAAATGTAGACACTTATTGGATGTTCCTCACAAATATCTAAGAATCCATTTTACTACATTCTAATGCTCAAACCCTGGATGACTCATATAACTCCCACTACATGAACAATATTTGGCCTTGTACATGCAATAACATACATCAAGCTTCCTACAACTGAAGCATAAGGTACCTTGGACATCATATCCTATGTTAATCTCAAATTGGTTTTGACAAGTGAGTATCTATACACTTAAGTTATTTACTTAGTTCATGCCAAACAAGTAACATATGCTAAGCACAACATAAAAGTTAGAGCATGCCAAGTAAATAGTGAGTGCCAAGTCACTCATGTGCTAAGTCATTCAAGTGCTGAGAAAATAGTATGTGCTGAGTGATTGAAGTGCTAAGTAGGAAGTGCATGCCGAGTCATTCAAATGCCAAGTGATAGTATTGAAGTCATAGTTAATGCCAAGCACCAAGGACTTCAGATGCTGTGTAAGACATTTTTGTCATAGTTTTTTGTTTTGGCACAAGCTACTATGTAAACCATTTTTGGTCTAACTTAAGGATTGAATTATGATATTTTGTTTATAAGGGAAAATCTTATATGTGAATCCCTATTTGTTGCATGCACCCAATCAGATAAAGGGAAGGTTTAAGTGAAAATATGGACGAATCACAACTGTTGATTCATACCTAACCCTAAGTCACCTAAGTCTTTTTAAGGATGAAAAAAATCTTAAATGTTCTATGTGTAGAGTATGAGTGAGAAGGAGAGTTTGCATGCATGAATAGGACAGTCATGGTGACCAAGGTATTATGATTTGAGATATATTGTAGAATAAGTTAAAGGAGAACAAAGGAAGGAAACAGTGAACATCAAAGAGACATTTGATCAAGAAAGATCAAGAATACATCAGTATAGAGGTGATTTGACATCAAGCAATAGAGTGCTGATCATAGGATCATTGTTGAGACATTCTAACAAGTGAATCAATAAAATATCTTAACAAAGTAGTCCTAACAAGCTATATTGAAATCCTCTAACAAGGTGCTTACTTAATTGTGAGTAAAAGTCCTTTAATCAGGCACACTTCTAATAGGGTGTTGAAATCCTTTAATAGGGTAAGACCTAATAGTCTTTGTAAGCTTTTAACAGGGCAAACCTTTCACAGGGTAGATCATGTTTCATGATCAAACATTGTAACCTTCATTGGATACACTTTATTACTATAGTAGTGAATATTTGTGGGTGTCATCCCCACCCCAATTTTACCTTCTCATTAGAGGGCTTCTTGGTAATCATATCTTGTGTAATATATGTGTGAATGCTTACTTGTTTACATACTTTAAATGTATATTCTTTACATGGTATTTCAATTTACTTATTGAATTGTGAGATGGATGTGTGGTGAATTTTTTTATGGGTTAAAGTTTAAAGCATGAATTCACCCCCCCTCTCAGAGTTTAGCTTTCTTATTGTAATTCCAACAATTGGTATCAGAGCTTTGTTCTCTAAAAGTGGAGCCTAACAACTTTGATGAAAGATCTTGGAAATGGAAGTCTACAAGTTGGGAAAAATTATTAAGAACTAAAAAATTGAAATACAACTAATTCTACATAAGTTGAATTAAGCAAGAGAAGATCTAAAGAAATACTTTAGATGTATATACTTGTTTACATACTTTAGATGTATATTCTTTACATGCTATTTCAATTTACTTATTGAATTGTGAGATGGATGTGTGATGAATATTTTTTATGGGTTAAAGTTTAAAGCACTAGTTCACCCTTTCACAGGGTAGATCATGTTTCATGATCAAACATTGTAACCTTCATTGGATACACTTTTACTGTAGTAGTGAAGATCTGTGGGTGTCATCCCCACCCCAATTTTACCTTCTCATTGAAGGAATTCTTGGTAATCATATCTTGTGTCAGTTATGTGTGAATGCTTACTTGTTTACATACTTTAGATGTATATTCTTTACATTGTATTTGAGTTTACTTATTGAATTATGAGATGGATGTGTGGTGAATATTTTTATGGGTTAAAGTTTAAAGCACTAATTCACCCCCTCTTAGAGTTTACCTTTCCTATTGTAATTCCAACAATTGGTATTAGAGCTTTGTTATCTAAAAGTGAAGCCTAACAACTTTGATGAAAGATCTTGGAAATGGAAGTCTACAAGTTGGAAAAAGTTATTAAGAACCAAAAAATTGAAATACAACTTATTCTACATCAATTGAATAAAGCAGGAGAAGATCTAAAGAAATCATTAAGAAGAAGGAAGGAAATTTCTATTGAGAAGAATGACACACAATACCAAGAGATGGAAACTACTAAGCTATTTGCAAATGGAAACTCCAATGAATTTGATGCAGTAGTTGTAGATTTAATGGAAAAGAACAAAACCCTAGTTGAAGAGATCAAAAATCTTAAGTTAGAGCAAGAATCACAAGCCATATTACTATGTGAGGTGACCAAATAGAAAAAGAAAGATATCGAAGACAAAGTCATGATTGAAGATGATAAAATAATTTTGATTTGTAGACTGGAAGAGAGAACATCAGAAGTAACTAGGATTGCTAACATGCAATTGGAAACTTTGGGTCAAATGATGATTGCAAATCATGAACTAAATGCAAAGGATATTGAGATCAAAACATTGAAGTTGTAGAATGAACAATTGAGCAATGAACTAAGAAGGAAAAAAGGAGTTTTCTGAAAGCTTCAATAAACCTAGTGAAGCCATTAAGTACTTTGAACAATTGATGAGATCCCCTAGATCTAACAATGATACATCTAGACTGGGATACACTAGTACTAAAGAAGAAGAATCATCTATAAGTGTTGAAGAAAGAAGTGACAAAGGTAAGAACTCAAAACCTACTTTTCATAATTTTGGTAATTTAGGACATACTTTAATCTGTGCAGGAGAAAAACTATAAATTAGAATGTTAAGAAAAAGAACATTGATCATTGCCACAAATGCAACATACAAGGTCATTAGGCACATGAATACAAGACCAAACCATGCACACTCAAAGATTTTAAGGATACTATTATAACTGTCAGAGGTATGGACGTAGAGCTTTTGAGTGCAAATCCAAATCTAACTGTTCATCAAACAAGTAGACAAAGGTAAAGAACAATGACAACTATTATAATTGGGATTATAATACAAGGTATAGTTGTCACTACTATCAAGAGTATGGACATGTTCCTATGAATTGTATTAGAACACATTTCAGAAGTGATTACAAAAGGTGGTTGAGTCAAACTACATGTTTTAGCTATTTGAAGATTGGTCACATTAGTAGATATTGTCCAAAAAGGTCAAAGGCACCAAGTTGTGAGTTCAACAAAGGAAAAGGAAAAGTAGATATTGAAAATGTCAAAAATGAGATGAACAAGACATGGAAGAGAAAGGAGGATTGCAACACATCAAGTGTAGATGGGATCACTTCACCCAATGGGTCAGGTGATCACACCTCAACAAACTAAGCAATCAAGAGGTATGTGGGACTAATATTTAAAATCTATTTACTATACATTACTTTCAAAGGTTTTAGTTTTGAAAAGATTACATATTCGTGAATAAAGATGCAAAGTGGTGTTAGAAGTCAAGGAAAAATCTTCAAGTTTTGTCAATTTTTCATGTTATTGCCAAGCATAAAAAGTTTCATATGGTTGCCGAGTGAAATGTTAGTGGATGCCGAGCTAATGAAATTGGTTAGTTAAGGCCAAGCTCATAATGGTTGCCAAGCATATGGAAAGACATGTGGATGCCGAGTGAGCCAAAAATCAATTGATGCCAAGCTTACAACTGTGTAAGCACTTATCATTACTTGTAGTGTTTTAAGGGCTATTTGATCAATTTATGCTCATCTAACATTATTTGAATTTGAGAAAGAACATAAAGAGCTAAAGGTGATCTAGAGAATTTCATCTAAGAATTTTTAAGAGATTTGAATGGTTTTTCAACACCATTTCGGCAGGATTTATAAGGTATTTACTATGTGCTAAGCTATACAATTTCAAATTTTAGAAACCCTAAATATTTGTAATGGCATCTAGTTCTTCTAAAGAAAAAGGTGTAGAAGGAAAATAGGTTTTGAATGTTTAGTTAATTAGAAATGAAATAAAACAACCTATTTTCAAGGCTATTCCAGACATAGCTTATAAGTAGGATCCCTCTGGTGCATTATCTATGATACCACCGCAAGTCTTGATGATTCAAGATGTTAAGAATTGTAACACTTACAAGATTGGAAGCATAGGAGACATGGAAATTAGAGAAGAATATGGGAGACTATGTGAAAATAGATCATTGAAGGAAAAATACAAGATTGTTGAGAAGAAAGGGTTAACTCATGCCCTAGATTTCCCCAACATCTTCAAAATAGAGTGGATTAGGATTATCTTAAGCATATTTCATGATAGCTCAATATCATTAGAGAATGGGCTGTTAAAATAACAAAGAAGATAGTTCATAGGGTAATAGGGTATCCAACCCTAGATCAGCCAAATACCATGAGAAGTGAGTCAAAGGAAGTCATTGAGAATAACACAGGGGCTATATGGAATAAAATAGCAATGACCATTGACATTATCAAAGATCCCCTGATAGTTTTTGGAGTGAGGGTAATAGTACACAAGTTTTATCAGTCAAGTAGATTGAATAGTGTACCTTGCATTGTAGTGGACATGGGCTACAAAATTGTGAAGAAGGATCATACTTATGATCTTGCCGAGTTGCAGTTGCAACAATTTATTGAAAATTTGGGAGCCATAAGGAAAACCAAGAGTGCTCAGTATAAATTTGGATCTATTTTGGTATGCATTTTCTTCTATGTACATAATACATTTCCTACATTTGGTAAGGTTGCATGGAAGGTGAATAGATAAATTGTAGTTCAAATAAGAGAGTTCATTGAACGATTAGGTGTTAAATTTTAGTCAGTAATGACTAGTTATTTTGAAAATTTTAAGCAAACCATGAAGAAAAGATTGAGGATACTAGTCTTACTAGTGGAGAAACATTATGATGATTTTTTCTTCCTAGTTGATACTAATTTCACTTATGTACAAGAACCAATTCCCAGGGTAAGATGGCTAAGGCCATTAGGATATGAGATCAATGTTGATGAGGCCTCTGCAACAATCACAACATTACTTGTAGAAGAAGTGAACAAGGAAGCCAAAGAATTTGGTTGACCTGGAAAAATCAAAGATTACCATGGAATTGAAGACTACTTCTATGATCACGAAGAAGAACAAATTGGTGAAGAAACTAAAAGAAAAATTGGGTGAAGGAGCCAAGGAAGAAGAAGAAGACACACAAGCTCAAGCACCATTGGTACTAACACAAGGTTAGAGAGAGGATCAACAAGAGGAGGAAGTAGAAACTATAGAAGGTGTCAAGGAAGAAGAAGCTGAGGAAGTACCTATTACTATTGACAAGAAGAAGAGAAAGCCAAAGACTCAAGAAATGAAAAAACAAAGAAGGTTGTAAAACCTAATCAACCCAAACCTAAAGCACCTACCACAAGGGCTAGTACAAGAGTCATTACATAGAAGCCTAAAGAGGTAACCAAGTCTAAAGAGAAGGAAGATAGAGCACATAAAAGACTAAGGAGAAAGTATGTTGCCCAAGCTGAAACTAATGAGGAGATGACTGAATCAAATGACAACAACCAATTCCAAGTGGTGAGTCACAACCCCTCCTCAAATCTAGACAAGTTATGTGAGAATGTTAGAAACAATACCAACTTATCAGGTTTCTCTCACATTGAGTTTGATAATCTTGAAAAGATTGAGAAGAATCAAGTAGAGGAGGTAGTATATGCCATGATGGCTACATTTAAGAAGATTCTTCTAGAAATTTCCAACTCCATACCTAAGAGTTTATATGATAGAGTTGATAAAAAATGGCACTATTGTTTAGACACAAAGAAGAAAATTAGGGAGACAACCCTCGCTCAAGTTATGTTAGAACTTAGAAGGGCAAAAATGTCTAAAGCCGTTAATAAATATGCTATCAAATTTGTGCCAAAGTATACATAATTTAGCATATTATATAACAACATAGATGATGTTGTCTAAAAGTCCAAACAAATGTGGAAGATTACATATGGATTGTCCACAACCAAAGAAGCTGACCAAGAACCTATTGAGGTAAGAGATGATGAAGAAGATAACAATGAGCAAGGCACAATTGAGGGAGGCACCGATATGAATGTTGATAATTAGGAAACAATTGACCAAGAGTAGAAACCATAACAAATTGTACAAGATACACAAATGCTGATTTCCAACACTTCACAGATGATAAGTGCAAATACTAACTTTCAAAATAAAGGATGTTTCTGATACTACTAATTAGAACATCAATACCCTTATAGAGGAATATTTGAAAATGATACTTATCTAATCTACTCTCCAGGCCAAATTATGTGACAACCCTGTATTGGTGAGTGTGGATGAAATTTAGAAGTCAAAGACTATAGTTGCAAGGGAGGAAGTGAAAACACAAGAAACACCTAGAATCACTCCTCAAGTCACAAGTGTACAACCTTCACAACCCATAGTTGTATATCAAAGGAAGGAAACAATAGGTTTCACTTTTAGTACACTCATGGAAGGCACTCTCGTCTTAGAAAATGTATTAAGAATCTGAAAAAGACAAGGTTAGGACAGTTGGAGAAGACAAGGTGGAAACACTAGTAAATGATGAGACACAAAGCCAAATAGGTTAGGTAGATACACCTACACCTCCAACACATGATCAAGGTGTAATTGAAAATAAAGAGGCAAAAAAGGAAAAGTCTAAAGAGACAAGTTTGACACCCAAGACGAAGGAGCTAGTAGCAATTCAAGCATTGGTGACATTACTAGAATCTGAAACTCCTTCCAGTCAAACTCTTTAGAAGGTGAGCACAGATGTAACACCTTTGCAATTCTCAATGTTGAGTCCTAGCTCATCTAAGGTAGAAGAGGTAATTACTTATTGAGATGTTAGCTTAGATGAAGAGATTGTATTGCCCAAATTTGATAATGCAACAATAACAATTGAGTAGATGGGTATGCTACAAGAGTCCCTAGCAAGGAAGAAATATCAAGAACTACTCAAAAGGGAGCATAGGCAGAAGCAAGCTTTGATTGACATCAAAGATATTTTCTTAGATGCATTTAGTTTGCCTACTCTAGATGAAACAAAACCAATCATTGAATAATTGACCAATATAGTGGAAAGAGTTAGTGACATAGACCTAGATACCAATGTCAAACTATTAGAATGGTCTAAAAAGAAGTTTCAAAACAAAGTGAATGAGAATATATCTAGTATTGCACTAACATAGGTTGCATTGGCAACTAAGATAGATAGTGTAAAGAAGGTACTAGAGAACATTTTCTCTTTATACACCAAATTGTGCAATCCTACACTCTTCACAGAAGAGATAAGGAATCACATCCTCAGTTTGGAGAGCCAAATGCAATCATCAGGTGAAAAATTGCCCATATCTCTAGCTCAAAGTGAGAAACACTTCAAGACCCTCTTGCAATCCTAAAGTTAGTTAGCAACATTACAAGTAGATGAAGCCAATATAAGGGCTAAACTGATCAACATCCAACCTACATTGACTCCTCATATGGAGATTTTAGACAAGGAAATAGTCTATACCAAAACACTTATGAAGAAAGACCCCAATCTTTCTACATTAGATGGCTTAGTACATCTTGCTGCCAAGTTGACCATCCAAATTAAGTCTTTGGAGATAGCTTGTGATAATTGGGATGCAACTCTTAAGATTATACTTGAGATCCATAAATACTTTATGGAAAAATACACTATAGGTGTATAACACATTGATATCAAAGTCAAAAAGGGGGAGTAAGGGAATGAGAGTAAGATAATGGGGGAGTAAGAGCAAGTGGGAGAGCAAGCAAGCAAGCAGAATAAAAAGAACAACAAAATGCAAAAATTAGTTTAGATAGAAAACAAAGAAGAGTATCAGTTGATGCAAATATACTCATCAGGAGAAAGATTTTGATACAAAGTATATTATATAATAGATCAAACTACTTAGGGGAAGTTATAAGATTTTGAGGTATAAGTCATGTTTTGATATTTTTGAAATTTTGTATAGAAGCCGAATAGACATCTATGTTATGCTCATAGGAATAATATTATTAATTTATGACCAATTGTTTTTGATACTCATGTCAAAGGGGGAGATTGTTAATCTTAGATTGGTTTTGAAAAGTGAGTGTCTATACACTTAAGTCATTTACTTAGTTCATGCCGAACAAGTAACATATGCCAAGAACAACACAAAAGTTAGAGCATGTTGAGTAAATAGTGAGTGCCAAGTTACTCATATGCTGAGTCATTCAAGTGTCAAGTAGGTAGTATGTGCTGAGTGATTCAAGTTCCGAGTAGGTAGTGCATGTTGAGTCATTTAGATGCCAAGTGACAATATTTAATTCATATTTAGTGCTAAGCACTAGGGACTTCAGATGCCGAGTAAAATAGTTTTATCGTAGTTGTTTGTATTGGCATAAACTACTATGTAAACCATTTTTTGGGCCGACTTAAGGATTGAATTATAATACTTTTTTGATAAGGATGAATCTTATATGTGAGTACCTAGTGTTGCATGCATCCAATCAAATAAAGGGAGGGTTTAAGCAACAATATGGATGAATTAGAGTTGTTGATTCATACCTAACCCTAAGTCACCTAAGTCTTCTTAAGGAGGATAAAACCCTAAATGTTCTATATGTAGAGTATGAGTGAGAAGGAGAGTTTTCATATGGAAATAGGACATTCATGGTGACCAAGGTATTACGATATGAGATATATTGCAGAATCAGTTAAAGGAGAATAGAGGAAGGCAATAATGAACATCAAAGAGACATGTAATCAAGAAGGATCAATAATACATCATTATAGAGGTGATCTGACATCAAACAATAGAGTGCTAATTGTAAGATCATTGCTAAGACATTCTGATAGGTGAATTAGTCAAATCTCTTAACAAAGTAGTTCTAATAGGCTGTATTGAAATTTTGGAACAAGGTGCTTACTTAATTGTGAGTTGAAGTCCTTTAATCAGGCACACTTCTAACAAGGTGTTGAAATCCTTTAACAAGGTAAGACCTAACAGTCTTTGTACTCTTTTAACAAGGCATACCTTTCACAAGGTAGATCGTGTTTCATGATCAAACATTGTAACCTTCATTGGATAAACTTTATTACTGTAGTAGTGAAGATTTGTGGGTGTCATCCCCACCCCAGTCTTACCTTCTCATTGGAGGGTTTTTGGGTAATCATATCTTGTGTCATAGATGTGTGAATGCTTACTTGTTTACATACTTTAGATGTATATTCTTTACATGGTATTTTAGTTTACTTATTGAATTCTGAGATGGATGTGTGGTGAATATTTTTATGGGCTAAAGTTTAAAGCACTGATTCACCTCCCTCTTTGAGTTTAACTTTCCTATTGTTATTCCAACAATCCTCATCTTCTTGTGTCTTTGAACACATCTCCTGAGTCAATTTTAAATGATCAGGTAAAGGTGCGCTTACATTTTTAGCATTTTCCATAGAGAAAAGTTGCAACACCTTCATAATATAATCAGCCTAAGATAATGTCAATTTCCTATTCTTCCTATCTCTTCAAATATTCATACCAAAGATTTGTTTTTCTGCCCCCAAATCCTTCATCACAAATGCATATGCTAACTAGCATTTCAACCCCTTAATGTGATCCATGTTAGACCTAGCTACAAGCATATCATTAACATATAAACATAAAATAATGTAGCTGTCATCATCCAACCTCTTAAAATAAACAAAATGATCTGAATGACACCTACTATATCCATGCTCATGCATAAAACTGTCAAATTTCAGATACCATTGCCGAGGTGCTTGCTTCAAACCATATAAACTTTTCTTTAATGTGCACACTAAGTTATCATTACCTTTGACCTCAAATCTCTATGGCTATGCCATATATATCTCTTCATCCAAATTACCATGAAGGAAGGCTGTTATAACATCAAGATGCTCCAAATGAAAATCTTTAGTAGCCATAATACTTAAAATAATGTGAATAAAAGTCCTTTTTACAATAGGAGATAATATTTCATCAAAATCAATGCCCTTTTTCTTTGCAAATCCTTTTACAACTAACTTAGATTGAAATATTTTCTTACTTCCATCCTCTTCTTTCAACTTGTAAACCCATTTATTCTGTAAATCCTATTTACCTATAGGCAACTTGCATAAATCCCAACTCTTAATTTTCAGGAAGGATTTCATTTCATTTGCCATTGCAAACTCCAACTCAATCTTAGTATCCACTTGCATAACTTCATCATAAAATTTAGGTTCACTAGCACCAGTTTGTAAAATAGAGTACAAAGAGGGAGAAAATATTTGTGGAGGTCTACTTAGCCTTGTTGATTGTCTAACATTCACTAGGGTGTGTGGTATTTATTGTTGTAGATTATGAGGAATTTTTGGAACATCATCATTAGGAGTATCATCCATCACTACATAATCATCTTCTTTCTTCTCATGCTGCTGCAATAGATCTTTGTACAACACTTTCTCATTGAATATGACATCCCTGCTTCTTACAATTTTACATTCTTCAAAATTCCAAAGCCTATAACCAAATTCACCAATGTCATATCCAACAAATACATATTTCTTCAACTTATCTTTCAGCTTGGGGGTAAAAGCACAAACCTGTGTCACCTTTTATAAAGAAACGTGATATTAGAATGTGACAGTTCAACATTAATGACAAAAAAAATGGTATTTGTATTTAAAATATGAAGATGATGTAAACTGATGAAATGTGTAGAATTGTATAAATTTTATGCCTATAATTTTTATAATTTTTTTGACTAAGAATTTATTCATTTTATTTTATTTTGAAGTCCATTTTTTAACTATAAAAAATATAGGATGTAGTTCCCATCAAACAAGTATGTGCAAATCATCTTTTTTTGTTCTGATTTGAAAATATTTTATAGATGACATGTATAGCCAGAGAACAAAAAAAGAAATAATTATTTTTGATGTATATTTTCTTTGTTATAAGTACTCAAGTTCGACCTTGTTAGAATCCAACAATTTTTTCCTCCCGTCAAAACTTCCCTATCAAATCTATACCTTCTTGAAAAAAAATTACATATTCGTGAAGAGGATTATCTCCTCTAGTGATAAATATATTTTTATTTTTTTTTGATATGATTTACTATTTTTTTTTTCATTTTTTGAGAGAGCATCTTCTGAAATGTTGAAATATCGACTTATAATATTTTGAGATTATAACATATTATAACTAATCAAAACACTCAAAAATTTATATAATGATGATATTGAATCTGAGATCTATAAAAGGGTATTTTTAGTTTTTGAAAAAAAAAAGAGTTTTGATAGAGAAATGAGATTTGACCAAAACAGGTTTTTGTATCACAAATGGTGACACAGATCTGTGCTTTTACCCTTGGTTCTATTTTTAGAATCTATATGAACAAATGCTTCACAAATGAAGGTTTTGAGAAAAGAATAACTCACCTTCTTATCACTCCATGCTCCCTCTAGAATACCACAACCCAAAGGTGTAGAGGGACCTCTATTAATGAAATATACAACAATATTGATAGCCTCTTCCCACATGTTTAAGGGAAACCTTGCATGCAACCTCATGCTCCATTATAGTCTCGCTCATGCATTCAACCACTCAATTTTCCTGTGGAGTCCTAGGAACAATTTTCTATCTATGAATACCTTTAGTAGAGCTATAATATTCAAATTCATGACTACAATACTCACCACCATTATCAGATCTAAGACATTTTAGCTTTTTACCAATCTCATTCTCAACCAAGCATTTCCATTTCTTAAAAGTTTGAAATACATTAGATTTTTGTCTAAGGAAATAAACCCATACTTTTCTAGTTGTATCATCAATAAATGTAACATAATAATGAGATCTACCAAGGGAAGATACTCAAGTTGGTTTCCATACATCTGTATGCAGAAGTTCTAATCTCTCACTTTTCTTTTCCTTCTCACTCTTCACAAAAATCACTCTCTTTTGTTTTCCATACACACAACTTTCATAGAAATCTATATTAACACATTTCAAACCTAGTAAAACTTTCTTTGAATAAATTAATTTCATACATTTCTCACTCATGTGCCCAAGTCTGCTGTGCTAGAGCACTATATCAAAATCTACAACAACTATTTGTTCTCCCTATTGAACTACAACAACTATTCCTGAACATTCATTTTTTTCTAAAATAATTAAAGTAGAAGGAACAATAGATCTGTACAAAGATATAAGGTGCCTAATTTCACACCTTATTCTACTACAAGGGAACCTTTTGAAACCTTCCAATTTTTATCATTAAAAGTAACTACACAACCCTCATTACCAAGTTACCCTATCGAAATTAAATTCCTACTTAGCCTTGGAACATGTCTTGCCTCATGTACTAGCCAATGATTCCCATTTTGCAACTTAATCTTAACTTTTCCCTTTCCAACAATCTGACAAGATTCACTATCCCCAAAATAAATAAGCCCAAAATCTTGTTGGACATAATCAATAAAATAACCTCTACTACAAGGAAACCAAATAAAATAGAAGGAACAATATGACCTGTACAAAGATATAAGGTGCCTACTTTCAAACCTTTTGCTACTACAAGAGAGCCTTTTGAAACCTTTCAATTTTTATTATTAAAAGTAACTACAAAACCCTCATTATTGAGTTGCACTTCTGAAATTAAATTCCTACTCAGCCTTGGAACATGTGCTACCTCATGTAATAGCAAATGATTCCCATTCTGCAACTTAATCTTAACTTTTCCCTTTCCAACAATCTGATAGGGTTCATTATCCCCCAAATAAACAAGCCCAAAATCCCCTTGGACATAATCAATAAAATAACCTCTATGGGGTGTAGCATGAAATGAAGCACCATAATCTAAAACCTATGAATTATCAACACTCTCTAAAGAAAGAAGAAAATCATCCTCTTCGGATTTGTTACTTACCACATTTTCCTCCTTGTTCCCTTTTGGTTTATCTCCTTCATTTTTATTTCAAGTCCAACAATATTTCTTCTTATGCCCTAGTTTACCACAAACCAACAATCTCTTGTTCCTCTAGATTGAGACCTCTTTCCATTTGTCTTTCCTCTTGATTTCCCACAATTTCTAGAATTATTTCCTCTCTCAGTCATTCTGCCTTTGCTTTGTGCATGCAAAGAACTTCTTGATGTAGATCCACTTGAGGTTTTCCTACAAGTTTCCTCATTCAAAATAACACCAATTACATCATCATATTTTAGGGTATTAGATCTAGAAACAAAATTACTCATAGCCATTACCAAGCCATTCTAGCTTTAAGGTAAAGAACACAAAATCAAGGGAGCCCTAATTTCTTCATCAAAATTAATATCCGTAGAAGATAAGTGACTAGTAATAGTATTAAACTCATTTAAATGATCCATAATAGATCCACCTTCTGCCATCTTCATATTAAATAAATGCTTCATGAGAAATACCTTATTTGAAGCAAAGAAATTTTTATATAGTGTCACTAGGGTTTGCATCAACTCTTCTGTCATCTTCTCTTTTGTAATGTTAAATGTCACTGATGGTGCTGAGCATAATCAAATGCTTTCTAGTGCCTTTCTGTTTAAAATATCCTTGTACTTATCTATCATAATTTCCTATTTCTTAGATTTTCCTTCCAATGACTTCCATAAATCCTTCTGATAAAGATAGTTTTCCATTTGCCTCTTCCATAACTGAAAGTTCTAACCATTAAAATTATTAACCTTTAGCTTATCCTCATCTATCATTGCTCCCACTCAAATGTGAGACTTCCACTCAACCTTGAGACTTTCTAGCAGAGGAAAACTAAAAAACAACCTTGCTTTGATACCACTTGTTAGGATTAACCACAGATAGAAATAACAATTACATGCAAATGTAACCAATATTAGAAAATAATGAATCACACATAAGAGAAAACAAGACACCAAGATTTAACATAGTTCACCACACCCACCAAACAACAAGTCCAATATTATTATGATCTAGTGATTACACCCTGATTACAATATGCGATCCCTTATAGCTCAATACCATCACAAGAAGCAATTTTTGTGTCACACATTATGAAAGATACCTAACCCTAAGCCCTTTTATATAATATTTTTTCTGCTTTAGGGTTATAATTAATTACAACATGTTGGCCCAAAATTCTTGATAAAATAGGGCCCAATTTTTTTTATAAAGCTTGATCAGTCACCACAAACTAACAATAAGTGGGTGTGTCAAAAATCTTCTAGACTCCTTCGTCCTATGTTATGTACCTCAAACATGATGGATCCATATGTTTTCATGTTGGGACACCTTCTCCACATGGTGTATGAAGAAATATGAGGAGTTTCTTTTGTTTTAAAACTAGTATTTTATTCCTTCATTCTTATTTGCATCTAGTCAAATAGTTTTCATGACATCCCATTCTAGTCTATGTTGTCTTTTCAATGATTACAATAATATGTTTAAGAGAGGCATGAATGCAATCACCCGTACACACACTTTTTTCCATTTATGTATTTCTGTAATATTGTCAACATTGTTTTATTACAACTCTTTGGTATTTTCATCAAGAGGACACTATAGTTTAGTGAGAGATTCTAAAGTCTTGTCAGTTCCTCATCATTTGTGCTATTACTTCTAAGTGCTTTTTAGATCTCTTCATTTGGGCATAATTTTATTTTATATATACATTGGGCTTTGAATGAGACTCTTATCACACATGCATCCTTCCTAAGACTAGTTCTAATTATTTAGCTTTGATTGGTGACATTTATTATAACTTAATATGTCATTGTCAACTCAATCATATCACTCAACTTCCACTTACCAAATTGTGACATTCATAATGCCCATCTCAGTTTCATTCTCACAAGGACACAAATTAGTCACCCATAATTTGATCCATTCTACTTTCCATAAGTAAAGTGATAGGCCATTAAATTTAGAGGGTAATGATGAAATATCAAATGATGTCAATGAGAATTCATCCAACTTTCTTGATATTATACTTAACACCATTTGATCGCCCTCCTAGATATGTTGACAGTGAGTGTTCTTATCCTTAGATAGTTGAAAAGATTGCAACCATCACTGCCTTTACTCAAAAAATTTCATCCATTTTCCATTGAGAAATCACCCACTGAGTGACATAGAAGTCTGATTGAGATTGGTGGAATTCAAATCTACCATAGAGACCAACTTTCAATTTGATGAGACTTCTCTCTATGCAAGGTTATTCCAATTGAATATTCACCACATGATGTGTCTAGGATCATGTCAAACCATCAAAGATCCTTTGTGAGCCTATTTTAATTAAGCACTAGCTTTCTTGTCTAATATCACAAATCAAGCACAATTTGAATTGATCCCACCACTACCATGATTCTTGTATTTGGTCAACATGAACAATGTGATCATTTTCACCACACAAGACTATTGAAGCTTGGTCTTAATCATCTGACCAATGTGCACCTATTCAAATCACATTGAGACAAACACTGAGATCACTCTCATTGAGGTGAAAAACTCAACGAGCCAAGGTGATTTGAGAAAATATTGGTCACCATTATGGTTCTAACATTATTGTGAGTGTAGGGGTTATCTAAAATTATCACCAATAATACTACCTCATAGTCTTCTACACTCATATGTATGTTTTTCATGGCATCTATGGTTGCATTTGTAACTAGGGTCTGATACCATGTCATTTTTTTAAGATCATTGCAAATTTAATAGTACTACTATAATGTTTGGTATGCATTTTCAAAATGCAACCACCTCTTATATTTATAAGAAAGTGAGAGAATGGACAT
Source organism: Cupressus sempervirens (assembly GCA_028749045.1). Lineage (NCBI taxonomy): Eukaryota > Viridiplantae > Streptophyta > Pinopsida > Cupressales > Cupressaceae > Cupressus > Cupressus sempervirens. The sequence continues at coordinate 63,847,876 of CM053785.1, forward strand.
GCCCATTCATCAAACATGTCTATTCATTAACATAATTAAAATATTTTAGTTATATATATATATTATGAATATACGTATATAATATTTCTTAATATATATGTATATATATATATATATCTTGATGTAATTTATTTAGGTAAAGCTACAAAACATCAACAAGTCTTGCCTTCAATTATGTTTACTTATGATTATTTTCCCCCTAAAGAGATTCAAGTTTTCTCTATAATGCTCTTATGATGGCTATCCCTATCAATGGTAATCTCATTTGTAGAACATCAATTGATAATGGGTTTGGGCTTAACCCTTGTAGGATGAACATGGTCAAAGTGATTAAAGAAAATCCTTCAAATATCCAACTTGACAATGTGCCTATATGTGGCTTTGATAACATTTTAAAGAAAAAATTAGGCATCATGACTTTTCCTATTAAAGTAGGCCTTGTTATTTTGCATACTTAAATTCATGTTATGCATGGACCTCTTAATTACAACTTTCTTTTGGGTAGACCTTGGATACATACTATGCATGCTATTCCTTCAACTCTTCATAAGAAAGTCAAGTTTATCTAAAATAATATGTTGTATACTCTTCATGTGGATACTAAGCCAAATAGACATTTGAATGTTAAGGAGAAACAAGATCAAGAATCTAATCATGACCATCCTTCTATAAGTATCCTTTCAAAAGATGATTGTATTAAGAAGTAAAGTCCACACACAAGTGAGGGTTTGGTGGGGTGGGGTGGATCAGTTGTGATAGATTAAACTTAAATCCAAACTTATAAATCTCTAATCCAAGAATTAAAACTATGATGCACAATAAGAGAAAACCATACATCATAACATACTGATTTTTTGACTAGGGAAACCTTGTTAGAAATAAAGTCCATCAATACAATTGAGAGGGGGGAGGAAAAATCAGTTGTATGATTAAACCAAATTAAACTTAACTTATCAAATAAAACTTCAATAATCAATAATATGAACAATGCTAAGAGACAAAACATATCCAATGATTAGTTAACTAGGGAAACGCTTGATAAGAGGGAAAACCCTAGTGGGGATGATACCCACAAAATGATGTACTAATATAAAAGTTCCTTGCAAGAGGATATGACATTATTATGAGCCAATTACATATCAATCAATACATATGAGTCCCTATTAGGACAGTTTGAATCCATGTCATAATATTCTAGCCCTGTTAGGAGCAATAGGGAAGATAACTGAATCCATTGTTCAAATTACTTCTAAACTGTAACACAAAACATATCTCTAGGATAACATATCCCAATAGTGAACTAACCAATAAAAAAAATTCTTTTCCAATATAACCCCTTTTAAGTTCTCAAATCAATCTCACCATTATCTTTCACTCAACTCTGATCAAATTCACATCCTCAACATCAATTACACAAACTACTTAACCTATTTTCCACACTTGCAACCAAGGAAACAACCTTTTCTTTTTACCTTGTCCTAATAAATAACTTAGTTAGTCAATTAGGGATTTACCAATATAAAAATAGTAATATAGGACCTTAATATGATATTACAATAAGGTTCCACATGCTATAATATACTTTACAACTTCCAAAATAAATCCTAATGCAAAAGTCAGATGCTAGTGAACATATCACACATTACACTTCAATGACCTTCACAAAATGATCTCCAAAATCTATTGTCACAAGAATAAAATTAAAAACATGTCTTCAACCATGATATAATCTTTCTTACCTTCATTTAATCTTGCTTAACATATACAATGGAATTACCAATAAATAATTTCCTACACACTGGTCTGCAACTAGTCTTCAATAAATCAACTATAACTCATCTGAATCTTCATACTAACATGATAGAAAATAGATGTAGCATTTGAAAATATACATGAATGTGAATCTAAGACCACATAACTCAACTCTTCATATCCCAAACCTCGCTGATCAAATCTGCCTCTATGATGTATTGCAACTTTTCTTGTCACACATCATAATATATATATATATATATGTTGACATCAATGAAAAAATAAGTCATGAATGAAACACCAAAGAAATCAATCTAAATTCTAATGAATCAATAATATAACCAACATGATAAAAATCTCCCCCCTTGGTATATACTCAACAATATGCTAACAATCTCCCCCTTTGACAATAATGAAAATATATGATGAAAAACCATCAACTCAACTATCTCCTTAAAATATCAATCTAAATACTTCCCCATTGATATTAATTATTATGAATAATATCCCACATGATATTACTCTTCGAAATTCATACACCATCTATATATGATTTTTTCATGTATTCTTCTTCTCTATTTATGTCAATGACAAAGCTATCATTATGCCAATCTAAGAATTTGAAGTGCTCTCATTATTTACCCATCAAACCAATATGCAAATACCAAGTTCCAATAGACACAATTGTATCAAAACATTACACAAGAGTTCTTAAATAAGTTTGATCAAAATAAATACTGCTCCCCATAGCAGTACCATCAAACATCCAATCTAGAATAAATAGTGCTCTAATTATACTGGACTAGTTTAGTACTTGTATTAATTACTCTAAAATAAGTTGTGGCATTAACTAAAGCATACCTCTAAGATAATAACAAAATCCTTAGCCAAAGGTTTAAAAAAGATATATTCTATTTATTTTTTTTACTAACACATTCCAATCTGATTTCATTTTTAGTAACTATCTCTCTTAGAAAATAATACTTTATAGAAATGTGTTTTGTTTTTTAATATAAAACTGGATTCTTTTACATGCTTACTATATTTGTGTTATCACAATGAATGATACTAGGTTTTGTAAACTTAATGCCTATGTCCTTCAACACCTTCTTCATCCATATGATCTTATTACTATTGAATTTACACCACTAGTACTTTTCTTGTAATCTAGATTACCTTCCCTATCTAGCATTAGTGTATACACGTAAAGTGAAATCATGTGATCTGTCATACTATAATCCATAACTTTATGCACCCTTCAAATATCTGTTATTATTTTTACTATTGCTAAGTGAGTTTCTTTAGGGTCTGCCTAAAATCTTGCAATAATTCCAACTAAATTTTCCACATCTAGTCTTATATGAGTTATATATTGCAATCCTCCTATCATTGATCAATACGTCATTTGTATTGCACTAGGAGACTCATCCTTACTTGAAAATTCACAACCTATAACCATGGGTGTACCAAAAAGCTTACAATTCTCTACTCCAAATCTTGTTAATAGATCCTTTAGATGCTTGGTTTGTGATATGAAAATTCCATCCTTATTCTTATTAATTGGAAATACCAAAAAATATATTATTTCACCAATCATACTCATCTCAAATTCATTCTTCATTTCTTCTAAAAACTTCTCACAAGCCTCATCGTTACCTTGAAAGACAATATCAAAGACAAATACTACAATAATTAACAAACCATATTAATTCTTACTTAAGTACATGTTACTATCTATATTACCTTTTTGAATCCCAAGATTATCAAGTGCTTGTCCAATCTCACATACTATGTTGTAGGATCTTGTTTTAGTCCATATAATGCCTCATTTAACCTACACACCATGTCTTTTTCTTTGATAAGAGAAAAACCATAAAGTTGTTCAATGTATACTTTTTCATCAAGTTAACCATTAAAAAATGATGACTTAACATTCATTTTCTACACCTTGATATTTTTTTAGATGCATAAACCAATCACACCAATCTTGCTTTATTTCTTACCACTTCTCCTTATTTATTCATTTTATTCTTGAATACCATTTTTATGCCAATAACATTCTTATATTTAGGTCTAGGGACAACTTCCCAAGTCTTTTTCTTTTCAATCTTATCAATTCTCTCTCATAGCCTTCATCCAATATTTGTCTTTGTATGCCTCATCTATTGTCTTAGTTTCAACTTTTGAAATCAAACATATTTCTTCATTTACCTTGTTCCTTGTCACCTCTCCTTTTTTTGTGCTTCCAATGATCTATTCTATAGGATGTTTTCTTGCAACATATCTAGGTGTCCTATGTTTTGGCATCCTTTTCTCTTCTCTAGCTCTTTGTTTAGGTTCATCTCTAGGTTCCTCAATCTATACCTACAAATCATTATTTGTCACATATAATAGTTCTTGTTGTGCATTTTGATTGTTAGGACTTTGATAAGTACTTACTTCATTATCATAATCATAATAAAGTATTCTCTCTTGTATTCTAAATTTCTCACCAAATATTAAATTTGCACTCTCAACTATTATTCTCAATCTCTAATTATAACATCTATATGCTTTTAAGGAGGGAAATTTGAGAGAGGAGGGTACTAGTAAGGCACAAGTAAGTAGGAAGGTGGAAAACTCGGTCAAAAGGAAAAGAGGAGGGGAGAAGGATGCCGAGAAGGCTCATAGTAAGGGTAAGGAGAGAAGTACTAAAGCTCTGGAAGAGAGAAAAGATGAAGAGGGCTTGGCTAATACTACTGTAACTCTAGATGCTAAGGGAAGGAAATATACATGGAGGAATTTTCATGCCAACATTGTGAAAATGGGTCTAGTTAGAGAACATATCAACCCAAAGGTTCTAAAGGGAAGGGATGGAAAGATTTAGTTGGAAGAGCTAATTGATCCGACTTTGGTGATTCTTAGCGATAATACTTAGGAAATGGGGATAAACCTCCTTAACAATGCCCACAATAGTTTGGTGGACAATTTTCAGTCCATTAAATGGATCTTCCATGAAATTGAAGAGATTAAGTTTAGGATACCAAGGTAGGAAAGGCCGAAAGGGGGGACGGGAATGTTAGAATTGGCAAGCTAGATGCAAGGGTTTCTAAGATTGAAAAAATGATGGAAAGGATGGAGAGCTCTCTCCATAGCTCGACTAACTAGACCCTTAACATAATTAAATATCTTAATGATAACATGATTCAACTACACGTGATGATGGAGGAAAGTGAAAAGGGAAAGAGGGAAAAAGGACAATGAGGAAACCAAGGTGACTAATGAGGATGCTTCTTTCCAGGGTGAGAGCCCGAGAAAAAGAAGGAGAGCATAAAAGAGGAAGAGGGAAGAGGAGGTATCCTTAGATGATAGCCAATCCAAGACTGATGAGGCTAAGGCCAAGGAAGAGCTGGAGCTCAAGAAAGTGAAGCTGGCTAAAGAATTCGTGCCTTGATCATTTCTCCTAGTTTATGTTTGTTCCCTGGCTTTTGGCCTTTTGTTTTTTGTTTCTATTTGTTGGCCGGGTTAGGCCTATTTTTTTTTATATTGCTTGGTTTCTATACCTAAACTTTTAGTATTTTTTATGTTTTTAACTGGTGGGTTTCAAGAACCCCTCTAAAAAACCTATTTTACTTAATCAAAAACATCTATATGCTTTTCTTTTCAATGAAAAACCAAGAAATATACCTTCACCACTTTTAGGATCAAACTTTCCTATGTCATCTTCTCTCTTGATACAAAATTTCTTTCAAATATTCTAAAGCATTTTGTAGTAGGTGTATTCCCAAACCAAAGTTCATAAGGTGTCTTACTAGTGCCTTGTCTGATTTGAATTATGTTCATAGTGTATATTATTGTAGTAATCACTTCTTTTTAAAAGATGTGTCACACTTCCTTGAAGAATCATTTATCTTTTTGATTCACTTATTTACTTGTTCCTTATTTCCTCTATCCCATTATATTGTGGCATTTAGGATATAGAAGTTGTCTCTTGATTCCATTATCCTCACAAAAGATGTTAAATTGAATTGCTGTAAATTCTCCTCCTCAACCCAATCTTATATATTTAATTCTTATTTGGATTCATTCTCAATATTAGCCTTGAAGATCCTCAACTTATCAAATGTTTTATATTTCTCTCTAAGAAATAATACCCACATCATTCTTGAAAAGTCATCAATAAAAATAAAGAAATACCTTTCGACATATAATACTTTAGTTGTTGTAGGACCACACAATTCTATATGAACAATCTCCAATTTCTCTCATGTAGTGAATAATTCTCTTAGAAATAAATTCTTCTTCTTCTTAGCCATCCCACATTCATTTCTTGAATGATGTTAGAAGGTTGTATAATCTTTGGCAAGTCTCTTATTGCATTATTGTTACTGATCTTCACAATGTTATCAAAGTTTGTATGACAAAATCTCTAGTGCCATAACCAACTATCATCAATCTTAACAATGAAACAAGTCATCTCATATAATTTAATTGAAATACATTACTTCTAGTTTTTATACCTATTCAAATAAATTTACCATTCTTGTCTTTAATAAAGCATCTCTTTTCAATGAATGAAAAAATTTATCCCTTGTCTACAAGTTGTCCAATACTCAAAAGGTTATGTTTATAATCCATCAAAAAAATAGACATCTTGAGTGTTAGTTTTACCATCAATAGTTATAGATCCATTTACTTTAATATAACATGGAACATTACCAAATACAACTACTCCACCATGATAGCTTTTGAATTCAACAAACTTTTCTCTATCAACCGTCATGCAATGTGAACATCCAGTATCAAATATCCAATTAGACTTTTTATTTTCCACATATTATATAAGTCATTTTTCCTCTTTTACAAGAATTTATTCCTTTATATAAATAAATCATATTTCATCTTCATCATCACTATCTAAAAAATCTATCTCATTGAAATCAAATTCATCAACAAAGAAGAAATCCTTGGTAATCTTTGATTTGTAAGGCTTTTTAGGTTTTTCCTTCCTATCTCTTTTATGAAATTTATATGAATAATAACAAAATCCTTTTTAATTCAAACAATTTTTTTTTATCTTACCTCTTGGTTCCCTCTTTGCAATTAGTGAAAGTGCTTCATCAATATTCTTGCAAAAACTCGACTAGTGCTTGCACTTTTGTTTAGTGCTGTTTTATCATTTATACACTAGCTATAAAATATGTCTTAGACCTAGGTGGTTCTATTTCAATCTTGATTCACATTCTTAAAATTTTTCAATAAATGTTTCTCTATTAAAATTTGGCATGACTGGTTTAATCTCTTGAATAACTAATATTTTATTCTCATAAACAGGATTAAAATATTTCAATTTTAGTGATAGATCCTCTAAAACCTTTAATTCATTCAACAATTTTAGTGATCCTTTATGTAAATTCTCTAACTAATTCTTCTTCTTGCGTTCTTGCATTCTCAAGAATAGCTTTCCAATTTTTCTTTGCATGTTCATCTCCTATATAAAGTGTTCCTAACCTTGTCCAAATATAATGAGCAATATGTAGACCTTTAACCTCAACAAATTTTGAATTTGGAAGTCTAGAGATTAATGCTTCTCTAGCATACATATTGCACATGAATAGTTCCCTCTTCTTTGCAACACATGAGTCTAGATCTTTTTCTTCCACCACAATCTTCTTATCCCCTATAATCATCCAATAGACAATTTTCACGCATAGCAAGTGAGCCTTCATTTTTTCCTTACAACTATCATAGTTCTCTCCATAAAACTTTAGACTTTCCTTATTAAACATCATAGATCTCCTTAAGCTACTAAACTTCTTGATCAAAGGGAAAAACTTAGTGGGGATGGTACTCAAAAGATAATGTATTAATATATAAGTTCCTTGTGAAAGGATGTGACCATGTTAGGAGGAATTTATAGTGAATTTAGTATGACTATCCTTGTTAGAGGAAAAATCCCTATTAGTAGATATTGAACTCTTTTTATAAGGTTCTACCTCTATTAAAGGTTGATAAATGAACAAGGAGACCTACTACCTAAATTCTTCAATCGTTGAGAAGGAAAATTATCATGATAACATATCCAAATCAATAAGCTGAGTAATCTACAACTTGGAAAATAAGTTCCTTTGAAGTTAAAAAAATAAACCAAAAAAATCACTTCTATACTCTAATTATATAATATTAAAGATCATATTAACTGACCATATACATTACACACATGATGATTCCCAACCAAGGAAAATATTATTCTTTTATACTCCTATTAATAATTACTTAGGTTGGCTTGCTAAAGCTTCCCCAATATACAATTGATTACATAGGACCATTCTAAGGGATACATTATTTATAAGCATCATTAAAAATATTACATTGTAGTTCCCACATGTTACAATACAAATATTATATTTTACAATGATAGTCAACATGTTTCCTCAACAGAGTTGGCTTTCAATAAAAGACATTGCACGTTACACAATAGAAACCTTTCCAAAATAATATTTAAGACTCTTACAATAAACATAGCTACAAAAACAATTCTTGTACCATTATTCAAGATCAATGAAATCAATTCCACCTTGCCAATAAGATACAACAAAATATGCTACCAACTATATCCAACATTATTTCATGTCCGTTGGTCTATTACTAGTCTTCACAAAATATATTGTAACTTATCCAAAATGAAGTATGAGACCTTGAAAATTTAGATATAATATCTATACTCATCCTTTTACACAAATCTAGGCTTAAATAGCTTAAATTCTCATATTTTAACTTTATTGTACTAACAATCACCATGTGCTATCAAAATCTTTGTCTATCAAGATCGCATAAACACATGTATTGTCATCAACAAAAAATCCCATCATCAATATGACATATAAATAGTATATCCAAGTGTCAACCAAAATTATATTTATAAAAATATCTCTCTTTTCCATAGATGGTAATATATAATTAAAAACCACCAATTAATGCAGGAGAATCTTGGGTCTTTGAGTAATCTTGCATCAACCAAAAAATATTTCTTGTTTTTTGTACCAATCTGATGTCAACGAAGTAGCCATTGTTTCCTTTTTTCTCATGTTTTACACAATTTTCATAATGTTGAGGACATATCCTAGATCCTTTTCCTATATGTGTGAGTTCTAATGTTCCTTATTTCTCAAGTTTTGTGCCATTTTTTGCAGTCCTTATTTCTTACTATTTTCATCCAAAAAAGTGCATTGTACCAATTGGCATGATTTCCTTTGATTAGGTGGCATCTTACAGTTAGGATCCAAATCCTTTCACACATGTGGACCTACCTTTAAGTGTGCATGATTTCATATTGTGCTTTTCATGGATTTTGGTTTACTTTTCCATGTTTGGACCTATATTGTAATTAAATTCTTGAGTAGCTAACTTGTGGCTTAGATAGCTATAAAATAAGCTTGCCTAGATGTAGGAAAGAGGAATGATGAGTTATTCTTAGAGGATCGGAGATAGAGGATGCATGATAAGGCTCTAAGATTGTAAATTAATTTGTATTTGGTCGTAACCCAAAAGGCCTCACAACCTCACATGTTGTGGTTTCTTTTTATGTGTTCCACATGATATCATTGAGTTGTGTATATCTTCCATGTGCAACTTTGAGTAGAGGAGTGTGGAAGGTTTAAGTTGAGTTTATTCTACCTATTTTCACATGGAATCATGAATCCTATCCTTGCCTTGCATCAGATGGTATTATCTAGTAAGTTCTTTCTTGAGGCTCAGATCATGGAGAACCTTGTTGAATTTGGTTGGTAGATCTAAAATTTTACCTATAACTTGTAGAAGGTTATGATCTTACAAGAACTATTGTCAAGATGGTTCATAATAAAGGAAACCTTGATAAGGCTATTACAAACACGTTGAGGAAGATTGAAGTGACACTTGAAGTTGTGGAGAAAATAAAAAGAAGAGGTGTGCATCTTGAAGATGTTAGTGATGGTGAAGAGGCATCACCAAATCTTAACCCTGAACTTGAGGTTGAACAAGATGAGGAAACGCTCTTGAGAGTTTTGTCTAGGGCTAATGCTAGACCTGTAGTTGAAGTTTCTTTCTATGATGAGAGACTTAAGACTAATGTTTTATTAGATTGGATCACTGAGATGGATAATAATTTGAGTATGAAGGTATTATTGGTAACAAGAAGGTTAAGATAGCCATCAAAAAGTTGAAGGGCCATGCTTCACTTTGGTGGGATCATTTGCAAACCAATAGATAGAAAGGGGAAAATAAAAGATCAAGACATGGATGAAGATGATTGGAAAGATGAAAAATAGGTTTCTCCCTATAGATTACCAAGTTAATTTGTGAAGGAAGATGAAAAATTTGAGGCAAGAGGAAATGTGTGAAGGAATATATTGAGGAATTTTGTAGATTGGATATCAGATTTGGACATGTGGATGATGAAGTTGAGGAAGTGGCTAGAGATGTGAATGGTTTGAGGACATCAATTCAAGATGAGATTAGATATGTTAATATGGATAGTGTAGAAGAAGCATATTAGTACACTTTGAAGTCCAAATAAAGATTGGAAAAGAGACATGATTAAAAATAGAGAGGAATAGATGACATATTTTAGAGAAGCAAAAACAAAAATTATGGAGAAAGTACTAGATTTGACAAAAGAATACAAGATAAAGGAAAATCATAATAGAAGGAAGAACCTATTGGTAAAAGGGGTAATTGCACTAGAGGTAACTATACTAGTTATGCTAGGAATAATAATGGTGGAAAAAGAAAAGAAAGATCTTGGTTTAAGGGTACTTATTACAAATGTGGTAAAGAAGGACATAGAGCCTTTGAATGCACTAACTCTGGAAAGAAGAGTAGAGGTACTAATAAAAAAACTTTAGCTTGTGATGAAGTTAGTGAAAAATATAATGAACCTAAAAATAGTGAGAACCTAATGGTAAAAAGGATCTTGTCGAATGAGGAAATTAATGGAGAACCTATCTCGAAAAGAAGTTTGTTCAAAACTAGATGTAGGATAGCTAGAAAATGCTGTAGGATAATCACTCATAGTGGAAGATTTGATAATTTGGCATCAGAGGAGTTGGTTAAAAATGTTTAGTTGAAGAGATTGAGACATCTTAAACCTTATCATGTGGCTTGGATTCAAAAGGAGCATAAATTAATTTTAAGTGAGCAATGCTTTGTCAAATTTGAAACTAGGAATTATCATGATGAAGTCTTGTGTGATATTATGCATATGGATTATTGTCAAATTATTTTGGGTAAACCTTGGCAATATGATAGACAAGACTTGCATGATGGTAGATTGAATCAATATACTATTTTGGTAGATGGAAAGAAACAAATATTGTTTCCTTTGTTAGAAAAACCAAAGGAGAATCATTGTACATTAGTCAGTGTATGTTTGGTTAAAGGTAGTCAATTTTATAGAGATATGAAAGAAAACAAAGTTTGTTTTTCTTTGACTCCTAGAAAGACTGAGAAACAAGATGAGTTAGAATATGTACTTGATATTGAGTCCTTGTTAGTGAAGTTTCAAGAAATTATTTTTGATAATTTACCAAATAGTATACCACCTATAAGAAGCATAAGTCATTGTATGGATTTGATACCTGGAGCTAGCCTGCCTAATAAAGCAACACATAGATTAACACTTGATGTAAAGGCTAAATTGAATAGAAAAGTGCAAGAGTTACTTGAAAAGGGCCTGATTAGAGAAAGTTTGAGTCCTTGTGTATGACCTATTGTGTTAGCACCTAAGAAGAATGGAGAATAGAGAATGTGCACTGATTCTAGAGCTATAAACAAGATAACTATGAAATATAGACTTCCTTTGCATAGGATGGATGACATAATGGACAATTAGAGTGGAGGAAAGTATTTTAACAAGATTGATTTGAAGAGTGGCTATCATAAGATCAAAATTAGAGAAGGTGATAAATGGAAATATGCTTTTAATACTAATGAGGGTTTTTATGAATGGTTTTTCATCTGTTTTGGTTTAACTAATGAACATACTACTTTTATGAGGCTAATGAATGAGGTTCTAAAGAGATTATTGGGTAAGTTCAAGATTATATATCTAGATGACATTTTTATATTCAATAAGACCAAAAGAAGAACATATGGAGCATGTCACACAAGTATTATATCGATTGAAGGATGCAAAATTGATGATTAACATGAAGAAATATTCATTCATCAAGAAATAAATTGTACATATTGGTTTTGCAATTTCAGCTGATGATTTGAAGATGGATCCTAAGAAGGTAAAAGTTATTCTTGATTGGCATACACTTATGAATTTTGGAGAGATAAGATCATTTCATGGGTCGACAAGTTTTTATAGGAAGTTCATCATACATTTTAGTTCTATATGTAATGCTATGACTACAACTATGAGAGGAGATAAAAAGGATTTCAAGTGGACACATGGAACATGTAAGAGTTTTGAAACATTGATTCTTAATTTTAGTAAAGTTCTTCAATTTGAATGTGATGCTAGTGGAAGTGCTATTGGAGCTATTTTGAGTTAAGAAGGAAGACCTATAGTTTTATTTAGTGAGAAATTTAATGATGTTAAGAGAATATTTAGTTTATGATCAATAATTCTATGCTATTATTCAAGATATCAAGGAATGGAGACATTATTTTAATCCTAAAGATTTTGTGTTGTATATTGACCACAAATCTTTGCAATATTTGGGAATTCATAATAAGTTGAATGTGAGACATATGAAGTGGATTGAGTTTTTGTATAATTTTTCCTTTTCATTGAAATATAAGAGTGGATAGTCAAACAAGGTTACCAATTCTTTGAGTAGATAATGAATTTACTGACAGGAATGAGAGTGGAGGTACCCAATTTTAATGATTTGAAGTATTTGTATGAAACTAACCCCAATATTGTAGAACCTTGGAAAGCTTGTAAAGAATATATGGTGATAATTAAGTAGATTGATTATTTTATTTAGGAAGATATGTTGTTTAAGGGACTTCAATTGTGTATACCTAGAGGATATATGAGAGAGACCATCATGAAGGAGAAGCATAGTGGTGGACTTTCTGGACATATTGGGATTGATAAGCTAATGAAATTGATTTTAGATAGGTAATTTTGCCTATAGTTTATAATAATACTTAGAAGATGATGAGACATTGCATAAATTTTTAAACAACAAAATGAACTATTTATAATTTGGGATTGTATTCACCATTACTTGCATCTGATAAGTCTTGTGAAGATATTAGTATGGATTTTTTTCTTAGTTTGCGTATAACTCAGAGAGGTAATGATTCTATTTTGGTAGTAGTTGACAAAATTTCAAGGTTGACTCATTTAATACCTTTGTAAGAAGACATATGATGTTGTGCATGTTGTTGAATTATTATTGGAGGAAGTGGTAAGATTACATTGTTTTCCTAAAACTATTGTTTTTGATAGAGATACTAAGTTTATTTTTATTTTTGGAGGACACTTTGGAAGAAGTTGAATACGAAGTTAAAGTTCAGTTCTACATTTCATCTACATATAGATGGACAAAATGAAGTTGTGAAAAAAAGTCTAGGTAACTTGTTGAGATGTTTGATTGGCGATAAGCCTACTAATTGGGATTTTATTTTGGCACAAGCAGAATTCACATACAATAATTCTATGAACAAGAGCACTAAGAAGACACCTTTTGCGATTTTTACTGGAACAAATCCAAAGGGAACTACTAAATTGAAAGATCTAAATTTTGAGAAAAAGAGAAGTGTCAAAGCTGAGGAAGTTGCAGATTTCATGAAGGCTTTACATGAAGAAGTAAAAATGAAATTAAAAGATAGTAATCTAGAATACAAACAAAGAGATGATAAAAGGAGGGACATAAATATTTCAAAGTTGGTAATGAGGTTATGATTCACTTAATAAAACAACAATTTCTAGTTGGTACCTATAGTAAATGGAAAATGAAGAAGTTTGGCCCTTGTAAGATTCTAAGGAAATTTGATAGTGGAAATGCCGTTGAAGTTGAATTGCCATAAGACATGGATATTCACCTATATTCAACATTGCAAATATCTTCAAGTATTTTTAATCAAATGATGAGTTGAAAAATAACTTGGATTACCCTAAGAAGAATAAATATAGCATTGAAAGGATTTTTAATAGAAGAATAAGTAAAAGCACCAGAGGGAAAGACTACATGGAATACTTGGTTTAGTGGAGAGACAAACCAGTTGAATACAATTCATTGATTACATAAGTAGAGTTGGATCTTTATATTTTAGGTTATAATACTAGTCATGTCTGATGTGTACATCACTTCTTTATTAACCCCAAGTTTCTAATATAGGAGCATCTTGGGTCTTCAAGCAATCTTGCATCAATCAAAAATATTTCTTATCTTTTGTACCACTTTTCTATCCCTAAAGTAGCCATTGCTATTTTTTTCTCATGTTTTGCATAGTTGTCATCATGTCGAGGACCTATCCTAGATCCTTTTCCTAACTATGTAATTTCTAATGCTCCTCATTTCTCAAGTTTTGAGAAATTATTTGCGGTTCCCATTTCTTACTATTTTCATCTAGTGAAGCATGTTGTTTTGATTGGTGCAATTCCTTTGATTACATGGCATATCGTACAATTAGTATCTAACTCCTAACACATGTCTGTTAAGTAACATGGATAAGTTTTGCAAATATAATTATATTGCCATTGTTATAGATATGTTTCGAATGTAGATCTAGATCTCATATAAGTATGAGAGAAGGAGATATGTCTTTTGAAGAGACATATCTCCAAGGTTTAAACATCATTAGTTAGTATAAAATAATATAACTAACCATACATACATACATACATACATACATATATATATACATATATATATACATATATATATACATATATATATATATATACATATATATATATATATGTATATATATATGTATATATATATATATATATATATATATATATATATATATATATATATATATATATATATATATATATATATATATATATATATATATATATATATATATATATAAAGGAATATTTATATTATCATCAATAATGAAACTCATGATCATATCAATTTGACTATAACTACAAACTTAACACTCCCTCTTAATTAGGAAGGATTGATACATAACATATTGTGTTCTTGAGTATATGAAGAGATATCATCTCAGTATGATATTCCTAGAATGACATATTTAAGGATATTAACATAAATCTATCAATACACACATATATGGAATTTGCTACAATTCATAATGAGACTAAATTTCTGAACACTTTTCCTTTTAACAAGGAGGGAAATTAAAAAATTACTATAACTTTAATATGAGGTTGAATACCACCTTAAGTCTGGTATATAATAGATTTAAGTTATGGTGTCTGACAATATCCAGCCCAAAGAACCATAACAACTTTTATGGTGTCTAGAAAACTCTAGCCTTATAGCAATGCCACCAATAATTTTCATGGTGTTTGACAAAATCTGACCTAATAACCATGATGGGTATCAATGTGTTCGACAAAATTTGGCCTAATAACAATGACACCAATAATTTTCATGGTGTCTGACAAGATCTGACCTAATAATTATGATGGATATCAATGTGTCTAACAAAATCTTGCCTCATAACAATGACATCAATAACCTTCAACACTTTTGGTGTTAGAAGGTTGGCCATCTATTGATAAGATTGTCACCTTACAATAGTTACCTTCTATTTGTTATCATAACTTTTGGCATACTAGGACAACCACTTCGTGTAGTCTGTTATGATAATAGGTCCAATTATTGATAAGTTTGTCACCTTTCAATAACTCCCCTCTAAATATATACATCAGTGAAAGATCATCATCTTTCATGACATAATTACAATAACATCATGTATTAACTCACATGATATCCACCATGAAGCAAGGTAGAGGGTGGACCCAACATAGTTGCTAATGGAGGGTGGAACAAAAGGTTTTCACCTCATACTTCTCTCTCATAGAGGAGAGCACATTACAAAGAATTTCTCTTAGAACTTCACCTCATAGAAAAAATATCATCTACGAAGGATTGCATCTCAAAATTTCTCCCTCTGAACATTGATCCTAGGAAATTAGGTCCTCTAGTTACCTCTTTAAAAACTCTCTTCACCCAAGGATGCCTATCAAACTCACTTTAAATCTTATATCAATTCTCTAATGATAAGTCATCACTTCCTCATGATATACTTAGGAGTAGGCCCATCAACACCATGCAATCACCCACATGTATTTCTAGACTCCCTATAAGTATCAATCTTCTAAGCTCATGCATTTCCTTTGAAGAAGTGTCATACTCCCTCTTAATGCAGAAGAATCTCAAAACGTCAATCATCAAAGATGTTTTCTTCAAGAGCCTCAGTTTATCTATCTTGATCATCGGGGTCTTTGGAGCTACTATCATTAGTTTAAGTGTGCACAATATTTACTAGCATGTGTAAAGTACCAACCTTCTTTTCCTATAAGAACATCCTCAAACATAAAGGAAAAATTCAAGTTAGATAGCCCTTATAGTATGTATAGAATTACAAATAAGAGAGAGACTATAAAGAGTAGATAAATGTAAAAAATACTTATCTTCGCATGAAGATTTAAAAAATTGTCTTTTTAGATTATTTGAGAATGGAACATCTCCCCTCTAAATAGGGTTCAAGTAGGAATAGAACATTGTTTATTCATTTACCCCCCATGATGTGAAGCTCCCACTTTTATATTGTAAAACAATTTTATATCAATTATGAAAACATATTTCCAAGTTCCAATATTCTCTTTTCATCCATTGAAGGTACAAACATTTTTTTAGCTTGACAACATAAGCGAACACAAACTTGTCCACAATATGCCAATATCTTGATTGAGTATGATTTTTCCACTTGAATGACTACAACTCATACATCAAGTTTCATTTATCATTTATCATAGATGGTTTAATTGAAGTCACCACTTTCATATGATGTACACAAGGGATAGGCCCATTAAGATCACATAGTTTCATGAATTACAATCCTCTTGATTGTTACAATTTATCGATCATTGAAGATTCCATCACCACATGATTTACTCCCTCTAAATCAATATGATTGAGATCACCAAAGATTAACTGAATCATATACTCTATCTGCTCCATCTTTTTCAAGATTGCCCAAAATGCCAATCTTCCTCTGAATTTGAATCTCCCTCTTCCTGCAATAATAATCTCAAAGGAAAAGATCAAGGCACGTAGCTCTTATACTACATATTGAAATAATAAGAGAGTGACTAATATAATACTCAAGGATAATGGATAATTCTTCATAAGATTATTCCAATATAATATAGATAAAAGTCTAATTTAAATATATATAAATGGAACATCTATATATATATTCAATATTCTAAGTATGTACTTTAAATAGATTATTAAAACAATCTTTTCAATGATTATTTTAAATTATCCTTTGATTATATTTATACATTTTTCATTTGTATATTCACTAATATATAATGTAATATAATATAATATATAATGTTTAATGTACTAAATTAATGAATAAAAAATAACTTAACTTTATCTTAGGAGCCTAACATAAGATATAAACTTGGAGTATAATCACCATACTTTATTAAAATATGTATACCTCTGATTGGTGGGGTCTTTAACCTAGAAATGATGTAAATGGTCTTTAACCCTCTACAATTTATTTCACATGATCAATGCACTATCGACATGGATTATCAGTAAGTGCACTGTTAGAAAAAATAGCCAAAAAATACTGTCAAAGTTTATATGACAAAGTCTCTTATGCAATAACCAACTATCATCTACCCTAGTAACCAAATATGTCATTTTAGTAGGATTCAACTAAAATACATTACCTTTAGATCTAGTTCTTGTTCCAATTACCTTTCCATTTTTGTCTTTGATCATGCATGTCTTCTCTATGAGCTGCAATTGATAACCTTTGTCCACTAGTTGTCCAACACTCAAAAGATTTTGCTTCAAACAATCAAAAAAATATACATCCTTAGTATTAGTTTTACCATCAAGAGTTATAGATCTAATAGCTTCAACTTGGCATGCAACATTGTTTCCAACTCTAACAATGCCTCCATCCTAACTTTTGAAGTCATCAAACTTGTTCATATCACCAGTCATATGATGTGAACAAACATTATCAATTATCTAATTAGATTTCTTTTCAACCTGTGATACCAAAGCTACTTTCTCTGGACTTTCTTTTCTAATTGCCACAAATCCAATTTCATCATCACTAGCACTCAATGCTTGTTCACTAGAAGTCCAACATTTAAATTTTTTCTTACCATTTTTTTCTCTTCTTACCAGAAGGGTCACTCCTTCTTCAATCTTTCTATTCTCATTAACTCTATTACTGCTAGAAAAATCTCTTCTAGCACTTGTGCTCCTTGATAGACTAGGTCAAATATTCAAGGCATTGAAAGCTGTCTCTGTTCTGGTCAATTCTCTAGACTGTCTAAGCTCATTCTCAACTACTTCAAGTCTTCCAAGAAATGTCTCCTTTGTGAAGTATTTGGTACAAGATATCAACAACTATATCATTTGAACTTTTGACTTAAATGATGGTGTTAAAGTCTTCAATATCTTCTATATAACCTCATCATCTTCTTTGGTTCCTCCTTGAGATTTAATACCTGTAATAATTTTTGATATCCTATCTACATATGTTCTTATAGATTCATCTTCCATCATTTTAGCATTTTCCAATGCACAAATCCAATTTTGTAACCTCAATTTCTTAGAATGTGCATCACCTTCAAAACTAGTTTCCAAAGCTTTCCAAATCAAATGTGAAGTAGCAAGCAATCTTTTCTAATTGTATTCAATTTTAGGAAGTGCAGTCAATAGTGCTTCTCTAGCTCTCATGTCACACATAAAAAAATCTCTTTCATCCTTAGTACAATTTTCCAAATTCTTTTCAACAATGTTTGTCTTCACTGATTTTGTCAAGATCCACTGATTTTGTCAAGATCCAATATCCCAGACCCATATGCAGCAAATGTATCTTCATCTTTTCCTTCTAGCTATCATAATTGGTTCCTAAACATGCTCACCATGGATCTCCCAAAGTTGTTAAACTTTATCTTCAAGGACTTGATGCTCTGATACCAATTGTTAGAAACAATAGTCCACCAAGATAACTGAGAGTAGGGGGGGTGAATTAGTTATCTAACAATTAAAACATTTATATTCTTTAAACAAACTTAACCATTCAACAAAAGTAAATAACAACCATAATAAGATGCACATAGATAATTACACCAAATATGTTAACTAGGTAAACCCTTGATCATAGGGAAAATGTTGGTGGGAATGATGCCTACAAGATGATGTACTAATATACATATTCCTTGTTAGAGGATGGTCCTTGTTAGGAGTCTATTACAAAATTTAGTACATAGAGTCCTTGTTAGGAGACTTTGAATCCCTGTTAAGAGATCCCAACCCTATTAGGAGTTGTGCCAACCTTGTTAGGAGTTGTGGTACAATGTATGCAAGAAGAGCCCACTACCTAAACATGCAATTTAATCTACAAGAAGAGCTCACTACTCAAACATTCAATTTATTGTTATGTTCATCTTTCCTTTGTTTTATGAACTGAACCAAACACTGTTGGACCTTTTAAACTAGGTCATGAAACTTGAATCTAAATATCAAACCTCAGATCACTCAACAAAACCTTAGCAATGATGTTTCCTTCACTTCTACTCTATTCTTCTCAACTTCGCATTTCGCTCTCTCTACTACTTCCAATCACTTATTTATCTCATACACACATATCATGATAAAGGAAAATGTCCTTCCTTTATACCAAGTCCATAAAAAAATTCCATGTGTTAGTTGTTAGATCTTATCAATTAATCATTATAGGACCACATTAAGAACATGTTAGACTTAGCGATAACATAAATCTTCCACATTGCAACTTGAATAAATTTTAGTACATGCACTATTATGACAAGGAAACTTAGGCACATCATCAACAACATGTCTTCTTCATATCCTCAATCTTAATTCTTAGAATAATAATTCTGCTAAGAGATATAACAACCTCTATAAACTCTATCTCAAAACATACATCACCAAAACTTACATAAATTCTTCCAGACTTATCATTTTTTCATCCAAAATTAACTACATATATTAGATACTTAGAAGTATCTCTCATAACCTTAGATAGTGAGAATACTAAACTAGCTGTTCATACCAAGTTGATATTTCCACTGTTCTTCTTTTAGATACCATAGAAGATTGCTATGTTGAAATCAATGACAAATTTAGTCATGAATGTAGCATATCATCATAGTAACATATCTACAATACTCCTCGTAGTAATATCGTCAGCATTCATGCTTCCAACATGCACCTCTAGATGTGGCCCTATTTCTTTGGCAGACTGGTTTCGATGTGGTTTGTATACGTTGATGTGAAAATGGCTTCATCATGGTATTTAATTCTTCTTCATTATTTGTTTATGTTGATCATTACGTATTCTCTTGACTAATGGTTACTTGGTTTTTCTAACAATGTAGACTTTTGTGGAGTTATCATATGCAATTGGTATGTACCTTCATTGTCTTCACCAACTCTCCTATGATCTCCTTAATAGGTTTGTATAGTCCACATCTTTTATGAGATGGAAAAATGTACATCCATGTTCAATATCCTTATTGTTCGATGGTAATATGAATGCTCCAATTCTTATTTGATTTCAATAATGGTCAGTCTAGTTTAGTACTTAAGTGTATTCAAATTAAATGTAATTTAATCACCTTATGGGTATATTTCTCTTATGGATGTGACTTTTCAAAGGAGAATCTTTTCTTTCAATTGCACCTTTTATTTATCCTAATTGCTTTTGCCACTATGCAGGCAATATTTTAATGGTAGTTTCCTTATTTGATAGGACCTTCTCCAAAAATATATTGAGATGCATATTCCATTTTTTTTGAATGACATGAACATAATATTCTTTGACTAATATCAATTTTTTATTTGACTGTTGCTACTTTAGATTAATGCTATTGTCTATCATTCCCAAACAATTATTTATAGATCTAATGGATCGTTGTCATTGTGTCTATCAATGTAGATTAGAGCACTGAATCTAACTTAGTCAAACTAACAAATATTCAACCTTATTTTCCATCATATATCTCTAAAGATTCTATTTTTCTATTAAACATTCTGACACATATGATATCCTCTTCATCCTATCACTAAAACCATTAGCTACAATATTTCTTTACTGTTGCTCTATCATTCATCCCTTATTAAATCAATCAAATACCCTATGTCACTACCTTATATACATTATTTTTGTAAGGTTATATCTCACATTGCATAACTTATCATATTAACACTTCTTCCTTCACTACTTGATGACCACATTAAAAAAAAGATGTTCGATGAATTTTCATTCCTTTCCCATCACTTCTTTTACGTTGCTTTTGTATGCTTGCATTTGTGGAGAGTATTATTGTCTTATAATTTGGCTTTTAATTCCATCACCAAATTCTTTTTGTTGTACATATTATTTATTAATTTTTCTATATATATATATATATATATATATATATATATATATATATATATATATATATATATATATATATATATATATATATATAATGTTTGCATGGAGTTGATGACCCTTTGCTCATCTTGTCATTTCTTGGTTATGTCAGATAGATACTTTGTTGTGTATCATTGCATATTTTAGATCTCAATGTTTTTGTTTCCTTTTCCCTAGTCTACTATATTGGAGTCACTTATCTAAGTGTATTTGATCATTTGATTACATTCATAGTTTGGCTTTGATACCATGTTAAGTAGCATGGACTGGTTCTACAAATGTAATAATATTGCCATTGTTATAGATATGTTTCAAATGCAGATTTGGATCTCATATAAGTATGAGAGAAGGAGACATGTCTTTTGAAGAGACATGTCTCTAATTTTTAAACATCATTAGTTAGTAGAAAATAATATAACTAATCATATATCTATATAAATATAGTATTATATATATAATATATATTATTGAGATCTGATTGAAAAAGATCATTGTTGAGGGAGATTGTTGTGATTAGATTACAAGAAGGAGATTGTTGAAGAAGATTCCATGTTTCAATCATTGTTTTGTCACTGATCTCAAACTTGCTATTTGCTGGTAAGACAACTGCTTATATGATTTATGTACTATCACTTAGTTGATTAATGAAGATGATTTGATCAAAAGATGTAACAATAGCACCTACAGGAAAGGTTGAGTTATGATTATGTAATGAAGTAGAAGAATCAATTAAGACAATGATAACATGATGTATTGATAATCTACTTAAGGTTACAAAGGTTGGCTACATGAAGAAAGTTTACAAGAAAAAGTTACACAAAGGTCATCTGCTAAGCTTGACTGAGTGGATAGTAGGTGCTGAGCAAAGTCAATGCAAGCCGAGCAGAAAATCAATTGGAGTTGAGTAAAATTTTATTCTAGTGTATGCCAAGTAGAATAATGAATTTTGAGTAAAGTTTAGTTGATGCTAAGCACATGTAAACTTTAGTTTGTGCTGAGTAAATTCACAAAGGACACCAAGCAACGTAGTGTGTGTTGAGCATCAAAAGCCAGATAATGTCGAGTGGTTGCATTATTTAAAAGATCATGAAATTGATGAATCTGAGTTGACAAGTTTTTTTCCTCGATTTTGTAAACTAGGTTGAAGATAAGATTGATGAGCTAGTGGCACAAAATTCAAGGTAAACTATTTTGAAATGAGAGAAAATATCTTAATTTTCTATTTATATGAATGGCTAGTCAGAAGCCAAAGTGTTAATGTGTGAGAACCTAAGGAAGATAAAGAGTCAAGGGTTTTGTTTCATCAAGTGACCTAATAGAAGAGACTACATTGGCATGTTAATAAAGAAGGCTTAAGTATATGAATACTTGAAGGGTGAACAAGCTGTTAGAGCTAAAGAGTATGAAGGCCAAGTAGAATGGAGGACTGAAATAGAGATCTATAATCTACAAATGAAGTTGTAAGTTGTTAATAGATCAAGCCTTATTATTACTCTCTAATAATTATATTAGTCTAGGGTAAATCCTTTGGATTAAGGTTGACCTAATAGTAATTTGTAAATCCTTTAACCAAGTGATATTCCAAGTGAATGGTCTAAAGTTCTCTAACACGGCTCACTCCTAACAGGGTGATTGAAATCCTTTAACAGGGTCACATTTAACAATGTGTATTGTAATCTTTAACAGGGTTGGCCTTTCATAGGGCATCACTTCAGAAGAGTGAAAAATAGTAGCATGTTACTGGTGGTTTTTCCCAAATTGGGTTTCCACGTAAATCATTTTGTCAAGTGTGTTGATGAATTTGTTATGTTCCATGTTTTCATTTTTGCAAGTTGATTTGATAGTAACCTACAAGTTTTAAAGGGATTTCATAATCTTATGGATGCATGGATGAAGATAAATGTTTTATGGGTTCACTAAGATGTGAAAAGTTTTATTTATACATCTAGACCTTAGATAACTGATTCACCCCCCCAATTATTCTAAAATTATTCCAACAATTGGTATTAGAGCCATCTTCTTAAGAGGACTAGTTTGAAGGTACTAGAAGCACAAAGATCAAGATGTCAGAAAGAGAAGTACCAAAGCTCAACGGAGATAACTTTTTTGTATGGAAAAGTTTGATGAAGCTACACCTTGGAGGACTTGGAGATCATGCACAATCTACCATTACTAATGAGCATGTTGACCCTACTAGAGCCCCAACTGTTGAGGATATGAGAAAGAAGAAAGAACATAATTAGGAAATGTTGGAGATTGCCTCTACCCTAAGTTATGTTGAATTTGATGATATCAAAGGTCTTGATAATGCAAAGAAAATGTGGGATGCCTTAGTCGCCATCTATGGAGGAGACACAAATGTTCTTAGAGCTAAAGCTAAAAGTCTCAGAGGTAAATTTGATGATATGAGAATGGAAGAAGGAAAAAATATTGCTCAATATGTTGCAAGGATAAAAGAAGATGTTAATGCAATAAGAGGAGCTAATGGTAAAATAGATGATGACACTATGTTAAGAAAAGTTTTAAGAGCACTATTGCCTGTATATGCTATTAGAGTCTCTACAATTCAAAAACTAAGATGCATACCAGGGAACTTTCTATTACTTGAAGGATTGGTTGATAGACTCACTACTTTTGAGCTATCTAACTTTGATAATTACAAACTTGAAAATATTTAATTTTCTTTCGAAGCTAAAGTGTCATTGAAGGAACCAAATGAGAAGAAGAAGAAGGAAAAGATAAAATATGTATCTAGTGATAGTGATACAGATGAGGAGGATGTTGAACAACTTGAAGCACTACTGGCAATAAGATTCCACAAAGGTAAAGGCAAGTTCAAAGGTAAATTATCTATCATTTATTTCAATTGCTATGAGGTTGGTCATATTGCTACTAGATGTCCAGAGAATAAAAACTATATAGGTGGTGACAAGTACAAAAGTAGGAGAGATAAAGACAACAAGGACAACAAAGACAAAGGAAAAAAATCATGCTGCATTTCCAAATAGGAAACATCTAATGAACATGATGATGAAGTGGTATATGTTGCAATGAAGGAAAAATTTGATGAAGATGAGGCAACTACACTTGTGACCTATGTAGACAAGAATGATAGGTGGATCATTGACAGTGGGTGTCCATATTACATGACTAGAGGCAAAAGTAAGTTAATTTCCTTGAATTGTTATGATGGAAATAGTGTAAGATTTGGCAATGATGCACCATGTTTGATAAAAGGAAAAGATTCTATCAAGCTCATAGATAAGATTTTATGTGACAATGCTTACTATGTTGAAGGACTTAACTATAATCTCTTGAGTGTGTTACAATTGAATAATTTGGGATGTAAGGTTGAATTTGAAAACAAGGTTGCTAAGATATATGATCCAAATTGAAAATTGATTAGAAAAGGTGATCAAACTAGAAGTAATCTATTCTATCTTGATATAGACAATGCTACTTGTCTAGTTATAAAATCTAATGATGTATGGCTGTGGCATAAAAGGTTATGTCATGCCAATTTTGATAACCTGGTCAGTATCAGTAACATGAGAAAGGTTAGAGGTTTGCCTAAGTTGAAGAATCTTGATAATATAATGTGCAAACAATGTCAATTAGGAAAAATGATAGAATCAAGTTTTAATAGTAAAACTCATACTTCTAAAGAAATATTAGAGATTGTTCATACAAACTTATGTGGACCAATGGATGTGAAAAGCTACAACGAAGATAAGTATATTATGCTACTTGTTGATGATTATTCTAGAATGATGACAACTATGTTTCTAAAAAAGAAATATGATGCTTTCTAAATGTTTAAGTGGTACTCAGCAAGAGTTGAGAAGGAGACAGGTAAAAATTTGAAGTATTTAAGATTTGACAGAGGAGGAGAATTTACATCAAATGAGTTTGAAATATTCTACAATGACAAAGGAATCAAAAGATAGACATCTACCCCTAGAACCCCTCCACAAAATATAATTTCTAAAAGAAGGAACAAATCTATAATGGACTGTGCTAGAACACTCATGATGGAGAAAAATGTTGCTTTGAAATACTAGAGAGAAGCTGTAAGTACAGCTATATTATGGTATGGATACTCACCCAATGTAAAATAATTTAAGGTATTTAGAAGAAAATGTTACATTCTTAAAGAATTTAGGAATGATAAACTAGATGCAAAAAGTGAAGAAGGTATATTCCTAGGATATTCCACAAGAAGTAAAGCTTATAAGTGCTTGGATACTAACACTGACAAAGTTGTGAAAAGTGTAAATGTGAAATTTGATGAATATATAGAAGTATATGAGGTTGAACCTATGAAAGAAAAAGAAGAATAAAAATCATTTGTATACTCTTATGAAGGTATGTTGGCTGAAGAAAATGCTACAAATCAAGCTACAAACCAACAACAAGTTTTAGTAACTACCAAGTCATAGACTATGAATGCCAAGTTGCATTTAGGAACCAAGCTACATTGAGATTCCAAGATTAGTAGAGATGCTGAGTTACCTAATAGACATGTATAAAATGATTCTAAAACTAAAAGATCAAATGAAGAAACAAGAGCTAAACCAAGATTGTCTAAATATGTCAAAAGACATTGTCCTGCTACACAAATTATTGGAGATAAAGATGCTAGACCAATGAAAAGAAATAGAATGAGAAATAATACATGTTTTTTGAGCATGAAGGAATCCAAATCAGTAAAAGATGCATTAGAAGATGAGGACTGGAGTAAGGCCATGGAAGAAGAGATTGAACAAATTGAGAAAAACAAGACATAGACTCTAGTTCCTAGACTAGAAGACACAAATATAATTGGCACCAAGTGGGTATTTAGAAACAAGCTAGATGAAAATGGTGAAGTAGCAAGGAACAAGGCAAGATTAGTTTGCAAAAGATATGCATAACAAGAAGGAATTGACTATGGAGCAATGTTTGCCCTTATTGCTAGATTGGAAGGAGTAAGCACTTTACTTGCTTATTCTGCATACAAAGGTTTCAAAGTTTATCAAATGGATGTTTAATTTGCATTTCTAAATGACATATTAGAGGAAGGAGTTTTCATAGAATAGCCAAAAGGTTTTGTTGATGTTAACAATGAGAACATGGTATAAAAATTACACAAAGCTCTATATGGTTTGAAACAAGCACCAAGAGCATGGCATGAGAGACTTCATAAGTATCTTGTGAAGATTGAATTTGACAGGACTAGTGATAACAAAAATCTATACATAAAGACAGAGAAAGGAAAAGGTATTTTGTTATCTAAATTTTTCATTGATGATATCATATTTGGAGGTCAAGATGCCTTATGTAAAGATTTTGCAAAGTCTATGTTTGCAGAGATCAAATTCTTTGTGGGTTTTCAAATATATTAGATGAAATATGGTATATACATCACTAAGTTAAAATATGTCAAAGAAATACTAATTTTTTTTGGACTGAAGGATTCAAAACTAGTAAGTACACCTATGGTGATAGGACACAATTTTTCAAAGAATGATGATTCAGCTAAAGTGAATTAGACATTGTACAGGTCTATGATTGGAAAATTACAATATGTAGTACACAACAGACTTGACATTGCATTATTTGTAGGGATAGTTGCAAGATTCTCTGCTAATCCTAGGGAGAATCATTTGATGGCTATAAAGAGATGATGTAAAAAGCACACTGATTCTCTCTCAATCCTTATTCAAGGCTACTAAATGTAATCGGAGACAACTCAAATCAAATTTACAAGACCCCAAAACTACCCATTCCCACATCTCCACATCAACTAAGGGCTTCTCTCCTAAAATATAGTGACTCTGCATCTCTTGACTCCACACTTAGGATAGTCACTTAAAGAATTCCCCTTGAAAATTTGGAAATATTCCTCTCATCAAATATACTCCCTAATATCCTTCTAAAACCTTTCCATAGACTTTCCCATCCACTAAATCCATTAAACAAAACTCTTAAAACAAATAGCCAAGAATACACCTTCTTGCTATCTCCTAGATAGACCCATACTCAGGGAGGTATATCTTTTCAACTAGACCAAAACTTCTTGATCACTTTAGTGAAGATGGGCACAATTAGCTTTGGAAAATTATATCCAAAATTGAAGGAAATCCAACAGTTCATTTAAAAGTTATGTGCTCCATACCAAGACCATTTTTCTATTATATATATTTTAGTAATTACGAATGAATAACTCTCTCAATCTTACTCACAGTCGACTCATTAAACCTGATTCTTTCCACTTTGTTTTCTTTAAAAAAAGCATGGAGTCTTCTAACATTATAAAAAAATTATTCTTTTAATTTCTACCTTTATCAAACTTAACGCCACAACAAAACTAAAAGAAAAGAAAGGGAGAGACGATAAGCTTCAAACTAACTAGAAAGACCAAAATGCATTAAGCCACAAATTGTATACATCAAATGCATTTGACCAAAGAGCTGATTCTATCCTTTACAAGATTTTACTCTCTTTCTATTCTCTATCTCCCCACTATTGATTCCCTTTCTATCTCATTACATGCAAATATCTTTCTTTAAAGAGACGTATTCTTGGTTAGTTATAAAAATCAACCACTAACCACTATGTATGACATTTAGTCCATTTTTAAATACATCACAATGGTAATTTAAATAATTTTCTAACACATTACAATGATATTTTAATCATTTAGACCATTTCATCACATGGTTCTCTAAAAATGCAAAATGTCTGCAAACATTTTATGGAACTTGTAATATCTCTCCAATGGTGAGGTGCCTCTACACCAAGAGAATAATGAGATATCTGAAAGGAATAGAGGAGTTTGGTCTATACTACAAGAAAAATGAGAAATTTGAATTGAGAACCTAGACTGATGCTGATTGGGCTGGAAACATTGATAATATAAAGAGCACCAATGGAGAAGCATTTTTCTTAGGCAAGAGGTTGGTTACATGGACTAGTAAGAAACAAAATTGCACTTCACAATCTGCTACTAAAGTTGAATATGTTGCTTCTGCTATAAATTGTACAAACATTATATGGATCAAATAGCTACTTGAAGGAATGAAGGAAGAGACCACAAAACCAATGATACATTATTGTGATAATACAAGTGATATCGATATATCAAAGAATCCTATGATGCATAGAAAGACTAAACACATTGCAATCAAGTATCATTACTTGAGAGAGTTAGTTCAAGATAAAGAGGTGAAGATGGAATAAGTTAACACAAAGGAGAAAATTGCTGACATCTTCAAAAATGAATTACCTAAGGATGCTCATGAGTATTTAAAAGGTAAACTAGGGGTGATACCCCTATCAAAAGCTATCTAAGTAACAAAGAGCAGTGCCTTGCACCAAACAAGCTAATTTTTATATGTTACAAATTGATGCAGAGGATCTTACTTTAGGAGTTGCCTAAAGTAATCAAAGAGCTGAAACTTTAAATCAGTCACAAGCAATGTGACAGAGGAAGAAACTAAAGAAACTAAAAAGCTTATATCTTCATGTTAAGATGACAAATATTTGGCATTGTTGTCAAAGAGGGAGAGATTGTTAATCAAAAGGAAGATATCAAGAGATAATTGACAAGGGAGATGGAGAGATTTATTGATCAGAGGAAGAAATAGAAGATGGATATTAGAGGGAGAAATAATTACATCTACCTAGTAGGAGGGAGATATAGTAAGAGGGAGATATAAGAAGAAACTTAGAGGGAATTATAAGAAAGAGTTTTGTAACCTATTCAGAAGATGGAAATTGCTGATAGAGGGAGATATTTCAATGCAAGGAATTGTTTTCTTTTTTGGTATTCTCTTACTATTTTAACCTAGTTAGTATTGGTTGAACAAGGTGATTTTCCATTTGGTTGATCAAATTAGTTTGCCATCAATGCCAAAGAGGGCAATTGTTGAGATCAGATTGAAAAAGATCATTGTTGAGGGAGATTGTTATGATTAGATTACAAGGAGATTGTTGGAGAAGATTACATGTTTCAATCATTGTTTTGTCACTAATGTGAAACCTACTATTTGTTGGTAAGACAACTACTTATATGATTTAATTACTATCACTTAGTTGATTGATGAAGAGGATTTGATCAAAAGATGTAACAATAACACCTAGAGAAAAGGTTGAGTTATGATTATGTAATGAAGTACAATAACTAGTTAAGACAATGATAACATGATGTATTGATAATATACTTAAGGTTACAAAGGATGGTTACACTAAGAGAGTTTAGAAGAACAAGTTACATAAAGGTTATTTGCCAAGCTTGACCAAGTGGAGAGCAGGCGCCAAGAAAAGCTAGTGCAAGCTAAGTAGAAAATCAGTTGGAGCTGAGTAAAAGTTCATTCTAGTTTTTTCCAAGAAGAACAATAGATTCTTAGTAAAGTTTAGTTGATGCTGAGCACCAGTAAACTTTAGTTTGTACTGAGTAAATTCACAGAGGATGCCAAGCAATGTAGTGTGTGCTAAGCATCAGAAGCCAAATAATGCCAAGTGGCTGCATTATTTAAAAGATCATGAAATCAATAAATCCAAGCTAACAAGTTTGTTTTCTTGGATTGTGTGAACTAGGTGGAAGATAATATTGATGAGCTAGTGGCATAGAATTCAAGGTTAACCATTTTGAGGCGAATTCAAAGAGGATTCAAGGAGAATTTTCTAGAAGAGATATGGAATGTGAGATAGATTCATTATATCCTACCTAATCCATCCTAACCCTAAATTGGATGATGGAAAATCAGAAGGAAAAGATATTAATTTCCTATTTATAAGAATGGTTGGTCAGAAGAAAAAGTGTTAATGTGCAAGAACCTAAGGAAGGAAAAGAGTCAAGGGTTTTGCTTCATCAAGTGACCTAACAAAAGAGACTACATTGGCATGTTAAGCAAAAAGGCTTAATGATATGAATGCTTGAAGGGTGAACAAGCTATCAAAGCTGAAAAGTATGAAGGCCAAGCATAATGGAGGACTAAAATATTGATATGTAATTTGCAAATGAAGTTGTAAGTTGTTAATAGATCAAGCCTTACTTTTACTCTCTAACAATTGTATTAGTCTAGGGTAAATCCTTTGGATTAAGGTTGACTAATAGTCATTTGTAAATACTTTAACCAGGTGACATTTCAAGTGAATGGTCTAAAGTACTCTAACAAGGCTCACTCCTAATAGGGTGATTGAAATCCTTTAACAAGGTCACATTTAACAATGTGTATTGTAACCTTTAATAGGGTTGGCCTTTCATAGGGCATCACTTCAAAAGAGTGAAAAATAGTAGCATGTTACTGGTGGTTTTTCCCAAATTGGGTTTCCATGTAAATCATTGTGTCAAGTGGGTTGATGAATATGTTATGTTCATGTTTTCATTTTTGCAAGTTGATTTGATAGTAACCTACAAGTTTTAAAGGGATTGCACAATCTTATGGATGTATGCATGAAGATAAATGTTTTATGGGTTCACTAAGCTATGAAAAGTTTTATTTATACATCTGGACCTTAGATAACTAATTCACCCCCCCTCTTAGTTATTCTAAAAGTATTCCAACATATATGTATATACACACACACACATACATACATACATACATACATACATACATACATACATACATACATACATACATACATATATATATATATATATACAAAGGAATATTTATATTATCATCAATAATGAAACTCATGATCATATCAATTTGATTGTAACTATAAACTTAACAGTCTGGACCTACCTTTGAGTATGCATGATTTCATGTTGCCCTTTGCATGGATTTTGGTTTACTCTTCCAATCTAGGACCAATATTATAATTAAATTCTTGACTAGCCAACCTATGGCTTAGATAGCTATGAGAAGCTTGGTTAGATGTTGGAAAGAGGACTGATGAATCATTCTTAAAGGATAGAAGATAGAGGATGGAAGATGAGGCTCTTAGATTTTAAATTCATTTGTATTTGGTTGCAATTTGGAAGGCCTCATGTTTGGACACATGGTTTCATTTTATATGAAGTGAAATAATTACACCTATAAATATGCTACATCTGGCCTTGGGTTCTCTATTGTTTCATTGAGTTATGTATAGCTTCTATGTGTAACTTTGAGAAGGGAAGTGTTGAAATGATTTAGTTTGTTATATCCTATATTTTTGATCTTTTAAAAATAATCTTATAGCTATTGTAACTATTAGTTAAAAAGTCTTGGATATCATGATCTTGTGAAATGAAAGTTATAAGTTAATTGAATTGATTCATGTGCAAATGACTTGTTAGTTCATTTCTATTATTTTGACTAAAAAATGAATTCTTATATTTGAAAGATAAATATGAGTGGTGGTTAGCTGTTATGATAGTTATCAGTTATTGTTTTTTCTTGATATTTTGATTCAAATGGAGGAACATATATTATTGTACAATAATGTATTTTTGGTTATAGGAATAGATAAAAGGGGGGAATTATTTCTAAATGGGATTTAAGGAATGAGGCATTGATTTTATCCATTATCAGACCATCAAGTATGGGTTCTAACTACTTTAGTGAAGGATTTAATGGCTACGCAACATAGTATACCTTGGACAACCATGATCTACTCAGTCAATTTTATAACAAGGGAAATATTAAACATTTAATATCTTGAGAAAATTATTACCTTTCTATTACTTGTGAGACTGTAGAATGCTAAAAAATTGTCACTTTATATATATGTGTGTACACACACACACACACACACACACACACACACACACACACACACACACACACACACACACACACACACACACACACACACACACACACACACACATATAATGACACCATGTTATTTTGATAACATCTACAAGTTACAGATACTTGTATATATACATATATGCATGAGTACACGAGAAATATAATGATAAAAAAATAATACGTTCTCTCAAATATCAAACCATCAAGTATGGTTCTAACTACTTTAGTGAAGGATTTAATGGCTAGGCAACAAAGTATACCTTGGACAACCATGATCTTCTCGGTTAGTTTTATAACAAGGAAAATATTAAACATTTAATATCTTGAGAAAATTATTACCTTTATGTTACTTGCGAGACTGTGGAATGGTAAAAAATTGTCACTTTTTATATATACATATATATAATGATACCATGTTATTTTGCTAACATCTATAAGTTAAACCTACTTGTATATATACATATATGCATGAGTACATGGTAAATACAATGATAAAAAAAAATGATACGTGACACACATACACACATATCTATGTGTGTGTACATACAACTATAGGTGAAATTTAATAGCTTGATGACATTATATATATATATATATATATATATATATATATATATATATATATATATATATATATATATATATATATATATATATATATATATATATATATATATATATATATATATATTTGATATAAACCATGAGAACGTATGATCTTTACATTCTAATTATGGATTCATGTTGATGAATGTTTTCCACCTTCATAGCAACATCAATCTTTAATTTTTTTGAAAATTATGAAATTATTGTAACCGATGTTTTGGCCTTAATCAAGCTTCTTTTCTTGTAACTAGAGAAGCTATGAGAGGCTTTATCTTTCTTTCTTTGTGGTTGAAGACATGGGATGATCATTCATTTTCCTTCTTGGCATGCAATTAATCTTACCTGAAGCTCTTCCCTCTCTATAATTTTGCCATCAATATTTTAGATCATATTACCACACTTGAACAATAGTATTGACCATGCTTGTGATAATGATATCACACAAAGTTGTGCTACAAGATCATGACAACAAGTTGAGTTGTACCTCTAGTCATGAAACCTTTTTTTGTGAGTATTTTTTATATTACTAATGCTATACCTTTTACAATGAAAATCTCTCTTTTTGAATTCCACTATAGAATGAAGAATTATTATGATAATGTGTGATCACGAGCTTGGTTACATATATGGGTCATAACTAAGGCTCAAGATGTAATAATAATTTTGATAAGAATCAACATTGCTCATCTTTATACACAATTTGTTTCTTATCTATGCATATTGGGTGTAGACTCATAGAGTCTGATTCGATAAGATTCTCTTAAGGCTGAATGCACAAATACTATTAAATGCATAATATTGTACAATTTTCATAAGAATGGTCCCATCATTTTGTACAAAGTATACATATTAAATGCTTATACTAGTTGAGATAAGAATTAGATTGGAATACATGATTTTTGATTGATAAGAATCACATAGTCAACAACAATGTCCCAAGATGCACCCATGACCAGAAGAGTCAAGTATAAATAGGTGAAGAGGAGAGGTATCCCTACAAAATAAATAGTAAATTAGTAAATAAAATTACAAAAAAATTTAAAAGGAAATATTTAGTCCAAGTCATCTCATGATTGTCCAAAGTATAATTAGTTGCCAAGTTAAGTGGTGGTGATTGAGTTGTCCATTTTCCCATCTAAATGCTTGGCCAAGGTAGATTAGAGGCATGCTTGTCATAATTGATCACTAGAGGGGTCAGAGTGCTAGATGATAAAGAGGATTTTGTTGGAGGAAATCCATAACCTTTTCTACTACTTAGCCGACACTCTAACACTAGAATGCTCAAATGACAAGAGTATGGTGCCCCAAACCTAAACCCAAGGTAGGGAGGGCCCTTCTCATAAGAAATTTTGTGGAAATATGTTATGGTCTACAATTGGGAGGTTAATCCTATGTCAATGCTTCTCCTCTTCACTAGATGCCAAGGCTTGCGTAACACATCAATAGTTATTATGTTACACGTATAAATTCTAAATATTTTACTTTTACATTAACTTTTTATGTTACTTGAAATGTATAATTGAAAATATAGTTAAATTTTCTTTCAAAATGTAATTGTAAAAGCTTGTTATGGAAGTTAAATTAGGTGTCTTTTATATGGAATGGATATAGTCATTACTTAAATTATGATTATATATCATTTATAATGAATTTAGTTAATAGTTTCCTTTCTATATGATGTAATAGATTTTCAACTACTTTATGTCATTCTGTTATGATATTCAATTATAATCTTAGAATATGTTCTCTACTTTCAACTTATTAATTTTTTAATGTTACATATGGTATCAGAGAACTGGGTTCAACTCTGAACCTTGGGTTCATCACTTAACAAAATTAGGAAAGTTAAAAAATACAAACTTAAATGTAGCAGTATGTATAGTTGGAAGACACCCCACAAGAAAACTCGACATCCCATATTCTTCTATCTGATAGAGAACATACCAAAGTATAAATATTCCTATTATTCAATACCTCAAGATGATGAAACCCTAGCATAGGCCATGCAATGAATGAAGAAGGAGAGGATCAAATGGACTCCCACTAGGAAGACAATACTAAGGGTCAAAATTATC
Source organism: Cupressus sempervirens (assembly GCA_028749045.1). Classification (NCBI taxonomy): domain Eukaryota; kingdom Viridiplantae; phylum Streptophyta; class Pinopsida; order Cupressales; family Cupressaceae; genus Cupressus; species Cupressus sempervirens. The sequence continues at coordinate 63,882,653 of CM053785.1, forward strand.
AAGGCATGGAATGCACGACAAACTGATCCTTGCATGATTCGTAATAAAAAATCAGATAGTGAGGGATAAGAACAAGATTGAAACTAAACACAATACCTAAGAATAGGGGATCTAAACATTCAAAATTAGTATTTCCTTTTGTAGTGTCCTTAGAAGAGGAGAATTTTGTAAATAAATTGTTACAGTTGCAACTACAAAATTCATGAATCTAATAAAATAAGCAATTAGTAATATCTTATTTGTCCTTGTAATTTTCTTTGAACAAGCATATATACATCTAAGTATGAACATGATATTGATTTAATAATTTTTTTTACATTTCAGGGGATTTTAAAATAAGAAACATGAATAGCAATGGGAACACCTTAGATAATGAAGTGACCAATGAAGTAAACTTGCAGACTCCCTCAGATATGTTGCTTCAGGTTTTGCAAGACATGCAAATGAATCTGGAAAATATGGAAAAGAAAATGAATGATATGGAAGTTCATATAGGGAGAAGTCAAGAGGTAATGCAATCCTTGCTTTCACCTAGAACAAAATATGAAAATTTGGGACACATTAAGAAGAGTGCTCAAGTCTTGCCCCCGCAAAGTGAGAAACAAAAAAATTTAGAAATAGTTAGTGACTTGTCTCTAGAAATTAAAAAGATCAAATCACCTAGGCTCTCTAGCTCCGAATCTAGAGAGGATGCAGAAGCCTAGTTAACTAAGATGGAATAGTACATTGAAATCAAGAGTTTTTCCAAAACTTCTAAGGTAGTATGGGGAATATTCCAACTCTTAGGTGAAGCACCCACTTGGTGGAGAAAAACCATTAAGATATAAAGAAAAATTAAGACAATTGAGGTTACATAGGACAATTTCATATCCATGTTTATGAACCAATGGTTACCCTAGATTTTATACAACTAGAAATTGTTAGACTTTTGGAACCTTAAACAAGGGGATATGCCTGTATACAAGTACTAGGAGAAGTTCACTCAGTTGATGAAGTATGTACCCTCATATCACCAAGACAAGAACCTATAGCTTAGGAAGTTCATTATGGGATTGAACAATAGGATGGGGGTGGGGGCAGTGGATGTTCTTTCACCCTGAACTATGGAGGAAGCCCTTGAGAGAGCTATCCATTAGGATCTTGACAAAGTGAAAAGAGAAGAATCTATTCATGATAACAAGAGGAAAAAGAGATGGAATATAGAAGTATTAGATCTTGGGTTCCACAAAAATAAATTTAAGAACTTCAAGCCCAATAAACTAGAGCCTAGAGGAAATGATGGTAAAGAATTGAAAGGAAATTCCAACTTAAGCAAGAGAAATAAAGAGAATTAAAATAAAGGACCACCATTAGGATATTTTACTTGTGGTGGGGATTATTATGCCAACAAGTTCCGTAACAAGCCAAATAACAATCAACCACCCTAACCTCCATTGCCACCATAGTATACTATCTACCACCAAAGGATTCATGAAGCATGTAATGTTCCCACTTTAGCAATCAAATTAATTTATTATAAAGCCATTAAATAAATTAAAATTAAAAGGTGGCTTTATATTTAATTAATTTAATTAATTATTGTATTACAAAGGAGATGCTTCTAGAGTGTGTATTAATTATTGGAAAGGTGGAAGCCTCTAGAAGCACAATTAATTATTGCAAGAGAGGAGTTTCTAGAGAGTGCATTAATTATTGCAAGGGGGAAGCTTCTAGCACTTGCAATTAATTATTGTTTTAGTTCTTTCTAGAAGGGTGAAGGAATAAGATAAATAGGGGTGAGAGTCTCATTGTTTACCATGGGGATTATTGTATCGGATGATTGTGAATTGCATTTGATAAGAGTTTGGGTGTGTGAATCACATATCTTTCTTGGCATTAGAGGACGTTCATCCTCTCTTGTAACATTCTAAATGTCATTCCCTTAGGGTTTGGCCTTTGGAATACATCTCTTTGTACTTGATTGCAGCATTTTTAGAATTAATATAATTTCAGCCTTGGTTCAACTTTTGGGCATTCTTGGGTGTCCATTACAGTGGTATCAGAGCTATAAATCTTGCCATCCTGTGGAGATCATATAGATAGCCAGATAAAAGGAAAAGTGTTTGACAAAATGTATATCAGTCCAGATCAAGAAAATGTAATATTTAGATTACTGGGTACATTAGAGAAGGGGCGTCGTATGCAATAGGAGCAGAATAGGTGAATGGATATGATGTTGCAACTTATGGCTAGAAAGATGGGCATCAACATTGATGATTTGTATGTTGCTCCAAATTAGAAGGTAGTTGATTCTTTAGATGGGATCGAGACACCACTAGGCTATGCTATTGGTGATAGTCAGGAGTCCACATATGAAGCTTTGTCAGCGGATGGCGATGCAACAATAATGGGATTAGGAGAATGCGAGGATACTGTCATATCAGCAACCACTTCTATGTCCATTGAACCATCCAACAAGGATTTTAGCAGTATGCATGTAGTTGTAGATGTGTGCTTTGATGATAGTACACCTATTATTGCTAATAAGGTGAGTGATATAGTGACAGAGTCATATTATACTATTGATCAACAAAGTGTAGATGTTCACTTCTGCGATAGTACTATGTTCAACATGGATGCCACATTGTCTTATGACAATTTGATGTTTGAGGTTGATATTGATCACTCTCCTGAGTGGAGTTGGGCTTTGTTTTCACCATCTACAAATATTCAGTTTTGTGTTGCAGCAGTTGGGAAGAAGAGATTTCATAGATCTTATACAGAGTTACCTTTTGGTGACATTCTAACTTCTTCACCATCAGCACAAGTATTGGGTACTAGGTTGCACGACATGTGGTTGGTCCTGATGATGCTGATTTGTAGTTGGTTTAATGTCCAAAAGGATGTCGCATACTACTTCAATTGGGATCTGGGTGGAGGTTGGAGTTCATTGTATTGCTGGATTGCTTGAGGACAAGCAATTTCAAGGAGGGCGGATTGTAATGTTCCCACTTTAGCAATTAAATTAATTTCTTATAAAGCCATTAAATAAATTAAAATTAAAAGGTGGCTTTATATTTAATTAATTTAATTAATTATTGTATTACAAAGGAGATGCTTCTAGAGTGTGTCTTAATTATTGGAAAGGTGGAAGCCTCTAGAAGCACAATTAATTAGTGCAAGAGAGGAGTTTCTAGAGAGTGCATTAATTATTGGAAGGGGGAAGCTTCTAGCACTTGCAATTAATTAATGTTTTAGTTCTTTCTAGAAGGGTGAAGGAATAGGATAAATAGGGGTGAGAGTCTCATTGTTTAGCATGGGGATTATTGTATCGGATGATTGTGAATTGCATTTGATAAGAGTTTGGATGTGTGAATCACATATCTTTCTTGGCATTAGAGGATGTTCATCCTCTCTTGTAACATTCTAGACATCATTCCCTTAGGGTTTGGCCTTTGGAATACATCTCTTTGTACTTGATTGTAGCATTTTTAGAATTAATATAATTTCAGCTTTGGTTCAGCTTTTGGGCATTCCTGGGTGTCCATTACAAAGCACTGTATAATCGGCAAGCAGAGTAGCAACTAGGTCTAATAAAAACCTTAGGTAAGATCTATGAAAACCCTATTTCTATATTGATTGATACAGGGGAAAAAAATGTTTTATATCCACAAAGATATTGAGTAAATTTCCTATAAGAACTAGTTTTATGGAAAACCCATGGACTATCGAGTATAAAAACTATTCAAGGGTTAGGGTAGAGTAGTGCCTGTTTGAGGCCCAGGTTGACTTCCCATTTTTTTCTTTAGAATTGAATCTATATGTAGAAACTCTTGGATTCTATGATATCATCATGGGTATAAACTAGTTTAGTGAACATAAGGCTAAGGTCAATTGCCTCACCTAGATAGTAGAATGTTATGATGACCAAGGTAACCTTGTTACCATCAAAGGAACTATGCATAAGATTAAATCATGCCAGATATTGTCCATGTAGCTCAAAAGATGTAGAAATAAGGGGTGTAAAAATTTTGTGGTAGGGATTGAAGACTTAAGAGAACCTATAGATACTAATTATAGAGATGACTATATCTTTGAAGATGGGGAAATTAGAAGAAAACTGAGGGAATCCTTCGAGGAGAAGTATCCATATCTTACAAAGTTTTAGGATGTATTTTTAGAAGAACTCCCTAGATCACCTCCAACTAGATTATTTGATTTTACCATATCTTTTCTACTTGGGGTAGAACATATATCTAGAGCACCTTTTTAAATGACCACCACTAAGTTAATGGGGCTACAAATACAACTGCAAGATTTACCATATGAGAAACTTATCTAACCTAGTGTCTCACCTAGGGGAGATAAAGTGTTGTTTGTCAAGATGAAGGATGGAACCATGAGGTTATGTATAGACTATAGGATTCTTAACTAGGTTACCATTACGAATAGGTATCCACTTCCTAGAATTTATGACTTATTTGATCAAATGAGAGGTGTAACTATATTTTCTAAGAACCATCTAAGGTATGGTTATCATTAGCTTTGCATTAAATATGAAGACATTCACAAGATTGCTTTAAGATCTTGATATGGTCATTACAAATTTACAATATGTCCATTCAGACTAAGCAATACTTTGACAACCTTCATGAATCATATGAATAGCATTTTTGAAGATTGTCTAGATAAATTTATGTTGGTTTTTATCGATGACATTCTCAATACTCTCAAAATGAGGAGAAACATAAAAGACGCTTATAGATAGTCTTATAGAGGTTATGAGAGCATAAAATATATGAAAAATTACCCAAATGTTTATTTTATCAAAAGGAGATTAAATACTTGGGGCACATTATATTAGCTCAAGGGATAGTCGTAGACCCCATTAAGATCAAGGAGATTAGAGAATAGCCTATACTTGGTAATGTGACATAAGTTAGTAGTTTCATGGGCCTAGAAGGATTCTATAGAAAAATTATCATAGATTTCTCCAAGATAGCTTACCCCATCACCTCACTTCAAAGAAAAGGGAAGAAATTCATTTGGACAAAAAAAAAGTCAAGAATATTTTGAATATTTGAAGGAGAATTTAACTACCACCCTGATACTTAGAGTAACTAATCTCCAAGGTTAATTTTTGGTTATAATAGATGCATTTGGGGAAGGTTTGGGAGGTGCATTGATGCAAGAAGATCAAGTTATTTCCTACGAGTCTAGGAAGCTAAAAAATTATGAGCAAAATTATGCTCCACATGAGGTGGAATTATCCACTATTGTTCATGCTCTGTAGATGTGGAGGCACTATTTGATAGGAAAACCATTCTAACTCCAGTCAGATCATCATGACTTGAAATATATATATTTACTTAGCCTAACCTTAATGCTCAACAAAGAAGATGGCTAGAATTTCTAATAGATTATAAATTTAAGATTAGCTACATTAATGGAAAGGAAAATAAGGTAGCTAATTATTTAAGCTAGAAAAGACATAGATCTACTATGGTAGCCATAAATATTGGGCTTAGGGAGCAAGTATTGCAAAACCTAACCAAAGATGATTTCTATAGTGAAGTCAGCTAAGCACTTCTTAGAGACCCTCAAGACCCCATGTATGAAGATTATAAATTAGAAGAGGATGGATTGTTGAGGTACAAAGGTAGGATGTATATACCTAAGGCTCTAGAAATTCAAAACATGATTTTAGAAGAATTCCACATAGCTCCATATTTTGGACATCCTGGGGTGACCAAGATGATGGAAGATATAAAACCATTGCATTTTTGGAAGGGAATGAAAAGATAAATAATAGATTACATAGCTAGATGCCTCGAGTGTTAGAGAGTCAAGGTAGAGCACCATTACAAAACAAGCCTACTACACCTGAATGAGGTTCCCAAATGGAAGTGGTAGATAGTTACCATGGATTTCATTCAAGGGTTACCCATGACTCGAAATAGACATAACACCATCCTAGTAGTGGTAGAAAAATTAACCAAAGTGGCTCACTTCATACTATATAACTTAACAAATGGAGCACCTGAGATGGCTCACAAATTTTTTTGATAAATTTTTAGACTTCATGGAATTCTAGAAAATATTATATTCGACAAGGATGCTACAATAACGTCCAAGTTTTGGAAAACTCTTTTTTAAGCCTTGGGAACCAAGCTAAATATTGGTTCCACTTATCAACTAGAAACTTATTGCTAGACAAAGAGAGAAATTTAGGTTTTGGAAGACCTTCTAAGGGTATACTGTATGGATTGACAATACCAATGGGAAATATATACTCCCTTGGTAGAATTTTCTTATGATAACTCTTATCAATTTGGTATCAATATGACACCCTTTGAGGTTTTATATGGTTGTAAATGTAGAAATCTTATGAATTGGAACTAAATTGAGAAAAAAAGGATCATTGGGCCAGCAATGCTATTACATATGGAAGAATAAGAAGTTTAGATCCATTATAGACATAAAGAGCCAAATGACAAAAAAATAAGTTACACAGATGCTAAAAGAATACCTAGAGAAATCTTGGTGGGAGAAAAAGTTCTATTAAAGGTAAAACCACAAAAGAGTACTATAAAGCTTAGAAATAATCCCAAATTGACCCCAAGATACATGGGACAATTTGAGGTGTTAGAAGTTATAAACCTGGTAGCACACAAGATTTCACTACCTATAGCCCTTGCCAAGATGCATGATATATTCCATCTATCATGTATTAAGAAGTATATCACCCATCATGAGCATGTAATTGTGGAGCAGAGTCCCCTTATTATGTCAAGAATGTGTAAAAAAATTAGGAAGAATGCATACAATAAATATTTGGTTCAATGGTAGGGATGTCCTGAAGAAGAGTTTGTATGGATGGATGAACAAGAGATCCAGAAACATGGCCTAAGTTTGAAAGAGCTTATCTCAAGAGGACTTGAGATCAATGCACCCCAAGAGTATGGTGTAGGAGTACCTTCAATTCCATCTATTGAAAGCACATATGGAGGATCAAAGGAAAAGGGTTAGGGTAGTAGTTGGATCTAGAATCAAATTCTAGAAATAATGTCCAAGTTGCAAGGCAAGGAGACATTAGGTGTGTAATAAACCTAATTGTATACCTTAGTCATTTTATGGGCATTTTATAGGTAGAAATGGGAAAAATTAATTTAGAAGGTTGAATAATGGTTATATTAAGATCACAACCTTCCTAAGTTCCTAGGTAGAGTTGAAACTGATTGGAAATGTGATAAATAAGGTTGAGAAGTGTTTCTCAACATATAAGAGAAGAATCTAATATAATATTTACATTAAAATCCATAGAATTTGTTGTTTTCCTACTAAAAATGTCTAAAAAACTAATTGAAGGATTGGAAAAGTTGGAGGAATTTAATATGAAGGTTTTTAAATTTTTTTAAAGCCTTCAAGTTATATTGGTTAAGAGAAATCCATTTTTGTGTGCTTGCTAGGTGTAGAAAGGCCCTAACTAGGGTTTCGAGAGAAAATATCTCTTTCCTAGATATTCCACCATGAAGAAAATATAAGCCTTGGTGGAAAGAAAGGGGGGAAAATGCAATTTAAGAATTTTTGGGTCTTAGATTAGGAGGTAGGAGATGTTGGAGAAAATACTAAACCCTCTGGATATGCATCTAGATGTGACTATCCAATTTTGGGTTTTTGAGGCACAACTTGGCCCAAGGGTGGAATAGAAATCTAAGATCTTGGATTTAGATGTTTTGGAATGTTCCTAAAGTTTTTGAATAGGTTTGGTTTTAAGATAAATTTAATTCCTTTTAATTTATTTTATAAAGTATCCTAATTAGCCCTATTAGTCCTAGGAGAGAATTGTGAGCAACTTGAGTTAGGGGATTGGTCAGGGGTCCTGACTTGGTGAAAGTTGTTAATTAGAGGATTAAAGATTCTGGAGGTGGTTAAGTCTTCTTTGGTAGAGTTCCAATAATATTTCCTTCACAAATCCTTGATTTCTCCTTATAGCCCTATTAGGAGATTTGGGTGTGTAGTGTGATTTCTAAAGCAAACATTGTGGAGTTTGTGTTTCAGACATTGGGGAATTGCATCTTAGTGTTGAATAAGACCATATTCCATCCATAAAATATTTGGTCTTAAGTTTGTGTCTCGTATTGCCTTGAGAAGGTGTTCTAGACTTTGAATTTGATCTAGTCTAGGAAGTGTGGGTTTTGGGAACCATCGTGGAGTCCTAGGTTATATTGGTGGAAAGTGGTTTGTGCACTTCTACGTAACACATTCTTGATATAATAAGGCACTCTACTCCAAATTGATTGGAATCTTTTGCAAGTATGAGACCCATGGGTGGTGTAAATAGAGCCGCTCAAAATAATTGAGGTGCATAAGCTCTTCTTATGAAATTGAGACATAACCTAGTGCAAGGTCCAGTTGGACTAGTATACTGAGGAAAATTCCATCTAGGAAGATTATGATCAGACCTTCTAGAAATTTCCCATCTCTTCTCCAGGACTGGAGCATAAAAAATTTGTGACTATCTTTTAAAAAAAACCATGCTTTGTTTACTTAAGTAGAATTTTCTTTTTCTTTTTGTAAACTTCATCGGGAACTATGAAACACAAGTGGGAAGGTATGTTACATACCAAATTTTTTAACTTAAAAAAAAAGCTTATAGCCATTGTAATGGTTAGTTAAAAACTCTCAAATATCATGATATTTTGAAATGGAAGTTATGGTTAACCAAACTGATTAATGTGAAAATGACTTATTTGTTGATTTCTATTATTTCAACTAAAAAAATGAATGCTTATATTTTAAAGATAAATGTTAGTGGTGGTTAGCCATTATGATAGTTATTAGTTATTTTGTTTTCTTGATATTTAAATTTAAATGGAGGAACATATATTATTGTGGAATTATGTATTTTTGGTTGTAGGAGAAGACAAAGTGGAGAAGCATTGCTAAACAATATTTAAGGAATGGAGCACCAATTCAGTCCATGGTCAAATCATTAGGTATGGGTTTTAATTACTTTAGTGAAGAATTTAATGGCTAGGAAACATAGTACACCTTGGACAATCATGAGCTACTTGGTTAATTTTTATAATAGGTAAATATTAAACACTTAATATCTTGAGAAAATTATTATCTTTCTTTTACTTGTGAGATTGTGGAATGGTCAATAATTATCACTTTATATATACACAAATATACATAATGACACCATGTTATTTTTCTAACATCTATAAGTTGCACCTACTTGTATATATATATGTATATGCATGAGTGCATGTGCAATACAATGATAAAAAAATTATGTGTTCTCAAAATCATACATGCATGCATGCACACACACATCTCTCTATATGTGTGTGTACTTACAACTATAGGTAAAATTCAATAGCATGATGACTGTGTGTGTGTGTGTGTGTGTGTGTGTGTTCATGATGACCATGAGAAAGTATAATAGTTATGTTCTAATTATGGATTCATGTTAATAAAATTTTTGCACCTTTATAGTGAGATCAATCTTTTAAATTTTGAAATTTATTAAGTTCTTGTAACCAATGTTTAGGCTTGATTGAGCTTCTTTTCTTGTCACCAAAGAGGCCATGAGAGGCTTTATCTTTCTCTCCCTGTGGTTGAGCACATGAGATGATCATTCATTTTTCTTCTTGGCATGTGAATGCTTTGTGCTAAATCTCTTCCCTCTCTATAATTCTATCATCAATATTTTAGATCATATTACCAGACTTGAATGACAATGTTGGCCACTCTTGTGATAGTGATATCGTGTGGAGTTGTGCCATAGGATCATGAAAAAAAAAGAGTTTCTCCTTAGGTCATGAAAATTTTCTCATAAGTCTTTTTCATATTACTTATGTTATGTCTTTTACAATGCAAAAACTTCTTTTTGAACTCCACTATAGAGCGAAGAATTATTAAGATAACATGTAGTCACAAGCTTGGTTACATATCTGGGCTATAACCAAGGCTCAAGATGTAATAATAATTTTGACAAGAATCAATCCTATTCATCTTTATACATAATTTATTTCTTATCTATGTATATTGGGTGTAGACTCGTAGAGTCTGATCTAATAAGATTTCCTTAAGGTTGAATGCACAAATATTGTGAAATACATAATATTTTATGATTTTCATAAGGACAAAACCATTATTTTGCATAAATTATACATATTTGACTTGTACAATGGTATTTTCCATATACCAGTTGAGATAAGAATTACATATTTACCAACAATTTCCCAGGTTGCACCCATGACCAGAAGAGTCAAGTATAGATGGTTGAAGATGAGAGGTATCCCTACAAAATAAACTATAAATTAGTAACTAAAAGTGCATGGACATTTAAAGGGAATTGTTCATTCCAAGTTACACTAATACATTTGGTACCAAATTGCAATGACAGTGCTGTTGCAATTTGGTACCAAATGTATTAGTGTTAGTTCATGATTGTTCAAATTATAATGAGTTGTCAAGTCGAGTAGTAGTGATCAAGTTATCCATTTTCCCACCTAGATCCTTAGCCAAGTTAGATTAGAGACATGCTTGCCAAAATTTATCACTAGAGGGGTCAGAGTGCTAGGTGACAGAGGGGAGGTTGTTGAAGGAATTCCACAAACTTGTCTACTGCTTAGCCAATACTCTAACACCATAATTCTTAGATGATAGGACTATATTTCCCCAATCCCAAACTCAGGGTAGGAAGGGCCTTTCTTGTAAGAGATTATGTGGGGATATATTAAGGTCTATGACTGGGAAGTTAGACCTATGTTAATTCTTCTCCTCTTCACTAGATATCAAGGCTTGGACAACACATCGATAGTTATTATGTTACATGTATAAATACTAAATATTTTACTTAAACATTACTTTTTTATGTTACTTGAAATGTATAATTGAAAATATAGTTAAATTGTTAGTGTTTTTCAAAATCTAATTGTAAAATCTTGTCATGGATGTTAAGATAGTTTTAAAAAAAATCAAAACTGATAGAGCTACATATAATACTATATTAAGAATCAGGTTCAAATGCTCATGAAGGGAAGAATTCAATAAGAAATCATCCAATCCTAGTCCAATACAAATATAGATACATGGTTCAATGATAGAAATGTGATATAGGAATATAACAAAGAAGCCTAGAAAATGGCTAGGTTGAAAATCACATAAATTCCAACTATATCACATTGTAAGATACAAAAAATAATATGAAGAGTATATATATCCAATAAAATTATACATATTTACTTATATACTTCACCCAAAAAGATGTCACTACCCCATTTTGCATGAAAAAGAAATGACAATTCTTTCCCACCTAGACACCAAATCAAAAACACCCCTACCATGGTAATAGCAGACAAGTACTAGCTTGAGCATCACCATAAAAATTTTTGTTGACATCATTTTTGTACCTCCTATCTTCATCAACACAATGCCACAAATTCAAAATACCGATAGTGTTTGACTCAATAGAAACCAAGAAGAACTTCCCAAGCAATGAAAATTGTACTTATCTACAATCAAGACAAATAATGACTATCCAAAAACCCAATAATGCAACTTCAAAACACCAACTACCTGTACTTTAGGGTTAAACCATATTTTCCATCTCCAACTCGATAGGGACTTTCTCTGATACATCATTAAGCACGAGTCTTTCCATTAATTCCTCAACCTACATTCTATCTATATGTTGAGAAATTACATCTTAATATAGATCAGGTTCAACAAGAACCCGACCCTCCAATTGTGAACCCAAAACATGATGGAGATGACCCTATATATATATAATGGCCTTGACCTTATTCCTAATGTTTCCTACAATATTAGGATGAATTCCCCCTTCAGGCCTGCCAATCACTTGTTCGAATGGCATATTGGTACCCACTCTCAGCAACACTAGTGTAGGAGCACCTAGGTAAGGCTACATGGTAACCTATTGTTCCTAGTTAATTTTTGGCTTATAGTTGTCTTAGCCAAGCCACTAGTGCAATAAGGGGGCTAGTGTTAGTTTGTGGTGACTGATCAGGAAAGTACTATGCATACTCCATAATTCCTCAGTGGGGGGGCTATTTTATTGACATTTTATGGATGACATGTTGTAACTAATTATAACCCTAAAGTAGAAAAAATATATGTATAAAAGGGCTTAGGATTAGGGATTGTTTCATAATGTGTAATGTGAAAAATGTTTCTTGCAGTGGTATTGAGCTATAAGGGATTAAGGATTGTAATTAGGTTGTAATCACTAGATCGTATTAATATTGGACTTGCTATTTGGTGGATGTAGCCTAGGGCTTGGGTGAACCCCATTAAATCTTGGTGTCTTGTGTTCTCTTCTGTGTGATCTATTATTTTCTAATATTATTTATATTTTCAAGCAATTGTTATTTCTATTTGAGGTTAATCCTAACATCTAGCTAGTCTTATAATGTGACTTAATCATTATGAGGTATAATTAAGTCATTTGAAATATGCAATGTTACTTGTTTGTTCAAAATTGCTAGGTATTGTGCAAATGTTGTCATTATTTTCAAAAATGAAATTTGTACATTTAGAGGGCTAGATTGGACAAAGAAAGGGTGGAATAGTGATTTCATTTCCTAAGATTCATATTAAAGAGTTTGGTGGAGTTCATGATAATATTTGTTGTTTTGAGTGCATCTTCAAGAAAGGGGTTGAAGACCTACCTAAAAATGGTTGGGATATGGGTGTTGGACTTACTTAAGGCCTCCCTCAACCAGTGACAAGGGTTTTTTGACATTTAAAGAAAGTTTTATTGAATAACAAGCATAATTATTGAGCAATTTTATCATAGTTAAGGCATTTTAGTTTGCATTTTGTCATTTAATGGATTGAACTCTACACTTTATCTTGTGCATGATTTAGTAGGTGTTAATACTTGATTATGTTTTCAGTTAGTTAGCTTGCATAGTTTCATTTCATAGCAATTTGTAAATTCTTTGGTTTTAGCACTGTCATTGGTCTAAACTAGATAGTCTTTACTCATGGGATCATAACTCACATTCCCACAATGGCCTCTATATGGTTCCTTGGAATTTGTGAGTTAACCCCTTATAAATTAAGCGTGCAAAGGTTTGGGTCCTAGAAAGAAAGCTTGTTATTTTTGTAGTGATGCCCTAGGCAAGCCAAAGCAACATGGTTAGGGATCACAGAGGTTACAAGAGAAATTAGATGGATTAAATGCATGCATTGCTTCAATCTGAGCATGTGGAGAGGTGGTCATGTGTATGAATAAAATTCAAGCCCAAGGGGAGGTTTTGGAGACAAATTCTACTAATTTTTTGAACAAACCCTTGTGGATGCTATCAACATGTTGATGAAACCCTTATTTTGAGGCTTAATTCTAGCAACCCACTATACATACAAATTAGGGAAGTGAGACCAGATAAATCTGAAGGGTCTTCCAAAAGGATATCTAGAGATGAAATTTGTTTTCCATCTTGTTAATGGAGTTTTTGAGTTAAAAGCCAAAAGGTGTGTTTTGAGGCCTAATTCCTTGTGGCCCTATTAGGCCTAGTTTGGAGAAAATTCTTGAAATTGATAGGCATTTATTTTCATTTTAAGTTGATGAGAATTAGAATGGATTCAATGCCCTAGAAACAAACCTTCCTCTCTATTATTGGTTAGTCTTGGTCATGTTTGAGCACTTGGTGTGGATAATCCAAGAAGACATTTATGGAACATGTTTGAATTGAATTGACTTCATTATTGGTGTGGACAAGTTGAAGAGGTGGAGGATTGAGAATTGGATCTTCTTAAGCTAGGGTTAGTAGAAGTACCCTAATAGGCTAGAGAAGAGGCCTAGAGAAAACCCTAAGAAAAGGTAGGTTTAGAAAGAAAAACTTGTCCTTACATCAAATGCCCTAATCCCATCCATAATCTTGGAGAAGTCCCCTACTGCCCACACCATATTGTTAGAGAAAACACTCACAACTAACATATAGTTAGATTAGAAGTCAGATTGCCTAAGAGCCTCAATAATTTCATCATCCACCACCAAATTACTATGTAACATCTGTTGAATGACTACTTCTATTTTTTGGGTGTTCTACAAAAAGTCTACTACATTGGAGTGGAAGATAGATATCTATTGAGAAGTGAAAATAATCTTGCATTCATTCAAAAACATGATCTCAACCCCTAGGATGCTTCAAATGTTGCATCTACATGTACAAAAATCCTTCATAAAAATCTCTTGCACTTTATTTTCTAAAATCCAACTGTGAATAGGAATTTCCCATTCTTTAACCTGAATAGCCACTCTATAGTTATGTGGCGTGTATTCCATTTTTTGCTCCAAACTCAATTTTGCTACTTCCTAATTTTGAGTTCGCATGAAAAGAAGACAATGACATTTATTCACATATAACCAATATACAATCATCCACCAATCTAGATCAATAACTTCAAAATTATGTTAGTTATTTACATACATGTACAAAGTGATGATATTTTAACATAAAATCTCCACTAATCTCATACTATACCAACTTAAGTTGATGATTTGGAAATCCTACATGTTGGAAGGATTTTGGCTTGCGGGATGGAGTTCTCAAGGATTTGTTCAAATGATTTGGTGCATTCATTGCATGAGGATTAAGATTGTGGTATGGATCAATTGTGGGAGTTTTTATGGACCTATTTGGGTCTTGGTTAATTGTTCTTTATGTATTTAATTAGTGTTTTAAGTCTTTTAAGGCATTTGGTATTTAATATTTATTAAAGGCTGACTTGTGGCTCAACATGTATTTAATGTAATGGTTTATTTAATTTGTATCTTACTAGGTCATCTTGTGGCTTAGTTGGGTATAAGTAGGGGGTCTTGTAGAGTCTTTAGTAATTATTATTCATCCATCTTGGAGAAGAGGAAGTCGTAGAGGATAAAAATTTGGGAAGAGCTATTAGTTGAGGCTTGGGAAACAAGGAGATTTCTTAATGTGCTTGTGAGAACAAGTTTAGATCTTCCTTGGAGGTTTCTAACAAAGTATGGATATGGACTAGCTAGGGTTTGGATTGGATCTTGAAAGGTCTTGAAGGACTATTACTTGCTTTGTATTTTTCCATACTTGAGAAGGCCTTACAACCTAAGACATTGCATGTAATCAATTATTTTATGACTAAAGAATTATGATTTAGTATATGATCTTGCATTGTTGTTGTGTTTCCACTATGTGATTATTTTATGGGGGCTAGGACATCTCCTTTGGGGATTCTCCTACCTTGCACTGCATTAGATGGTATTAGAGTGAAGGTTTTCCTAAATGTGTGGCATATCACTGAAGTTGAGCTAGTTTGCACTAGGACTTGGGCTGACGATTATTTGATCAAAGGTTTGATTTGGTTGATTTTTTTAGAGGGTTTATGAAAATCTTGGAGGATTCCTCTGAGACAATTGGACCCTAGAGTGATTGAAGATCTTTGTGATGCTATGGAAGTGAGGATCTTAGAGAAGATTAAAGCAGAATTTAGATTTGAGATGGCACTGATGAAGAGTGATATGATCATTAAGAGCATAAGTGCTATAGGTGGTGTACCTCGACATGCAGGTACTGAACATGGTTATGAGGAAGTTTCTAAAGACTTTGAATCTACTGAATCAAGTTGTAAGGACATAACTAATCATGTGGAGAGACCTATGGGAAATAGGATTGGTCTGTTTGCTAGACCTAGATCTTAGTTAAAGATGAAGCATAAGATGGAGGTTTCTAATTTCTTAGGTACTTTTAATCTTAAATACTAGATTGATTGGAATGGTGAATGAAGACTACTTTGAGCTAGCAGATATTGAAGATCCACTTAGAGTAAGCTTGACATAGACTAAGTTAAAGGGACATGCTACTCTTTGGTGGAAGGAATTACATCGAGATAGAGAAAAAGGAAGGTGAAATGAAGATCACTAGATGGAGATTGATGGTGACTAAACTAATGGCTAAGTTCATTCCTCTAGATTATGAACTTGATTTGTTTAAGAAATTGTAAAATCTAAAACAGAAAGATATGACTGTAAAATATTATATAGAGGAGTTCTATAAGTCAACTATCTAGTCTAGGCACATAGAATTATCTAAGGAGAAGGTGGCTAGATATATTAATGGTTTGAGATTCAAAATTTGGGATGAGGTTGGTATGCTGAATATTTCTTCAATTAAGGATGCTTATCGGTATTCTTTGAGAGTAGAAGGAAAGATGAAGAGGAAGAATCAAGGTAGTTTGGAAGGGAAGGAGAAGAAGGACTACTTGAAAAAGGCTAAACTAAGTGCAAAAGATGAACCAAAACCTATTGATCAGAAGAGAAGGACAAGTAGAGGTCATTTTAAGGGTACTTGTTTTAGATGTCATGAAGAAGGACATAGAGCTTATGAGTGTTTACATAAAGATGGTGATAGGAGTGTTTCTATTGCAAATGAGGCTGAAGACCATATTAGTGAACTTGAGCAAGGAGAGAGTTTGCTAGCTCAACGAATATTGGTTGGTCAGAAGACATTAGACTCTTGTCAAAGGAGTAATTTTTTAGGACTTGTTCTAAGTCTGGTGGTAAATTCTGCAAGGTAATTATGGATGGTTGTAGTATTGACAACCTTGTTACTAAGGAGATGGTTCAGAAACTTGGTTTGAAGAGAATGAGACATCCTTATCCTTATAGGATTGGCTAGTTTCAAGGTGAGCATGCTTTTGAAGTGAGGGAGTAGTGCATTCTTGATTTCCAAATTGGACATTATAATGATCAAGTGTTGTGTGATATTGTGGACATGAATAATTGTCATTTGTTGCTTGGTAGACCTTGGTAGTATGATTGCAGGGTTGTGTATGATTGTGTGAAGAATGTGTTTACAATTGTGAAGGGTGGTAGGAAGCATTCACTAATTCCTTTGTAGAATGAAGAACTCGGTAGGAGGAACTTGAGTATTGGTAGCTAAGTTGAGTTGAAGGATTCTAAAAGGGTTAGAGATCAGTGTGGAAAGAAAACTTGTGGAACATTGAGGATGGATGTGAAGAAGTGGAATAAGGGAAAGAGTGTACAAGTTGAGGACTTAGAGGACATGTATGAAAAGAACCAGTTGGGATTTATGTGTTGTATCCCAAAATATGTTCTTCCAGCTATTGAGAACATCTTCTCACATTAGTGGTGTCTAATGTTAAAGCATCATAGGGTATTTGGAAAATCTGCATGTTGAAGGGATTTTGGCATGCACGATGGAGTTCTTGAGGATTTTTTTGGATGTTTTGATGCATTTGTTACATGAAAATTGAGATCATGATGTGGATTGATTGTGGGATTTTGTATGGAACTATTTGGGTCTTGGTTAATTGTTCTTGTTGTATTTAATACGTGTTGTAAGTCTTTTAAGAAATTTGGTATTTTGTATTTGTTTGATGTCGATTTGTGGCTCAAAATGTATTTAATGTAAGGGTTTATTTAATTTTTAGCTTACTAGGCCAAGTTTTGGCTTAGTTGGGTATAAGTAGGGGGTCTTGTGGAGTCTTTAGTCATTATTATTTATCCATAAGAAGAGGATGTTGTAGAGGAGCAAAATTTGAGAAGAGCTAGTAGCTAAGGCTTGGGAAACAAGGAGATTTCTTAGTGGGCTTGCGAGCACAAGTTTAGATCTTCCTTGGAGGTTTCTACTAGAATGTGGATCTCAAATAAATAGGGTTTGGATTGGATCTTGAGGGGTCTCGTAGAACTATTACTTGCTTTATATTTGGTTGTAATCGAGAAGGACTTATAGCCCAACACATTGCATGTAATCTATTATTTTATCAATAAATAATTGTGATTTGGTACTAGATATTGCATTGTAGTTGTGTTTTTCTATGTGATTATTTGCTAGGGGCTAGGACATCTCCTTTGGGGATTCTCCAACCTTACACTACATCATACATACTATCTAAAAATTCTTGATTATTCCTTGACCATCAACATTAATGATCCTTAAAATATACTGATATTGTTTTCTCCCAAAAAACTCATCAAGTTTTGATAAGATCTTTCTTGATATTATATGGTTTAAGTGAACTCAACCTAACTTCTAATGTATGTACTTTTCCATTATTATCAAAGTTGTATCTTATAGCTTCATAATTTGTATATTGCATACCTTCAATCTTTCTTTGAGAAACACACATGTATAGTGTTAATTCTTACCTTTATGCCTTACATTCCTCAACCCCTTCTGCTAAAATAGGATATTGGTAATAGCATGTCCACTCACTAAAAATTTGAACCTTCTTAGATTTTTTATTTATTTGGTTCAATGGAAAAGAAAAGCTATAGATATTTTCTAGGTAGAAAGCTCCATGAAACTTCCT
This sequence comes from Cupressus sempervirens, assembly GCA_028749045.1. NCBI lineage: Eukaryota > Viridiplantae > Streptophyta > Pinopsida > Cupressales > Cupressaceae > Cupressus > Cupressus sempervirens. The sequence continues at coordinate 63,900,980 of CM053785.1, forward strand.
CTACTTCAATTTGATCACACCCCATATTGGACAATATATCAGTTATAGTATTTCCTTCCCTCAAGGTGTGGGAAAAAATTGTAGCTTCAAATGAATCTATAATTTTCCATGCTTGACATAGAATATATTCATTCTTCCAACTCCTTGAAGCTATATTTATGCATGCATTAATCACTACCATTGAATCTCCCTCATTGTGGAGGTGTTCTCTATTAATTATCCCATATAATAGTTCAAGTGCCTCAGCTACATTATTGGTGCTTGGTAGGATATGTTGAGCTATAACTATAATTACATTCCCTTCATAGTCTCTAATGCAAACTCCAATTCAAGAAGCCCTTGGGTTACCTCTTGAACACCCATGAAAACTTAGTTTCAACAATCCAACATCCCCCCAATATAACATCTAATCTCTTAGACTTATTCTTTGGCACACAAGAGGTAAGAATATACTCTGGGGGAGGTAAGTTCCTTAATGGTTCACCATGGAGATATCACATGGAGTAGTTACTAACTACTCTTTAGTGTTTCTAGCATATGCCAACACAGCCTCAACAACTGATGATTCAATAAGAGACAATACTACTGAAATAGATGACTTTCAATTTTTGAAAATTCTCTTATTACTTTCCCAACATACCAACCATACCACTATAGCTAGGATACATTTCCAAAAAAATGAATAATAAGAGTGATTTTCCACACATGGCCAATCCTAAAACAATTCCCATAGAGAATTTAGTAGCGGCATGGAAATCTTAAGCATATGAAGGAATTATATCCAACACTTCTAGGAAAACATACACTATAGTAGTAGGTGATCTACTATTTCTAATCCTTCCATGCATATGACACATTTGAATCTGTGCATAATGTTTAGCTTGTGTAACTTATCCCTAGTTAGAATTCACCTTTTTAAAGTGAGCCAAGAAAAACATCCTACCTTTGGAAATACTATTGGATTCCAATAGAATTTATATGCACATGATTTTGCCTTTTCCAAAAGAAAACTCCTTTCTACCTTATAACTCAATTTAATAGCGTATCTACCATCCTGGGTTAGGCCACAATAATGGTTCCCACTTTTGGGCCAACTTTGACATTGAATTATATATTTTTCAAAAAATCTTTACTTTCAAATGTGTATTGCTAAAAAATAGTAAAGAATTTGAAGGTGATGTAAACTAGTAATTTGTAGCATTTTCTATTTAGTTTCTGATTCTATCTTTAAAAAATAATAATTCTGAAGTGATTAAAGTCTTGTATGTTATCTCCTTCAAGAAGTGGTATATAAGAAAAATCATCATTTTAAAAGAGTGATGGTCATTTTGATCAATATATATATATTTTTAAATATGATAATGATAAAATTCTTTCAAGGTTAGAATGGTAACATCAATACCTAGGAATTTTAATTGGTTTTGTTCAATTTTATTAAAAATTGTAGATTCTATTCAATGACAAAGTGACGTTAACAATAAATTAGACATAGGTTGATTTTGGCTAATATAATTAGTTTTGTATAGATCAAAATGATTTTTGTCTTGTTTTGTTAGAAAGGTAACACACATACCTTGGCAAAAGATAAATTAAAAAAATCATTTTCTATTTTTCTCAAAGCTTCAAATTGAGACTTGTGAGATGGCCAAACAACCTACATTTAATAAAACTACAAATAAAACATCAAAATAAACACAATTTATAATAAAATTATAGTCAATGGAAAGCTTATTCAAAGTAGAACAAGGTGGTATATTTAGTTTTAAAAAATAGACATATTTAGGCATTGTTTGAGTCCTTAGAAGGGCATAATTTGAGGCAAAAAATCCTAAACTCACAACCAAAAAAATTTAAAGGCCTTCGATACGAAGGGGGCTTCAATCAAAGCCTTGAGAAGGGCTTTGAATGAAGACCCTTTGGTCAAAGCCCTTCTTACCATTGCATGTGGTACTGGGGGGGGCTTTGATCAAAGCCCCCTAGGCACTTCCCAATGAGTTTTCCACTAACAAAGGATGGGCCTAAGGGGATTTGAACAAAGCCCCCTAGGGGACTTCATTCGAAGCCTTGTAGGCCTAAGTGATTTTTTTTTCAATTTTAGAATGTTTTATGTATATACAATATTTTTTAGAATGTTTATCATATGAAATCATTAACAAATTTGTTGTTTTGAAAAGAAAAAGAAAGAAGATAAATATGAAAAAGGAGTTTTTTTTTTTTTTTTTTGAAGGAAACTTGATAGTTTTGTGAAGAACAAAGATGGGAAAAAGAAAGGAAGACAAAGTAAATAAGCAAGAAACAGATCAATTGATGCAAAATAGAGAAATCATGAAAGAAAATTAGCAAATTATCATCGAAGGAGAGAAGCTGTGTACCTGTACATTCATATTTGTATAGATTTTTTTTCTCTAAATAGTATTGTAATCTCATTCATTTATGTGCATGTAGTCCACACCAAACAATTATAAGATGAGCAAATAGATGTTGAGGAGGGTTTAGGACATGAAAATTTAGTACAGGAAAACTCAGGACATGAAATAATGGAAATTGAAGAAGGGTCAAGATTAGTTGCTCCTATTGGTATGGATGAACAATTAAGACTAGCTATAAGTGTAAAGAAAAAATATCAAACATGAATTCAGATCATTTTTTTGCAATGGATGTGGATAAATTGAAATCACTTGCTGATATTAAATAGTCAGTCTTTCAAAAAAAAGAGCTTTGAATAAGATAGTAAAAGATATAATAAGCCAATTTGATGATTTGGAAACACTTGAGAAAGATTAAGTACTTTCTCATGTTCTTATACCAAGAAACTTGCAAGAACCAATGCAATTGTTGGGTGTAGATACAACATTAAAAAGAAAATAAAATTTTATAGCATGCAAAGTGCTATTATTGAGAATCTTAAGAAAGGTTTGAGGTCTATAGGTAAGAAAACTCAAAGTAAAGATAAGATTGTGATAAGAAGAGTAATGCTAACATCTATTCTTAGTAACAATGTACCTCAAAATAGACAAATATCTTTAGTTTCATCATATATTAGTTTTAGTATTAAAACAATATCAAAATATGTTAAGAGGAGAATGGTTTTGGATGATAACACTATGGAAGGAAATTGAGAAATTATGTGTAGAGCTCCTCATTGTGATAGCTAGATTGACGATATAATTAAAGATTTGGTATGATAATACTTATCCTTCGTCAAACACTAGAGAATTCTTAGATTACTAGTTAGAGCTAATAATTATGAACATCATACCAAAAATTGGTTGGACATAAATCAACATGAAATTTATGTCTCATTTTGTACTTCAAATCTTGATATAAGGATTGGGCACACATTATTTGAGATATTGAAGCCATATTATGTAAGGAGAAACAAAGTGTTTGAAACTTGTTGTTATCATTATCATATTTAATTTGATCTTCACTATCATGTTTATCAATTTTGTAGAAGATACATTTGGTTATAATAAGGCTCATCTTAGTAGATGAAGTCATTTCATTTCATCTATTTTATGTGACAAAATAGATGATCCTATTGGTCAAATTAATTGCATTAAAGAAACATGTGCTAATTTGCCTCTTTTTCCTTTGAAAAATGATGATATTGATGTCACAAAAATGATAAATTGCAAGTGTTATAAGTATGTTACAAGGAATGAAACTAAAATTGGGAAAGAAACAAAAAGTTTGGAATATGTTGAAGAGGAGATAATTGGTAGATCTTTTATGGATAGATTTAAAAGTTTGATTCAACTATATATTGATGATTCTTTTTTTTTGAAAAGTGGAAAGCACAATAATTTCAAACACTTAGAGATAATTTTCCACTTGGAACTATTTTATTAGTTGTTGACTTTGTAGACAACTATTGTTTCATTCATCAAAAGGCTACTCAATTGGACTACTATTTTTCAAATCAAGTTACTATTACAGTACAAGTGTGCTATCATCATGCATAGTTAGATTTGGAAGGTATTCAAAGCACACATGAAGAACACACCATCAAGAAAGAATATCACTTCTACATAAGTGATGATAAAGAGCATGATACTAATTATGTATAAGATTGTTTTAGGATTTTTTTTTCATATATTAAAGAAAGGGGCATAAGTATTGATAAACGTTATGTATGGTTAGAAGGGTGTGCTACATAGTTCAAATCATCTAGACCATTTTATGCACTTTGTTGATATTATCATAATGAAAACATAACACATGTATAGAGTTTGTTTATTTAAAAGTGGACACAAAAAAGGTGAAAATGATGGTGTTGGAGCTTGCATCAAATGTACTCTACAAAAGTATCAAATGTATTAGAAGAGAATTCATATAAATAATGCACATGATGTTGTTGAATGGTGCAAGACACATTTTTTATCAAATGAAGTTGGTGCATCATCAAGAATGAGTTAACCAGTACCATGCAAAGTATTTTGGAAAATATCAGGTACATGTACATGTATATGTATATATATTTTATTTATTTAAGTTATAAGTGTACACATGTATATATATATATATATATATATATATATATATATATATATTTCTCTCTAATATTTATGTATATATTAAATATGTCTATTCAAGTGTTGATAGAAAAACTGTGCATGGTTGCAAGAGGATAGAAAAAACTAAAAGGAAGCAAAGGTATGCAAAAATACTTCCTACTCTAATCTTGAGAGGACAACTATGCAAATTTCAACTTAAGTATCAAAAAGATGTCAAGAAGTGCACAAAATAATAATCGAAATAATAATGAATCACATAACATAGTAATTACTATGGGGAAACCATTTCGGGAGAAAAACCCCATCCCCCAAAACTTGCATAATGTATTATCAAATCAAGAAGATTACAATACACTTGCGATGCAAGCTCTTACATGAGCATCACTGCAACTTGAGCTTGGAGAGCCTCCTTCTAGCACCCAATCTTGCAAAAAAAACCCAATATATCACCTCCTCTCCAAGCCCTAATTATATAATCTTCTCACAACCATCTATGATCTACAAAGTCATGTGATAAATCAAGTTCACCTATCTCCATTTGACCAACCAATTTGAACATGTGCCATAAAAAATTGGTAGGTAACGTTTAAATTACAACCTAACAAAGTTTGACTATGCTACAATAATAAACTATTAATACACTATTGAGTTGGAAGCTTCCAAGTTTGACCATTAAAAACATGCATGCACTATAGGGTTGGAGGCTTCCAAGTTTGACCATGTGACAAATTAAAAACATGCATGCCCTATTGGGTTCGGGACTTACAAGTATGAGACATATTTCTCAACAAAAACATCATCCTTACATTTTTTTATGAGTACCAATCATCAAAATTGGACATTGTACATGAGAGACTATTCATGTTTTTGTTGTTATTGTATTGATGAGAATTATTTTGAATACAACAACCAAGATCGTGGATATGTAGGTCCATGGATTTTGGTGTCACTTGTTACTGATACAACTAATGGCTCAAATGAAGATGAAAACTTTGATGACATCCCTTTGATTTCTTTAGACTTCAACCATATCTCTAGACTAGTTCAAATTGGTAAGTATTTTTAATTTAAAAAAATTGTTAAATCTGTTTATATATATGTATATATATGTCGCAATGATAATTTAGCTCACATATGTGTACATGTATGTATTTCTTGTGTGTAGGGGAAGTAATTACAGTTCTTGCTAAGCCTGGAAATGTGGAAAGAGTGAGTTACTATTTAGTGCGTTGTACTACTTAAAGGATGAAGTTAACTAAACCTAAAGAAAGTGATGTTATGATATTCCCTATAGATTTATTTTTCAAATTATATATATTGCATGTAATTTATTATTAAATATGTATGCACACATTAAAATATATTAAATTTTAAATGCATCCTATGTGCAGGTTCAGTTATTTTGGAGGGAACATATCTTAGGAAAACCATATTAGTGAAACATGGAATTCACTTTGTTGATTACAAGCCTAACAATAAGGTGCTTTAGTATAGTCACCATGTTATTGCTAACTCTATTAAATCTAATTAAACATAAAATTGGATGACGCAAGTGGAGAATAGATACTAAGGATCATGAAAGATTATTAGGTGTTCTCCATGAGCACGTGGAACAATTAGGAACTAGTTGAGATATTTCATATTTAGGACTTGCCTAGATATTTCATATTTATCTTCATTGAAGAGATATTTAAAATGTATGTTCATTTAACACATTTATGATTTATGTTCATTTCATGTTTAGTCCACTTATATACATGTGTTCATTTTATGTTTAGGATGTATAAATGTGCATTCTTTTCATTTCATGTAAAACATAGGAATTATTATCATATATATACATATATATATTTAATTTCATGATTTCATGTTTAGTCCACTTATATATACATGTGTTGGAAATGTAATGCAAACTAGGTGATTGAGAGGGGTGGGGGTGGCGGTGAATCAGGAACCACTTAAAACTTCTTTAACTCAAAAAAATTTATTAAGTTGTCTAATCTACTTGCATGCAATAAACATAAAGTAGTAAAGTAACAACACCATAACACAAGATTTAGTAACCTAGAAACCCTCCAGTAGAAGGCAAAATTGGGGTTGGGATGATACCCACAATGTTTCACTACTGTTGTAATAAAGTTGGCCTATTAAGGTTTATAATTGATCACTTATGGTGATCTTAACCTGTTAGGAGTAATAAGGACTATTAGGTCCACCTTGTGAAAGGATTTATAAAATATAATGAAGTATGTATCTATTAAGAGTTTCTATAAGGACTATTAGGTCCACCCTATTAAAGGATTTGGGATTGATACACCTGTTAGGATGAATCAATAGATAATCTCTGAAATGCAACTTTGATTGCTGATGAAGATCCTTTTAATTAAAACTAATAACCTAACTATGATAGACAAGTCTCTTCATTTCCTTGTGAGACTTGTAGCCTTCTAGACAATTTTCTCTTCCGTATTTCCTTGAACAATGTTCTTTAGTACATTACTATATATTTTGGATAGCCAAAACACCTTCTACTTATATCCATTCAAATATATATCACATAGGTAAGCTACAACATGAATATTTCCATAAAAAATTACCAAGTCAACTTAGTGCTAGAACTTGGGTCCTACTGACTTACTCGGGCGATGCTGAAGATACTTGGGCACCATTGTCACCTTGCTAACTCTAGCACTCGGTCGATACTAGATGACTGGTTCATATTGATTACTCAGTAGACATATTTTACTTGGTTTTCACTACTTCTACCAACTTTCTTACTGTCCTAGAAATCTCTTCTAACTCAATTTCCACTAGAGCTTGGTCGACACTATCAACTTGGTTGAAACTACTATTTAGTGTGAACTCTCATCTCGATTAATGGTACTACAACATGGTTAACATAGCTTGCAATGTTAATGCTATATGCTTGGTTCCTTTGTGATCTTGATTAACATTATAAGATGGGAACTCAGTTACAACTATCTTCCATAAGACTAAGTGTTTTAACACTAATTGACAATATATCTTGTAAAGAGATTAACAATCTCCCCCTAGCATTAGTGAAAAAATCTCTTATCATCCATGGGATTTGAAAACAAACTTTCTTCAATCAAACTCCCCCTTTGTGTACACTCTAATCTGTAGCTCGGTTTGCACTGATGACCTATAACTCAGTTTGAACTAAACTTTGTTTTTTATTTTTCAAAATTGTTTTTGTTTCTATGCTTTTTACATCTACTTTTTTGCATAAGTATAATGTGCATATATCTTGTATTTCCTATTCAAATGTACATTATACTTTCTCTTTAGTACACTTCTCCATTAGCATATTTTTCCACTTGTTATACTTCCTCCTTATTTTTGTTTACAAATGATAAATATTTATAGGGTTATGCCAAAATGAGAGAGAAAATCATGGTGTACCTTCAAAATTATGGATACAGTTTTACCCTAGTTATCTTGCAATACCTTCAAAATGTGAATATCAATTTGAATATCTACTGATAACTCATATAAATGATTTGCAATTGACAGATTTGTGTCTTTGACTAGTGTCCTTGCATGATCCATTCTCTTCTACATGATGTCCATGTGGGGAAGCAACATACCTTGTATATCAAATAAAGTTGCCCTTATTCTAGCTTCTTCCCTTAACAATTTAGCCTAAAGATCTATCAAAAATATGGTTTTTATAGAATGGTTAGAACTAGAGCTTGGATTAAGTGCTAGTTGATTCACACTATCCTTCAAGTCCAAATCAATCTTGGCTAGTTTCTCTTTTATGTCCTTAGTAAAGTTAGTGGAATCACTAAACTTTAAAAATAGGGATACAATATTATTTATAGTAATTTCTAATGCAAAAATTAAATTAGATACTTCTACTTGATACTCTGCTATCTTTTGTGCTAATTTTTCTAATACTTTATTCTCAAACTTTCTCTCATCTTTCATGAGAAATTTGTCTTGCCCATTAGTATCCTCATTGAATTTATGCATAATATCTAGTAATTGATCAATGATGGGGACTTTTTCATTTACCTCTATAGATAGAGCATCTACAAATATTTCCTTAATATCTTCTAGGACTTGGCTCCTATCTCTTTATGCTCTAAGCATGCCTATTTTCTTCCATAGTTCTTCCAAAATGTCCATTTGTTCAACTAATAGATTTGATTGGTCCCAATTTAGGATTACAATCTCCTCATCAAGATTAATGCCATCAACTATGTTCTTTTTTCCCTTTCTCTTAGTTGCAGTAGAAGGAATGATAGCTTTATCTTTGTCAACTAAGTCCTTCTATTGTGCTTGTTGCTGCTACTCGATTGAGATTGAGAGAACATGTTTCTTGGTTGAGACTGTGAGAGCTTGATGCTTGGTTAGCTTTGTGTCAGAACTTGATGAAGGTGTGAGATTTTTCACCTTACTACTTGGTTGAACTGGGTTCAACTCAATGCTTTGCTGCACAATTATTTCCTTAGGTGGAGTGGAGGGAAATGATGCCATGACTTATCTTGTTATCTTATTAGCATCAAAATCCTCAATTGTTTTAATCTCAAGAAGAGCTTCTTCATCCTTGATGACAAAGATGTTCTTCCATGTCTTTCTTTGGACTGCACCACATCTTCTATTTGTTTTGACAAAATTTGAAAAGTTTCAAATCTTGGAGTTTGTTTATCTTTATGATTAATCATTGTCTCCTTGATTTTATTTCCAAAGACATTAGGGATAAGACTCTTTAGGCTCTATTCTCTATTATATTTCTCTATTTTTCCTACATTATCCATGTGAAACAAGCTTCAGTATATTTTTAGGAGCATGCTCTTGAAGCTCACAAGGGTCATATTTCCATCTTTCCATTTTCTCAACCAAAGTTTCTTCAATCTTCTTTTTCTCCTCTTTGGTTTTGGAGTCATACTTGAAGTTCTTGAAGCCTACCATACCCCTTTCTTCTCTTATGTAATTAATTTTTTTGTCAAAGGTAAGACATTTCTTTTTCAAAGATATGATGGGAGTATTGTCTTCATCATCTTCATCTTCATCCTGAACCAAACTTAAAAATGTATTATTCTTTGAGGCTCAAATGCTCTCCATGTTCTTGCTTAGCTGGGAGTCCTCAAGCTTGGCAAGGTTGAATGGCAAGTTCTTCTTGATGATTTTATATGCTAAGTACACTACCTCACATGACCCACTATTGGTACGAATTGAGTTGTAGATATTATGAGCAATGACATAGACACCAAACTTGATCTCCATGTTTGTCACATTGTTCAACTTCATACATCTGTCATCCCATTTAACAAGTGTCAACTTTTTCTATTCTTCCTAACCTAGGGTTTTAGTAGTCTTGGATTTCTCTATCATAGGATACCATGCTATCCTATTAATCACCTTCTTGGTGATAGGGAAGGTCTGTTGGAAATTTGATTGAAAAGATCATTGAAGAAGATTGATTGCAAAGAGGGAGATTGTTGTTAAAGAATGTTTTCAATCATTTTTTTGTCATTGATGTCAAACCTACTATTTGTTGGAATGACAATTTCTTATAGGATCCAAGTACTATCACTTAGTTGATTGATGAAGAGGATTTAATCAATAAGATGTAACAAGAGTACCTAAGGGAAAGGTTGAGTTATGGTTTTGTAATGAAGTGCAAGGATCAATTAAGACAATGGTTAAATGATGTATTGATAATATACTTGAAGATATAGAGGTTGGCCACACTTAGAAACATTGGAGGAATAAATTGAAACAAGGTTCACTGCAAAGCTTGACTAAGTTCATTAGTGAGTGTCGAGCAAGCTAGTTCAAGCCGAGCAAATTTTTAGTTAGTATCGAGCAAATGCAAAATCTAGTGTGTCAAGTGATATAGAAGGAGATGAGTGTGTTCAGGTGCCAAGCAAAGTAATAGGTGCTGAGTGTCAAAAAAACTTAGTGGATGCCAAGCATCAATAAAATGTAGTTGATGGTGAGTAACATAGTATGTGCCGAGCACCAAAATTTCAATAGTGTTGAGCTGCTACATTATTTGAAAAAGTCAAAGATTTGCCAGATTTGAGTTGACAAAGTTGTTACCTTGAATTTTATGAACTAGATGGAGGATAAGGATGATGAGCTAGTGGCACATAATTTTATGTAAACCATTTTTGAGCGAATTCAAGAGGATTCTTCATGATGTTTCTAGAAGAAACAAGATATGGGTTAGATTCAATGAATCCTACCTAATCCATACGAATTGAAATTAAAGGAGGGGAGAATTGAGCGGAAAAATAAATTCCAAACTTCTATTTAAGGAGTCATAGACCAAGAAGAAAGAGTTGCTAGAGTGCCAAATTGCAAAGTTGTTGAAGGGTGTCAAAGAGAAGACATCTAGGAGAAGGAAGAACAAAGTATAGAGACTCTACTTCAATAAGTGGTTAGAAGGAAGATTGCACTGGTACATCAAGCATGGAGACTTAAGTAGACAAAGATTGAAAGGAGAACAAGCTATCAAAGCTGCAAAGACTAAAAGCTAGACAATGTGATGAGCTGAACAGTGATCTAAAATCTGAAAGAGAAGTTGTGAATTGTAATCAAGTCAAAAGCCCTTATTGTTACTCTCTAGCAATTGTATCAGTTAGGATAAAATCCTATGGACTTAGGTTGGTTTAATAGCCATTTGTAAATCCTTTAATAGGGTGACATTCCAAGTGAATGTTCTAAAGTCCTCTAACCAGGCCCACTTCTAACAAGGTGGTTAAATCCTTTAACCAAGTTACATTTAACAGTGTGTTGTAGCCTTTAACAGGGTAGGCCTTTCATAGGGCATCACTTCAGAAGGGTGAAAATTGAGTAGCATGTTACTGGTGGTTTTTCCCGAATTGGGTTTCCACATAAATCACTGTGTTATGTGTTGATTCTTCATGTGTTGTGATTGCATGTTGATTTACAATAACTTGCTAAGTACGGAAGTTTAAGCTTGGATGAATGAATAGTTTGAATGGGCTCACTTTACTTGATGAAAAAGTTTTAATTAGACATTTGGACCTTGAATAATTGATTCAACCCCCCTCTCAGTTATTCTAAAGCATTTCTAACAATTTGTATCAGAGCCATCTCCTGATTTAGTTTGAAGGTACTAAAAGCGAGAAGACCAAGATGTCCAAGAGAGAAGTTCCCAAGCTCAACAAAGATAATTTTACTACATGGAAAAGCTTAATGAAATTGTACCTTGGATCAATAGGTGATTATGCAAAAACCTTAATTGGAGTGGAACATGTAGATCTAGCTAGACCCCTTTCTACAGATGATTTGAGCAAAAGGAAGGAGCACAATCAGGCAATGCTAGTTGATGACATCAAAGGTTGTGATACTGCCTTCAAAATTTGGAAAGCTTTGTTATATATCTATGGGGGAGATCAAAATGTTCAAAGAGAAAAGAGAGAAAGCCTCAGAGGAAAGTTTGATGACATGAAAATGGAAGAAGGTGAAAATTTTGCTCAATATGCTACCAGAATGAAAGAAGCGGTAAGTACAATAAGGAGTTTGGGTGGTCAATTGGAAGATGATACTGTTAATAGCAAATACTAAAGAACCCTACTCCCTATCTATGCTATTAGAGTTTCAACCATCTAAGAATTAAGGTGTGTACCAGGAAACACACTAACCTTTGAAGGTATAGTAGGAAGACTCGCTGCTTTTGAGTTGTCCAACTTTGATAAGTACAAACATGAGAATCTTGAATCTACTTTCAAGGCCAAGATATCATTGAAAGAAATTGAGGAGGCAGAATAAAAAAGGAAGAGTAGAAAAGGAAAACATGTATCCAGTGATAGCAGCACAAATGAGGAAGATGTGGAACAATTAGAAGCATTATTGGCTAGAAGATTTCATAGAGGTAAAGGTAAGTTCAAAGGTAAGATTCCTATCATTTGTTTCAATTGCAATGAAGTAGGACATATTACTGCAAGGTGTACACAAAAGAAGAACTATAAAGAAGGAAACAAGTACAAGAAGAAAAGAGAAGATGATAGTGGAGATTACAAGGACAAAGGAAAAAGATGCTACATTGTTGAAGAGGATTATGATGAGAATAATGATGAGGTAGTCTATGTAGCCATGAAGGATGAATCAGATGAAGATGAAGCAACAACATTGGCAACCTATGTGAACAAGAATGACAAGTGGATCATAGACAGTGGATGCTCACATCACATAATAGGAGATAGAAGTTAGTTTATTACCTTCACTTAGTATAATGGAAATAGTGTTCACTAGTACATTTGAGGTCATTTTTCGACCATTATTGGTCGAAATTTTGACCCAATTTTTGACCAAATCTTGACCAAGTTCGACCAACCCATTGGTCAAAAAAATTTTGGTCAAAATTTGAACCAATAAGTTGGTCGAAACCTTTCAAAAATGTTGGCACAAGTTCTGCCAGACATTGGTCAAAATTTTGACCAATTTTTGGTAAAAAATTGTCAAGTATTGGTCAAAAATAGCTAGGCATTGATCAAAATTTTGACCAATGCTTGGTAGAAAACTGCTAGGAATTGGTCAAAATATTGACCAATGCTTGGTAGAAAACTACTAGGCATTGGTCAAAATTTTGACCAATGCTTGGTTGAAATTTTTTTGAGGCTCACACTTGTTGAGGTCCACTTTAGCAATGGCCCTTCCTATGAAATTGTTCTGTAAAACCTTTCTAATGAGATAATGTGTTATGAGCTCTTCATCGGTGGGATGGAATGTGAATCTAGGAGGCAGTTGTGCATCACCCATATCATGACTGTAACTAAAGTTAAGAGCCTCTATTATTGAATTCTCTTAACTTTAGTTACAGTCATGATATGGGTGATGCACAATTGCCTCCTGGATTCACATTCCATCCCACTGATGAAGAGCTCATAACACATTATCTCATTAGAAAGGTTTTACACAACAATTTCACAGGAAGGGCCGTTGCTGAAGTGGACCTCAATAAGTGTGAGCCTTAGGGAGGTTTCAATTCCCTCCTTTATTATTCACTATGCGTATAATCCCACACACCAATTTGATCTCAAATGATGATATGTACTGAATGCTAAGTGTCTATGCTGAGTGCTCCAAAATGATCCATTTCATACCTTCATCTGTACACAATGTCTTTCTGGTTTCTTTCTACTCGCACGTTGGTTTCATTTCATATGATCATCTAAAAATTATGTCACTCTAAGCTCTAGTCAACTGTTTCCTCTTGATTGATCATCTCATAACTAGGTATAGTAAGAAGGGTTAATGAACCCATGTCATTCCTTTCCATATACATTCATTAGCCATAAACTTGTATATACATTATACACACTTGAGGTGAAGCATTAAATCTGATAATTGAAATCACAGCCAAACTATCATAATATTGTGAACAGGTGATTGCAATCTAGAAGGCACATATCCATCCTACAATTACATCATATCAGAATGAACTTAATATAACTTTTAATCCTATGGTAGAAATATTAGAGTAGGGTAAGAGTTAACACTTGGGTGGGCACGACATTACATATTTTGCCAACATCAACATGCTCTTTGTGACCACATCTTATGACAATGTTTTGGAATGTATTTGTTGATCATAACTAAAGCTCTTAAATCAAAGAGATTTTTTTTCCTTGCCTAGTTGCATAAAATAGTTAGGCAAGAAGAGCATTTGAGGGTCAAATTCTACATAACTTGACGCTATGAAGGAGATGCTAATAAAATATTTTTTTTCACCTCAAAGCATATCAAAGTTGTGAAAGGAACACAATCAGAAAAATTGTGTTAGGCAATGGAAATATGATTTTTAAAAGAAAAGGAATTAAAAAGATCTTTATCACAAGTCAAATGAGACCCTTTTGTTCAAGCTTCTCTCCTTTAACAACATTCCTAATATCATCACTAAAGAAATTAAAAATATTATATTGTCAAATGGTCACCACGAAGGAGCTCAAGGATTTTGTTTTGAACATGGCTATAAGACAAGACACCTAAACCTGATGAGATCTCAGACTCTTTCACCCATTAGTTTTTTGAACTCATTGTGGCTGACCTCAAACTGGTTGAAGATGTTCACAAAGTGGTATGCTCATTGAAGCCATCAATTCTGCCTTAGCATTGGTACCTAAAGAAGAGAACACTCTTGCCTTCAATAGGTTCATGCCTGTTTCTCTTTGCAATTCATCTGACAAATTCATAACTAAAATCTTAGCCAAAAAAATAAAAAATATTTAAGTTTTAACATGCTTGAGGAGCAAGGATGATTCATTCTAGGTAAGTAAATGTATGAAAACATTGTTATTGTTGCACTGGATACCAACAACAAGGTGACTAAGAAAAGGATTTCCATTGAACTTGACATGGCAAATGCCTTTGACATAATTGATCTTAACTTCTTGACACAAGTATTGCAAGCTTTTGGGCACCCTTTTTTAATCATGAAATGAATCTTTGATGCATCATTGGCCCTTGGGTGGGTCTAATTATCAACAAATCTCCAACTCAATTTCTTAAGGCCACTGAAAGTTTAGGTCAAGGCTGGTCAGTCATTCCCTACCTATATATCATTTTAGAAGAAGCTTTATGTATGTACCTATCAGCTTCAACGAGAGCTTCAATTGGTATTGGAATCAAGGTTATCAGTGAGATCAGAAAAATTACTGATGCTCACTTCGCTAATAACACCATTTTATAAAAAAGTCAATAAATTCAATGTTAGCCAGCTAAAGAGTTGTCTTGACAGTTTCTACTTTCACTTTGAATGATGCCATTGATGCTGAAAAATGCAAATTTTCCACTGCTAATAACAAATCTTTTTCAGATTCCTCAATTTGTGCACAATGTGTTGGAATACTCAAATAGGAAGAATACTTATGAGAGGGGGGGTGAATCAGAAGTATCACACTTTAACAATTAAAACTTTTAGGTGGAAGTAAATTGCATGCATGTAAATACATCAAGTAAACATTAAACTAAGACATGCATCATCAACACATAACACTGGAATTTTGTAACCCAGAAATCCTCTAGGAATAAGAAGGTAAAACTGGGGTGGGAATGATACCCACAAAAATTACTGTAGCAATATTGTTTAACCACTTATGATGGTTTTCCCTATTAAAGGCTTTACACTGTGTCAATAGTGACATGGTTAGAGGATTTACAAACACTTTACATGAAGTGTCACCCTGTTAAAGGATTTAATCACCTATTTAAAGGATCTATGAAATAGCTATTAAGCTAACCTGTCACCATAGGATTTTCATTCTAATACAATTGCTAGAAAGTATTAGGTACAATGAACCTGATAGATTACAATCCTTGATTGCTGAATGCATGCACTTGTTCTGCTTTCTCTGATCTTGATCCTTTGTGATCTGATAACCCTTGTTCTGAAAGTAGATTTTCTTATACACCCTTGTATATCTACTCGTATATTTTACAATGAGATTTCATCTTCCTTATAAAGACATTTGATGATTTAGGGTTAGGTATGGATCTTCGATCCATATTCAATCTCTATTTTTCGCTCATTGTTTGCACTTCTTACATTGGTTGCATGCTTTCATCATTTTTCTTATTGGCTACATGTAGATTGCATAGGAAAGATAAAATATTTGATCTTATCATTTAATCCTTCGAGATTTACCTTATGTTGGCTACAAAAACTATTTGCATCATAGTTTGTGCAATTACAAACTCTTACGTTGATATTCTGAGTTACTCGGCTCCTGAAGTACTACTGATGCTCGACACATGCTGTTTCCTGGACAACTCGGCACCTAAACAAAACTATATCATTCGTCACCTTTTGTTACTCGACACTTTGAATAACTCGGCACTTGATATTACTCGGCACCTACTCTTTGCTCGACATCATCTATGACTCGGCACTTGAATATCACCTGGCACTTTATTCTGCTCGGCACTAAAGTCATTCGGCACTTGAACTTTACTCGGCACCTGATCTTCACTTGGCATCTGAAAACTACTTGGTACATGAAGATCGCTTGGCACCTGAAGTCTTTCCTAACTCAGCTCATGTTGTGGCTCGACATTCATGGTGTACTCGGCTCCAATAGAAAGTAGGTACGTGTATTGGCACTCAAGTGTCAAAAACCATTATGAAGTTAACACAATGATGTTAATCTCTTTTAATAGTTGAGTGTTCCTATTAACTTCAATTTGTAAAGCTGTAACTGCTGACTTAACTCTTAGAAAAAATTTGGCATGCACATTCAAAGCTTCAACAATGGGAAGCTAAATCTCACAGGTAGATTAGTTTGATAAAATCAATCATCTCTAGCCTTTCTCTATCAACTCGTGTCATATTTGTGTTGCCATTCTAATTCTTCAATTTTTAGATAAAAAATAACATTTTATGGAAAGAGTGTAATCAGATCTATGAGAAGAAATTTTATTTTGTTGGTTGAAGATAAAATTACTAAAGAAAAGTTGCAAGGTGGTTTGGGAATTAGATCTCACTCACAATAAGTACTACCCCAAGGACTAAACTTGTTTGGACATTCTTATATACTCCATTAAGTCTTCATTTAATTCTGTCAAATATGGTGATGGAAAATAATGCAAATTGGATATGACATTGTAGTAAGCAAACTGTAATAAGAGCTAGGAGCTTGCCTAGTGATTAGGGCTTGAGACTGGACACTGCATGAAGCATTTGTAGGCATTTGAGTCTGAAGCATCACCAACACAAAATCAAACTGAAAAGGAAACTTGGCAAATAAAACTAAATAAAAATAGTCCTCTTGAGTAAATATCAACATTGTATGAACAATACCATTATAGTGCACTATAGTTGGTACAAATATATTGTTGGCTGATTCCCATGGCATAATGCTAGTTCCTAGGTACATCAATATGCCTACTTATCCAGGTATATCATTTTCTTACGGATAAAGGACAATCTACTGAAAAAAGAAAAGACCACTTTTTACAAATTCACATAGGTATAAACCCATTCATCTCTGAAGGTAATGCTCTTACTACTATTTCACCCCCAGTAATTTTTTTGTAAGTTCCCAAGTGACGATAGCTGTAGCATTAGTAGGGAAAGCTCTCACCAATGTAGGCCCCAAGCCAGCATATAATCCTCTAAAACTGAGTTCTCTATAAATCTATCAAACATAGAATTGGGAAATGGTTTCATATTCATTAATATGAGCACTTCTTACTTTTAAATTCATTTATTGGTTATCTAAGACTACTTAGTAGAATAGATCCTAGATGAAAAGGCAGAAGCTAAGTCCCATGGTATTTGAATATTTAAATTTTAATCGTTTAACCCAATTCAATAATCCAATCATCAATCCTAACAGATATCCTAATTGTTGTCATAAGAATCCAACAGCCTTGTAAAAGCCTAATCAAAATATTTATTAAAAATTAATTAAATTTTTTTTTTCTAGAGTAGAGTCCATTTAAAAATGAAATTTTTTGTCCTACCATCCTGATTGTGTGTATAGGATTTCTGCTAGCATTAATATTTGGAGCTGTTTGAATACAAATTTTTGCAACATCGAGAGGCAAAACAATTGAAAAAAGGGAATTGTTACATTAAGTACCATGGTAGATTCAAAAAGAAAAACAACATCAAACATACCTTTCTTCTTGTGGCATTCTAGAATGAATGCAAATTGATGGAAGGTTGCATCCACAGGAAGCTTGTTCAGCTTTGCAGCTCTATTAACACTCTTGACAAATATCACAACTTGATTGAAGTCCAGTGCATCAAGCAGATCATTCAACTTCTAGTTCTTCTCCAGCTCGCTCAGTTTGATGTAGTGCTGGAAGAATCTCAAGACATAAATACCAAACACAAAAAAAGAGAGAATTGTTACTATTTTATTAGACATTATTAAACTCAAATAAATTCAATACCTGAACTAAACCATGAAGTGTCAATTTTTCTTCATCGTCAACATATATCTCCATAGGCTGTAAATGGAAACAAATGTGTGTAACATTAGGTGGTGTGATCACCATCAAGAGCCAACAGTGCTACAATAATCCACCACATATTTGTACCACGAAAAATAACTAAACATAGCTAGTGCAATTATCATCAAAACTTCCAGAGGTCAAGACATGATTTGTGCCCTCGAAGAATGGTTTATCTAGTGAACCTATCAAGATAATTATAGAGCAACTAAAGAGGGAACTTATATCTGCAACAAATGAGGTTGCCATATGACACTTTATTCACAAAGCTAAAGAAAATCTAGTTAGAAGATGCAAATATGAGTTAAGCCATGACTATCCATTTGAGTTAGGTGACAATGAGATGTTGTAAAACATACCAAATTAGAGTTACCAATAAATAATGTTTGCAATTCACACAAGTATATTTATTATTTATAATTTATAGACATATTGTGCCAAAAGTATTAAATAAGAGAAACCAGTGAACAATATTGTGTTGTCTCTTGCACATAATATTAAGTTCTAGCTAAATTGATAATCTTTTTTTGTTTAAATTTATTTACTACTAATCCGAGCATTCCATTTATCTATCCCAATTCCCAACCTTAAAGTAGACGGTCATTTATCTATTTCTACTCATATTTATTGTGTACAGGTGGTTGTGTACCTAATTAATATTAATTCTTTAGAAATAAACTTTCCCAACTCTTGCAATGCAGTCACCCATGCAAGGGAAACTCTGGACTTCTAATCCTGCATCATATCCTAAGGATGGATCTCATACACAGTGTTGTCCAAGAACATTTTTCACAATGTCATGAACCATGAAAACTAAATATCTTTAAAAGTATGCACTGTATGACTGGAAAACAAAATAGCCAAAAGGATATTGAGAATAAAATTTGGCACGAAGTGCAAGTTTTTCAGTCTTCGTTGTTCTTTTGCAGACTTCAAATTTTTACTGTCCTTGAGTCTATCATTAGCTTCATCTCCATATTTCTCTTCGGTCTCCAGATCTTCAAAATCTCCATAGGCAAAGTCATCATCTTCATCACTCTCATCCATTGCTTCACCTTTAAAATAGTGAAAAAGTGTGGCAATAATGCCTATTAAATTGATTTTCCTTGTGATCTTAATTTATCACCCATCTTTAATGTATCTGACTTGTATGCTTTTAAAGGTGTTGTTATAGATGATGCAGGTACTACAACAGAGCTCAAGGAAGAGTTGGGGAAAAATATTCCACCAAAGCCCAAACCGGTTGTGGAAGCCATCCTAGACAAAAGGATCAGCAAGAAGACCAGAAGGGGGACTTATTTTGAATATCTTGTACAGTGGAAGGGACAACCAATAGAAAATGCAACATGGATATCAGAAAAGGACATTAAGGCACATTGTTTTGATCCCTCACTTCACACCACTCTAGAGACTGGAGTTTCTTTTATGCAGGGGAGAATGGTGCAGAGCACCTAATCTATTATTTTGTTTTATGTTTTGTTTTATGCAATGTCATAAGGCCTAGGATTAATAAAGGCCAACCACCATTGTAATGGACACAAGACCCTAGGTAACAATATGAACCTGGGCATCAATTGGTCCTAGGGTGGAGTTAGATTTATACCTTGTTTTCTAGGTTGTTTTAGGGGTCTAGAGTCTTAGAATAAACATTTGGAAGGTTTAGAACTTGTTTTGTTTGGAGGGTAGTTAAAATTTCAAAAGGAAATGCAAAAGTTGCAAAGTTGCATTAGCAACTTTTTGCAAAAGTAATAACTCTTAACAGAAACCACTCCCAAATGGCTGCAACTACCATGGGGTGGTTCTACCTGCTTTGTACAAGCCTATAAAGGCTCTAAACATCCATTGGATGAAAAGAACCATGGTACTTTCTTTGAAATTAATAAAATCTGTTGTTTCTAGGCCTTTTTGACTATTTCTTCCATACTGTACAGACTCCTGAAGGTTGTATGGTGGTTGTTTTGCATTGAAAAGTTGGAGGTTGAATTTTATGAAGTTTTGGAATTGGTTTCAAGGAGAGATCTGATTTCATTTGCAATTTATATATTTTTCTTCCTTGCTACCTGTGAAACCCTCAAAACAAGGGTTTTGGCCAAAGCAATGGCCCTAGTTTGAATTCCCACCATTGGAATTTTCTCCAATTTGGTATGGAGAAAACTAGGGCATTGTATTATCAAATGTCAAAAGCTTGGAGGTAGGATATTTTAGCAAGCATTTTTAAGAGAAAGCCCTAGGTCTAATAAGACCCATGTATTAGACCTTGTTTTTGCAATTTGATGAGTTAGAGTGATAAAAGGAACTTGGGATTTGGTGTGGAGGCAGGGCATCTTAAATTTGGTCAGGAAGACACACTGAAGTTGAATAATTGATCCATGCACCCATATTTTTAACCTTTTCATTGTAGACCAAGCCTAAAGTTGCTAATTAGGCCTATGTGCAAGATTAAGGTTAGGGTATGCTGGAGTGGAGTTAGGTTTTGAAACTTTGGAGTCTTTTGGCACTTTGAAAAGGGTGTTTGAATTTTTCTTTTGTTTGCCTAGTCCTTTGTAAACATTTTGAGTTATTGGTGGAAAATATTGCTAAGAAACCTAAGTGCTTGTTTGGTTTGTTGCAGCAGTTTGCTTGGTAAGTGGTTGGTAGGGTTTCCAACCTTTGTTTCACCTTATTTTGGTCATATAGGAGTTGTTCCAAACTATCCCTGGTGCTTGGGAGTCCTGGAGGATCCAATTGCATTCTTGGTTGTGTGTATGGTATAAGAGTCAAATGCTACAATTTACCTTATGACTGGTAACAACAGGTTTGCCATATACCTAATTTTTTTTGGGTGTGTTGATGTTTTTTTGGGTTCCCTTGGATGTTAGGAAGGTTGGGGTTGCTTGATCACCTTGTGCCAAGGATGGTGTATGATGCTTGGGTTGTACAAGTGAGAAGAAGAAGAGTTGCAGCATTTTATGAAGTGTTGTGTCTGTGACTTAAAGCAGAAGTAGAAAACCTCAGTAAGGTCCTTCTTGTAAGGTGAGTCAAACCTTGTATAACCTTGTGGAGGTTGTAGAAGATTTGGTGGTGATTTTAGTTTCTTTGTTGTTCCAACTCTTGCAATGGAGTCACCCATGCAAGGGAAACTCTGGACTTCTAATCCTGCATCATATCCTAAGGATGGATCTCATACACAGGGTTGTCCAAGAACATTTTTTCACAATGTTATGAACCATGGAAACTAAATATCTTTAAAAGTAGGCATTGTATGACTGGGGAAAAAAAAGCCAAAAGGATATTGAGAATAAAATTTGGCACGAAGTGCAAGCTTTTTTAGTCTTCGTTGTTCTTTTGTAGACTTCAAATTTTTACTATCCTCTAGGCTATCATTAGCTTCATCTCCATATTTCTCTCCCATCTCCAGATCTTCAAAATCTCCATAGGCAGAGTCATCATCTTCATCACTCTCATCCATTGCTTCACTATTTTCACTTTTTCCTAGCATCTTTTGCCCTTTTTATAAACCTATTATGGTCAACCAGTACATTTATTGCAACATTATATGTAACCACTATCAATGCTATGTATGAAGCACATGCCATCAAAAAGATCTAAATGATTGTTGACCAGGGCATAGACTTATTTAAGGCAGTTCTCAAAACTTTTCCTTATATGGGGAAAAGTAGTAAAATATTAACACCTAAGGCTTTCTTACTATGAAATTATATTGAATGAATACAAAATTATTATTTTCCTACTTTCCCATAATAGAGGTATTCCCAAACTTAACATAATAGAGCTAATTCTTTAGACAGACAAGAAAAACTTATTTAGTCTGAAAGGAAGAGCATAAAATCCTATTGCAGTTTTCTCATATCCTTACCATTTTGGCCATTACGTTAAGGAACTTTAATCATAGGAGGGAGGATAAGGGTGGTTATGGATTCCTCACTAGGTACACCCACTCAAATGGATGGTAAAGGGCCACATGAGGCCACAAGGGATAGTATCCACTATTGGGCCTTAGGTAGAGGAATGATTGGATATGGATTTTTCACTAGGTACACCCACTTGTATGGATGGAAACGGCCATAAGAAACCAATAGTGATCGCATTTTATCTTGGTCCTAGGGTAGATGATTGATTAAGGCACCCTAATATGCCCCTTATCCTACCTCTCCTATAGTTGAACTCCATTAACAAATTCAGTATTCCATATGATTAAATTAACCGTCCTAATCCTATTTGGAATGATATATGCTTTAATATCGCAAATAAGGAAGATCTATTTGTGGATTATGTGTCAAAGATTTCCTAAAATGTTTTAGGACCAAGTACTTGATGTTACACATTCTATTCTACTTCTTTTTCTACTTAGAATCTTTGATTTAGAGAAAATACTCAAGAATTTACAAAAAGGGGACATTACATACAACAACCATATAAATCAAAGTCTTCCTAAGAAAGTAGCACTATGAAAATTATATGAAAGCTTTCTGTATAACATCAGCTACATGTGTAGTATAACATATTTTAATTAGTCATTACAATAAATGTAAACAAGAAAAGATCATTTTTCATAAGGATTTGATACCTCTTAGAACATATCAGATCTAGAAGATGGATATGTGCAAGTTACTTGTTTTGTGACTAGCAGTCATACAAAATTTGAAAGCCTAGAAAACAACCCATAATATATCTACACATCACTACAAAAAGCACATTTATAACAAAATAAATGTAGCATATCTAATTCATAAAAATGTACCACACCTGTTCCTTAAAGTAGGCAACAACACGTTTTGTGCACATTTCAAGGCTTTCACCATTTGGGGGCGGAATGTCATAACTGCGACACCATTCATGAACTTTCTCCTTTCCATATCTATCAGTTGTTTCCTATTTGTTGAGGCCTTACAATTCTCCATACCTACATTGCAGTCAACAGTTATGGAGTAATTGTTATAAACTTATATTATACACAGTTTGAAACTATTAATATCCAAGAATTGTTAGTATTAAGCTTTTACATGCGCTCATTTAGGTGCCAAGCTATTATGATTGGAATAGAGTGTTTTTGAGTATCTTCACTGAATATCCTGCTCCATGCCTTGGCCTGATCACTCTCATTATGTATTATTATTGGTACCTGCATCACACGGAATTAAACTTCAACTTTAGTCCTATTTAACAAGTCATTATATAAATGTTGACATCCAAATGTAATCACTCATATTATAGATGTGCTACTGAAACCACAACAATAAATTTGAATTTAAGAACTAGAATGACATCCTAAACACCTCAGCCTACCTGGGATATTCATTTCACAACTGCCTCCAAAGAAATGAATCTAATATTTTTCTCAATGAATAAAACTCCATCTATGCATTTGTCAACTCTTGCTGGATACAAAATTTAAATTTCCTGAGAATTGATACTGAACTCAAGTAATAACCATTTAAACACCTACCCTTGCATATATAAAGAAGCAAAGTAGTTAATGCTGGCATAAACATAAATTAAAGATTTGACTAAAAAACCTTTTTCTTGTGGTGTTGATTCATCGCAAGCATAGCAGTCATCTGAGCCCGAACCAATGCAGAAGTAAATATCAGATCAACTATAATGTTGCTAATCCTTTTTCTAGCATCAACAACCTCTTCTACTCCTTTTTGAGTCAGGGGTACATCAATACACCCAGTGAATAAATTTTTCTCATTCCATAATGACTCCCTGTGATGGATCAAAATCACGGTTACTTCAGCTGCAACATAAAAGATGATAGAAAATTGCATTATAGATAATAATGTATTTTCCTTATAGGTCAATTTTGGTGCAGGGCACCTAACCGAGGAGGCAGGAGAACAAGTACCAAGGAGGTAGGGGAACAAGTTGTAGGACACCTTGCCACTCTAGGAAAGGGAGGATTCAAGTAGATTAGGAAGTTTTAACAAGGTTTGGTCCATACTTTAATAAGTTGGTCTTTGTTTGATAATGTTTTGTAATAAGGCACATGTAAGGCCCATGAGCACTTTCGTGTGGTTATAAACCAAGTGACTCCATGGGACCAAAAGGCCTTAGAATAGGGAATTAAGAGTCTACATAGGCCTTGTGGAATGTATAGGAACTTTTTTGGTTCATAACATTTACCGATTTGCAAAAAATGCAAAAAATGCATAAAGTTGCCAACAACTTTTAAAAAAGTGTTGATCGGTATTAGCAAAAAGTGGTTGTTTGTTTGTTTTATGGTTGGGCATGCTTATATGGTTGTTCCAACAGTCATGTAGACCTTTATATATGTCATATGTGATCTCAGTTGGTAGGAGGAGATCAGATTGTATTGAGGCTTGGAGAAAAAGCAATAAAAACTTTAATTTTCTGGAAATTTATTGGTAATTTCTTGGATATTATGATTGTATGGATCCATACAGAACTATTATGATTTCTAAGTGTATGAAATAGTTTTAGGGGTGTGTTAGGAAAATTTTGGTTTTGGTTTGACTCAAAAAGGAGTTGTGGTTTAAAAGTTATCTGCATTTTAGTAGCAAGGGGTCTGAAAAGCCTTGTTTTCTAGGCCCTTCCACAAATGCAACCCTAACTTGCATTCCCACAAGTGGAAAGCTCTAAAACTTAGGGATATTCAAGTTAAGGGTCCTATCTCAATGATTCCAAAATTTGGAGGCATGGTGAGAAGGGTAAGTATTTTTTCAAGCTGGCCCTAGGTCAAGCAAGCCCATGTGCTTGACTAGTTTTTGCAAGTTAAATGGTGACAGTCATGGGTGCAGGCACCTTTGATCACTTTTAGTGCTGAAATTGGGTGTATTGAGTGTGTTGGATATTTCTTAAGTGTTTGGGGTCTTGGGAACCCACCTTGCCCATTCTTCCTTGAAGCCCTAGCCTAACTTGATCAAGTAGGCCTAGGTACCAAGCAACAGTCTGGAGGGTGCTAGAGCAAGAATTGCCCAAAAGCTTTTGGATTCTTAGTAGGTGCCAAGAAGGGTGTTTTAACCTATGGAGAAGTCCCTATTCTATTAAGGGATATTGGGAGAAAAGTGCAAAGAAGCTAATTAGAAGGCTAGAAGGTTTGTAGGCCTAGAGGTGCCAAGGTGTATGGTGAGTTTTGTGGAACCAAAAAAATCGATGATTTTGGGTTGGAACAGTATGTCCATGATTGTCTCCATTGTTGGTGACAATTGGTGAGGCTTTTGAAATAGGATTGCCTTGTTTGGCTTGTGGTTGAGTATACCCGGTGTGGGTAAGAGGACTTGTGAGAAGTCCTAGAATCCTAAGTTGGATTGTGACAGCCATTTATTGGCTTGTGGAAAGTAGTTGTTGCATTACTCTACATCAAATTGCTAATCTTTTTAAACCATCATGCATTCACCTTAGTGTGTTGCTTTCTAATCTGAACCTTAAAATAAGGATCCAAACACATTTATTGAAGCTACAACTATGAATTTTTTAATTACCAATAGAAATCAATTGAAATAGCCTAATAAAATTTCCTAGACTTAGATGTTATGAGCTAGAGAAATAAATGAAATGCTATGAGTATCATTACTAGGTCTACACAGAGCAATAGCCTGGCACATATCTTATGTCAAGTGAAATTCGTGTCCTAATAGCTTCAGGATTTGACTGTGTGGTCAATTTCTTCATCATAGTTCATTAGAAACTGTGCATGGTCTTGTGGCAAGAGAAATATAGTGGTAGAATTTGGCAAAGGATGGAATAATGTGTGCATCACTGCACCTTTATTGAATGCAATATTAGCTAGCTTCCTTGAGAGCTTGGTTCTTAACTTTTCAAGCTGTTTGGATTTGAAGCAGATTTCCCTCCCATGAAGGGTTTCAATTGAATTCATGAAAGAAAATGGAAATATGCAATGTTAAGAAAGCAAATGAAAGCAGATTTCCCTCCCATAATGGTCATTTAAGTCACCTAATGCATAGTTCAAAATATCATTATTGACAACTATTGCTGAGGGGAAAAAAAAAGGGTAAATATATAAAGGGAACAAAATGATCAAATATCAAACATTGTAGGTAGCAAAACATAAATCCCATATCACATTTGCATTGTATGTTATGGGCAGCAGTAGTTGTGGATCATTTTAGACCTATGACATGCAAAGTGTCCATTTTATGTTAGTTTGAGCTTCACTTGGTTTCAAGAATACTATAATATTCTTTACTTAACAAGGCCAACCATGTGAAGGTGGAAGCTCATCTGGCCTCACCCCCCTCCCCTTAACATCAATCTAAAGTACCCATTATCATCTAATTACATACTTCATTCATTCATTCATACATTTATGAACTATAGCATTCAATCAATACAATCACATAACATTCATTAATATGATATAAAATTCATTAATACACAATACTAATCAAAACTTTATTAACAGTTACAATATTCATTAACATAAAATAAAAATCTGTATTAATATGCATCATTCATACATAATTACTTAAAACAAAGTTCTTTCATTATCCAACAAGGTTTATCAAAGAAGATTTTTAAAACATCATTTCTTTTTTTTTGTTTTTCTAAGCTCTCTTAAGAAAAGTGCTCATAGGAGCATCCATATTTGCATCATTCTCGTCCTCTTCTGGCACGTGTAATGTCAAATTATGATGGCTCCTTCTTTCTGGAGGAGCAGGAGGTTGCTGCACTAAAGGGGGCTCTGTTGCAAGAACAAGTGAATGGGATAAATTGGCATACTCTTTTTCTTTTTCTAACTGTTACAAGTTTGTAATTAAGTACGAGTACAACATAAAATGCATTTTTCTTACCTGACAATGCCACATTATGTACATTAACATTTTGATCTGCCACTGCGTCAACATGTTGAACACTTGGAACATGGTCCACTCCTTTAGCATGATGTTCAACATGCTCTGAAATATTCAAAAAAAGGATACACGTCAAATTCCAATTGAAGATGTTAAATTGTATTCATAATTGCATGATTAATTTCCAATAGAAAATTAATATCTCCACCACTATAATGCACATCATGGCCTTCATCACGAGCAGATCTGTGGTAGGATATGAAGGCTGCAGTAAAATGTTATGCACATTGTTATGTAGTCAATTTACGTTTAAAACTAATACCAAAAAAGAATCTTCTCAACTATTTAATTTCATTTACTTTTCATCTGACCAATTTACTTGTGAGATATCATTTGGTGCATTGGATTCTTGGGCAAGGCTTACAGATTCTTCACGTAGGCATGCAACCACAACTTTATAGCCTTCCTTCAAGGCAATTTTTCTATCTTCATCTATGACCTCCACATTGAAATCAGTGCCCATGTTTTTTGCTTGATAACATCAATTTTCCATGTATTGTTTCATTAAACAAAACTATTTGCAACATTATATTAATTTTTAAAAAAAAAAATCATTGCTCTACTTACAAGTTGAGACTAGAGATTCATATAGCCACCAGAGCCAAGTTTGTGTTGGCCAACCTTTTCTACTCTCGATTTTGTAGCCACAGATGTGTCCTACAATCTATGAACAATTTCAAACATCTTAGATTATATATTTACAAATATCAATAATTAGTGCATGATTATAATGTACTTAATACTATAATGGTATACCTCTTTTTGCCCTGTGCTGCTTCATTATCTCTATCTTCACATAGCCTTTTCTCCTTTGCATCTCCTATTATTTCATTCCACTCCATCGGTGGAATCATAGGAGGATGGTCGTACTTTGGGTTATCCTTAAGAGCCCTTCTATATTGATCCCTCACAGTCTTTATATGCTTTGCTACTCTTTTCAGAAGTAGGCCAGTGTCAAAAATGTTTTTCCCAAATTTCTACTCAATAGATGCAATCAGCTGATTTTTTAATTCCACAGCTTGTAAATTCTACCTTTTTAAAAACAAATAGATTATTAGATCAATAACTTTAATATATTACAATAAATAGAAGAAAAGAAAAATCATGTAGCAATGATATGAAACTACGTACCTTTTATGTATGGTGGGTCCAAATGGTCTCAATGTCATATGAAAAATATGTTCAAAGAAAGCATTATTACCTACAAAAACATAAAGGATTTATCAATCCAAAATGAGTAATGTAAAAGTAAACTAAATTTACACTTTAAATAATATCAATTTTAAAGCACCTGGAAGCTTTAATTCTTTTAATGGAAACATAGTTTTCTTATTAAGCAACAATGTCCCTTCATATGGACCAATACTAATCATACAAACTGCTCTAGGAAATGGATCAGCTTCAGTAGTACTACTCTCTGTTGGTCTATCAACTAAAACATCATAACAATTAAATGACAATTTTAGTATTGCTCTCTGTTGGTCTACCTCCCTGCCTATGTCCATGTCTCTCTATGTGTGGGTATATATATATATATATATATATATGTATGTATGTATGTATGTATGTATGTATGTATGTATGTATGTATGTATGTATGTATGTATGTATGTATGGTGTGTGTATGCATGTGTTTGTGTGTATGCAGCCTTCTATAGACATCATTTAAGCATTGATATGCTACTTCGTTGTTCATCAACTTGTAGAAAGACATTACAAAATATAGAAAAACAAGGTTTTACCAATTCTAGTGGGCATAGATGATGATGCTTGCATGGTTCTTGTTACTGACAATACAGTAGACAATAGTGGACTGCCAACCGAAGGAGGAGTCTACACTTTACCATGAGTTGAAGAATAGAATATTGTTAGCAAAGAAATTTGCAATGGATAAAGATAATATGGGATACTAGCGAGAAACTTCCACAAAAAAAGGTAAGTGTTATAATGTTGATCAAAACAAACAAAGTGTTACTCACATGAAGGTACTACGCAACAACCCTGATGACGTTCACCATTTGATGTTGCAACTGACACATATGTCTATACAAGAAGACATAAAATTAGAGATCATGATCCATAAGATACTATAAAATATTAATATCTATTGAACTTCTATTACTACTTTAGTTGAATTACTGCTTACCTTCAAAGATTGGATTCTATGGTCCAATTCTATTTTCAGTGCCTCTTTCTCCTCACTTCTGTCACCCTTGATGATAATGTTAACAAGTTCATCAGTGTATCTTTGTGTAATTTGTTGGGTGATGAATACAGGGTCAGTACTAAGGCCAATGTCATGTAGATATGACATCTGTATTTCAGATTGCATTTGATCAGCAATTATTGTAGCTTTTTCCTATTATTTGTGACATCAAATATTCATATAGTTTCATCAAAATAACTCCAAAGCCATAAAGAAAAAAACATAATAATATGAAATTTGTTTCTAAATTAACATTAAAATTTACAATAATTAATGTTTAATTCTATTGAAGGTGTCTAAGATGGTGTATCCATATCACCCTATGAAAAAAATTAGTAAGTCTTAGAAATCAGCAACAAAATTAAAGTAATAGACTTACCAAAAAAAAAATAATAATAAAGTAGATTGTATATGTAAATCATTTGTCTTAAGTTAAAAATTTAGCCTAACTAATGTTTATATCTAAAAAAAAATTGACATGTTCTACTTAATGTTTATATGTGCACATATGGTTTGGAAAGAAATATTTGGTCATACAAGACCCCATCATAGTTGGCATTGATCCTACCTGGACATTTCATTGATCATCATGATCTTCATCCATGTCATCATCATCATCATACTTGTCACTTTGATCGTCGTCGTCACCACCACCATCTTCATAACCATCATCATCATCTTGATCACTATCATCATCATGACCATCATTGCGATGATCATCACCATCTTCATCACTATGACCATGATCGTCATCAGCATCATCATCATCATTATCACCATTATCGTTAGCATGACCAAAATCATCACCATCTTCTTCTTCTTCATCACTGGGTAACTTTCGTTCCTGATAATCATTTACTTCCTCTTGTGCTTCTTCAATATCTTCTTCTTCAATCACATTATACTTTACTGGCCTTCCTCTTGGGTCATGTCTAACAAAAAATGACCAACCTGGTTTATGTGGAACACCAAAGTAAAACACTTGCTCGCATTGGCTTGGAAGAACATAGGGCTCATCTCTGACTGGCTCAAATGACCTTTTATTAATCATAGTAAATCCACTATCGTGTTCAATAACAGTCCTATCAGGATCATTTTGATTCAGTCGTAACCTAAACTATTTGACGACAAATAGAACTATTTTGAATGAATTAAAGTCACACTCAAGTATATCATCCAAAATTCCATAGTATCAATTTTCAGATTGTTGAGGATGTAGGTTAGTTCTAGATGAAATATTGGTGACCGCGAAGACAACACTTATCCTGAAATCACACATTTTCTTCATTTCATCTAACTTTTTCGTGTGGAATTTATAGCCATGGTAGTACATAGCTTTGTGGTGTTTGACCTACAATTATTAAAACATGTCAAGAATCTTCTTATTGATCTGTGAGTTGATATTAAACTTATATCTCATGATTAGTAATCTTATGCATACCTTTGTATCTCTTAAGCCATATATTAGATCAAGTACCATTGGTGTAACATTGGGATCTCCATTATGATGAGCTTCTTTAACCAACGATGCAACACCATCCCATGTTAATGAGTGACCATTTTCTTGAGACTGTTCAACCCATACTATCATCCAATCAAGATTGTTTGCAATATACAAGTGTAGTGCATCCTACTCATGACCAACTATAAAGAAGACAATTACACCAGTTAGAAAAAACTTATAAATATATATATTGATGATGGATAAGAATTGTTAAATTACAAAAAAAACCTTATAATTACCTCTCACCCTCCTCAATCTACCTTTCCCCGTCAAGTACTCCCCTTTGAATTTGTCATTACAGTTGGGATCCCAAATGTGATCTACATGGATACCTGCTGCAAACTTTGGAAGATATTCACTGATATACACCATGGTCCGGTATATCATATATCCCTCTATCATAGAACCCTTAGGACATGCTCTTTTTTGAACCAAGCCCTTCATAAATTTCAAGTGCCTCTCAACCATCCACATTGATCTAGCTTGTACAGGTCCACACAATTCAATCTCCTCAACTTGATGTATGAGGTAGTGTTCTTGAGCATTGGAAAACGTTGGAGGTAAACACTTTTTCATTTCAAACATAAGCTATGGAATTTTTCTCTTCCAATATTTTATATCTTTTTTATCAATTTCTTTAGATGATAACCACCTAAAAGAGATTCAACACGCAAAAACACATAAAGGAGATTTCAATTCAAATTATACAATAGATTTCAAATAAAAAGCTACAAATCTAAGAAAAAAAACTTCTAACCTCATGTATTTTCCAAGATCATATATAACTTGTTTAATACTATTGTCAAACTGTTGTGGAAGGGATAGAGGTAGGACGAACTGTAATCATTAAAAAATGATCATTTCAATATATTATTAAATAATGTAATTGGTACTACATTCAATCTTACAAATATACTGTAAATAGAAAATATGACTTACCTTGAGGAAGGTATGCCAATCATGTGTTTTCAACCCTGGCCCAAAATCACCTTTCTTTGATAGAAGAGTGCTTATATTTGCAGCAAATCCTATTGGAATTTTTTTTTTTTGATAACTTCTTTTAATGCATCACTTTTTTCCTCCGTTAATAACCAAGGAAGGACACTTGTATTAATGTGGTCTCCATTGCTATTTGATTCAATGAAAAATTTTAGTGCATGATTGGATTCATGAATGTCAATACAAATTTTAGCAATTTGTTCTCTATCATGCCTTCCATCCAACATTTTCCATACTGTCTCTGTTACATTCTTTCTAATATGCATAGCATCAAACAAATGCGCGATTGGGAGATCCTTGTAGTATGGTAACCTACTAAATTGAGTAGGATAACTTTTCATTCCTCTAGGAAGTTGGTCATTGATGCTTTGATGACCTTCACGAGCATCAATAACAACAATAATAAATATAAGACAATATCAAAATAAAAATTGTAAACTTTAGATGAAAAATTGGACATTACCTCAACAATTTAGTCGATCGTATTCCAACTTCCATAAATGAGGTGTCATTCTTCGTGGCCTTGATGATGTCTCTTCTTTCCCATTGAAAAGATGTTTTTCGGCAATTTGATACTTATGATTATTGTGGAGAAAGTGTCTAAACTCATCAAACACCTGCTTTCCTAAACTTTTTGAATGACGACATTTCATCTTCAGACCACAAACTGGACATACAAATTTTTCCTTGGTCTGAAGACCTAAAAGATCATGTATAATTGGATCATGTACAATTATCATGCGTAACTTAAGCATTTAATAGTAATGTGTAAGCACTATAATAGACCAAAAATATGTGATCTTAACAATATAACATACCGCAAAAATGAGTTAGCCCAAGGGCATCATGTAGTGTCCATACAAGCATTGCATGGAATTGAAATTGTCGATGTCCTATCGATCTAGAGATGTCATACATAGTGATGCCATTCGATAACTTCAATAACTCGTCAATTAGGGGCTCAATATAAACGTTCATATCTTTAACTTGGTATTTACCTAGCAATTGAATGAACATGAACATTACGTAATTATTATAACCATTTTCATGCACTATTTATAAATTAATTTAGATAACTATAAAATAAAAAAATACCTGGCACAATCATTGACAACATTATGTGCTCCCTCTTTATGGACATCCAAGGAGGAATGTTATTTTTAATAACAAAAATAGGCCATACTGAGTAAACAGATCTGATATCTCCATATGGATTGACATCATCTGCCACCAATGAAAGTTTCAAATTATGATGTTCTTTTTTAAAGTGTGACCATGTTTCTTCTATCTCTTTAAATGCAGAACCATCAACAGGCATTCGCATAATGTCATCCTGACTTCTATTGCGTGCATGGCAATCCATAAATTGTACCAAGCTAGTGCACCTAAATAACCGTTCAAGACATGGAATAATGAGAATGTACTGAAGAACCTTGTGAGGTACTTTTTTTGTTATTTGATCTGACCGATATCCACTAACATGACAATCAGGGCATTCTGTTGCAAATTCATGTTGTTTATGATATAGAATGTGATCATTGGGACATGGATGTATTGTCTGATACTTCATTCCAATTTGATCCATAATGCTAGATAATTCTCGGTATGAACGAGGAAAAATGTTTGATAGTGGTAACAAAAACTCACTAATCAACCTACAACAACAAATATGCATTGTTAATATAATGAATAGTAATTGTATGCTAACATTGAAGATGACAAAAATGACATACCTTAGCATACATGACATTGCTACATTGGATATACTACTCATAACCTTTAAGTTCACCAACAACACTATAGCCGACAG
The DNA here is from genome assembly GCA_028749045.1 of Cupressus sempervirens. Taxonomy (NCBI): domain Eukaryota; kingdom Viridiplantae; phylum Streptophyta; class Pinopsida; order Cupressales; family Cupressaceae; genus Cupressus; species Cupressus sempervirens. The sequence goes on from CM053785.1 coordinate 63,934,806, forward strand.
TAGAGTTGTTTGGGAGCCTTCGTATAAGGGCTCATGTGCCTTCTCAAGTAAAGGTATATCAAGACCATCTGCATCATTATCATCAGATTCGCTAGTACCATCATTGTGAGCCTCTTCATCACTTGCCTCAATACCATCTTCTTCAATCATGTCCTCTAGCACATTATCATCTTCTTCCATGGGAGTGTTATCCTTAGCTTGGATATTCACACCTCCATGTTCCTCTAGTAGGAAATCCACATTCAACAATGGATGAAAATCATGGTCCCCTTCAACATGACCATATTCCCTACAATGACTCTGGGTTGTTGTGATTAGAATTCTTTGATTCTTTAAGCCCTTACACTTTTTGCAAGGAAAATAACATTTATCAGGTTTTCTTCGGAATTGAGCCCACAATGCAGCCATTGTCTCATTATTATTTTTTGGGTTCATATTGTCAGGCATGGTCTTTCTTCATAGGAAAATATACCTGCAAATAAATTGGAACATGAAGATGACTAAAAGATTGAAACATATTAATGCAATCTTCAATCAAGAACATGTGAGCTCAAAAGATGGGTAAATCTCAAAAACTCGTGAGCCTAAGATCATTATAATTTTAGCCATGAAATAATTGCAATTGAAATTTGTTGAAAAATAGGCCTAAATGGGTTGGCCTAAGGGTCAAAAGAAGAATTCAGATTTCACTTAATTACAAATCAATTAGCTTATGCAAGTTTGGCCTCATGGTGGTTCTACAATTCTAAAAAACTTAATCCTTAGACCATTTGGGCTAACATCAAGGGACGTGAATTTAGGACTCAAATGTCTATAAATGTTGGATGTTGAAATTCTTTGGAACATCAACCCTTCCAAGCACTTCTTGATCCTTACAATGGATCCAACACCTTCTCTTGGTCCAATCTTGACCTTCTATGCAAGAAAATATACCCCTCATGTGGATGGAATCTCCCAACTCATAACTGTCCCATTCACCTAGTGACCCTCAAACAACACCCTGTCACATTCAAAGATCTTTGTCTCTAATCTCCTTGCATATCTCTGCACAAAATCATATCAAATAGGTGCATAATACATTAGCAATCCCTCTTCCACGAGTTATATATACAATACAACAGTGGGAGGGGTCAAATTCATTGAGTTTTCCTCAGACAGTCAAGTTCTGTCACGTGACAATGACAGTCTCTTATTACCTGTGCAAAATCCTTTACAAATGACTTTTCACAAATAAAATCAACTTACAAAATAACCTTCTCGATCATTTTCACATTCAAATAAAAGCTTTGAAGTGAAATAAAGCTTGCACCAATTAAAAACAACCAAATTGCATAGTCACTGTTCTGTGACAGTTTTAACAACGAAATACAGAGTTTTTTTATTGATTTTCCAAGGCTATCATATTGAAATATCCTCAACACCTTTACACATTCATCTATCATGTTCATATAAGCTTCTTTTTTTCCTTTTTCAAATTGCCTAACTCCCTAAAACCGACCAAATTCCCTTTAACTGTCTTGGGATAGTTTAGAACAATTTTTAATATCTTTAATAACAGTCCTTTATGATAACCTCGGGCTTTAGGACTCAATTCTTGTGACATTTTTGAGACTAATTGACCTTTCTAATGTTTAAAAGACTCATAAACCTTCACTTAATCCCATAACTCTACCATAGTGCCATATGTGGTTTGTTTGGCAACATTTTGACATATTTTCAAATTACATTGCATTTATTTGCATTTGATATGCATTTTATGACTCTTTGACCTCATTTATCAACCTAGTACATTCTATGACTCTCTATGACTCCCTTTTCCCATGACATTTTACTACATTACATAAATGACCCTTGTCCTTTCATCTTGATGCCAAGAATGGCTTAAACTTGAACTTTAATGATTACAAACATATCAAAAAGGACCTTCACAGGGTCTTATTACATCACATCCCACAGAATAACCCTGCAATTTTGCAATAAGGAACATAACTTGTTGAAGGTTTTGATTTTTGGTTTCAACTGGGTTTCACTTAATATAAATGGGTATAACACCCTCACTAAACATTTTACAAATAGGCAGCAAGCTAAGGGGGCTTGACTGCAGGGAAAATTCAATGGTTTAATATGCTTTACCCAAAGTAGTAACATGCCAAGAAGTTACAAGGAATGGTTCACAAGACGCCACTTGCTGAACCTTCTACAAACAAGGTAACAAACCAAGTAGTTTTGATTGAGAGGAAAACTCAATGGATATGCACATTTGAGAAACAACAGTGCTAACATGAGTGACCTCAAAAGAAGCGTTTGTGCTTCACCCCTACTACTCATGAGATTTGTCTCAATAAATACAATTCAATACTTCACAACAATATCACTTATATGAAAATCCACACCATTTTTTCCCTTTTTTTGAATTTACTTTATAAAATATTTCTTTTAAGATGTAGTGAGGGGACACTTTCATTTCTAGTCTTTTTCAAAGTAAGGCTACCATGCTGTGCACAATTTGTTCATTGCAATATTTAAAAGAAAATAAAAGGAGCTCAAAGTCACTCAAAGATGGTTCTAGGATTCTTGGAAAAATATTACACTCTGGAAATTGATATTTTCTTAATATTAATATCAAATTAAGGCTCTTCTTAGTAATCATATTCCTCTCCTTTGCCTACCTACCATATAGTAATAAGAAAAATAATACTCTCGTATACAGTGTATACAAAAATTGATGTTCTCACTTTAATCATTTGTATACTTCAAGAGGTTTCTTGTAATGGGCCATAAACCATTACATTCCAACCTAGAGCATAATAATGTCATCAGCATTCTAAAGCAAGATTATTGCAAGACCAAACTTGCTCGTGCTTTATTCGACTTGTAGCTATCTTTCCTGTATATTACTTATAAATTGAATATTTTTTACATTTCCAAAGTTTCTCCATACTTCAAGAGATTTCTTGACATCAGCCATAAAGAATTTAAGATACACATCAAAGCTTGGTCATATCATCAAAATCAAAAAGGGGGAACTACTGCAAGAATAAAGTTACTCGTACTTGTTATGACTTGGGAGCTACCCTACATATAGTTTATGAAATTGATTTTTTCATATCTGAGTCCCTCCAAATTATCCTATACTATAACAAATCAGTGCTAATGGCAAGCCTTATATGCTCTTTAAAATTAAGCTCTCGAGAATTGTTCAACTTCTTAGAATTCTTGAAGCTAGTACTTTCATCCTATGGTTAGAGGCCACTTAGATAAAAAATAGTAGCAACTTCAGGACTATCAAATACAACAATTTAATTTTTTTTAAGCTTATGCTTTGATATGAACAAGATCTGAACAATGATAAATACATTTTGAATAGAGAAACCAGCTAGAACTCAGAGTAAACTGGATATAAGTAATAAATAATTCAATTTATCATAAAAAAGATCCTATAAGCTCTATTTCATTCTTTGTCTTGCTAAAAAACCTATCAGTCATCATGAGAAAGTACCCATAAACGTATATGATCAAGCTTGTGTGCAAAATGAAATTGGGGTTATATAGAAACATCTACCAATTTAAGCTCTGAAGCCATGGGAGTTGGCACAAAACCCACAATCATCCATATCATAGTTTTGAAACAGTGAGAACCTGCAGCATCAAATTATGTTTGTGGCAGTAGTAGCTGAAGATTTTGTGCATGGCCACACATTTTTTGAAGTGCCACGAATCTACAATAATTTTAGTCTACATCAACAAAGTGTAAAATGGACTTAAAAGTACAACACTTTCTCTGCACCTTGCATGGACTCTAGAAAGGTGTTCTGCCAAATGGTTGAAATTTGTTCACTCATATGCAAAACCCTTTGCTTCTATCATTTTTGTAATATAGCATTTGCTTCAAGTGTACCAATCCAGCCCTCTATTGAATGTAAAAAATCCATAAATACATTTTCAACATTTCTAATGTATTGATTCCTTTTATCCTTATGATGGGAATATATATTGGATAGATAACAAATGGTTATTAAAATTTTAGGGCCATTGACTCAGCAAAGGCCAGGGTTTCCATTAGAACCTGGATTTCTGAAATTTGGTGTTTCTTTTGTATATTTACTCTTATAGGGATCCTTAGTAGCACATTTAAAAAAAATATTTTTCTTGAAATCTATTTGGTGTGGTTCTGATCAATGATATCTGTCTGGTTGCAGTTGGATTTCCTAATATATTGCAATTGCTAGCACTGTGATAATTTAGTAAAATTTCAAAAGCATACCTTATTTAAGAAGTTTTCTGAATCATTACTATGAGTTTGTTGCATTACATCCTTGCCCAACTGCACTTCTACTATGTAAAAAGATAACATATGGGTAGATTTTCCTTCTACAACAAACTCATTGTCTTTAGGATTAGTGTGTCTTTAATTAAAATATTCAATAGGATTTAAGACATACTAGGTAATCAAACATTTTTTGCTTTCTATTGCTGGGAAATAGCATATTGACACTCAAGATATGGTTAAAATTGGCTTCGGCTGACAATAGTAACAAAGCTATTTTTGGCCAAGTTGGAAATGCTTCAGTGTCTTTTGTGTGTAGTGTTAACTATTGGCTCCATTGGGGGGGTTAGCTAATCTAGAAGAAATATAGGATCAATGATGGTGATTCCCTGTATTAAGTTGCACACAAGATCCTCCAAGTTGGAAATGCTTCAGTGTCTTTTGGTGTGCAGTGTTAACTAGTGGTTCCATTGAGGGGGTTAGCTAATCTTGAAGAAATATAGGATCAATGATGGTTATTCCCTGTATTAAGTTGCACACAGGATCCTCCAATTTTCAATTGATTGATTGCAACAAATAAAATATTGCTCTTTCTATGTATTCAAATAAGGAATTTAGTTGAGCCAACCAAGAAATGTATTCAAGAAACACTTGCGTCCTACTTCAAATTCCAAGAGAACTCAACCAATGCTATTCCCGCTTTAGTAGATAGTCCCTTTCAAGTCCTCCCTTGCCTCTCTAATTAAGTGAATACTCACAGAAGTTTCCTATCATGAGAAATGGAGCCATGGGGATTACATTACTGCCTTAAAATTCAATAATAAGCTAGGTGTTCCAACTATTCATATATCTGCTATTGATACAGATTTGGAAATGGTCCTTACTATCAAGATAATTTGAATGGAGATTGGATGTGAACATTGATTATGAAGAAAACATCTGCTCGAATCAACTCAGAGCAGCAACCTGATAAGGCACAATAAGCTTGTCTCCCAAAGAGGAATAATAGTTAAGGAAATGCAAGGCTTAACTGATTTGATAGCATTGTGGAAGCATTTAGGCCTATTCAAGCTTCTTATAGGGAATCAACTCAGAGCTATTCAAGAAGATAGTATTGTGGAAGATATCAAACTTAAACACCTAAATGAGTCAACCAAAGCCATTCAGAACTGATTTGATACCAAAGAAAAGAGAATCAAAGAATTACCTTGCATGAAACTCCAACTAAATGCTTTTCGTACCAAACACCAATGCTGTAGAACTGTAAAATAAATAACTAGATGTAAAATAAAATAAATAACATCAACATTGGAAACTATGATTGCATTAAATAAAAGGTAATCTATTCCATCCAACAAACGTTTCTTGAAATATGAAAAAATTGTTCAACTAAAAAAAATGTTTGTAACTTGTATGCACTCCATACTAATAAGAAATTTGGTTTGAGGTTCTTGAAAGGGCCAATGTTTAGATTCAGTATGTTACAAGATACTCATTAATGCTACTTAGGATTGATAATGCTATGTGGAATGGTGTGCAAAATGTTTTGTAAAATCATTATTATCTACATAATGGAGACCATTGAACATGTAAAATCAACAATTTCTTGAGTACTTTGATTTGTATAATACTACATAAAATGTATGATCAGCTTATATTCTACTAATATCCTGGAACTATGTCAAGTTGAAAACAAATGCATGCTCAAAAGAAACTATATTTCATATTGGAAAATAGAACATGCTTTCAAGTTAGTAAATGTCAATAAACCTCCCTGGCTGAAGGTCTGATCTCTCTTGGTAGGATAGGTTGAGGTCCCTAGTTCTTGTAAGGGACTTGATTCCCTCCCGATGAACCCTTACATGTATACTTTAATGGAGGTTGGTAGTACTTTTGGATGAGTGTCAATAATCTTTGTTTTCAAGTTAATCTTTGGGCTCATTATTTGAGGAGTATATCCCTCTGATGTGTGTATTTCATTGGTCATTAAGGTTGTCAAAAATATTCACTCAATTTCAAGAGTGACCTTTGTTATGTTAATACATGTTGTGCTGACTAGTTTTATTATTTTAATTGGTGGCTAAGGTATTTTATCAAATGACTATACATTTTTAAATGAAATGGTTAGGTTTTAATTGACAACTATTGGTCCTTAAAATGGTACTAATGTTTTCACAGAAAGGGCACATTTATGAAAGACCCTCCCTGTATCACTTACATTGTAAATGGAAACCTCTGGAATAAGGCATTAATTGTTATATACTAATGCAATCATTTTGGTCTAAATTGTTATTCTTTTTTTTCTACGATGACTTATTATCTTGTAGTGGGGTAGGATTTTTTATGGTTACATCGTTGTGTGCATGTCATTGTGAGCTCATCCCCCATACATGGTTCCCCCCATAGCTTCTTTAATGTGTAGACAAAGGCAATGGAAATGGATTCTTAGCCTATGAAGTGAAACCTCTTGATTCCATTCACTTGCCTCTACTCCACTAGACTAAAATATTAGTGCTTGGAGGAGAGTGCCAATGTGTTCTAGCTCTCTTATAGTTACATGGTAGGTGCATTCATTGAGTTTGAACCCGATCCTCTCTTGCAATTATAACTAGTTAAAAGTGCAAGAGGATTTCTTCATTCATCACTTTCCCTTAACCTGTCTGGATATATGAGTCATTCAATTTTAGGGAAAACAATTAGTTTTGTAATCAGACATACCTATGTTTTATGCCTTCATTCTTATTTATTTATATACTAAGTTGTGCCCACTATCCAAAAATAGAATATTGGTGACAGATGATTGGGACTCCAAGCCATAATGATGAGAAGATACCATGCCTGCACAATGCTTTGTTGTTTGAAATGCTTCATAACTGAAAAAAATAGATCTATGTTATATAGATTCCTTAGCTCCTTTTGGTGAGTGATTAATGAACTAAGTTTTTTTTGAATTTCTATTGCCTAAAGTATAGCTATTTTTTCTAGGTTGTTGGGCAAGGGTTTGTAACATGTCCATCAATTCAGTAAGGTTGAAATGTTTGTGATATGTCATCCAGAGGAAAGTGAATTATTCCTTGAGGAGCTAATTAGCATTGAGGAAGATCTCTTTTCTTCACTTGGATTACACTTCAAGTGAGTTGGAAATCTTTGGTTGTTTAATTGATTATACAGCATAATTTTTTATTTTTTTTTGTTTTACAATTTTTGATTTTTTCCAGGACTCTAGACATGCCTTCTGAAGACTTAGGTGCACTAAAATATTGCAAGTATGATGTAGAGGCATGGATGTCAGGTCTAGGGTGGTATGGTGAGGTATACCCTAAACTGTAATGCCATTCAGCGAGGAAAATATTTGATTGGTAGATAGGAAAAAAATATATGCCTCTACAAATATCTATGTAATAATTATACAAATTTTCTTATTTTTAGATATCCAGTGCATCAAACTGCACAGATTACCAAAGTCATTGACTTAATATTCGATTTCAATCTATAAGTGCAGAATCAACTCTTTCAGTGGTTGTCAAGACCAAGAAAGGGAAAACCCCATTGCCACCATTGCAGTTTGTACATACATTAAATGCAACAACTTGTGTTGTACCTAGAATGATTATATCCATACTTGAAAATTATCAGCAGGAAGATGGGTCTATAATTGTTCCAGAAGTTTTGAAACCATTCATGGGTGGTGTTGAAGTTATATATCTAAAGTCGAAATAATAAAGCAATTTCCTAGACGTGAAGATAATTTTGTGATAGTTTTTTGAACCATTGTTTCTGAGCAGGACCTCAGATTTAGCTACTGAGTGTATGAAATGTTTTCCACCTCATACATTTTAGTACTCATCTTTCTTGACCTTAGTAATCCTCAAATGGTAGGTTGACTACAAATTTATTGGGATAATTTGTAGGTAGGTGTCTTAAATGCATTTCTGCATTGCTTACTTGATCCCTTGGTAACTTAAAGATCCAAAAAAGTATAAAATGGTGTTCTTTGAACATTCATTTTGTTCAAATGAAATTTAGAGGGGAGATTATCCCAATAATATAGACTATAAATAAGAGAAGATGTAAATACAATATTTTGTCTACTACATCACACTTTGCAAAGGGAGGGCATTCTTCTTCAAAAGATCATATTGATAATGATATAGAAGATCACACAAACAACATGAGGATATTTAATAGTAGCAAGTTCTCATTTATTTATTTATTTATTTTTACATGGGGGTGTCCCTGTGACCTTAACCCAGCAATGACCAATGGCCGGTGCAAGCTTAGGGTGAGACTAGTCCCCCATGGGTGCAGAGCAGCCATAGGCAAGCCACTCTCACCATTTGAACCCGAAGGCGGAATCAAACTCAAGACCATGAGGGTGACCCACGACTTCAAGCCTATCTATCTACCGTGTGCACTAGGGGTCGCCCCCTACAAGTTCTCATTTATTATGAAGAAAGTCAGTAGACTGCTTTCATAAATATTCTTGATTCATATGAAAGGAAAAATACTTTGAGGAGGCCATCTTACTGTGATAGTTGTTTGTCGGGTAAGAAATAATTATAGTTTGAGATCAAATAATTTGAAACAAGATCAAGGGAGAGTTGGTAGTATTTTTGTTAAAGAGTCATGTTTGCTAGAAAAACTGCCAAACTCTCCACTGTTAAACAACAGTTGGAATCTTTGAGGTGAAGGCAAGGAAAACTTGCACTTGAGTTGCATTTGGAAGGATCAAGAAATGAAAACACAAGAAATCTACCAAGCTTGTCTTCCATTTCTGAGGACAGGAATGATGGTGACCCTAGTGCAGAGTCATGGGCTTCAACACTGATTGCAGAGCTGGATCATATCAAAATAGAAAAGGTCATTGGCAAAGCTAAGAAGCTCAGTGATGTGTCCAAGGTAGATTTGATGGATGATTTCCTTGAGATGGAGAGATTGGCTTCCATGGATTCAACTGGATTGGATCAGGAAAAAGTAGGAAATTTAGATGAAATAAATAACAAGAATGTTTCAAGAAGTTTTGATATTTCATCTAATCAAGAAGATAGAGCTTTCTTAGAAGAAGCTCTTGCACAAAAAGAATCAAAGCTTCGAACTATTAATCAGGAATGCTCTGAGTTGTTAAAAAAAATTAACCATTTACAAGAAAATCTAATTGTTCTGCAAGCTAGAAACACTTGGAATGAATCTACCCTAGTTAGTCTCAAAGAAAAGCATGATATGATCCTTGTTGTTGATGTTGAGGGTGTAGACCTACACAAAATACTAGATGAGATCAAATATGCCATGGCAATAGATGCTAAAAGTACTAGAGATTCTCAAACACATATCTGGTCTTCTATGAAAGCTAACTTCACTTCTCATTCTGATATTGGGATTAGAATTAGTTCTATTGATGTAGAGTTTGCAACTGCTATTGTCAACGTCATTAATTTCTTACAATCTATAGCCCAAGACCCTGAAAAGAATCAAAAATTTAAATCATCAGATACTGATAAACTAGTTTTTAGAATTCAAGAGTTTTCTCAATTAGTGGATTACTTTTTGTAGTGCAAAGAAAACATTACAGAGTTAATTGTTGAACTGATATCTTTGTTATCTCAATTTAGAAAAATGTTTGCTCTTGGTTTCAATGAAATCTTCCAAAATGAAGCCACAGATTTTGGCAACCAATTGCCCAACCTGATGCAGTCTAGTTTTCTTCGTAATTCGATTAGTACAGATAATTTCACAAGACAAGAAAGTGCTCAGGATCTTTCAGGAGAAGAAAAGGCTAATAGCCTACGCTTTCAAATAGCTGGAGGTAATTTATACATAATTAGGAAGCTTAACAACATTCAAGCAGAAAAAACATCTTTGGAATCTAAGTTGAAGGCCTAGGTAAGCAGAATTAGAGAGATAGAAGAGGAGCTTATTTGCTTCAAGAGTGAGAATGAAAATCTAGAAATAGTCTTGGCTGCAACCAAAGAGGATCTTGAACAGACACAGTATCAGATTATTGAGTTAAAAGAGGAGCTCATACGTCTCAAGAGTGAGGATGCTAATCTAGAAGGAGTCTTCACTGTAACAAAAGAGAAGCTTGATCACACCCAACATCAAGTTACAGAGTTGGAGGAACAACTTATGCATTTGAAGAGTGACAATGCTAATCTAAAAGGTAGTCCTAGCTGCAACTAAAGAGAAACTTGAACACACAAAAAGTCAACTTACTAAATTGGAACAAATGCTGGCAAACTTGCAAATGCAGCTTGAATCTGCTAAGGAATCAAAGCAGATATTAGAGAATGAACTAGCAGCCATGATTTCACATAAATTAGATATTAAATCTCAATTCAAGGCAACAGAAACTGAGATGAAACGGTTTTCTAAAAAAGTGGATGCTTTGGAGCTAGAGCTTCAGGAGGAGCACATGCAATGCAAAGATGCCATTACCAAGTGCGAGGTTTTAGAGGAGTAGTTACAAAGGTTTGTGAAATTATTCAATCATGTTTCAAATATACTAGATTGATGTATATTTTAATTTCCTAAGATATGTTGAGTTCTATCTAATTTTTTTTATAACTTCTTCAGCATGCATGTATTCAGTTTCAGACCTAGGGTTTTTGAACTAATGTGAAGATGTTTAATTGGATACCAGGAAGGAACAATTTTTTGAGTATTCCTAAAGTTTTGTATCAGAGGAATAAATTAGAAAGAGACTGGTATTAACCAACCTACTTGGAACCCCTCATATTTAATCTATGTTCTTTTCTTATTTGCTAAATATACAAATCAAAAGTATGCATATATTACTAATTTGTGCTTGCTTTCTATTTATTCTCCATGCTAACCAATGTAAAGTTCATGGTTGAAGTACACTAACATTTTCTATTTTATCATCACAATGAGATTTAAACTATAAGATTTAGCATGAAGATCTGCTTGGCATGAAGCCATGTTTTCCTATCTTGTTAATGTAGAAGCAGATTCCATGATAATAAATGTCCAAGAATGTATCATGAATAATTGACATGACTTAAATACAGGTAAGTCTACTAGATCTTCACAATCCATGTTAAATGCTGATTTGTTTCTGGGATAAATTGTGTGACAGGTTTTAGCATCAACGTTTTGAATCATACTACATGATCCATCATCAGGATATGGGAGAGTAACATTGATAGATCACGTAGGATAATCCAAAACATTGATGCTAAAAATTGTCACAAAATCGATCCAAGAAACAAACTAACATTTGAGTATAGTTGCCTCAAAATGAGGCAGAACTATCCAAAAGGGGCTATATACACTGAGAAAAATATGGTAGTTTTGTGATATGGATATCTAATACAAAAAACTTTCTCTCCTTTTAATATCAAATAGATAAAATGGTTTGAAAGGTTTTATCAATGCTTTCATGAATGATTTTCAATATGAATTTGTAGAAAGCAAGTAAGAATATCATCTTTGTGAAATATGGCATATGTTTAATTCTTATGTTTGTCTTTATTTGGATAATATTCCTACTTCTATGTTTTATGCCCATTGATATACTTATGAACATTGCCAAAATTATTATTTTCCATGACATACAAGGGTCTAAAACAATCAGAATTGGACAAAATAGACCAAAAATGTTAAATTGAGCAAATACTCAAAATTATAGTACTACAACATTACAAATAAGTGATTTTCAAAAACATTGTAAGCATTTACAATGGACTTAAAAATACTACACATTTAAAATTATGGACAATTGTTATGTAAATTGGATACTTGCCTAAACCATCAGCTTTCTTGCAGAAATGAAACTTTGCTCAATATGTTTATGAAATCGATAAAAAAAGGGTCTTCTTCTGAGGTGGCTCTTGCTACACACGTTGCATGTAAATTATAGTTAGAAATGTTTTACATAGTAGCTCTATTGCTATTCCACAAGATTTTCTAATTTGGGAGATGAAAGAATTTTATAAATTCTTTCAGGTCGCTAGCAATAACAATTGGTGTTGGTGAAGTAGCCCATAAAGTGATGGAAGACTCTATTCCAATTTTTTCTTGTGCATGTAAAATTGCATCAGATGCAAAAAATTACTCAATGGTATGAAATTCTAGTTTGCAGCCACAAGTTAGATATTTGGTTTTTTTTTGGAAATATTTTGAAAATCTGGAACTCTAATGCGGAGAGCACTTTTGACATGCACAACTAACCTACAATATTGCCTAGCTACTCATTGTATTTCCCTTAGTCTACATCACAAAATATTTAGATTTTGATTATTGTTTATGCATAGAAGAGTGCTCAAATGTGGAAAATAATGCAAACCTTGAATGTGAATGTTAAGATTCTCTATCTTTTCCTTGGCATTGGAGTATAGAAGTGTGAATGGCAATATTCCCATAGTCCAGAATCATAAGGTTACACAAAAATCAAGATTTATTATTGGACTTTCACTCGAGGGTGAACAAATTATAGATTAGATGATGAAAGACTATGTCAATTAGTGCATAATTTTGGCTAATTTTTTTATGTTATCCCTAATAGAGCCCAAAAAAAAGAGAAGGCACATGAAAGGCCTCTAAGAATTCCAAACAAATTTGAGTTTTAGTAGCATAGAATATTTGTCAATTGATGCACCATACAAAGTTATAGTCAGTTTTCTTTATAACATATGGCTTAAGATAATAATGGAGCCCTGAACTCCCAAATAGTTAAGCCCTTTTTGGTACATCTAGAGTGGCCAAACACTTGGCAAGTCAAGGTAAGGCATTGTTATGGAAATGATTAAGGATGGGCTAAACTTGTGTAATCACTTAGTGCATCATTTAACTTTCCAAATGAATTGGGTATAAAATGCCCCACTTTTGTCTCTGAAATCTAAGAAAAAAATCCAAGCTATATATCATCTTGGTATTGTTGTGGCACACCCCCATTTTTCATTCCCATTCTAAGATTCTTAGGCACCCAAGTCAACCCTATTTTATTAAATATTTCTTTAGATATCTCATGGTATAGCATCCCTCATTATATTTTAGGAACTTCTATCTATCCCCAAATAGTGATGGTGAATTTATTATGGCATCTAATCATTTTTAAAGAGTGCTTGGTTTTTGTTAGGGTGATTCAAGCCATATGTAAACAGAGCTGGGAATGTGCAACCATCCCCAAAATAGAAGGATTCTTGACATCTTAGAATTCTCTAGAGTTCCTAAAGTATCTTGGAAGCATCTAGGCATTCTCTAGTTTAAACACCTAGGAACAACAAAAGAAAAAAGGAAGGAGTTGGGCCCAAAGGCTCCTCTACTTTACTACAAAATGCTTCTCTCTAGAAGTGATAAGGCAACCAGTTCTTGGACAAGGTGTAAGGGGTTGTAAAAATTTAATCTTGAAAAAAGGATTAAAGGTGGGCCTGATATGAATCCCTATAAAGCTAGTTTTGTTGTAGGTAGAGATAGGTTATTGCCAAAAGATGATACTCAGCCTCAAAATAGTAAAGTAGATTTGGTATAGTCAAATGCTTACACATATGGGCTATTTATGAATCCTAAGACCTCAGAGATAGTTCAGAGGTGTGCAAATTCATCACTTATCAAAACTTGTGAGAAATGGTGTAGATAAGAACCACTTACAATACTAGAAGATGATTTTAGTTAATGAATCTAGAATTCCCAATCCTAAAATTCAGGTAGAAAAATGTATTATAATGGCTCATAAAGAACTTACACAAAAAATGAATACACAATAGAAGATGAAAACCCTCAAGTATTGTATGAGACATCCAAAACTTCATTATAGAAATTAGCTTTTCCCCACTCGTTTAACTTGTCACTGTAGAACACCACCCATGCAATCCAAGTAAAGGAACCTCCCAAAATCAGTGTGAGGAGAGAGGGAAAGAAAATTTCAATCAGCTTTAGCATCAAGCCAGGGACAAGAAATCTCGTTACCTACCAATCATATCATTGTCTCCCTCCTTCCCTGATCGATCTTCTCATCGACAGCGAGCACCAATTGGGGATTGAAACAGTTTGTCGAGTAGGAAAGGAGGATTGAGAGGTAGGGGAAACTCTTTCTTAAACTATTGAATGGGATTAAAGATTTGAAAATATGGACTACCACTTCATATCTTTTCCTACCATAATGCAGAAGAAAACCCTTACACAACTCCAGCTCCTTCGCGCGCTCTCAAACATCAATGAAATGAAAAATGTTTTTTCATTTTGAAGTTAAGCCCATGTTGGTTGAAATTTTGACCAACACGGGCTTAGATTTTTAAAAAGAGGATTTTTCCCTTCTCCAATCCGACCAACGTAAACCTTTTTAATTGATGGTCAAAATTTTTGGTCGAAAAATAAGATCAAATGTAGTAGTAGTTAGATTTGTTAATGATGCTCCATGTCAAATCAAAGGAAAAGGTTCTATTAAAATTATAAAGAAAATTTCATGTCATAATGCATAATATGTTGAAGGACTAAACTACAAATTGTTGAGTGTATAATAGTTAGGCAATATAGGTTGCAAAGTAGAATTTGGAAACAAAACTACCAAAATCTATGACACTGTTGGAAATCTGATAGGAAAAGGTGAACAAAATAGGAGTAATCTATTTTACCTAGATATGAGAGATGCAACCTATCTTACTATTAGACTTGATGATGTGTGGTTATGGCATAAAAGGTTGTGTCATATCAAATTTGATAATCTGATTAGCATCAACAAAAAGAAGAAAGTAAAAGGTTTTCCTAAGCTAAAGAAACTTGAAAATACAATGTGCAAACAATAGAAACTAAGAAAGATGACTAAGTCTAGTTTCAAGAGCAAAACCTACACTTCCAAAGAAGTACTAGAGTTAGTGCATATTGACTTATGTGGTCCAATAGAAGTACAAAGCTACCAAGGAGATAGATACATAATACTATTTGTAGATGACTACTCTAGGATGATGACTGCCATGTTCTTAAAGGAAAAATCTGATGCATTTCAAATGTTTAAGTTATATTTAGCCATAGTTGAGAAGGAAACAGGAAAGTGTCTGAAGTGCTTGAGATCAAATAGAGGAGGAGATTTTACATCAAAAGAATTTGAGATATTTTGCAATGATAAAGGAATCAAAAGAAAAACATCAGCACCAAGAACTCCACCTCAGAATGGCATTGCTAAGAGAAGGAATAGATTAGTAATAGACTATGCTAGAATATTAATGATGGAGAAAAATGTTGCTCTAAAATATTGGAGAGAAGCTACAAGTACTATTATTTACACCCTGAATCAAGTACAAGTAAAGAAAGGTACCAATGCAACACCTTTTAAACTATGGTATGGTCATTCACCTAATGTAAAAAATTTCAAAGTATTTGGTTGTAAATGCTATATTATTAAGGATACTAGAAATGGCAAGTTTGATGCAAAGAGTGATGAAGGCGTATTCCTTGGATACTCCACTACAAGTAAAGCATTTAAGTGTTTGAATACTAACACTAACAAGATTGTGGAGAGTGCAAATGTAAATTTTGATGAGCATGTAGAAGTCCAAGCTAATGAATCCAAGAAATCAGAAGATTATAGATCTTTTGTATACTTCTATGAAGGAATGCCTATTGAAGATAATGCTGCTAATCAGGTTGGGAATCAACAACAAATTTTAGTATCAACCGAGTCACAACCAGTGAATGTCAAGTTGCATTTAGAAGCTGAGTTGCAAAATGAAGAAAATGCACATTCTGACTCTGAAATTAGTACACATAAAAGAGAAAATGAAATACCAGATGGTGATGTGCAAAGTGACTCTGAAGCTGAAGGATTAGACATGGAATGAAGGATGAAACAAAGACTAGCCAAATATGTGAGAAGACATCACCCTACAGAACAAATCATTGGAGACAAGGAAGCTAGACCAATGAAAAGGAATAAACTAAGGAATGAATCATATCTGCTGAGCAAGATTGAACCCAAAACAATGAAAGATGCACTAAAAGATGATAATTGGCATAAATCTATGAAAGAGGAAATAGATCAAATTGAAAAGAACAAAACATGGACTCTAGTTCCTAGACCAGCTGACAAGAATGTAATTGATACCAAATGGGTATTTAGGAACAAGCTTGATGAGAACAGTGAGATAACAAGAAACAAGGCCATACTAGTTTGCAAAGGCTATGCACAAGAAGAAGGACTGGACTATGGGGAAACATTTTCCCTTGTTGCAAGAATGGAAGGAGTAAGAATACTACTTGTATATGGTACTTATAAAGGTTTCAAAGTTTATCAGATGGGTGTAAAGTCTACTTTTCTGAATTGTATACTGGAAGAGGAAGTCTACATAGAACAACCTAGGGGATTTGTTGGTGATAGCAACAAGGATATGGTTTGCAAATTGCATAAAGCACTCTATGGATTGAAGCAAGCATGGTATGAGATACTGCACAAATATCTTGTGAAGATAGGATTTGAGAGAATAGATGACAACAACAACTTGTATATCAAAGCTAAAAAAGGTAAAACAATTTTCATATCTAAAATCTTTGTTGATGATATAATATTTGGAGGAAAAGATGCTCTATGCAAAGATTTTGCTGATCAAATGAAACATGAGTTTGAGATGTCAATGTTTGGGGAAATCAAATTCTTTGTTGGATTGCAAGTACATCAACTGAAGCATGGCATATTTGTGACCCAATCAAAATACATCAAGAAGATACTCAAGACATTTGGATTAGAAGATTCAAAACTAGTTAGTACACCAATGGTAATAGGACATAAGTTATCCAAGAATGATGAGTCAGCTAAAGTGAATCAGACAATGTATAGATCAATGATTGGAAAGTTGCAGTATGTTGTACATAATAGACTAGACATTGCATTAGCCGTTGGAATAGTGGCAAGATTTTCTGCTGACCCAAGAGAAAATCATCTGATGGTAGTGAAGAGAATACTGAGGTACTTAAAAGAAACTGATGACTTTGGTTTGTATTACAAGAAGAGTGAAAATTTTGAGTTGAGAGCCTACATTGATATAGATTAGGGAGGTAATATTGATGACAGAAAAGGCACTAGTGGAGGAGCACTTAGTTAAAAGACTAATTACTTGGACCAGCAAAAAATAAATTTGTACCTCATAGTCCACAACAGAAGCTAAATATGTTGCTACTATTATCAACTGCACTAATATTGTATGGATCAAACATCTGTTGCAAGGTATGAATGAAGAGGTAATTGAACCTATGATACTCTATTGTGATAACACAAGTGTCATCAACATATCAAAGAATCTTGTGATGCATGCCAAAACAAAGCATATTGCAATTACATATCTTTATGTAAAAGAATTGGTGGAAGACAAGCAAGTGAGAATGGAATATGTCAGTTCAAAGGAATCGATTGCTGACATCTTTACAAAAGCATTACCTAAAGATGCATTTGAGTATCTTAGAGGTAAGTTAAAGGTGATACCTCTAGCCAAGGCTACTTGAAGCAAAAGCAAGACTGACCTATATCAAATGAGTTTATTGTTGAAATATTACACATTGATGAAAAGGATACTTACTTTAGGATTTTGACTGAAGTAATTAAAGTATTGTAGTTCCAAATCAATCATAAGAAAGGTGACAGAGGGAGAAATTGGAAGTACATAAAAATGCTACACTTGCATGATAAGATGCTGAGATAATATGTCTTTGGCATTGTTGTCAAAGAGGGAGAAGTAACATAAAACTGATCAACAGTTGAGGAGGAAGTAGCTGACTGATCAACAGCTAAGAGAGAAGTAACAAAACAAAAAAATTGATTAGATTTATGGACAGAAAGAGAAGTACCAAAATACCAGAACATGATCAATGCATACAGAGGAAGAAATAATGTAAGAAGGAATCAGTTGCAACAGAAAGATAAAGAATGTACAAATATGAAAAAGGAAATAGCAACTTAGAGGGAGAAAAATAGAGCAAACAAGAATCAATCAGAGGAATAGTTGAACAAAGAGAGAGAGTATAGTTTATTAGCAAAGAATTTAGAGGGAGTCATAAGCTATTTTATGATGTTGATAATGAATAGTTTTGAATAAAGCTTTCTTTTTGGCATTTGACTTCCTGTTCTAACCTAGTTAGCATTTTGATAACTTGGTTGAATAGTTTGGTCTGATGGTTGATCAGTTTGGTTTGCCATCAATGCCAAAGAGGGAGATTTAAGTAATATAAAATTGATCAACATTTGAGGGAGAAGTAGGTGATTGATCAACAACTAAGGGAGAAGTAACAAAAAAAAAAAGAAGATCAGATTTATGAACAAAAAGAGAAGTACCAGAATACCAGAACATGATCAATGCATACAGAGGAAGAAATAACGTAAGAAGGAATTAGGTGTAGTAGAAAGATAAAGAATATACAGATATGAAAAAGAAAATAGTAGCTCAGAGGGAGAAAAATATTGCAAACAAGAATCAATCAGTGGAATAGCTAAACAAAGAGGGAGAAGATAATTTATTAGCAAAGAATTCAGAGGGAATCATAAGCTAGTTTATGCTGCTAATAATGAATAGTTTTGAATAAAGCTTTCTTTTTGGTATTTGACTTACTGTTCTAACCTAGTTAGCATTTTGATAACTTGGTTGAATAGTTTGGTCTAATAGTTGATCAGTTTGGTTTGTCATCAATGCCAAAGAGGGAGATTGTTGGAAATCTAATTAAAAAGATCATTGAAGAAGATTGATTGCAAAGAGGGAGATTGTTGTTAAAGAATTTTTTCAATCATTGTTTTTTCATTGGTGTTAAACCTACTATTTGCTAGAATGACAATTTCTTATAAGATCCAAGTACTATCACTTAGTTGATTGATGAAGATGATTTAATTAACAAGATGTAAAAAGAGTACCTAAGGGAAAGGTTGAGTTATGGTTTTTTAATGAAGTGAAAGGATCAGTTAAGACAATGGTTAAATGATGTATTGATAATATACTTGAAGATATAGAGGTTGGTCACACTTAGAAACATGGGAGGAATAAGTTGAAACAAGGTTCACTACAAAGCTTAACTAAGTTCATTAGTGAGTGCCAAGCAAGCTAGTTCAAGCCGAGCAAATTTGTAGTTAGTGCTGAGAAAATGCAAAATCTAGTGTGTGCTAAGTGATATAGAAGGAGCCAAGTGTGTTCAGGTGCCGAGCAAAGTAACAAGTCCCAAGCATCAGAAAAACTTAGTGAATGCCAAGTGAATCCACATTAGGTGCCGATCATCAGTAAAACGTAGTTGATGCCAAGTAAAATAGTATGTGATGAGCACTAGAATTTCAATAGTGTTGAGCTACTGCATTAGTTGGAAAAGTCAAAGATTTGTCAGATCTAAGCCAACAAAGTTGTTACCTTGAATTTTGTAAACCAGATGGAGGATAAAGATGATGAGCTAGTGGCACAGAATTTTGTGTAAATCATTTTTGAGCGAATTCAAGAGGATTCTTCATGATGTTTATAGAAGAAACAAGATATGGGTTAGATTTAATGAATCCTACCTAATCCATATGAATTGAAATTAAAGGAGGGGAGAATCAAGGGGAAAAAAAATTCTAGACTTCTATTTAAGGAGTCACAGACCAAGAAGCAATAGTTGCTGGAGTGCCAAATTGTGAAGTTGTTGAAGGGTGTCAAAGAGAAGGCATCTAGGAGAAGGAAGAACAGAGCACCGAGACTCTACTTCAATAAGTGGTTAGAAAGAAGATTGCACTAGTACATCAAGCATGGAGACTCAAGGAGACAAAGCTTGAAAGGAGAACAAGTTGTTAGAGCTGCAGAGACTGAAAGCTAGGCAATGTGATGAGCTGAATAGTGATCTAAATTTTGCAAGACAAGTGAATTGTAATTAGGTCAAAACCCCTTATTGTTACTCTCTAGAAATTGTATCAGTTAGGGTAAAATCCTATGGACTTAGGTTGGTTTAATAGCCATTTGTAAATCCTTTAATAGGGTGACATTCCAAGTGAATGTTCTAAAGTCGTCTAACCAGGCCCACTTCTAACAGGGTGGTTAAATCCTTTAACTAGGTCACATTTAATAGTGTGTTGTAGCCTTTAACAGGGTAGGCCTTTCACAGGGCATCACTTCAGAAGGGTGAAAATTGAGTAGCATGTTATTGGTGGTTTTTCCCAAATTGGGTTTCCACGTAAATCACTATGTTATGTGTTGATTCTTCATGTGTTGTGATTGCATGTTGATTTACAGTAACTTGCTAAGTAGGAAAGTTTAAGCTTGGATGAATGAATAGTTTGAATGGGCTCACTTTACTTGATGAAAGAGTTTTAATTGGACATTTGGACCTTGAATAACTGATTCACCCCCCCGCCCACCCCCCCCGCCCCCCCTCTCAGTTATTCTAAAGCATTTATAACAAGGTCTTCTCTAGCCAAAATGACATGTGATGAAATTGGATTAGAATAAGCCTAATCCACTTGATCTTAAAGTTCCTCAACAAATGGATGAGTTGGATCGAGCCCTTGACCTCCAAATGTTTATGCTTTTACTTCAACACATCATTTTCACAAAGTGTTGCGAATGCTTGGTCCAATTCGAGATTCCCTAACTTCTAAATTGAACAATGATAAAATGACCTAATTTCATGGATAAGAAGTACCTTTGGAGGAATCAAAGAGTGAGCACCTTGAGGATCCTTTTCTTCTACAATTGCTGGATACAACTAGAATTTGGGAGGAATATAGTCCAAACTTTTTATCAACATTTCTGACCATTTCTTAACCTTTTAACTCAAAGACACTACTATACTACTTAGTTAATGAAAAAATTCACTATGATGACTTTGCCTTACCAATTTCTCCAATAATTTACACTAAAATTTCTCTGGGGGTGCTTAATGAATACTGAGCTTAAAGAGATTTGAAATTGTAGTGAAAACAAAGCTTCAATATTTACCTTTTATCATATTTTTTGGTTTAGGGTTCCATTTAATATTCCATACCTAGGTAGGTAAGAGATACTTGGTTTGGTCTTAAAGCCTTCAATGCTTGGAAAACACTATCCATGCTTGTTTTAGTTAACAACTTAGTCTAGTCTATCCATGTTTGGTTAGGTCTAAGGAGTGACTCAGTTTGGTCTATCAGCTTGGCTAGGCCAAAGGAGTAACTCAGTTAGAACTAATTGCTCGATCTGGTCTAAGA
This sequence comes from Cupressus sempervirens, assembly GCA_028749045.1. NCBI lineage: Eukaryota > Viridiplantae > Streptophyta > Pinopsida > Cupressales > Cupressaceae > Cupressus > Cupressus sempervirens. The sequence goes on from CM053785.1 coordinate 63,956,201, forward strand.
CTTTCTTCTATCCAAGTGCATCTGATATGTTGATCTAGACTATCTTTCTTGGATGACTAGAACTAATGTATAATATGAGTTTTATCACAACTCTAGTAGTCTCCTTGCATATCTATGTAGAGATGATTAAATCACCCAATTCATTTCCTTAGATGTTAATGACTTCACTAACTTTACTTGAATTCTCTGCAGACTTCCTCACCCATTGCTTCTTCATTTTAGTCCTGATATTGTTAGCCTTTAATTTCTTCTCATCTTCAATTTTGCATCTATTCATGTAGTTCTTTGCTAGATGACCAAATTATTTGCATACATAACATCTTTTGCAGTAGGATTCATCTTTTTGAAGTGAGTCCTCATGTAATTGGCTCTAATGTGTCCAAACTCTCCACGTAAATAACATCTGCACCAAGTTTTGTACTCTCATCCAAATATTTCTTTGGCAAGTTTTTTAGTAGGATTCCAATTCTTGGTTTTGCATTTAAAAGATTTACGACCTTTCTTGTTGCATGTGAAACATTTTCCTTCAAACTTGGTTTTCTCGATGCATTCACTTTCTCTATGTCCATGTTTGTTGCAATTGTAAAATTTTTTATTAAATTTTGACTTTCCATTGCTCCAAAAAATTTTTGAAGTATGCCCTATTTTTCCACAATGATTGCATGTAGGTCTTTTATTCTTTTGAGCTCCTTGTTGTGATGACTCTTATTGTTCAGTGTAGCCCAATCCAGTCTTTCCTTTTTGTCTATTCTGAGAGAATTTAGTTAATTGATCCTTGCTTGCTTGTGATCTCATCATTCTTTCATTGGTTTTCCTTTCTTCTCTCAGATTATTCACAAGCCTTTCATTTTATGTCCTAAGATTGATGACTTCTTGATTTTCATTATTCAACTAATTTCATATGTCTTTCTAATATAGTGAAAGCTGGTGGATTTCATCATCCTTTTCTTCTAACTTGGTGTTGAGTAATATTCTACCTTCTTGTGCCATATTTTTATCACTTTTAGCTTGATTCTTTTGTTCCATGACTTCACATATTCTGACTGAATGAATCTCCTATTCTATTTTTAATCTTTTGACATCTTCTTGAAGAATATGGTTCCTTCCAAGTAGATCTTCTATTACAACATCTACTTCATCTAAACTTCTTTCTTTGCAAATATATTCAATTCTTTCTTGTGTAGTGATTGTCATTCATCCTTTTTGCCAATTCTTTTCTTCTTTTTAGGGATTGAGAGAGTTGTTCCTTCAGTTTCTTGATTTTTTCCATGGCCACATTTAGATCCATCTTTTCATTCTCAATGGTTTTTTCTAGCTTGTATACTTCTATTATCTTTGATCTTTTCTCTCAAGCTACTAAAATTTTTGATAAGAGAACCTTTCTTTGATACCAATTGTTAGAAATGTAATGCAAACTAGGTGTCTAAGAGGGGAAAAGGGGTAAATCAAGAACCACTTAAAACTTCTTTTACTAAAACCACTTTATTAAGTTGTCTAATATACTTGCATGCAAGAAATATAAAGCAGTAAAGTAACAACACCATAACACAAGATTTGGTAACCCAAAAACCGTCCATGTAGAAGGTAAAACTAGGTGGGGATGACACCCATAATGCTTCACTATTATAGTAATAAATTTGGCATGTTAAGGTTTATAATTAATCACTTCAGGTGATCTTACCCTATTAGGAGTAATAAGGACTATAAGGTCCACCTTGTAAAAGGATTTATACAATACAATGAAGTATGTACTCTATTAGGAGTTTATGTAAGGACTATTAGGTCCACCTTGTTAAAGGATTTGGGACTGATGCACTTGTTAGGATGAATCAATGGATGATCTCTAAAATGCAACTTTGATTGCTGATGAAGATCCTTTTAAGTAAAATTGATCACTTGATTGTAATAGATGAGTCCCTTCCTTTACTTGTAATGTTTTTAGCCTTCTAGACAATTTTCTCTTCCATATTCACTTGAATGATGTTCTTCAATACATTACTATATATTTTGGATAACCAAAACATGTTATACTTGTATCCATTCAAATAGATATCACATAGGTCAGCTACAACATGATTATTTCCAAAAAAAATTACCAAGTCAAATCAATGCTGGAACTTGGGTCCTACTAACTTACTCAAGTGATGTTGAAGATACTCTGGCACTCCGTTGATACTATATTCTCAATTCATATCGATCACTTGGTATACATATTTGACTTAGTTTGCACCACTTCTACCAGCTTCCTTATTGTTATGGAAAACTCTTCTGGCTTGGTCTCCACTGGAGCATGATAGACACTGCAATTCAATTGACAAACCTACTCAGTGTGAACTCTTAACTTTGTTGCCACTACAACTTAGTTGACATAGATTATAAGATTAACACTATATGATTGGTTCCTTTGTGAGCTCAGTTAAAACTATAAGATGGGAACTTGGTTACAACTGTCTTTCCATAAGACTAAGTGTTTTGACACTAATTGACAATAGATCTTGTAAAGAGATTAATAACATGTACATGAATAGATGTATTAATTTCATTAATATATCTAAACACATTCCTAGGACTTATACATGTGTATGTGTGGACACATGTATACATTCATTTCATTTTTAAGACTTATATACATATATATGCATGCTCATTTCATTTTTTATTTTATTTTTACTCCACTTATATTACATGTGTACATATATGATATCTTCATTTCATGTTTAGTACATATGTGATATATTTAATTTCATGTTTAAGGTCCTTATATGTTTATGTTTATTTCATGAAGTTAGCACTTATAAATGTGTATGTTCATTTAATGAAATTATATTTAAAAAAACTTATGTCTAGACTTGTATACATGTGTATGTTTATCTCATTTTATGACTTAAATCTAAATTATAACATATTGAATCACCTAAATCAATCACATGTTGAATCGCATATTGTGTATGCATGGCATGCAAATTATAACATATTAAATCACATATGTAATTAATATGTAAACTATATAATTCAATCTATCACATATAATCATAAACCTAAAAATTAAATCAGTTAGAAAATAAATCAATCACATGTAATTAATATCTATTTACTATATAATTCAATCAATGACATATACGCAATAAAAACTAGAAATTAAATCACTTAGAAATTGAACAAATCAAATTTGTGTGTAATCATAAACTAGAAACATATATCTAGATCACACATGTCTAATCATAAACTACAATATATATCACATGGAGTATAAAGTAGAAACATATATAAAATGTCTAATCATAAGAATCATATAAATATATGTCATGTATCATAAATGGACCATAAACATGTACATGTCTCTCTCAAAAGATAAATGATAAACTAAACATATCATGCATACATCCTTAACTAGAGAGTCGTCCAAGCACATGTGAACAAACTAACCCTCTAAGCGAGACCAATGAGCATCATGTGGTTGTGAAGTATCAACCAACCCTTGCAAATTTAGTGTACACAACAATTCGGTAGACATGCACATCTATATATTTATATATACATATATACATATAGAGATATACAAATATACATATATACATATACACATACATATATACATATATACACATATATGTCTATATGTGTTTATACATATATGTATATATGGGTGTGTCTATATATATATATATATATATATATGAAAATTAAATTATTTCTAAATTCTAAATTTAAATTTAATCTGAGCACTAGTGGGTGTCACATCTCTCATATGTGTACTCCCACTAGTAGTAGGTGTCATATCGACAATGTCTCTCCTCTCTCCATGATCAGATCCCACACTAGAAGAGGTAGGCTCTTCTACTTGTGCCCAAAAATATTATTCATTGACAAATATCAATCCATGTATATGTACACTTGTGTATATAATTGAACTATTGTACAAATAAAAAAATTAAAAAGAGGCACTGAGCCTGAGGAGCAAGAGAATCATATATGACATGTGTTACATTGTCATCAACATAAACCTCATCTCTAATTATGTCAATCCTTTGTAATAATTAACAGTGTAAAGCGCTGACCAATTGAGATGGAAGTTGTGTAGATTCATTGGTATTATGACCAAATATCATCTCCATGTATGATCCCACCCTAGTGCCAACTTCAACCTGACTCAATTATTGTAGCTTCTCGTCAAGAATATCTAGTCCATCAGTAGTAATAATAAAATCTGCAACTCATATCCCCTCAACTAGATCTGTAGTAGACCATTTCATATCTAAGTGTTGTGATGAGTGTTGAGCTAGGTATTGAGTTGAGTGATGAGCTAAGTGTCAAGATGACATATGTGTTGGGTGTTGTAATGAGTGTTGATCACCAAAGTCTTGTGCACCCTCTTGTGTATCTCTAATCCTATATGTAACCTTCTGTAAAGGTATCCTCTAAATATTGACAATGTATGAACATGCCTATAATAGATCATCTAAAAAGAAACAATGTCATATCCATATGTTTGTGCCTCCCCACTAAGGTTGTGTATATCTCCTAGAGTAGGAAGATGTGCAACTTGGTAAATCTCATCACTTGATATGGTAGGTGTAGTACTAGATGATGCCTCTGAAGATGATCTAGGTCGACAAGGTATGCTCATAATATATCTACCCAGAGTGTTAGATGTAATGCTACTAGCAGTAACTACAATGTGTCCTATCCTATCAATTACTTCTCTTTGGGAAGCAATAAAAACTCTATTTACAGTAGTGGCCATCACTAGGGTCATAGTTGGAGTCGTCTGACCCACTAACTATCAAGGATCATGTCGAGGTTGATTAGTAGAATGGTACTCATCACAATTTGCAACTCTTCCACGTCATTGGCCATAATATCCTAGAAGATCTCAATAGTTGATGTTGTGCCCCAAATGGAACTATGTGTACAATTGCTGGGCAAAATATAATGGTATTTGGTCATTATTGGGATAACAACCATGTGTTACTAGAAGGATATATCATGCATGCAATTTGTGGCACAATACATCTCGTAACCTAATAGGCCTTCACCTGGGCCTGACCCTCATAAAATGGAAAAACTCTTATTTGATAATTTCCTTAGAAACCAAGGTCTAAACCTAGGCTAAGGACATATCATGAAAGACCTCTTCTTTGAGCTCTACAAAAATCCTATCAATAGACTATGTTGTGAATGTAGTATGTGATCTCAATCTATGAGTAAATGGGATATGCTATCCATATCAAGAGTGTGAGGGTGAGCGTGTGGTCCATGTCCTTGTCCCTATCCCTGCTTGATGCAGAGTATTAGTAGAAAAAGATGGTTTTGCCCAAAATTGGGGTGTTGCACAACTTCTTGAGGAAATTGCTTGATATACCAAAGGTGTATATGCAAAGACATATAAGGTCCAACTCCTTGTCTACACTAACAATGGATCACCCTTGACAAGATCCTACAATAACTTTCCTCCTACAATCTCCAAACTATGAGATTCAGAAAATTGCACTTTTAGGCCTAAAGCCTAATTAGCCCTCCTAACTCAAAATTTCTCAAATAACTTGATATTCCTCCAATGTACTTGGAAAATATATTAGGGATTCTAATACCCTTTTGTAAGTTCTTCGGTACTACAAAGTTATAGGCTCCAATCCTATTCCAACATTCCAAAATGGTCTCAAGACTCACAAACCCAATAGGCCTAATTGGATGTGGTTTCTTAAGGAACTACTCTAGAATGGTACATGGGATTGAATCACTAATACTAATGGATTCTATGACCCCAAAACACACTTGTTTCATCATTATTTTACTAAATCAATACTTCTTATTCATCTAATCATTCAAATCCACTTCCTAGTTGCTAAATACATAGGGATATTTAGCCTCGAGCAAGGAAGGGAAAATAGTAAACATCACCCCCTTAGTCTGTGGTTTTAAAATCTGTTTGGACATAATCCTAAATTGATCCCGCAAGTGGCCGTACAAATCCACTAGTAGGAAGTCAAGTTGGGGCTCTATCTTTGATGGGTACCCTAGTTTTAAGGGTTTAGCAGACCAGTTTTGCAAGAATGAATGTAACTTTTTCCCTCCTTGATGAAATGAATTCAAATAAACTTCTAAAGCATGTTAAATCCTTCCCCTATCCAACCATATCATTTTTAGATGTCATAACTTCCGTACAGAAATGTACCAACAATAAATACAGCAAATTTTTGCACAAAATAGGGTTTATTTTATTTATATCAGTAAACCCTTTCATACAATGGTCTTCTCTGATTAGAGAGAGATGAAATAACCTTAAAAAACCTTCCTCTAATGGATAAAACCACATTTTAGGCTGTTGGAGGTGGTTTTTCAAGTTTTGCAACTTCTTGGCTAAAAGTTGCTAATTAACAACTTTTGCAAAAAGTGCAACTTTGCCTTATAAAAACAAAATTGACTTCTACACTTCCTATAGCCTTAATATAAGATGAAAACATAAATAAAACTTAGTTATTCAACCATGGTGGCCTTATTTAATCCAAAACTAGAAAAGAATCCTAACTAAAGGTCATATAGGACTAATGCAAGCAGGATTTATAAAACATCCTAATGCAATGCCCTTTACAAGTGACCAAGACCAATATCTAACATGTCTAAACATGATCTAATCATGGTTCCATCTTCTTGGGTGGTTGATGTAGACCCTTTCTCCTTGTCCTTACATGGGTGTCCTGTACCATTGCCCCTGACCTTGAGGCGACCCATGATTCTAAGGTTGCTCATGTCCTAGTCCCTAATCCCGAGGCTTCCCATGATCTAGTCCTTGACCCTCATCTCTATCTTGTGATGCCATCTACATGGGTAATATGTTCAAATTAAATGTTAAGTAGGTACTATTAAATTCTAATACCTATCCTATAGTGTCCTATTAGGTGTTAATAGGTTATATTAGATATGTTAATATGTTATTTAAATTAAGAGGTCCTATTAGGCCCTAAGAGGTCTATCCTATTAAGACACAATTGGTATATTACATCTTAATCTATGTCTTATTATAGGTTAATAGGTCAAATTAGGTGCTAATGTGCATATAAAAATAAATTAAATGTTATCTACAAATAAGGAGAGAGTGAGAGGAGAGAGACTGAGGAGAGTGAGAAGGGAGAGATAGGAGAGGTAAAGTGAAAGGAGAGAGAGTGAGAGGAGAGCTTGATAGCGAGGAGAGATAAATTTAGAGAAGAGAGAGTGAGGAGAAGAGAGAGCGAGGAGAGAGAGTACAAAGGAGAGAGAAAGTAGTGGAGAGAGAAATTAAAGAGAAAGTGAGTGAGGAGAGGAGAGTGAGTGAGAGGAGAGAATTAGGAGAGGGAAAGGGAGAGAAGAGAGTGAGAGGAGAGATTGATAGTGAGCAGAGAGAAATTTAGAGGAGATATTGAGAGGGGAGAGATATGAGAGAGAGGAGAGAGAGTATAGTGAAGAGAGAGGAGAGGACAGAGAAATTAAAGAGAGTGAGGAGAGGAGAGTGAGTCAAAGGAGAGAGATAGGAGAGATACTTAGGAGAGGGAAAGTGAGAGGAGAGAGAGTAAGAGGAGAGAGATAGGAGAGTTGAGGAGAAGAGAGAGTGAGGAGAGAGAGGGTACATAGGAGAGAGAGAGAATAGAGGAGAGAGAAATTGAAGAGAAAGTGAGTGTGGAGAGAGAGAGAGAGAGAGAGGAGAGTAGAGTGAGTGAGATGAGAGATACTTAGGAGAGGGAAAGCTAGAGGAGAGAGAGTGAGAGGAGAGAGATATGAGAGAGTTAGGAGAAGAGAGAGTGAGGAGAGAGAGAGTACAAGGGAGAGAGAGAGTAGAAATTTAGAAGTAACCAAGTTTAGAGATCCAGTGTAAACTGAGTTAGGTCAGTTAATGAAGGAGTTCTATGTAAATTGAGTTAGGTTGGTTACCAAAGGAGTTCAGTGTAAATCGAGTCAGGTTAGTTACCAAAGGAAGTTAGTTTTAACCAAGTGACTTAGTTTCAATGTCATCTAAGTGACAATAGAATTCTTTTGTTTATTATTTGGTTTATGCAAGCTGACTTAGTGGATGTTAATTATTTTTTTGAAAGGGCATTCAAGCCGACTTGACATTGGGTTTCATATATATGAAAGGTCAAGTTGTGGATATGAAGTTGTGGAAGAGAAGTTAAGATGTGAATAAAAAAGGATATTTGATTAAGGGCAGAACTTCCAAGGAGATGCAAAGAATATTATGATCAAGACGGATCTAGAGGATAAACTAGAACAATGATCTAAATCTACAAATTAGTTGCTTCATCAATCAAGTAAATCATTGTTACTCTCTAACTATTGTAGTAGTGAAGAAATCTCTTAACATAGTTGACTTAACAATTATTTTGTAAATCCTCTAACAAGGTGACATTTCTAGATTGAAGTGTCTTAAGACCTCTAACAAGGCCACTCCTAATAGGGTGATTCAAATCCTTTAATAGGGTCACACATAACAATGTGTTTTGTAACCTTTAACAGGATTGGTTCCTAATAGGGCTCACTTTAGAAGAGTGAAAAGTTGTAACTACTTGCATTGGTGGTTTTTCCAAATTGGGTTTCCATGTTAAATCTTGGTGTCTCATGTGTACATGTTATTTGTTTACTACTTTATCTTTCTGCAACTAAGTTACTAAAGGTTAATACACATTAATATCTCAAGATTGCTTTGTTAACCGAGTTACCATGAATATCTAGTTCTAACCAAGTTGTGCAATGATTTGAGTAAATAAGAAGTTTGCATTGAAATCTAAGGGATTTGAAATTGTTTTAGTGGTAACTGATTCACCCCTCCCCTCTCAATTACTCCTCTCATATTTCCAACACACAAAACTAACTACAATAACATGCAAACATAAAATTTAAAAAGTTAATAAAGAGATGTTCTCATATGATATAGTAGATCACTCTTATTATATTTTTTAATTCTATTTAAAATTTTAACAATTGAAATTTAAATAAAAATATTAAGTTATATGGTAGTAATAATAGATATTTTTAATTTTAAAATTGTATCTAAAATGTAGCTTCAATTAAATATTATATTATTGTAAATGAATTTTTAATATATTTTATATAATTATGATTATTTATTAAAGTTTAAAATAAAGACAACTATTTTGATTTTGTATCATTTATTTAAATAAGATTTAAAAAGTTAATAAAAGAAGTTATGGTAGATCATTTTATAATAAATGAATTGCTTTAGTTTCTTTTAATAATTGGAGATCATTATTATGTTTCAATGATTTTATAAATCATATTTAAATTCTAGAAAGAAAATCAATAGAAAATATTTTAGAAATTATAATATTTTTTAGACTTTGTAACAATATTTTAAAAAATTAGAAAATAAAAAGATTAAAGTATAATTAATGTCGATAGGCATTCTACAATGGTAGAATGGGTGGAGTGGGATGGTGTGAATGTGTTAATGTTAACTTTTATTCTTCTAGGTTAAATTTGACAACCATCTACATGTCAAAAGTTTAAATCTTATTATAAATAGAATATGTTTTTAAAAATAATTTAATAGATACGACATAAAATATTTGTTTAAATTATAATTATTTTGTAGAAATTAGAAAATAAAAAGATTAAAGTATAATAAATGTCGATAGACATTCTATAATGGCAGAATGAGGATGGTGTGAGCGTGTCAATGTTAACTTTTATTCTTTTAGGTTAAATTTGACAACCATCTACATGTCAAAAGTTTAAATCTTATTATAAATAGAATATACTTTTAAAAATAATTTAATAAATAGCACATAAAATATCTGTTTAAATTATAAAGTTTAGAGATATAAATCATTCATTTTTTAAGAAAGTAAAATAAAAACTTAAGTTAATAGAAAACTAAATAAATGGAGATAAAAGAAATATAAATGATTTTAGATCATGTAGTAAATTAAATTATAATTATTTTGTGGTAGATATCTATCCATATTTCTTTAGATAGATTCATATAAGATATCTATACTAGTTGATAGAAATAGAAAAATCTAATAATGAATTAGTTAAAATTCATTGCAACAATAATATATAACTTTGGGCAAATACTAACAGCACAAATATATCTTTTAAATAAAATATCATTGTTACAAATATATCTTTATAATTTCATTAGAACAGGATCTTGTGTCAATTTGTAAGAACTTGATGCGACTACATGATGGAGAAAAGGTGCATTGAATATGAAAAAAGATTGAAATTTGGTGGCACAACTGGAAAAACATTTACAATTACTATGTGAACGATTCGATGAAAATCTTTAAACACACGGTAATCGTTGTATTGATCCAACAGACTTTTAACGACTTCAATAAAGTCTGGAAAAATTAATTCAATCCAGTGAGCAGACTTTGTATTTGTCCAAAAGACTTTGAACGACTTCAATTAGGACTCAATATTTGTGTGGAAAATTAAATGGAACCCCTCTTTACGCGACATAGTGCATGAAAATAAGCATGACTTTAGTAAACGCCACAAATGTACCCACTTTCAATGGCGGAGTTTCTCCCCACTTTCAATGGCGGAGATTTCTCCTCACTTTCGCCCAGCCGAGAGACACAATTATAAATAATCTGTATTCACCATTATTTTCTCACAAAGAGAGAGAGAGAGACTGAAGGAAGAGCAGAAAAGTGTTGTGCAATTTGTAATGAAGATGGTGATGAAGATGTTGTTATTATTAGTAACGATAGCAATGACGCCTTGCATGCCCTGCTCCTACGCATGTCATACAGATGAGAGGAATTCCTTGTTAGATTTGAAAGAGGGTCTCAGCTTCACTTCTTCTCATAACACGCTGCAATTATGGAAGGGATTCAACTGCTGCGCGTGGGAAGGAGTCACCTGCCACCCAATCACTGCCCACATCATTTCCTTAGATCTCAGTCCCCAATCCCAGTGACTGGCCATTCATGTCTTGGAGGGAGCTTCGTGAGGGACTATTCCAACTTCAACATCTGGAGCACTTGGACTTGAGTGAGAGTGCCTTCTTCCCTCCTCTTGCCATCCCTTCACACTTTCACAAGCTCCAAAAATTGAGGTATTTAAGCTTGTACCATTCTAATTTTGTTCACCACATTCCAAGAGAGATTGGTAACATGTCTAGCTTAATATATCTTGATTTGAATTCTAATTATCTAAGTGGCTCTATCATAATGTCTTTGGGTGAGCTGTCAAATCTCACATATCTTGATCTGAGTGGGAACTATTTGAGTGACACGATTCCAATATCTTTGGGTAAGTTGTGAAAGCTCACAAATTTTGACCTGAGTTCTAACTCTTTGAGTGGCACCATCCCAACATCTTTGGGTAAGTTGTCAAAGCTTGCATATCTTTCCCTAAGTTCTAACTCTTTGAGTGGCACCATCCCAACATCTTTAAGTAAACTGGAAAAGCTCACATATCTTTCCCTAAGTTCTAACTCTTTGAGTGGAACCATCCCAACATCTTTAAGTAAATTGGGAAAGCTCACATAACTTTCCCTAAGTTCTAACTCTTTGAGTGGCACCATCCCAACATCGCTAGGTAAGTTGTCAAAGCTTGCATATCTTAACCTGGGTGTTAACTCTTTGAGTGGCACCATCCCAACATCTTTGGGTAAGTTGTCACAACTTACAGAGCTTGACTTGATGGATAACTATTTGAGTGGCACCATCCCGACATCTTTATGTAAGTCATCAAAGCTCGCAATTCTTTATCTAACTTCTAATTATTTGTCTGGCACCATCCCAACATTTTTGGGTAAGCTAGCAGAGCTCACAGTACTTCACTTGGATATTAATTCTTTGAATGGCACCATCCCAACATCTTTGGGTAAGCTGTCAACGCTCACATATCTTGACCTGAGTTCTAACTCATTGAGTGGCACCATTCCAACATCTTTGGGTATGTTGTCAAATCTCACACTTCTCTACCTGAGTTCTAACTCTTTGAGTGGCACTATCCCAACATCTTTGGGTAAGCTAACAAAACTCACAGATCTTGGCTTCAGTTCTAACTCGTTGAGTGGCACCATCCCAACATCTTTGGGTAAGTTGTCAAAACTCACAAATCTTGACTTGAGTTCTAACTCATTGAATGGCACCATCCCAACATTCTTAAGCAACCTCACTAAAATCACAAAACTTGATCTTAGTAACAACCAATTAAGCGGAACTTACACACTGTCTTTTTTTGACAAAATTCCTAATATTCAAGAATTGTATCTTTCAAGGAATATGTTCACTATAAACTTTTTTTTTTTTTTAGACTGCAGGAATCGGTGCAACACGACCCCCCTATAAACTACAGTGCAACTGGTAAACTTTTTAATGTGACTGGTAGCACTGGCGCGACACGCCCACCAGTACCACGAGGACGGGGGAGACTAGAACCCATGACCAACCTCCTGCAACAGGAAAGATTTAGCCAACCGAGCTAGGGCCCCCGCCCTAAAAGGGTTTGTGGTAACCTAGTGTGACTCGAACCGGAGTTGATGCGTAGCACCGGGATCATTAGCCTAACACTACGCCTCACGACTCGCCTTCACACCAACTCGGCTATTCACTCACCCTTCTAAGTTCACTATAAACTTCAATGCCACTTATATTCCCAATTTTCAAATTGAAACCATACATCTGGGATCTTGTAATATAGAAGGGAACTTTCCATCTTTTATTTCAACTCAATATTCCTTACAATCATTAGATTTGTCTCAAAATTCTCTGGATGGAAATATTCCTAATTGGCTCTGGGAATCTGGGCTCCTTAATTATCTCAACCTCTCTTCTAACAATTTTGTGGGTAATTTACCCTTTAGGTTGCCTGAATTTGAAGTTATTGATTTGCACAATAATGAGTTACAAGGAAATGTTCCTCTTTCTTTACAAAATGTGAACTTCTTGGATCTTTCAGAGAATCTATTTGATGGACCCATTCCACATTCTCTATGTGAGTCAAATTATTTGCGTTTTCTCGACTTATCAGATAATAAGATTAGTGGTAAGATTCCCCTGAGCTTAGATCAATGCTTTGAGTTAACCATGTTAGATCTAGAAAGGAATAATCTCAAGGGCATAATTCCAAATATATTTGGGAATATGAATTTTCTAGAAACATTGAAATTGGCTATGAATGGGTTAAAAGGGAATATACCATCATCCCTTGTGAATTGCAGCTCTTTGGAGATCCTAGATGTGAGAAATAATAATATTCATGGGGGCATTCCTACTTGGATTGAAAGCTTGAAAAATCTCCGCATCCTAATACTAAAATCTAATAAACTAGTTGGCAACATACCTGAAGAATTATCAAACTTGCAAAATCTTCAAATATTGGATATATCGAGCAATAAAATTTAAGGTGGTATTCCTAGTGGCTTTATGAACTTGACTGCAATGGCAAATGAAACAGAAAGTACAGAGGCTCTTGAACTAAATTCTACAAATGCTCATGTGACTTATATAGATAGTATAATCATCAAGAACAAAGGACAAGATATGGAGTATGGTAGAATTTTGAGATTGATAAAATGTCTTGATCTATCAGATAACAATTTGTCAGGTATAATACCTCCAGAGATTGAATCTCTCAAAGGATTGATAATTCTCAATGTTTCAAGAAATCATTTCAGTAGTGGCATTCCAAAAACTCTGGGAGACATGGTACAGTTACAATCACTTGATCTTTCTAGAAATGATTTGTCTAGGATGTTTCCTTTTGATCTGCAAAATCTCACATATTTGAGTTATTTCGATGTGTCTCATAATAAGTTACGGGGAATGATACCACAAGGAGGTCAAATGATGACATTTGATTCCTCTTCATTTTCCAACAATTCGGGTTTGTGTGGCCTGCAAATAAATGTTTCATGCTCAGGAAATCATTTTGTTTCTCCCAGTGATGAAGACAATAAAGAAGAGCTACAGGAGGATATATGGTGGTATGTCGGAATAGGAATGGGCAATGCATTTGGGTTTTCAATTTTGATTTGGGTGTTGTGTTTCTCCAAATCTTGGAGTGCAAAATCCTTTAATATTATGGATGATATTATTGATTCTTCTTTCCAAACATTGAAAAAAAAATTGTGGTGTACATGATAAGATATTATCTTATCTTTTTCTCCAACAAATCTATATGTTCAACCGATCAGAAATGGTGATTTTCAGCCCACCAGACAAGAAAAGTAAGTCTAGTTATGATTTTCAGCCCACCAGACAAGAAAAGTAAGTCTAGTTTACAAATTTATATTATTTTACTAACAATTTGTATTAAACATATTTTTTCTTTATAATTTTGATAGTTTCACACATTAGCTTAAAAAAATTTAAAATTTTGGTGCAAATTTAATGAAACTAATCGTCATGCTCTCCAACCCAGATTTCAATTACAAGCCAGCGATATCTCAAGTGGAGCAATATCCTCATTTTACAAATAGAGAAATGCAAGTAGGTCTATCATGTTGGCACTTTCAAGAGTCGCATGAGCACAAAGTCCATTAATATTTTGCCCTTGTGGGGAAAAGGCGAATCTACCATTTTTAGCATTTGAAAGTGTTGAGATGCTCGTAAGAATGCTTCCACTTTTGATATGTACTATTTTGGTGTTTAAAAGTTTTAGCTTTAATAAAATGTTTTGTAATGCTTGTTTTAGCCTTAATAAAATGTTTGGTAATGTGTGTTGGCAATACAGAAAGAACAATCAAACTAGTCCTTAAAAGGACCATTTGGATCTGGTGGATATGAAATGACACGGAGTATATTAGTGGTACAAATATAGAACTAAATAATGTTGAGTACTATAATATTGTCTCTTTTTCCTTCAAAGTAGAATATTACTATTAAATTGAAATATATTAATATACAACTAAATAAACATTTTCTTTAATTAATTGTAATGTTTTTGGTATACAGGATTCTATTTCAATTATTTGATCAAACTTGTATTTTCTGTATCAATGTATAATGATTTTGGTGAAGGAGTGAAGGAAAAAATGTTATTAGTATTATAGTTTAGAGGATAGTTTACCAAAGGTTGTACATAGAACCAAATAAGGTTGACTTCTATAATCTTTTTTTTTTTTTTTTTTTTCCGTTTTCTTTAAAGTGGAATATTTTAGTAAATTGAAGTATATTAATATACAACTAAATAAGTAACTACTTTAATCAATTGTTATATTTTTCGTGTGCAGGATTCTACTTCAATTATTTGAACAAACATGTATTTCTGTTATCCATATATATTAATTTTGATAAGGAGTGAAGAAAATTGTTATTAGTATTCTAGTTTAGGGGATGATTTAAACATCATATAGTAAGGTTCAATTTTTAATTTAGAAGTGTTAAATAGTCAAAGTTAACTTGTTTCAAACTTATTTAAGAGTAGTCCTATTTAAGTTATCTTTTATAATAAGTTTTTATTTTTTAGAAGTAAACAATATTTATAGAAATATCATGTTTAATTTATAGCATGTATTTCAATGATAATTATTGTGCAATCTCCTGAAAGAAATTGGTAAAAAATTAAACAGATGTTTTGTTGAATACTTGAGAAGAACATGGCAGTGCACAATATTCTATACTTAACATTGTGTGGCTTAGAAATCACAAAATTAGTGGTATTTTTGAAATTGATTTAAATGATAAAAAAGATGCAATACAGAGTTAATACAAAATTAACAAAATGATATATATATATATATATATATATATATATATATATAAAATTTAAAATGTTAATTATGGCTTGGTTGGCTGTACAGAATTAACAACAGAAAGTTCTCTTGATAGTAAGGAATATATATAATTTTCATCTGTAAATCTCTAGTATTTGGACTCTTGATGATTGTACATATATCGTATCATATAAATTAAAGATGTTTTGTGATCATCATCTCTAATAAACGTCTTTTCAACATAGCATAATGGGCCATACTCAAATCACCAGTAAGAAAAAAAGATGTTTAGTTCCCAAATTTTCTCTATGTTGATAATGAACTTGCTTTAAATCGCTTTATTCCTTAGATCATGTTGATGATTTTGTACAATAGCTTTACCAAGATGATACTATTGCATCTTCTGACCAGGTTTCAATTGCAAGTCAGCAGTATGTTCTTGCTCAAAATAGCGACGCCCAACAATTTTTGTTATGTTGGCACTTCAGAGTATAGGTAGAAAATCAATTTTTTTCCCATATCTATAATGAATCTAATAGTGGCTGCCACAAATGGGCATGCTGATTTCAAAACTTTCAGCATACGAACAAACATAAATTTAACATAAGCCTATCATAGAATTTCAAATTGTTTTTCGCTAAATTTTTTTTGGAGGTTTATATATGAGAATGTTAGTAATATTTAGTAAAATTCCATTTGCAATCATAATCTATCTATGATGTCCAACTAAGGAGTAAGAAAAACTATGTTTTTTTATTCCACTGGCTGATTTAGGACATGCTGGAATAGCAGGTTCAAGGCAAGATATATTTGGAGGAAAGAAAAAGAGTAGCCCTTACAGTCATGTTGGTGTCACTGAACATAAGAAATGCTCTAATTATACCTTAATATGAATATGACCACTATGGAAAGATCTTTTACGATCCCAAGGCCAAAGAAGTACAACAGAAACATACCAGATAAATCTGGTATGTTTTTTAACATTCAAAATTTTAGTGCTTTTAATATTTATTCTATTACAATTATGCATTTCTAAATTATAGTTTTTTAAATCAGCAAAGCCATTGCTACAGCCAAGACACGAGATACTGCACAAGATCTCATTGTCTGGGATCTTGTCATAATTTATCCTCGTTGAAAGAACACATGTTTTTCATTTGACCGAATGAACAATGGGAGCAAATAAGTTGCTGAAGACCAGGAGTCTATCTGTTGAACCATCAAAACAATAACAGTAAGCCAAAGAGAGCATGCTCTTTCAACTTGAGTATTGTTTTGTATTTTTATGTAGAGTTTGATTTCTTTTCACTAAGTTGTTTCGAATTGGTTTTACTTTAGATGGTCCCACTCCTTACATTTTGCATCTTTGATTGCTTTGATTTCAGGTATTATAGTATTACAGCTTTGACTACTATGATCTATTCATCCCTATTGTATTCAGGGTGTCAACAACAAGTATCAAAGAAGATTTTCTACCTTTTCTTTTCCAAGAGAGTCATTTTAGTCAGTTGCTCCATCGTGACTCATTCATCATTTACTCTGTTGTGGCGTTCTGTTTGTCAAAAATCAAGCATGAGCAGACTGCGAAGTTCGCTATTTGTTCAATATTAATTTGTTGTAGATATACAAGTTACAGGATTTTGTGTAGAGTTTTCCATTTTCTCGAACGTTTGTTTCTTAAACATGAGATCATGTTGAGTAATAAGGCTCTTACAAATCTATATACATTTGACCTTTTGCTTGTAATATATTCATCAATATGTATATTTAATAAATGTAAATTTTGATGATATTATATTATATTTCTTTTTTGTTATTTTAATTACTCATTTATCTATAGTTGTTGTTATTGTGATATATGTGTAAAATTATAATTTTCATTTTGAGTCTATATGTGTTCATAGACATTTCATTTGATACAATTGAGATATTTATTTTTAAAGAGCGAAGAAAGAGCTAAGAGCTAAAAAATATCAAGAAGAAAGAAGTGTACATATATAGCTAAGAATGCCTCCATAAAATGAGGAATGGACTCCTCAGATATGAGACGTAGCAAAAATGTCCCAAGGAAATAGGTTTATGTGTCAAATACAATTTGACACATAATACAAACCTATAACCAGCTAAACACCTCACCTAGAACAAGTCAAATTGGGACACCTAGCTAGGCTTAACAAAGCCATGTGGAAATATAGATGTATATTAAACCCCATTAACCATAGCTTAGTTGAGTACAATGAAAATAGGGTCCCAACTACAAAACCTAATGAAATATCCATGTAAAAAACAATATCTAATAATACAGATTAGAAAGATAAAAATTCTAGAGGGAAAAAGCTATCCTCCAAAAGAGAGACAAAATAGAAGACTAGAAAGCCTTCCCAAAGAAGGTTGATGGTGTGAATGTAGACAACACACCAAGAAGAGCTCGGAGATGAATGAATTTTCTTTGAATGTTGGCAAAAGAATAAGTCAAGTATCTAGCCATGAATCGACTACTGAATATAATGCTTATGAATCTATGTGTACTCGAATGGTTCATGATGACCCAAATTCATGAATAGCTAAATAGTACTCTAGTTATCACAATAGGTAATTGTAGGCTTCTTGAAAGGAGTACCAAACTTAAATAGTATGCCTTCAATCTTCATGGCCTCAATAGCTGCATTAACAACCCCTCTAGAATCTACCTTTGTGGAAGATATAGAAATAGATTTTTTTCTTGCTAGACCAGTTGATAGGACCTAGACCAAGAGAAAAATTATAACCTAAAGCAGACTTGTGATACTCATTATCACCAACCTAGTCTAAATTTGTAAATTAACCAAGTCAACTAAGAACTAACTCTGTATTGAATCCCAAACCCATGTGTACCATGAAGCTAGTGAAGAATCCTCTTAGTTATTTTTCAATGTGACTCATGAGGCTCTTGAATAAATATAGAAACAATGCAAACTACATATGATATGTTTGTCCTAACGTATGAGTCAAGTAAATAAGACTATTAGGTATGTGCAGAATCATTGTGTGCAAAAAAGTGGTGACTTGAAAATTATGTAGTTCTAAAATGCCTCAAATTATTTTAATATCTATTCCAACTTTTTCCCCACCCATATTAATACCAAACCCAAAAACTAATACCTTTATAAGGCTTATTATATCTTTGGATAGCAACCCTACATGGTCAACTTAAAAAATATCCCAAAAACATGTTTTTGGCCTGTTCTTGTATGTTTTTTTACTTTAAACATATAGTTGACAACTTTTTTTCACCCAAATTTGATGAAATAGAAAGGGCTTCTTAAGAATGTTCTTAGTTTTCCATAAATGTAATGTCTGTCAAATTATGAGTTCAAATATTACTTATTTTCTAATGAAGTTATGTATAAAGAATTGATTGACAAATTGATTTAAAATTTTGTAGAGTTTTGAATTAGTTAAGGTGGCCAGACACGAGAGTTTTTTAATTCCAAAAATACTATGGTAGAAAATTAATAATTAATTTTTTATTTAAAATTAAAATATCCAAAAATATGTGTCACATCCATGAATGAGTCTTATTCTTATATCTAGAATCTTATGAAAAAATATTATAATTTGATTTTGATTAAGGTGGTCAAACATACGTCTACTTTTTATTTTTGTTCTGAAATTTTTGTACTATTGCATTAAAATTAAAAAAATTGAGCAATCAATTTTTATTTTTCTTTCAGATAAGACCTAGTAGTTTAGAAACTAAATTCAATTTCCTAGAGATTCTATTCTATCAATTTTTTGATAGAAAGTTCATAACAAGTTGAAAATTGCACGTCAAGTTGACATAACCAAGTCGACTGAGAAATAACTCTTTATTGAATCCCAAACCCATGTGTACCATGAAGCTAGCGAAGAATCTGTTAGAGTAATTAGATATTTCTAATTAAACTCTAGTCTACTTAACCTTTTTTTTAATTAAAGAGGGGTAAACGCTTTGACCTGGAGCTATGAACCAGTGAGGCCACAAATGGGGGACCTCATCCCCGTGAGATTTGAACCTTGATGGAAAGGATAACAACTCAACAATTTAACCTAAACTTTAGGTATATATAATAATTAATTCTTTTATTAATTATTATTATGCAACCTAGGTTAGACCTTTTTAGGGTTTCAATCTTTTTTATAAGGATGATCTCTCTTTGTAATTATTAACCAATTCTTTTTTTATAATAGAAATCTCTTTTTTGCTCATCAAGAATGTCTCATCTATGGATCTGAAAATGCCAACCTCTGTAGCTTATGCTTCTCTCTTTCTGTGACATGTGTTTGCATACAAGTGATTCTTTGGAGCTGTGGGGTTGATTTTTCATCAACTTCAATATAGTATCAGAGCTCTAGATCTTCATGCCTTTGTTTTGTTCTTGAGAGATTTAGCATTAGTTTTCATATCTGAGATTTCAGAAGTTTTTTATTAGATCTGGGGTCACTAATTTTCAAGGCACTCTGAGCAAAAATGGACATCACTGTTGAGCTTAGAGTGCTCAGGGCCCCCATTTCTATATAAAATATGTCTAGTTTGGATGCTATTAAAATTTGAGGCATTTTTTTTGCACCTAGGTCATTTTGACCTGGGCATGCAAAATGAGGCGACGATTATCTTATTTTCCAAAAGATAATTTGGAGGATTAGTTTTTTGTTTGTTCATTTTGTGAAAAAAATTCTTGTGCATGTGTTATTTTAATTGGAAAAGGTGCATGTGTATTTTAAAGGTGTTGGGGACTCACATTGGAGGAGGTGGCTTTTTAATGTTCTTAGGCACCACTTGTACTCTCCTTCTCAGTTACACTTGTACCTATTGGCCTGTCTATGATCTCCAACATAGACTCTCTCCATAACTTAGGACAATTTTTTCAAAGAAGGAAATATTTTGTGAGGCACCATACTCATTGTGCCCAAGCTTGGTCTTCTTTATCACATGTTTATTTGGTGTGGATTCTTTTTGATAGAGTCCCACCAACTTGGTCACACCACCGAGCTGGGTGGAAACATCGACAGTGCATGGTTTATGGAAATGCATACCAACCCACCTTTCCTTCCCTAGACCTCACCTTTGACTCCTACCACATCACTCACAAATCAGCGCTATGATATTTATACGCTATGGGATTGATTGTGAATCAATGTTTTCCTTGGTGGCTTGAAAGTGTGCATTTTGCATGCATCAAGGGATGGTTTGTGTGTTGGAAAGTACCTGTCAATGCCTCTCTCTTTGTTCCACAAACCTGCCTTGATCAGTGGTCATTTCTCATGATTGAGGGCTCCTCCAAGCAGTCCTCTTTCAGTTATGTGTTGGGAGGACTTATTTTATTGCTCCTTCTTCCATGTGTTGTGGCCTTGGTTATGCAATTTTTTGGGGGAGGCTTTTTCATTTGGACAGTGGCATGATTTTTGGGACCACCTTCTTTTTTATGGGACAACGCCATCGTTGACTGCGGCTTTGTGATCCTGTGCATTCTATCATCCATTGGATTTTGTTTGGAGTTGATAGTTCTTTGAGATAGAGTTTTTTTTGGGAAAGTGCTCTATGTTGGCCAGGTTTGATGTTTTGTACACTCCAGCCCACTTTGCGAACAAGTGGCATGTTTCAGTGGTATTTCTTTTTTTAACAAGGCAATTTTTGGATTCTTCATGGTAGTTTATGAAATTTACTTAGTGATTGCTACCAATTTTGTCAATCTCCCACATACAGTTTATTGAGGTTGTGATTATTTATTATTAGATTTTATTGGGCCATGTATTTGTCTTACCTTAGCAGTGAAATGTTTTTCTTGATCGACAATTTGGAGATGTAATGGAATGGAATTTTGATATTTTTTTGGCTTTTCTTTTGGGTAACGTGCCTTTATTGGAGTTTAAACCACTGTTTGTGGTCCCCATGCTCCTTGGTTTTGACACCCAGCTCCCTCCAAATATCTACACACCTAGGTTCGTAATTATCGGCCTAGGAGCATGGATGGTTAATTGTTCCAATCAGTGCCTCAGTGATGGACTACTTTGATCTACATGCCCTCTTGGACTTTGGCTCCATAATTTTTAGGACCTGCATAAGGTTTTTTTTTGTCATTGCGCCACTAGTTGTCCATGACATCAGTGGGACCATTATTTTGGCCTTCCTTGTGTTTTAGCATTGACCTCTAGTTATGGGCTCACAATTAAGCCATGATTTTTGGCATTAATTTTTGTAGAATGATAGTTTTAGATTGCAATTAGTGATGTACGATTGGTGTTCTAAGCCTTTTTGATCAACTTTTTTCCCTTGATTGGTGGGTATTTGCACACATGTCAAATCTTGGCCATTGGATTATTCCAACATCGACTCTTTGTTTGCCAACTTACTAGTTTTTTCTAGCATATTGGATATTTTTATTCAAACATCAAGGGTAATTTTTCAAGCATATTTTTACCTCGATTACTATTTGCCCATCAAATTTATGCTTGTCACTTGTTGATGTTAGCACTACATCAACATATCCTTTCACTTCTTCAAACTCCGTTTGGACCTACCTTTGCATTTGTTCTCATATCTTGGGCATATAGACTCCATTTTCCAAAAATGAGATATCGTCGAAAAGCTGGTTTGAAGTCATCAGAGTGGTATAGTTAG
This sequence comes from Cupressus sempervirens, assembly GCA_028749045.1. Lineage (NCBI taxonomy): Eukaryota > Viridiplantae > Streptophyta > Pinopsida > Cupressales > Cupressaceae > Cupressus > Cupressus sempervirens. The sequence goes on from CM053785.1 coordinate 63,978,511, forward strand.
TTTTTAGTTTTGATGATTTTTTATGGCATTTTTTGCTATCAAAGTCAAGGGTACATTTTTGCACTCAGGGAGACCTATCTTGAGCATTTGATCTCTGCCTTGGAATTTCTTTATATCATTGGAAAGGTATTTTTGAGCTCTTTCTAGTGATGTTGGTTGTCTTCCCAGATTTTTCTCTAGGCACATTCTATTCATTCTTTTGCATTTTTGCATTCTAGTGGATATCTTGGTTGTTTCAGGAGCAAGGATCAATTTTATTGCTTCAGATGATTCATCATGACTTTTACTATCTATTGTATTATTCTTATGTTTCTTCTAGTCTATTTAGACATCATTTGTATGCATTGTTCCACACACACTAAGATAAAGTGCCATATTGTGTCTGTATTTTTGTGTTAGTAGTTTTGCCTTGTTTTTCTTTTTGATTCGAGTAGTTTCATCTAAGGAAACTTGTACAAATTATTGTATTCTTGGGATTCACTATATCTTGTGCCTTAAATTGTATATGCACTACTCATTATTAAAGTACCATGGTGGGTTGACATTTTTGCCTTTGTTTGCCATCTTCCTTTCTCTACGTAGTCAAGTTCTATTTCAGTGGAGGTTCTTCAGATTAGCAATTACTTTTTGACAAAGCTTTGTAGCTTCTACATGCTTTAGTGGTATTCTAGATGATCATCTTTTGCTCCTATCTTCTAGGGCATTCCCTAGTTTGGAGGCTTCTTTAGTCCTTCACTAGTTTCTTTTAGCATGTTTTCCATCTTTTTTTGAAGTAGGGTTTTTCCCGTGTGGTTTTCTCTATTTCTCCTCTTTTTAGAGATTTAATTGTGCTTGGGTACTTCATCAAGCCTTGTTGCCAGGACCCAAATCTACTTTAAGTACAATATTTTCTTGGTTTTTAGCTACTCCCTAAGTTTATCTTAAGTGGGAGTGTTAGAGTAATTAGATAGTTTCTAATTAACTCTAATCTACTTAACCTAAACTTTAGGCATATAATAATATTTTTTTTTATTAATTATTATTATGTAACCTAGGATAGACCTTTTTAGGGTTTTGATCTCCTTTATAAGGATGATCTCTCTTCATAATTATTAACCAATTCATTTTTTATAATAGCAATCTCTTTTTTGCTCATCAAGAATGTCTCATCTATGGATCTGGCAATTCTAACCTCCATAGCTTTTGTTTCTCTCTTTTTATGACAGATGTTTGCATGCAGGTGATTCTTGGGAGCTGTGGGGTTGATCTTTCATCGACTGCAACATAATCCTCTTAGTTATTTTTCAATCCAACTCATGAGACTCTTGAATAAATACAGAAACAATGCAAACTACATATGATGTGTTTGTCCTAACATACTCAAGTCAAGTATTTAATAAGACTACCAACCAGTTATCGATACAAAGTAGCATCAACCAAAGGTGTAGTACAAAAAATCTCAAGCTTGACAACAACTAGAAAGGAGTTTTGAGATGGTCTACAAATAGTCATGTGAAACTAAGAATGTAAATCAAGAGTGTACTTAGGATAAGAAAAGTGCAATCCCTAAATTTGACTGTGAAATCTTAATACCAAGGAATTGGTGCACTAAGCATAATTTTATCATGTGAAATCTATCATAAAGTGTTGAATTCATTGTTGCAATCATAGATAAATAACTTTTAGTAATCAAAGATCATCAATGTAAAGTGCCAATATCAAAAAAGAATCATCCTTCCACAAAAGATACACATTAGAATATGAGTGACACCTAGTCATTATTTTGAAGATAAAAGATAAATATTCATCTTAGCGTACCAAGCCCTAGGGTTTTATTTTAGGTGATAGATCTAGATTTCCTTAGTCTACTAACTAAGGATGAGTCATGAACAAACCCAGGTAGTTATTCCATATAGATCTCCTCCTCAAGATCTTCATGATGAAATGCATTCTTCACATACATCTAATGTATAACCCATCTATGTGTTGCATATATAATTAATGTGGGTCTAATTGAAGCTATCTTAGCTATTTTTGTAAAGGTGTAAACTTTTTGCAACCAAGAGTGCTTTGTACTTATTTATTATCCCATATACAACAATTTAGTTTGATATATCTACCTACACGAACTAACTTCCTTCCCTTAGGAAGTGAAGTCAAATCCCAAGTATAATTTTTAATCAGGAAATGTATTCCTTGTCCACCCTTGTAGAGTGTGATGTATCAATCTTTTGGGGGGGGGGGGGGGAAGGGGGTACATTATTTTCTCCTTGATAAGTCAACATTGGGAATTTCCAAATCAATACCAATCCAAACATAAATATATCACAAGATCTTTGTAAAAATTAACATCTTCGAAGTAGGTGCCAACTTCCTATTAATGAGAAATATGTCATCTTATTACCTACCATGTAGAATGTCACCTCACCAAGAGGTCCCACAAAGTGAATGACAACTTAGGAAGTTATTGTTTTAAGATAAACCAATTAATTAAATAATTCAACATGTTAGGACTCCAAGGTTGAGATATCTTAATCCCTACACTCCCCCACTTTTCAAAAATCTACAACATCAACTTATTAGTAGCCAAACCAATGAAACTATATAATTAAAATCATCCATGAAACCACATAAATCTCAAGCATGTGCTCTTGTGCTCCATCTGGATTCCTATACAAACAACAAAAGCATAATATTCCAATGATAAAATAGGCTATAGAATACTATCACCACTTCATTGTGCTTATGAGTTGTACAAAAGCATCAACAATATCAACTTTAAATCCAATAGAACTATGAAGTAATCCTCCAAAGAATAAGAAAAAACATCAGCCAGAACAACTCAAAAACTAGTTGTTTCAACCCAAAAAATAATCCACAAAACTATATAATAACATCCACATAAAATGCTAACCCATCTAATCACACAAACCTCAAAGATATCTAACATTAACAAACGCATGACACCAATATAACCAACCTGTAAACAACAACCTCAAGTTCCATATGCAAACCACTTGATAAATAACACTTATTGCTTGGTTAATGTTAGATCTAGAAGATAAAAGGCATACCAAGTCTACTAATCACAACATGTTGAAATTATAACCATGTAATACCTAGGACCATCCACAAAGATATGCAATTCCTTTAACAAAAATGTTGCAAGAAATATCTCCCTCAACAAGTCTCCACAACCCTTTGATGGTCTCCATGTCCAACAAAGTTAAAAGATAAAGGAACCACCATGTCATCACCAAAAATATAATTAAGTACAACTGATAACACATGACCAAAAAATTATGTGTTGGCTCCCAAATCAAAAAAATGGAAAATTCTATATGTCAAATTCAATGCTCAAATCTTCCAAAGGATTTAGCCAACTAACAAGGATGAATTATTATGGCCATCTTCCCCTTCTTTTTAGGCTCTACAAAACCAAGGTAAGTAGGCCTATACTTTGTCACTGTCTCCTAGTTAAAAAAATTCATACCAATTTGTCTTATATATGTATTTGAACTTTTGTGTGATCTATCAAGATGACACTAATGTCTTGAGAACAATCAAATTGTGTGCTTCATAATTATAATTGTTCCTCTAATTATTAAACTTATGTTAAAAATATTGAATGTTTTATACGTTGATTGTTTTTTATGATTGTGGTTTTCTTTCACACAGAGACTTTACTATATAATACTATACCAATGCCTTCTTTCTATTAGGAAATAGAGTTAGTATATTATGGTTTATCCTATGTATAGCTTTGTGAGACAATTTTTACTACCACTAGTTAAATGGATTTGTCAACTACTATAACTTTCTATGCCTTTGATTATTAAACCATACTATAACTAGTCTTAGTGAATTCAACTTTTACTGGGAAAATATGAATAAGATAGAGTTAATATGCACATCTATATAAACTCTAATAATCAAACTGTGGTATAAGATTCAAAAATAATTTCTCTACATGACAACCAGATTGCTTCCGATTCTAGGAATTGAAATCACAAAAAACTAATTCAATATAATAATTAAACCACAAGTTTTATAGAAAGACAAAATGATGGCTTTATATTAATATTGAAATGTGTACTTATAAAGATGATTTACCTTGTGATGATTTGATATGATATTATTATATTATTCCCTACATTTCACACTACATATATATACGGTTGGATGGTTTTTTGAAGCAAGCACATCCTTGGGTCATTGGCAATCTTGTATCACCGAAAAATATTTCCTCTTTATTTATATGTTTACCATTTATTTGATCATTTTTTCTATTATTTTATCTTGCACTCAATCTAGTGGACTTGTTTTATTATGTCATCCTTATGACATGGTCTAAGAATCATGGAATTCCCATGTATAGATTTGCATGGTCTTCTAATGATTCCTGATTAATTTAACTTAAGACTGATTTGGTCTTATTCTTACTTTCCTGTTCTAACAACCAGGTTGGTGAGATGAAACTTGTGATGGAGATTCACACATAATATGCATGTTTCATTGTTCCATATTGTAATATGTTTCATGAATCCTCTTGTATGTTTGTATGATACAATGTATCTATTAGAAATAATAATTCTCACAACATAACTGAGAGGGGGTGTGAATCAGTTGTGTGTAATATTTATAAATTTTAAAATCGTCAGCCAAATTACCAATGAAAGCTATAACAATGCAAAAAATATGAACAATATATAAGTCAACACCAAAAGAGATAATATTTTTGATCTCGAGAAAAAACCTATTAAGGGAAAAATGGTGGTGGGGGTTATACCCACAAGATCTGTACTAATATGAAAATATCCCTATTCCTTGTTAGGATTGAATGCAAATCATTTAGTACACTGGTCCCTTTTAAAGGACATACCCCCTACTAAAAGGTTCCCAACCTTTTAGGAGTCAATGGAGGACAAAATGCTCACTGCTTGAGCACACCTCTTCAAAAGTTAAAGGTTAAAGCCACCTTCAAGAGGACTCACTATATGAAATGATAAAGGTTAAACATTCCTTTGATGAACTTAGTAAATGACAATTCAATTGTCTTTATAGTTCCAATGAAGTGCACAAGGAATGGTTATAGATTCCACTTATACCTCTATCAAAGCATCTAACTAACCATCAACTCTATATCCAACATCTAGGATTGCATGTACAAACATTCACATTCACATTCCTTAAAATCAAAGAAATTACTTTCCTTTATAGAAGTTACAAATGAGAAATTAGGTATGATTGTCAGAACTTCCCCAATGCAAAAATAATTTCACTAAAAATTGCTAAGGTACACACATTACGTATTGCAAGTATATTACAATTACAAGTATCAAAATATATGTCAAGATCCATGAACAATACTCACCAATCCTTAATACATGTTATACCTTCCAGTTGGCTCTTAAAAGACATTATCCAAATGCTACATGCAAATGACCATCACAAAATGAACCAAATTAACCAAAAATACTAAAGCATGCACTAGAATGAGTTTTCTACAATGTCTTATGCTTGTATAAAATGATTTGTGTTCACCAAAAACTTATACTCAAAATATAAAAATTACCTATGGCATAATTCCATGTTACAAATCTACAATTATTCTTCACTAAATCAAGTATAACTATCTTATATCAACACATGAAGCTCTATGATCATAGAAATAATGTCTATACTCAATCAAAAAAATAAATCCAAGCTCAACTAGTTAGGAATATTGTACACTATCTATTCTATCTTGCTCAACGACTTATAACATGCAAAATTACATCTATCTAACTCATTTTTGAAACCTATATGAACATATGTTGACATCAATAATAAAAATTGTATTTCAACACGTCGTATAGCAATAATTTCAATTAGAAATCTCCCCAATATCTACATATTCAACAATCCCCCCCAATAACCAACAAACTCTCGCTTTGGAATTGATGGAAACATATGTGTGAAAAACTATCAATCAAAAAGTAGCATCTCAACACAACTTTTTGAATATCCTTAGTAATGTTCCTCCATAGACATAACTCTCCCCCACAAGGAAATACTTCCCTCAAATAGAGGTTTTTCACATAGTATTTCCCCCTTTCACATCAATGGTAAAGGGTTATGAGTAATGCCAACTCTAAAACAATCTCAGCTTTAGACAATTCCTCTAATCAGAAATACTTCTTGGATTATACATTCATTCTACCCAAAGGAAAATCAAGTGCCACAAATCAAACCAAGTTCTTTGATCACAAAATATTCTTTCCTTAAAAAAATTCAAAGAGCTCTATAGGCTTAGCTCTGATCACAAGGACTACTCCCTTGAGGAGAAACACCCAAGCATCACATACAGACTTATGATAATTCTTTGATAACCTTTGTATTGATGCATTCCTACATAGTTTAATGCTTGCAAGGTGGGGCCATTGCTCCAAGCGTACCTCTAAGATAATAAAAGGTTTCTTTAGGTAAGGCTTAGTAAAAATATCTACTATATATATTTCTTTGTGCTTATATATTCTAACTTCACTTCTTTTTTTGTAGCTTTCTCTCTCAAAAAATGATACTTGATTTATGCATGTTTAGTCTTTGAATGCAATAAAGGAATCTTTGACGTGTTTCTTATTAACCAAATAGGTTTTGAAAGGGCCTTGAAACCTTGTACCAATCAGCTAAATATTTAAACCATTGAGCCCACTAGACAAAATAGAATGAGTTGGCATAGAAACTAAAATCTAGCCAACAAAGGATAGCAACCAAAAGACAACACTTAACCAAACGAAGGAAAGACAAAGAATGGATCGCAAAACATGAAAGGGTCGATTAGGGCACATTCTTTAGAAGCTCCACCACCTACAACTCAAGTTGATTAATATTTTCAATAGCCATTTTAATTTTCTTGAACTTCTCCATAGCCATACAAGCCAATTTCACGATGTTGGACCTAGTCCTTTTACCCAATCCACTTTGACTATCTCCAAGATCCTCCTAATTGTCAACAATTTTCACAGTGAATTTTTCTTAGATTCTTTGACATGCTAATTATACATGTATTATTGTGTAATGAATAACAATAGACGATTAATTACAATGCCAATATCTTTCAACATCTTTCTCATACGTACAAACTGAGTACAATTAATTACATCAATGAAATATTCTTCTTTAGTAGTAGAATAATATATATGAAATCCTATCTCTTTCTTATCCAAGAAACCAATATTAAAATTCCTAATATTTATTTAAGTCAAACCATTTATCAAAAAGGAACACAATCAAGCCATAACAATACCTTATACTTAGTGACAATGCACCGATGGTTTCTTATCAATCTTCAAAGATCTATTCTTAAGGACTACCTCTATTGATTATTGAAGTTTGTGTTAATGATATCATGTTTGGTGGTAATAATGATATGAATTACATGTTGATGAGATGAAAGGTGAATTTTAGATGTCAATGATAGGGGAAAAGAATAATTCTTGGGTTTGCAAATCACTTAGAATAAGGATAGAAATTTTATATCTCAAACTAAGTACTATAAGAATTTGTTCAAAAAGATTGGAAGGGAGAATTTATAACTAGGAAGAGAACCTTATCAAAACTATTCTTAGGCCAATGGTCCCACTTTGCAAGAATTGAATTGATGCAAGAATGCATGAATCCATAGGTTATCTGAGCATTATCATAAAATTATATTTGATGCTTGGGTCACATTAGACCATATGCATGTGGTCATTCAAATTTAGCATCTTAGTTTCAGTAAGTTGTCTATATTTTGCACCTTTTCTAGAAGATTAGCGGTGAAATCATAGATATCTAGTTTCATAATTATGGACGACTTCCAGTTCAACATCTTAGCAGTTGCATTAAGATTTTATTATGGTATGAAACCATAAAGTGAACATCAATTATAGTTCACATCTTTCATCTTTTCTAGCTGACCGGTTTTGAAATCATAGACATCTAGTTCCAACATTATATAGACAACTTCCTAATATTGCAGTTATATACTTTACCAATTAAAGGTTCCAAGTGCATTGATTTAGTAGTACAAGATATACCCCTAGAAGATAAAGTAAGGATTTTAACATGTTTATTAACCCTCCTTATTTTTTATTTTTTATTTTATTTTGGGTGGAATCAAGGAGATGGGTCTCAAATATGTGGAAGTTCCCAGGTTGAGAAATTATGTCTCTAGAAATGGGCACTCATTTACATTTGGTGGCTTGATTTGTGAATATAAATCAGACCCCCAATTTATAAATTGGGTGCCTGAACGAAGGCACTCAATTTGTAAAAATAGGGCACCCTTTTCTAAAATTATGTAAAAAGAATTTACCCTTTTTTGGCTCATTTTCACTTCACTAGAAATGGGATCACAATATGTAGGTGACAAGTGATCATTTTCCATTGCCTTGTCAAACCCCTCTACCCATTTTTTTTTTCTCACAAGGTATGTTCAACTATTTATTTTATTTTTCTCGTAATATTTGAGTTATTTTGTTAACAAATATGTATTATTTTATTATTTTTCCCTTTGAATAATATTTTTTTGTATTAGACATATAATTTGTTTTCATTTAGTTTAAAAAATGAATTTTGTCAAGCAAGAGTCTACAACGCAATAGGAGTTAAATAAATAATTATTATTAGTCACAATATATAATAATAATTAATCTTGGCTACAACCTTTTACAGATCCAAAAAAAATGTTTTTTTTGTCAGAAATCATTATTTTATAGTACGTAGAACACATAAAACTTCAAAGATTGTTAAAATTTCTAACCACGGCTAACACAAGTGTAAACTGTAGGTAGAATACAAAAACATAAACATTAGGTAAAATAATAATAATAATGTCAAGCCTAGGTCAAAAAACAAAAAATAATAAAATGTGAGTACAAATCCCAAAAAAATGTAAAACTTATTGTACACCTACTGAAAACAAAAATTAGAGAGTAAACTCTAGAATTAGAAAATTAAAAACTTGAAACTTTCTCTCATCACTTGCTTTTTTTTCTCTTTCTCTATGTTCTCACACACTATCTCTCTCTCTCTCTCTCTCTCTCTCTCTCTCTCTCTCTCTCTCTCTCTCTCTCTCTCTCTCTCTCTCTCATAATTTCAAGTTTTCTCTCTCGTCACTATCTCTCATCACTCACTCACTCTTTGTCTTTCTCTCTCCTCACTCACACTCATCTCCCCTCACTCTCTCTCTATCTCTCCTCTTCCTCTTTCATCATCTCTCTTTCTCTTTCCTTAATTTCTCTCTCCTCTCTTTCACAATTTTTTGTCTTCCTCTCTCCTCACTCTCCTCTCCTATTACCCTCCATCTCTCTCCCCACTATCTCTCTCCTTACTCACTCCCTCTCTTTCACTCTCCTCTCTATCTTTCTCTCTCCTCACTCTATCCTCTCATCTTCCTCTCCCTCTCTCATTCTCTTTTCTATCCTCTCTCTCTCTCCTTACTCTCTCCTCTACTCTTCCCCTCCATCTAGCTTTCTCTCTCCTCTCTCTCCTCTCTCTTCTCCTATTTTCCTCCATCTCTCTTTCCTCTCTCTTTCTCTCTCCTCACTTTCTCTCTCATGTCTCTTTTTCTATCCTCACTCTCTCTCTCTCTCTTTATTTCTCTCTCATTTCTCTTTCTCTCTCATCACTCTCTTTCTCTCTCCTTACTCTCTCCCTTTTCTTTCTCTTTGTCTCTCTTTTGTCTCCACTCCTCTTCCCCTACAACTTTCTTTCTTCAATCTCTCTCTCTGACTCTCTCCTTCTTTCTCTTTCTCTCTCATTTCTCTTTCAATCTCCTCACTCACTCACTCACTCTCTCTCTCTCTCTCTCTCTCTCTCTCTCTCTCTCTCTCTCTCTCTCTCTCTCTCTCTCTCTCTCTCTCTCTCTCTCTCCTCTCAAGTTATATATATATATATAATGTATGTACATTTAATTTATTTTATAGCTATATTTAAATAAATAAAAATAATATTTAAGATTTTTGGAAATGTATTTAATTTATATTTTAGATGAACTTAGATGGCTCTCTCTCTCTCTCATCTCTTTTCCCTTACTATACTATCTCTTTCTCTCTTCTCTTTCTCTCTCTTATCACGTTATCCCTATATTTCTCTCCCTTACTTTCTCTTTCTCTCTCTTCTCTTCCTCTCTCCTCTCATTCTTTCTCCTCTCTTGCTCTCTCATCTCTTTCTTTCTCATCCCTTTCTCTTTCTCCCTCCTCTCTCCTCACTTCCTCTTTCATCTCTTTCTCTCTCATCCCTTTCCATTTCTCTCTCCTCTTTCTCTCTCATCTCTTTCTTTCTCATCCCTTTCTTTCTCATCCCTTTCTTTCTCCCTCCTCTCTCCTCACTTCCTCTCATCCCTTTCCATTTCTCTCCTCTTTCTCTCTCCTACTTTTCTTTCTATCTCTCCTCTCTCTTTCTCACTCTTCTTCTCTCTCTTCCTCTCTCCTCTCTTTCTCTATCCTCCCTTACTCCTTCTCTTTCCTCTCTTTCTCCCTTCTCTCTTTCTTTCTTTCTCTTTCTTCTCTTTTTCTCTTTCTTCTCTTTCTGTCTCCTCCTTTTCATTCTCTTCTCTTTCTATTTCTCTCTCCTCCCTTTTTTGATATTTAAACTTTCATTTTAATTTATGTTTTAGGTGTTTAGATGTATTTAGTTTATATGTGGCATTGTTGTAATTAAAGTAATGTATGATTGGATGTATTATATGTTTAGATGTTTTAAAGATGTATTTATATTTATGTTTTTTATTTATTTCAATTAAATAGTAATTAAATTTTTTTATGTTGTATAAATATCTAGATTATAGTGATGGATAATTTTAATCTATATTACCTCTTAGGTTAGGAGCCACCCCCACCTCCATGCCCTCTATCCATGCCCCCATCTTCACAAGAGCTTACACCTCCTCCTCTACCTGCTCCATAGGAGTTGAGAGAAAGTACGATGTTTAATATTGTTTCTCTCATGTGGGACATTGACCCCATTAGACACGATCATCACCCCTCTCCTTAGCTACTTTGTTTGTAGATAGTATGCAAGGTATTGTAGATTTTGTCCAAACATTTGGAAGTGAGATTGATGGATTTCATGCATCGAAGGATTCCATGTGTACTTATTATTTTGATGACATCACTTAAAGAGTTCCATGACTTAAAAGTTTCAAAATATTATTTGAAAAGGTACTTTGAGAACCCAAAGATGGGTGAAACTATAAATGAAAAGAAACTCCATATATATATAAGATGGTGTCAACAATCATGCATATGTGAGCATTTTGGGGAGTGGTGGTGGATGATATTGAACAATCCACTACATATTAATCATGAGGTGCCCCTCTATTTTCTTAAAAATTTATGGGTAGAATTTGAATTTGGTAAAAAGCCCAATTATTTTGACATCAAATCATTTCAGGGGCTCGACAGAGGTATGCCATAGGATAGGCTAGGGGTAAAAATTGGTGATACAAATAGAAAAAATTAGTTTCTAAAATCCCTTTCTATTCTTCCTACAAGATTTGTTCCTCTACTTGTCCATTATCAAGTAGTGACATCTACTCTTGTTTCATTGAGTGACCTTTTGAGCAATTTGTTAGAGAAATGGACTCAGGTGAGGTCAATTCCCAACACATCACACATTTTCATGATTTTTGGGGATATAATTAGGGGTACCTAGAGTGATCTAGATGATCCATATACTTCCCATGGTGATGTTGGTCAGGATTTTGATATGACCTCATATGTTGACCTTCTTAGTACAGAGGATGATATTTAGGAAGATGTATAAATTTAATTATAATTCAGAGTATAATTATTTACATCCCACATATTTGTACATATGAACCATAACATGTTGATTTTTTAACAGAGGATGGATGATAGTGTTCCTTCTAGGGATTGTCATCATATTACCTTGACATCCAGAGGTGTTGGCATCCCTTGCACGATATGCACTTTGATGTAAATACATTGAGTTAACTTTAAAATAAAATATTTTGGATCTTAAATTTAATATCATGCACTAATATATTCTTTTTGTGTAATTTTGTAGGGTTCCTCATTATGCTACAGAGATAGGCACTTCTTTGCGCACTAGTCCATCCACTAGTGAAGCTCAACCTAAAATACCCATTGTATGTTTTTCAAGAACATTAATTCTAAGTGTTTATATGTGTGTTCTTACTAATGTATGTGCAACTCTTATTCATTGTTATTTATTTCAATTTTAGGCTATTGGACTAGATGATGATGCACCAAGCATACATCTCGACCTATTTGTGGTTGTGGATACACTTCAAGTATGATATCTATGTTTTAATTTCATAAATTTGTAGTATTTATGCACTTTATAATTTATGCATATACAAGTTTGATTCATGGTTTATATAAATGATGTTTAGGTGGATATCAACATGAGTCTTGGTGCGACTATGGGATTGAGCCAAATGCAGCCATCCACATCATCTTTTGAAGTCCCAATTATTAAATTGATTTTGTAGTTAGTATTATGTCTAGATCACATGTACATTTATTTTACAGGGATCTTATCAAAAATTTATAATATTTATTTGTACAGGACTTGATTTCTACTACTTTTGGTGGCCATGAGAGTGCACTTCTTCATCTCATTGAAGGCAAGCATAGTCACATGGAATTTTTTTTAAAATGTTTATTATTTAATTTCTTTGTAAACTATATTATGAAAATCACTTTGATTAAATACACATTTTCTTCACATTTTACTTTTTAATAATATATAGGAGGGTGGAGACACGACATCTCATAAGAAGAAACAACATGAAGATGCATCTTAGGAGCAATCCCAACAAGACAATGGATCCCTATCATCTTCACATGGAGTGAAGAGGACTACATATTAGCTACATAAGAGCTCTAAGAATTTCATGTTAGAACTTATTATTTTTTATTATGATGTACTTTATATGAGGATTGTACAAATTTTCCTTAGGGAAAAATTCACCCAAGAACTAAGAACTCAAACACTAGCACAATTGTAGATCAGAAAGAGAGAGTATGATCAGAATGATAATATATTCATTCAATATGTGTTGAGAGTACACTAGGAGTGCTTGTATATAAAGGCCTCTAAGGTACATCTAGAATGCCTCGAAATCAGCATCATGATAAGTCATACAACCAGGCACATGTCCACCAGAAATGGGTTATCCTCCATTAAGCACGGAAGTAAGTGTGATGATGAGAGGATAAACCTACAAGGGTGTAACATGCAAATCAGTATTGTAGACAACATGTGCTAAAAAGGGAGTGTGAATAACTGTGTTGTCTACATGACAACTCAGTGAATGATGCAAGCTCTAGTGTTGTAGACACCATGTGTTGAAATAGAATTGTGTAATTTTGTGTTGCTAACATTACAATTCAAAAAGGTGCGCAAACTCCTAAGTGTCTCACAAAATAAAATAATAAAATAATGCATTAACCTAAGTAAATTTAAGTAAGTGTAAATAGTGAATACGTATTTACACCAACACCCCCCCTTAAGTGTAACTTAGGGGAATGCCCTTAAGCTTACAAAAACTAGGATGAAATGCATGATGGGTCCCGACTACTAGGCCATGTTACATACCCATGTACATAATGAAAATGCAATCTCTCATAAAGTGGAGAAAGAGGGAAAACCTCATGGCAAAAATGCTCCCCCAAAAAGAGAGATAAAAGGGGATGCATAGATGGATGCAGTAATCAAGATCCCCCCATTATGACATACATCTAGTATATACAATAGTGAAGAAGGAGAAAGACAAAACCTCATAAGAGGAAAAAGTCCCCCTCCCCCCAAATGAACAATGCCTGTCAGTGAAAGTCGCTTGAAGGAAGAAGGTGGTCTAAGAGTGCAGAATGACATTGCTCCCCTTTGGAAGAAACAATGGCAAAGGTGCAATCCTTAAGATGTATGTTGGTCCTAAAACCTGCTCAAGTATCTCTCTGTTGATGCTGATGCTTTCCCCTTCCAATTGTGCTGAAAAGAATGAATACAGATGTGGTAAGGATGTCTGTTGAACCTGTTCCAATGAACCATCTGTCTCCTAAATTGATAAAGAGACCTCTAGCAACTACTGTACATAAGGACCCACAATCACGCCAACCTGTGAAGATTGATCGTGTAGAGAATGGACATGAGGGTCAAAGTGAGCCCTCACAAAAACTATAGAAGGATCATTTTCATCAAAGAGAAGATGTAAGTCCTCAAGGTTGTCTCCTAAGTCTGTGGTGTGTGACTCCATGAGAAAACCTAAAATGTCTACCATGTAGTCATCAAGTGAAGCTAGAGTTGGAAGATGAGATGTACCATACTATGCTAGACATATCACTATGACAATATAAGCATGTGGACTAGATTGATGACATGACCTCTCACTAGAACTGTTGATAGAACCCCATGTGTCTAAATTATCAAAGCACTATTGCTAGTATCACTATAAATTTCCACTATGTATGATGTGTGGAGAGGAGTAGAGGATAAGCTAGGTGAACTTTCCTCAAAGTGAACATCCTTCTCCACAAAAAATTGATGTGTCTCAGGATCCATAAGTCTATATGCCTTCACATTGTCTTTATATCCTATGAAAGTACAAGGCCTAAGTGCCAATGGATTACAACCCCTGGAAGATAACTTTGACCATGTGAGACAATTGAAGACTCTAAAGGTGACTCACAACTGATTTTCTACCACACCATGCCTCAAAAGGAGTCTTCTTGTCTAGGGCATTATGAGGAGACCTATTAAGTATGTGAGTAGCACTGCTAATGGCTTCAACTTCAAGTGTTGGATCAAGAGACTTGGCTTTTATCATGCATTTTTTCATGGATTTGAGAGCCCTAATCCTCATAGCTACAACATCTATCTTATGCCAACTGAATGCTAGTGGATTTTGAAGATCAATTCCCTCAAGTTTTCAAAAGTTTCTAAGTCTTCTATCCATATATCTATTCTCATTATCCACCCATAGAACCTTGATGGCTTTCCTTGATTTGTGTTCAACATGAGTCTTAAAGGCTTGAAGCTTATGAACCACTTCACTCTTATGATGAAGGAAGTAGAACCATGTGAATATTAAAAAGTCATCAAAAAAAGTAAGGATGTAGTAGCCTTGGCTGACTAAAGTCACTGCAAAAGGACCTGCTAAAACTAGGTGAATCAACTAGAGAACAACTAGTGCTCTAGAAGACTTCCCTTTATCATACTTATCCTTGAGATGCATATCCAAAGAACATGATGAACACTCACCCTTAGAAAAGTTGATGTTTGGTAGAGCTTTGACCATGTATTTTGAGAAAATTTGTTGAAGAGAGCAGAAGGCAAGGTGACCAAACCACTCATGCTAGTCAACAAGGCTTGAGAAGGAGACTTGGGCACAAAGTGGGAGAAGGAATAAAGCCTCTTGTTATCATTGACTTTCCCCAATGCAACCAATGAATCATCTCTTAGATTGCACACCATCACTAAATCTGGAAGGAACTCAACTTTGTGACCATCTCCAAGGTGAGTGATTTGGTAAACTGATAGGATATGGGAGCTAAGATTTGGAACATATTTAAATTCCCCATTTTCCATTTCCACATGTCCTTTCCCTTCAACTTCCACTTGGGTGTCATCTCCCATGAGGATGTGCACTACCTTTTACTGCTTCAATGAAGAAAAGTCTCTCTTTGAAGAACCCATATGATAGGAGGTATTGGAGTCAAGTATCCATTCCGAAGAAGAACTTGTGTTTGCTATAAGTGCTTGCCCTTTTCCCTTTGAAGAGGTTGGATTTGAATCCTTGGAAGTACCTGGCACTTGAATTTTGTTCTTCCTACGTAGGTTTTCCAACTCATCAATTCTTTTAGTCTTGCAATGATGCTCATCATGATTTGGCTTTTTATAGTATGCAAAAATAAGTTTGTCCTTCTTTTCATTACTTCCCTTCTTGTTGGAAGAAGAATTGCCTTGCTGTGAGGAAGACTATTGCATCTCAGATTGTGTTTTCTACTTCCAATGCTTCTTCTTGTTAGAAATTTTCCCTCCTTGACTTGATTGGTGCTCATCACTAGCCACCAAAGCTTTGGTCTTTGATGTCATGAGAAGTCCTAAATCTATCAAGTGAGATTGTTCAACAATCAACATCTCTGCAAATGCATCAAATGTAGGCCTCTGGTAACCAATTCCCATGGTCAACCTGTGAGTATTAAAACTTGAAACAAAGGAAGTGTACTCTAAAGGTAGCCTCTTCAGGATGTGATGAATCAACTTTTCATCATTCATGGGATTTCCACAATCTTTAAGAAGTGCCCTATATTCATTGGCTCTATTGATGTAATCCTAAATTGTGTCACAGTTCTTCGGATCCAAGAGAAGTAGATTGTCCTCAATCTAAAATCCCTTTTCTTCATCCACCTTACCATACAATGATTCAAGTTTATCCCAAGCTAGTTTGGATTTCAAGAAACTAGCAATGTGAAAGAAGAGATCTCTATGTACACAACTCCTGATAATTCATAAAGCCTGTTGGTCTTGTTTTTTCCATTCAATGAGTTCTTTAGCATCAATAGGTTTGGTAATTGTACCATCAACATAAAGAATAATTGCGTGAAGTTAGAGGTGGACATTTAAATGAACCCATGATGTAGAAAATGAAAAGAGCACAAAAGAGAGACACAAGAACACAGTACACACCCCCACTTTTCACTTAATGAAAAGACTCCCCAAAAAAAGATGCTTTTGGCACTTTATAAGTAGTGTATGTACAATGGTCCACTTGTCAAAATGAATAAAGTGGACTTTTTGATTTTGCTTTTAAAATTATCTTTTGAGGCCCAAATCTGTCACTAAGAACTGTAGCTTAGATGTACAATAATTTTGAAAAGTACTCAAAGCATTACAATGCAAAAAAAGCCCTAGTTCTGAAAGTGAGAATTGTGTCCATACAACCCTAGAATCTGACTACAGATCTAGAAAGTAGACAAAAAATAACACACTTCCAAAAAAAAAAGAACCTATTTTTGTGTCTAGACGAGCCCATATGGAGTGTTTGAAGTTACAAAATGTAGGATTAAGTAGGTACAATTGCCAAAAAATGCCATTTTTGAAAAATTCTTACACCAAAACCATAAAAGAATACCACCACTGGAAAGTTCAAGAAATTCTACCCAATTTCAAAAAATAACGCACCTGAATAAGAGTTTGGATGACCAAGTTATGGGCTCGCAAAGTCAGGCTACCAAATCAAAAAGCAATCTAGAGAGGGGTCTGGCAAGAAAATTGTGCTTAAATTTGATGGTTAAAAATAGTTGTTGCAATATTTATAAAAGGCCTAGTTTTGACGGTCAAACAGCTATCAATTTTAACCTTTTACTTTGCTGAGGTCAACAAAAAAATCAACGGCTAGGCTAACATGGTAGGTGACTAGCCTATTTGTATGGTACGAACTATATAGATTTTTGACACATGGTAGTCTGCGTGTTAGTATGGTCTACCTACATGTACAAGTACATCAATGTTGAGTTAGTGGTACAAAATGCCCACATGGATGCCTATGTGTCATTGACTAGGCGTGGTCCACTGATTGGGAATTAAAGCTTACGTGTCCTTGCATGGCACTTGGGTTGTCCACATAGTGTCAAGGTATTTGACCACATGGAGGTGACTCAACCCGAGAGTGCAGATGTTCATAGTCTACATGGTGAGAGCTTCTGTCTGACATGTGTCCAATGAGCAACAAACACCACATGTTGTGGGTAGGAGTTTGCAGGCGATCAAAGATTTAAAACTCGATGTCAAAAAACTTATGTGTCCATCAGAGAATACAGTGCAGTGTCAAGGAACTATTTTGCAGGGCCGAAGAATCACTTGTGGGGCCGAAGAACCACTTGCATGGCTAGAAAGAGCTTTTCATGTTGCCGAAGTTAGTGGGAATTATCCCACATTGGCTGCGGGAAGGCCCACGAGGTGTTTAAAAGTTTTCTCATGCAGGGTTAAAGCAAACAAGCATCGACATTTGATGAGTGCTCGTCGATTGGTATTAAGTGGTCACGGTTGACTTTTTCACCGAAGGGTGTGAGGAATATCGCTAGAATAAACTGTCAAACCAAAGAATATTCTTTACGAACAAACAACCTCCAAATCATAGAGTCGGGGTGTCACTGCCCAGTTCTGCTAAAAAAATTATCTCTGCTACCTGCCCAAAGGGCAAAAAAAAATTCAAAATAATACAGTCAAAAAATAAAAAGAAAACAAATTATAGACCTGAAAAATAATTAATGAGATATGAAAATGACTATACTTGAACTGCAAATTGGAGCCTCTGGTGCCAATTTGCAAAAAAAATTTGCCTCACGGTTGACTTTGGCCTAGGGTAGCTGAGTTTATAGTCAATCTTCATTGAATCAGTGTTTCAGATGCAATGGTGAGGTCAGATCTAGCTCTAGACACTCCCAATTTCTATAGTACTCTAGATTCAGGCTGAGGCGTTGAAGCAACAATGGTCTCAAATGGCTATGTGATGAGAAAATCTCCAAGCTTTGATACCATGTAAGAATTTGCCTTAGGAAAAAATTGACCCAAGAACTAAGAACTCAAACACAAGCACAATTGTAGACCAGAAAGAGAGAGTATGATCAAAATGACAATATATTCATTTAATATGCATTGAGATTACACTAGGAGTGCCTGTATATAAAGGCCTCTGAGATACATCTAGAATGCCTCAGAATAAGCATCATGATAAGTCATACAACCAGGCACATGTCCACCAGATGTGGGTTATCCTCCATTAAGCACAGATGTAAGTGCGATGATGAGAGGATAAGCCTACAAGGGTGTAACATGCAAATCAGTATTGTAGACAACATGCACTAAAAAAGGAGTGTGAATAATTGTGTTTTCTACATGACAACTCAGTGAATGATCCAAACTCTAGTGTTGTTGACACCATGTGTTGAAATAGAGTTGCATACTTTTGTGTTGTCATCATGACAACTCAAAAAGATGCGCAAACTCCTAAGTGTCTAACAAAATAAAATAATAAAATAATGCATTAACCTAAGTAAATTTAAGTAAGTGTAAATAGTAAATACATATTTATACCAACAAGGACACTTAGATTATGTTTTTATGACTTGTTATCATGTTACTTGGACTTCTCATATTAGACTATGTTGGTGTACTGACATTATATTTTTAGCAATTTATATCATGTTATTATGACTCACATGTTATTGTGTACTCAGTATTTATTATGACTTGCATGTTAGATCATGTTTTTAGGACTATATAGTATTTACATATTTATGTTATCATGTTAGATCATGTTATTTCAACTTTTCATTTCATGTTATGTTTCATATTCAACTGACATTTTGTTTGGATAAGTTTTATATCATAATATTATCATATTATTTGGAACTATTATATTTTCATGTTGTCAAGTTATATATTATCATATTTAGTAGACTTAGGAATATGCTTAGTATATTTAATGAACTTAGAAATATCATAAATATATTTAATTGAACATAGGAATAAAAATAGTCTATTTAATTTAACATAGAAGCAATAATATGCATGATCATATTAAATTAATAAAAATGTACATGGTCATTAAATTTAGAAAGAATAATATTGTGCATGGCAATAACTTTCATATCATCAATATTATCAAGAAAATAGGAACAAAAACATATAGGATCATTAAATTTAGAAAGAGCAAAAATTGCACATCAATAACTTTCATATCATCAATTATCAAGAACATAGTTTATTTACAAAAAATAAGATTCAAATAGAAGTGTACCTAAATATAACTATTTAAATCAATATTGGATTCAAATACAAGTAAACTCATATATTATTTATGAAACAAAAATTGGATGAACACACTAATTCAAATGGGATCTTGCATCATAAAAAATGAATATTGAAATGTTAGTAAATGTGTAAATTTATAAGTTCAATTTGTATGGTACAAAAAGTTACTACTTTAAAAAATATTATGTATTTGTACTATATAACAATAACATAGTACAACGATTACAGTGCTATTATATTATAGTAACTATAAAAGTTACTAAAATATAATAGCACTATAATCATTGTACTATGTTATTTTAGTGCTATTTGTACAAAAAATTACAACTAATATATAAATTATGTAATGTACTCACCATGTATAATTACCTAGGATGTAGATGTCATCCATGTGTCATCAAGAATTTTACCAAAATTTAATTTTGCCTATGTGTATAACAAGAATATATATATTAAAGAGACTAAGACCACAATTTAAATCAAAACTGAAAACCCAATTATAGGTCCAAAAACTCAAATAAAATAATTACACTCACATACTAAATTAAATGCCCTCACGTAGTGAATTATAACTTTGATTTAACCAAAATTTGAGTGTTATCCATGTTGATAAGTTGTACTTGGCACATGAGAAACAAATTAGTTGGCTACATATATATATATATATATATATATATATATATATATATATAACTACATATAAAATATCACAATTAACAAAAAATATTAAATGTGCATAAATTTGATTCAACCTAGTGTATCATCTACATCACCTCTCTTTTTGCAATGCATCTATGATTGCATCATACTCTTCCATTAAAAGTGTCCATAATATCTTATTGGCGAGTCTCTCTTTGTATCTTTCTAATTTGATATTTATTTCCACCACCAAATGAGAATACTGTAAAATTTTATTTTTTGATTAGTAGTCTTCAAATATCGGTAAACCATTCCTTCTCATTAGGAATTTGCATAGCCAAGTGCTCGAAACCATGACAAACCCAATTAGATGATGAAAAAAATCATCACCTTCTTTATGAAATATCTTTTTTTCGTAGGTTCCACACATCTAGCAAGATAGTACCTAGTATGTTCATCATTATCGTTAGGTGCAATACCAACATATAGATATCCTGTAAGACAAGTGCGTGCATGTACTTGATTTATAACTTGTTTCATTTTTAACTCAAACATAACAATAATATGAAATACATAAATAATATAATTTTAAGTAAATACAAGAAATTGAATTAAATTTTGTACTAGGTTGTATGAGGTTTGAAACACGATCATAGTCCTCTGATTCAAATTCATGATTTGGGTCTTCATTTCTTATGTCACCTTCAATGAGTGTGCTAATAGGTGTTAATAATTTATGTTGTCATTATTCAACCCATTCTATACTCTTACATTCTTCTCATTCATGTACAAAACAAAATTAGCAAGAATATGCAAGCTCCCTAGTCCATGTTAGAATCAAAACTGCTAAATGAAGACCATTTAGATAAATATCTAATTATATCACAATCATATCTTGAAAGGATATTCTTATCTTCAACTAGCCAAGAGAAACATCTGATTGTAGAGCTTTGACTTGATCTTGTACATATAAATATGTGTTGCACCATTCCACAATTTCATGTGCATTTTTTAATTTTCTTTTTCCTCAACTTTTAGTTGCTCTCTACAATGGGCTCCCTTAGCACATGCATTGGCACCATCAAGTTCTCCTTTATTGTGTCTAACCTAATAAAATCTCTACATATATTAGATATTATTTTTCTTATGTGTTCTTCTCAACTAAAAGAACAATCTAAAACTCTTGAGTTGTCTTGAAAAATTGTCTGACCATATTAGATGTTGCGTCATTTGAAATCCTCTCTCCCTTAAATTATCATAAAAGACATTGAAGCAATACTAGACAAAATTATGTGAGTTTAGTTTATTATAACTCATATAGAAATGACACTCTATCAAAAAAAATCAATCTCTCTTGTACTATTAGGTGCATGCCTATAAATAACATGAACAAAAATTGCCAGAAACACTAAATTATAATATTGTGCTTGTACCTCATTTGGGGTTCAAGTGTGTATTTCTCTATAGAATCAATAACTGAAAGTATAATTTTAATTTGAAATTCATTCTTGCATATGCAAAATTTTCCAGCAAGCCATATAGGATTTTGAGAGTGTACTACAATTGGAACAATTGTCATGTTGTCATTGATGTCAAACTTAATGGTAAGACAGAGTGTCAAAACACTAGAGAGACATTTACTAATAGTGTAGAGTGCCATAACTATTGATTCATGAAGAGTATTTGAAAATAAGAGATTTTAAGCTGAGCTAGTGATGTTGTTAAGAAGAGAGCAGTTAAGCATTATGGAATAACAATGGGCACTTGATAAGTTAGTCATTCACAAGATAATGTGTTGTTTAATCATTACATAGAGTGAAGATGAAAAATGAAATTTATGTATAAGTGAAATCATAAGAGTTGTGTTAAACTCTAAGGTTGACAGAGTATCAATATTGGTTGGTCAATGAAGCAAGTGAAGCAAGTGAAGTACAAGATTAAGGAACTTAAGTAGAGTTCAAAAAGATAGTTCAAGTCAAGTGATAATTATTTCCAAGCAAGTTGATGAAGGAAGGTTAGTAGTGATCGAGAATAGTACCAGCCCAACGAGCACTGAATGTCAAGAAAAAATTATAGCGTATATTGAGCTACATAGTGATGATCGAGAAAAATAAATTAGTGGTTCTTGAGTGACAAAAAAAGTTACAGTTTGTGAATGAATTGAATTTGAGGCTAACACAATTGACTTTTTGGATGATCAAAGTATGCAGATGATAAGGATTAATTACATAGATTATTTAATACACAAGGAGAGTGTGTATCTGCATGAGCTTCTTATGGCTCCCTTGACTTGATCTCTAGGACCACGTCGACCTTTTATAGACTAGGTTGACCTAGCTGACCTAGTCCTCCCAGGCTAACCTACTATTTGGTGACTTTGTAGCTTAGGGCCTGAAAGGCCTTAGGGGTTTAATTAGTTTTCTTCTACTCTCACATCAACTTGTATTATTTTCCTATCGAAAACTCATATATAAGAAGACTTGAATTCTTCATTCATGTCTCATTCATCTCTTTCATTCATGCACTCAAGAAATTTAAGCTCTTGCTCTCAAGTTCAAATTTATGCCTTTTTCATTCAAGGAGTTCAAGTATTCAGGATTTTAAAGCATTTAAGCAAGGATATTTCCATCATTATTGAAGAGTCCTTTGTGAGCATTTCCTCTTCAAGATCTAGCTTATTGTTGACCATCAAGAGAGGAGATCTACAATGAAGCATTCATCTTCTTCATTGATGCATATTTATATCCATGGCACCATGATGGGATTATGGTAGTTTTTTTGCAATGTGTGGAGATGCCCTACATTTCTAATTCAAGACCTATGATACATTTACATACAAAATCCTTATAAACAAGGGTTTCAAGAAAGTTGAATACTAGTATTTATCTTATTTTTCAGTCATTTATATTTACATTTCTCATTTACAACTAATTCCTTAACCTAGGGCTTGACCAAGGCAAACCCTCATCAAACCCCAATAATAAAACCTCACTTTTTATGTTGATTTGTAGGGTGGTAGCAAAAAGGATTACAGATTTAGAACCTACTTTTTAGAAGCTTTCTAGAGTCATTAGTTACAAATCGCCAGACAACACCAACTTGGTGGAAAGGCACCCTTCAAGTCAACCTAGATCTTCAGTATCCACTTCCAGGGATATTTTCAAGTTTTATTCCTTCCATCATTTTCACAATTAGAAGTTTAGAAAATGTTCATATATGTGAGTTTTGGAGCTGAGATACCTCTTTCTCTATGCATTTCAAGGTGAGTCTTCGATATTTTATTTCATTTCATATCTTTACCCTAGATCTATATCTTAATTGAGATAATTGTATACACATAACATTGAAATTTATATTATTTAAGAAATTAGTTCAATTCCACTTCTACAATATCCTACAAGGGCCAAATAGTACACTTCCTTGTATTGCATTTATCTTTATAATTTGAATTTAGTGTTGGCATCCTTCTTCCTTTGGGCCTAAGCTAATCTAATTTGGATCATAAGCAAAATCATATTTGGAAATTCCCTTCTTTCCCTCACACATCAATTTAAATGGCTCAGTGGACCTCAAAATAGGGATACCTACTATCCTATTAAAGCACCTCCCTTTCCCCCGCTGAATATTTTTCTTAACCATTGTAATACCCTTCTTTTTCGTGTTAGGTTATTTTATGTTCCTTTTAGATTGAGAAATTCCTTTTCTTTATATTATTTATTTCATCCGCATAGTTAGACCTCTTTTATGACCTCTGCATATTTATGTGGTCTCCTCTTTTATGACCTTACTTACATGAAGTCTAACCTATAGTGTTCCTGTTAGGAAAAGTTGTAGACTCATGGGCTCCCTTGAGCATGATTCATCTTTTCTGTGTAGGACTCATGATGACACTCACATCTTTACTCATGATCTTGATCCTATAATAGGGCACAACTTTTTTCACTCATCCCATGATGAAGATGATGCTTTAAGAGTTCCTCCTTTGCAAGTTGATAATATTTCTAATGAATTTGATAAATTGAAAACATGGCTTTCTCAAGAAAATCTTATATAGTGTTGTTCTTATTGAAGCTCTTAAGAAGCTTCTTAAAAATGATGATAATAACCTTTCTATCTTGCATGGTATATCTCATGCTAAGTCTTTGATAAAAATGTGTTCAAGAGTTAGGATAACCTCTTCCTTGCATAACCATTGAACCTTCTATTTTGATTTCTACTACTCTTTCTAGCATACCTACATATGCTCCACCTCTTATGACTACTACACAAGTGTCCACTTCTTTAAGTGTTGGTCTTCCTAGCCTTTCACTTTATGTGAGTGGTCCTCCTACTTACATTCCTTCCTCATTACCTTCATATAATTTGGTTCCTTTTACTCATTTGAACCCTTTACCCATTCCTTCTCACCCTTTGCTAACATCCTTGCATATTCCTTCTGCTTCTTATAACTTTCCTAATCCATCTAATATACCTATGCCTACTAGAATTTCTTTTGATCCTACCATTAGTAACTTGGTTCAAGAAGTCACTTCTTCACAACAATAACTAGCTCAATTAACTCAATCTAAGTACAATATTCCTACATGTGATGTTAAAAATCCTCTTTCTTTGGATATCCTTTGTCTTGTTACCCCACAACATGTTGAGGTACCTCATCTTGAGACTTATAATGGTAAGGGAGATCTCATAATTTATGTTGAAACTTTCTTGACTATTTGTAGTGATTTTTCTCATGTGTATAGGCTTATGGCTAAGTTATTCCCACATACTTTTAGTGATAGAGCCTTGCAATGGTATTTCTCTCTACCTCCTTATTCTATTGATTCTTTTCAAACTCTTACTAATGCTCCCATTCCACAATTTTAGAATAATATTGGTCCACAAATTTCTTTAATTGATATAAGTGCATTGTAAGTAGAATTTTAAAGAGAAAGTTACTAAATTTATTGGTATATCTAAACATTTCTATATTCATATTTCATATCATGTGCCTGATCATGATATTCAATGCATCTTTATTCATAATTTACAAAAATACATTAGGTAAAAGATTATCCTTACTAAGTATATCTCCTTTTCACATCTATGTGTAGTGCTTCATCATTATGAGTTACAAGTGAGTCAACTTGAGAGCTCTACTCCGATGGTTCATGTTTCTAGTGATAAGAGTGATGCCACCAAAAATCCAAAGAAATCCTCTAAACCCAACAATTTCATCAAAATCAATTCTACAAATATGGTTGATGATCAAGTGGCTACTACAGCTAGAGGTACAACTAATTTTTGTATCATCCTAATCATAAGTATAATCAATTATCTGAACCTTTTTCTAACATGATGACTAAATTGGTTCATGCTTAAGTTCTCAACCTTCCTCCTATTCTTCATACTGATCCTAGTAAATCTCTACCTAGGTCTTTCAATTTGAATGTCTTTTGTCAATTTCCCTATCAATCAAGTCCTAATACTCAAAAGTGTTATGGTTTGAAGAATTATATTCATGACCTTATTGATTCTAAGAATATATTTGTTGATGCTCAAGTTAATAACATGAATAAATCTATTCATTCTCCTAATCATATTTTCTAGATTTACACCAATCCTTTACTTTCCAACTCATCAAATGTTATTAATTAACCTTCTTCTTCTTATCGCCATATCAATTAAGATGATAAGATACAAGAAATTAATCATGTGGTTAATCATATTGAGTTGGATTCTCAACCTCCAATTTCTTCACCACCTAAACCCAAACATACACCTATTTTTAGCTTTAATCAATCTGATATGTTTAAAGAAACTAATTGTCCTGTTAACATCACCACTAGATTTACTCATATTCCCTCGTGTGGTAATTTGGTTGATCCTTCCTCTTTAGTGGATGTTATGAGTGAAGAACACCTTTAAAAAAAGGTCACATAGAGATACTTATGATACAACTTCTATGTGGATTCAAAGTTGTTATGGTTTTCTTTATATTCCGCAAGGTTCTATCACTTTACCTAATTCTCTATCAAGGAAAATTGTTTTTACAACCTTTGATGTTATTCTTACTTTTGATCAATTTAAAGTTAAGCTTTGTATTCTATGGCTTTCTTCCATGAAAATCATAGCTTCTCCTATTCATAAATGCCTTAAGTTTCTCTTTGATGGAGACATTATTACTAATAATTTCTCTCTTTATAAACAATCACATCCTAGAGATTGTGCTGAGATTGATTTTTATTGTTTATCTTGTATCTTGTCCTAAAAAACCACTTACTCATCCTGGTCATCTTTATAGAAACTATCAAAGATATAAAATAGACAAGGTCATAGAACTTAGTCTTCCTAAGAGTTGTTCACAGGTGCCTATCTTTTCTACTTCATCTACTCTTACTTTTGAACCTATTTTACCTTCTACATCGATTCCTCAACTACTATATCTAAACCTATTGATGTTCCTTCTTTGGAACCTATGGTAGTTGATCCTAATCCTTATACTATATCTCATAAGGCTATTCATAGTCAACATGTTCATCAGCATCACAAAAATTGTCCAACTAAATTTAATGCTAAAGGTCATTCTATTACTTGTCAACCTTTAGCTTCCTTTGATCAAACCATGCATGCATCTTTGTGTTGGAATCACAATAGGAAAAGTAAATATTCACCACACATCCATCTCATACATTCAACATCTAAACTAAAATATCATGTAAAGCATATAAACAAGTAAGAATTCACACATATATGACATTAGATATGATTACCTAGAAAACCTCCAATGAGAAGGTAAAACTAGGGTGAGGATGACACCCACAAATCTTCATTACTGTAGTAATAAAGTGTATCCAATTAAGGTTACAATGTTTGATCATGAACCATGATCTACCTTCTGAAAGGTATGCCATATTGAAGGCTTACAAAGATTGTTAGGTCTCACCTTGTTAAATGATTTCAACACCCTAGTAGAAGTGTGTCTTGTTAAAGGACTTCAACTCACAATTAAGTAAGCAACTTGTTAGAGGATTTCAATACAGCCTGTTAGGACTACTATGTTAAGAGATTTAACTAATTCACCTGTTAGAATGTCTCAACAATGATCCTATGATTAACACTTTGTTGCTTGATGATATATCACCTCTAAATTGATGTATACTTGATCCTTCTTGATTAGATGTATCTCTGTTGTTCACTATTTCCTTCTTTTGTTCTCCTCTAGCTAATTCTACAATGCAATTCAAATCATGATACCTTGGTCACCATGTATGTCCTGGTTTCCACATGCAAAACTCTCCTTGATCATTCATTCATTCCCTTTCATGCTTATATAAAGTTTAGGGTTTTTTCCTCCTTAAGAAGAACTAAGTGACTTAGAGTTAGGTATGAATCAACCGTTGTGATTCACCCATATTGCTTCTTAAACCTTCCCTTTACCTAATTGGGTGCATGTAATGCATATGGATTCCAACTTAAGATTTGTCCTTATCACCAAAATGTCATAATTCAATCTTTAAGTTAGACTAAAAATGGTTTACATAGTAGTTTTTGCCAATAAAAATAGCTATGACAAAACTATGTTACTCGACAACTAAAGCCCCTGGTGCTCAACATACACTGACTTCAATACTGTCACTCCATATCTAAATGACTCAGCATGCATTGCTTGCTTGGTTCTTGAATCACTCAGCATACACTGTCTGTTGAGTGACTCAGCTCTCACTGATTACTTAGCATGCTCTATCTTGTATGTTGTGCTCGACATATGTTACCTATTCGGCATGAACTAAGTAAATGAATTAAGTGTATAGACACTCACTAATCAAAACCAATATGAGATTGTAACAATCTCCCCTTTTGACATGAGTGTCAAAAACACTTGGTCATCCATTAATACTTAATTCTTATGAGCATAACATAACTAACTATTCAGCTTCTATACAAAATTTCAAAATATCAAAATTTTGCAACAACTTATACCTCAAAATCTTATAAGTCCCCCTGAGTTTTTTGATCTATTATACACTCAAAATATTACCCCTACTAAGTAGGTTTGCCTCAATTGATACTCTTTCACTTGCTTACTGCTCTTATTCAACTGATACTTTTGCGCTTCCCTTTCTCTTTTCTTTCTCTCCCATGCTCTTACTCCCCCTTAGCTCTTTCTCCCCCTTTTTGACACTGATGTCAATAGATCATACATTGATTGTGTATTTGTCCAAAAATGATTTATGGGCATTACGAATAATCTTAAAAGCAACATCCCAATTGTCATAAGCTACCACCAAAGACTTAATTTGGATGGCCAGCTCAGCAACAAGGTGTACTAGGCTATCTAATGTAGAAAGATTGGGGTCTTTCTTCATAAGTGTTTCTGCATAGCCTAACTTCTTATGTAGAATCTCCATATGAGGAGTCAATGTAGTTTGGATTTTTATCAATTTAGCACTTATGTTGGCCTCATCTATAGATAGTGTTGCTAATTGACTTTGGGTTTGCAACAGGGTCTTAAGATGTTTCTCACTTTGAACTAGAGTCATGGGCAATTTAGCTTTGGTTGACTGCATTTGACTTTCCAAGCTCAAGATGTGATTCCTTATCTCTTGTGTAAAGAGTGTAGGATTACACAATTTGGTATATAGAGAGGAAATATTCTCTAGTATCTTTTTCACACTGTCTATCTTAGTTTCCAATACAACTTGTATAAATACTATGTCATTAGATATCTTTTCATTTACTTTACTTTGAAATTTCTTCTCAGGTCATTCTAATAATTTTGCATTTTTATCCAGGTCTATCACTTACTCTTTCCACTATGTTGGTTAATTGTTCAATAATTTGCTTTATTTCATCTAGAGTACGTAGAATTAGGTAGAATGAATGCATCTAAGAAGATGTCTTTGATATCAAGAAAAAATTGCTTCTGTTTATTTTCCCTTATGAGCAGTTCTTGATGTTTCTTTCTTGCTAAGGCTTCTTGAAGTATATCCATATGCTTAATTATTATTGATGCATAATCATACGTAGGAAAAACAATTTCTTTATCTAGGCTAACATATCCATAGGCTATTACCTCTTCTACCTTGGATGAACTAGGACTCGACACTAAGAATTGCAAAGGTGTATCTGTGATCAACCTCTAAAGAGTTTGACTGGAAGGAGTGCCAAATTCTTGTAAAGTTACCAGTGCTTGAATTGTTGCTAGCTCCTTTAGCTTGGGTGTCAAAATAGTCTCTTCGGGCTTGTCCTTTTCTACCTCATTGATTTGAATTGCACCTTAATCTTGTATTGGAGGTGCAGATGAATCTATCTGATCTGTTTGACTTTGTGTCTCATTAGTGACTAGTGTTTCCACCTTATCTTCTCCAATTGTCTCAACCTTATTTGTTTCAGCTATTGGTACATTTTCTAGGACTAGAGTGTCACTTTTGTATGTACTGATAGTGCATTCTTTTGTCTCCTTCCTTTGATATAAAACTGAGGGTTGTGAAGGTTGTACACTAGTAACTTGAGGAGTGATTGTATGTAGTTCTTATGTTTTCACCTCCTCACTTGTAGTTATAGTCACTAGTTTTTGAATTTCATTTACACTAACTAGAAAAAGATTGTCACATAATTTGGCCTATAGTGTAGATTGGTCAAGTATTTTTCTCAGATCTTCCTTTGTTAGGGGATTGATGTTCTGAATAATAGAATTAGAAACATCCTTTACTGTAATAGTTTTAGTACTTACACTTATTATCTATAGAGGGTTGGCACTCAGCATTTGTGTATTGTGTACACTCTATTCTTGTTGCTACTATACCTCAGTTGTTGCCTGATCATCTATATTCACATCAGTGCCTCCCTTAGTTGTTCCTTCTTCATTGTCATCATCTTTGACCTTAATAAGTTCTTGTTCACCTTCTTTGACTATGGCTAGTCCATATGTGATCTTCCATATTTTTTTGGACTTTATTAAAACATCCTCTATGTTGTTCTATTTTATACTAAATGCCCTATATTTAGGAACAAATCTAACAACATATTTCTTTATGGCTTTGGATATTTGAACCTTGCTAAGTTCTTGCATAACTTGGGTGAGGGATGTCTCCCCAATTTTCCTTTCTAAGTTCAAACAATAATGCCATTTTTGCTCAACTCTTTCATATAGAATTTTAGGTATGGAGTTGGAAATCTCTAGAGAAGCCTTCTTAAAAGCATCCATCATGGCATATATTTCCTCCTCCACTTGATTCTTCTCAACTTTTCTAAGATTTTCAAAATCAATGTGAGAGAAACCTAATAAATCAATATTGTTAATAATATTCTAACATAAGTTATCTAGATCTAAGGATGGATTATGATTCACCACTTGGAATTGGGTGTTGTCATATGATTCAGTCCTTTCCTTGTCACATTTAGCTTGAGCTACATATTTTCTTCTTGGTATTTTTTGTGCTCTACCTTCCTGCTCTATAGGCTTGGCTTTCTCTTTAGCGTTTTCTACAATGACTCATGTTTTGGCCCTTGTAGTAGGTTTTGTTGGTTTGGGTTGACTTGGTTTAGCGACCTTTTTAGGTCTAGTCACCACTTGTGCCTTGACCTTGCTCTTCTTTTGATCAATAGGAATAGGTGCTTCCTCGGCACCTTCTGTAATCTTTATTTCTTCCTCTTGTTGATCCTCACCCTGACCTTGTGTTAATGCCAGAGGTGCTTGAATCTAAGTGTCTTCTTCCTCTTCATCCTCTTCCTCTTCTTCTTCCTCCTCAACACCTTCACCAAATTTTTGTTTTAATTTCTTTAGCATTTTATCCTTCTTCTTGATCACTAAAGTAGTCTTCAAATGATCTTTGATTTGGCCAACTCATAGTTACCAAAAGCTTTGGCATCTTTGTCCACTTCTTCTGCAAGTACTCTTGTGATTGCTACATAGGCCTCATCAATATTAATCTCATAACCTAATGGCCTTAGCCATCTCACTCTAGGAATTGTTGCTTGTACAAAGGTGTGATCAATATCAACTAGGAAACAAAAATCATCATAATATTTTTCCACTAATGATACTAGAATTCTTAATCTCTTCTTCATGGATTGTTTGAAATCCTCAAAATAACTAGTCATTACTAACTCAAAGTTATCACCTAACTATTCAATGAACTCTCCTATTTGAACTACAACAGACCTATTTGTCTTCTATGCAACATTACTAAATGTAGGGAATGTGTTCTGTACATAAAAGAAGATACATACCAAAATAGATCCAAATTTACATTGAGTAGTCTTTGATTTACTTATTGCTCTCACATTTTCAATTTATTGTTGTAGCTACAACTAGGCAAGATCATATGTATGATCCTTCTTCACAATCTTGTAGCCCATATCCACTATAGTGTAGGGTAAACTATTCAATCTACTTGATTGATAAAACTTATGTACAATTACCCTTACTGAAAAAGCTATTAGAGGATCTATGATGGTGTCTATGGTCATTCCCCTCTTGTTCCACATAGCCCCTATGTTCTTTTCAATAACTTCTTTGGATTAACTTCTCATAGTCTTTGGCTGATCTAGGGTTGGATACCTTGTTACCCTATGAATTATCCTCTTTGTGATTTTGATTGGCCCATTATCTAACCACATTGAGCTATCATGAATTCTGCTTAAAATAATCCTGATCCACTCAGTTTTGAAAATGTTAGGGAAATCTAGGGCATGATTTAACCCTTTCTTTTCTACAATCTTGAATTCTTCCCTCAATAAACCATTTTTGCATGATTTTCCATACTCTCTAATTTCCATATCACCAATACTCTCAATCTTACAATTGTAACACTATATGACATCTTGAATCATTAACACTTATAGTGGTATCATAGATAATGCACTAGAGGGATCTTGTTTGTATGCTATGTCTAGAATGGTGTTAAAAATAGGTGGTTTTATCTCATTGCTAACTAGCTAAACATTTAAGACCTCATTTCCCTCTACTCCTTTAGCTTTCGAAGAACTAGATGCCATTGTATAAATATAGGGTTTATGAAATTTCAAATAGTGTAGCTCAACACATGTTAAATACCTTGTAAAACCTAATGAAATGATGTCGAACGGCTACTCAAATCTTTTGTAAACACTTTGGATGAAATTTCTAAATCACCTTTAGTTCTTTTTTCTCTCTCTCAAGTTCAAATGATGTTAAATGAGTAGAAATTGATCAAATAGCTCTTTAAAACACTACAATTAATGCTAAGTGCTTACACAGTTGTAAGCTCAGCATCAACTAATTTCTAGCTCACTTGGCATCCACTTGTCTTCCCATTCACTCAGTAACCATTACAAGCTTCACATCAACTAGCTAATCTTTTAGCTCAACATCCATTAATATTTAACTCAGCAACCATAGGAAACTTTTCATGCTCAAAAGTAACATGAAAAACTTAAAGATTTTTCTTTGATTCCTAATAACACTTTGCATCTTTATTCATGCTTATGTAATATTTTTTGGAACTAAATCCTTGGAACTGATGTATTATGCATCTTTTTTAAATATTAGTCCCACATACCTCTTGATTGCTTAGTTTGATGTGGTGTGATAACCTAACCCATTGGGTGAAGTGATCCCTTCTCCACTTGATGTGCTATAATACTCCTTTCTCTTCCATGTCTTGTTCATCTCATCTCTAAACATTTTCAATATTTTCCTTGCCTTTTCCTTTGTTGAACTCGCAACTTGGTTCCTTTGACCTTGTTGGACAATATTTTCTAATGTGACCTATCTTCAAATAGCTAAAACATGTCATTTGACTCAACTACCTCTTGTAGTCACTCCTAAAGTGTGTTCTAATACAATTCCTAGGAACATGTCCATACTCTTGATAGTAGTGACAACTATACCTTGTATTGCAATCCCAATTATAAAAGTTTCCATTGTTCTTCACCTTTGCTTTCTTATTTGATGACCACATGAGTTTGAATTTGCACTCAAAAGCTCTATGTCCATACTTATGATAGTTATAACAATATTCTTCAAATATTTGAGTGTGCATCATCTTAGTTCTAGATTCATATGCTTGATGACCTTGTTTGTTGCACTTATGACAGTAATCCATGCTCTTCTATTTAACATTTTGGTTGATCATCTTGCTACTACACACATTAGCAATATGTCCTTTCTTATCACAATTATGACAAGTAGGTTTTCAATTCTTATCTTTCTTGCTCCTTTCTTTAGCACTTTTGGATGATTCTCCTTCTTTAGTACTTGTGTATCCTAGTCCAGACATACTTTGACCCATAAAACATTCACCATACATCCATCTCATACATTCAACAAATAAACTAAAATACCATGTAAAGCATATACATTTAAAGCATATAAAAAAGTAAGCATTCACACATATATGACACCAAATATTAGCTAGAACCTCTCCAATGAGAAGGTAAAATTGGGGTGGGGATGACACCCACAAATCTTCACTACTACAATAATAAAGTGTATCCAATGAAGGTTACAATTCTTGATCATGAACCATGATCTACTCTATGAAAGGAATGCCTTGTTAAAAGCTTACAAAGACTATTAGGTCTCACCTTGTTAAAGGATTTCAACACCCCATTAGAAGTGTGCCTTGTTAAAGGACTTCAACTCACAATTAAGTAAGCACCTTGTTAGAGGATTTTAATATAGCCTGTTAGGACTACTTTGTTAAGAGATTTAATTGATTCACCTATTAGAATTTCTTTGCAATGATCCTTTGGTTAACACTTTGTTGCTTGATGACAGATCACCTCTAAACTAATGCATACTTGATCCTTCTTGATCAAATATCTCTCTGATGTTCACTATTTCCTTCCTCTATTCTCCTCTAACTGATTCTGCAATGCAATTTAGATCACAATACCTTGGTCACCATGAATGTCCTAGTTTGCACATGCAAAACTCTACTTTAGCATTCATTCATTGCCTTTTACACTCATGGAAAGTTTAGAGTTTTGTCCTCCTTAAGAAGAACTAGGTGACTTAGGGTTAGGTATGAACCAACCGTTGTGATTCACCCATATTTCCACTTAAACCTTCCCTTTACCTGATTTAGTGCATGTAATGCATAGGGATTCCAACTTAAGATTCATCCTTATCACCAAAATATTGTAATTCAATCTTTAAGTTGGCTTAAAAATGGTTTACATAGTAGTTTGTGCCAATACAAACAACTATGACAAAATTGTGTTACTCAGCAACTAAAGTCCCTAGTGCTCGGCACACACTAACTTCAATACTGTCACTCGACATCTGAATGACTTAGCATGCACTGCTTTCTCACTTCCTAAATCACTTGGCATACACTATCTTCTTGGCACTTGAGTGACTTAGAACTCACTAATTACTCGACATGCTCTATCTTTTATGTTGTGCTTGGCATATGTTACCTATTTGACATGAACTAAGTAAATGACTTAACTGTAGAGACACTCACTAGTCAAAACCAATCTGAGATTGTAAAACTTTGGAGGAAGAAAAGCAAGGTAACACTTTGCATATGGATAAACATGATGATTTTGTTCATATTTTAGATTCTATTAATCTAGATATGCAAGTGTTTCCTGGATATCAAATTGCCTCAATCCTTGCCTTTCTATGCTATGGTTATTTTTAGAATAAGCCTCAGTTTTACCATTAAAATGGTCACCTTCCATTAAAAATTTTGAGAAAATTTTCCCTTTGAATCCTCTAGCTCTGTCTAGCACTTCAAATTTTTAAAATCTGGTCCTCAAGTCAAAAGTTCTCACAGGTTTATGGAAGGAACCAAAATATTTATTTTCAACTTGATCATTAACCATTAACCTCTCCATCAAAAGGGTAAGATAAGTTTGCAAAATTAACCTTTTAAAAGGTTAAGGTTTGGGGGTCAAAATATGTATTCCAAACCAAATCATTAACCATTAACCTTTTTAAAAGAGGTTAATGTTCGGGGTCCAAAACATGTGTTTCACTTTGAAATCTTAACCTCTCCATCAAAAAGAGGTTAAGATAAATTTCCAAAACACATATTTTCTCCCCCATCAGTAACCTTAACTTCTTGTCTCAAAGGTTAAGGTCGAGCTCCAAATATGTTTTTTGAGGTTAGTAAAAGAAGAGAATTGAAAGGATGAATCACTGGCTAATGCTATTGCTAACTATTCAATTGGAGATAATCCAACAAAGCTTCAACGTAGGAAAATGCAACAACAAAGAAGAGAGAAAAAGTGGTTGATCTCATTTATCAAGATGAAAAAGAAACAATGAACATTGAAAATGCAGCTATCACAAGATCTAAAGAAGTGGATTTAGCATATCTAGGAAAATACAACATTTGGAGACGTGACAATGAGAATGACAATGCAAATTCCACAGTTAAATTAATTAGAGATCAAATAATTATGGCTCGGGTATATGCAAGCATAGTCACAGATATGGAAAAGGTTCAAGAAGTTAAGTTTGAGTTTTTCGTCTCACATGAAGGTTAGTGATAGTAGTTTAATTTCGCATGAAGAAGTTCACAGGGCCGCACGAAGACTCGTAATAGTAATTTAATTTCATGCAAGAACAAAATGATTTCGCACAAGGACCAGATGATTTCACATGAGACCAAAATGATTTCGCGCGAGAAGGCAGACCAATTTTACAACAGCAACTAATTTTTACAAATTTTGATCGTTTTAGTAACCAGGCAAATAAATAGGCAGGTAGAACAGAAAATAGGTGATATCAAGCATGTCTGAAAATAATGAGCAAGGGAAAAAGCAACCTTGTGCATGAACAATCAAGTGACTTAGTTTGTGTTGATCCCTAGGAGAGATATTTGTGTATGTTTTCAAAGAGTTTTACAATCATTGTACACATTCCTAGAAAGTGAAAAGTTGGCCTCTCTAAGGTTTTTAGTAATGTTTTGACTCTGCAACTTTTATGACTCACAGGGGTGACCTCCAATCCTAGCGCACCAAGGTTTTAACACAGTCTGAGAACTTAATCTTCAAGAGCCGCTGGGGAGATCTGACAACCCACAATGAACCACACCTGTGGAGATTTCTTCCACAAGGACATTTATATAGCAGTTGTCACTACCACGTCAAAAATGGCTATTACTGCTCGAGGTTTCGTCAACACAGTTTTCCCTATAGAGGGATTGTCTTCTATGGTTAACCCTCTCTAAAGGTGACCGACTCACAACAGTGTACCACAAGGGGACTTAGCTTCCAGATCCAAGGTTTTGACACCTTTACACTTTTAGCCCAATCAAAGCAAGCAAATTAATTCGACACACTAAACTAATATTATCTCTTAAAGATCTATGATATCAACTCCTAGTGATCTATCAACCTCTACGGAGAAAGGATGTCTCAATCAACAAGTTGAAGATTCATCTATCTACGAGATGCTCAAAGTATCCTCCCCACCTACAAGGAATCTTTCATAGAGAGGAGTTTCACTAGGAACCCACTCTCTCAAGATTCACGAATAGTGTTCATGGGGGTCTAATTACTATGTGTATACAGATGTTAATTCTCGAAAGCAAATCTATCCAAAAGCAATCAAAGAGCACAAGATGGTACACTTAATTCTTTAACTAATGCGAGGTGAGTCCAAAGATGTGGAACATTCAACCCCTCACACAAGCCAAAACGAGTCCACAACTCATAAACTAGTGAGTTCTAGAAAGCACAAAAGGGTTGCCTAGTGGAGCATTTAACGCTTCTTTCCTATAGACCCCTCACCCTTTAATGTGGTGTTGATCTTGCAACCACAGGGTGAAACGAGGGGCCGATAGATTAGTGAGTCCAATAACCCAAGATAGCTAATTAGATCTATCACTAGTAACCAAGCCTGCTAGATGAAACTAATAGAGATCACAACCTAGTATCAAATTATGTGTGTGTTGTAAAATGAGAACATGGAAGGAAATACACACAAGTTTGACTCAAGAGATGTTTGTTTTAGCTCCAAATGAAGTGTTATCAGTCAAAGAGAATTACCTGGTAATCCTCACAACACGCTTAGTAGATGTTTTACCTATTTTTAACAACTTTATCACGCTTTTCCAATTATCCCACAAACTGCTATTATGCTATTCCAAAAAATCAAAAAACACAAAAAAACCAGAAATAATGAGCAGTTAGCAGAAAAATCAGAAAATATGAAAATCAATGCAAGAAAAAGCATCTGTCAGCAGAGTCTCGCATGAAATTCCTGACAGTTCATACCAAGAAGCTTTACGACCCATGTGAAATTATATTACGGCCTGTGCAAAGAAACAGGTGTCACACGAAGTTTCATGCACTCAAGCGATTTCTCGCGTGATACGGAAAGAATCTTCGCACAAAGATTCTGGATCCTTGCGCAAAAATGAACAGTCTCGCATGAAGATTCTCGAATTTGTACAGAACAATAAGGATAGAGAACAAAAAAATGATTAAAAAAATGCAGAAAGAGGCCAAAAAAATTAATTCTCTTGGCCCCACGGTGGGCACCAGAAATGTATGTGTGAATATGCGGCCTCTACTAACACACACACTTCAACACGGTCTTTATTTTCGAATTTACCCTGGAATGAACATTGGATTGTTCATCTAAAAATCAGCCAGCAAGGCGACCTGTTGCCTTCTATCTAAAGGGATTTTGCTTGTTAGATATCCTCATATTTGAGGTGTTAAGCAACCAGACCCTCTAAGAATGAAGGATTTAAGAAATGAAATTAATTTATATGATTATGCAGATTAATCTAGAATGAGAAATGCATTCTAATCTAAGAGCAAGTAAAGGAAGCTAGATTAATCATATGCATATTATGCTAAATGAAATTAAGCTAAGGATGCAAATGTATGTAAAATATGAGCAAATTGAGCAAATGTGAGTATGAATTCCAGCAGCAATTTGATGCAAATTCCAAATTCATCCTCTTCCAAAATGAAGAGATGAGGGTCTCTTAAATAGACTTTCCTGGAATCCATCAACGGTTGAGATTGATTTCAATCAAAGGTGAAGTTTAGTCATAAAGGAAGATTCCCAAATTAAAGGGAGTTAACTAATTTAATTTGAGTAGAATAAGGAGTTAACTGATTTAATTCCTTTTTGATCAATAGTGAACTGGGAATTTCCTTTTTTGAACTAAAGAGAGATTTTGGTGAGATATTTAATTTAATAAAATGAGATATGCTCTCATAATTACCTTTTCAATTTAATTAAATAATTCTATTTAATTAATTAGAGACACTTTTCTTATTTAATTAAATAACTTCATTTAATTAATTAGGAATGGCTTCCTATTTAATTAAATAACTTTTCTTAATTAATTAGAAGTAAATAATCCATTTAATTAAATAATTTCATTTAATTAATTACAATAGGCACATTTATTAAATTAAATAAATTTAATTCCATAGTACATTAGCCTTATAATTTAATTTAATTAAAGTATAAATACTTATTAATTAAATTAAATATTAATCAATAGGTTTAATGTGACTAATATGAGTAAATACTATAGGAATTAAATAATAAGCATGATGAATGCAGATTAGGGTTTTCTACATCTAACAATTAAGTCAAGTAGTGAGTAGCCAAATGAGAATTTGCCTAGTGAAATAGGACTTTAGAATTGATTTAGAATAGACCAGAATTGGTATCACGACAATGAGCCAATTTTGGGGTATTACAATAGTAGCCTTCAAGTGTAGATCTTGATTGTTGTAATTAGCCATTTTAAGTTAGTCCAAGAAAGTTGTTAAATCATGTGGTGCATTCGTCATCAATGGCTTTCTTTTTATCTTTAAAATTTTAAATTCCTTATTTGAAAATCTTTAAAATTACATTATACAAGGGAGCTACCCCTCTAAATGCAAAGGAAGGCTACATACTAAGGGCCTATCCAACTGTTGTGAATAGTTTGCCACATACACTCTGTTGGGCCATTTTTATAGTGACAAATCTATTTACCAATAGGAAGATACTTTAGATAATGAATATGTTAGAAGTGATGAAGAATTAAATGATATGGATAATGATTTTCCTAACATGCTTTCTATGTAGTTAACAATCACTCATAATAATGAGCATAGGTCCTTTCTTAGAAATTGTTGTGATTCCTACTATAATGGATAATGTTTCTCTTGCGAGTTGTCATTCTATTAAAAATAGATAATACTTGGTAGAGGGTGTGAATCAGTATTCTACAAACTATTTCCCACAACTAAATATTGTTAGTTACTTTGTAACTTGCATATGAAAGTAAACCAACAATGTTGAATAGTAAATTTAACCATACACATAGAGAACTCATACCACCATTATTTGTTAACACACTTGGCATAATATGAAATAACTTATGGAATAATATCCACATAGTCAACTCGTCATGACTTAGAAATTATTATTTTACCAAAATAATTCATCAAGTCATATAATCCAATTCTCTGTTATGCTCTGTTACATACTTGTACTGGTATTTCAATCATAACTTGTATCGTATTATTTGTACACACCTGTGCACTAGTATACATCATCATGACACTATTATAGAACTTTCCTCAACTAGACATAAGGTAACTCTCAATGAGTCATATGTACACATCACATCTATTCTCTGTGTTGCTACAAACTAACTAACACTTAGACAATTTTCTATCTCTAAATGCATAAATGAAATGTTGAATACATGTTTCCATAAATGAAAATAATCACAATATCTATCTAACCATATTTCCAACAATATCCCTTTTTGGCATTGATGGAAACATTTAAGAAAATTGGCTAAGTCCCAAAATGATGTCATACATAACAAAAACAAATAAAGGTAACTATACAAAATTGCCTTCAAAACATAACAATTTTATACATGTTTTGATGGATCAGTACATTCCTTATATCTCCTTTACATTAATACATAAGTACATAAGTGTACTCCCCCTTACATAAACAATACACCTTCTACATATTACTCCTCCTTTTACATCAATGGAAAAGGTGTGAAAAACTATATATAAAAACTTGGTGACATGTTGTTGATCATTTTGTCAATCTGAAAAAACAATCTACATAAACAAGTTTTAGCATGTCTACTTCCTTCTTCTAGTTTTCCTTTACTAAATTAGAGATACTAATTAGTGTTCATAGTGCATAGGATGCCACTTCAACTACACTCAAGTTAGTATATGCAAACTTGTCATAGGAAGTCTTTGATGCAAGATATTCCTCCAACTGCCTTTACAAAGTGCTCAACTTAGTTGACAAATTTTTTCTAAGACTATAGAATCTTTCTGCTACCTTCTCCTTGTCAAATTCCAAGCCTCTGATCACATTATGGATCTTCTCCACTTATGTTCTACAATCTTCAATGTTGGTCTCTTGGATTAGTAACTCCATAGTGAGTGATTCAAGTTCACTCATCTTACCCTTAATTTGAGTCTCAAAGTTGGTCAAGTATTTGTATGACAATGCACACTGTCCATACAATCTCTTCCCTTCATCAATGTGTTTTCTCAATTCCTTGATGCTTCCATCAAGAGCTTTCAAGTCATTTCTCACATTGGTGCATATTGTATCAAACAGTGATGTATCATGCTTTGCCTATGCTTGCACTAAACCTACTTCTGCTAGCTCGTTGTGAAATCTTCATCAAGTATCTTCACCAACTTCTTGGCCTTTAGCTACAAGTTTGGATTTGCTATAGTTGTAGTAACTATCTTTTGCATTCTTTCCAAGACTTTAGTTTGTGTCTTCTCGAAAGACTTTGCAGATTTGTTCTTTTCAAACAACTTGCTCAATGATCTCATTAAAGCTTTGTAATCATCATCTGATGTCACTGATAATGTTATTGCTATTATTAGAGTTACTATAGGAATAGGTGTAACTACTTTCAGTTATGCCTTCTTCTTCTCTTCCTCATCTTTCTTCTTTTCTTATTCCAATCTTTTTGCTTCTTTCCTAACATTTTCTTCAACTTTCTTCCTTTTCTCTTCTTCTTTCTTCATCTTGTCTTCTTTTGCTTGCTTTTTCTTCTCCTCCTCTTTCTTTTTCTTATCCTCTTCTTCTAGCCTCTTCATCTCTACTCACCTCCCTGTCTCTTTCTTCTTCTCTTCTTCATCTTTATCAAAGCTAGAGTAAGATGTTATATTGTGGATATTGCCACCAATATTTGTCTCTCATCACTAGATGGTGTGTATGCCTCCACATACATTGGGCTATCAGGCTTTGATTGTGCACTCACCTTAGGCACTATAGTCATGAATTTAATAATTTCCTCTTTAGTTTCCTTCCTGACATTCACATAATTGCCTCCTGTCAGAAGAATTTCTCTTCTTTTATTCCTTGGCAAGGGCTCAATACCCTTCAAAATTCTGTTTGAGTCCTCCTTAGAGTCAACTTCACAAAGTTTATTTATCATAATGATACTCAAATTTAGATCTTCTTCTAATACTATCTTCTTTGTGTTTATTAACCTATTATATAGGTCTTCAAGTATCTTATTTTGCATGTTCTCAAACATCTTATTCCTCAAAATCATATTCCTTACAATGGAATTTTCTAATTGCCTTCTATCCATATTACTATAAAGATTATAATACTTATTTAACTATATAGAATTTTCATCATTAATTATTCTCATGTTTAGGTTTTCTACCTTTGGTTTCCATGCCTTCTTTCTAGCTAAAGTTTTTCCTTCTTGTGCATCTTGCACTGCTAATCTATCTCTAGCTTCATCCTTAGAACTGTCAAATTCACTGATTTACATCATTTCCCTTCTCTTGCCTAGTCCACTAGTGGTTTTCTTGACCCTTTTCTTTGGTGAAGGTGTAGGTTCTTGCTTCACCTTTACCAATCTCTCATATTTCCTTTATGATGTAGGTGCTTCCACCTCTAGCTGCTTCCTTGGTTGATCACTTCTTGTTCTCACAGGTTGCATTTGCACAACTACTGCATATGGTGCAGTGGGGTCCTGCACACATGGTTGGGAAATTGTCACACATTTTGAAGGTCTTGTTACAATAATAGGAGTTGTTGCTAACTTTTTAGACTATCCTCTTGCTCTCATTTCCATCACAATACCTTTGACTTCATTGAATTCCTCTCTGATCATGTTAGATTCCTTAAGAATGGAATCTATCACCTTTTCCACTTTCTTCTTTCTTTCCTTTCTATGTACTTCAGAGTGAACTATTCTTATTTTATCCTCATCAATTCCCCATCTAGGGCACTCTATGTCCTCAGATTAGAGTATGATCGCTGCATACCCTTCTATGAGCTCAACGCTCATCTCATATCCCATGGTTTCAATGAACTTAACCCTTGTTACTACAGCTTCCATACAAGTGTTATCTATCTCCACCGTGAAGCATATCCCATCCTTATATTTCTCTACCATCGAGGGAGGTATCCTATACCTTTGTTTCATCTCTAACTGGAAACTTTTCATTATTCTATCAATGTCATCATCTCTAACATTCTCCAACTTTGATTTGTAGTATTGAGTCACCATCTTCATTGTGCACTCATTGCTATCCCAATTTGTTACTCCAGGAAACTTCCTTGTAGCATAAAAAAATAAATGATTCAGTAGGGACTCAAATCAAAAAATTGTGCTCTTTGTTTTCTTCACTTTGGAAATGTTGTCCAACAATTGCAATCTAATAATCTCACATAGATTAACTTTTCTCCCTTGTACTACCACCACATAAGACACATGTAAAAATCTAGTTGGTACTGAGTTAACCCTTCATCCATGGTTGAACTTGTACCTTAATATCTTGCTTAATAGCTTTAATCCTTTATCTTGAATGGAGTCTACCTTCATGTTTCTTCCATCAAACCTAGTATTTATGTTTGTCTCAACCATCTTTCTTACATTCTTCTCATTGATCGGGTTACATTCCTCATTACTCAATCCTATGACCTTATGAATTAAGTCATTATCAATAACTATCTATACATCACCTAGCCATTGTGTACCCTACTTAGAATCATTCAGGTCCAATCATGATTATCGAACTCCACATAAAACATATACTTCACTAAATTCAACTTGCTTAGGTGTGCATACTCAAATTTCAAGGATAGATCACTATTACACATTGTTCCCAAATCTTTTTGAATATCTTCATCTCCTATGCTCTCAATTTTATAGTGGATATATCTTCTAATATACTCAACATGAAGCACATTCTCTAAAACTTACAAAAAATGTGCCCAACGAGTCATCCAAAAGTGATA
This sequence comes from Cupressus sempervirens, assembly GCA_028749045.1. Taxonomy (NCBI): domain Eukaryota; kingdom Viridiplantae; phylum Streptophyta; class Pinopsida; order Cupressales; family Cupressaceae; genus Cupressus; species Cupressus sempervirens. The sequence continues at coordinate 64,022,159 of CM053785.1, forward strand.
AAAATGGATACTTCTTGAATACATATCGTGGTCTATCACTCACATCATGGACAATTTGACTGGCCCTTGCAATTCTACTAGATTCATTGAAAATACTCAGCTTTATCTCTATAAACTACCTTAAAAATCATGTTCAGTACTTCTACAAATTTGTGCTTCACAAACTTCTCTTCACACTTTAATTCTCTATCAAATCGCTCTTCAATTCCCTCAAGACACTCTGCATGAACAAGTGGTATACACAATCTTGCTTGCGATCCTTAAATTATTTCAAATTGCACTATGCATTAAATGTGTATCTACCACAAATTCAAATACTGTCTCTCTTTATTGCTAACCATTTTATCCCCCCCCCCCCCATTTTTTCCAATGTTGTCGATCTCATTAATTCCCAGGGTGGTAGCCATACCTACATTCTTTGAATTATTCATGATTTCCATGCAAGAATATAAGGGATACGTAAAACCACCTTATTCTTTTTTTTTAAATATCCTTATGTCTTTACATTATTCATATTGCATGTTATGTTCTTATGAATATTTCAAGTTGCGATCATGTGACTACCTTTCATCGCCTTGTCGCTCTATTTTAGCACTTAACCATAAGATAGGCTACGAAGGCGTGACACAATCAAGATAACCATTAGTGCAACTTCATAGCCATTAGTGTTAAACTCTAGTTTCATGTTGTGAGAGAGTGGAAGAAATTAGTCACATGATCACAGGTCAAGTTCTTCCTTAAGAATACCTTAAGGTAATCATGATCTTCCCAGTCATCAGATCTTAGTTAATTAATGTCTAGTGTATTCATTCTTTCCAAATATGTGTGATGTTTAACTAAAGTGAGAAAGCAAGTGTAAGACATGTGTCATGGTGGGCTAGATGTATTTGAGTTCTCTTCATTGCATCATCACAAGGGTCAGGAGGTGGTTTAATGTTGATCATTTTAAAGGAGTATCTTGTCGAATGAGGACAAATAATTTCAATTGATATCATTCCATTGAAGTTTCAAAGCTTCAAGTTGCAAAGTTGTGAAGTCAAAAAACTACAGTCAAATTCAATTCTTTCACATCTTTTTGTACCATTAAAGTTTACCTAGAGTTAAGATGGTGATGTGGAAAAAGCCTATTGTCACATATTCATAGGATTAAAAGATGGGTAAAGAGTTAGGGTTGTGGCAAAGCGATCAAATAGTTAAAGTGGTCTTTGCAGCTTTGTAGGTCAACATGGTCAATGAATGAATATAGTTGCAAGGTTGTGATGACATGAAGCAGTCAGCTCAGTAATTATCACAATTTTGCAGGTGAGTAAGGATTGAAGATCTTCAAGGTTGTGAAGTTGTGATATAGGATTTAAATAGTTTAGTTAGCCACTGGGCAACATCACATGTTCCAAACATGTTTTTTGTTTGATGGTTTTGATGTGGTGATGCAGTTAAAGATAGAGGTATTGCATCATCACATGGTTAGAGTGATGTTAAGTCATTGCAATTGGGAAGATGCAAAGCAATCAATTTCATGATCATTTTAAGGTCCTTTCAGTCAGAGAGCTAAAGTTTTTTCAATCTATGAAGTAGCGATAAAGGCTCAAGATGAAGTTGTTGGAAATATATATGATAGACTAAGTTACTGAGAGGGGAGTAGTGAATCAGTAACTAATCAAACTTAATCTTTATTTACCAATTAATCCTTCATGTGAATTATAATCTAATTCCATGCATAAGAAATTGAAAACATTAAAACATTCATAACACTTTGACACACAATGTGGTGACCCAGAAACCTTCCAAATAGAAAGTAAAATTGGGGTGGGGATGAGACCCACAAGCTTTAGTAATGTGGTATAAAGTTGGCCTGTTAAGGCTTACAATGATCACTTCTGGTGATCTGCCCTATTAGAAGCAATAAGGACTACTAGGTACACCTTGCAAAAGGATTTACAAACATAGAATGAAGTATGCACTCAGTAAAGAGATTTACAAAAGACTATTAAGTCTACCTTGTGAAAGGATTTAACTAATCCACTTGTTAGGATGAAACAGTGGTTGATCTCTTATCTGTAACTTGGTTTATTGAATGAGATTCTTTTGAGTGTAATGATCACCTTCCTATAATAGATAAATATTTGCTACTCCTTATACTATTGTAGCCTTTGTATTTCACACTTCTACTCTTCTCTTCTAGTTACATTCCATACATACTACTTATTAGATGTGATATGATACATTACATATATACCAATCCAATTTACAAATCAAAAAAGTCAACTACAATATAAGTTTACACAAAAAATACATAAAGTCATCCCAACTATAGGAACTTAGGTTTTCAAGACTAGCTCAGTGAGGTTCTGATACTTGGCATCCACTGTCAATGCTTGGCATCGTCATGCTTTTGGTAGAGGTAGAAGCTCAGTCCATACTGATTAATTCCAAGTAGTCTAAACTCAATCTGCACTGGTGACTTGATGAATACTGTGAAACTCGACATATAAACTTAATCACTTGATTCACACTACATAGCTCAGTCAATGCTATCACAATGAGCTCAATATAAACTAAATCACTTGGTTAACACTGAGTGGCTTGGTCAACACTAGATTCACATCACTATAACTGTGAACTCAGTAATTACTACACAACTTGGTTTGCACTGAGGAACTCAATAAACACTATGAGACTCAGTTTACATTATTGATCACCATCATGGTAGAAACTACTTGGCACAAGTTGAATACTGTTCGTTGAACTCGGTAGCAACTATAGAACTTGGTAAAGCCTGAAATGCCTGGTTAACACTATTAACTATACAATAAGCTTGGTAGATACTATCTGTTTGAGTAAGTGTGTGTCACTAATAACAAACATGACTATAATGTTAGCAATCTCCCCCTTTGGCATTAGTGACAAAAATAGTTATCAGTCAAAACTAAAAAAATTCAAGAACACATTTTATTCTCCATCTTGTGCCTATAACTCGATAGAGTATTTTGTTTTTTAGATTTTTAAAAAATGCTTTTATAAGAGATGTTTCTCTAAATATCTATACATGTATATTATGATAATGCCCCCCAATACATATATATACAATATACCTTACATCTTTTCACATCTTCTCATCTTCACATATGATATATACATTTTCTCCTCGTTTATGTATACTACATCTTATATTATATCTTCTCCCCTTTAAAATATACATCTTCTCCCCCTGTTTGACATTAATGCCAAAGATGTATGCTATATACTATACAATAATACCAAAATGTGACAAGAAATCTGAATGTGCCTTTAGAATCAATGCCATTGTCTTGTTCCAATTTTCTTGCAAAACCTTGCATATGTGCAATGCAACTTGAACTTTTGCTAAAAGTTCTATCATGTGGTTTACAATTGAGAAGTTGAATAATCATGATGGGTTTCTCCAACCACAACTGACCATTATGCACACGGCTAAGGATAAATCTTATCCATTTGATTTGAAAGTCTCGTGGCATGTGCAGAATATGAGTCAAACCCTTTTCTTCAAGGTGTTGACGCTCCATTTTTAACACACCATTCACACATAATTCTCTCAATGATTCATCCATTTCTAGTGTTTTGATATCTTGAATATCAACACAAAAATGTGAATGAATATCATTAATCAATAGTACCTTTAATGGAATTTGAGATTGAGCTCTACTCATATCTAGGGTTTCTATGATAGCCAGACTCAGCTTAAAGTCTAGTGCCATCCATTCCACACCTCAAACCAATATATCATATCCTTTCTTTAATTTGCTGCTAGTGGATTCCATTTGCTTGGTAGGGTTTTCAAAGACACAAAAATCTTCAATAGTAATTTTCTCAAATTGCTCAGATGCTCAAAAATTGCTTTACACAAATAGATCTAAAAAAATTCAATGAAAAATGACTTCGATTTTTCCCTTTTATCAAATTTTTCCTATTAATCACCATAAATGCCTAGTATGATTGTTTTCTCAAATGACAGACTATCTTCCACTTTTCTTGCATTGAATGCTCAGTAGGAACATCCACAACTTAATTTCCACACAATAACCATAGTAGCTCCCGACCTTGTCCAACAGGGTCTTGCAACCCAACCTTGCTCGATAAGGTCTGCAACCCAACCTCAATCAATAATGACTAGCATCTTTTTGAATGATTGGTGATCCCTTTGCATCTTGAATGCTGATATGGATCTTTCATTCTGCTAACTAGAACTAATGTGAGATGCCTTCTTAAAAATCTTAGTTGCATTCCTTCTTGTGGGAGATCAAATGGATATGCTTGAGTCACCCAATTCTTGAGTGACATGTTCATTATTGCTCAGACTTGCATTCTCAAAAGATTTTGGAATCCATTGTTGTCTCATCTTCTTTCTTAGGTTATTAGCCTTGGCTTTCTTTTCATCTTCAATTCTTTCAGTATTCATACAGTTCTTGGCAAGATGACCAATTTTTTTTAAAATGAAACATCTTTTGGTAGTGTCTCTTGTCCTCATGTGATGTTTTACACAATTCATTCCAATATGTCCAAATTCTCCACCATAATGACATCTGCACCAATTGTTATAGTCCCATCCAAATATGGCTTTTACAATCTATTATGTTGGGTTCAATATCTTATTTTTTCATTCTGAGGATTCGTGGACATGCTTTTTACATTTGTGACATTTGCCTTCAAACTTAGGTTTCTCTTTGCATTCATTAACTCTATGACCATGCTAGTTGTAATTGTAGCATTTTCCATTAAATTTAGCTTTCCCATTGCTCCAACATTTGTTTAATGTATGACCTATCTTACCATAGTGACTGTAAGTAGGTCTTTGATTCTTTTGAGCTCCTTGCTTGGATGATTCACCTTCTTCTATATATCCAATTCCTACTTTTCCCTTTTGTCTGTATTGGATTTTCTCATTTTGTTGATCCATGTTTTCTTGAGATTTCATCATTCTCTCATTGATTTTCCTTTTATATCATTCTGCAATCTTTCATTTTCTAATCTTACATTCATGATTTCTTCATTTGCATTGATCAACTAATCAATGAAGTCTGCTTGCTGAAGGGATAGGTGTTGAATTTCATTGTTATTTCCTTCTATCTCTTCTCTTATCTTATTTTTCTCTTCCATGACTTCACACAATCTTACTGACTAAATTTCTTGTTCTCTTTTCAACTTTCTTACTTCTTCTTGAAGTGTACCATTCTTTTCTAATAGTTCTTTGATTGCTTCATTAGCTTCATTTGAATTTCTTTCTAAATGAATGTCTTCAATTCTTTCTTCAATGTAGAGTTGGTCATTCATCTGGATTGCAAGATCTTTTCTTCTTTTCAAGGATTGAGAGAGTTGCTCCTTTTCTTTCTTGAGTTGTCCAATAGCTAATTCCAAATCCATCTTTTCATTGTCAATAGCATTGTCAAGTCTAAATACCTCCATAGCCTTTGATCTTTTCTCAAGTTTTTAAGCTTCTTTCCTTGAGAACCACAAAGCTCTAATACCAATTTTTGGAAATATATATGATAGACTAAGTTACTAAGATGAGAGGGGTGAATTAGTAACCAATAAAACTTAGTCTTTATATACCAATTAATCCTTCATGTGAATTCTGATCTAATTCCATGCATAAGAAACTCAAAGCATTACAACATTCATAACACTTTGACACATAATATGGTGACCTAGAAACCTTCCAACTAGAAAGTAAAAGTAGGATGGGGATGATACCCACAAGCTTTAGTACTGTAGTATAAAGTTGGCCTGTTAAGGCTTACAATGATCACTCCTGATGATCTACCCTATTAGGAGTAATAAGGACTGCTAGATCCACCTTCCAAAAGGATTTACAAACATACAATGAAGTATGCACTCAGTAAAGAGATTTACAAAAGACTGTTAAGTCTACCTTGTGAAAGGATTGAACTAATCCACCTATTAGGATGAAAAAATGGCTAATCTCTGATCTGCAATTTGGTTTTTTGAATGTGATTACTTTGAGTGTAATGATCACCTTCCTATGATAAATAAATCTTTGTTACTCCTTAGCCTTTGTATTTCATACTTCTGATCTTCTCTTCTGGTTACATTCCATACATACTACTTATTGGATGTGATACAATACATTACATATATACCAATCCAATTTACAAATCAACAAAGTTGGCAACAATATTAGTTTACATAAAAAATACACAAAGTCAACCCAACTATAGGAAATCAGGTTCTGAAGACTAGCTTAGTGAGGTTTTGATACTTAATATCCATTTTCAATGCTCAACATTGTCATGCATTTTGTAGACATAGAAGCTTAGTTCATACTGATCACTTCCAAGTAGTCTAAACTCAGTTTGCACTGGTGACTCGGTGAATACTATGAAACTTGGCATATAAACTTAGTCACTTGATTCACACTGCATAGCTCAGTCAATGCTATCATAACGAGCTTGGTATAAATTGAATCACTTGATTAACATTGAGTGGCTTGGTCAACACTAGATTCACATCATTGTAAGTGCAAACTTGGTAAGCACAACACAACTTAGTTTGCATTGAGAAACTCAGTAAACACTAAGAGACTCGATTTACACTATTGATCACCATCATGGTAGAAACTACTTGGCGCAAACTGAATACTATTCCTTGAACTTAGTAGCAATTGTAGAACTCAGTAAAGCCTAAAATGCTTGGTTAACACTATTAATTGTACAATAAACTCGATAGATACTATCTATCTAAATAAGTGTATGTCACTAATAACAAACATGACTGTAATGTCAACAGAAGTGGTCACAGTTTGACGTGGCCAAATATTTAAAGATGGAAATAGGTTGCAAATCCATGAATAGAGGCATTTAGCAAGTCAACATAAAGATAGAAGCTAGACTAGGTGGTAGAATGCTTAAAGGTTATAGGGCCATATAGAAAGTTTAACTATTGAGTTCTATTGAATGATGACATGGTTGACTTGGCATGGTCATGAACATGAAATCAAGTAGATCTTTAATGGAGAAAAAACCTTTTGATCACTTGAAACCACTCTTTGGTGTTCCCTATTCTTGGTAAATATAGTTTTCATCCTTCATCCACCTTATTTATCCATCTACTCAATTAGGGCAATTATGGCCACCATTTCTATCTCTTTAGTGCCCAATTTACATACAAAGATCAAATTTTCAGCATGGGAAAGCACATCCAATTAGATTTCTTCTAATCCTCAATTATTTATCTCCTCTACAATCTCAACTCCACCTAATTGTATTTTGAACTCAATGTAACATTAGAGTTATGCTTGAACTCTATAAAAGGCAATTGTAAATATGTTTTAGGGGTTCTTCCTTGTTCTGTTATGTCTACTTGCAATAGCCTTGTGCTCTACAACTATATTCCTTACCTTTCATTAATGAAATTTCTCTCTTCCTTACCTTTTCTTTCCATTCATTATTTTTGTATGTATCTTACCTTGTTTTGAATGTTTCTTTCTAGTTTTTAGGTTTGTATGTTGTCTTCAAACTATTGATGATTTTTGTATTGTGAAGATGTCTTCCCATTTAGCACTTGATCAGTTATAAACCTGCATGTGATCCTTTGAAGTAGAATAGAGTCAAGAATTGTGTGTATTTGGTTGTTTCATCAATGTGTTGTGCATCCTTGAGAAAATTTGTAACTATTTCTATCTTGGTGCATCACCCTCGTTTCCTTTCAAAAATTTAATTTTATGTATTCCTGCTCCCTTTTCCTCTCAAATGATAGTTTAGGTGCATCCTGATAGTAAGGAGTCGGCCTTTTCTAGAGACTCAATCTCACAATTCAAGTCCCACAACTTGGAAATTGTTTCCATGTTACACAAGGTCACTTGAGGATCATACCTCAAGCAAGGGTTCAAACTTTTTTGTCAACATTTACCAGTAAGCTTGTTTTCTAGATTCCTACTCACTGAGATCATATCTAGACTTGTGCACTTGACCATATCCTTGACCTTTTATTAACTGTGCAACTTCCAACTCTCTCTCTCTGACATCAGTTCTATCCAACTAATGCATGGCCTCTTTAAAAACTTCTTAATTCAGGTAGGATGAGTCACAAGCAATCTGTGACTTTAATGTCTTATCAAGTGCATAAAAATATTGTTCCTCCAAAACTATATGAGAGATTTTTGGATCCTTAGCTATCACAAAAGCTTCTTTTAATTCATCAACATGTTCCTTAATTGCTTCCTTCTAACTATTGTCATTGCCATTATCATTCCTTCTATCATTTATGTTGTTGTTCTTTCTATTATTAGTATTCCTATTAAAGTTTCTTCTGTCTATTTTGCAATATCTTGTTGTGTGTCTAAAGTTATTACATAACTAACATACAGGTGCATTTCTTCTTTGATTACTTCCATTTTGATTCTCAGGTGCTCTGCAATTTCTTCCAATGTGGCTAGGATTATTACACTTGTAACACACAAATTGGTTCTTCTCTCCATTAGATTTCTCTCCATCATTGGATCTATTATGTGATCTTGTTCTTTTATTACCTGTAGTGTTAGTATTCCTAAACATTCTACTATTTTCATTATTACCATCACACTTAGGTTTCTTACATGCTATTGCTTTATGTCCATAACCATGATAATTATAACAATAGAAATTTGTAATGGGTTTAAAAGACTTGCCTATGAACTCTCTTTTTCATATGTCCAACTTCATTACATATGAAGCATCTACCTATGAACTCACATCTTACTTACTTGAGTGGTTCATCTTGCTTAGGTTTATCAAGTTGCTCTATTTTCTTAGGTTCATCATGTTGTGTTGATAAATCAATTAATTCTACTTCCTTTGATACTTCAGTAGATGTGCTTGATTCAACCTTACTCAAATCAGATTCCTTAGGGGATTCAATAATTGGATCTGGTTCTCTTTTGATTTCAACTTTCTTGGCTGATTTTTCTCCAATCAAGTATCCAAATCTTGTCTTATCATAAGAAAGTCTTTTGTGAAGTATCTATTGATCTATCTTCTTACTATTGGAATAAAGTTTCTCTAATTTTTGCTTAGATTGTGTCAATTCTCCTTTTTCTAATTCTACATGCTCAATCTTGATAGCATCTAGTTCAAATGTAACTTGACTTAACCGGGATCTAAGGTCTACATTCTCAAGTTTCAACTCGGGTTCATTCTTGCCACCATTTTTCTTAAGACTCAACTTAAGTTCAACAATTTTCAATTCATGTTTCAAAATCTCATTTTCTTTTTGGAGATTTCCTACTTCATCATTGTCACTAGTCTACATAATTGATTCCTTGCCAAATTTCAAATCATCAATCTTGTCTTTCAGTTTACCTATGAAAAATGTTGCATCTTCATATCTATCTTTCAGGTTATCTCTTTCTTCAGTAAGAATGTCAATCAGCTCAAGAGCTTCTTCAAGGTTTTTCTTCAACTATTCCATATCTATAGGGATCTTACTCATGCTATTAAACTTCTTCTGAGAAATTGGGCTTTGATACCAATTGTTAGAAATAGATAATACTGGGGGGTGAATGAGTATTCAACAAACTTTTGCCCACAACTGAATATTGTTAATTACTTTTTAACTTGCATATGAAAGTAAACCAACAATGTTGAACAATAAATATAAACATACACATAGAGAACTCATAACACCATTATTTGTTAACTAGGGAAACCCTAGCCAAGGGAAAACCTTGGTGAGGATGATACCCACTAGATGATTCGCTAAACAATAGGATCCTATTAAAGATATTGGCCCTGTTAGGAGTCTATGAAGCACATATTTTGTCTCGAGTCCTTATTAGAGGACTAGGCCTTGTTAGAAGCTGTGGCCCTATTAGAAATTGCTTCAAACCTGTTAGGAGTTGGTGGATCAAATACAATGTATGCATAAAGAGCCCACTACCCTAACATGCAATTATACAATTCAATTCTTCACAAGTATAGATATACATTCAATACTTTTTGTCTACTATATTTTACACTTTCTCTAATCATACATCAGGTGTAGCTCGCATATCATTGACTTCACATCAATCAAAACTATTGTAAGGATCACACATATATCGCATAGTTCATCATATGTCACACACTTATCTTCGCAAGATAAGATCTTTACTTATACCTCTCATATTCATAATTCACTACTTAGTCAACCTTCATGTTTTCACATGCTTGGCATAATATGAAATAACTTATGGAATAATAATCACATAGTCAGCTCATCATGACTTAGTAATTATATGTTACCAAAATAATTCCATAAGTCATACAATCCAATTCTCTTCTATGCTTTGTTCTGCTATGTTAAACACCTATATAGGTATTTCAATCATAACTTGTGCCATATTGTTTGTACACACCTACACACTAGTATATGTCATCATGACATTGTTATAGAACTTTCCTCAACTATGCATAAGCTAACTCTCAATGAGTTATCTGTACACATCACATTTGTTCTATGTGTTGTTGCAAACTATCTAACACTTAGACAATTTTCTATCTCTAAATGCATAAATGAAATGTTGAATACATGTTTCCATAAATGACAACAATTAAAACATCTATCTAACCATATTGCAAACACATCCTTCCCTTTGCATTTTGGACTAAGATGGGGGAGGGGGGCATGTGGAATGCTTGATGTGTACTTCATTCATTGTGGTAGTCTTCATGTTCTTGTGTTGTGTTTTCCCCTATGTTTTGTTTTTTTTTTAATGTTATTTTGATTGCTTTGTTGAGCTCAAGAGGCTAAATTAATCACCCTAAACAACTACATCATTAAAATTATCCATGAAACAAAAAAAATCCCAAACATATGCTCTCATGCTTCATTTAGACACCTATACAAACAACACAAATATTACAATGATAAAATTGCTACAGAGTACTAACCACTCTAGTGTTCTTATGACTCTAATTTTGTATGTTGAGTTACAATTGTAAGTGGTAAAAATGTTTATAAGTAGAAGGTGGTTTGGTGATATTTTAATATAATAGTTTTTTTGAAAGTAATAAGCCTAATGTTTTTATAAAGAAGTACAAAATTACAGGTACTCTCTAATTTGAAATTTTAAAATCATAATAGAATTTTAAAAAAAAATTGATTAAGCATTATCTTTGAAGCTAATTTCTTAAGGAAAAAAATCAAAGGAGTATTCTTTCAATCTTGTGTACTTATATACAAGTCTATTATAGCCATGCTAGCAGTCAATTTATGTGGAGATAGTTAGAGGTTGTATAAAGATCTATGAACTAAAGGTAAGCTTGTCAGTGGTTCATCATAGGTTATTGATCAAAAATGGATTTATGTGCCAGATACTACTAATTTATTTATTCAATGGGTATCATGATAATCATTTTAGATTTGGTAAAATCAATCCTAAAATCTTTTTTTTTTTTTTTTACTTCCAGAATAAGGATGGAAATTAGTGGTTTAGAGGCTCTAAAGCACTTTATAAGTAGTTAAAGTGCAATGCTCCTCTAACCCTAAAATATAAATTAGAGTTTTCTGAGGGGTGTAATTAGAACATTAGGGTTTTTTTTAAGGTACATTTGTGTCAAAAAGCTTGGTTCTAAATGTTATGTCTAGTAATCTAGCTTGAAAATGTTATATGTATGCTTGTAAGATACCTTAACCAAGTGGATGTGATACTACAAGGTTATATTTGATAACATGTTTTTTTATTAGGATCCCAAATATCACTTAACACAATATCTATTGTGATCTCTAATGATCACCTACTTGTATGATGATCTTCTTGTAGAATCTATCCTAATGGTACTATCTATTGTGTTTAGATGTTGATGACTATTTTTTAGATATGGAATCTTGCATTTTGATGAGATGAACATCAAATAGGTAATACCTTTAAGTTATTTTGGAATAATATTTTAATCAATTAATGTATTTGTTTATCTACTTGATCATAATATTCAATTCCTTTGATTAAGTGCATCTATTTTATTATGATTATGATTTTGGTTAACCCTACAAATCTATCATGTTTGAGTATATACTCTAGACTCGATGTGTTTCTAGAATGAGGGGAGGAATTCATAGTCACTCCTATAGGAGATCTACATGAAGTCAAACTCTTCCTTCCTTGTTTAATATTGTTTGTGCACACACACGCATGTGCGCAAGCATGCGTGCATGTGCACACGCGCACACACACACACACACACACACACACACACACACACACACACACACACGTGTGTGTGGTTGCATTATCATCGTTTGGTGATGGAGGAATGTGTAGGAACTAGGCATCAACTCCACCTATCTACACAAGTCTAAGTGGGCCCTATCCTCAAAAAGTTGTTGATTTAGAGATGGATCCAAAGTTCACATAAGAAAAACCTTAATGGCCTTAGATTTTTATTTAGTGGGTTGCTTTGATCCCCATGGGTAGATTTTGTTACCTTTTAGCTTGTCTAAGTTCTCCCGTTTGATCTTTTTTCTTTGATACATATATGTATCGATAGGTTGTCTTGTTGGTATTATGGATTAACTACCTTATCTTTGTAATAATATATGCATTGATATGCATATATGGGTGTAAATGTATGAGCATACCTACATATATATATATATATATATATGTGTGTGTGTGTGTGTGTGTGTGTGTGTATGTATGTGTGTATGTATGTATGTATAATATATGTATATGTATATGTATAGGTATAGGTATATATCTATATGTGTGTGTGTGTGTGTGTGTGTGTGCGCGTGTATGTATGTACTTAGATTAGTGTGCTAGTACTTTTATATATAGTATTTATATGTGAATATGTTGTTGATCTCATTTTGGTTTTGACATATGAGTGACAATACACTTAATTTGTTACTTAATAGTTCATAGTGCATGTCAAGTAAGTAGTGTATGTCGAGCATAAGTTGTCAGATAATGCATGCGAACTAGGATATAGAGTATGTGTCGAGCACCAGTATATACTGAGCAGACAGTTAGTGCTGAGTCACTCTAGTGACGAGAAAGTTAATATATGCCAAGTGATTCAAATGCCAAGTGAATAGTAGATGCCAAGTCATTTAGAGGTTTTGTTATAGCATTGAAGATATAGTGGATGCCGAGCATCAGATGCTTCAAGTGCTGAGTAAACAATTTTGGACATATTTGTTTGTAATGGCACAAACTCCTATGTAAATAATTTTTGGGTTGATGTAAGGATTGTTTTGCAATTCTAGATGATAAGAATGAATCTATATTGAGAATCCCTAAGCAGTACATGCAACCAATCAAATCAAGGGATGTTCTAAGAAGAAAATGGGTGAATCACAATCGTTGATTCCTACCTAACCTCAAGTCACCTAGGTCTTCTTAAGGAAGGAAAACCCTAAATATTTTATGAGAAAAGAGAGAAGATTGCATGCACAAATAGAGGATTCATGGTGACTAAGGAGTTGTGATTGAGATATGAATTGTAGAATCAGTTATAAAGAATAGAGGAAAGTAGACAGAGGAAATAAGTGATACATCTGATTAGAGAGGATCAAGTATACATCAAAAAGAGTTGATCTAATATCTAATAGAGAGGTTCTAACTGAAGGATCAAGGCTAAAACATTCTAATAGGTAAATCAGTAAAATCTCTTAATTGAGTAGTCCTAGTAGGCTTTTTTAAATCCTTTAATAGGGTGCATACTTCATTGTAAGTTGAAGTCCTTGACAAAGAAAAATTCTAATAGGGTGTTGAAATGCTTTAATAAGGTAAGATCTAACAATCTTTGTAAGACTTTAATAGGGTAGACCTATCATAGGGTAGATCATAGTTTATGATCAAACATTGTAACCTTCATTGGATACACTTTACAACTGTAGTAGTGAATATTTGTGGGTGTCATCCCCATTCCAATTTTACCTTCTTATTGGAGGGTTTCTGGATAACCAAATATTTTGTGTCACATATGTGGGGAATGTATTTATTTTCATGCCAAGTATGAATATGTTTAGTTTGGTATTTCAGTTTACATGCAAATTGTGAGATGGATGTGTGGTGAATGTTTTAGTGGTTGAATTTTTGAAGTACTGATTCACTCCCTCCCCCCCCCTCCTCTTGGAGTTTACTTTCCCTATTGTATTTCCAACATTTAGTAACAGATCCTTGTTCTCTAAAAAGGAAATCTTTACAGATTTGAGGAAAGATCTTGAAGATGGAAGTCTACAAGTTGGGAATAGTCACTGAGAACCAAAAGATTAAAATCCAGCTTGCCCTACATCAACTGAATAAAGAAAGAGATGATTTGAAGCACTCATTAAAGAGAAGGAAAGAGATAGATATTAATGAGAATGACACACATTACCAAGAGGAAGACACTACTAAATTGTTTGTAGATGGAAACTCAAGTGAATTTGATGCAACAATTGTAGATCTAATGGAAAATAATGGTGCCCTAACTAAAGAGGTCAGAATATCAAGATAGAATAAGAAGTCCAATCAATATTTCTATGTGAGGTGACTGAGTAGAAAAATAAATATGAGGAAGAAAAATTCATGATTGAAGATGACATAGGGATACTAACCAACAGACTAGAAGAGAAGACATTAGAGGTACAAAGAATTGCTAACATGCAAATGGAAACAATGAATAAAATGATGATTTCTAATCATAAATTGAATGGTGAGGATATTGAGATCACAACCCTAAAGTTATAAAATGAACAACTAAGAAATAATCTAAGAAGAGAAAAAGAATTCACTAAATGTTTCAACAAGCCAAGTGAAGCCATCAAGTACTTTGAGAAATTGATGAGATCTCATAGATCTAACAATGGTACTACTAGATTGGGATACACTAGTATTAAGGAAGGAGAATCATCTAAAAGTGGTGAACAAAGAAGAAACAAAGGTAAGAACTAAAAATCCACTTGTCATAATTGTGGAAGGTTAGGTCATACAACAAATGTTTGTAGGAGCAACAATGCTAATCAAAACTCTAAGCAGAAATTCATGGGTTACTATCATAAGTGCAACAATAAAGGACATCAAGCACATGAATGCAGGACCGAGACTTCAAGCACACAAAGATTTGAAGGATATTACCACAATTATCAAAAGTATGGAAATAAAGCATATGAATGCAGATGTAATGAAAAGTGCACATCTAACAAGAAGACAAAGGTACAAAAAATTGGAACACCCTACAATTGGGATTACAATAAAAGGTATAGTTTTCACTATTTTCAAGAGTATGGACATGTTACTAAGAATTGCATTAGAACACATTTTAGAAGTGACTATAGTAGATGGTTGAGTCAAACTACATGCTTTAGTTGTTTGAAGACTGGTCACATTAGTAGAAATTGTCCAACAAGGTCAAAGGCACCTACAAAGAGAAAATTGATGTTGAGAAATTCAAAGTGTAGATGAAAAAGACATGGAAAAAAAGGAAGATTGTAGCACATCAATTTCAGATGAGGTCACTTCATCTAATGGATCAGGTGATCACATCACCCTCAACTAGGCAATCAAAAGGTATGTGAGACTAATATATCAATGATATATTTTACATCAATTCCAAGAATCTACATTCTGAAAAGATTGTATATGCATGAATTAAGATGTAATGTATTGGTTAAAACCTGGAAGAAATCTATAACTTTTTTTAGTTTTCATGTTGTTGCCGAGTGAAAATGAAGTTCTAGTTGATGGCGAGCTATTAAAGGTGATAATATTGGATGAGATCATTGTGGTTGTTGAGCATAGAAGAAATCATGTGTAAGCTTAGTGATTTGAAATTGTTATGATAGCCAAGCTTACACCTATATAAGCACTAAGCATTTATTGCCAAGTTTGAAGGGCTATATGGTCAATTTTTGACTCATTTGTACTCATTAAAAATTGAAGAGAGCATGAAGAGTGTAAGGCAAACTAAGGTGAAGCATTCAAGCATTTGTGAATTGGATGCAGCTACTACTCGTCACCAATCATTAGATTCATAAGGTATTTATCGTTTGTTGAGTCACACTATCTAAATTATCGCAAACCCTAGTTATCTTAAATGACATCTAGTTCTTCTACTATTATTAAGAAGGAAGGAAAAGAAGTTTTGAACGTTAAATTAATAAGAAATGAGATTAAACAACCACCCTTCTGAGCTATTCCCAAGATTACATACAAGGGAGATCCAACTAGTGCATTATCGATGATACCAACATAGGTTTTGATAATACAAGATGTAAGATGTTGTTATACTTGTAATGTTGGAAGTATTGGAGGCATGGAATCAGATATTTGTATGGAAAACTATGCGTTAATGGAGTGTTGAAGGAGGAAAATTAAATTGTTGAGAGAAAATGATTAACTTGTGCCCTACATTTTCCAAATGTATTCAAAATAGAATGGATTAAAAAAGTACTGAGCAAAATACATGATTACTCTATGGTTGGAAAATGGCCATACCAAGATCACTAAAAGGATCATTCAATGATTAATAGGGTAGCCTACCCTAGATAGACCTAAGACCATGCAAAGTGATGCTAAGGAAGTAATTGAGAAAAATATAGGGGATGTATGGAACAAAAGAGGGATCACAATAGACACAATTTCATATCCCCTAATTGCATTTGTAGTGAGAATAATTGTTCACAAGATCTTTCAATCTAGCAGATTGATCAATGTGTCTTGTATGGCTGTGGATTTAGTCTACAAGTTAGTGAAGAAGGATCACTCTTATGACTTTGTCGAGTTACAACTCCAACATTTATTAGAAAACTTGGAATCCATAAGAAAAAGAAAGAGTGCACAATGAAAAATTGGCTCATTATTGGTTTGCATATTCTTTTATGTACATAATACATTTCCTTCTTTTGGAAAAGTTGCTTGGAAGACCAACAAGTCTATTGCAATTCAAATTGGAGAGTTCATAGAGCAACTTGGGAACAACTTTGAGTTAGTCATGACAAGCTATTTTGAAGACTTTAAGAAGTCTATGAAGCAAAGACGTAGGATAACAATGTCACTAGTAGAGAAATATTATGATGATGTTTATTTTCTAGTTGATATTGATCATACTTATGTACAAGAAATTCTTCATAGGGTTAGATGGGTTAGGCCATTTCCCTATGAAATCAATGTAGATGAGGCATCAAAAGCCATCGCAACACTATTATTAGAAGAAGTTGATAAGAGTGCAACCTCATTTGGAAATTAAGAGGAAGCCAAATCAAGAATCACAATAGATTTGAAGACAACTTCTGTGGTGAGAAAGAAAAAAATTATGAAGAAGCTTAGAGAAAGATTTGGTGAAGGGGGAGAAGAGGAAGAAGAAGAAGATGGGGATGAGGATGAAGAAGATGAGAAACCAGCTCAAGCCCCACTTTCACTAACACAAGGTCAAGAAGAGGACTAAGAAGAAGAAGTAGAACATGATGAAGATGATTAGGGAGAAGAAGACAATAAAGCACCTAAACTTGCAGAAAAGAAGAAAATAAAAGAAAAGGAGCCAGCAAAAAGAAAACCAAAGAAGGTTATGAAGCCAACACAAAAAAAGCCAGTAGTACCTATTACTAGGGCTAGCACAAGGGCTACTTCAAAGAAGACACAGGAAGCTAACAAACCCAAAGAAAAAATAACTATTGCTACTGCAGAGCAGATTCAACAAGATCAACCAAAGAGGAGGAAGTATATAGCTCTAGATGAATTAGATGAGGAGAAGACCAAATCTGATGAAAATAGTCAATTACAAGTGGTATTCCATAGTCCCTCTTCTAATTTAGACAACTTGTGTGAGAATATCAAGAATAATGTAGATTTGTCAAGGTTCATACATGTTGAGTTTGAAAAACTTGGAAAAGTAGAAATGAATAAGGTTGAGGAATTTGTATGTAAGATGATGGCCACATTTAAGAACATGCCTATTGAGCTTTCCAAATCTTTACCTAAAAGTCTATATGACAGAGTTGAGCAAAGATGGCAATACAGTTTAATTACTGAAAGAAATATTAGGGAGACTACTCTAGCCATAGTAATGCCAGAATTGGAAAAATCATCTATGAGTAAGGCCATAAACAAATATAAGGGGAGATTTGCTCCCAAATATAGAGCCCTTAACATCTTATAGAATAATATTGAGGAATTTGTCAAACAGAGCACCCAAATATGGAAAGTTATCTATGGGTTTCAAATAGAAAAGGAAATTAAACAAGCACTTGAGGAGGTAGGTGAAGAAAAAGATGAACAAGAGGTAGTGGAGATTACCAAGGATAGATCTGTCAAAGTTGGACATGAGGGAAGCATAGAGAAGGAAGTAGATACAAAGGCTATAGGTGAAGAAGAGCAATGACAAGACATAATGTACTTGAGGTACATATGCTGAGTGCTAGTCCCCCTCATGGGGACCAAGGAAGTCAACAAGAAACTATCAAGCTAAAGGATGTTTCTAATAACACAATGTAGAACATCAATCATTTGATAAAGGATGATTTGAAAAGGATACTACAGAATTCCAATTTAGCTACTAAACTGTGCACTGGTCCTATATTATTCAACACAGATGAGTTTGACAAAGTATCAGTAGGGGAGAAACAAAATAGTAACACTTCTAGTGTGCCCCTTACATCTATAGAGACAAGAGGTCTAGAAGCACTACTAGGTGTCACCACTAACACTCATGTTTCAATACCCATTGTGGTATATCAAAGAAAGGACATAGTGACATCAAATGTCATCATATTTATGCCAAATGCTTCAGTGCAAGAAGTATTGACAGTTCAGCAGGATGGGACATAAGTCCATATAGATCAAGAAAGAAGTCTTGCACCTAACTCACAGATACAAGGTGGAGAAGAAAAAACAAAGAAGGGGTAGGATAGGACTGAAGAATCAGTTTTAACTACAGAACCAAAGCAATAGATAGCAATTCATACATTGGTTACTCTACCAATCTCTGCATCTCCTATTCCTAGTCAAACTCTTCATAGGGTGAGTGTAGATGCTACACCATTGTAGTCATCAAGGATTAGTCTTGATACATCTAAGGTTGGAGAAGGCACATATTATGGAGATGTCAACTTAGATGAGGTGATTGAACTTCCAAAGTTTGATCTAGCAACAATCACCATAGAGGAGATGAGCATATTGCAAGAAGCTCTAGCAAGGAAGAAGAACCAAGAGTTACTCATAAGGGAGCACAAGCAAAGACAAGTTATATATTACATCAAAGACATATTTCTTGATGCATATAGCCTCCCAGCACCTAATATGGATAACCCTATTATTGAGAAATTAGTGAATATAGTGGATAAGATTAGTGATGTAGACCTAGACACAAAACTAAACTTCTAGAATGGTCTGAGAAGAGGTTTCAAACAAAGGTTGATGAAAAGAATTCTAGTGCCATTGCACTAAGATAGGTTAACTTAGCAACCAAGATGGAAGATGTGAAAAAGGTGTTAGAGAATATCTTTTCTCTATACACAAAGCTTTGCGATGTGAATTTGTACACACAAGAAGCACAAAGGGCTATTGACCAGCTGCAAGGAGATTTGAAGACAAAAAATAATATTCTTAAGTTATCTCCTAGTCATAGTCAAACTCATTTTCAAAGATTGTTATCTACTCAAGGTTAGCTTGCTACATTACAAGCACAAGATGCAAATGCTAGTGATACCTTGATAAATGTTCAAACCATGTTGACCCCACACATCAAGGTGTTGCACAAGGAACTAGCCTTTACAAAAACATTGATGAAGAAAGATTCTCATATTTCTACTCATGAAGTATTAGTGGACCTTGCTGCCAAGCTAGATGTTCAAATCCAATCTCTAGAGGTAGCATGCAAAAATTATGATGCAACATTTAAGATTATAATGGAGGTCCATCAAACATTTTTGGACAACCACACTATTCGTGTACCACCCATGACATAAGTGTCAAAAAAGGGGGATATTGAGTAATAAGGGGGATATTGGATAAGAATAGGAGAATTGAGATAGAAACAAAGAGGGAGTATATGTAGAAAAAGAGTAAGCCAACAGTTGAATCAAATTTTCTCAATAGGAGTATCAAATTTAGATACAACACATAACAATCAACTCAGGGGGAGTTATGAAGTTTTGAGGTATGACTAAGAATTCATCAGTTTTGCAAAATTTTGAAGTTTTGAAATTTTGTATGCAAGCTGAGTACAGAATATAGATTATATGAGTTATGCTCAAGTTAAGGTTATATATGCATGACAAAGTGTTTTTGTCACTCATGTCAAAGGGGAAGATTGCTGATCTCATTTTGGTTTTGACATATGAGTGACAATACACTTAAGTCATTACTTAACAGTTCTTAGTGCATGTTGAGTAAGTAGTGTATGTCGAGCATAAGTTGTTAGATAATTCATGTCGAGCAAGATATATAGCATGTGCCTAGCACCAATATGTGCTAAGAAGATAGTTAGTGTCAAGTCACTCCAGTGACAAGCAAGTTAATATATTCTGAGTGATTCAGATGCCAAGAGAATAGTGGATGCTAAGTCATTCAAAGGTCATGTTAGAACATTGAAGATATAGTGGATGTCGAGCATCAGAGGCTTCAAGTGTGAGCAAATAGTTTTGGACATAGTTTTTTGCAATGGCACAAACTCTTACGTAAACCATTTATTAGATAGACTTAAGGATTATTTTGTGATTCTAGATGATAAGAACAAATCTATGTTGAAAATCCCTATGCAGTACATGCAACCAATCAGATTGAGGGATGTTCTAAGTGAAAAAATGGGTGAATCACAGTCATTGATTCCTACCTAACCTTAGGTCACCTAGGTCTTCTTAAGGAAGGCAAACTCTAAAGATTTTATGAGCAAAGAGAGAAGTATACATGTGTAGACAGAGCATTCATGGTGACTAAGGAGTTGTCATTGAGATATGAATTGCAAAATCAGTTAGAGAGAATAGAGAAAAGTAGAGAGAGGATAGAAGTGATGCACCTGATCAGAGAGGATCAAGTATACATCTAAAAAGAGGTGATCTAATATCTAGTAGAGAGGTGCTAACCAAAGGATCAAGGCTAAAACATTCTAATAGGTGAATCAGTTAAATCTCTTAACTGAGTAGTCCTAGTAGGCTTTTGTAAATCCTTTAACAGGGTGCTTACTTCATTTTAATTTGAATTCCTTTAACCAAGCACACTTCTAACAGGGTGTTGAGGAAGCCGTAAGGTTGTCAAAGCTTACAAATTTTGACTTGAGTTCTAACTCTTTGAGTGGTACCATCCCAACATCTTTAAGTAAGTTGACAAAGCTCAAATATCTTTCTCTGTGTTCTAACTCTTTGAGTGGCTATATCCCAAAATCTTTAGGTAAGCTATCAAAGCTCACATTTCTTTACCTGGGATCTATAATTTTGAGTGACACTATCCCAACATCTTTGGGTAAGTTGTCAAAGCTCGTATATCTTCACTTGAGTGTTAACTCTTTGAGTGGCACCATCCCAAGATCTTTGGGTAAGTTGTCACAACTCATAGAGCTTGACTTGATGGATAACTATTTGAGTGGCACCATCTTGACATCTTTGGGTAAGTTGTTGAAGCTTGAAGTTCTTTATCTAAGCTCTATTTTTTTGACTGGCACCACCCCAACATTTTTGGGTAAGCTATCAAAGCTCACATATCTTCACCTAGGTATTAATTCTTTGAGTGGTACCATCCCAACATCTTTGGGTAAGTTTTCAAACCTCACATATATTGACTTGGGGTCTAACTCATTGTGTGGCATCATCCCAACATCTTTTGGTAAGCTATCAAAGTTCACAATTTTTTACCTAATTTCTAACTCTTTGAGTGGCACTATCCCAGCACCTTTGGGTAAGTTGTCAAAGCTCACAGATCTTGTCTTGAGTTCTAACTCATTGAGTGGCACCATCCCATCATCTTTGGGTAAGTTGGAAAAACTCACAAACCTTGACTTGAGTTCTAACTCATTGAGTGGCATTATCCCAACCTTCTTAAGTAACCTCACCAAAATCACACGTCTTGATCTTAGTAACAATCAACTAAGTGGAAATTACACACTTTCCTTTTTTGACAAGATACCCAATATTCAAGAATTGTATCTTTCAAGGAATATGTTGACTATAAACTTCAATGCCACTTATATTCCCAATTTCCAACTTAAACCATACATCTAGATCTTGTAATATAGAAGGGAATTTTCCATCTTTTATTTCAACTCAATATCTCTTACAATCATTAGATATATCTCAAAAATCTTTGGGCAGAAATATTCCTAATTGGCTCTGGGATTTTGGGCCCCTTTTATTATATCAACCTCTCTTATAACCAATTTATAGGTGATTTACCCTTCAAGTTGCCTAGATTTGAGGTTATTGATTTGCATAATAATAAGATACAAGGAAATATTCTCGATTTTTTACAAAATGTGAACTTCTTGGATCTTTCAGAGAATCTATTTGATAGACCCATTCCACATTCTCTATGTGAGTAAAATTATCTACGTTTTTTAGACTTGTCAAATAAAATGCTTAGTGGTAAGATTCCCTTGAGGCACTTAGACCAATGCTTTGAGTTAACCATGTTATATCTAGAAAGGAATAATCTCAAGGGCATAATTCCAAATATATTTGGGAATATGACTTTTCTAGAAACATTGAAATTAGGTCTAAATGGGCTAAAAGGAAATATACCATCATCCCTTGTGAATTGCAGCTCTTTGGAGATTTTAGATGTGAGAAATAATAATGTTCATGGAGGCATTCATACTTGGATTGAAAACTTGAAAAACCTCCACATCCTTATACTAAAATCTAATAAACTTGTTGGCAACATACCTTCAAAATTATCAAGCTTGCAAAATCTTCAGATATTGGATATCTCAAGTAACAAAATGTTAGGTGGTATTCCAAGTGGTTTTATGAACTTGACTACAATTGCAAATCAAACAGAAAGTACAGAGAATCTTGAACTAAATTCTACAAATACCTATGTGACTTATATAGATAGTATAATCATTAAGAACAAAGGACAAGATATGGAATATGGGAGAATTTTGAGATTGATAAAATGTCTGGATCTATCAGATAATAATTTATTAGGTATAATACCTCTTCAGATTGGATCTCTTAAAGGATTGATAGTTCTCAATATTTCAAGAAATCATTTTAGTGGTGAAATTCCCCAAACCCTAGGAGACATGGTAAAGTTACAATCACTTGATCTTTCTAGAATTGATTTGTCCAGGATGTTTCCTATTTATCTGCAAAATCTCACATATTTGAGTTATTTTGATGTGTCTCATAATAAGTTATGGGGACCGATACCACAAAGAGGTCAAATGATGACATTTGATTCCTCATCATTTTCCAACAATTCAAGTTTGTGTGGCCTGCAAATAAATGTGGCATGCTCTAGTAATCATTTTGTTTCTCCCAATGATGAAGAAAATAAAGAAGTGCTAGAGGAGGATATATGGTGGGATGTGGGAATTGCAATGAGCAATGCATTTGGGTGTTGTGTTTTTCCAAATCTTGGAGTGCAAGATCCTTCAATATTATGGATGAAATTATTGAATTTTTTTTTGAAATATTTATAAAAAAATTGTGACCTACAAGATAAGATATATTCTTATATTTCTCTTTGACAAATCTGTATGTTCAACCCATTAAAATGGTGATTTTCAGCCCACCATATTAGAAAAGTAAGTTTAACTCACAAATTTTCATTATTTTATTAACAATTATGTATTGAAGTACAATTTTGATGATTTCACATATTAGCTTAGAAATAGCTTGTACAAAATTTAATGAGACTAATCTTCATACTCTTCAAACCAGATTTCAAATGCACGTCAGCGATATCTAAGGTGGAGCAATACCTTCATTTTACAAATAGAGAAATGCAACTAGTTCTATCATGTTGGCACTGTTAGAGTCACATGAGTACAAAATCAATTAATATTTGTCACTTGTAGAAACAAGGGGCATATCTACCATTGTAGCATTTGAAAGTGATAAAGATGCTCGTAAGAATGCTTCCGCTTTTAATATGTACTATTTTAGTGTTTAGAAGTGTTAGCCTTAATAAAATGTCTATTAATGTTTGGTTGTCAATACAGAAATAACAGCAAAAATTAGTCCTTAAAATGACCATACGAATGTGGTGGATATGAAATGATATATGAAAGGTACAAACATAGAATCGAATAACGTTGTTTTATACAATGTTGTTTTTGTTTTCTTTAAAGTGGAATACTATTAATAAATTGAAGTATATTAATACACAACTAAATAAGCAACTACTTTAATTAATTGTTATGTTTTTGGTGTGCAGGATTCCACATCAAGAGGATTGGGACAAACATGCATTCTCATTATCAATGTATATTGATTTTGGTAAGGTGTGAAGAAAAATTGTTATTAGTATTTTAGATTATTTTTTCTGAAGTTAAAAATATTAAAAAATAAGATTTAAAGAAATATTATGTTTAATTTGTAGCATGTATTTTAATGGTAATTATTGTGCAATCTTTTGAGAAAAAAATTGATGAAAATTTAAACAGGGCTTTCTAATGAATGGTTCGTAAGGCATAACACTTGGTGAAGGTTTTACAAATGGGGTTGCAAGATTTGGGTTTAACCAGGGAGGACACTTCTTAGTTAAGTGCACTCAGGCTGGAGTAGTACTAGGATGGTGACCTCCTAGGAAGTCCCAGTGCTTCACCCCTATGAACATCACCTAGATCCAATGAGTGCTAAGTGTTCCAGTTATTCTCATGAGAGATGGATTCATGTTGAATCACTACTCATGAAACATGGTTCAATGAGTTTGACTCAAAATCACACAGTTAAATCTTGATAGCAATATCACAATTTGACTTGTTGTGGAAATTATCTCCTACTTATCAATTGACGAGCTTAAGGAGCTTTCTAATGAATGGTTCATAAGGCACAACACTTGGTGAAGGTTTTGCAAATGGGGTTGCAAGATTTGGGTTTAACCATGGAGGACACTTCATAGTTAAGTGCGCTCAGGCTGGAGTAGTACTAGGATGGTGACCTCCCAGAAAATCTTGGTGCTTCACTCCTCTAAGCATTAGCTAATTAAATAGCACGTGGAGGCTACTATGAAAATAAAGTTTTAGGTCTTTGGAGACTACTATGAATGAAAACTATAATAGAAATGATGAGGACCTCGTAGGGTTACAAACTCATGAAGGTATGACATTGGTTGCCCAAGCAAAGGATCCAAAGCATGCTTTTCAAGCTAGCAAGGCTTTTGGGAGCCTTATTTCTTGATTTGGCCTTTCCTCCGTTACCAAATCGAAGCAATTTTGATTTAAGATAAATCTTGAACTCGTCTTTTTTTTATCATGTTTGGTCTCCCTGCAATCAGCCACTCATTGACGTTGAGATTTACTTTATAATATTAGTTTCTTTGATGACATGCCATCACTTTTCTCATTGTGGCAGACAGTTGTAGTCGTACCTTATTTGGGATTATGACAAAATAGTGGAGTAAAAACAGCTGCTCCCACCTATGCTCAAAGCATGAAATCCTTGCCGAAGAGAAGACTTCCTTGGAGTCGTGGCAAGTACTACTTTAGAGAGTACAGTTAGGAGCTATACAAGTGTCAATAGTAGAGTTGATTTCATTTTCTCTAAGCGCATTTTCATTTCCTTTCTAAAAGTAACACTTCTGAGGATTTTTTTTGGTAAATTGCATATCGACAAAACAAAATTGGGCTAGTTTGGAAAAATCCGATATGAATATTGTCGATGTGATGTTAGGCTACATCAAACGTAAGATGCCAATTAGACAATGAATACTCAGAAGTGAAGAAAGATGAACGATTTGTGTATGGGAAACTGAGAGATGTAGTCCTATATTGAATTACCGAAGAGGCAGTTATAGAAGCTAAATAGAAAGAAAAAGTCCTGGTTTTCAAAGTTTCAAGAATTGGTTACGGAACCTGAAAAGACCTGAGAAAGAAAATCTTTAAAATGATGACTAGTTAACAAAGGCATGACGACTACTTTTCTTCCAAACATCCATCGCCCTCACAGGCAAGAGTTAGAATCGACCAGAAGGGGAAGAAATTTGATTTCCAATTATGTAAACAGGAAATGAATAGGCGATTTATTTCTGAGCATAGTCTTTTGTGATGGAGGGACTGAAAGGAGCTGAAATCTTTGTACTTAAGCTTGACCATGAATAAAGAAGCAATTTGAACCTTTGTGTTTATTTTCTTTCTCTGCAATTTTCATTTTAATTTTTCTTTTATGAGTTGCAGTTGAACTTAAGGTTCCCTTCATTTCAATCTAATTGTTGGACTCTAACTGTGGGTACACGTATGTCCTCGAATCTTTGAGTTATTATCGGCTTGTGCACCTCAGAAGAGGTCTTTGTTCATTTTTGTAGTTGTAGTCATTTACGAGTTCTGGAGTGGACAATCCTTGTATCGTGTATTATTTTTCCTTCTTATTGCAAGTTCATAATTTTCCATCTGTACCATGGTGATACTTTCCAGTTAAAAGCAACCCCTAGAAAACCCATTATTTAATACAAGGGAGCTATACCTATAAATTTCAAAAGAAAATCATCAATTCCATGATGATCACTCCTCGTTCTTATTAGTCCTTCATGGGCATTCTATTTTTAATCTTTTTCTATTCTTTTATTTGAAGGACCAATTGTAAAGAAAGCTATAGTGAGGAAGTGCCTTCCTAACGCTAAAATGACAAGGCAATAAGCAAGAGTAACTTTTGAATCAACTCTGGAATATTGAGATGTGCACTTCAACATAAAAACAAGAATATGAAAATACCAAGCACACAAGAGAACTAGAGAAACACTAAATTTCACGAGAAAAACCCAGACACCAAAAATCCAAGTGTCTTCTTTGTTTACTGCAAGCGATGTTACATACAATGAACATTGAATCTTTACACGGGCTTTGATTGCATTACAATCTACCTGACTTTTCCACCACTACAATTCCTACAGAATCCTGTAGCCATTCATACAAACCACAATTCGTTATGAATTTGGTATGTGGGTAAGTGCACCAAGTTGTGGTGCCAAAAGGGGGGTATAAGTGGAGACCTTTTTTCTGAAATCCGCAATTTCTGAACTTCAACAAGAATTTGAAGATAGTTACGCTCAAAATTTTAAGATATGACAAAAACAAAAGTAGTAGTCCTTTGAATCTAGTTTCTAAACTACTCATTTTTTTTCAAAATGGTTTAGTTTTAAGTCCTCAAAAAAGGGGGCCACAAAAAGTGGTACTGTTTATTCCAAAAAATATATAACATGGTAGAAAGTGTGGCCCCCTTAAAATTTTAACTTTTTTTTTGAAATTATTTCATCACTCTGATCAAAAGTCACCTAACACTATGTAGTTTATCCTAGATTTTTCGAGTAATTTTATAATGGGTTTTTTTTTAAAATAAATTTTTTAATTAGACACATCCAAAAAACATGAATTATTTGTGTGCTCCCCCTAGAAATGATTGAAAACTAATGTAAAATCAAAACTTATTTTTTTCAAAGTGTGTAGAATGGAGTCTAGTTTCTAAAAAACTAAGTTGTTGCAAAATTTGATGAACGAGCTAAAATCTATAGCCTAATTAGTACATGTTAGTTTTTGACAAAAATGGACATATATACAAAAGAAATTATAGTTGAAAGGCTTGAAATAGTTCAAATAAAAAATAAATTATATGGTTATATAGCTAACACATAGACCGACAATGTCATGTAACCTAATTTTATCGATGCTCAACCATGAGAAAACTTGAAGGAGATCACACAAGAAAAAATAATCATTTTTTGTATGTTTGTAGCAAAACACATCTCAGACCAATTTACAGACTCCAAACCTTTGGGTTGGATCCCCAAGGCAAAACCAAGCCTTAGGCTTGGTAGAATGCAAAGCTTTAAATAACTTGTGCACCCTATAGTGCACACATGCTATTTAAAGCTTTTTAAAATTTGAGTCTTAATAGTGCATGCACGCTTTAGTGTGCACACACTATTAAGACGTAAATAGTGTATAGAGAGGGAAGGAGAGAGGCAGAGAGAGGGGGGAGGAGGGGCATCGGTGTGTGTGTGTGTGTGTGTGTGTGTGTGTGTGTGAGAGAGAGAGAGAGAGAGAGAGAGAGAGTAGGGGATGGGAGAGGGGAGAGAGAGGAAGTGTGAGAGAGAGAGTAGGGGTGGAAGAGAGAGAGTATGGGATGGGGGAGAGAGATTGAGAGTAGGGGATGGGAGAGAGTAGGGGTGGAAAAGAGAGTACAGGATGGGAGAGAAAGGAAATGTGAGAGAGAAAGTAGGGGTGGCAGAGAGAGAGTACAGGATGGGAGAGAGAAATTGAGAGTAGGGGATGGGAGAGAGAGAGAGAGAGAGAGAGAGAGAGAGAGTAGGCAGTGGGAGAGGGAGTGGGGGAGAGAGAGAGGAGGAGGAGGAGGATGGAAGTTTGTGTGAGAGAGAGTAGGGGATGGGAGAGAGAGGAAGTGAGAGAGAGAGTAGGGGTGGCAGAGAGAGTACAGAATAGGAGAGGGAGATTGAGAGTAGGGGATGGGGGGAGAGAGAGAGAGAGAGAGAGAGAGAGAGAGAGAGAGAGAGAGAGAAGGTGGTGGTAGAGGGAATGGGAGAGGGAGAGCGAGAGAGAGATAGAGGAGGAGGATGGGAGTGTGCACATGTGTGTGAGAGAGAGAGAGAGAGTAGGGGATGGGAGTGTGTGTGTGTGTGTGTGTGTGTGTGTGTGTAAGAGAGAGAGTAGGGGATGGGAGTGTGTGTGTGTGTAAAAGAGAGAGAGTAGGGGATGGGAGAGGAGAGAGAGAGAGAGGAGCCTGAGAGAAAGAGAGAGTAGGTGGTGGGAGAGGAAGTGGGAGAGGGAGAGAGAGAGAGGGGGGATGGGATTGTGTGTAAGAGAGAGAGTAGGGCATGAGAGAGTGTGAGAGAGAGTAGGGGTGGCACATAGAGAGTAGGGGATGGGAGAGAGAGAGAGAGTAGGGGATGACAAAGAGAGAAAGAGAGAGGGAAGAGAGGGAGGGAGAGAGAGAGAGAGAGTAGGTGGTGGGAGAGGGAGTGCGAGAGGGAGAGAGAGGGGGGATGGGAGTGTGTGTGTGAGAGATCTAGAGAGTAGGGGATGGTAGTGTGTGTGTGTGAAAGAGAGAGAGTCGGGGATGGGAGAGGGGAGAGAGAGAGTAGGGGATGGGAGAGAGAGTGTGAGAGAGAGAGTAGGTGGTGGGAGAGGGAGTGGGAGAGGGAGAGAGAGAGGGAGGGAGGAATGGGAGTGTGTGTAAGAGAGTAGGGGATGGGGGAGAGAGAGAGAGAGTAGGGGGTGGCAGAGAGAGAGTACAGGATGGGAGAAAGAGTGAGAGTAGGGGATAGGAGAGAGTGTGAGAGTAAGAGAGAGAGTAGGGGGTGGTAGAGAGAGTAGGGGATGGGAGAGAGAGTGAGAGTAGGGGATGGGAGAGAGTAGGTAGTGGGAGAGGGAGTGGGAGAGGGAGAGCAAGAGAAAGAGAGAGGAGGATGAGAGTGTGCAAGTGAGAGAGAGAGAGTAGGGGATGGGAGAGGAGAGAGAGGGGGGATGGGAGAGTGTGTGTGTGTGAGAGAGAGAGAGAGAGAGAGTAGGGGATGGGAGAGGGGGGAGAGAGAGTAGCCCGAGAGAGAGTAGGGGATTGGAGAGAGAGAGAGAGAGAGTAGGCGGTGGGAGAGGGAGTGGGAGAGGGAGACAGAGGGGGATGGGAATGTGTGTAAGAGAGAGAGAGAGAGAGTAGGGGATGGGAGAGAGTTTGAGAGAGTAGGGGGTGGAAGAGAGAGAAAGAGAGAGTAGAGAAGGAGAGAGTGAGAGAGAGAGGTGGTGGGGGAGGGAGAGGGAGAGGGAGAGTGAGTGAGAGAGAGAGTAGGGGATGGGAGAGAGAGAGGGGGGATGGGAGTGTGTGTAAGAGAGAGAGTAGGGGATGGGAGAGAGTGTGAGAGTGTGTGAGAGAGAGTAGGGGATGGGAGAGAGAGAGTGAGAATAGGGGATAGGAGAGAGAGAGTAGAGAGGGAGAGAGTGAGAGAGAGAGATAGTAGATGGTGGGAGAGGGAGAGAGAAAGGGGGGATGGGAGTGTATGAGAGAGATCTAGAGAGTAGGGGATGGGAGAGGGGAGAGAGACTGAGAGAGAGAGAGTATGGTATGGGAGAGAGAGAGAGTAGGTGGTGGGAGAGGGAAAGAGAGAGAGGGGGGGCTGGGAATGTGTGTAAGAGAGAGTAGGGGATGGGAGAGAGTGTGAGAGTGAGTAGGGGGTGGTAGAGAGAGAGTACGGGATGGGAGAGAGAGAGTGAGAGTAGGGGATGGGAGAGAGTGTGAGAGAGTAGGGGTGGCAGAGAGAGAGTAGGGGATGAGAGAGAGAGAGTAGGGGATGAGAGAGAGAGAGTAGAGAGGGAGAAGGAGAGGGAGAGAGAGATAGTAGGTGATGGGAGAGGGAGTGGGAGAGGGAGAGAGAGAGGGGGGGATGGGAGTGTGTGTGAGAGATCTAAAGAGTAGGGGATGGAAGAGGAGAGAGGGGGGGTGGGAGTATGTGTGTGTGTGTGTGTGAAAGAGAGAGTAGAGGATGGGAGGGGGAGAGAGAGTAGCCCGAGAGAGAGAGTAGTGGATGGGAGAGCGAGAGTGAAAGAGAGAGTAGGTGGTGGGAGAGGGAGTGGGAGCTGGGGAGAGGGGGATGGGAGTGTGTGTAAGAGAGAAAGTAGGGGATGGGAGAGAGTGTGAGAATGTGTGTGAGAGAGAGAGAGAGTAGGGGGTTGCAGAGAGAGAATGGGATGGGGGAGAGAGAGAGAGAGTGAGAGTAGGGGATGGGAGAGAGAGAGCGAGAGAGAGAGAGAGAGAGAGAGAGAGGAGGAGGATGAGAGTGAGTGAGTGAGAGAGAGAAGGGGATGAGAGGGGGGAGAGAGAGTAGCTAGAGAGAGAGAGAGAGAGAGAGAGAGAGAGAGAGAGAGAGAGAGAGAGAGAGAGAGTAGGGGATGGCAGACAGAGTAGGTGGTGGGAGAGGGAGAGAGAGGGGATGGGAGTGTGTGTAAGAGAGTAGGAGATGGGAGAGGAGAGAGGGTGAGAGAGATTAGGGGATGGGAGAGAGAGAGAGAGTGGGCGGTGGGAGAGGGAGTAGGAGAGGGAGAGTGAGAGAGAGTAGGGGATGGGAGAGGAGAGAGAAAGCAAGACATAGTAGGGTATGGGAGAGGAGAGACAGAGCGAGAGAGAGTAGGGGATGGGAGAGGACAGAGAGTGAGAGAAAGTAGGGGATGGGAGAGAGAGAGTAGGCATTGGGAGAGGGAGTAGGAGAGGGAGAGCGAGAGAGAGAGAGAGTAGGAGATGGGAGAGAAGAGAGTGAGAGAGAGAGAGAGAGTAGGGGATGGGAGAGGAGAGAGAGAGTAGGGAGAGAGAGAGAGAGAGTAGGGGATGGAAGAGGGGAGAGGGGAGAGAGAGTAGGGGATTGGAGAGAGAGAGTAGGCAGTGGGAGAGGGAGAGAGAGGGGGGATGAGAGAGAGAGTAGGGGATGGGAGAGGAGAGAGGGTGAGAGAGAGTAGGGAATGGGGGAGAGAGTAGGCGATGGGAGAGGGAGAGTGAGAGAGAGAGATTAGGGGATGGGAGAGGAGAGAGAGAGTAGGGGGAGAGAGTAGGGGATGGGAGAGAGAGTAAGCAGTGGGAGAGGAAGAGAGAGAGGGGGGATGGGAGTGTGTGAGAGAGAGAGTAGGGGATGGGAGAGGAGAGAGGGTGAGAGAGAGTAGATGGGAGAGAGAGAGAGAGAGAGAGAGAGAGAGAGAGAGAGAGAGAGAGAGAGATTAGGCGGTGGGAGAGGGAGTAGGAGAGGGAGAGCGAGAGAGAGTAGCAGATGGGAGAGGAGAGAGAGTAGGGGATGGGAGAGAGAGAGAGAGTGTGAGAGAGTAGGCAGTGGGAGAGGAGAGAGAGTGAGAGAGAGAGAGTAGGGGATGGGGGATGGTGGGATAGGGAGAGATTATTTTTCACATAGTGCATACGCACTATATGAAAATACCAAAAAATGATCATAAAGAAAATATGGGTCCCTGTTGATCCATATTCTGCTTTTTGTCTATTGTGTATTCTGTTGTTCTGACAGAAAACACAGGTTTCAAGCTATTGAAAGTTAGCAAACACTATTTGAAGGATTTTTGAGCATTCTTTCATTCTATTTGAAGCTAGCAAACACCAGATTCAATCATTGGATACACTATTTGAAGATTTTTTTAATATTCTTTCTATAGAAAAGGTTAGTGCAATCCTTTTTAAATATTGTTTGTTTTTATATAGAGACAAATTTGATTATAATTTGACATGTTGTTTAATATATAGTTAATTCATTGAAATTTGTATGTTTACAAATAATATCTTATGGTTCTTTATTCCTTCTTATTGTGATGTTTCTTACATTCATGTTTTGGTTATGATGCTATGGTTTAGATAGATAGATTCTTTTGCTTCTCCATTCTAGTACATGATAGTTCATTGATCTCTTTTATGCTTTGGAGTGATCATTCCTCAAGCTTGGTGGTTTTGGTACTCCTCGATGTGGAGGATTCATGTTGTTATGTTTTTCTTCTTGCTTTATTGATGCATTGTATGTACTTCCGTGCATGACAAAATGAAGTCTCGCGTGCATCTAATGGGGAAACTTGCACGACTCATTCAGAAAACTCATGTGAGCATGTTGGTTGTTTCCTCGCATGTAAAATAGTGAGTGTTTGCACACACTTCAAGGAGATGTGAAATATGGTTTTGATTACCCTATTGGGTCTTGCATCTTCCCATAGTAGAACATATCAGCTACAAGGTGAATAAGATATATCATTTAAGTATAAGTTGGATACTTAAGATATATTTTAATATAGGTCACAATTCATTTGAGATAGGTTCCAAACCTCTCTGAGTTAAGATACAAATTCTAGAAAATCTCAAGGTTTCAAGATTTTAGAGTTAGCCAATTTCAAGATTCAACATTTGTCTTTTAGCATGGTGTCTAGTAGATGAGTGTTTGTAACTTTGAGCCCTCTTCTTGGGCATGACCGTTGTTGGTCTTTGCTTGTAATTCTTGATTATGATATGATTAGTGGAAATGGACTTGTATATCTAACCATGCTAGGAAATTTTACTTTGGGTTTTTAAAAGAACACCCCCTTGATATATTCTCATAATTCATGTGATCTTTAGTTTGTAAGTTATGGTTTAGTGCTTGGGGATCTTTGGAAGTGTTTGTAAGACTTCTGCTGGTGTAGGTGAACATGTGAGTTTATCCATGTTCCCTATTCTTATCACCTTGTTTAGATGTTTCATTCTTGCATTTGGTTACTTTATGTTGTTGTTAGATAACTTATCTAAAGAAAAAAAATATTTAGTGAATGTTTTATCCTTGTGTTCCAAGGATCTCTGAGTGGGGCATTACATTAGGGTTCTTCAATATCTACAACTTCAACTTAGATACCAACTCTTTAGATTCCAAATTATGAGAACTACCACTGTCAATAATCACCTTGCAACATTTATCTTCCTAGTTTTAGAGAGACTTTTCCTCAAAATAGGTTCAATATCTAACTGCTCATTCCATAGAGTTCTTCTCGTCATCAAACTCTCTCCTTTCTCAAGTTCATTCAGAGGATCAATAGCTTCCTCTTGAATCAAAGTATTTGTGCTACTACTTCCTATCTTCTTTCCATAAAATGTACATTCAAAAGCTTTATGTCCTTCTTCACCACATATAAAACAAGTTCCCTTAAACCAAGCTCTATCTTCCCTCTTTCTATCACTATTATTCTTAGGCTAAGCAGATGATGAGGAGAGGGCAAAACAAACTTCAATCTGTATCTCTTCCATAATTTCTTTCTTTAAACAATAAAATAAAGGCTCATGATCCATTATCATTCTAAAACAAATAATTCGAAACATGTAACAAAAACAATTGTCACTCAATGCTATATCATAACTCTGCAATAACAAACTACAAGACATCCAACCATGAAAGCTACAGAGAGGACGATACGATGGGAAACAAAAACACAAATTATTACATTTTGCATGGCTCTCTGGTTGCTGCCAGAGAGCTCCCATTATTTAAGCTTATCCCTTCCAACTATCGATCGTCCCCTATGATTGAATAATCTTGTCTATATAAAGACAATTGTAATAGTTACAAAACTTTATGTTTTCCCTTTCAGTTACATATTAATTATCCAACTATCGATTACATTTATGATTATTTGGCGGTTCTTTAAGAACCATTGCATGCTCACATTTTTTGCATTGCATGCTTACATTTTTTGCATAACAGTAGATAAATAATGATCAGAATTAAATATTTCATGGGTGCCGCTACACCATACTCCCCAGCTTCAAAATTTCCATGTCCCTATGGAAATGTCTTCACTTGATCGATGCCTCTGCTGCTTCCATTCTTCACCACTTTCAATTGTGACTCTTCACAAATTGACTCCCATCAATGGAGTTCAACTGGTTGTCGTCAAGGTGCTTCTCCCATTCCACTATCCACTCCTCCAAGCTGCTCACAAACACCAACACTTTGTCCCTCACGTGGGAGTGCCTCTTGCCTCTCTCTCCAAGACTTTTGGCGACACACAAAGGACCATCTTCTCTGGCCCTAGACCATCTCCTATGGCCTTTGGTAGACCTTCATGTCCACCCCCTGCAACTAAGCGAACCGACACCAAACTACAACCACAAACTTCATACCAAAAATCCAAAACAACCACAATACTGCCTGGTGTAGATCAGTTTCCATCTACACACTCAGAATCTTTTGAGCTCTGATACCAATATGATGCGGAGCAACCACAATAATGACAATAAAATAATGGTAATATGAAACTGACTGTCCTTAACTTGGAACCTGAACCAAACTATTATAACATTCTTTCTATCAATGAACCAATGAACTGTAACCGAATGCTTCAGAGTACAAAAGATCGATATAGAGAAGACTGAAACATTATTAAAACTAAAACACACTTCCATTATATACTAATGACAGATTACAAATGTATGGCTCTCTGGTGGCTGTTGCAAGAGAGCTCCCATTATTTAAGCTTATCCCTTCCAACTATCAATCATCCCCTCTGATTGAATAATCTTGTCCATTTATGATTATTTGGCGGTTCTTTAAGAACCATTGCATGCTCACATTTTTTGCATTGCATGCTTACATTTTTTGCATAACAATAGATAAATAATGATTAGAATTAAATATTTCATGGGTGCCACTGCACCAGAAGAAGAATTACCTTTAGTGCAGTTACCTCTTTCTTTGTTAGCATTATCATCTTTCCATTCTGATTCACCTCTATCATGAAGTGTATTGTCAGATCTATTACTTTCTCCATAAGATCTATCTTTTCTACTCTGAAATCTTCCAACTCTTGCTCTCTATCTCTGCTCATGTTTCTTTGTCAAAATTTCTTCTACTCTCAAGGCATACAAGTATGCTTCTTCAACGCTTTCCATTTTTACAAAGTTGATTTCATCTTGTATAGAAGTTCTTAAACCATTCAAATGTCTAGCAACTTTCTTAACCTCATCATCAACATGTCCAAATATAATATCCAAATTATAGAACTCCTTAGTATACTCTTTCACAATCATATCTTTCTATCTCAAATTCAACATTCGTCTCAACAAATTAACTTGATAATCAACAGGAAGGATTTTTTTAATTTTAACTTAACAACCATCTTTATCCAAGTCTTGATCTTTTCTTTTCCTCTTCTCTACCTATCAGTCTGCAAGTGTTCCCACCAAAGAGAAGCATGAGATCTCAACTTTGTAGCTACTATTCTCACCTTTCTATCTTTAGGAATAATTTCATAATCAAAGAAATTTGAAATCTCAGAGATCTAATCCAACAAGTTATCAATATCCAACTTTCCACTATAGAAAGATAGTTCAAAAGAATGTCTCGAATTCTCTCTGCTCAAGGATCTCAAGATTCTTTCTTCATCTTGTTCAACCTTAGGTTTAGGATTAGGTGCAAGTGTTTCTTCTTTATCACTAACATCACCAAGATGTACTCCTTTTCTTTGGGTTATTTCAACAACTTCAAGTCTAGCTATAATAGGTCTCAACATGTCCATAATAACATTATCTGAATTTTCTCTACTTTGAACCATTTTGACAATAGTCCCCACAAGAATCATAAATTTTTACAAGTTATAGGTCAAAAATTTGTCATGCCACTCTACAATCAATTTACGACAAGGTTCTTTACGATCCCAAACTTTGCAAGGAAAGAAAACACACATTGATACCACCAGATGAAATGGGTAGGAATCCCAAAAAAGGGAATCCTAAGCTCACACATTGTATTTTGGATATGTATGGATGCAACCAGGTAGGCCTTATGCCTAACATGTTAATGAAAGATTGTCTTACATATTTGCATTGGAATTCTTTATAATTCATTGTAGTTTCTCCTATATATTGGCTTCTATGTGTAACTCTTATAGAGGGTATCTTAGGATTCCCTTCTTTGGGCTTCCTACCCCTTACATCATATATGAAGCACAACATCAATTTCCTTTATTCTGCCATTGGGGAATCAAATGCCGACTCAACCTCTTCCAACAATCTCTAGTGTAGAATCTCATGATAGAAATACCTTTTTACCATCACACGGTTCATACTTTGAGAACCACTTTTTATGAGATGTTATGTGGAATGATGCTTTCAAATTGAGCAACCATACATCAATGGATGTAGGTTCTACCAATGCTACTACAAATGCACCATCGTTACTCTAGAAAAGATTTGGTGTCAAAAGTATACTTCTTCTTCCTTTTCTCCTCTTTGTAATCCTTCCAGATATGACCTTTTTGCCAACATTTCCAACACTTTTTATTGGACTTCTTTTGAGGAGTGTCAGATCTCTCCTAAGAATTTGATTTTGTATCCTTCTTCTTACTTTTTCACTTACATTTTCCCTAGACTATGAGAGCTTCTTTTGCCACCTTAGAGGATTTCCTCTGCATCTCCCTTGATAAAAATACAACAACTACTTTGTCCATTTTAAACTTGGTAGTAGTACTTCTGATAGTCACCATCAAGTGATCCTATACTTCAAGCAAAGAAACATACACCACTCTTCTTCACTAATAGAAACACGAATAGATGTTAACTATGTAATCACCATACTAAATGCATCTAGATGATTTGCCATTGCCATTCCTTCATCCATCTTCAAAGAGTACAACTTCTTTCTTAGGAAGAGCTTGCTTACTAAGGATTTTCCTTGATAAATGTCTCCCAACCTCTTCTACAAAGAATGTGTAGTTTTCTCTTCATGGAAATTCAACATAAGGGAATTTGCAAGGCTTAATCTTATCAGTCCTTTGGCCTTCTGATATGCTAGATCCTAATCTTCCTACTTCATACTTGAAATATTGTTGCCAAACAGAGTGATCCATAGATCTTGATTAACTAGCATATCTTCAACTTTCAGTTTCCACAACTCAGAGTTTGTTTGGACTTTAAACTTTTCAATGTCTACTTTCCCTGATGTTCTAGCCATCTCAATTTATGAATGAACACTTTGTAAACTCCCACTGAAACCAAATTGGCACAAAAAACCAACCCTACCCAACAAGGATAACAAAAACTGGCTAGGCTTTGATACCACCTATAAGGAAAGCTATGGTCCAAAAGGGCCTTCCTAATGCCGAATTGATAGGGAAATAAGAAAGAGTAACTTTTGAATCGACTCCAAATATTGAGATGTGCACTTAAATATAAAAACAAGAATATAAAAATAATAAGCACACAAGAGAACCACATGAAGACCAAATTTCATGTAGGAAACTTTTTTGGGAAAAAAACCCACTCACCAAAAATTTGAGTGTTTTCTTTGTATTGATGCAATCAATATTACACAATGAATAATGGATCTTTGCATAAGCTCATATTGCATTACAATCTACATGACTTTTCCATCATTACAATTTCTAACATCTTGTTGATATTTACACACACCACAATTCATTATGGAATTTGGTATGTCAACCTTCACTTCACAAAATAGTTAATAGATTTATCCTTTACATTCATCCAAATGACAGTCACCACAAAACTATGTGTGAGCATCACCACATGGTGGATACTATTCCATGACTATTGTAGTACACTATGGCATCATTGTACTATACTATACACCATCATTGTACACAACATACCAGAAATGAGCACTTTACCAAAATTGGCATCGTACCAAAACAAAATACATCATAGTGTACTAAAAATATCGTACACCAAGATTGAGTTTTCTTTGTATAAACAACTAACATGCATACTCAAGTATGCTGATCCATTTTACATAGGTTTCAACTGGTTAACACACCTGTACGGTGCATCATCGTATGGTGGACTCACCTGTACGTCCCTCACCGTATGGAGAGCATTGCACAAGTCACCTCAACAACAATCTATTAACCAACATATCTATATATAGTAAAGTTCATCATAAGTATAAATCCCATTTTAAGTTTACTTTGCTCTACATTGATGGTTATGCCTAGAAAGCATTCCACACCCTTACTTCACATGTGCAATAAACCAATATAGAGTTTTAGCTCTCTAGAGGCTATTATGAATGAAAACTTTAGTAGAGATTATGGGGACCTTGTAAGGTTACAAACTCATGAAAGCATGATATTGGTTGTTTGAGTTAAGGATCTAAGGTATGTTGTTCAAGCTAGCAAGGCTTTGTAAAGCCTTATGCCTTTATTTTTTATTTTATTATTCTAGGATTTGCATTGTGTTCTCAATATTTAGAAGTATTTTCTTGTTTAATTTGTTTCTTGGTTTTTGGATCGGGACATTTCCATGTCCCTAATCAAAGGGATCTTTCTTCTAACATAAAATAATTTTATAAATAAGAGAGCTTATATAGTATGATACCACATAAATCTCTCAATAGAACTATAGAAAAATCTTTAGGAGTACCAAAGTCATGCTTGAAAGCTTTATACTTGCATCCTACATAGTATATGAATAGATAGTGACTCCTCTTTGACACTGTCATGAGACCCTCTTAGACAAAAGAAACTGACAATATAACTTACATCAATAACATATTGGCTAATAATGGTTGAATATGAATATACATGTATAAGAAGCCTTACTTATATAAGTAATGCATGATGTATAATTACATAAGATGTTCACATATGTCTTGATCATATACAATTAGATAACTACCTTGGATTCCAATATTAAATGCACAATGCTAATCTTAAAGATTCCACAAATAAATAAATAAATAATGAGAGATGACCCCATTATAACTAATATTTAGATAGGAAATAACCCCTTTCACAAGAACACATAAATATGTAAACAGATTAAGAGTGTTTTATAAGTACTAGATTTTTATTTTTATTTTTATTGTTGTGTAATTTGTCCATAAATTTTTAACTAGTCAATTATAAAATTAAAATTAACTTTATTGACTTATAATCTTTATATTTAAAAATGTTATATATAATCTCCAACAAAAATTAATAATTATATAATGACATCACATCTTTGGTAACAATGAAAAGCCTCAAAAGTTATTTATGAATTATATTGATTATAAATAATCATTATTCATCTTGAGTTTTAATTAGAAATATCAATATTTAAAAATATATTATATTATTTTATCAATAGTAATAAACTATATTATATTTAATATATATATATATATATATATATATATATATATATATATATATATATATATATATATATAATTTTCTTTTTAAAAAAAATATATAAAATTTTCTTCAAAATATTAATAATGAATCTTAGTTATATATTAATATTAAATATTAAAAATAATAGTAATACAATATTTGAGAAAACATTAAATATGATCATCTATTATATTTAATAATAGTATATTACAATATTTAAAATTATATATAATATAAAACAATCTTTCAACATAATTTACTTAAATCTTTCAATATAACATCTTAGTAAAATATAATATATATCACCATCTAAATCTTAATCTCTTCAAGTAGGAGCTTCTTACTTGCTAATCAAAAGAAATATTCTTATGAGATTCTAATCTATCAACTATTTTTTTAATATATTGAAGAAGATTTGAAAGCCTTTAGGTGTCTTTTATTATTATGAAGTATAGTATATATGACATATAAGTAAGTTTTGAAAATTTGTAGACTAAACTACATAAGAGACCATCTAGATAACTTAGGAAAATAAAATTTTAATGCATATTTTATAGTGTTAAGACACACTCAAATATTGAAAGAAGTAAAATTGATTTAAATGTTATCTATGTGGTTAATAGAGTTGTAGCTATTTAATCTTTCATAGCCCAAAATCATTTATTAGTAATAATTTAATTTTACTAGATAAGTTTAAAAATATTAATTATTCATGTTAGATTTTCCGCTTATAATAATTGGTTTTATTTTTAAAAATAAATAAAATTTTAGTAGCTTTTAAATATATTATTATTATTTTATTATATTTTTAGTCTTATAATTTAACTATAATATAATATACTTTTAACTACCATCATCATGATTCATGGCAATCAAGACAGGTTTTGAATGCAAATATCCATTTTAGGCTTAGCCACTGTTCATAAGCCATTGGCGGAAAATAAGGAGAAGATTGAAGAAATCAACAAATTTTATCCACTAGAAGACATTATTCTTCATAATTCATTACTACTTTTAATATCGTTGACTGCAAGCGTTACGAAACCAAAAAACAGAAAAAAAAACATCCGCTCCAAGATTCGTTGTATTTTTGTTTTCTTTATGTTCAAATTTAAAAACCGCCAAGGAGTTAATATAATAAAAGATTATTCCACTGCACAGTGAATGTTCAGTGTACAAAGTGAATGTTAATATAATAATAGTTAGTGGTGGATTGCATAATTTGATATCTGGAAAAATATTCAGAGGAAACCATTTACAATCTGATTTTTTCAGGAAAAATCATTCTGTTTTTTTAAAAGTTGTTTTAATGGCGGATGAAAGGGTTGGTTATTCTTCTGCTGAAGACTTGGGGATTCCTTCGGGGCTTAACAAGATTAAAACACGATCGGGGCCATTAAAAGAAGAAAATCAGGTGGATTTAATTCCACCAGATATCAATTTTACTAGTCTGAAAATTTCAAGCGCGGCTGAGAAAAGGAAAGATGATAAAGATGAGAATTCGATGCAGGGTTTTTCCATTCAGTTGAATTCACGTTGCAGGATGAAGACTCAAAGTCAGTCTGGGACCGGCCGCCGTGCTACAGTCGTAGGTGCGATGAAATTTCTAAATTTCAGTTATATTTATCTGCAAAGCTTGAAAACTATGTCACAGAGCTTTGAATTCCGCTAGAGAATTTTTAGTTTTGAGCTCAATAGCTTGCGTATTATAAGAGCAACTTTAAATTCTGCTGTGAAATATTGTGGTAGGCAAACATAAATTATCTAAGTTCTATGTATTGACCTTAATTTCAGCTATATCGGTATAACCGAACGAAAGCCTTATTGGCTGCCTGACAGATAGAGCCACCTAGAAAAATTGATTGACGATAGATAGGTGAAATGAATTTCTTGTGTTTGCGCTTTAAAGGAAAATTCGGTTGTTTAGTGAATTTTCAGAAGGAATTTAATTAATTTTAGATGATACCGTTTCGCAGCCATTTTTTTATACTATGGTTCCGGATATAAGATCATCTAGAAGCATTTGAACAAATTCAGTTATGGTTTGCAAAATTCTAATTACAAAGTACAGATTCAATGTCATAGTTTGCATGCTGCGGGTCCTACACAGCCTGGTACGGTGATTCTGTATCAAATTTAAGCTTAGTTTTTGCATTATTTAGGGAAGTTTAAAAACCTGTAGGAGCAGCTGAAATTCTGCTACGATAGCTTTAATTCTGAGCTAATTGTCCACACATTTTAATGACAAGCTGAGATATAATAAATAGCTAGAAATTTAAAATAATTTTTATAACCCGAATTTGTGCGATGTAAGGTGAAAATTCTATTGAATTGTTAAATAATAAAATTAATTAATATTTGCTAATTTCTGGTGGTAAAATTACGAGTTGAAATGAGGCTGGGTGCTGCGCTGGTGGTACAGGGCTAGGGACCACGGGAATGTCAAATGAGCCTGGTTAATCATGTTATATTGGGGAAACTTTGAGTTCTGTGCAAAAACTTTTTATTGTCTGCTAAAGCTGAGTTTCTGTTTGGACGTTTTATTGACAAGCCAAGAGATTATGGCTAGCCAGATTTTTAAATTATTCCTACGGATATCTAGTCGTTAATTTCTTGTGTTTGTGGCATTTGATGTAAGTATTCAATTTTTTTTTTTATAGGTAAGATAAGGGTTCTATAAGGGCCAATGCCCATAACAACATGCCTAAAGCTCTTAAAAGTTAAAACCATAAAGGCAGACACATAATAAAGTACATAACTAAAGCCACAGATGCACGAGGAATGAAACAAAAGATACTTATCTACTCAATGACGACCAATGATCTCAATATGAATCCTTACTGGTTGTTAGGTTCAATTTTTATTCTTGGCCTCAGGAAAGAGCATATGATTACAAAAGAAACACTGCTTTTGGAGATACCTGGAAGGGTTTAGGAATTGGCTATACAGGCATCAAAAGGCCTGTTGATAAAACAATTTTATAAATTTAATAATTTAATATAATTTCAGAATACAGTTATATTCTAAGTTTAAATTTAATTAGAAAATTACAAACTGTCTTGTTAGCAAGCTTTTTGATGCCTGCATAAACAGCTCTAAGGGTGTAAAAACTAAATCTCAGGCAGTCATTATGAAGAATATTTCTCAAAATATCCTTTTACAAGGCCAAATCCTGAGACTAGATGTTTAAGTGCTAGATCAGCCTGCCTTTTCTCCAAAGACGGTGAAACATGTCTGACACATTCCTTTTTTACCGCCTTTCGAAGATAGAAGTCGCTTTCTTCCATTCATCAAAACTATCTCCAAAGGAGCAGGACTTCGTTTCAGGGAAAATCTTTCACAAAATCCATTCCTTAACTATCCAAACAACAGATGCAGCTAATGAGTTTAGAGACAAAATCCTCTGTAATGGAGGGTCAAGCATGCCTTACACAAGAATTCATCATGCCCTTTGCTCTCAGAACTTTTTTAATGAAACCTAACGGAGTTGCATCTGCAGCATGAAAGGCCCTCTGCAGCCAATGGCCTGAGACTACACCTGTGGTGAGTCTCCGTGGCAATGCTTGCTCATCCTGGCAGCCGCTCAATAAGATGCTGGGAACATTGCTCCCAATATTCCTTGTGACAGCACTGCACAAACAAAAACAAATGACAAATACCTGGAGACTGTCGTTCACTTTAAAACCATGAAATGCCAATGAATCAACACGTGGAGTCTCACAATGTTTCTAAATGTGGCTTCTCCCTCAAATCTCATTAAGCTTTAATCAAAACTCCTTTAGGAGCTGTCACCAAGACTTACACATGTGAAGGTGAACAGAAATCTG
Organism: Cupressus sempervirens; assembly: GCA_028749045.1. Taxonomy (NCBI): domain Eukaryota; kingdom Viridiplantae; phylum Streptophyta; class Pinopsida; order Cupressales; family Cupressaceae; genus Cupressus; species Cupressus sempervirens. The sequence continues at coordinate 64,065,684 of CM053785.1, forward strand.
GTTCAGAATGAATGACCTTATGAGGATAATCTGCTTTTAAAAAGACTTCAATTTCGCAATCTATCAAGTTGATGCTTGTCCTTGTCTAGATAGACAAATGAGAGATCCCAGCTGTAGCTAGCTGTCAAACAGTTTGCATTCTGATTACATTCCCTGTAGCATATTGTATTGATTTATTGAAGGCGATTGATGTAAAAAGTGTGCTCACATTCTGAAATTCCTCCAAGATGTTAGCAAGATTCTAATTTTATTAATTTAAAGTACCAATTCTGTTAATATATTAGTTTAATTTCCTTAAACCTTTTTAATGCTGTAGTAATTTTCTTTTATGCGAATTTAAATGAAAATCTCAATTAATTTGTTAAATGAAAGAATGAATATTGTAAAATCAATCAATGACTTATATTTCTAATTTTTCAGATTGAGATAAGGTAATCTGGCTTTTGATGATATATAAACTGGATTTAGGATATTCTGTTTTGAGCTAATTCCAAGGAATGGCAGACATAGTCTCTGGTTCACTCAGAAATCAAGGCAGTTCAGCAATTAAAATTAAATTAAGATGCATCAGATAAATATCAATATTGTGTATGCAAAATTTGAAGAAATATTTTTTTGATATGTTAATACTAAGCAAACTTCAGCTGATGGTTTCCTTTTTCTCTTTGAAAAAGAGGGTAAATATTTTTTGAATAAAAGAGAACAATACAAAAATTGGGAACAACCGTCCCACCCAAGAGACTACAACCATAAAAAACCACCTAAGGAAGACCCAAACTGGGTCACCACTAACCAACCATATCATTCATAATAATCTTATCAAGCATCTGAGCATAATCCAAGGGCGACTTGTGTTGTAAACACACATGCCCCATTGCAAATGGGGACTCCCTAGTTTTTATCTTAGTGCCTTAGTTTTAGCTTAGTTGTTGTAGGTATGATTTAATAATAAACAATAGTAATAAGCCTAGAGTATTTGCATCCCTAATCTCAAAAGCCTTATCGAGTTTGTTACAAGACACATGTAATGACCCTTTTTTGGAAAATGATTTAATAATAAACAATAGTAATAAATTTAAAATATGAAAGAATAAAAACAAAATTTAAATAAGAAATATAAAAGAATAAAGTTAAAAATAAAATATGGTATAATGAATGGTGAGAAGGCATGAAATGAAAAGTTGTAATTCCCTCAAACATGAGATATAAAAGGTAGAGAACTTCATTTGAAAGGGGATATATGGAGGGACAAAGAAAGAACAAGGAAAATGAATTAAGGAAGCACTAATGGAAGAAGAGAGGAACAGGAAGGAGATAAGGAAGTGACTCTTCAAAGGTGGAGCAATGATTACAGGTTGTGACCCTTTTGAAGGGTGGGGATTGTGATAGGTTGTGAGTGTTATGAAGAGGGGTGACTCTCCCCCACATTGGATGATATAAAGGGGAGGAGGTTTCATTTGAGGCAATAAGAAAAGGGGCGATCAATTTGGGGAATAATATATTATTCTCAAAATGAACAATGGATAGTGGTGTCTCTACTCTTACGAAAGGTGGCGACCCTTTCACCCATACAATTTAACATAGAATTCATTCCAAGCATTGAAGGGGGTATATTAAAACAAGTAGATCAAGCAATCCATTCAAAAAAACATTTTTCATAAGTGAGAAAATAACATCCAACAAATCATTGAACCGTCTAGGGGATCAAACAAGGAAGCATTGAACCTTCTAGCTGATTTCAGAATTAATAAAGTGAAAACTAGTAGACTTTGGTATTTGCAAGGTGCTTGAAAATATTTGGGAATAATAGCAATCTCTCTCTTCACCCCCCCATCCCCCTGCCCCACCATTCTCTCTCTCTCTCTCTCTCTCTATATATATATATATATATGACTCAATTCTTGTCAAAGGTGGTGACAGATCCTCCACCAATAAGGTATAAAGGAGAATTCATTCCAAGCATTTTGGGGGTGTAATAAAACAAGCAGGTTAAGCGGTCCATTCAAAAAAAACATTGAGATTCACAAGTGAGTTAAGGACATTCAACAAATCAGTGAACCATCTAGGAGATCAAACAAGGAAGCATCAAATCTTATAGCTGATTTCAAAATTAATAAAGAGGAAACTTGCAGACTTTGATATTTGCAATGTGCTTGAAAATATATGGGAATAACATCAATACACTCAGGGGCATAATAAAACAAGCAGATCAAGCAATTCATTCAAAATAACATTGTCTCATAAGTGAGGAAAGGACATCCAGCAAATCATTGGACCATCAAAGAGATCAAACAAGGAAGCATCAAGCCTCATAGCTGATTTTAGAATTAATAAAGAGGAAACAAGAAGACTTTGTTATTTGTGAGGTGCTTGATTTTTTTTGGGAATAACGGCAAAATATCTGTTACTATATATATATATATTCTTGCTATCACTTTTTTATACATGTATAATTAGTTATATCAGTAAGGATCCTTTTAATACTTTGATCCAACCTACCACCCCATTATGGTGTGCAGGAAGAAAGACATGATAAAGAGGCAGCAGCACTGATATCCCCATGAAGTACACCAACCCTTGGGATGGGGGCCAGGAGGCCGTATAACTGGGTGCTCATTTGGTGCTTTGGTTTGATTGGAGAGGACAGGGTCCCATGCCTTGTATGATTCTCCAAGGGATTCCATAATGTGGATTGGTTGGTAGGAAAATCTTTTTGATTGAAACTCATCATACTCTCAAAGAGGATGGACAAGGAAACATAAATAGGGGCAGATACAAGCATCGGACTAGGTCACCCATTTTGATCATCCAATGTGGCTAACACTCGAAGCCAAGAGAGATGACATATCTGCTCTTGGGCTTTGTGTGAAGATTGCTTTTGTCCAATTCTATCATGCTCCTTCATTCAAACTTTATTGTGACTTGACCTATCTAATTCTAATGAAATTTTCAAATTATATATATATATATATATATATATATATATATATATATATTTGTATCAATATGTGTGATTACTAGCCCTAACGAAGATTATCAATATGTATTATTTTTATGAAGTTGTCAGTAGGCAGCTGTGTGGAATTTTCTATTAGTATGGGGTTTGTGGTCAAGGAAAGTCAATCTTATTTGTATCTAGTTTGTTTGATATCCACACTTGTAAGAGAACATCTATACCTTCAGATTGCCCAAGTAATAAATGTTTGAGGAGACATGGTTCAAGGAAGTTTCATCTTCCGCAAGCTTTGGTTTGATGCACGGTAAAATATTTTTTGTTTGAACACCTGAAACTATTATTCGAATCTAAAAAGAGTATGTTTAGGCATAGAGCTGTAATTTTTATGCACTTAAAGGATTCTTGCATGGTGGCGAGGTACATCTTTAAGAATATGACGCGGTCTCAGTATCCTTTACTGTGAGAATGCGACCCATGGCCACAGTAAACACAGTAAACACAGTAAACATTTGGTGATATTTGAACACAGAATACGGTTGAGAGTGATTCAGGTTTAAAATTATTCAAAAAGTTGCCCAAGCTTACCCCACCCTGTGCATAGCAAAAACTTACACCTAAGAAAGGAAAAAAAAGAAAGAAAACTATCATGCTTTTCCTACATATGAATCTTTGAAAAACATTATGAAAATGTCAGTTCATGAGAAAGAGTCAAATTATGATTAAGTAGAATCGAAATAATGTTTGATCACTGTTCTGGAAAAGGTCATGGCAGAGGCAAGAATGTCTCCCACCGTTCTGCAGCTTACCTTGATAAGGAGTCTAACCAGAATTTCGATTCAAAGGGTTCTCAGGTACTGTTTCAATCAATTAGTCTTTATTTTCTGAATATTTCTGTAAATACGATTGCAATGTGAAGGCTATTTGTAAATAAGAGTTTCACTCTATTTCCCCTATGTTTTCAATAGTGAGCCTTTTGTGTTGTGTTTAACTTGACAGGTTTCCTATAAAGATGCAATTACTTGTAATGGGAAGGATATGCAGGTCAAAAAACCTATGTTGCAAGAACCACATGTTAGAAAATTTCCAAAAGGTTTTAAAAGCTACTCTCATGAATTAGGACCCCGAGGTGGCGTGCGTCCATCCTGTCCTCGAGCACATAGTGACAATGATTTGAAGGTGAAGTTATTTCTTGTTATGTTGTAACTGAAATCTGTTATTCTTTTGGAGGACTAATCCATGCAAGCATATGCTCTGCAACATCTGCAGGCTTGGATTGTTTAAATAAATTCAGGTGGACTTATGGCAAATCTGACATATCATAGTCAAAAATTGTATATTTTTTTAAATATGAAATTTTCTTAATCTGTTGATATCTGGATGCTTACTAATACAACAAACTAGCTGAATAAACAATTCCCCCGTGTTGTGTTCAATGGCTTCCAACCTGTCTTAACTAGTTGGTTGGTTGTTCATTTGACAATCCTTGTTTTGTATGTTGTATTTTAATTTGCATTTTATGGGTTTCTTAACTAATTTCCCCTTGTCTACCTGTGATGTTTACCATTGGACAGGAACTACTAGGAGCCTTGCACCATAGATTCAACATGGCTAAAGAAGAAGTGAACTCGGAACTTGAAATATTTGCGGGAGATGTTTTTGAAGTTCTTGAGAATAAGGATTCTTTTAATCCAGATTGGCAGGAGAAAATTGAGGACCTTTTGGTTCTGGCCCGTGAATGTGTCATGATGTCTCCCAATGATTTTCGTAGACAATGTGAAAGTGTTGTACACGATTTGGCCGAGAAGAGGCAAAAGATGCCTGTAGGATTACTGAAGCAACTGCACACACGCATTCTTTTTATCTTGACACGGTATACTAGGTTGCTACAGCTCCAGAAAGAGAGTGGTCCAAATCAAGAAGATTCAATTCATAAGTTCAAGCAATGCTTAAAAGGTGTTCCTTCAGTTGAAACGAGCTGGATGAAAGGCACTAGCAAGAAAAACAAAGCAACAACTGATTCTATTAAGTTCCAAAAGCTTGATGATGCTCCCAGAAGTGAGTTGATTAGAGATGGGCCAATAATCTTATCAGATAATAAAGGTTTTCCAATACAATCTTCTTTTCAGACAAATGGATCCCATGCAGAGCATTATGCAGCTATAGAAAAAAATGTGATGTACCTGGACTCACAAATTCAGAACAAGTCTGCAGAAGGTTATCCTGCAGATTCAAGTAGGTTTTCTGTGAAAATGGCAGTACCAAAAGGTAAGTCACTTGCTACCTGGGATGAAAATTTTGGTTCACAGGACTCAGCAATACATAGTAGTTCACCTTCTAAGATGCACTATAGAACATTCGGAGGTTCATTTGACCAGCAAACTAGTATGGAAGACCTTGAATCAGTAATTTGTAGAATATGTGAAGAAGAAGTGCCTACCTCACATTTGGAGCCTCATTCTTACATATGTGCATATGCTGACAGGTGTGATTCTAACGGTTTAAATGTTGATGATCGGCTGATAAAAATAGCAGAAACTTTGGAACAGATAGTAGAAACATATACTCCAAAAAGTTTTCGAACATCTTCTGGGAGTCCAGACACCACTAAATTGCAAAATTTACACGCTGCAAATGAATTTGAAAGTCAGTCTCCTGGATTAAATGATTGGCACCATAAATATTTGGAGGGAATGGTTGAAGACCTTCATGAGATTGATACAGCTAGTATTGATGATTGTAGGGCTCCCAGTGCAAATAATCTAAAAGGCCTTTTTGCACAGAAGTTTGAACAAGGTCTTGCTTCATCATCAGTTGGTAGCTTGACCCCACGTTCTAGTTTAAATACTCCAAGAGCCAATCTCATTGATATTTTTTGGTTGGAACGCTATAATTTGGCAGGAGTTGAAGACACTGTGCAGGTATGCAACTTATTTGCTTTGAAGATTCGTTAATTAATCAGTTTTTCCCACAGAGTCAATTGGACGTGTTAAATATTTTCATATCAATTGCTTGTTTTAGATATGTCATTATTATTTTCTAAGTTACCAATGCTGGTTCTGATGCTGATGCGGGTGCGGGGTGCTGATGCACGGATTTTTTTTTTTGGGGGGGGGGGGATTTTGGATGCGTTTGGGTGCGTGTATATATATATAAAATTTATGTATGCAAAGAAATGCAAGAAATATACAAAAATAAACCATTCCGTAGCAATTAGCATATTCAAATTGAAATAACAGTAATGTCTAATTAGTAAATTACTCAAGTTCAAGATTCCAATCCAATTCGAATTACAAAATCAAAACATAGTTCATGGTTCAATATTGATCAATCAAGAGTCGAGGCTCAAGATTCACAAATCAAATTCAGTCAATCAAAATCATAAGGATTCTCAAAAAAATCCACATTCTCATCATCTCCTTCTGCTGCAACACGTGCAAGTTCATTTGAACCAAATGAGAAGAGAGCCCAGCTGCAAAGAAGATGAGAGGAATGAGAAATGAATAGCCTATACTAGGGCCGTGTTAGGGTTTTGGGGCAAAACAGAAACAAAATATAATTAAAAAAAACAAAAAAACACATGTTATATTGTGTCACTTAAGTGACTTGGTGCCTAAAAATCGCGGATGCTCAGTGGATTCACATGGATGCTTCATGGATGCTTCACGGATACTTTCCCAAGCATCCTGTGAGAACCTGTAGGCAGACTCCATGCATCCTACCCACCTCCCCTGCGCATCCAAACACCTCCATGCATCTTCACGCATCCACACCAGCATCCGGGTAAAACATGCATGCACCAGTCTCTTAGATTATTTTGTAGTCCTTCTCAATTTAATCTCGCAATTAAAAACTATTAGGAGATGATTTGTTTTTTCAGTTGACTGTTATGATCACACAAGTACAGTGAATTAGTTAGAGAAGCATTTTTTTAAATTTGAGAATATCTTAAATGATAAATCTAAATATTTGATGGTCTCTCATGTGGTAAATAGAAACTCTTTTTGTTGTTGGATATACTTTTGTTCCTTTATGAATGACAATGGTACAGTTATTGTATGCAAGAATCAAACTTAATTAATAGCAAAAATTTCATAAGAAAGGTTCAATTTATTGAAATATGGAGCTATATCAATCTCTGATTCTTAATGATTAAATCTGTCAGTACAAGTTTCTATTGCTGCCACTTTCTTATATTATGGACCTAGCATGCCTACCTAAAATAATGGGGACAGATATGCTTCCAAAGTACATTTCAATTGAATTGTGTTCATTTTCTACAAATGTTGAATAATCTTTTTTAATTATCCTTTAGCTATCATGCTGAAGGTAGTAATGATGTTGCTATACACATCATCTGGTTGGCAGTTTTCATAATTAATATAGTAGCAACGTTTCTATACAAACTGTCTGGTTGAAAGTCTTAATATGAATGCTAGAAGTATTATTTCCGTTGTTTTCATTTTAATGAAATGTTGACAAGGATTATCTCTCTGTTCCAATAAAAGAAAACATGCAGCTGCAGAGTAGTTGTTAATGGCTTTGTGCGATTTTCAAATTTGCATGTTCCTAGAAAACTCAGATCGAATGGAATGTAATGGAACCCATGCACAACAATTTTTCCTATGAATGTTTTAAAATTTAATTTCTAGTGATGGATTTTTACAATCTTGACCTGACTTTGTTGTTGAGCCTCACTTTTATTCTGGAACGAATTTCCATGTAAATTGTCTGTTAATCACTGATAATCATTTTCTCATAAATATTGCTTTAGTTATATCTGAATATTAGTGATCTTATACGAATATATTCTAGCAATACACATCAATAATATTTTCTTATTTGCCATGAGTATTCGTAATGTTTGTATCATGTGGTAGTAGGTACTATTCTCTCTCTCATGTTTATGGTTTACCTATTTTGGGTTTATCTCCTATTTATAATTGTTTTTGATATCTCGCTCTTAGGCTTTGGTTCCTTGTTTCTTTTCGGTATTGGGTCCATTTTTTATTCCTTCCTCCTGTCGTTACTGGATCTACTTAAGTCCCACTTATCTATTTTTGTCCCATTATGGATTTATATGTTTCTTTCTTTATTTCATTATCGCTATATGACTTACTTCTTGACTTTGCAGATGACTGATCTGGCAGATATTGCACGTTGTGTGGCAAATACAAATCTCACAGAGGAAGGGGCAACAGAATACTTGGCTGCTTGCATGCAAGATCTACAGGATAATTTGCAGCATAGCAAGTTTGAAGCTCTTATTGTGGACACATTTGGACGTCTTGTAGAAAAACTTCTAAGGTATTCAAATTGCTCTGATTTATGTGCTCAATGTTGAGCACACAGGTTCAATCTGTTTTTCTGCTTCTTTCAACTGTAAATTTCTCTGTTCTTTATTCAAATGAAAATCAAAGATGTATTTTTTCTTTTGTTACTTTTTGTTTTATGCAGAAGATTTTGCACACATTTTTCCTTAATATGCTAGTTCAATCATTTTAAAGATTGGGCTAACTATTTGGTAAATGCAGATGACACGTTTGGATCTCAGAACTACAAATAGCCTCATATATATAATTATACAAATTATTTCAGCAATTTTAAAGCTAAATAAGTCTTCAAATTTTTGGTTCTTCATTAAAAATAAAATCAGCCAATCTCATTTTGCAGATGCTTATGCAACACATCTTTAAAATCATGTTATCCAGTTAAGGCAGAGGCCAAGTTTGAATTCCAACTGTAATAGCTTAATTATGCCATAGGTGTTTCTTATATGAAGTTGAAGAGGCTGATTGTTCAATCCAACGGTCATTAATCTTCCTGAGAGGAGGACGGCCCTTTAAAGGAACTGATCTGTTCAATTTTTTTTCCTTTGCATGTGGCAACATGATGAGTTCATTGCTTTGCATCTACTTTTACCAAAAGTGAAATTGATACTTTTCAATAATGTTACCTACTTACTGGCCTAAATAAATGCCCCGGCTCTCCCAAGGAAAATTTGCAGTTACAAAGGTAGAATGTCAGCTGAGCAGCTAAGACGAGAAGATATCCTAGTTCAAGGAAGCGTTCAGCTTGTTTGAAAAAGTTGGAGACAGCGAGTACAATGCTAAAAATCTTTATTCTTTTCTGATATTTTTTTGTTATTGGTAGTAGAGTAGTTAGGGCTTTGGAAAGATCTTTGTTTGATTTTACTTATATGACAAACTATGTGTGTTCTTGAAGGAAGTTGTCAAGAAGTTAGTGTTTTGAAATGATATTTTTTTGAGTTTGCTTCTACAGTAAATTCCGTGCTATTGTAAGACGTTGTGGAGAAGTTAGTGTGCGCAATTGGTAACGTAGGAAGAATTGAGTAAAATGGGTTGATCATAGTTTGGAATCCCTTGGCCTCCATTTTCTCTGCTACTACAATTTGCATTGTGAAAATTCACTGTTGTGTACATCATAAAATAGTTAATTATTTTCAGTTGTATGAATTTGGTGGTTGTTTTAGGTGATTTTTTCCCCCTCCCTTCACAATTTCTACATTTGGGGTTGAATTTCTGAGTATGCATCTTAAGACTTGGTATTAAATGTTGAAGTATTCTTCATGACAACTATTTTACCATTTGCATCGTTTCTAAAAATGCCATCAAGTTTGTTCTTTGTCCAGAAAGATTGTTATCGAAGTCTAATGGTGTTCAAAAACATTGAAGCGATGTTCACTGTGACACTTCTCCAATTGAAATCTGAAATAATGTGGTACATTGAACTATTGTGTAATTTAATGATTTATTACCTATATTCTAAATTGACGTTGCAAAATTGTTCTGCGTCTATAATGTTCGTAAATGTTAAAAGAATATAACATGTATAATTGATTTTTTAAAATGTTTTCTTCTGATTATATTTGATTATATAATTACAATTTATATATTGAAGTTTGTGTTGTCTTATCAAGATTTATTCTCATGAGAGATGGATTCATGTTGAATCACTACTCATGAAACATGGGTCAATGAGTTTGACTCAAAACTACACAGTTAAATCCTGATGGCAATATCACAATTGTATTGCTATTAATCTATAATTAGTTTGATTTTAGTCATCTAGCAATATTTAATGCCGATAGGCATTCTACAATGGTAGAATGGGTGCAGTGGGATGGTGTGACTGTGTTAATGTTAACTTTTATTGTTCTAGGTTAAATTTGACAACCATCTACATGTCAAAAGTTTAAATCTTATTATAAATAGAATATACTTTAAAAAAATAATTTAATAAATACCACATTAAATATTTGTTTAAATTATAATATTTAGAGATTTAAATCATCCATTTTTTGTTTAAATCTTATTATAAATAGAATATACTTTTAAAAATAATTTAATAAATACCACATAAAAAATATTTGTTTAAATTATAATACTTGGAGATATAAATCATCCATTTTTTTAGAAATTAAAATAAAAAATCAACTAAGTAGAAAATTAAATAAATGGAGATAAAGGAAATATAAATAATTTTAGATGTAGTAAATTACATTATAATTATTTTGTAGTGGATATCTATCGACATTTATTTAGATAGATTTATTTAAGATATCTATACTAGTATTGTATCATTTTAAATTTTTACATGGAATATTTCTTTTAGTGATTAATAAATATATTTGAAATAGAGTTATTTTTCTTCTCTTTGTACATAGTCATTGTATAAATTCAACACATAGAGTAACAATTTGATAACATTTAAGATGTGAAATCCCTAAGTCCATATGCTACCTTATCAAATTCTACCAACATTGAATTTGGGTGAGAGAAACAATGTTATTTTTTTCTATGATGGTGTTCAAGGAGAATTAATGACTATAGCTAATTTTCCTCGTGGTTTGTAGAGTTAATTTCTGAAATAAAATATTGCACAGCTGGAAAAAAGATGTCATAAATATAACCAACAACCATACTTTTTGCTGCAACTAGTAAATTAACTTATATCAATCTACCCTACTAGAGAAACATGCACCGTTAGATTTCACTTTTTAGCTCCTCTTTATCTATCGTATAGTAAATGCCTTTGGCATAAAAATGAATCATTCGGTCTATGATTTCTTGGCACTACTGATGAAAGATGCTTAAAAGTGGGCCTAAGATCTATGGTTCAAAGGCGTGCAAGACAATGAACATCAAACATAGATAAGTACATATACATATATATATATGTGTATATATGTACATACATACATGCATACATACATACATACATATATATGAAGATGTGGGAAAATAGAGAGAGGAAGAAAAAAAATAGGGGGCATAGATGGAGGGATGGCGAAAGAGATGTGGATTTATGTGAAAGAGAAAGATACATTAGAGATAGGAAGATAGAAAGAGAGATAGAATGGTAAAGAGATAAGGAGAGAGATTGAAAATGGGGCAAATACTTAATTGACCTTTCATACAGATACGACGTACCCATTGTGCACTAAGGTGCGATTGCTAGTATATCAATTTATACAAAAGATCTCTAGAATGGAAGTTTTTATTGATAGTCTATTTTTTTTATAGCTATCAAGATCTAAGCCTTTGAAACTTTATGTGCTGGTCATACTTGTTCCTTGAGATTTTGTGAAATGCTAAACTAGTAATAAAATACAAGCACGGGATTTCGAAGTAAAGGGCCAGATTATCATCATTACATCAAATTTCCAACTTATTAAAAACAAAGGGAGAGTCTATGATCTCCATTAACTAGAGGTAGTCGTAGTCAATGCCATAAAATTACAATGCCTTGAACTTTAATGATTTTTTTTGACGAGGCTTCTAATATTCAGTTTTGTGTGCAGATGGGTTTTGAGTACTTGTAGGTTTGTTGGCTACAGGTTGTGGGAAAATTTTTAGACTCATTGCAGTTAGTTCTAGCTTCTAATTTGGTGAATGATGGTTACTGTAGTCCTTTTATGATGTTGGTATATATATCTTAAAGTAATGCTTTGATGATTATAGTTGGTTGGGCAAGTTGGTGTGGTCGGGATTTGCCTTTAGATACTTGTAAGTAGGCATTTACGGGATAGCTAATTTTAGGGTCAACATTATTGTTATCTTCTATGCTAGCCTTTGGCCGGGGACCGGTTGACTTTACTTCTCGGACATTGGTACTTTGTTAGGCAAACTAGCTCCATGTATAAGATCCAAACAAGTGTTACGGGACTCGCCGAGTCATGCCAGGACTCTGCGAGTCCGAGGCAGAGTCCATGTTTCCGAGGCAATCTGCCTTTGGACTCGGACTCGGCCGAGTCCTGGCAGAGTCCACGTGTACTCGCCGAGTCCAAGGACTCTGCCGAGTCCTAGGCGAGTCCAGAGCCCAGGACTTTGATTTTTTTAATTTTTTTTAAATTAAAAAAAAAAAATTAATTTTTTTAGAATTTTTTTTTTTTTTAAAAGATAGAGATGTCCGGAAGATGTTTTTTACAATGTATATGAATTCTGAAAATGATGTGGCATGTCAAGAATCTATTAAGGATTGAATCTTAAATCTTAAATCTTCAACTTTATATTATGTTATTCAATTTTTTCCTTCAAAAGTTTGTTATTATACTTGTATGATTTTCCGAGTCCTTGCCGAGTCCTGGCCGAGTCCGGTTGCCGAGTTCGAGTCCGAGTCGGATTTTGACTTTCCGAGTCAGAGGCGAGTCCGAGTCCCGTAACACTGATCCAAACAATGACTGATACTTCTAACTGGCTGTAATCCATCAGGTACATTTTCTCAAATAATATCATGGAAACTGACAACAATGCTTCAATTTTAGGTGCTTGCTCATTCTCATCTTTCTTTTCCGACTTTCTAGGAATCAAGGCAAAACACATATTGCCCTTCTTCAAATCCCTAATGAACTGATTTTCTTCAACCAAACATACTCTAACAATCGTACAATGATCATCCTTAGGTTACTCTATCAAAGGCAACAAACTTGTCTTTCCCATTAGCCCAAATAGTATAACAATTCAATCTATATAACAATTCAATCTACCATCATGCAAAGCTTGTCTCTCATACTGCCAAGGTTTATCTAACAAGATGTGACAGCAATCCATAGGCATAATATGACACAAGACTTCACCATAATAAGTTCCAATTTTGATTTTCACAAGGCATTGTACACTTATAAGCAATTTATGCTCATCCTTGATCCAAGCACTATGATAAGGCCTAGAGTGCTTCAATCTCTGTAACTGTAACTTTGTAACCAATTCTTCTGATGCCAAATTATCAAAACTTCCACTATCAATGATTACTTTGCAACATTTACCTACGACCTTATATATAGTCTTGAAAAGACTTTTCCTCAATACAAGATCTTCAATCATTTCTCCATTCCACAAGGTTCTCTTAATCATCAAATTTTCTTCTTCTGTAGGCCCATTAGGTGAATTTTATCTTCCCACACTGGATCATTTCTACTTCATCATCAATATGTCTAGATTTGTTGTCTAACTTGTAGAATTCTTCAGTATACTCTTTCATAGTCATATCCTTTTGCTTCAAATTTTGCATTTTCCTCAAAAAACTAGCTTGATAATCACTAGGTAGGAATTTACCCTTCAACTTACCAACCATCTTATCCCGAGTCCTAATCTTTTCTTTCCCTCTTCTTTGTCTATCAGTTTGCAAATGTTCCCACCAAAGAGACGCATGTCCTTTCAAATTTGTAGCTGCTACCTTTACCTTCTTATCAATTGATCTTCTTTCATACTCAAAATAGTTTTACATCTCAAAGATCTAATCTAACAATTCATTAGCATCAAGCTTACCATGGTAATCAGAAGGATTAAAATGTGGTTTAGCATTCATTCTGGTCAAGGCTCTCAAGAATCTTTCATCACCTTGTTCTAAATTAGGGACTTGTTCGCCAACCTCCTCCGCTTCATCCTTACTATGATATTCAATAGATCTTCCTCTTTTTTGGGTCATCTCAACAGCTTCAAGTCTAGCTGCAATTTGTCTCAACATATCCATGATAGAAGGATTTGCATTTCCTCTTCCACGAACCATCTTTACAATGATCATAACCCTCCACAATTTAAAGGTCAGATTTTAGATCTGCCACCCTACAACCAAATCCAAATTAAGGTTCTACATTATCCAACTTCCCAAGGAATGAAAATTTTGCTCTGATACCAGCTAACGCAAACTAGGCAAGGAGAACCCTCAAGGAGGTTGTCCACACCAAGCTGTTAGAGTAAACACATGGAAGTACAACACGAAATAGAGAGGAAACAACATAATTGAATTGATTCAATGCAGATCCAATGTAATTGCCTTACAACATGCTAGGCATAAGGTCTACTCGGTGCAACTTTTAATTACAAAAGAATATCCAATATGCGAGCTAATTGCTCAAGAGCTTAACCTCTTGATCTTCTCTTCTAAGATTTGCTAGCCCTAGATACCTAATTCATTACATAGTATAGCCATTAGGACACATAGGTCAGCTGAAAGATTATAATTTCCAAATTAGGAAACATATTACATAGATAGGTCCCATATTGCAAGGAGAAATGAGCGACCACACAATTAAGCATATGAAGAGATGCTATCTTAGAGATATGTCCACACGAGATTCAAGAATCCACATGAAAGGGCACGAAAGATTGCATACACCGAAGAACTTCGCATAAGAAAATTCCCACATGCTACACAAGGTGCCAACGAAGAACATGCCATGAGAACGAATGAATGAGAACACACCAATGATAAAACATTAAGAGCCACAATCAAAGAGGTAAGATCAGCGATAGGTCAACTCTAAGTACCCATGGTCGCAGATGAAACAAAGCATGAACAACAAGACTGTTCACACGATCAACAATTTGGAAACAAAAAACAAAAAATAAAGCATTGATTGATGCAAGATTACCAATGAACCCAAGATGCTCTTGCATCAACAACCCACCTCCCCAAATCTTAGATGTCATCCAAATCAAGCAGTGGAGCTTGTTCTTGTGCTGTCCAATCACAATATGGAACTATATCATCCAAATTAGTTGGAATACCTTATATTTTTTCTACCTTGTATGCAAATGAAGATTATATTGCACAGAGACAAGCTCATTGAGGAATTTATAAGCCAACTTAGTTGTCTTCTTCATGTAGATGGCATCATACAACTCCAATTGCACTTAGAACTGGATGAATTGCAAATTTCCACGTCTTAGCACAAAATTGCTGCAAATGATCTCATCAAAGGCTAGGAGGATGTTTTTTCATAGGAGTAAAAGAAAAATAGTCAAAATGAAATTAGGATGAGTTTTCTTTCAATCCTAGTCATTATATTCTTATGCTGACAAGTTTTTGCCAAAAATTCAACAAAAACTCAACAAGTTTTTGTGGCAAATGAATGGTATAAACATTCACAAGCTTAAATAACTCGCAAATTTTTCACTATTTGGCAAGTTTTTCATCTATTATCTTGGTAGTGAAACTATTTACCCTATCTAGGTGAAGTTTTTCAGATTTTGAAGTGGATTTACATAGTTGAAGTTTTGAGGAAGGTTTGAAATCTTTGGACGAATGTAAAATTTAGAATTCATTGTAATAATAAGAGTGTTGGAGTTGGATGCCATGAGTTTATGCAATGAAGGATTGGGCAAATAATGGAATGAATTAGGTGTCATAGCTAGAGGATGTTATAGATATAGCTAGGTTATTATTTCATGGTTGAATTGCTATTTTACTTCATATACTTTAGCTGTAGCTATCCATCCTAGCAACATGTGAATAATGCATTGTTTGCTGGGTTCATAGTATAAGTTTGGGACATGTCTTTCAAACAACAAAATATATAGTGTTGTATTTGCAGTGATAATAAGAGGAGGTCGAATTTGATTGGAGGGATCTCTTAGACTCTTATGCTATTGACCTATCTGTAGAGACAAGGGCTAAATGTTGATTCCCACATAGGTCATGGGCATTCTCCATGGTTAGATTGTGGGATAAAAGTGAAGTTGACACAACTTCAATATGCTACACATTCGCCTTTAATATGTGAGGGATTAATTGGTTGATGTACCACCCTAAAATTTAAGCACCTATAATTAGATACTCAATTTAGTTCCATTTTAGCATGTATGGGTTCCAACATTGATTTCATTTTCTCCTAATGCTTGCTTGACCTTTAAATTAACATTATGAGTCCCGTGTTAATTCAAATTCACCAAACAGTAATGTGAGCCCTTATTTTTAGGCATGCTTCTTTACGATTTCTCCGCTTCCATCCTTTATTAGTCTACATAGGTCCTATGTTACCATTTGTGGCCTTTGTATGTCTGATTGACCTTAAAATCAGCCATGCCTCTTATTCCAACATCCACCCTATCTCCTTGACCTCCTATTTCAATTCTGGTTCATTCCCCTGGGTACAAAATGTTGTTTTTCTGAGGATTGTGGCAAATGTATTAAGCATTGCCATAATGTTTGGTATGTGTTTTTGAAATGCAGCAACCTCTTATATTTATATTGGGAATAAACCATGAATAGACATGTCCCTTCATGGGACATGTCTATTCATTAATCAGATAATTAATATAATAAGAAATTTAATCATAGTTATATATATATTATATTAATTTCTCTCATATAATAAACTTGTATCTCATATGCAATTATATCTCATATAATCATTTATAGTCATAGATGTATCCAACTGAAGCTACCAAACATCAACATAAAACGCCTTGGGCTTTATATTCTAGGACACAACACCTAGGGCATTTCCTCCCCCCAAGATTTGGCTAAAATTTGAGTTGGGGCTTGGTTATGGCGTTTTAGTGGAGAATTAGGTCCCATGGTCAGTTTGGATCGATTTGGAAGCCCAAAATGTGTGAAGAGGTATATAGGTGGTCTATGTCTCCTCATTTACATTGGCATGTGTTGGCCGCTACTTAGATAATCTGTTCAGCACAAGAATTTTATCTTACCATCTCATCATTGAAAGCAAACACAAGTGTCTCATTTCTTAGCCAATTTGTAAGTCACTGTTTTGTTTTGTGAGTGTCCAAACTTCCTTCTGACGTTGCTGTATAGTGTGTGTATATATATAATTATCGTCCTCCCTGATGCGTTGGTAAGTAATTCATTCTTACTGTTTGACTCACCAAACTTGGCTTTCTTATTCTGTGTCTCACTCAATTCCCTTTACTTGATATCTTGCATTTGAGTCTGTATTTTACTCAATACCTTATATTTCATTTGATTCTGCATACTCGTCACGTCTTGTACTCGTTGTTGTTCTATTGTTTTGTCTTAACAACATACTAATAAATCTTTTGCAAATGCTTCTAACATTCTTATTGAATTCACTTTCTACAACACATATTAATTTGATCATTATTTCAAATGAATTTTCCTTAATATACTACTGACCTGGCATAATGATTTGTTAACTATTTTTATGAAACTGTTGCACAACTCTTTTGCACCATTGTCATCGTCTTTTATTTGCTTAATTGTTTCCTTGATTTTCTTATTGGCATAATGAACACCAGCATACACTGTAATCTTCTGCAAGTTAATTGATTACATCCAGCACCATAGTGTTCCTTAAATGATACTCTCTCCCATCTCCGTTTGGCTAACTGTATTCTATCTATATTGGTTGAGGTTAAGCTGAGTGGATTCCTTTTCTAGTTCTATGGTGACTAATCCCTGTGCTGATTTGGATAAGCTGGATTCCCACCTTCATCGCTGTGGCATTTAATTTCTGCTCTGTTTCTTTCAACTGTATTTATATGATGTATAAAGCTGTTTATAAGTTACATGCAAGATCTGTATTTCCTATTTCTATTTCTCATAATGATAATTTAATGGCCAATTCTTGCTTATACAATTGACATTGATGATGCTCATTATCTTTCTTCTATTGACATCAATGACAATATTCCATCAATCTCCCCCTTTGTCATTGTTGGCAATCCTTCCTCATTTCTTCAGATTCTCCTCCTATATCTCTCCCTCTTTGACATCAATGGAAAAGGGATGATTATCAAATTTCCATCTACAAACTATTCATCAAATGCATGCAGATATACAGCACCCCCTTTGAAGGTTCTCTAGCGCTCCCCTTGAGAAAGACTATTCAATGCTCCTACATGTTCTAGTGCTGCCATTAATGCATCTGCTTCTTTCAAGTTTTGTTTTGCAAATTTTGACATCAATGCAATCAGTTTTTCAATTGTCTAGTCTTCAAGATTTCAGTTTGTTTTGACCATCTCACTCCAAGGGACTAATGGATAATTTCATAAGTATCTCCCCTAAGTTCATGCATCTCCTCTCAAACTAGTAGGTATATGAACTGCAAGTTGCTGTTGCACTGGTTTCTTCTCCTTTAATTATCTTCTTTCTCCAAACTTCTGTAGTTCTTCCCTTTTGATTATTCTTCCTTGAAGTCCATAAGGATTCACTCTTTTGATTGATTTTGTCAAGTTTCTTTCTCCATACAAAGATAGATCGTGCTTGTTTATTCTCTCTTATATTCTTTATGCGATTCCATGAATACATGAATGCAATGTTGCACTAAGTGCCTATATTAATTCCTACTTCTTCTTCCATGAAAGTTTTCATTTCGTGTTCTGCATTCTCTCACTCTTTAACCAAAGTAATTGCATGAGGGACAATATCCATAGAAGTTATGTTGGTGTTCGAATGTATGCTCTTGTCTTTGAGGAAAAGATTTTCTGATTTTGTCCTTACATTTTGAAGATGTGTTTGACTTTGGATCCTTCTTTCTATCTTTGTCTCTAATAGGGTTTATCAACTCTTCAACATATGTTTCAAGTTCTTCCTCTTTCTTAAATGAATCTGCCATACTACTTCCTTCTTTGATGAAGCCTTTGAATGTACAATCATGATGCTTTGAACCTATTTCATAACCTACTCTGTCTTGCTGGAAAATGGCCTTTGGTTGTCAATTATATTAGTTAGAATTTAATTACTCTTTTCAAACTTGAGACTAGTGTTCAGTTTGATAGTGGTCGTCTTTAAATCAGTTTTCAATGTGCTGACTTGTTCCTCTATTTGACATTAGTCGCTTCTTTTGCATTTAAATTCATCATCATCTCATATTGAAATTGTTTGGCTTCTTATTGTGCTTTCAAATTTTCAATTTCTTTGCTTGATTCTTTTTGGGCTTCATATAATTTTTGAATTTTTGATTTCAGTTTTGCATTCTTCTTAAGCTTTCCATTTTCTTTGTAAGCATAATGAAGTTCTTTCATGAAATCAACATCCTCATCCTCACTATAGACCTCTTCTTCATCTTCTTTATATATAGTAGACCCTTCCTTGAGATTTCCATCATCCAAGACTTCTCTTGCATTTGATTCACTGTTTCTATTATCTTTATCTTCTATCATTTGTTTTCCCTCATTCACAATATCATTTTCTAGTGCAATGTTTATTCCACGTGCCATCTCTTCACATATGTTAGCTTCCGTATTCCCACATGTATTTGATTTTGTAATATCAATACAATCATTACTACACAATGCATATAGAGTCAATTTCTTTTTCAAGGATTTCACTATCAATTGCTTCGTCTTTAGTAGTTGTTGCAATGCTATTATTTCTCTTCTTCGAATTTCCTTTTCTTTTATTTCCTTTCCTTTTTCCTATGTGTGCTCAATAGATCTACCTTCAAGTTGCTAGGCTTTATAAAAGGAACCCACTTTGATACCAATTGAAGAGCGCACAATTATACTAAAAGGGTGGGGGGGAGGGAGTGAATTCATATAATAATAACTTGGCCAATTTAAAACTTTTATCCACAAATAAACGTTAAATACTGAAATAAACAATTATGCATATGAATACAGTAACACAATGATTTACGTGGAAATCCAAAGCGGGAGAAAACTATAGGAAAATAATTTCTCTTTTTTAAACGTATTCTTTTACAATGATTTGTAGGCTCTGACCTACTAGAGGCTACAACCCATATGTTTATGAGCACCGGCTCACTGGAAGCTCCAATTGTTAAATTTTGAGCCCAAAAATAGAGATAAACAACAATAAAAGAGTATACACATACACAAAATAGTCAAAATATTTATCCTAGGAAAACCCTTTTGTTGGAAGGGAAAAACCCAGCCACACCAGCAAAAGATGTCTTTTATTGATCATAAAACAATCAATTACATAGCTTTTCACTTGATTGATTTACAATACATGAAGCAATCATATAAATAGATTATATAAGACTCATCATCTTTCACATGAAGGTCTCTTTGAGTTCCAAAAATAAGACCCTTCATATTTCCACATATTCAACACTTCATATTTCTGTACACATGCCTCTTCGCATTATGTATAACACATGTATTTTGCATAATATTAGCTTTAAATATAATTACAAATATCCCTTTCAGCTGAAGATGACCATAATGGTCATAAAAAACATATGTTCATCTCATAAAATCAGAGATGAAGATTTCTATCCCAACTACAAGCTTCAACGCTCCCTCTTAGCAAGAGAGAGATCTTTAGACATGCATACACACATAGCTGCAACCAAAGATGATAGGTACATAACATATGTTATCTCAGCATAATATAGTCTACCATAGTTACTTCATAAGCACATAGAATGAAGTCACACATGACTTTAACCTTGCATGCTCGCAAAGGGTAGAATGAAGACTTTTACCTCAAAAATTCTCCTAGAGAAGGATACAGTCCACCATGCTTGTTCGCAGAGGTAGCGCACCGCACCTACTCGTAGAGGGTGGAATGAGGGCTTTCACCTCAAACTTCTCTTGAAGAAGAAGGCATTTCCACCATGCCTACTCGCAGAGGGTGGAACAAGCTTTCATCTCAGAATTCTCCCATAAAAGAATGCATTAATAATTGATATTTTCTCTTAACAGAGAGTCCCTCTCAAAAAGGAACAACTTTAATCACCACTATAAGATGGTTGACTATTGCATAAGCTTGCAAAGGGCTGGACATCTCCCTCTATCATATAATCTCCCTTTGAAGCTGAATAGTCTCTCTCTAAAAATGATCATCCTTTTTTAATAAAGTGTCACCAGTTTAGTATCAGGACTACAACCAATGTTGCAAATCTCTCACTATTCCATTGCACCCTGCAACCAAGGGAGATTTATAACAACTCATAAGATCCACTTATCATAGAGATCACAGTAAAGATATAATCTCTTTTCAGTTAGATACAAAAATCATAGCATACTTATCTCTTTGAAGTTCAACACACATACATAGAAAATGTAGCTCACCATTCATATGAACAAAATATGTTACTCAGTAAGGATGTTGCCATAAAAGAAAATGAGAACTGAGATCTTCTAGAATAACCTGCCAGTCTAATCACAAGCTTATGCACAAAGTCAAGTTAGTATACACATGATGCAATCATGACCGTCGACACTGAACATTAAAACCTCTTATGTATGGTAGTTCGATCGTCAACATCTTGCAATAATAATAATATCTCACAGAACATACCAAAGCCCATTATTATTGATACTAATCTTTAAGATGAAGCCAGCCTATATTCCATTATTTCAATAAATCTCTACACACATATAGTGCAACTCTGGATGCATACACTGATGAAGGTGCACAAAATTTACAAAGTTATCATGCACACAATACCATGACAAATCCCGTCAAGCGTCCCTCATACAGTCTGATCAACAACAGTTCCAACTTTGAAGATTTAACAAATATTCTCCCTTTCATGAATCACATACAACTCACATTATAAGTTGAATCACAATTGAATAAGGTAGAATTTTTCTTATCTTAATCAGGACTACACCAGAGATAAAAACAGAATAAGCAGCAAACTGTTATTGAACAAAAAAAATAAAAATAAAATATTTAACCTCAACATCAATTCAGTCCAAGATTGTGAGTAGTGCCTTTGGGTAGTTTGCAGTGCCCTGCATCCTGCATCAAATATGAAGATCAATGCTATACTCAATTCCAAAATTCAAGATGAATACTAAAAAATAGAACGCTTGTAATGTTCCCGAACAGAAATAAATGTATTTAATTATTTTTGTGTAATAGGCCGATTGTTTAATTTAACTCGGACCCAAATTTAATTTTTGTCATAGTAGAGTGTGTCGCCATCGGCTAATTTTGTACACCCTCGGAAAGCTTTTTCCGATGGGTATTTAAGCACGGCTCGTAATAGTCGATAGGTATGCTTTTGGATTCATTTTTTTTGTATTGCGGATTTCGGCTGGAGTTCAGCATTGATCGCCATTTCGGAAGTGAAAGACCTTTCCTATTTGGCCTGCACGGTTTCGGTGGGATTCAACCCTCACCCTATTCTGTTGGTGTTCGTCGGTCTGTACCTCACAAATTGTGAACTTAATTGAATAGTTGTTCCTGTGGAAAATGTGTGGACTTTGCCTATACAAATAATGTAGTATTTATGAGCAATATCAGTTAACTTGTATTCTTGTTCTGTACGGATTCTTGCATATTCACTCTAATTCATCCCCTCACCATACAGTTATTGCGACATCTTCCTCCATCGTCCATCACACATCTTGTGTTCTTGTGCGTTGATGCTCAGTATTTTCCACCGTATAGCCATCTCCATATTCGTACGGCTTATACCTTCATGCTCTGTATCACCGTACGACATCCATAAGTCACCGTACGGCCTCCTTGATATTCCTGTCGGTATCATAATTCACCTACATATACCATACGGCTTGTACCATCACCGTACGACATCCTTGCTTGCACTACCGTACACCAAGGCACTCCCTCCACAACCATCGTTCGATGTCTATCTGTACGGTCTCTTGGGCAAACGTACGGCCTTTCAGTGGTCCCTAAACAGATTTCCTGCACCCAAATTTGAACATTGTACGGGCCCTGTTGTGCACCTATGCCATTGTGTTAACATCGTTTGGAGGTTGGAACATTACAACACTTATCTCCTTTAAATTTGCTAGTTAAGTCACAGGCTCTAGAATGTTGTGTAACTTGAAAAATTTCTCATCACTTACCATCACAACAATTGAGGCTGCAACAATCAGAAATTGCCCTACATGCAAAAGCAGACCACCACATGTCCCAAAATCCAGAGAATGATGATTCCCCCAAGCAAATGGCCAGTTTATCTGAACTCTCACAGTTGCAAGGTTCTCTTCTCTAGATTCTGCTTGTGACATTTCTTTCAACAACGAATGCCCAAGTCTTTGTCTCTACAATTGAAGCTTTCTATACATTGCTTCCACTTCATCTAAGCGGAAAAGAGACTTCTTTTGCACCCGAGCATAATATTGCGGCTCCACAAAAGAGTGAAGTTATAAATTAAAAATCCAAATAAACTAACTTTTATGCTTTCATTTTGACTCCCACTCTGGAGTTTGGCTTTAAGTTTAGCAAAGAGATTGAGTCTCTTGGCTGTGGCCAACTCCACACTGCTCTGTGAACTCCATATACAGACCATTTCCTCCACCTAAACATCTCATTCAATCACCTCAACTTTAACATAAATGTGATTTTCATTTCTTCTCCACCAAACCCGACCATCATTTCTTCATATCCCTGCACATCAAGGATCCACCGTCTCCTCTCAAAAATATGTTGAACTTGTTCACAAGATTGTGAAAAACACATGAAGAGATACATTTGATCCTTCACCAAATACAGTGGCCTCAAATTGTTTCCATCTAGTCTCCAACCCTAAGAAGATGTCAAAATGAAGTTTCTAGATTTTAGCAATACAAGGTGATACTAGACAATTTGAAGGTTAATTGAAGATCTGTTCGAGCAACTTTGTTAATATTTCTACCCCTCACCATACATATGGATTCTTTGATGAACTTCTCCGCCAATGGAAACTCTAGCAAGACTTAATATATGAATGAATCCTGGGACCTGCAATAATACCACCAATATATGTTGATGCTCTGCAATCTATACTGTAGCAATACTCCAAGTTATGATGGCGCGGATATGAATCTCGATGAAGCTAAAATGTCCTTTCTTTATCTATCAACACCTTTTATTCTTCCTAATAGAGAAGGTATTTCATGGCCAGATCTTTTGAATGCATGAGAATGCTCACGAAACAAAGTTTGGTACAACAAAGGAGAGTGCATGAATGTTGATGCTCCAAATCACTTACTCTATGCTTGCGAATAATGCACACTATACCTTCTCTCAAGTTAGACACGTGCCATATAGTAATCGAACAATAACTAGGTTATGTGTTGTAGGCAGAGCCGTTTCTAAGAAGCTTTGGACACATATCAAAATTTATTCTTGTAAATCTCACAATATACTTATATCCGCTAGAGATGAACAATGCCAAAAATAAAGAAAAAAGGATCGCAACATGTCAAGAATGAGTAATATGAAAATGGTAAGATTCCTACCGCTACAAAGATCCATCACACATGAATATGCTAGATGACATACACAAGATAACCTCAAATGAATTGATGACCACAAAGGCACTCAAGAATGCGAACCAAAACCGATAATGCTAAAAGATACATGTGTGATGCTAATACGATGAATTGCCAGTGACAAAGGAAAAGAATAAAAGTGAGATTGATATGTTGAATGCATAAACATGAGAATATGAGATTCCTTCATGCTAGATTTGATGAGCACTTCTAAGTCAACTAGTCCAAGCAACATTGAGCCGAATGTAAGACTAGACAACATGATCCCCAAAATAATTGATGCGACATGAAGAGGCATGCAAAAGCTCATGATTAGGAAGTGATTGAACAGGTAGATTGATTGAGAATTCTAGTGGCAGGATAAACAATTTTGTGCAAAACTAAGAGACAAAAAAAATCCTCCCCCATTGTTTGCATCACTCTGCGACAAAGTTTTTGCAAATGAAGGCACATCATAGCTTGGAGAAATCTCACAATTGTTCTCTATGCAGGGTTCAACGTTCTGTGAAGGCTAACGGTGAATGCAGGCACAAACAGAGCAAACCATGTTCTAGGACATTTCAAAATTGAATAAGACGGAGAACATAATAAGAACCTGGTGCCAAGCCAACACTCCATTGAAATGGCTAACAAACTTCGACCTTGCCAGGAATGATAAAAGTATTAGAATAGAAATAAAGAAGTGAATCCTTCCATAATTGCAAGCTAGCAGGAAGACCATGAATAAGAAAAAAATTGCTTTGAAAGACAATATCCACGCTGGATACAAAGCTCTCTACCATGTTATCGTACACATAATCCTCTTTGCTTTCACGCGCTCGAATCAAAACCTTTCAAATTTAAGTGCCATAATAAAAACTGCTGCATACACCCCAACCATAAATTCATAAACTAGAGCTGATTGTAGCAACAAGATTGAGCATATCTTTCTTTTCAACCATGAGCATTTCCAAGCAATGATACAACCAAACAATTCTCCTTTATTGTTGTAACTTGGCTTTGATACCATGTTAAATTTTGAGCCCAGAAATAGAGATAAACAACAATAAAAGAGCATACACCATACACAAAATACTCGAAACATTTATCCTAAGAAAACCCTTCCACTGGAAAGGAAAAACCCAGCCACACCAGAAAAATATATCTTTTATTGTTCATAAATATTCGATTACGTAGCTATTCACTTGGTTGATTTACAATACACCAAGCAACCATATGAATAGATTGCTTAAGACTGTTCATCTTTCACATGAAGGTCTCTTCGAGTCTCAAAAATAAGAACCTTCGTATTTCCACATATTCAACACTTAACATTTCCATATGCATGCCTCTTCGCATTATGTATGACATGTCTTTTGCATAATATTAATTTAAAAGATAATTTCAAATATCGCTTTAAGCTGAAGATGACCATAATGTTCATAACAAACATATGTCTATCTCATAAAATCAATGATGAAGATTTCTATCATAGATACAAACTTCAACACCAACTCCCACACCTTGCAAGCACGGACCTGCTGCATGCACCAACTCCCACTGCTGTCTTATGTGAGCACCAACCCACTATACGCAAACTGTTTTTCCACCTCGCTAATGTTACTTACTCAACTGATGATGGACACTTCCTTAGCTATTACTTAACTCTATTTGTGCATGCTTCTTTTAATCTTCTATATTCTTTTCTTTAAATTTGTACACTTTACCCTCTTATCTCATGTTTTCCATTTAATATATATTTATAAAAGATATATCTGTAAATACATATTTTATTCCTTCCTTAAATGCTTTACACAGACTTTCTTAGATTGATATATATCAGATTATAAATCTGCATACATATGTTTTATTCAACCCCTTAAATGCTTCTTCACCATTGTATATTTCTCATTTGTTCTTCTCCACAAATCTGTACTTATCTTTCATAATCAGCAATCTTCCATATACGTCATTCTTATTCCACTTATTATTCTACAATCTGCACAACTCCCACTTCTCACTTCGTTTCTACATGTATTTTTCCATTCCAATCCTATCTACTTTCAACTTCATTTCAAACAGCTATTTATAGATCACGTATGTCCCTTCTAATTGGACATGCCTTTTCATATGGATTGCAGCACTTAACAAATCTCGCAGCCTTTCATAGATATCTGCTTTCCCTCTTAACTAATAGTTTGTTTGCTCTGCATTTATTTTTGTGTTATGTTAATCGCATCTTTTAATACGACGTGCCTTTGAAAACAAATAATCCAGTGCCTTAACTTTTCACCATAGCGTTTGATGGGCATACGTTTAATGTTGCTGCGTACTTCAATGCTCAGTCTCAAATCGCAGATTCATATCTCTAATTATTCAAAATGGATATTCATTGACTTTTGTTATATGTATTGACTGCTGTTGTTGACTTAAGAGGGCTTACTATGCTTGATGCCGCCTATTGTAACTCAACAAAGACTTCCACACTGTTGTGTTTAGCAAATCGTATCTTCATTGTTGGCATATGTTGGCCGCCACTTAGAGATAATCTGTTCAACGCATGAATTTTATCTTACCGTCTCATCATTGAAAGCAAACACAAGTGTCTCATTTCCTAGCCAATTTGTAAGTCATTGTTTTGTTTAGTGAGTGTCCAAACTTCTTTCTGATGTTGCTTTATATATATATCTTTGATTATCGTCCTCGCTGATGCTTTCATAAGTAATTTATTCTTACTGTTTGGCTCAGCAAAGTCGGCTTTTTTTTCTGTGTTTCACTCGATTCCCTTTACTCGATACCTTGCATTTGATTCTGCATTTTACTCACTACCTTATATTTCATTTGATTTTGCATAGTTTTGTGTCTCATACTTGTTGTTATTCTATTGTTTTGTCTTAACAACACATTAATAAATCTTTTGCAGATGCTTCTAACATTCTTAGTGAATTCGCTGTCTACAATACATATTAATTTGATCATTATTTCAAATAAATTTTCCTTAATATACGGGTGAACTGGCACAATGACTTGTTAACGATTTTTATGAAACTGCTGCACTACTCTTTTGCACCATTGTCATCGACGTTTATTTGTTTATATCGTTTTCTTGATTTTCTTGTTGTCATAATGAACACCAGCATACCTTGTAATCTTCTGCAGGTTAATTGGTTGCACCTAGCACCACAGTGTTCCTTAAATGATACTCTCCCCATCTCCATTTGGCTAATTGTATGCTATCTATGTTGATTGAGGTCAAGTTGAGTGGATTCCTTTTCTAGTTCGATGGTGACTAACCCCTATGCTGATTTGGATAATCTGGAATCTCACCTTCATCTCTATGGCATTTAATTTCTGTTTTCTTTCTTTCAACTGTATTTATATAATGTATAGATTTGTTTGCAACTTCCACACTACTATTTCTATTTGTCATAATGATAATTTAATGGCCAATTCTTGCTTATACAATTGACATTGATGATGCCCATTATCTTTCTTTTACTGAAATCAATGACTGTAATGTTCCCGTCATAAAATAAATAATTAATCAAAAACCTTTGTTAATGGGCCAACTGATTTAGTATATCTTGAACCCATTTTTATATAATTGTTTCCGTAGGTAGGTGATTGTCGTCGACTATCTTTGTAAACCCTTAGAAAGTTTCCCTGACAGGTATTTAAGTATGACATGTAGGTAGTAGTTGGTATGTGATTTGGTTTATTCTTCCTTGTACTGCGAATTCCAGTTGGGATTCTTTGTTGTTCGCCATTTTGGAAGTGAAAAATCTTCCCTACTTGGCTAATCTGGTTTCGGTGGGATTCAACCCTCACCCTATTCCGTTTCTGTGTTACTTGCTCGGATCTGGCAATTCCACACACTGTCTTTGTTTGCAAATACATCTATTTAGATATATCTTTGATTGGTTTTTCAATATTTGCATTGACATTATTTGGTGTTTTTTGGCGAATACATTCAACTTGTTTGGCATCTCGGAGTGCAACTCAGCCTGTGGCAAAGAAACACACATTCTCCTCCCTCGCTCCAACACACTTAGTAACCCCTTCGTACATCTTCAACTCCATTGTATGAACGACATTTCCCAGACTGTACGGCCCGTGTCAACCATCTCGTACGGCCAAGTCACCTCACTACTACTGTACAGCTTCCTGAGCCTATTGTATAGACATCATTCTCCCCCCTCATAGTACGGTCCAATCCAGATTGTATAGGCACCCACACTAATCGTATGACCTTCAAGGCATTTGCCATATGACCTTCATACAAGCATCGTACGACCCTTACCCACTACTGTATGGCCAGACCTCCACACATTGGTTGGTCTGTACATTGACCAGTGCCCAACCATACGACCTATTCCAATTAAGGTACACATTATTCAGAGTTGGATTCTAGTGCTCGCCAGACGCACACACGGGCAACCTAGTCTCTGAAGGTGAATCATACTTCGGAACATTACAGTGGTATTAGAGCCAATCATCCTGCTAGTCTGTGGACAATGAATGAAAGTTTATAGCCGGAAGAGAAGAAGATCCCATTCGGTTGATAGAATGGCGGAACAAGAACCCATTGCCACCGAACTCTTGGCGCTACTAAGAGATCTTTCGAGGAATCAACTGCAGATCAATGATACTCAACGACTTATGGAAGAAACTCTCAAGAAATTGGCAGACAATAAAATAACCGGTGAACAAAATGGTCACAGCACGGACTCGATGTTAGGTAAGGTAAACCCTCATCCAACACGTTGTCAACCTTCCATACCGTCTTTCCCTACATGGATAGAGGTACTGCTCGGAGGAAAGTAGACAATCTTTGAGGAAGTTCAAGAACAGTTGAGAGAAGACTTGAAGAATGCAAATTTGGAGGAGGATATATCTTACAAAGATTATGTAGAACTGAGAATGAGATATTCTGGAGGTGGAAACCAAGGATATTTTAATGATGATCTCAGAAGGAAGTTGAGTAAGGTAAATCTGTCTCCATTTGATGGATCCAGATCCATATCTGCTCAAGCGTGGGTAATGAAGGCCAATACTTCCAACTTAATCCAATGCTAGAAGAAGAAGCAATCAAATTTGCAACACTACACTTGGATGGAGTGGTGTATGAATGGTGGCATCATAGCACCATCACAATGGGGCATGACCAAATAAATACTCATGAGAAATTCACTGAAATATTGATAGATCGATTTGATGGTAAAGATCCAAAACTTAATTTCAAAGAATTGACACAACTGAGGCAAACTAGATCGGTCGACTAGTACATCACAGAATTTCAGAAACTGTCTATTTTGGTTACGGACATTTCAAAAAGGAGATGGATAGTGCTCTTCATGGATGGACTGATGGAACCACTGAAGGGTTGGGTAAAAGGGTTCAATCTTGCCACCCTTTCGGAGGCTATAAAGAAGGCACGGAGCATGGCATCATCATCGACATCATCCTCTCGAGGTTACTCACACTCCAAAGTGCCAGTATTTCCAAAAGACAAAGATAATAAACCTCTGCCGAAGAAGCCGTCATTGGACGAAGCTACTAGACAAGAGCTCCAAAGGAAGAAATTATGTTTCAAGTAACCATATGGCCTTCAAGGCATTTTCTGTACGACCTCCATACAAGCACCATACGATCTTCAAGGTATTTTCCGTACGGCCCTTCCCCACCACCATATGGCTAGACCTCCACACATCGGATGGTTTGTACATCGTCCAATGCCAACTGTACGGCCTATTCTAGTAAGTGTACACATTATGTGGAGTTGGATTCTGGTGCTCGCCAAATCACACACGAGCAGCCTAGTCTCTGAAGGTGAACTAGACTTCGGAACATTACGATGACAATATTCCATCACTCTTCAAATTTAATTTAAATTTAGACCGCAAGTTACTATAGTTTCCTGGATCTTGTTTCAAATCATTGCAAATATCTGTCCGTTTTTCCTCAGTCTTTATTTCCTGATTCTTGTTAGTTTTGTTTAGTTAGCCTCCCACTTTGCATCATCATATTATTTTCCCTCAAATGCAACTTCCCCCAAATCATTATTTGTAAAGGATCATTGACTCATTATGCACTTAAGTCCTACTTGGGCTTACTGGGTAATCTTTCTTCCGAATATGCATTTGGAAAAGGAGGAGCAATCTGCCTTGCTTCCCCTTTTCTGCTGTACAACTGGTCATGGTGATTATTCAAGCTACATGAAGAAGAGTTTGCAAGTGGAAAGCAAGAAAGGTTGGTCGTAGGTTAATACAAGGCAGAATCTGAAGTTTACACAGTGAAATCTGAATGTGTATATTGAAAGAAAGGCATTGGTATTAATCTAGGTAGCAAATTAGTATCAGTATTTTCTATTATGATTTATCTTTGGGTGTGTCTACAAATAGTATAAATACATTTTCAGCCTACCAACCATTTGTATGTTACTGGTCAATGTATGTTAAAGCCTTGGAACAAGGCTTTGCTCAGCTGTATTTGGTATGCTTGGTCAGAAATTCATTGCAATATTGTTGTATTTCTAAAGTAAAAATAAATAAAGAACCTTTTATTTATGCTCACTATATCATTGCTTTGCAAATGTGTTATTGTTTGTTTACAAAACATTGGAATGTGGGCATGTGTAAACAAATAGCACTATAATTTCTACTAAATTGGAAAACTTTACAACTTATGCTTGAAAATTTAAAAAGAAACTTGAAATCTCAAAAGGAATTACATAAAGTTGGGTCTAATTTGGATAAGGGATTTTACATACGTTTTTTTTGATGTTGCCAATGAGCTTAGTTAGCCGATTGACTTGGAGCCCCTAGAGAGGTCAGAATCTGACCTCTACTGGGGCTCATCCAAGTTGGAGATTTGAAAATTGACTAATTGTGAATCCACATTTTGTTGTTCAATCAGATTTTACTTTCATTTCTTCATCAAATTCTCTATCAGCAACTTGATCTGATCTGCTTTGTTTCTCTTCTCATTATCAGCAACGAATGTTTGACTTTCAATTCACATCTTCATCTCATGATCAAATTCTTCAACTTTTGTCATGTCTTGAGAAATCTCCATCACTTTCCTTAAGTATCGAATGGTAAGGTTTTCTTTCAAAGTACAAGAAAGGGGAAATTGTGTCAATGACTGTCTTGAGGTATGGTGCCCCAAGGCAGGTAAGAACCTGACCTGCTCTTGGGCTCTTCAGCCCCATGGGAGGTTGGATTCTCTCCTCTTGGGCTCAGCCAAGAGTCAAATTTTTTTTTAAGTCATTGGTCATTCATCTCAACTTGACCTCATCTTGGCCTTTTGTCTTGCGAGTTGATCATCTTTATCTACATGCTTTCCCCATTCCCTCACTTGCAATCTGAAACTCAAAGCTTCACTATGATCTATTCTATTCTCCTGTCAAACTTATCTCTCCACTTGCTTGGATTTCATTGATCATACTTGGTTCAAATCAAATGTCGTTCTCTTGATTGCATCACATTTGCCTCCATTCTTAATTGTATCACACCCCATCTCTTCTCAAAAGGGAAGTGTTAAACTTCCAACAAGCTCTGGACTCTCTTAGTTGCTCAAGTGGGCACAACTTCACCTAAAGTTGCTCAAACTCATCTCACAGGCATGGAGATTCTGAAATTGCCACTAGACTAAAGCTATCTAAAGCACCTTATATTGCTGAGAAAAAGAGGGTGGTCCCCATTTGCAATGGGATCATTGTATGAAGACCCAGCAACAAGATCCTGTAGTGTATAGGTACTAAAAAGCCATTTATTGAATAGTGAGCTAGCTAATTCAATTCTGGTTAAGATATTTCGTCTCTTGTATCATTGTATCATAAGTAATATAGCCTTGAATTACGGATCTACCATGTTGTGTGTTTATTGGTTTTTCTTTGCATTTTCTGTCTTTTCAGTTTGCTGTGTTATGAATGAATCTTAAATAACAGCTGCTCAAATTATTAGAATCCCTTTTCTTATTGCCTTTTGTCTCACCTCTGAGCCTAAGAACAACATTGAGTGAAAGGAAATATATGGGATATAACATTTGTTAATTTATTCTTTTCAAAACTTGCAATGTATATTCGTAAAATTATAAATGTTTAAACAAATTTCATTTAATGACAATGCATATGCACGTTATGTTTTTTCTGTTTTCCATCATTCCTGTTACATCCCATGATGTATTCTACATAATATTCTATAATTCCAAAGACTAGTAGTTTGATACAGAAGGCTTTTTATTCTTTTTGGGAAATGGCAATGTAAAAAATTGATTAATCTTGGTGTTTTTGACATTATTGTCTGAAAGGAATTACATACGGGAAGGAAAATTATCTGGTTCGGTTACCTAATGGTCTTATTTTCAAGGAAAGGAAGTTCTTTGTTTTTTCTGCTGATAACTATTTGATGTCTAATTTTTTCTGATCCTTTTTCCAGGGAGAAATATTTTATAGCCTGTGAGACACTAGAGCAGAAAAGCTTTGCACATTCAACTGTGTTAAAGGAAGAGGACAGGTCAATGTCAGATGATGCTGCCCAAAGTATCATGTCAACACCTACACATTCTGCTCATAAAGAGCGAACAAGTATTCATGACTTCGAAATTATCAAGCCAATTAGTAAAGGTGCCTTTGGTAAAGTATTTCTTGCGAGAAAAAGAGCTACGGGTGACCTGTTTGCTATTAAGGTATTATGAATATGTATTTTGAATTTAAATAAGATTATCATTTTGGGATGTTCTTTAAAATTGGTTATAATAATGATTTTGATTGATTAAGTTAGCAGGTTTTAGTACAATTTTTGTTGCATAATTAGTATTTGGATTAAGAACTTAGCTTATGATTGTCGTAGTGATAACTATACAACATTGTCATGGAAAAATTGTGTACTTCATCTTCTACCTATTTTCAAAAATCCCATTGCTTTAACATTGACGGATCCTAGTACATGTAGATTAAAATGTTTTCATAGATAAATAGATATGGTGCAATACCTGGAAGATTAAGAAAACTGTTTTCTTTTACTGACACTATTTGTTTGTGCATTGTACTGAAGCATAATTGCGAGTTTGAATGGTCATTAATGACTAAATTTGAACTTTGATCTTTTATAAAGATCCATTATCTAATGCCCCACTAGGGAACCTGAAAGGATAAGACAAAGTTTGGTGAATTAATCTTTTTTTAAGATCTTTTGTTTGCTAAGTTCACTTAATCATAGAAAGTCCTATCAAGTTCCCTCAAATAATATTAATTAAGTTCCTTTCTAACCTTTAATCCTTACACTTAGTCCATCTATTAGTGTTACGTCTACTTAAGATTTGATACATTATCCATCTTGATATTCATTTACGAATTAGGAAATAATGTCCTAGTCCTTTCAATCAAATGTATCTACTTAGCATACAATAAGGATAAAGGATATGCATGTAAACCAAATCATCTTATATTCACTAATTACATTACAAGAGTACATAGCTCTTTTGTACATCATACACTTATCTAAATACAAGGAATATACAATATCTTGGCATTTATTCGTCCCTTGAATTAATACAATATGTTCATTGTTTCACATAACCCTTCATTTCTCCTAGAGATACCCTTTACCCTTTCATATAGCTTTTTATTTCATGATACATATACAAATGACTTGTAGTTTCTTCAAGAATTTGAATTACAACATTACACAGATTTCTTTGAATTAAATGCCACGAATAGACTTCAATAATCCATCTTCAATAGCTGCTCAACAAGAATCCATATAAAGCCATCCATGAAAACTTTAACAATACCTGGAAAATATTTGATCACCCAACCATGTGGAACCATAAATGGTCCACTCCCTTGTGCTAAGAGATAAGACCATGATCACATAGGTTCTAAGGTAATCTAAGGCTTATACCTCAAAATCAAAGTGCAAGGGTAACATAAAGCCACACAAAGCATAATGCCCAAAATGAAATCACAAAGCAAATGGATAAGTAGAGGGGAAAGCATTTTTGAGAGGTTTGATCACATCTAGATGACTGTCATTGTATCTTCCTATATGTTGGGATCCACTCCCTGCGCTTAAGACCGTCCTGACGTACATAACGTCTTTTTCCCAAGCACAACAATGGGGATAGGCATGACCAACTAATGTTGGGATCAACCCCCTGAGCTTAGGGACCTATAGTATATGCAACGAGTCCCTACTCTGAGTACTCCAACAAAACTTCCACAATGTAATGTTCCCGTTACAAAATAAATCATTAATCAAACTATTGTTAATGGGCCGATTGATTTAATAA
Source organism: Cupressus sempervirens (assembly GCA_028749045.1). Taxonomy (NCBI): domain Eukaryota; kingdom Viridiplantae; phylum Streptophyta; class Pinopsida; order Cupressales; family Cupressaceae; genus Cupressus; species Cupressus sempervirens. The sequence goes on from CM053785.1 coordinate 64,100,340, forward strand.
ATCTCGGACCTGTTTTTGTTTTGTTTCCATAGTTTGTTTACCGCATAGATAAATAAATGCACACAGATAATGAACATGAACAGCAGAAATTATGCTTGATAAGATGAATGATAGAAGATAATTTACAATAATCCCAAACGGGATATAAATACTATCCGTCGAACCTTCCCGAAGGATTCCGTCGGCCGCAAACATTATGTCCGCTACAAACTATTTACCCGTCGACTACAGCATACAGAAACATCGACGACAATCACCCCGTCGCCTACAGAAACACTGACGACAATCATCCCGTTGGCTACAAAAACACCGACAACAATCCAGTCGGCTAACACCATCCCCCCCAAAAAGAAAAGTCGTCTCTAAACGACAATTACAAAATATTTGAAACAAATTAACAAACAAAATACATTAATAGAGTGACTACAACAAAAAATCTGCTTCTGTCACATCACTTCCACATTCATCCAATTACATCTGTAGTCTCTACCAACACAATACTGTCTCCTCAAGCTGACCTTGATAGCCACCCGCGCTGCTTTCTCTGCTTCCAACACTGGGTCCATTGAGCTAAGTGTTGTTGTATTGCCTTCTGGATGACCCACTCCTCCTGAGCTCTCTATGCATCCACCAAGACAGCCTCTCGGCCAACACCTACTCGGAGTGCCTCTGGTACACAGACACTCCATGCCTGCAGCAGCTCCAAATCTTCATCAAGTGGTCATACGTCCCATGAATGATATCCACAACGACTGGGGTCCAGGGGGCAACACCCCCGGCAGGGTCAAGTGGCAGCGCCCTCGCGGGGTCCTTGGGCAACGCAGTACAGGGTGGGGTCAAGGGGCAGCGCCCCTCGCTGCCAAGACCAAATTAGCACTCCGAAACCCACACAAAATTGCACGGAACACACCATTTCTGTCATTTTTTTGCCTATTCTACACTCTTTCTGGCAACCACTGATGCTTCCCCTTCCCTTTAGCATCATCTGCTACTCATTCTGAACAACTTGAATCTGTCGTCGTTTTTTTTAAAATTTTTTTAGAAAGCTTCTTGCCACCTTCCCCTGCCGAAATCAAAACACCTCCGAAGCAGGTTCATGGAATAAACCATCGCGGAAAGACCGTGACGGGAATGATCTGTAGGGATAATTGATGCTCGCGGAAGGAAAGACACCCACAGAAGGAAAGATGCCCGTGGAAGGGTGAAGAGAACATAATGCCTGCAGGAACCGTGGCCTTCTCCAAACACGCCCACGGAAGACTTCCCACGGAATGCAAGACCAATGTACAACAACAATCCTGTTCACGGACGGTCAAAAGCATCCACGGAAAATAGAGAAAAAACCCTCTGCAGAAAGATGAAAAACATCTGCGGGAACCTAGCTACTCTGTGGGAAAAACTCTGGACTCATTCGCGGAAAGAAGGAAAGACTCTGCGGAAAACTGAAATGGCTCCGCGGAAAACTGAAAGCTTCTTTTAAGCATGCTTGGGAAAATCAAAGAAATTGAAATTTTTTTTGGAGATCATGTCTCAATAGTTTGAAGGACGAAATCCCTTCAAGCTGAAAATCTTGACGCCATTGAAAGATATGGTCTTGAGATTCAACAAGGTAGCAGTTTGAAAAAAGTAGATATGAAAAAGTAGCCCGAAAAAGCGGAATCGAAAAAGCAGCTCGAAAAAGCAGCCCGAAAAAAGCGGAATCGAAAAAGTAGGTGGAAAAAGCAATCTGTAAAAGCAGTTCAAAAAAGCGAATCTGAAAAAGCAGTCGAAAAAGCAAATTGGAAAAAGCAAAGCAGAAGGGGCAGCATTTTAGAAAATTATTACAGCCATCTACAATCAGGTTCTTCACTTCTCATTTGGCATATTTTCTGAAAAATGTAGGTTTTCAGCTGAGTACAAAATATAGCATCAACACTTCACTATTTTCATATTGTACTTGTCTTTGTTTCCCATTTGGCATTATTGGTATCAAAGGAAGGAAAGGATTTTGCAATTGAAAGAGCATTGTAATTTTTAGACTATCTATATTGCAAACCTAGAGTTTGATGATCAACTTATTAGTTTGCATGCCAATTGTTTGACAAAATGTCAATTGGCTGTAAGTTCTCTTTTTGGCATAAACAATGTCATAATTTTGCATACTAAGTGTTTATATTAATGCCACTTGGTTGTAAGTGCATAATGCCATCTTAGGTTGCATCCAAAGTATTTGTCATAATCACTAGTTTCTGTAGCTGCATATTGTAAGTAGTTTAAGTCACATATTTGTATTGAATATTGCCAAAATTAGTTGCACATTCATGTTAGGTCATTGTTTAGACAAATCTGGAGTCTTTTGTAAGCATTCTCTTTGATGCAAATCAAAACAACAGTTATTGCAGCAATCTGAAAAGTTATATCAGTCATATGACCCCTTGTATGCAAAGTGTTTGACAAAATTCTTTGAGCTTTCATCAGCATTTTTGAGGGCAGATTTGAGGAGGGTCATTACAGTGGTATCAGAGCTTGCTTGCAAAGTGTTTGACGAAATGTCAAACAACTGAAGTATAAAGATTTTTGGTGTTTGAAGAAGTTATAACCTATTGGGGTTATTACAATTTTGGTGTGTTTGCCGCTGTACAATCCCACGCAAAATGACCCCACAAATTACATGCTCGGCATTGAACGATCGGCTGTCCGTTTGCATCATACTGGGTTTGACTTCGGCTCCCATTATTATAGTTATTGTTCGCATTGTTGTTGTTATTTTGCCCTCTGTTATTATTCCTGTACCCTTCGGATGTGGCACCTGTGCTATTCGTATTTCCGCTACTGCCCGACGGGGAAGCCTCGTGTGTAAGAAGCACCTGCGGAGATCCTCTTGTCTTCATGTTAAAGGGGCACTCTTTTGTCGAATGGCCCATGATCTAACAAATGTCACAAAATTGGTTCTTTGGACATGATCCTTTAGTATGACCGTCGGTCTTACACTCCGTGCACCACAGCTCATTGCCTTTTGGCTCCTTCTGCATGTTTTTAAACTCCTTCATTATGCGGATCATGTCCTTCTGTAGGGCATGAACCTTCTTACTGTTGCCTTCATCGTTGTTGCTATCACGTCCGACAGGCTCGTCGTCATCCGAATCAGATGAGCTAGTCTTTGTCTTCTTCTTTGTCTTCAGCTCACTTTCGAGGTCCAATGCTATGTTATAAGCTTCTGTATATGACAACGGTGGTACAATTTTCATTTTCCTCCGCAACTTCGAGCGTAGGCCTTCCACAAACCATCTTTTTTGAAGTCCGTCCGCCAGCTTACTTTCCATTTTGTTTATCAAGTCTTTTAATTTCCTGGTGTAAACGCGGATGGTTTCGTTCTTCCCCTGCTTAGTATTGAAGATCTCTATTACAATTTCATTATCATCCCGCAACAGTTTAAATTCTGCCAGAAACTCCTTTTTAATGTTATCCCAATTGTTTAGCTTTTGTGGATCTGTATCAGTAAACCAATCAATTGCTACGCCCCGTAGGGTGGTTGGAAATTGCCTCATCCAGTCGTCTTTATCAGTTATCCCATTTTCCTTCCAGATCGTTTCACATGTTTTGCAATGTCGAATGGTATCGGCTGTACCATCGCCATTGAACTTTGGCAGTTTTTCTTTTGGTCCCACAATCACAATTGGTTTCTGTAAACAGGCATTGCTCGGTCCTGCAACACTGTCGCTCTTCACTCCCACACCAGCGGTCAGCACTCCCACATCGTTAGACTCAACAGCTGCGAACCTTGGTGAAGAAGGGTGTTTTGAAGTTGTCCCCTGCGGAAGTATATCTCGTACGAAGAGTTCACTCCACGCTCTTGCTCCATCGGTACTTCGAGCCGTGCGAGTCGATGCTCTTCCTTCTGGATTCTCTTCCCTCGACGAACACAAATTCAAAAACTCCTCCCATGCTTCTTCCACCAATTCCACCCGCTGCCGAGTTTCCTCCAACAATTCTTCAGTGCTCCGGTTTCCGTCGGCAATCTTCTGGAATCTCCTTTGGCATTCGGCTTGCTGTGCCAGAATTAAATTTTTTTGCGCAATACGGATTCCATCTTTTCCCTTGACCTTGTTTTGATCCTTGTTAAGCTGATTTGGCATTAATCTTCATTCCTCCCACTTTCCAGGTTCATAGGGCCACGACGCCAAATGTTTACCGCATAGATAAATAAATGCACACAGATAATGAACACGAACAGCAAAAATTATGCTTGATAAGATGAATGATAGAAGATAATTTACAATGATCCCAGATGGGATATAAATACTATCCGCCGAACCTTTCCGAAGGAGTCCGTCGGCCACAAACATTATGTCCACTACAAATTATTTACTCGTCGGCTACAGAATATAGAAACACCGACGACAATCACCCCATTGGCTACAGAAACACTGACGACAATCATCTCGTTGGCTACAAAGACACCGACGACAATCCAGTCGGCTGACATAGTTTGTGTCGCTGTTGGCTATCTTTGTACACCTCGGAAAGTTTTCCTCGATGGGTATTTAAGCACGGCTTGTAGGTAGTCTTTAGGTATGCAATTTGGATTATTTCTCTGTATTGCGAATTCCTGTTGGAGTTCTTTGTTGTTCGCCATTTTGGAAGTGGAAGACCTTCCCTACTTGGCTCTCGTGGTTTTAGTGAGATTCAACCTTCACTCTATTCCGTCGGCTGTATTATTTTGCTCAGATCTGGCAAATCGGAGCACCATCATATTACGAATTGGAGAAAACACTGTGTTTAATTTGATCAATTCTCTGTTGTATGTATTGGGTAATTCAATCTCTTTGTTTATCTGCATTTAAACTTTGTTGTTACACCATTCGTCACCCTTCTCCATTTTCCTTCAACTCAGTGCATCACCCGTATAGCCCCTCCCTTCAGGCATCCCTTTCCCAACATATTGTATGGCCTTAGACTTTCACCCCACGTACGGTCATCATTAGTATAGTGTACAGCCATCTCAGCACTGTGTGGCCTAGTTAGCCCCCTAATGTACACCCCCATTCCTCCCTCCCTTACGGTTTTGAACTCCATCACCGTACACCGTACAGTTGCACCCCTTTGACTGTACGACATCCCTCATAACCGTATGACCATTACATGTTCATCCGACCATACAACCCGCCTCCTTGAGATTGTACGACCACTTTTGCTCCCTCATTGTATAGACATAGGGACTAATAGGAGTGGTGTTCTAATAGTGCTTTTCACATGGGGAAAATACTTTCGTGGTCACCTCGAGAAAGGGACATTACAGTGGTATTAGAGCTTCGATCCTGCTAGCCTATGAACAATGACTGAGAGTTTATAGCCGGAAGAGAACACATTCCGTTGATAGAATGCTAGAACCCACAGTCGCTGATCTCGTGGCACTATTGAGGGAGCTTGTGAGGAATCAGGCACAGATCAATGATACTCAGTGACTCGTGGAAGAAGCTCTCAAGAAGTTGGCAGACAGTAAAATATCTGGTGAACAAAATGGTCATAGCGTGGACTTCGTGTTCGGTAAGGAAAACCTTGATCCAACATGCTCCTGACCTTCCATGCCGTCTTTTCCTCCAAGGACAGAGGCACCACACGGAGGGAAACAACCGACCTTTGAAGAAATGCAAGAACAACTGAGCGAAGATTGGAAGAATGCGAATTTGGAGGAAGATATATCCTACAAAGATTACGTAGATCTGAGAAAGAGATACTCAGGAGGTGGAAATGGAGGATATTTTAATGATGATCTCAGGAGGAAGTTGAGTAAAGCAAATCTGTCACCATTTGACAGATCTGGATCCATATCGGCCCAAGTGTGGGTAATGAAGGCAGATACTTATTTCCAGCTTAATCCCATGCCAGAAGAAGAAGTAATTAAATATGTGACTTTACACTTGGAGGGACCTACCTGGTGAAACAAAGAGGTCTACCTACGGAGTCGCATGTAGGATTTCAGGTCAAGGCTACCAGAGGGACTCTCTTGCCCTGCACACACCTTGTTCCTCAACTAAGTATCACAATGGAAAATCACACGGTGACTGAGGATTTCGTCATAGTGGACCTTGATGATATGGAGGTTATTCTAGGTATATAGTGGATGTAGACACTTGATGAATGCACCCAGAGCTTCAAAAGGATAGACTTCACTTTTGTTGTCGATGGGAAAAGGTTGTTCTCTGAGGAATGACAAAAGAAGGTCTGAAGGAAATTTTTGCACATCAGATTGAGGCAAATTTTTGGCGTGATGACATTGCTTGGGCTGGACATTGTTTTGTTTCAATAGAACCTATAAAAGGGCAATGAACACCTCTCCAGGATGATGATCTTTAGAAGATTTTGAGTGACTATGATAAAGTTTTTATAGACATTCCTTCCGGCATATCACTGCATTGAGGGTTTGAACATACTATCGAGTTGGAAGTAGGAGCCAAGCTGGTCATAACCACACTGTATCGCCATCCCAAGAAATTCAAATGTGAGATCGAAAAAACGATTCAGGAACTACTAGAGAAAGCATAGATCCGTCCCAGTTCTAGCCCTTTTGCGTCGTCGGTGGTATTGGTCAAAAAGGATAGGACGATGTGCATGTGTGTGGATTATCGTGCGTTGAACAAAAAAACAATAAAGAATAGATATCCCATTCCAAGGATAGATGAGTTGTTGGATGAATTGCATGGCGCAGTCTATTTTTCGAAAATAGATCTCTGTTACGGATACCATCAGATCCGCATGAGGGAGGAAGACGTGGAAAATACGGCTTTTTGTTGTCACTACCGGCATTATGAGTTCCTGGTCATGCCGTTCGGATTAATGAATGCATTTGCTACATTCCAATCATGCATGAATCGCATCTTCAACAAACAATTGTGTAAGTACTTATTGGTATTTTTTGATGATCTTATTTATAGTAGGACATGGGAAGAGCACCTGAAGCATTTGGATGAAGTCCTAAGGATCGTGAAGGAGTAGTCTTTGTTTACCAAGAAATCCAAGTGTGAATTTGGTATGACAGAAATATTGTACCTGAGGCATGTTGTCAGTAAATATGGAGTTCAAGTTCATCAGGAGAAAATTCAGGCTATCCTTGATTGGCCTGCCCCAAAATTACTCATGGATTTGCGAGGGTTTTTTGGACTGTGTAGATATTATCGGAGGTTCGTTAAAGGATTCTCTCAGCTCAATGCACCCTTAACAGATTTGACAAGGAAGGGGTCTTTCCAGTGCAATGAAAAGACACAACTCATTTTTGATAAGTTAAAAGAGGCAATGAGCACTTGTCCTGTACTTGCATTACTTGATTTCACTTGACCGTTCATTTTGGAGTGCGACGCATCCGGAGAAGGCATTGGCGCGGGACTGATGCAAGATAGACACCCCATAGCTTATGAGAGCAGGAAGCTTACGCAAATACAACGCTTATATTCCATTTGCGACAAAGAGATGTTGGCCATTGTACATGCACTAACCAAGTTTCTGCAGTTAGAGAACAAGGGATGATCAAGGATATTAGTTCCTCATGAAATGTTGTGACGTCACCAATATTATCAAATAAATTAATTTAATAATTTTGTATGTATTGTTGGTTTTCCGAGATTGCAATGTACTAAGCACTGCCATAGATTTGATATGGGTTTTCCATATAGTAGCGTCCTCTTGTATTTGTATGATGAATAAACCAAGAGAAGAGACATGTCCATGCATCAATATACTTAATATAATTGCAAGCTTAATTATAGTTGTATGTATATATATGTATATATATATATATGTAATCATATTAATTTCTTTTTGCTCTTATAGGTTTATCCTACTAAAGCTACCAAAACATCAACACTCCCTCTTAGCTAGGTAGGATAAACATAGGACACATATTCCAACATTGGTAGGTATGGAAAATTTTAAAGATATCTTTGATCAGAAGATATCCACCATTTTGATATTACATATGATATCAAGAGTATTGGTCTTTAGACTATCAACATATGATAGTCACTGAAACTCTAGGTAATGGTCTCCAGAATATCAACACCTGATATTTACCATGTACTCAACAAGGCAATGGTCTCCAAAATATCAACATATGATATTAACCATTCTGATATTACATTTAAGTATTGGTCTCCATAATAACAATATACGATATTCACCAAATACTCTGAGTAATAGTCTTCCGAATGTTGAGTTGCAAGATATTCACCGAGTATTGTGAGTAATGGTCTCTAGAACATCAAGTTGCACGATATTCACCAAGTACTCCGTAGTTTGCATTCCATTCACCATGTACTCAAAAATGGATATAAGGTATGTGCACACGCATTCTCATAACGTGTATCATATAAACATCCACCATGCAAAGTATAATCTATCATGATTTGCATAGACATTGTAAGATATGCATCATAATAGAAAATCAAGTTATTGTAAAATTGTCATATTTCAATAACTTCTGCAAATATGAGTGACATCATTTGGAAGTCGTCACTTCCTCATGATGTACACAGGGGGTTAGGCCCATTAAAAACACATGAATCACAATCGTCTTGACTACGACAATTTATTGATAACTAGAGAATCCATCTCAACATGGTTTACTTCCTCTAAATCAATATGACCGAGATCACCGAAGGTTGACTGAATCATATCTTGTATCTGCTCCTCTTTCAAGGTTACCTTTAATGAAGTGTTAGACTCCCTCTGAATCTGATATCAATCTTCCTTTTCCTACAAGATCATCCCAAGTTTGTCCTTTTAATGCTAATATCAATACTCCTTCCATAGCTCGAGTTCTAGCTCTAATGAAAAGACATATCCAATTATAATCATACCTTTAATTTTTTAATTCCATCACTTTATCATATCTATGCTGACTTATCAATAGAAGCCTCTATTGCTCATATCTATGTTAAGTCATCAATAGAAACTTTTATTGTTGTAAGATCCTTGCTATGAATTTAGTCTTTAACAACTACCATAATATCTTGAACTCCCCCTTGATATCACAATGATAAGAATGCTTATCAAAATATGTAAATGCAATGGACTTGGCAACTTACCTTTCTTGAGTGGTGGGTAATCATTTATACGTGGCATATGAGATACCCATTCCTTATACTAAAACTAAATCATTTCATAGTATGAATCTATGATTCTAGTATGCATCTATGAATCTAGTATACTTGATCAATGACATTGATAATTAATCTATTTTCATGATTATAAGAAAATCAACACATTCACATTGAATTACTGAAAGTGAAAGTTTGTAACATTCAAAATATAGATCATTAAACTTAAAGTTTGTAACATGATTTACTCATAAAAGAGTCAAGAGTGAAGACTAAAGTTTTTGATTTAATCATCAAATGGATTTTCAAGAAAATCTGCATCAGAGGGGTACTGATGAGCTGCATCTGTATTAGTAGAGGAACCCAAACCACTAGTAGTAGAGGGGATTGTTAACTAATAATCCTCCTCCTCCTCATCCACATCAATCAAAGTGGATCTAGCAAGATCCCGGATTGTCATATCTAAATCAGGAGTCTTTGATGCTACATCCCAAAGCTTTTCGGGCCCCTTCTTGTACTTAGGATCCTTCTGTGACAATAAGCGCAAATTGTTGTGAATGAACACAAGGTCTTTGGATTTTTTTGGAGCCAACTGGTTGCGTTTGACTAAGTGGATAAAAGAGTAAGTACTCCAATTCTGCTTAGTTGCAGAAGAGCTGGCAACCTAAAGAGAAATTATATGGCCCATCTCTTGACTGCACATTATATGGCCCTTCATATTCTTTAGGAACTTTGCAATCACAAGCTTGAGACCTTCCATGTGGCATCTGAGATCTCCAAGTTATGAATTTTGCATACTGTGGATACAACCACGAGTTCCAAAAACCCTCTCCAGCAATGGTTTGAAAATGGAAAATTAAAACGTCCCCTGAAAGAAGAGAGCCATCATCAAGACATCGATGATCGGGCAAACAATTGAAATCTCCACCGAAGTCATGTGTCTCCCCGATGAGAAACATAGTCGGCAAGAGTCCTAACAAAGTATAAAAGAAGTTTTAAAACTTTCATGTAAATATAATCAATTTACTAACATGGATGCTATGGGGATATAAGATGTAGAGGGGACCACGAAAGATAGGGACCCACATGCGAAAGAAGTCTCTCACATCCAACAGCTATAGCTACATAGTGTTTGACCAACTGCCCGAGTGTGGTCCAATTGGCAGGACTAATGTGTGTAAAGCTGACCAAGATAAAAGAGATAATTGGGAAGCAAGCTAATAGCATCGGCATTGGAAGCACGACTCTAGTGCAATCTAAAGCCCTTGACAAATATAACAAGGGCTGACAACGTCAAGGAAATACTATGGGTAAAATATCATTGCTTCGACCCCTCTTTATGCATGAATAAATATGAAAAATAAAAAATAGATAAATAAAAAAAATAAAAAAAAATAAAATCAAACAGCATGGGCCAACCCACTATCCACGCCATGGGTAGGATCTATGTACAAATGGAACCACAATTTGATTATACAAATTGCAAATCCCATGAGACAATTTAAGAAGGGAAATCAGAACAAGCGAATCTCATTCATCTGCCTTGTTATTATATACTCAGAACATGCAGAGGTGGAAATACACCCTCCTAACCTCACCATGAATGGCCCCATGTGGCAATAGTTAAACATAGAAAAAAGAACATGCCTTTATCATATACTCTTGAACCGATGAGTCATGTGCCTTAGTATAATAACCGTGGTACTATGAACTATATTAATAATCGGATAATAAACATTTATATATGTATGTAAAAAGTATGAGGAGATACTTATGAAATATATTTATACTGAGTATATTAAAATATAATTAGCTCTTTACCAGATAATGATATGAATAATTAATATAAGTATATTCTAATAGATCTAATCTAAATATGTACTTATAACTGAAATAGAATTGAGATTTGAGACATTTTCCATACTATTGGGAATAGTATTGATCTTAAGGAAAATATATTTTGAAAGGATTGGTAATGAGAATAGGATTAATTCCCTTATCCTTAACATGAATAGATCTATTATTATATTCAGTGTTACTATTACTAATTCATGATTGAGTCGACAATGGTTTGTAGTTCAATATCTTAATTACATCCCTAGTATTAAGAGTCATTGACTAATAATTAATCAATAAGATGTTTTAAGGCAATGATATGAAGTATAATGAAACAATGGTGATTGACTTGATGAATGGCTAATTTTTATCACAACAGTATATCAGTTATAAAAAATCACATAAAGGAAGGAAACTTCTTCACTATAAATGACACACAACCTTAATTAAGATAGAGTTTAGGGTATCCATGAAGGATTGGTTGTTGTACTAGTTGAGATATCATCTTGGATGAGGATTACTCCAATAAATTGGAGAAATGAATCAAGTACTTTTGCATGGTTATTAGCTTAGAAGATTGGCTCAGAGGGAGTCTACAAATACATGTGTGTGCTTGCACGATTTTGATGGGCCTACTCTTCAGTGCATCACGAGAAAGTATTGACTTACCACTAGAAAATCGGAAGATTGATATCAGATGCAAAGTGAGTCTGACGAGAATCCTTGGGGGAAGAGAGCCTCCAAGGGAGTAACTACTGGACCTGACTTCCCAAGATCATTGTTTAGAGGGAGAACTTTGAGGTGCAATCCTTTGTGATAATATATTAATGTCCAACAAAAAACGACAAGGGTTTATGGGAATGGGCATACAAACAAAAGAGCCGACCAAAGTAGGAGCACCAAATGGTGACTGAGAAGAAACAAAACAAGACACAAGAGCAAAGAAGCCAAGGTAATGACAAAGAAATCAGTCACAGAAGGGTATAACTGTGAACGATCCAGAGTCTTAGATCCTCGACGAGAATCACTAGATGAGTATCGCTGCCTGGAAGACTGGTGCAGTGTCGAACCAATCTAGAGTGAGTGGTACTAGATGGACTTTTCGCGCCCCGTGGTGGAGACAGGCATGCATTTTAAGCGAAACTCTTTGTAATGCATTCTTCTCTGTGAGAGAAAATTAAGGTGAAAGCCTTTGTACCACTCTCTGACTTGGTTCATGGTGGTTATTATTTCACATATGATATGTAATGAAATGTGACAATCTTTCATCGACATATATAAACAAAAGGTAACTATTGTAAAGTGATGATCTTATAAATGGTAGACCTGTTATCATGACATACTTCATTAAGTTGTTGTCACAGAGTGCTGGAAGTCATGATAACGAACGTATCATATAGAAGGTAAGCATTGTAAGGTGGCGATCTTATAAATGGTAGACCTATTATCATGACAAACTTCATTAAGTTGTCCCAGAGTGCTGAAAGTCATGATAACAAATGTATCGTGATAGACTTCATTAAGTTGTCACAGAATGCCAAAAGTCATGATAACAAACGTATTATGATCAGACTTCATTAAGTTGTTGTCTTGGAGTGCTGGAGATCATAATACTTGTCATGATAGAGTTCATGACATTGTGATTTTTTTGTTAATTTGATTGACTTAATTGTTTCGGAGAGCCGGAAATTAGAGAACTTATTCTCTCGATAGACATCTCTTATTTGATGTTAGTGCACATATCAAAAGAATTAAGTATGATGAATATCATATGATTGATATTTCTTATTAATTCATACTTTAGATTATATTGAAAGACAACATCTAAATTGACGGAAATATTTTGATATCCTTAAATATTCCATTCCAAGAATATCATTCTGAGATGATATCTCTTCATATACTCGAGAGCATAACGTGTCTTACAAATCCTCCCTGGCTAAGAGGGAGTGTTAAGGTTGTAGCTTCAGTCAGATTGGGATACATTATTTTTATTGGTAATTCATCATTTCCTATATATACTTATCCATGTTAAATAATATTATTGTATAATATATATATATTATATTATATATATTATTATTATTTATGTTAACATAATATTATTAAATGATGATTACACCATAGAGACATGTCTCTTCATGTCTCCTCTTCTCATATTTATAGGAGATCCAAATTTGCATTTGGAAGATATCAATTACATTTGCAATGTTAGTACATTTTTAGAAAACGGTCCATGTTACTGAACAACTTTTGGCCTTTTGGTTTTGTTCAAATCATTGCTTTCAGTTTTTCCTTCGATTTGGTCTATCTTAGGGCTTAATTGGAGTTAGCAATCAAAAGATATGATCATTTTAGTGCCCAAAAATGGACTTTCGAGGTGCAACTGCATGATTTAAGATATTTTAATGTTGACATTCGCTTTTTGAAAAATATAACATAAAATCACTTTATGTTATGTTTTTAAGCTACTTAATCATTTGAATTTACCACTTAAAGTAACTATAAAACACTTTATGTTATATTTTTAAGTCGAGCTACTTTTTAATTTTTCACTTAAGTGACTATATCAACTATATAGTTTGATTTATTTTTGAGTAATTTTATGTTTTAAAAAAAACATTTAACTTAAATATTACTTGTTGAAATGATGTTTGCTCATAAAATAATAATTTTATTATGCAAGTGTAATTTTTGGCTCAATTAAGTGATATTTTCTCAAAGTTCAATAAGACATGTGCTTAATTGATCACTTAAGTTGTGCATTTACATGTCTTTCAATCCATTAATATGTAAATATGCAAATGCCTCTAGAGAGCATGATCTTGCACTAAAAAGGCATGCTAAAACACTTTAAACATGTAAATACATGTATTTTAAAATGTGTAATGAGTCTCCAAGAGTGCATCTTGCATATTGGAGTTCTTTTTAAAATATGCAGTGACCTCCAAAGAGTGTTTTGCACTATAAGACTTATTTTAACAAGTTTTTAAAAGAAAGCATGTTTTTGGCATTGTCATGCCAAAACCGACCATTGAATGCTTATTTATCACCCATTACTTGCAAGTGTGGAGGAAGTCAAATAGTTGTTTTTGGATCCAGCTTCATAGGAGAATTGGTCTTCGAGTCTATAAATCTTGGTATTTTGGCTCTTTGATCTCCACGTAAGTGGACATTTTCAATCTTGCTCATTAATTCATGCTTATCATGCTATTTTGTTGCATATTGTAGCTTGATGTTGTACACTTATTCAAAGGTATGCCATGAAAAATGCATTTTGCCTTTAAATATGATGAGAACTTTCAGTTTCACCTGTTTGGATTTTCCCCAAACTCCAAATTCGAATTTGCACTTGAAAGTAACTTGCCTGTTGACATGTTTGAGTCTAAAGACCAAAGGTATGTATTTGTTTTCGTTGTTTGTTTGTTTTGTTGGGTGGATATTTTGCAACCGACAGCTTTGAGTAAAAATCCAATTGTAAGATAGGACAACCAGCCACAACATGTGAGACAGAGTCTCTCCTACATTAAAGGCTTGGCTCCCTCTTCTCACTGTTCCTTGGACCAACTCAAGGTAAGCAAGAAGTCGAGAGATTTTTATAAAATGGGTGTTACCAATATCCTTTCTTCTTATTTTTCAAGATCCACTTACTCGTGGAGTGAGTAATGGGCAGGGTGAATTTCTAACTACACTTCTATCAAGAGCGGGAAATAGTGATACCTATAAATCTTCACCAACTCAAAGGCTAGCTGAAAATGTACCAGTTTGGCTCTGTGTCCGGTCGTACTTCTATATGGAAAAGCTTTACAATTAGGGCACAAATACTCCTAAAAGTTAGAATAACTTAACTATTTTGCGAATTAAGAAAGAAATATAAGCTATAGACAAAGCTTCTAGCTATATATTTCCACAACTGCTCCCAATCAAAGCTTTGGTTTCGATTGCTTTTTAATCACTATACTCTTTTATACAACAAAAGATGATTTTTACAATGAGGGGGCACTCCTTTATATTGGCACAAGAGTTGAGAAAAATGTAGAGGAAAAAGTGGGAGCAACTCAACCAACTTTGACCTAGTCTAACTAGAAGAGAAATTATAGGGTTACATGCAACTCGCATCACATCTTTTTATATACATGCAGCTCGCATTACATGTAATTACATTTTTTTATGCCATGCATCCTATCCAACTACAAATATGAAAGGAGAAAGAAGATGGAAGAGAAGGAAACAATCCTAGGGATTGTTCTGTAGGGCCTTGTACTTGACGATGCAATCCCGGATGATCACAAGATTGGAAGTTCATGTACTTTGTACTGCTGCATTCACCTTGATAACCATAAAAAGTGTTGCATTTTTTGATAACCCTTGACTTTGATGAATTGTCCGTTGCCATTTGAAAACTTGATGTGATCTAGCTTTTCTTGCTCAAGTTGTCATGAACTCTTCTTTCTAGATCAGCACAAATTGAAGTCATTTACACTTTGAAAACCTTCTTGACGATGTCCGGATGTAAACTCGAAATAACTTTTGATCAACACACTTTTTTTTTTTTTCGAAGGAAAGTGCTTGGCGCATGGGAATGGATGCAAATGAGAACTTTTAACTTTTAAAAAGTTACTTGGGGTTTTCAAGATGTTATTGCATGAAAAATGATTACATGTAAGTGCAACATGTAACAAAGGATGAAGGATGAGATGGAATGCGAAGGTGGATGGTGGACGAGCTTCTACATGTAAGTGCAGATGGAAGGTGAGATGCGAAGCATGGAAAGATGCGGAAACATGGAAAAACATGTATTTGCTCATGGAGGCGCGAATGCATATGGAGAGGCAAAAATGGAATGGAGTTTGAGGGAAAATGAACTTTATGGTCGTCTTAGGTGAAAAGGTGAAGTCAAAGTACATGGGAAAACATGCATATGACATTTTTTTGACTTTTAAAAAATGACTTTTAATCAAAATCGGACCTTTTGGATGCAATTACACGTAAGACTTTTTCTCTAATTGTGTCGTACGAGTGTAAGCGAAAAGTGAGATGAGTGAAAATGGTAGTGGAAAATGGGATTACATGCATGTGTGGATAGTGAATGAGATGGAAAACATGTAATCGCATTCGTCGAATGAGAGGTGAGGAGTTTTGACACGGAAACAGAATGTGGAACGTGATAATGCTTTCGCATGAAGTGAAGCAACAACAAGTTCTTGGGAAAGAACTTGTGACTTCTCCAAAGTGGAGAAAACAGGCAAGCAAACACAGTACACAAAAACACAAAGAAAAACGTACCTTTGGAAAGTGACTCAAACATGCCAAGATGCAAAACACTTCAACAATCAAATTCGAAATTCGAATTTGGGAAATAACCAAAAACATGAAAATGAACAAATTCTTCATTTTAAAAGGAAAAATGCACTTTCCATGACATAGATTTCAACAAGTGGCAATCTTCAAGCAATTATGTGCATAAAATCAGCAAGATAAGCATGAATTAAATAACAAGAAAGAAAGTCCTCTTACATGAAGATTAGGTGCCAAAAATGAAGGAGAAAGATGCTCCAATGTTGAAAAATTCTCCAAAAATGCTAAGACTCTTTCCAACTTTGCAAATTCGAATGGGAAAGGGCAGTAAACAAGGAATTCTTGTTAAAACATGCCAAAATGTGCCCTAAGATTGCTCCAAGATCCAATGTTTTTGGGATGCATGTGCTTGGGACGTTTTTGGTAAAAAAATGTTTTTCACCAAGATGCACGATCAAATCGATTTGGTGTTTAAATACCAAAATATGCATCAACATGCAATGTAATCACCAAATCAAGCCAAATCGATTTGTATTGGAGCAAAAATATTGATAAAAAATGGAGTTATTGCTTACTTCTTCAAAAACGTGCCTTAGATTTGAGCTCTCAAAATCAATTTTCAGCATGTTAAGTCCATTTTTGATGTATGAAAACTCATTGTCAAGTAAAAATGCCTCCAATAGAGAAAATCCCATGCAAATCCATCAAGAAAATCTTCATTTATGATCAAAATCGAGTTCTTGGAGGGCAAAGACATGCATTTCTTCAAAATCAGACTTTTTGTAGGGCAATACACATTAAAACATGCTTTAAGTTTAAATCGTACCTTTTGAGATCAATAGCATCTTTTAAAATCCTTCAACAAGGCAAATCGGACCATTTTGAGTCAATAGCATGTTTTAAAATCCTTCAACAAGGCAAATCGGACCTTTTTGGGTGAATAGCATGTTTTAAAATGTGCAAGCAATCAAAATCGCACCTTTTGGAGGGGAATGCACATGTTAAGTTACATCTCACATTTTGGATGTGAAGACATAAAAACCTAATGTTTGAAGCAATGACATAAAAAAGGTCTAGTTTTGATAACTTTTTAATGTAATGACATCAAAAAGGTCCACCAAGTTGAACTTTGTATGCAGTGACATGTAAAATGTTCACTTTTGATGGATTTTCCATGTAATTGCATAAAAACTGTCCACTTTTGATAACTTAAAACCAGTTAATTCATTTAATTTCATTAAAATGTTATTAAATGGGTCATAAACAATATTTATATATCATATTTAAAAATGCAACATATAAACATCATTTAAAAAGTAACATTTAAATCAGCATTTGATTTAAAAATAAAAAATTAAACTGGAACTATATAGTTATATAGTCACTTGAAGTAAAAAATTAAAAAGTAACTCAACTTAAAATTATAACATAAAGTGCACTATAGTCACTTTAAGTGAAAAATTTAAAGTTAAAGTAACTTAAAAACATAACAAAAAGTGAATTTAAGTTATATTTATCAAAAAGTGAAAGTCAAATTAAAAATATAACATCATATTTTTAATTCGTGTTGTTGTATCAAAAAGGTCCACTTTTGAGGCACTAAAACGGCCATAACTCTTGATTGTGAACTCTAATTACGCTCTAGGTTAGACCAAAAAGTGGAAACCGAAAGCCATGAAATGAGCAAGACCAAAGGACTAAAAACCAACAAACACAAACTCAAAAGCAAAGAAAAGTATGATGAAGGCCTTAAAAATCAACCATAGGCTCAACTAACTAAAAAACGAAAAATGACTTGACGAAAGCCTTTAGTAAAATGATTTGATGTATGAATTGAAATTGATCGATTGATCAAACATTAAATAATTAAATATCAAATTCAACTTAGAGATACACAAAACTAGCTTGAAAAAGTTTCATGCTGTTACCAACATTTTGTGGTGACAAAATGCAGGACATGTTTGCTTTCTCATTTGTGGTGACAAAATGCAGGACATGTTTGTTTTCCCAAGAACTTAAGTGCATTTCACTTCAGTCCACTTTTCACCTTTTCATGCAAGTGCATTATTTCATTCCACATTCATCGTTATATGCCATAGTACTTTGTATCTCATCCTCCATATGTGATTACATGCAATCTCATCCCGTAATGTCCTTGCTCCCTTCTGAGAGAGAATAACTACGGAGACGGAAGTGTACGTCTATTGTAGAGGGAAGTACAGATATGTATGTTGTCAAGTTGCAGGGATATTCATGAAATATGGCTGTACGGTGCGGGCTAGGATGAGAGTCCATACGGTTGGTGATGCAGTAGTGTACAGTGGACAGGATCCGTACAGAGGTTGTGTACAATGGACAGAGTCCGTACGGTAGGCAAAGTTCGTATGGAAGTGGTGTACGGTGACCAAGACTGATTGTATGGGATGGGGATAAGTGGGTATTTTAGCTGTACATTGTGATATCCAGCAGCCATACAGTGACCTATGCTTGGCCGTATGGTGGCAAAAGATGCAGGAGATGAAGGCCAAATGGCTGTATGGTGGTGAAGTATAGGGGCGAGGCGTGGGCTATACCATGGGCAATATAGTCACACGAAAAGATGAACCACACGTCGGAAGAAGTGGATGGTGTATGGGTAGAGAATGAAGAGAAAGCCCTGTAACCAAAACTTGTAGATCTGAATTTGTGAAGTGAATCCAAACAATAATAGAGATTTGAACACAAACAATCTTCAAGTAATAATTGCCAAATGATGGTGCTCTGACTTGCCAGATCCAAGCAAAGCATTGCGTGCAACGGAATAGGGTGAGGGTTGAATCCCACCGAAACCGAATAAGCCAATTAGGGAAGATCTTTCACTTCTGAAATGATGAATAGCAGAGAACCCACAACAGGAATTCGTAGTACAGAGAAAGCAATCCAAATTGCATGTCTAAAGACAACCTACATGCCGTGCTTAAATACCCATCCGGAACAACTTTTCGAGGGTGTACAAAGATAGCCGATAGTGACACAAATTACGGAAAACAAAAAAAAAGGGTTTGAGATACATTAAATTAATTGGCTTGTTACAACATTTTGATAAACAATTTATTTTATAATGGGAACATTACAGTCCTCTCGTCCCAAATTTTGCTTGTCCTCGAGAAAATGCAATGCAGGGTGCTAGAGAATGTGCTCGCCCTCCCACGTCGCGTTGTCCAACGGTAGGTGTTGCCAGCGTACCAAATATTCCTTAACAGTGTGGTTTTGTAGGATCTTTTCACATACTTTGAGGATCTCGGCCGGTTCCAAAATGAGCTTTCCTTCTTCATTGAGTGGTGGAAGGTCGGTAGCAACTGTGACGTTTTGCCTTATATCTTCTTCAGACAAGAAACATGGAAGACATTATGAATATGGCTACCCTCCGGAAGTTCCAGCTCATAGGCAACTTCACCAATGCGGCGAGTTACACAATAGGGGCCATAGAATCGGGGTTTCGGTTTTTCTTTTCCCTTTTCCTTCAATGAGGATTGCTGATACGGTTGGAGTCTGAGATAAACCAAGTTCTCTAATTCGAAACTCCTCTCCAGTCTATGTTTGTTAGCATACATCTTCTGTTGATTTTGTGCTTACTGTAAGTTTTCCTTCAAGCATCTCAGTATGCCTTGTCCCTCTTGAAGCTAGTTCCTCGCCTTTGGTGCGAGACTGTCACCCAGAACTGTGTTGATGAAGGAAAGGGGTTCATACCCATACAGAACTTTGAAGGGTGCCATTCCGATGGACATGTGGTATGTGGTATTGTAGCAATATTCCCCTAGATGTATCCATTTGACCCATGCCTGTTGTTGTGCCCTAATGTAGTAGTGAAGGTAACCTTCGAGCCATTTGTTCACAATCTCTGTTTGTTTGTCAGTCTGCGGGTGGTAACTAGTACTTGGTGACAATTCTACCCTGCCATCCGAAACAATTTTGTCCAAAAGATACTGATGAATCACCTATCCCGATCACTGACAATGTTTCGGGTAACTCGTGCAGACAGAAGACTTCTCTAAAAAATAGCTCGACAACTTGTGCAGCTTGAAATTCTGAGGGGATGGCGAACAAATGTGCGCACTTTGTAAACCTGTCAACCACCACGAAAATACAATCCTTTCCATTCACCTTGGGAAGCCCCGTTATGAAATCCATCGAGATACTTTCCCACTTATGTTCTGGAATTGGCAGCAATTGCAGTAACCCGACAAATAGGGTATGTTCAGATTTGTTCTGCTAGTAGACCGCAAACTCTCTTACATACTGCAACACGTCCCCTTTTAATCCTTTCCATGAAAACCTCTCCCGTAGACTTCTATATGTTTTGAGGAAACCTGGATGTCCTGCCAAGGGTGAGTCATGTACTTCCTTTAGGATTTTCTGCTTCAATTTAGATTCTGGCACTAGGAATATCCGACTCTTATAGTAAATGATGTCATCTACTACTTTGTAGCTATCATCCTTGGTGATGCCATCCATTAGCTCACAGGCAAATGTGTTTGTGGAATATTCTACCAACAACTGTGTTTTCCAATCGGCTGAAATCTGGGTTAGTAAGTAGACGGCGGGCTTTCTGGACAAAGCATCTACAACCACATTGTTTCTTCCTTTTACATATTCAATATCAAAATTGAAGGCCCGAACCTTGCTTACCCATTTCTGCTGTCTCTCGTTCAAATCTCGTTGCTCCAAAAAGTATCTCAAGCTATTGCGATCCATGCGGACGACAAACTTGGCACCTACCATATACTCCCAGAACTTGGTTAGTGCATGTACGATGGCCAACATCTCTTTGTCATAGATAGATTAGAGGCATTTTGTTTGCGTAAGTGTCCTACTCTCATAAGCTATGGGGTGTCTATTCTGCATCAGTACTGCGCCAATACCTTCTCCGGACGCATCGCACTCCAAAATGAATGGTCGAGTGAAGTCAAGAAAAGCCAGTACGGGACAAGTGCTCATTGCCTCTTTGAGTTTATTGAAAGTGAGTTGTGCCTTTTCGTTCCACTGGAAAGACCCCTTATTTGTTAGATCGGTCAAAGGTGCGCTGAGCTGAGAGAATCCTTTGACGAACCTTCGGTAATAACTGCATAGTCTGAAAGATCCTCGCAAGTCCGTGAGTGATTTTGGGGGAGGCCAATCAAGGATAGCCTAAATCTTCTCTTGATGCACTTGAACTCCGTATTTACTGACAACATGCCCTAGGTAAAATATTTCTGTCATACTGAACTCACACTTGGACTGCTTGGCGAACAAAGATTGTTCCTCCATGATACTTAGGACTTCATCTAGATGCTTCACGTACTCCTCCCATGCCTTGCTATAAATAAGATCATCAAAAAATACCAATAAGTACTGTAATGTCCCCTTTTTGACAGGCACCAGCTACTTATTTTATTTTAGCCTTTATTTTCCCCGGAGGCTAAAAAGGAAGAAATAAGGGGGAAAAGATATATTAAATTAATTACTTATAAGGTTACTAAACAATGAAATATTAAAAAGTAATTTTATATTTAATTGATTTAACATTAAAGTGTTAACATAATAAAATATCAAAAAGTCACTTAAAAGAATAAAGTGCTGGATTCCTCTAGAAGCTTCTTGGAGTTGCTTGTGAAATTTTTATAAGGAGCCTTTGGGGGGTCATTTTACACATCTTGAGTTGCATATTCATCTATTGTGCTTAGAGCCTTAGTGCTTGCATACTTGCCTGAGGGTTTAAAGACTCTAAGGTGCCAATTTTGGTTGTGAGATATCAACCCAAGTTGGGAGTGGAGGAATTGGTATTCAACCAATTCATTTGTGATTAATTGGGAGATAATATTCAGTGATTTTTGTTCAGCCTGTGCATCTAATTTTTGACATCAGTTGGCAAGGAGAAAGGTTTCAGTTTTCGTAGCGGATCCGAAAAAGCAAAGTGAAAAAGCAGAGCCGAAAAAGCAAAGCGAAAAGGCAGAGCTGAAAAAGCAAATCCGAAAAAAGCAAAGTAAAAAAGCATGTCATCTCAGCTACTTATTCCAGGTTCTTTTGGTATTTACATTTGGCAATTGTAGATGGATACATTTGACAAGTAATAGATGTCTTTTTGTTACCAAAGTATTCGGTCATTGTAAACATTGAAGTATTGAAGGGAAATCAACTTAATTCAGCTGTTCAGTTTGTATGCCAAATGTTTGTAAAAACGTCTCATTGCATAGTCATTCATAGGATGCATGCCAAGTGTTTGTGAAAATACCTCTTGGCTGTAGGTGTGCATTTTACATCAGAATTTCATGTATTTGCATTTGGAAAATAATAAAAAGAAGTTGCATATCACTTTGATTTCCAATTAGTTATTTTGCAATGATTTGTATTCATCAATATCATTGGCATTCAAAAATCATAGCAAAACAACAAACATCAGCAAATTGAGGCTGCAAGGGAAGTGTTTGACAAAATTCCTAAGGCAGAAAAACAGGGATAAAACTTCAAAAATTGTCAAGGCACTTTACAAGTACTTATGCAGTTGTTTGTTGAAAATGCGATTCATGCATGATTGGAATGTAACAGGTGTGTTTGTCAATCTGAACGGCATGACCAGAAACTCGTAATGTCTGTAGTGGCAACGGAAGGCCGTCTTTTCTATTTCTTCCTCCCTCATATGGATCTGATGGTATCCAGAACGGAGATCTATTTTCGAAAAATAGACTGCGCCATGCAACTCATCCAGCAACTTGTCTATCCTTGGAAGGGGATATCTATTCTTTATTTATTTTTGTTCAACGCATGGTAGTCCACACACATGCGCATCGTCCCATCCTTCTTTTTAACCAAAACCACAGATGACGCAAAAGGGTTGGAACTGGGTCGGATCCATCCTTTCTCTAGCAGTTCCTAAATTGTTTTTTCGATCTCATCTTTGAATTTCTTCAGATGGTGGTGTAGTGTGGTTATGACCGGCTTGGCTCCTGCTTCTTACTCGACAGTATGCTTAAACCCTCGATGAGGCAGTATGGCAGGATGAATGTCAATGAAAACTTTATCATGTTTACTCAAAATATTCTAGAGCTCATCATCCTGTGGAGGTGTCCGATGCCCTTTTATAGGTTTCGCCGAGATAAAAAAATGCGTAGTCCACGCAACATCATCATGCCGAAAAATTGCCTCCATTCGATGTGCAGAAACTTCCTTAGGACCTTCATTTGCCATTCCACAGAGGACAACCTTCTTTCCATTGACAACAAAAATGAAGTCCATTAGTTGTTTGCCGCATGGGTAAATAGATTAATGCACATAGACAATGAACAAGAACAACAAAACTCCTTTCATTCGCATATGCCAAAGACAGTACATAATGCTTACAACGATTTACAATGATCTTAGATGGGGTATAAATACTTCTTGCCGAAGCTTCCCGAAGGGGTCCGTCGGCTACATAACAATACTAATCTACCCGTCGGCTACAAAATCTTTATCGACGACATGAACCCATCGGCTACATTGTTTCTACCGACATCATCCCCTCGAAAGAAAATTCGTCTCCTGGCATCTTCAAAACTAACAAAAATAGAAGACCGCAAAAGAATATACACTAGAGAGGAGGCTGTGATCCTGAAGAATGCTGCTGCCGACGCAATTCATAGAGTTGCTCCGTCCGGATACTCAAATCCTTCTGAATCCGTGTATTAACCTCTACGGCTTCCTTCAGAAGAAGTGCTGCATCCATAGCCTGGGTCTTCGTTGACTGCGATTCCTGCTTAGTCGCTCCCTTATCCCGCAAAAGTGCTGCACGCTCAACTGCCCACACTGTTTGCTGGCTGGCCAAATCTGCATTTACCTTTTCTCTAGCCTCCCTCTCTGCGACCAGAGACCTCTCAGCTGTGACTTTGTCTACTGCTTGGTCCGCCTCCGCATGCCTGCGAGCATAATAGACTTCTTTGTACAATCCTACTATCTCGTGTGCCAGCTTCTCCATTGGAGTGGTGCACGGCCCCAACTTCGACTCGGTGGCCCAATCTGCCAACATCTCAGGTGTCTTGACTGCTGGCCAACCCCTGTCCTCAAAGCACGAACAAAACCGCTCTGGACAAACCCCCCTGATATAAGCTCGGACCAAATGCAACTCTCTGTGTCGAGTCAAAGCCTGCAAAGCAATGTTGTGTCCCTTCTTTAGTGCAACTCGCATGGCTCTGAGGTAGTCTTTGCATCTGTCCTGATCTGACCCATAATCCTCCTTCGCCACATTGTCCATAGTCCACTCCCCATCACTACTTGTCTCTGCCACTCCTGCGGTAACCATGTCCACATCTGGTGCTGCCGCCTCATTCCTGAGCTCATCCTCGGACTGTGGAACTGCCACCTCCTATGGCTCTGATACAGCTGCTGGTCCTGGGGAGACTCTTCCATGCCTCGGGGATTGAATGGACTATCCGACCTCTACAGGAATGAGTCGGAACTGCTGCCACAGAAATGCGCTCGCTCTATCTATCACCTCCATTCTCTCAGGCTGCTCTGTCTGTGCTGGCTCGATGCTCTCCTTTTGCTGTGTTGGCTGTGCCTCCATCAACAAAGAAGACGAAATAGTGACCACAACATCTGAGCCAATCACATCCAAACGAGTAACTTTGAGAGGGGATGCGGATGACGATGCCATACTCTGTGCCTTAATGATAGCCTTCGAAAGGGTGGCAGGGTTGGACTCCTTTACCCAACCTTTTAGAGATTCTGTCAGTCCATCTATGAAGAGTACTACCCACCTTTTTTCGGAAATGTTCGTGACCAAAACAAAGAGTTTCTGAAATTCCGCAATGTACTGATTGACCGATCCATTTTGTCTTAGCTGTGCCAATTTTTTGAAATTGAGTTCCGAATCTTTACCATCGAACTGCTCTATCAATCTCTCCATGAATTCCGCATAAGTATGTATTTGATCATGTCCTAATGTGATGGTGCCGTGATGCCACCACTCATGTGCAACTCCCTCCAAGTGCAGCGCCGCAAATTTGATTGCTTCTTCTTCTGGCATAGGATTTAGTTGGAAGTAAGTATTGGCCTTCATTACCCACCCTTGCACAGATATGGAACCAGATCCATGAAATGGAGACAAATTTACTTTACTCAATTTTCTTCTGAGATCATTGTTAAAATATCCTCTGTTACCGCTTCCCGAATATCTCATTCTCAGATCCGCGTAATCTTTGTAGGATATATCTTCTTCAAAATTTTTATTCTTCCAGTCTTCTCTCAGTTGTTCTTGCATTTCTTCAAAGGTTGGTTGTTTTCTTCTATGTTGTGAAGGAAAAGTCAGCATGGAAGGTCGAGAGCATGCTGGATGAGGGTTTGATTTACCCAACACCGAGTCTGCACCGTGACCATTTTGTTTGCCAGATATTTTATTGTCCGCCAACATCTTGAGAGTCTTTTCCATGAGTCGCTGCGTATTAGTGATCTGTGCTTGGTTCCTTGCAAGTTCCTCCAGTAGTGCCACAAGTTCGGCAGCTGTCGGTTTCGGTTCGACAGCTATTCGATCAACAGAATATGTCTTCTTCCAGCTATAAACTCTCATTCATTGTCCACAGGCTAGCAGGATCGAAGAGCTCTGATACCACTGTAATGTGCTTGCTCCTTTCTAAGAGAGAATAACTATGGAAACGAAAGTGTACATCTACTATAGAGGGAAGTACGAATATGTATGGTGTCAAGTTGCAGGGACATTCATGAAATATGGAGTACGGTACAAACTGTACGGTGTGGGCTAGGATGAGAGTTCGTATGGTTGGTGATGTAGTGGTGTATTGTGGATAGGATCCGTACAAAGGTTGTGTACAATGGATACAGTTCGTACGACAGTGATGTACGGTAGGCATAGTTTGTACGAAAGTTGTGTACGGTGACCAAGACTGACTGTACGAGATGGGGATAAGTGGGTATTGTTAGCCATACGTTGTGATATCCAGCAGCCATACAGTGACCTATGCTTGGCTGTATGGTGGAAAAAGATGTAGGAGATGAAGGCCAAATGGCCGTATGGTGGTGAAGTATAGGGGCAGGGTGTAGGCCGTGCAATGGGCAATGTAGTCACACGAAAAGATGAACCACGTGTTGGAAGAAGTGGATGGTGTATGGGTAGAGAGTGAAGAAAAAGTCTTGTAACCAAAACTTGTAGATCTAAATTTGTGAAGTGAATCCAAACAATAATAGAGATTTGAACACAAACAATCTTCCAGTAATAATTGCCAAATGATGGTGCTTTGACTTGCCAGATCCGAGCAAATTATTACATGCAACGAACTAGGGTGGGTTGAATCCCACCGAAATCGAATAAGCTAGGTAGGGAATATCTTTCACTTCCAAAATGGCGAATAGCAGAGAACCCCCAACAGGTTTTCGCAGTATAGAGAAAACAATCCCAATTGCATGCCTAAAGACAACCTACATGCCGTGTTTAAATACTCGTTGCGAACAACTTTCCGAGGGTGTACAAAGATAGCCGACGGCGACACAAATTACGGAAACAAAAATAAAAATGGGTCTGAGATACATTAAATCAATTGGCCAGTTACAACATTTTGATAAACAATTTATTTTATAACGGGAATATTACACATCGTCTATCCGCACTTTCATGTAATCTCATTTTTCATACCCACTTACACACATTTCCATCCTCTGAATCCAATTGCATATCATGATTACATGTAAATCACTTTATATGTAATGACATCCAGAGAAACCGTTTTTGACTAAAGGCCACACTTTTAAAGTCAAAAGTTAACATTTGGATGCATTCCCATGCATCTAACTTTCATTCTTCAAAGCATTTACATAAGTGGTCATCCTTCCTCACATGTTTCCATCTCCCTGAATCACATTTCAGCCTTTCATATGCCTTTCATGATTATTACACAAGATCTTTGAGTATTTGATCCATACTTTGAGCATTTTGCCCTTCATAGATTCTTTGTTGCTGATCCATAATTGACGTCTTTATGGAATCTATCCTCTTGATGATGTGTTCACATTTTGGAATTTTCATGTTGCAACACAAGATATGCCCTCATCCTCGAAATCCAAAGGAAGGATGAGGTACCAATATGATATGATAAAGAGTTAGCTCATGCTACTGCATCTCAAATTTTATCACCTCTTGATAATGTTTCCGACACAAAGATCGGTCACATTGACATGGCTGTTGGTGAATAGTTGCTTAATGTAGGAACCTCAATGCCATTCTACATGAACTCCTACTTGGTTTACATAGCTGCATCCATGGGATCTTTTTCGTGTCTTTCCACCAAAGAGGATCGTTTACAAGTTCCTAACAAGGACTCCTATGATCAAATCACTTTTCTCGCATAGACAATATCATTACAGGGGAGTCAAAGATGCATTTGTTTGATATTTTCGATGTTTGTTTGATAAACAACTAGTAATCAAGCGAGTGTCAGACGAAGCTTGGAATAGGGTTAATCAACTAGGTGCTATCTTTTTACAGTTTCGAACTTTCACTTATTTGAGAGTTGGCCTCTTCAAAGGAGAACCATAAACTTTGCCAAGACATGCTACAAATAAGATCATGCTAATGGAATTAGCCAGACAACTCATGAAAGTGCAGTCATATCAAAATACTCAACATAGGCATGGATTTGGTATCACTACAGCCAAATCCTTGGTAATTGGTCAGTATATGACAAAGTAACGAGAATCGAAATCGGATTGGAATCGACAAGGCCGAGTCGAATCGTGAATCGACCATGAATTAGAATAGAATCGACAAATTAAAAAACCCTTGAAATTTAGTAACTTATTTCATAAACCCTTTTATCGCTGATTCGGTTCATTGATTCACAAAAAATCGTTTGGCTTGAATTGAATTGTATGAATTGTTGTGATTCTTGTTACTATTACTATATGATCAATTCAGTCTACAAGGCAAAGAATATGGAGGCAGAACTTCAGCTTATCACATTAAAAAGGTTCAAGGCTAGGTATGATTTTTCTTATCAAGGAATGCACTCAATGATCAAAAGAGTGTTCACCCATGTCCATTGTATAGAGGACATGGATTAATCTGCTCATGAAGGTGGACATCTTGTGGATGGACTACTGTAGACTCACTTTGCAGCAAATCATTGATCTTAACATGTTTGACATCCCATCCAATCTCCAAATTGAAAATGATGGCAATGTTCTTGATCTTCAATACCATCGTGCTGGTTTTGACAAGCAGTGTCCTTTTCCTATACAATGGCAGCAAAAAGAAGGCGTATCCAATTTTGATAGATTTCAATCTATCTTGGTAACTACCGATAAATGGTTAAAAATCAAAGGCCTAAAAAGGATGAATCCTAAGCTCAGGGTACTCTGTGGTAGTTTTCGGACCACCCAAAAGAAAATCCCAACTAGAAATTTTAAGCAAAGATGGTGCATCTTCATCTATTCCGGCTAAATCCCTTAAGTTTAAGTTGAAAGGTGGAAAGGGGTCTAAATCTTCTTTAGAGCCCTCACAAGCACCTATGCAAGCTCAAGAACTTGATGAGGAGGAATCTAGAGAAGAACTTGATGAGGACGATGAAGATGAAGGAGAGTTTATGATCATATCTCCTCCACGACCAATAAATTAGAAAGGTCCATCCATCTAGGAAACACCTTTTCTAGGTGTCATAGATGATAACGTGGATTCATTATCCATTGTTTTCATATCTACCATCCTTGCCTTAGAGGAAAACACATTGACGGTTCCTATCTTTTTAGTGGCTCCTTCTATTCTCACAACTGAGCAGTGCGAGAATTTGGGGAATATGTTTGAAGATTTCTCAACTTTCATGAAAGGTCATGTTTCCCAACTTGATACTTCAATAACTTGTTTTGAAGCATTCATGACAGAATCTTCTCATTAGGCACCTCACAGTATAGTAGTACAAACTGAAGCATGCTCAGTCACCATGAAAATACAATTAAGATCAATGTCAATGGTTGCTACTGTGCTTGATTCAGCAGATGAAGGTTTTAGTTTGTCTGCTTGATTGGGCAAGATTACTATGATGAAGAGAAGGAAGGTTGTGCTTCCCCTAGATAATCTTCTTGTTAAGAAAACCAAGTCTAAATCTTTGAAAGATAAGATTGTTTCAAGGATTGTAGTTGATTTCGATTAGACTAAGTTTGTAGAGGTTGCTGAACCATTGTTGGACAAATCTGCTGAAGAACTTAACCGTTTGGATTACAAGTTCACCAAAATTGAACTTGGTAAGCAATCATGGTTGGGTTGTCTACAAGATGCTCATGATGCACTTTCTAATGTATCAAAGAGTAATCACGAGTTGTGGGAGAAGAATTAGCTTAAGCAAGAGGTTGCTCACCTAAATGAGGTTATTCAATTGTAGTCTTTGCAATATGCATTCACTACATCTCAAAGACCTCGAGAGAAGCAGATTGTGGAAGTGACAAAAACTTGGTTTGGAGAAGTTGTCTTTGAAGGAGTTCAGGGAATCACAGATGCGGTCACAATCCTTGAATGTATTAGAAGTATTGAAGAGATGTTGCATGATCTGATTGCACGTCTAAATCAGGAAGCTAACACCTTCAAGGAAATTTTGTGTGATTGGGATGAAATCGTCAATTTTGATTTGGATGGCCTGGTTGCATGTGATCCTGCCCCATCTTCCAAAATGTTCTAAAGGTGTCATGGACTCATATTATAAGGAAGAGACACTGAGGAAACTTGTAACAAAGTTGCAGGTAACCTTAGAAGATTGTCAGTTAATTGAAACTGAGGTAATGTGTGACCTGAAAGAAATGGGATGTCAAGTTCTTACTGAGCATGACAACTTGATTGCAATAGATGATGTGACTTTAGAATATACAATTAGAGTTGATGCTGATCCAGATTCTGAAGATTTTGGTTCTCGCACAATGAATAGGTTTGTTTTGTACAAAACCTTAGCAAAGCAACTCTCATGATTCTCTCACATCAAATTGTAAAGTTGTAAAATCAGCATATACTGATGCAGTCAGAGTAGAAGCTATATCAAAAAGTTAAAACAACAGAATCTCAGATCTTCCTATAGTGCGTGATGTTATTATCAAGACACTTAAGAACAATCCTTAGAATTGTTTCACTTCTTTTCTGTCTTCTTTCTTCTTTTGTCCAAGCCTGTAGATTGAAGAGCATGTATTGCATGAAATTGTGTAATTACATGTAATATGATTTGCATGTCCTTATGACATGTAATGTAATAATTTCTCTTCTTAGTGCCCCATTCCTTAAATCCCGTTTAGCAATGCTTTCTCCCCTTCATCTGCTTTTGCAACCACCCGTGCAACATATCCACAATAATAACAAGTTCTTCCCATTTTAAATCAATACTAAAATGTAACACATACAAATGTAATAATGACCAACTACCATGATCTAGTAAACATAACAAGCAACTGTTTACTATCATTATCAAATATATTACAAGCAACGGATAACAACCATATTTAGTAAGCATTTATACAAAATAACTGTAAACAACCAAGTTCAGAGAAATAAACAGTTAACTATAACTTCCTTTTTCACATGATCAGAGAAAATGATGGTTTTAGACTAATCATCTCAATGGCTATAATTAAACTATTAGGTCAAAATTCTGGGATGTAACATTGTGCCCCAATAGTAAAGGTTATTCTTATAGCATAGATTAAGACTGTAATTAGAGTCAAATTGGTATGCTTTCAGCTAATCTTTAAGTTAGTGTTGGTTTATCGGTATCACCGTTTACAACTTTAGATAGAAGTGTAGTTTGAGGTTTCCTCTCGCCCATTACTTACTCTACAGGTAAGTGGATTCTTTTCTGAAAGTTAATAGGAAAGAATATTGGTAATACCCTTTCAAATTTCACAACATTTTGCTTACCTTGAGTTGATGCAAGGAACGGTGAGAAGGGGGAGCCTTCCCTTTAAGGTAGGAGAGACTCTGTCTCACATGCTATGGTTGGTCTACCTATTTTGTGACTGAATTTTTCCCAAAATTGTCAGCTGCAAAAAATATCCACCCAATAGTAGCATCTATATACTAATAAGCTGCATGTAATATTTGTTACTACGATACTTTCAACTCTCCTTCCAACAACTATTGCCTTCTTACTTTTGACGTTGAATGTGTAACATTTGTTTTATCTCATTCCAAAGTGTTTTTGGTTGTTTCTTACATCTTGTGTTTATTAGTCAAAACACCAATCTCGTTGTTATTTGCAGTTTGGCTCTGATATCATGTTGGTTTTTCAGGATCGCTGCAAATGTACCAAGCACTGCCATATGTTTTACAAATGGAAGTGTCCTCTTGTATTTGTATGAAAAATAAACGAAGAGAAGAGACATGTCCCTTCACGAGACATGTCTATTTATCAATATAATTAATATAATGACAAAATTATAATTGTATATATATATATGAATTTCTCTTTGATCTCACAGGTTTATCCTACTTAAGCTACCATAACATCAACATGTATGAACCCAAAATTAAAGTTATTATCTCCCAGGACCATTATTATTTGATTGTCCGTAGCGTGTTGCTCGTGTCATCACTTTTTGTAATCTTTTGGAAGTTTTCCCAAAGCCATATATAAGGCTGGTTTGTAGGTTGTTTTAGGGATGCAAACTTTATATTTTATTTGTAATTGCGAATTCCGGTTGGAGCTCAATTGTCTACCATTTCGGAAGTGACATATCATCCCTACTTGACATCCGTAGCTTTGGTGGGAGTAGCTCCTCACCCTATTCTTCTCTATGCTTGATCAGAGTTTTTTGTATTGAGATTCTGATTATTATAATGTGAAGTGCTATCATTATTTCCATTCACAAAGTAATAGTGTCAAATATCTAGTATTTATTTGTTATACGATAGATACAACATATATCAATAACTTCTAAGATTTGGCCAAGATAACATCTGAAGGCAATACCATTCCATTGTATGGAAGTGTTTATGGTATAAGCGAGTGGACTATGGTGATAGGAATTTGGTCATATGGCAAAAAGACTTGGTCCTATTGTGTTGTAGTCCTATGGTGCTATAGTGTGGTCCTATTGTGCTACGGTGAGAGAGAATAGGACAGTCATACGACAACAATACATTACAAATGTTACTATTCATTTTGCAAATAACTTTTGTCTACAAAGTGTAATGTTCCCATTATAAAATGGATCATTAATCATACTATTTTTAATGGGCCAATTGTTTTAATATATCTCGGACCCATTTTTGTTTTGTTTTAGTAGTTTGTGTAGCTGTCGGCTATCTTTGTACATCCTCGGAAAGTTTTCCACGATGGGTATTTAACCACGGCTTTTTGGTAGTCATTAGGTATGCAATTTGGATTATTTCTTTGTACTACGATTTCTTGTTGGGATTCTCCATTATTCACCATTTCAGAAGTGAAAGATCTTCCCTACTTGGCTTGTTCGGTTTCGGTGGGATTTAACCCTCACCCTATTCTCTCGCCTGTAATACTTTGCTCGGATTTGGCAAATTGGAGCACTCTCTTGTGACAACTATTAATTGAAGGTTGTTTGTGTTCAAATCTCCATCCTTGTTTGGCATTATTTGATGAATTCAGGATTAATATTTTAAAGTGCAGATTTGTAGTCATTCTTTCTTCCATACCTCATTTGCTACTCACAACACTCTGTGCAACTACCATTATACACCCATATGGCCTCCAAGCTAAGTCGTACTGCCTCCCAACCAACTGTACGACCTCCACGCATATACTGTACGACCCTTACACATATAACATATGACTTCATCATTTGTGTCCCAAGACTACTTTAAGACCACCAAGATCAATCGTACGACCTCCTGATACCCCCCCACGGTCTTACCACTCTGCTAATACGGACTACCGTATGACCTAACTATTTGTCCATTCTTACCACTATATGACCAACAACCTTACCCTACGACCATCAATTGGCCAACCTCCTAGCAGCTAGCGTACTACCTCCTCCCGTGTGCAATAGGGCAAGTTGACTCTGACATTTGCTAGGTTTATACTTGTACGGATTTGTTCCAGAGGGGTAGACGAACAACGAGACATTACAGTGGTATCTGAGCTTCAATCCTACCGGCTTGTGGACAATGAATGAGAGTTTATAGCCAGAAGAGAAGATCTCATTCGGTTGATCGAATGGCGGCAAAACCAGAATCTACGGGTGTCGAACTCGTAGCACTACTAAGAAAACTTGCGAGGAATTAGGTGCAGATCAATGACACTCAATGACTCATGGAAGAAACTCTCAAGAAATTGGCAGATAATAAAGTATTTGGTGAACAGAATAGTTACAGTGTGAACTTTGCGTCGGATAAAGCAAACCCTCATCCAGCATGCTCACAACCTTCCATGCTGTTTTTTCCCCCACGAATGGAGGCACCACATGAAGGAAGGATGTAAACTTGGAGGAAGATATATCTTACTAAGACTACGCAGATCTGAGAATGAGATATTTCAGAGGCAGAAACTCAGGATATTTTAATGACAATCTTAGAAGGATGTTGAGTAAAGTAAATTTGTTTCCATTCGATGGATCCAGATCCATATTTGCGCAAGTGTGGGTAATGAAGGCCGATACTTACTTCTAGCTCAATCCTATGCCAGAAGAAGCAATTAAATTTGCGGCATTACACTTGGAGGGAATTGCGCATAAATGGTGGCATCACGATACCATCACGTCGGGACATGATCAAATAAATAACTATGCAGAATTCATTAAGAGATTGATAGATTGATTTGATGGTAAAGATCTGAAACTCAATTTTAAAGATATGGCACAACTGAGGCAAATTGGATCAGTTGACCAGTACATTGTGGAATTTCAAAAACTCTCTGTTTTGGTCACAAAAATTTCTGAAAGAAGATGGATAGTGCTTTTCATGGATGGACTGACAGAACCACTGAAGGGTTGAGTAGAGGGGTTCAATGCTACCACGCTGTAAGAGGCCATTAAGAAAGCAAGGAGTATGGCATCATCAACAACATCATCCTCATGAAGTTACATTCCAAACCACCAGTTTTCCCGAGGAACAAAGATAAAAAACCTGTGTTGAGAAATCCGTCGTTGGACGAAGCTACCAGACAAAAGCACCGAAAGAAGAAACTATGTTTCAATTGCAAGGGACCATGGGAACTTGGGCACAGATGCCTCGGGAGAGGAAAAATCCACTACATTGAGGTCGTGTCCAATGTTGAGGACGAACAGGAAGATATACCCTCTGAAGACAACCAACCCCATGAGGACACCAAAATGGTTAGTTTGAACCGTACAGAAAGAATTATAGTATTGGTACGATGTAGAGGAACTATCGCCCTAGCTGGTAGCCTGAGGTATACGGTGTTTCATGTACGGGGAACCCTTCAAGGACAAAGGGTTATGGTGATGCTCAATAGTGGAGCCACTCTAAGCTTCATAAACTCATCTCTGATGAAATAAAGAAGTTTGCCTACGCAGATGCACGCAAGATTCCAAGTCAAGGTTGCTAGAGGGACTCTTCTGCCCTACACACACCTCATTCCTCAGCTAAGTTGCATAATGGCGAATCACACGGTGACTGAGAATTTCTTCTTAGTGGACCTTGATGATATGGAGGTTATTCTGGGCATACAGTGGATGGAGACACTTGAAGAATACAGTCAGAGCTTCAAATGGATGGACTTCACTTTTGTTGTCCATGGGAAGAAGGTTATTCTCTGCAGAATGGAAAATGAGGGTCCAAAGAAAGTTTTTGCACATCGGATGGAGGCAATTTTTCGGCATGATGACGTTGCTTGGGCTGTACACTGTTTTGTCTCAACATAACCTATAAAAGGACAACAGATGCCTCCCCAGGATGATGATCTCCAAAATGTTTTTAGTGATCATGATAAAGTTTTTATGACATTCCTTTTGGCATATTGCCTCATCAAGGGTTTGAACATACTATCGAGTTGGAAGCAGGAGCCAAGCCAGTTATAACCGCACCCTATTGCCATCACAAAAAATTCAAAGATGAGATTGAAAAGACAATTCAGGAATTCCTAGAGAAAGGATGGATCCATCCGAGTTCTAACCCTTTTGCGTCATTAGTGGTATTGGTTAAAAAGAAGGAAGGGATGATGCCCATGTGTGTAGACTACTGTGCGTTGAATAAAAAACAATAAAAAATATATACCCCATTCCAAGGATAGATGAGTTGCTAAATGAATTGCATGGTGCAGTCTATTTTTCGAAAATAGATCTTCGTTTCGAATACCATCAGATCCGCATGAGGGAAGAAGACGTGGAAAAGAGAGCCTTTGGTTGTCACTACAGACACTATGAGTTCCTGGTCATGCCGTTCAGATTAACATATGCACTTGCTACATTCCAATCATGCATGAATCGCATCTTCAACAAACAATCACGTAAGTACTTACTACTGGTATATTTTGACGATATTCTTATTTATAGCAGAACATGGGAAGAGCACCTGAAGCATCTAGATGAAGTCCTACATATTATGAAGGATTAGTCCTTGTTTGCCAAGAGATCCAAGTGTGAAGTTGGTATGACAGAAATATTGTACCTAGGGCATGTTGTCAGTAAATATGGAGTTCAAGTTCATTGGGAGAAGATCTAGGCTATCCTTGATTGGCCTCCCCCAAAATCACTCATGGAGTTAAGAGGATTTATTGGACTGTGTAGTTATTATCGAAGCTTTGTAAAAGGATTCTCTCAGCTCAGTCCCCCATTAACAGATCTGACAAGAAAGGGGTCCTTCCAATTGAATGAAAAGGCGCAACTCACTTTTAATAGGCTGAGAGAATCAATGTGCACTTGTCCCGTACTTGCAATGCTTGATTTCACTCGACTGTTCATTATGGAGTGCGATATAAGATAGATACCCCATATCTTATGAGAGCAAGAAGCTTATGCAAACAAAACGCTTATATTCCATTTATGACAAAGAGATGTTGGCTATCGTGCATGCACTAACCAAGTTCTGACAGTATCTGGTGGGTATCAAGTTTGTCGTTCATACGGATCACAATAGTTTGAGATATTTTCTAGAGCAACGAGATTTGAACGAGAGGTAACAAAAATTGGTAAGCAAAGTTTAGGCTTTTGATTTTGACATTGAATATGTGAAATGAAAGAAAAATGTGGTTGTAGATGCCTCGTCCAGGAAACCCGCCATCTTCTTACTAACCTAGATTTCAGCTGACTAGAAAGCACATTTGTTGGTAGAATATTCCAAAAACACATTTTCTTGTGAGCTAATGGATGGCAATATCTAGGATGATCGGTACAATATGGTGGATGACATTATTTACTATAAGAATCGGATATTTTTAGTGCCGAAATCCAAATCAAAACATAAAATCTTGAAGGAGGTACATGACTCACCCCTGGTAGGACACCTAGGCTTCCTCAAAACTTACAGATGTTTGAGGGAGAGGTTTTCATGGAAAGGTCATAAAGGAGACATATTGCAATATGTAAGAGATTGTGCGGTCCGCTAGCAGAACAAATCCAAACATACTCTACCCCCTGGGTTACTACAACCTTTGCCAATTCCAGAATAGAAGTGGGAAAGTGTCTCGATGGATTTCATTACTAGACTTCCCAAGGTGAACGGAAAGGATTGTATTTTCGTGGTGGTCGACAAACTGACGAAGTACACACATTTCTTCGCAATCCCCTCGGACTTTCAAGCCGCACAAGTAGTTGATCTATTTTCTAGAGAAGTCTTTCGTTTATATGGGTTACCCCGAAACATTGTCAGTGATCGGGATGGACGATTTGTTAGTATATTCTAGATAGATTTGTTTTGACTGGCAGGATAGAATTGTCTCCAAGTATTAGTTACCACCCTCAGACAAACGGACAGATAGGGATCGAAACAAGTGGCTTGAAGGTTACCTTCGGAACTACGTTTCGGCATGACAATGGGTGTGGGTCAAATGGATGCACTTCGGAGAATATTGTTACAATACCACTTATCATAGTTCTGGGTGATAGTCGCGCACCAAGGGAAAGGGATTGGCGTCAGGAGGGACAAAGACATCTTGAGATGCTTGAAGGAAAACTTACAATGGGCACAAAATCAATGGAAAATGTATGCTGAAAAACATCAAATCGAGAGAAGTTTCGAGGTGAGAGACTTGGTCTATTTTAGGCTTCAACTATATCAGCAATTCTCATTGAAGGAAAAGGGAAAAGAAAAATTGAAGCCATGACTTTATGGCCCTTATCGGGTTGTTCGCTGCATCGGTGAAGTTTCCTATGAGTTGGAACTTCCTAAGGAGAGCCGTATTCATAATGTTTTTCATGTCTCTTGCTTTAAGAAAGCCGTGGGACAGAACGTCACGATAGTTGCAGACCTTCCGCTGCTTAATAAAGAAGGAAAGCTCGTATTGGAACCAGCCGAGATCATTGAAGTACGTTAGAAGACTCTACAAAACCGCATGGTGAAGAAATATTTGGTATGTTGGAAACACTTACTATTGGACGATGCGACGTGGGAGGGCGAGCACATTCTATAGCATCCGACATTGTATTTGCTTGAGGACAAGAAAAATTTGGGACGGGAGGATTGTAATGTTCCCATTATAAAATAAATCATTAATCAAACTATTGTTATAGGCCGATTGATTTAATATATCTCAGACCCATTTTTGTTTTGTGTCCATAGTTTGTGTAGCTGTCGGCTAGCTTTGTACACCCTCGGAAAGTTCTTCCCGACGGGTATTTAAGTACGGCTCGTTAGTAGTCATTAGGTATGCAATTTGGATTATTTCTTTGTACGCAAATTCCTATTGAGATTCTCTGTTGTTAGCCATTTTGGAAGTGTAAGATCTTCCCTACTTGGCTTGTCTGTTTCGGTGGGATTCAACCCTCACCGTATTCCGTCGCCTATAATACTTCGCTCGGATTTGGTGAATTAGAGCACCATCTTGTGGTAGATATTAATTGAAGGTTGTTTGTGTTCAAATCTCCATCCTTGTTTGGCATTATCTAATGAATTCAAGATTAATAGTTTAAAGTATAGATTTGTAGTCATTCTTTCTTCCGTACCCCATTTGCTACTCACAACACTTCGTGCAACTACCATTACACACCTGTATGACCTCCAAGCTAAGTCGTACTGCCTTCCAACCAACTATACAACCTCCACACATCGTACGACACTCACACATATACTGCACGACTTCATCATTTGTGTCTTAAGACTACCGTATGAGCACCAAGATCAACTGTACGGCCTCCTGACACCCCCCACGGTCTTACCACTCTGCTACTACCTATACAAACTACCGTACGACCTAATTGTTTGTCCATTCTCTCCACCGTACGGCCAACAACCTTACCGTACGGCCATCAATTGGCCAACCTCCTATCAGCTACCATACAACCTCATTTCATACGAACTCTTTCAGGCCTCCTCTCGTATGCAATAGGGCAAGTTGACCCAACATTCGTCAGGTCTATACTTGTATGGATTTGTTCCAGAGGGGTAGACGAACAACAGAACATTTCAGAAAGTTAATGGAGCACACTATTTCATCTTCAAAAATCTTTTATGCATCTTGAATTTAATGTGCTTGTACAATGTATAATTTTTGATGATGGGCACAAGCAATAAATAGTCTTGCTTGATCACTTGCTTTTGGAATCTCATGCTAGTTTTTTCATTCAATGGCGAACATTTAGAAAATTGTCTTTGTGATCTAATAATTTCTAGATTCTAGCTTTGTGCTTGATAAAGGATTAAAAACTTGATGATAAACTCTACTTTCAATTTTAATTAACTAGTGATGATATGGTTAGTGATTTCTAGGTTGTGAAAAGGTGGTAATATTTGTTTTGTTTCCATGGAGTCAACTTTCTTGCTTCAAGTTTGTAAAATAGAATCTTAAACAAATGAAAGAAACTTTGAATTTGTAATAGTTATATATAAAAGTTTTTCTTTCTTTCTATCCAACAGGTCCTGAGAAAAGTGGACATGATTAGGAAAAATGCAGTGGAAAATATATTGGCTGAACGTAACATTCTTATTACTGTGAAGAATCCTTTTGTGGTAAGTTCCATTTTTTGTTTTGTCAAGAAACAAGCAATCATGTTTATCCTCTTTTAGCAATTTAGTTGGATCTATATGTGTCATGTCAAAGATTGCATTATTATTTGTTTCTAGTTATTCCTGTAGTTGGAAATGTAAGTCATAAATGTTTGTACTTCGAAATCCATGCCATACCTTTGCATTCTGTTTATATGATTATGTGCATTGCATACCTTGCTTTTTTTAAATGTTTTTTATTCCTTTGTTTTCACATACTAATAAAAAGGTTTTATGTATTGCTTTGTAATATGCAGTCCTATTTGTGCTCATACTGGTTCTTTCATTGTGCTTAAGTTTTCTGACTTTCTTTTGCAACACAAACAATGACAACAATGGCACAAATAAAAAGATAATATTGTGTTGGTAAACAAATTTGTCATTGCAAGTGTTTTTTCAAAAATAACCCTATTCATCTGAGGAGCTGTGAAAACCGCACCAACAGTTGGAGAGATTGAATCTGATCACGATCAAATTGCAACCTTCCTCTGTGTTTGAGGGGGCAGCTCCCTCATATGATGGGTGTATTTTTATTTTTGTGTACTTTTCGCCTGAATGTACATAAAGGAGACCAATCAAAACTAAAGAAAATGGTTAAGATAAACCTCAACAGCAAACATACAAATACTCGTTGAGATTCATAATGCAAAAAGATTATGAAGGGGTATCAATACAAATTATGTTTGAATATGCAATAATGAACTAAGGATAACAAATCTCAACATACGAGGAGAGAGATTATCTTCTCATAGGTACCAGGCTGTGATTGATCTTCATGACTTAAAAAATAATTTGAATAAGAAACTAATGTAGTACATAAATAGACTTGAAGGCATTACCAGGTTAGCATACGATAAATTGGTAATGATTATTGAAAAATACATCTAGATATATGAATAAATGCATTCTTTATTGTCTCTTTGAAGATACACAAACTCAAAGATACTTTTTTACATAATGTGAATCCAAAAATCTCTAAACAAATTTCTCCATAGTATCCCCTTTGTACAAAAAGTTCTTCCTTCTTTTACATCACAAGTGGCCTTGAGTATATAGGCTCTCCTAGGATAACTACCTAGTAACCACTTAGCATAACAACCTAGCTACCCTTTATAACTACTTAGGATAACTACCTAAGGAAATCACTTAGGATAACTACCTTAGTGGCTACTTAGGGTAACTGCCCCATTTACAAGTAAGTTAGGATTTACCTAACTATTACAAACATTGATCCCAAATTCTAACTTTAGTTACAAATAAGTAACATAAGTCACTTTTTCTGGAATGATCATCATCTTTTCCAAGGTAGCATTCTGTCCTCATCAACTTCATTGGAATTCATCATTGTCTTGTTTTTCATTGTACCTTGTGTGCCTGTCAATGTGGTTGCATCTAGATATCTTTGTAATTCCTTCATCTTCCACCAATTTCTCCAATAATTGAACTTTATTCCATTGCATTGGGCCATACAAAATCACATGGTTCTTCATACAAATCCTAATGCTCCACTTTGGTGTGATATTATTTTTGCATCTCATTGAACATTATTAACATCAACTTTATCAAATAATCTTGATGGATGTGCCAATGAAGAAGCTTCTAGTAGGGTTGATGTCTGAAGAAAAATTAGAAAAGAACACTTTAATGTCAACCGCATTCATTTCTTTTCATGCACCTTTGTGTTCAGGTTTGAGAGCATGCATACTGTTACAGGTTGGAGTTTGTGTTTGTTGACCTCAAGCTTCCTTTTGATAAGATAATACACCTTTGAATTTTTATTTAACAAATGACCCATATCTTATAGTTTAAATGAACGTTCAAGTATAGTAGTTGGTACATCTTCAAGCATTCCAACTATAATTTCTGTCAAAAAATGATACCACTACCCATTTCATTAGATGTCATCTCCTTGAGCATTTTGATATACTGTCTCTGATGCCTTCCGAAAGTATTTGCTCAAAATTTTGTGCAAAAATCGTGAGATAAAGGTTGGCTTTAACTTAAAAATTTGATGGGTATCTCGTGTTGGTTTAAAGAAAGACCATGAGAATAATGCCCAAACACTTATCAAATATGTCAATTCTAAATCTTAGGAAGCTATTTCGTTTAATACACTTGGTGCGTATGATGTACTCATCATTTTTTTTGTAGACATTGCTTCTTTGCCATCATCGTGCCATAAAATTTCATCTCTTTGAAGTATTATGTCAAAGACTTTTCATCAAGCCCATCTCTATCTTTAATATCTTATTTAAGATCAACATTTCTTTGAGGTGTTCAATTTGAAACATATTGGGCACGCTGCATACGATTTGTTGGCTAAAACTTTTGTAAGCCAACTATGACCACATCCTACAAAAGGGGAACTTTAGGAAATGGTGTAGTGAGATAAATCTCTCCTCTCAGCAATAGGGGAGGCTCCCTTCTTACCGTAGATGGCTACAACAAAAGCCTAACTGGAATTGATGAAGGGATGGTTTACTGAATCAATTCCTCTTTTTTTCAGGAATGATTTTCTATTACCAACTATTACTTGAAATTAAACAAAAGGAATGTATTGCTACAGTAATACCAGTGGATTAAGTATCGACTTAAGAACGACTTTTAGACAGCAATTATACTTAATTTATGTGGTTGATAGCAAGAACCCAAAGTCTCCTACAAGCAACCTTCTTGAAAAAGGGCGAACAACTAACAAAGCTCAAATTCTTTGTTCAACTAACTAAAGAATCCAGATATGAAATAATATACTAAGGAATTAAGCTCAAAGTCTTCAAATATTAGTGCTTGTTTCCACTAACCAACTAGATTAATCTCGTTCAAGAAAGCTCAAAGTCTTTCAAAAACAATATCAAACATTCAAATGCTTTGAAGGAGAGAAGTAACACATATGAATGAATCAAAGTAACATAAGAAACAATGATCAATTCCAAGTATCTCAATACAAAGTTTGGGAAAAACTTGCTTCTTTATTCACTTTAGAGATTTTCAACAATAAATACAAAGCCTTCAAGTTACAAGCCCAACCTTCTCCAATAGAGAAAAAGATGATTATTTACAATGAATTCTCTCCTTTATATAGGAAAAACAAAGAGAGAAAGGTGGAGGAAAAAGTGGATCAACCTTAACCACCGATACTTATCCTAACTAATTACTTCGACTTTATCCAAAGTTGCATGCCTAATGCAATTAAAACTTAACT
This sequence comes from Cupressus sempervirens, assembly GCA_028749045.1. NCBI lineage: Eukaryota > Viridiplantae > Streptophyta > Pinopsida > Cupressales > Cupressaceae > Cupressus > Cupressus sempervirens. The sequence goes on from CM053785.1 coordinate 64,142,854, forward strand.
ACATGAGCTGATTGTATAGGTACATGTTATCCTGTACTTACAACGAAGGTGCTCTTTTACATGTAGCCTTCCTATCACTAATTTACTCAAAGCTTGTAATATATGACTCGGAGTTTTCACATTGTATCAACCAACTCTCCAAACTTTTGCAGGGACTCGTATAACTGCAACATCTAGTTCTCTGGTGTGTTGTAAAATCATGATAACTTTCCTGAGTGTGCTTTCTACCCTAGATGTTTCCTTGTTTGAATTCTCCACTTGATTATGCAAATTCTTCAATGAAACTTCCAATTTGCAAATGTGTCAAGCACATTGATGTTGAAGTCATCTAACTCAGGGTGTAGGCTAATAGCTTCTGCAAACTCAGTGAGAATTTCTTGTTGACTTCTTTCTCCATTGTCCTCATTGATGACTTCACATAGTAAATCTCTTAAAGCTCCTTTAATTTTATCTTCTTGAGTAGATACCATGAGTGCTGCTGCCTTTATCTCTTCAATAAGCTTTTGGTGAACTTGTTTCTAGTTTTCCATCACATGCGTGAAATCATGGTACATTTCAACAGATGTAATGACATTATACTCACATAAGAAGTCTAAATCAACTTCCATCATGCTGTTCCAAGCACCGAAATCCCTGTCCAGTAACTCAAATTGACGGTTAAGTGATTTCAACATGTCATCGAGTTTAACAGAGATTTCACTTTCTTTTGATGGGGAGCTTCTTCACTTACAGCCTTTTTGCTCTACCAAGGCTACTTCTTAGCCTTCTTAGGGTCCCCTTTCTAACCCTAACCTAGAGGACCCTCTCCTAGTTCCTTCCACCAAGAAACTCACCAATCAATTCAGTTTCTACTCTTCTAACTCCACAAATCCAAACTATGCACTTCTTGGCCTATCAAGCCAAAGTCCACCAAAAGCTATGAGCAAAGTAAAATCAAATTTAAACCTCCCTCATGAGGTTCTTGGCACACTCCAAGCCATTTTGCATCATTTTGATAAGTTTACCACCTTCACAACTCATTCTTGCTCTGTTTGGCCTAGTAGCCCAAAGAACCCCTATTAGTCCTAGAAACAAGGAGTCTTCAATAACTTGCAAAATCCCTTAACAATGCCTGTTGATGCCTTCTAGTCTTTGTTTTGATTTGACCTAGGCTCAAGGATTTTCCAGGTCTTCGGTCTCCACGGTGTTCATATAGTATGTTTTCAAAAAATCCTACTTTTAAGGGTTTCAAGGGCAGTGACAACAAGTGTGCTTCCAAAGAAAGCAAAACGTCATTACAGACTTCCTCCTTCGGTTTATGGACACTAGACACTCTACTCCACCATTTCCCATTCAAGATTGGCACGTGCCAATCCACTGTTCCATTTAGAACTCTCTTGCAAGCATCACTGCACCTTGCCAAGCTTTCACTTGCTTGCCTAGGGCTCGCTTGCAAAAATAGCCAATTGACTTCCACAACTTCCAAAATTGTTATTTACATAATATACAAAGGCCATTACTTGATTCCCAAAGGCCATAGGTTTTCAACCATGGGAACACAAGTTGTAGTCATTTTATTGAAGCCTTGTCAAAACTGAACAACAGAGATGAAGAACCTAAACAATTTTCAAAACCTAATCAAATGAGAACAAGTGATCAAAACAAGAATGCACAGCCCTGACCAGAAGCTTCTAATCCATTCAAACAACACTCAAATTAACCAAGTTTTTGAAGCAATCCTTCAAAACCCACATTTTTTGTCATCAATTTCTCTTTCTCACATGAACTGTCTGTACAAATGTATAACCGACCCATTGAAAAATAACCTTTCCTAACTACCTTGGCCTTAAGATCGAGTTACAAACTCCCACCATGCCTTCTCCTAGAAAAGTGCAAAAATTGTTATTGCAACTTAGCAAAAAATTGCATAGTTGTCAATGAGCAATTTTGACAACTTTTAGCAATCTTGCATTTTAGGCCTCCAAACTTATCCAATTTGGTTTCAACCATTATAAAAGTGAACCTAAAACATCTAAGGACCTCTTCTAAACACATCTTGTCCCATTTTAGGCATTTTGCCATATTTTGCCTTTAGAGCAATTTTGAGATTTCGAGGCTTAATAGGACCTAATTGCTTATAAACATGACTCAACCCTAACTCCTACTTAACCACACCTTCTAAACAGACCTTGGGACTTTATCTTTAGTCCTATTCACTAAATGGTTGGCTAGACCATTTACAAGCCAAAATTGTATTTTAGGGATTTGCCTTTCCCCTAGGTGCTCCTGCACCATACTCCCCCTACAAGAAGTAACCTAAGGTACCTGTGGTGAGAGGAACTCCTTGCTGATGCCATGCTTCTTGAAGTCACTCTCAGCAATCATGGTTGCCTCAGCTTCAGGGGTATCCTTCCATTTCACCAGATGTTCCTTGTAAACCTTGTTTCTAGTACTCTTCTTCACCATAGAATCCAGTATCTTCTCCACTTGTGGTTGCTTCCTTTGAGGTACTTGCAAGTCTGATATATCCCTGTGTAGCTTTGTTGGTACTTGTCTTCATCCACATCTGGACCTTTGTAAGGTATCAAGTCTTTGACATTGAGGATGAGAAAGATGGACATGTCTTTGTGTGGGTCAATTTGGTAGGCATTGGAGCCATACTTCTCTAGCACCATGCATAGTCCAATTCTCTTCATTTGCAACTTGCTTGGGATGCCCTTTTGTAGCCTAGCCTTGTTCACGTAGACCATGATCACATCTCCTATTTGAAACCGTAAGTCTATCCTCTCTTCATCCTTCTTTTCCTTCAACTTTTGATTTGCTTCCATCAAGGTCTTCTTAACTTGATCATGCATCTCCTTCATAGACTAAACAAAATCATCAGCATGTCCACTGATGGTGTCATGTGTTGGTAGTTCCTTCAACTCCATTATGCCTTTTTGATGTGATCCATGCACTATTTGAAAAGGACTCAATCCAGTTGTTCTATTCTTCCTATCATTATAGGCAAACTCTGCTTGAGGTATGACCTGCTCCGAACTTTGCCCATATCCATTAGAGGTTGCCTAGGACCCTATTAATGACCTCTGTCTGCGCATCAGTTTGGGGATGGTAGGCAGAACCATGAGCCAAGTTTGTACCCAATCTCCTCCATATGGTCTTCCAAAAATGCCCCATAAACTTGGCATCTCTGTCAGCCAAATGCTCGTTGGTAGCCCATGAATTCTTACCACCTCTTTGAAGAATAGATTCGCTATATGGTTAGCATCATGTGTTGCTTTGCATGGTATGAAATGGCTCATTTTGCTGAATCTGTCAACTACCACAAACACTGTCTAATCCTTACTTAGTCCTAGGTAAGACCACTATGAAATCCATGCTTATGCATTCCCAAGGCCTATTAGAAATTGGTAGTGGTTGATAGAGTCTTGCATTGGATGAAGTGCCCTTTTCCTTTTGACATATACCACGTTGCTCCACATATCTTCTCACATCTCTTTGCATCTTGGGCCAATAGTAAAACCTTTCCACTAGGTTTAGGCTCTTGTTAAGGCCAAAATGCCCACTCAAGCTCCCATTGTGCTTTTCCTGAATGAGATTCTCTCTCATGGATCTCCTTGGGATGCACAATTGCTGGCCCTTAGACAATAAACCATTCTGCAATGTATATTCAGAAAATTGACTATGAAAATGATTTTCAAACTTAGTACATACCTTGTATGCCTCTGAGTAATCAATATCCTCACCATATATGTCCTTGAAGCCTTTTAGTCCTATGCTTTGCTACTTGACTTCTTGAACTTTCAACAATCTCCTGCTTAAAGCATCCGCCACCTTGTTGTTTGTGCCTGTCTTGTGTTTGATAGTAAAATTGTAAGACTGCAAGAATTCCATCCATTTGATGTGTCTCAAGCTATGCTTCTCTTGTGAGTTGATAAAACTTAATGCTTGGTTGTCAGTAAAGACAACAACCTCCTTGGGCAACAGGTAATGCCTCCATTTCTTCAGGGCTTGAACAAGTGCATAGAGTTCCAAGTCATATGCTGAATATCTTGTCTTGGCCTCATTGTCATGTCCCCAAATTTTAATTAAAAAATTAAATTAAATTAATTAATTAACTAGTCCCAGAGTTTAAATAATATAAGGACCTTTAATTAGTTACTTTAATTAATTAAGATGGGGCCCAAGTTAACATTTTTATTTGTGGTTCTGATTGATTTAATATATCTCATACTTATTTTTATTTTAGTTTCCGTTGGTAAGTGTTGCCACCGGCTATCTTTGTACACCCTCGGAAAGGTTTTCTCCGACGGGTATTTAAGCACGACTTGTAGGTAGTCATAGGTATGCATTCTAATTATTTCTTTTAAACTGTGAATTCCCATTGGAATTCTCTATCGTTCGCCATTTTAGAAGTGAAAGATCTTCCCTATTTGACTCTTGTAGTTTCAGTGGGATTCAACCCTCACCCTATTCTGTCGCTTATAATACTTCGCTTGGATGTAGTGAATTGGAGCACCATCTTTTGGCAAATATTAATTGAAGGATTTCATGTGTTCAATCTTCAATCTTGTTTGGATTTATGAATTTGGATCTATAAGTGTCTTGGTTATAGAACTTAGCATTCTCTTTCTATCCGTACACTATCTGTCACTGTGGCATAGTAACCTCACTGTACACTTGCCCAACACAATTCCATACGGCTATCTGGGCCTACCGTATGACCACCCCAGACAACCGTACTACCTGGCTGTTTCACTGCACGACCTTCTACTATACTGCACCTACTCCACCGTACCATCATTTTCCCTCCCATCCAACATTGAAACCATCACTGTACGGACGTAGCCATACACCACTCCCAGTTTCGTACGGACCTATTCTTGACACCGTATGACCATTCCCCTATGACATTTTTGTAAACTGTCACTATACGGCTTTCTTGTTGTGCCTTCTTTGTCATTGTACGACCTTCCTGTGTACTTTCCCAGTACCGTACGAACTTGGATACCACACGACTGTAGCATTACCAGTTCGGAACACCTGAAGCACTGGTCACCTGAAGCACTGAGGGAGAACTACCTGAAGCACTAGTCACCCAAAGCATTGAGGGATATTACCTGGAGCACACAACCAAACTATCTGAAGCACACGACAAGACTACCTGAAGCATACTACGAGACTTCATAAGGCAACTCTAGAACAGAACATTGCAGTGGTATCAGAGTAGAAACCTTTCGGGAGCATCTCCGAAACTTTCGGGAACATTACCAAAACTGTTCGGAACATTACACTCATTAAGTCTCTCACTGAAAAATGCCACAAGCCTCTCTTCTTGGCTCAATACCGCTCCTGCTGCTATGTTACAGGCATCGCACTCTACAACAAATGGATTCTCCAAACTGGTTGGGTTGCCATCTCCTTCTTCAACCTTTCAAAACTTTCATCTGCAACTTTGGTCCATGTGAATTTGGTCTTCATGCCTCCATTGATGGTGTCATTCATTGGTGCACAAATCTCCCTAAACTTCCTCACAAACTTCCTATAGAATTGTGCTAGGCCATGAAAACTTCTAACCTCAGTAGCAGATCTAGGAGTAGTCCAACTCAAGATTGCCTCTACCTTTCTCTTATCCATTTTCAGACTTCGTTGGGAAACCATAAATCCCAAATACACTAACTTTTCTTTCATGAATTCACTCTTCTCAAGGTTCACTGTCAATTTATCCTCTTAAAGTTTCCTTAACACTATTTCTAGGTGTTTCATAAGCTCCTCTTTTGTCTTGCTGAAGATGAGGATGTCATCTACGTACACAACAACAAACACCCGTATGTAATCCTTCAAGACTTCATTCATAACTCTCATGAAGGTGCTTGGTGCATTGGTAAGAGCAAATGACATTACCAACCACTCATAGAGACCCTCAGTAGTTTTAAATGCAAACTTCCATTCATCACCCTCCATCCTAATCTAATAAGAGCCACTCTTAAGAACAATTTTAGAAAAGATTCTAGCTCCACCAAGACAGTCCATTAGATCCTCTATCCTAGGAATAGGAAATCTATATCTAATTGTGATTTGATTGATTGCCCTAGAATCTATACACATTGTCCACTTACCTCCCTTTTTAGGTGCTAGGACAACTGGTACTGCACAGGGACTGATGCTCTTTCTAATCAGGCGTTGATCAAGCAATTCCTAGACTTGCCTTGCTATCTCCTTGTTCTGCTCTGGTGTCATCTTGTATGCAACCTTATTTGGCAAGGATGCACCTAGTATAAAGTCAATTTGATGACTTATGGCTCTCTTTGTGGGTAGTGTTGGTGGTACTCGTTCACATATAATGTCCTTGAACTGATCTAGTAGTTCTTGTACTTCTGCAGGTATAGGTGCTTGTGTTGTTGGCTTTTCCTCTTTTCGCTTCAGCATGATGGCATACCCCACTCCTTCACCTTCCTTTAAGTCTTTGAGAAACTCTTTGCCACTTATGAATAATGTCTTAGCAGTAGCATTCTCAACCTTGTCTTCTTCCAACAATGACTGTATCCTATAGGTGACTCCATCATTCTTGAAGGAATACTTGTTTTTCTTTCCATGATGAACTGCCTCTCTGTCATACTGCCAAGGTCTTCCCAACAATAGATGACAAGCATCCATTGGAAGTACATCACATAGGTTCTTATCTTGGTACTTGCCAATGGTGATGTCCACCCATACTTGTTCTTTCACTAATATATTCCACCTTTTATTCAACCAAGTTACCCTATAAGGACACACATGTGGAATTTTTGTCAAACCAAGCTTTTGTACTGCCTCTTTTGATATCACATTATAAGTAGACCTTGAGTCTATAATCAACTCACATACTTTGCCAAGTATCTTGCATGTAGTTCTTAAAATTGCTCTCCTTTGTTTAGCTTCTTCCTTCACTAGTTCCTTGACCAAAACTCTCCTCAACATTAGGTTGTCACCCTTTTCTAGTTCTAGGTCTATCTCCCTTGTTTTTTGACTGTCTTCTTCTTGGATATAGGTTATCTTCTTCTCTCCATAAGACGCTGATGCCTTTTCTAGACACCTATAGGCAGGATTCCCTGTCTTGCCACATTGATAACTCTTAATGTTGCTAAAATGGGATCCCCTGCTGTTATTCCCATATCTTCCTTTGCCACCATTATTAGGACCTCTTCCTTTGTTGTAACCTCCCCTTGACTGTTCTCACTAGTTTTCTTAGTCCATTTGGATTCTCCATAGCTTTTCTGATCATTAGTCCTTCCACTAGTACCTCCCCTTGAGTTCCCTCTGAAATCTCTACCTCTACCTCTGCCTGTAGAGCTTGAGTCACCCTTCTTTCTTAACTTGTCTTCCACCTTTCTAGCCATTTGGAAACATCTATGTAAGGTAGTGAGGCTAAACAAACTAAGTTCATCTTGTATAGCTCACTTAAGGCCATTTAGATACCTTGCCACCTTGATACTTTCTGCCTCTCGTACCCTTGACTTTAGAGCTAGTTTTTGGAACTCCTCAGTATAGGATGCCACATCAAGATCCTTTTGTTTGAAATTTTGCCTCTGCTTGTGGAGTTGGATCTCATAATCCTTTGATAGATATGTCTCCTTGATCTTTACTACCATAGGTTTCCAGTTAGCTATTGATTTCTTTCCTTCACTTTCTCTTTCCTTTTGCACAAACTTCCACCAAGTGAGTGCTTGTCCATTAAATTTTGACTTTGCCACTTTTACCATCTGAGCCTATGTTACCCCTTCACATTCAAAATGATTCTCTATCCTCTCAATCCATTCTAGGACTACTTCTGTATCCATCTTTCCATGCAACATTGGGATATTTTCAAGACTCTTACCTCCAAATGCTTTGAGGTCCTTGAGGAATAGTTCTTGCTCACTAGTGGAGGATCATGTTCAGGTATCTCATCTTTCAAGTCTACCTCTTTCTTGCCTTTACTGGTACAAGTATCTTCATCCCCCTTTGCTAGAGCTGCCTCCTCCATTTCTTCCAGTTTGTCTTCATCTCTTCTATAGCCTCATCTAGAAGCTTGGTTTTCTCATCCATGATCTTCTTTTGCTCATCTACCTCCTTAGCCAATTCTGCATTTGTCACCATCTTTGTAGATCCACTTGATTAAGTGGGAAATAGCATACCACCAGAAGCCTTAATCTTGTGGCTTTGATACCACTTTGATGAGCTTGTTCACTTAAGCCTACTTCTTAGCCTTCTTCGGGTTCCTTCTCTAACCCTAATCTAGAGGACCTCTCCTAGTCCCCTTCCACAAGGAAACTCACCAATCAATTCAGTTTCCACTCTTCTAACTCCACAAATCCAAATTATGCACTTCTTGGCATATCAAGCCAAAAGTCCACCAAAAGCTATGAGCAAAGGAAAATCAAGTTTAAATCTCCCTCATGAGGTTCTTGGCACACTCCAAGCCATTTTGCATCATTTTGATAAGTTTACCACCTTCACAACTCATTCTTGCTCTGTTTGGCCTAGTAGCGCAAAGAGCCCCTATTAGTCCTCCTAGAAATAAGTAGTCTTCAATAACTTGCAAAATCCCTTAACAAGGCCTATTGATACCTTCTAGACTTTGTTTCCATTTTACCTAGGCTCAGGGATTTTCTAGGTGTTAGGTCTCCATAGTGTCCATATAGTACGTTTTTAGAAAACCCTACTTTTAAGGGTTTCAAGGGCAATGACAGAAACTATGCTTCCAAAGCAAGCAAAACTTCATTCCATACTTCCTCCTCTGGTTTATGGATACTAGACACTCCACTCCACCATTGCCCATTTGATGTAGAGAGCACAACTAAGAAACTTCAAATGGGCTTCCCACTCTTGAAATCAACCAACTGGCTATCAAATCTTCAACCTTATTACAAGGTTTCAACACACTCCAATACTCCAATGGATCAAAGAAACACACTCTCCAACTTCACCAAGAATCCAAGGACAAAGAACCAAACTTGCCCACTTTATGGGTTTTGCACCAATCTCCCACAAGTAGGTCCATGCTAGGGAAACACCCTACAAGTTTTTCCAAAGGGTTCTAAGATGTTAAATGATGTTAGGGCACCTATTTACCTTAGACTACACCACTGGTTTGAATCATACACTTGCACGAAGCTTCAAACCCCAATTTGGCCTAGTAGCCCTATGAGCCCCTTTTAGCCCTCTTGAAATGGCTTTTTGGATCTAACTTCACAAAGTTTCAAACAAGGCCCAAAAAAAATTAGGTTTTTGAATACCCTTTTAAAAGTTATTTCAAACCCCAAAGCACCAAGTTCTAGCCCCACTCCAACATTCCCTTTCCTTCACAAAGCAACATAGACCTAAGTGATCAAGTTAGGCTTGGTTTACAAAGCAACTAGTAGGAAATGGGGTCATGGAAATGAACTCAATACTCAAGAATGACCGGCAACACTAAAGTCACTTATTTCCAAATGCTCAGCCCTTCACCAAGTCCCAAACTCCTGCCATTCACAAATCAGCACACTACAAGAGGTCAAATCCTTCATGGTACTTGACCTAGGGCTTGATTGGAAAAATCATAAAACACATCCTCCAGTTTTGGAACCATGGAATCTTTAAGAGGACCCTACTAACTACCATTTCCCAAGTGGCAATGAAATTCCAACCAAGGAAATTACAGTTAGAGGCCCATCTTTGCTTAATGCACCAAAATGCTGTCCTAAAAACCTAGTTTCACTAAAAATGTAATATCTCGAGCAAGAAAACACTTAAAACAATGAGACTAGGAGAAAATGAAAGCTGATTCAAATCTCTATCTCAAACATCCATCAAATCTGGTCTAAAAGTCCATACAGTTCGTGCAGTGTGCAAACAATAGTAAAAATGACTCCAAAATTGAATTTCCTTCTTTGCAACTTCTTCCAATCCTTACATTAATGCCCCCCAGACCTCACAAATGAGATATATATCTCTCTTAGGTGTATTTCAATGGTTACAACCAATATTTTAATAATTATAACCCTTTTCCTACTAGGTTGCAACTTTGAGCAACTTTTACAACTTTTCAACTATGCAACTTGCATAAAAAGTGCAATTTTTACATTTTTCCCTTGATTCCACTTCTAGGACTTGGAAAAGGTTCCAACATACCTAAAACCAACTAAAACTCCCTAATCCTAGGCTTTCTTGACCAAAAACATAAAAAACCCAAATTTGTCTAATGAGCAACTTTTGCTTATAAATTGCATAAAGTGCCTTAAGCATACAAAATGGTGTCTTTCTTTGACAACCATGGATTTTTCATCCAAGGTTTGTTTATTCTAGCCTAAGTAGGTGAGAAAAAAACATGAAAACCAAAATATAAATCAAGTGCCTTGGTGCTCTGCACTATACTCCCTAGGTGAAAAGAAACTCAAGTCTCTTGAGTTGGAAGGTCTTCAAGGCTGCTCCCAAGCTTGATGATGTCTTTCTCTGAAAGCCAATTTGCATCCTCTATTGGTTTATTTTCCCACTTGACCAAGTATTCATAATATCCTTTTCTCCTTGCCTTTTGCCCAGGATATCTTCAATGGTAGGTTTAGGTACTTGTGGTAGTTCTTGTAGTAAATCTGATTCTTCTTGCTGCTGCACTACCTCAACTTCCTCATTATCCTTTGGACCCTTAATGCATAGATATCTGCCACATTAAAGATAGGAGAGATCCGTAAATCAGTAGGCAAGTCAATGTGATAAGCATTGTCGCCACATTTCTTCAGAATTTTGAATGGTCCATTCTTCTTTATCATCAACTTAGTACACTTCTCCCTTGGCATTCTGTCCTTCCTTAGGTGAATCATTACTAGATCCCCTACCTGAAAATGTAAGTCCCTTCTCTTCTTATCAGCATGTGCCTTGTACTTTCTTGCTGAAAGGTCCAACTTATCCTTAACTTACTGATGGATGTCCTTCATAACCTCTGTAAAATCTTCACCTTGTGCACTCCTTTTCTGACCATCTCCCAAGTCTCTCAACTCCAAGACTCTGTAGTTAGAATAAAGTACTTATTATGTTTAGTACTTGTTAAAGCTAGACGGGTTGGGTAGTTAGGTGGTGAGGAAATGTGTCGGTTAGGTTCCAACTAACCGATTCATCTATAAATATTAGGAACATTGGTAATCTACAGACGGTGGTTTTTTGGTGTTAATAAAGAAATCATTTCCTTGCCTACTTGATTGTGGTATCACTGGTACATTCTATGTTTTATGCATGTGTATATCAATTGTGTTATTTTGTATATGTGAACTTGAGTGATATTACCACTCTACATTTTTGGTGCCGTTGCCTAAGTTCGGATCTGGAGGTTTTTTACCAGACAAGATGGACTAATGGGAAGACCATTCATACCTTACATCCAAATTACTAACAGCGACGGAGAGGAGGAAATAACTAGGGAGCATCAGTTGACACGCGCCCTGGTGACAACATGGGAAGTTGTGATCGAACAGTGTGTGCAAAGGGAAGCCCGTGAGTGGATGGTTCCTGAGAGCACGGTATGCGACAAACTCTCTATGCCACCGGCGGTGTAGGATCTCCTAGGAAAAATTCCTTAGCTTTTAGCAAGGAACTTAGTACATATTGAGGACGAAAGAGCACAAATCGAGAGGCAACAAAGAATGCAACAAGTTCTTCAACAGTTTACCGAGAGGAGGACGCAGGATCACAAATTAGAGGAACCTAGTAAGCCAAGAAATGGAGATAGGCATTGAATTACTTCATGCCCCTGATTCCAAATAAATACTCGAGGATAGCACTAGAGGACAAAACTGAGGAGTAAGTCACCCTAAGAACCTTACGTCTCCAGCAACAAGAAGAGAGACACCGTAACTTGAGAACACAAGGGGATTCCCACCGAAGTCAGGAAGGGTGGATTGAACATACCATTGAGGAACTAGCCAATTTGGTTATTTCAGAAACACTAGGAAGGCAGTTCGGGTGAAGAAACATAGAAACCCCTGCACGACAAGAATTCCATCAGGAGGAGATAAATAGTCAAGAGTCTAGTCCAGCGGGAAGTGGTGTTCCATTGGAAGTAAAGTTCCATCAGGAAGTGGAGTTTCAGCGGGAAGTGGTGTTCCATCAGGATGTAAAGTTCCATCAGCAAGTGGTGTTCCATTGGGAAGTGGTGTTCCATTAGGAAGGGGTGTTCAATCGGGAAGTGAGGTTCCATCCGGAAGTAAAGTTCCATCAGGAAGTGGAGTTCCAGCGGGAAGTGGTGTTCCATCGGGAAGGGGTGTTCCATCGGGAAATGGGGTTCCATTTGGAAGTAAAGTTCAATTAGGAAGTGGAGTTCCATCGGGAAGTGGGGTTCCATCTGGTGGTGGTGTTCCCTCAGGAGGAGGGGTTAGATAAACAAAAATTGCCTAAATTTATGGGGGATGGATTAGAGGACCTTGCTCGCCATTGCAAAACTTGTATAACTATATGGAAAGCGAACGGGGAGAATGATATTAATGAATGGTTGAAGGCATTTCCTGCCACATCAAGAGGGATCGCCATAGATTGGTATGCAGAATTGGATGCTGGCAAGAAGAACACTTGGGATAACCTATGTGGAGCATTTTAGGAGGAATTCAAATTGTTAAGAGATGATGATGAAATTGTCACAGAAATCTATAACACCAGGCAAGACAAGGAGGAATTGGTGAAGGCTTATATTAGGCGACTGAAGGAACTCATTAGGAAATTGGACAATAAGCTTGTGGACGGATTAAAGAAAAGATGGTTTATTAAAGGACTCACCCTGTCCTTAAGAAAAAAAAAATGAAGATAGTCCCACCATCCACTTTTGGAGATGCTTGTATGTGTGCCATGGGCATTGAAAGTGAAAATAAAACCTCGAAGAGGAGATGGTGTGGAAGCTCTAGTGAGAGTTCAGAGGAGAGTGAGGAAGAGTTGAAAATGATCCAAGCCTTGAGGAAGGACCTCAAATGGCTAGTGAAGTAGCCGAAACTAAGGATGAGAAGAAGGAAGGTAAAGACCTATGGTGTACAAACTGTGAAAAAGAGGGTCATACCAAAGGAGCATGCTCGAGAAAGATGTTTTGTGAGATTTTCTAGATAGGGGGTCATGCAATCAAAGATTGCCCTTATAACCTAAAAACAAGGAACACCCAGATGCTGTTTACTAGAGAACAGTCTACACCACTAGCAACTCCCCCAAAGAACAATAATATAGAAGCTTCACTAGGGGGTACAAGAATAACCGAAGAGGCAGTGCCAATAGTAGTAATAACAATAGCAATATGAACACACCTTAACGGGCAATCCAATATGATTCAGGAGGATGGCCCATGATCCAATGCCGAAGATGCAACGAATGGGGCCATTTTGCTTGAGAATGTCAAAACGGAGGGGGACAGAATGGAGGAATGCTCTGCAACTAGTGTGGGCCTGGCAACCATGAAGATGCAAATTGCCCAAGGCAAAAAGGTGTGAACATGCTGGATATTGTAGGATCAGATTGTGAGGTACTTACAATAACAAGGATGCAAGTCAAGAAAGCCATGTACTCGGAGGTGACTGTGGAAAAAGCAAGAATAGAGGAGGCAAAGTAGAACATCCAAAATGAGTTGAGAGGGGAAACAACAACTAAATCAGCCAAGACCTCTAGGGGCAAGGGCATACCTAACATCATGAGAAAAGTATTAGAAACTACCATTTCGGTCTCCATTGGGGAATTACTGGATACACTACCCCAGTTACAAGTCGCATTGACACAAGGAATGTTGCCAACTCAATAGGATCCCCAAGGGGAACTAGAAACAGTAGAAAAAGTGGAACCAGAAGCAGTAGAGCGGGTAGAAAAAGAAGAAACTTCAGGGGAAATGGAAGAAAACCCCTTATTTACAATAGCTCTAGGGAGAGCGCCAACAGTGGTAGAGATGGAGATCATGGGGTACAAACTCTCAAACACGATAATTGATGGAGGCTTTGGGTGATTGTTCTATCGGAAGATACTTGGAAGGCGATTGGGAAACCTACCTTGTGGCCGCCCAAATTCCAGCTCGTAGGAGTAGATCAGCATGGCATCAAACAGATTGGCACCTTGATAAGGAAAAAGGTAATAATAGGAACCCAATAATTTGTTTTACACTTTGTGGTTATTACCTTGGAGAAGAAAGGATATGATGCTTTATTAGGGAGAGAATGGTTGGTCCCAGCAAAAGCTACCCATACCTGGAAACGGAACACGATATCTATTGAGACTGAAGGAAGAAAGTACATCATAGATCTGAGGAACTAGTCAGTAAGTCAGGACTTAGCATCAGACTCTGAAGGAGAAAGCTATGAAGGGAGGGAACCAGATGAGTAAGGGGTGCTTAGACTAGGGGAATGCTCAGACGATGACACAAATTCCCTTAATGGATTATTCCACTGGCAAATGGGAGACTATGAAGTTTTCCATGCGGAATGTAATATGTTACAAATACAAGACTCTCAGCTGGCAGGAAGGTACCCGGAGGAGTACATGGAGTATAAAGAGAATGGGGTAGTAAAGTCATCTTCTTGGGATAAAAAACCTATCAGAGACCTCATAAATGGGTCTAAGTTAAAGGCATATGAGAGACGGAATAAATTGGTAGGTACCTATTTTATAAATATAGAAGAGGAAAAAAGACAAAAAACAAAAAGTGAAAGTGACGAAAAAGGAAAAGATACAGTTAGTCTTTATAAAGAGACGGATTTAAAAAACATCCCTATAATTCCCAGAGACAGAGACAAAATTGCTAGAGAAGGACAAGAAAAGGCAGTTGAAGTGGCCATACGGACTACTGTACAACAAGAGGGAAGGAGAACAGTAGTCGTATGGGCATCAAAGTGGACAGAAGAATTTGTACAGACAACTGTACAACAAGCGGGAAGAGTGGATGGAGCAGTAGTCGTACGGCCATTAGAAAGGGCAAAAGAAAAAACTGGTAAAGCCAAACAAGACAGAGAAGACCATCGTACAACCTTATGTACAACAACCTTGCGTATGGAAAATCAGAAGGCAACTTCCCGTATGATAGCAACATTCCTTATGACAACTTTTGGTGAGGAAAAATCCTGTACGGCAGCTTGTACGACAACACTCCGTATGGAAACATCACTTCTAGCAGCAAATTTCCGTACTGCGGCATCATTCTAGGCGAGAGATCGTACAACAGAATTCCGTACGACAACAATTATCAGGAAGGGATTTTGTACAAGAGTCTTCAGGAGGGGAGTCTGTGCGGCATGAGAAGTCTTGGAGATCCGTACGACATGAGCAATCTGTATAGCATGGGCAGTCATTGACATCCGTACAACATGCATCTATACGACTGACAACAGTACGACAGGCAACAGTACGAGGGACACAAGTACGTACAACTTCCGTATGAGAGGCAAAGGAGGAAAGGTCAGTACAAGGAGAAGCATCTGTAGAGATACTATAACAGCAACCGTTTGTACAGGAGGCATTGACAAGAAGAACAACTGTACTTATCAATTCCAAGCCAGGAGAAAGCTCAGGGTCGTATGGTGGCTTTCTAGATACGCGCCTGGTCCGTACTACATTGCCAGACATGGAAGAAGTCTGTTACAAGTAGTTACATCATAGGAACAATTGGTACATACAAGCAGTTAATAAAGAATAGATAAGGGAGATGGCAAAGGGCAGTGGAAGCATTGGCAGGTTATGGATGCCACCTCTCATCAATGGGAAGTAGAAAAAGTGGCCATGGAGGAAGCTTGGAAGATAAAGAAAGCAGATCTTAGCACAGGGATGTCCTCCCATCTTTCTACTTGAAGTTAAACTTGTTTTTGTTTCATGTTCTAAAGTCGTTTGGAAGAGGACTATTTTTGGGGGGGGGGGGATAGATGTAGTCAGAATAAAGTACTTATTATGTTTAGTACTTGTTAAAGCTAGTCAGGTTGGGTAGTTAGGTGGTGAGGAAATGCGTCGATTAGGTTCCAACTAATAGATTTGTCTATAAATATTTGGAACATTGGTTATGTACGGACGGGGGTTTTCTGGTATTAATAAAGAAATCATTTCATTGCCTACTGGATTGTGGTATTACTGGTACATTCTATGTTTTATGCATGTGTATATCAATTGTGTTATTTTGTATCTGTGAACTTGAGTGATATTACCACTCTACAGAGTCCTCTTGGATGGCCTCCATATACAATTTGAAATGGAGTTAAACTTGTACTTCTATTCACTGAATCGTTATATGAGAGTTCAGCTTGTGGAAGAAGAACATCCCAAGCAATTCCATGTTCTTTGGTTAGACATCTCAGTAGGTTACCCAATGACCTATTGATAACTTCAGTTTGGCCATCTAATTGGGGATGGTATGCTGAAGAAAATGACAGTTGTTTTACCAACCTCTTCCATAATGTTCTCCAAAAATGTCCAAGAAATTTAGAATCCCTATCTGACACAATGTTAAATGGTAATCCATGGAGTCTAACATCTTCCTTAAATAAGATACTAGCTATGTGAGAAGCATCATGAGTTTTTTTACAAGGTAGAAAGTGAGCCATCTTAGAGAACTTGTCAACAACAACAAATATGCTATCAAATCCACTTTTAGTCCTAGGCAACCCCATGAAAAAGTCCACGCTGATGGAGTCCCATGGCTTAGTGGGTGTAGGTAAAGGAGTATACAGTCCAGCATTTAATGATCTCCCTTTGGCCTTTTGACAAATAATGCAGCATTCTACAAACTTCCTAATATTTGCCTGCATCTTTGGCCAATAGAAAAATCTTCTAACCTGCTCTAAAGTCTTATCAATGCCAAAGTGTCTTGCAAGACTGCCACAATGTTTTTCTTTGACAATGATCTCCCTAACTGATCCTTTAGATACACAAAGCTGATTACCTTTAAATAATAATCCATCTTGTAATATAAACTCAGAAAAATCAGTATGATACCTTTCATTCATTCTTTGACAAACCTCATATGCCTCCTAGAAGTCTTCATCTGTTGCATACATGTTCTTCACGGTTTCAATACCAATACTACTCACTCGAATTTCTTTTACTGTCAAATTCCTCCTGCTAAGGGCATCTGCAACTTCGTTTGCTGTCCCCTTCTTGTGTTTTATGGAGAAAGTGTAAGTTTGGATGAATTCCATCCACTTCATGTGCCTGTGGTTCAACTTTTCCTGTCTATTCAAGAAGCGAAGAGCTTGATTATCAATAAAAATAATAAATTCTTTGGGCAAGAGATAATGCCTCCACTTTCTCAAGGACTGAACCAAAGCATACATTTCTAAATCATAAGTTCAATGCTTTTGTTTAGCTTCATTTAGCTTTTCACTAAAGAAAGCTATAGGCCTCCCTTCTTGGCTTAACACTCCTCCTATTGCCATGTTACTACCATCGCATTCCACTGTGAACACCTTGTGGAAATCAGGTAATGCTAAGATTGGTTGCTCTAAAATTCTCCTCTTAAGATACTCAAATGACTTATCTACCTCATTATTCCATACAAATTTACATTTTCTTCCCCCTTTTATAGTATCAATCATAGGGGCACAAACACCACCAAAGTTCTTCAAAAAATTTCTATAAAAACTTGCAAGACCATGAAAACGTTTTACCTAAGTGGCTGTCCTAGGTGTAGGCCAATTCAGAATTGCCTCTACCTTGGATGGATCCATCTTTAATTGATTTTAGGAAATGATGAACCCAAGGAACGCCAACTCTTCCTGCAAAAATGAACACTAACTCCAAATTTATCTTCAATTGCTCCTTATGTAACCTTTCAAGGAGTAACTCCAAATGCTTTAGGTGCTCCTGCCTGCTCTTGCTGAAAACAAGAATGTCATCTAGATAATCAATACAAAATTTGTTAATGAAAGGCTTTAAGACTTCATTCATAAGTCTCATAAATGTGCTAGGTGTATTAGATAGGCCAAATGGCATCACAAGTCATTCATATAGTCCCTCATTTGTCTTGAAGGCTGTTTTCCCTTATCCTGATTTGATGGTAACCACTCTTTAAGTCCATCTTTGAATAGTGACTTACACTTGATAGACAATCCAAAAGATCTTCAATTCTTGGCATGGGGAACCTATATCTAATAGTTATCTTGTTAATGGATCTAGAATCCATACATAGCCTCCATGTACCTTCCTTTTTAGGAGCTAGTACGATAGGTACATCACAAGCACTAACACTCTTCCTTATGAAGCCCTTGGCCAACAATTCTTCAATTTATCTAGCTAATTTTGCATTTTGTTCAGGGGTAAGCTTGTAGGCTGCCTTATTAGGTAATGTAGCACTTGGTATCAAGTCTATGCAATGGCTTATCTCCCTTTGTGGTGGCAAACATTCTGGTTCCCTGTCTGCAACAACACTTTTATATTGTTCCAAAAAGTCCCTAACCTCTCTAGGTCCTACTTGATGTTCCATGCTCTTGGCTTGGAGCATAACTTTAAGTTCTTTCTTAGGTTTGTGTTTTCTCCTCCTTAATGGTCTGCAAAAATTCTTTACCTCCTACCATCATGACACTAGTCATCCTATGGCTTTCATCATCAGGGAGTGGCCTCATAGTGTAGGTTTCTCCATCCTTGGTTATACTATAAATGTTTGGTTTCCCATCATGCCTAGCATCTACATTGTACTGCCAAAGCCTCCCTAAAAGTAAATGGCAAGCATCCATTTCAGTCACATCACATCAAATTTTATCTTTATACTCCCCAATCTGAAATTGCACCCATACTTGTTCACTAATCAAGGCATGCTGCTCCTTGTTCAACCAAGACACTCTATAGGGGTAAGGGTGAGGTATTGTTTGCAATCCCAACTTGTCTAGCATCTCCTTAGAAGCCAAATTATTAGTTGAACCAGAATCAACAATAACTTTACAAACTTTACCACTTACCTTGCATGTGGTTCTAAACAATGACCTTCTTTGTGGCGGCTCCTTATTAGTGGGTACCTTCAAGAGAGTTCTTTTCAGCATGGGGCACTCTCGTGTCTTTGGATCTGTTGTTGTGGCATGAGAACTTGTACTTCGTACATCTTCATCTTGCAGCAAATTAATTCTTCTTTCACTTGGGCTGCTCACTGATCCTTGCTTCTCTGGACATCTAAAAGATTGGTGACCCACTTGATTGCAATTGTAACACCATCCTGTGAAAATACTTATTCCCCTTCCACCAAATCTGCCTCTTTGATTAGGTCTCCTTCCTTTAAAGGAACCTTTGCTGCTGCTATCATCCCAGCCCCTTGACTGCTGCTAGCTTCCCTTTGGTTTCTTGGGTAGTTTCCTCTTCTTGAAATCTACCTCTTCCTCTACTATTTTTCTCACCTTTTATTTATTGTTTCTCCTCAATCCTGAGAGTAAGTCGATAACATTTGTGGACTGATTCTACTGTCACTAAGGTTAGTTCATTTTGTATATTATATCTAAGCCCACTAATATACTGTGCAAGCTTTTGCTTTTCATTTTCATACAACTGAGCTCTATGAGTCAAAGTATGAAATTCTTGAGTATAAGCACTTACATCCATGTCCTTTTGCTTGAGGTTATGCAGCCTTTTGTGGAGCATCATTTCATAGTCCTTTGGAACAAATTGCTTCATGATTTCTGCCATCATCCTCTTCCATGTGGAAATGGGTTGCTTCTCACTTTGGAGAAAGTACCACGAACTTAGGGCTGGTCCCTTCAACTTGGTTTTTGCCACTTTCACCCCCTGATTTGCAGGTATCTCTTCTGCTTCAAAATGGTTTTCAAGAGCCTCCAACCATTCCATGCATGCCTCAGGGTCCAACTTTACATCAAACATAGGTAAATCCCCTTTGTCTTTTCTTCCTACCCTCTATAGGGCGGCTACCATGATTCTCTGATCTTCAAACATGTTAGGCAAGTTATTTCTTTCTTCTTCTTCTTCTTCTTTAGACTCCTCATGGTCTCCTCTCCGTACTTGCCCTTTCAACTTATCAATTTCTCTTCTCATTGCTCTATTTTCCTCTCTAACTGCCCTTCTCTCAGCCATTTGTTCCTTCACTATTTTTGCCAACTCAATGTTGGTTATCCTCAAAGGGATATCTTCTCCTTCTGTCATTTTTCTTTCTCAAAAGATACTTAGTGGCTTTGATACCACTTGATGTAGTGAGCACAAGTAAGAAACTTCAAATGGGCTTTCCACTCTTGAAATCAACCAACTGGCTATCAAATCTTCAACCTTATTACAAGGTTTCAGCACACTCCAATCCTCCAATGGATCAAAGAAACACACTCTCCAACTTTACCAAGAATCCAAGGACAAAGAACCAAACCTGCCCACTTTATGGGTTTTGCACCGATCTTCCACAACTAGGTCAATACTAGGAAAACACCCTAGAAGTTTGCCCCAAGGATACTTAGATGTTAAATGATCTTAGGGCACCTATTTACCATAGACTACACCATTGGATTGAATTATACACTTGCATAAAGCCTGAAACCCCAATTTGGCCTAGTAGCCCTATGAGCCCCTTTTAGAGCTCCTGAAATGGCTTTTTGGATCTAACCTCACAAAGTTTCAAACAAGACCCAAAACAAATTAGGGTTTTGAATACCCTTTTCAAAGTTACTTTAAACTCCAAAGCACCAAGTTCTAGCTCCACTCTAGCATTCCCTTTCCTTCACAAAGCAACACAGACCTAAGTGATCAAGTTAGGCTTGGTTTACAAAGCAATCAGTAGGAAATGGGGTCATGGAAATGAACTCAATACTCAGGAATTATTGGCAACACTAAAATAACTTATTTCCAAGCACTCAACCCTTCACCAAGTCCCAAACTCCTGCCATTCACAAATCAGCACACTACAAGAGGTCAAATCCTTCATGGTACTTGACCTAGGGCTTGATTGGAAGAATCAGAAAACACATCCTCCAATTTTGGAACCCTGGAATCTTTAAGAGGACCCTACTAACTACCATTTCCCAAGTGGCCATGAAATTCCAGCCAAGGAAATTGTAGTTAGAGGCTCATCTTTGCTGAATGCACCAAAATGCTGTCCTAGAAATCTAGTTTCACTAAAAATGCAATAACTTGAGCAAGAAAACACTTAGAACAATGAGACAAGAAGCAAATGAAATCTGATTCAAATCTCTATCTCAAACATCTATCAGATTTGGTTTGACAGTCCGTACAGTTCGTGCAACGTGCAAACAACAATAAAAACGACCACAAAACTGAATTTCCTTCTTTGCAACTCTTCCAATCTATACATTAATGCCCTCTAGACCTCACAAATGAGAACAAGTGATCAAATCAAGAATGCATAGCCATGACCACAAGCTTCTAATCCATTCAAACAACACTCAAATTAACCAAGTTTTTGAAGCAATCCTTTAAAGCCCATTTTTTTTGTCATCAATATCTCTTTCTCACATGAATTGTCTGTACAAATGTATAACCAACCCATTGAAAGGAGTTATTCCTTGTTTAAATAACCTTCCCTAACTACCTTGGCCCTTAGATCGAGTTACAAGCTCCCACCATGCCTTCTCCTAGAGAAGCGCAAAAATTGTCATTGTAACTTTGCAAAAAGTGCCAAGTTTCAATGAGCAATTTTGACAACTTTTAGCAATCTTGCATTTTAGGCCTCCAAACTTATCCAGTTTGGTTTCAACCATTATAAAGTGAACCTAAAACATCTAAGGACGTCTCCTAAACACTTCTTGCCCCATCTTAGACATTTTGCCATATTTTTCCCTTTAGAGCAATTTAGAGCATTTCTAGGTTGAACAAGACCTAATTGCCTAAAAACATGACTCAACCCTAACTCCTACTTAACCACACCTTCTAAACATACCATGGGACTTCAGTTTAGTCCTTATTCATTAAATGGTTCGCTAGACCATTTATAAGCCAAAATTGTATTAGAGATTTTCCTTTCCCCTAGGTGCTCCTGCACCATCTTTCCTCAACTTCCGATACACTTCTACTATCACTTGGATTCCCTGTTTTTCAATATTGCTGCCCCATTCATCAACAGTTCATGCCTTCTATTGCTCCCTTTCTGTGCATACAACTGAAACAGGTTCAGTGCTTGTAGAAGACCTCTTCAACTCTTCAATGATTACCAACAAATGAGCATTCTCTTCTTTGAGTTTCACTTTTGTTTCCCACAATTTATCATTCTTTCAGGAAAGAAATTTTACCGCTTCATGTGCATCCTATTGATAACTTAGCCTTGTTTTCTTACCATGTTCAACCCTTGTGATTTTGTAATGAACAGGCTGAATGTCTTTGGTGGATTTTTCTACTAGTGGTTCAGCTACTTCAGCATACTTGATATGATTATCATCAACCACCACTCGAGAAATTGTTTAGCTTTCTTGGTCTTTGAAACCTTTGGTTTACTTATTTGTCTGTCATCGTCTTCAAGAGGGAATTCTTCTTTCTTTCATGGAGGAATACTGAAAGAAGATGCACTAGCTGAATTAGTAGTTACCATATTTAGCTCTGGATTACCTTGCATTATAGTACTAATTATAGCTGGTGTCTCAATCTGAATGGCCACAGGAGGATGGATGCTATGTGTGACTTCAGTCATAAATTGTTCAAATTGAGCTGAATTTACATCAAGCAATGCTACAGACCGAACAGGGGCAGAAGGAATAGACAAAGAATATGCATCAAAAACATTTTCAAAATCATGCTGATCTGCTTGTTCTTCTAATGCAGGAGTAGATGAGGATACAAGAAATGTTGGTGTAATAGTCATAGAATCTTCAAAAGATGAATGCTTAATGCAAAATGCACCCATAGCAACGCCTAAAGGAGAATCATGAGATTCATCTTAATCTGGAGCCGAATTCGGAAGAGAAGTTGCAGCAAGAACTTCCAAAGGATATGAAGCAAAAGGTGATGACTCCTTTGATTTCCTCGCTTCATCATCACTTGAGTCAACTTGAATTGATTAAGATCCAATCTCTTTCATTTCAAGTACTCTCTAATCTTTTCATGCTTGGATGGACAACTTAGGCAAACTTTGAACAGGAGGTTCAAATGTAGATGAGGATGTACCATCTTTTCCTTTACCCTTCATTTCTAATCTCAAACTAATCGGACTAACAGGATCAAAATATTTTCCATGCTTTATCTTTATGCATTTAAGACTCCTCTTCATCCATGTGTTGGTATTAGTGAGAATAGATTGGAATCTATCCCAAATGGACGCATTTTCTTTGCATGACCATGTAGGAGGAAGAATGGGTAACTTCTCCACATCATGCTGAAAATATTCAAAATCCAAAATTTGATCATCGAGGCGGAATTGATGCTAAGTTGAAATCTACAGTTTGCTTCACAATTAACTGGCTATAATCTATACGCCATATTTCCACCTCAGTACGCACATCAATCCATAGATCTTATAGATGACGTATGTGCAAGAACTGCTTCGTCATCTTGCCATGCAATCCCCTCCAATTAAAACAACTTTTGGCTGCAAACTTTTTCAGCGTGATCCTTTGGAGTTCAAACACCATATTCTTGGCCTTAGGAACAATGTCTATTGAATATCCTCCAATCTTCAATGTGTTTCGAGATGAAATCCCCACTCTGGGTCGGTGCAAGCTAGACTGATAAGCCTAGAGTTCCATAAGTTGTCTTGCCAATTCCATCAGTATAATTCTATTGGTGGGATACCTTGGTAATGTGTATAATCCATTGAAGCACCCAACTCGTAACTATGTAAAGTTGGAAAATTGTAAAAACATGCAACCATACTCATTGACCTTACTGCATGCCTCATCAGATACTCGCTTATTAGGAAGCTCTTTATCAAACAAGTACCTAAAATGCCCAAAGAAGGCATCTTGAACTCTTTTGAAGTGTATCTGACTTTGTTTCAAAGGCAATTGTTCATAATATTTCCACACATGAACTATAGACCTGTCATACTTAGTTAATAAACTAGAAAAGGTACCTAGAGCAACAACAATGTACACCATGTAGGAGTTCATGTTGAACACACCAGTTGATAGAACGTTCACGAATTGTTCACATATTAAATCACTCACCAATTCAGCCCTAAACACATTCTTTTTTGACTGTAATATGAGTGAGATGTACTTATACATCTAGGGTTCGAAGGTGTTTGAATCCTTGAGCCCTACCAAGCAGCTGAGAAGTATGATGAGTTTATTGATTTCTTCTTTGAAATTACATTTGCAAACTCCCTTGACCGGCCATTTTGACAAGATTTGGCCTCTTAGTAATCAACGAGTTATCATTTACAAACTTGGTGCAAGATGGAGTATCCTCATTCCATCGCTCCATAGCCTTGTTCCTTGTGATATTCGTAACAATTGGAGTATGAGGAACATGAAATATATGATCAATAGTCTCGGGATCAAGACTAATGATAGTATTGCCATCTTGATCTTTGATGGTTTGTGAAGCCGCATAAAAATGTCTTGCACATGCAAGGATGAATTCCAGTTCATAAGTTGCCATGGGGAAGGTGGACAAATGATGAATATGATTCCGTTTCATCCACACCACATCTTTGATAGTTAAAGCCTCAACTCTTGCAAGAAAGTCTTCAATGTTCATATGAGAAATATTAGTATCCCGTACTTCATCACAGTATGAGGTTACTTGTGATGAAGGGATGGAGTTATGATACTGATCATACTGATACTTCATCTTCTTTTTGTCTTTGCCCTTTGCTGGAGTAGATTCTCTTGACATTGCAAATGGTACGCTTGCACAACTGTTACATGAAAATCCCATAAAATGAGAACATCATCATGTGAAGGATTAATAACAGGATTTTGAACATGGTGTAAGTGGGAAAATTGATGGATTGAATGAGGATAGATAATGAACAAATAGATCAAGCTCAGAATTACTAAATTGTGAGTAAAACTGCCTAAAACGGGTTTTTTAGGATGAATTACATATGCGACCAGCAAGCTTGGATTTGAATGAACAAGGAGAAAATGAATAACGCATTGAGCACCTCATGTTTAAATAAGTGCAAAATGTGAGATATTATCTAGCAAGCATGTGGGAAAGACTTCATCCATAGGGCAGCCATATGTAGGTACATGAAATGCGTAATGGTGGAGTTTTAACTCACATTTACATGTAAGGGAAAAACAAACTTATCTTTCTTTTTAGAACGAGATTTTACACCTGACTGCATTTGCAAGTAAGATGAGACCTTGCATATGCAATTTGGAGAAGAAGATGGAAGATAGAAGGAACAACTTCAAGAATGAAAATCATACAAATCTGAAAATGGAAATGTCAGTGAGTTGCATGAACATTCAAACAAATATATACAAAGGCCTTAGAGGAAATAAGCAAGGAAAATTACCTCAACTCCACAAAAAATGAAAAAGACAAAAACCTTGTCCAAATATTGAGCAAATCTGAAAAAATCCAAGAGATGTTCGAATTTTAGATTTGCCCAAACCAAGACTTAAATAGATTTCGAAATCCTCATTACATGATTCAAATTTGGACATGTGGATATGGTTAGAGAAATCCAATGCCCAAAATGTGGAACAAATTTTGACTTAGCAATTCCAAATGCAAAGGCATATAGAATGACATCTAGGGCAAGAAAATAGCTTGCAAAATGATGAAAAACAAGCTTGAATCCAAAAATCCTTACCTTAGAACTTTCCTTACAAAGATTCAATGCCAAAACACATAGGTATGAGCTGTTTGTGATGAAGAACATGCCCTAGATGGTCTGTTTTAATGAAAACACATGTATTAAACCTTGTGCAATGCTTGGAAACATTGCTGCTTGCCCTTGGATAATGAACTTGCAACCTAGAAAAATGTCTTTTGCTTATGAGTTTTGGACAAAAGTTGCCATCCTCAATAGATAGGGAAGATAAACACGTTTTTGGAAGGAATTTTCATATGTATGTGCTTTAAAAATTACGACCAAATGTGTTAAACGCCGGACACATTTTAGAAAAGCAAATACATGTTAAAACATGTAAATTCACCCAAAATGGCCACTAATAAAGACCTTCCTTCAAACGCGTTTTTGGAAACAAAAAACATATGTTAAAATGCATGCAATGGCATGAAAAATTGCCACTTTTGGCCTTAGAGAGGAAGACGCACTTCTAGAGTTCATTAATGTGTGTTTAAATATGCAAACCCTTTGGAAATCACCACCATATGTGATGAAGACAAAAACACACCTTTTGAAGGCAAACACACAGACTTTAGAATATGTAAAATAGTTAGAAATCGCCACTTTTGCCTTAAATGTGTTTTAGATAAGCAAATACATAGTGTTCTTTAAAACATTTGCTATTGACTTAAAAATCGCCACTTTTGCCTTTAGTTTAAGAGAAAACACATTTTATAATTAAAAACATATGTATTTGGGACCAAAATCTCCATTTTAAATTACAATGAATAAAGAAGTCATTTCAATGTAACATTTACATGTAAATGAGTTCAAAAGACTAATTTAAATGTTGATTTAAAACACATGCATTAATTTATTTAAAATGGACTTTAAATACAATCGCAATGTAATGACATTTAAAAAACACACTTTTAATGATGCTGGGACTTAGAAATTATTGAAAGTGGATTTTCATTAAGTAATTTGCATGTGAATATATGCAAAATGAAATAAAAATCCCAATTATGCCCTTAAGTGGTCTTATGTAATTATATTTAATAGTTAACTATAGTTTTGATTAAGTAACATGAAAATAGCCTTGAAAAAGACTATTTTCATAAAACATAAAAAGCTATGGTCAAATCAACTCAGAATGAGCTGAAATTTTAAAATGGACCACAAAATCCACTTTAAATATTAAATATAACTTTATATCATGCAATTGGCAACAAAAAGCCCACTTTTATGAAGATTTTAATAAAAATATGTAGTTGAGCTAGACAACTCCAATTTCAACCTAAGTTAGCTCAAATCGAGCAAAATTGCAAGGGCTATTCGCCTAAGGAAAAAACAAAAGCAAAAACTATTTACAACATAAAGAAAAATAAAGGAAAGACGTGAAAGTTAACCAAAAATTGAGTGTTTGTAATGCAAGAAGGAAAACTCTTACCTACAAACAATTGGGGATAATCTCGACGAAAAACTCTCAAAGGAACACATAAATAAGATTGCACAAAGAACAATTTGGGGATAATGAATCGTTTTCATGATGTCTCATTAATGTGTTAAAACAAAGAGAATGTACCTACGAATTGTAATGGCCCTCCTCAAATCTGCTCGCAAAAAAACGCTGATGAAAGCTCAAGGAATTTCATCAAACAATTCACATGCAAGGGACGTATGACTGATATAGTATTTCAGTTAGCTTCAAATGACTTTTTCTTCAATTTGCATCAATGAGAATCTTGTGCTAGAAGACTACAATGGATTACACAATGACCTAACATGAGTGTGCTACTAATTTTGACAATATTCAGTGCATATATATGATCTAAGCATGAGAAATGAACACCTACAGCCAACTGACATTTTTACAAACAGTTGGTATGCAAACTAACTAGCTGATAAATAATGATATTAAATTGCTTAAATGACATCAGCAACTATTATCTTCTTAATTGCAATGAAAATTACAATGCTCATGAAATATGGTCAAGACTTTGGCATTTACATGGATTATAAAATGATAACGCTGGTATAATGCACACTTACAACTGAAAGCTTATAACACCCCAAAAAGCAATACGAACAAAAGAACCTGGTTGTAAATGACTGTAATAATTTCCTTCAATGCTGCCCCTTCTGCTTTGCTTTTTTCGAACTACTTTTTTGGCCTGCTTTTTCGGTTCTGCTTTTTTGGGCTGCTTTTTCGTACCCGCTTTTTTAGCCTGCTTTTTCGGTTCCGCTTTTTCGGACTGCTTTTTCGTATCTACTTTTTTTGGATTGCTACTATGTTGAATTTCAAGACCATATCTTTCAATGGCGTCAAGATTTCCAGCTTGAAGGGATTTCGTCCTTCAAACTATTGAGACATAATCTCTAGAAAATTTTCCAATTTCTTTGATATTTTCCAAGCATGAATAAATGAGAGCTATCCTCTTTCTTTTAATCCCTTCCTCACTTGCTCCACGCTTCCGTCTTGCCAATGTGGGATAATACATGACTTTTAATATTACTTCTTTTTTTTTTTTACAAAGTCCATGTATGTACTCAAAAGGGGGACTCTTGATTTTTATAAAGTGACTTTATGAAACATTATAATATTTAATTTAAATAGTCACTTTACCGTTGTAACTTCAAACATTAAAATAATATACCAAATAAACTCGAAATCCCACATATAATAGCTCATTAGAAAGAGCCCAACAAAACGCATCTCATCCTGTCACTGAAAATTGAAGGCACTGCATCCCCCTATTGGCTTACTAAAAATAGTAAGTCTTCCTAAAAACCCAACAAACAAACTCCGTTTGGCCTGTAATTAAATTTGACTAGGCCAAATAACCTCAGGATCCCTTTTGAAGTCCTGGTTAGCCCTTGGGACCATACAAGAATGGGCTAACGACAACATACCTCCAAACTGGCTAAGTGGGGAACATTACATGAATCCATGAGAAAATTGCGTAGGGTTGCCTGAATTTTGTGATGTTGAAATTGAGGACAATACGATTCCACATATTGTATTCGTATTAGTTGAGCAAGATATAATATGTGACATAAATTTTTTTATGAACATACTTCTATGGATGATTGATGCTGATTCTTCCATTCTGTAGATGTGAGAAGATATCGACAAAGACTGTAGAATGGAATTTCCATTGGCCAGTTGCATCTTCTTTGAAGTTTCTGATATCATTTTAATAGATCCATATCATATATATATGTATGTATGTATGTATGTATGTATGTATACTGTGATGATCACATTTCATCAGATGACTTATCCTTAATGCACTCTATCATTTTTTCTACGAGCTTTTCTTGCATTTCTACATTGAATGCATATGAATTTGCAACATTTTCTCTTGAGTGAAGCTTACTAAAGACAAACATACCATGATTGTGAGAAAATGACGAGAGTACATTGTTTGAATAACATGAAAAATTTCCATGCCCAATGCTGAATCTTTGCCACTTTCCAATGGATGTTAATCATACAAATTTATGGCAATAAAATCATAATAATTAATCTCCTCTTCCTTTCATTTCGTAATGAAATTCACATGTTGATGAAGACTCGCATAAAAACATACAGGGAGGTAGCTGAAAATCTCACACTGTTATAGCTTGAGCTGCCAGCTGCATTTGCTTGATAATTTCTAAATCTTTTTCAAAGGTCCATTTTTTTTGCAAATTTTGTAATCATTGTGTACCAAGAGATGGTACCACCTTGCTGTATTCTATCAAATAATTTAACCACTATTCGGGTTTTAGTATTTTGGTACCACCTTGCTGTATTCTATCAAATAATTTAACCACTATTACGGTTTTAATATTTTGCAAGCATTTTCTCTAGAACATTTCCAGCGATAATATCTATATATAGATATTTTGATAAACATCCATACCCTATTATGAAGCAAAAAGGATGTTGTAAAGACTATAGAATGTTGCTGTTTTCTAAAATTCCTTTGAAGAAGCTACTCTTCTACAAATCATGCAGTCTTTTCATTCCATGTGGTGACCATTGACAGTTTCAAAGTTTTCATTTGATAGGGGTTAAAGTAGAGTGATAATTTTGGTAGTTACAATAATAGCTACCTTCTCCAGTTTATAATAACCACCACCTTTTCCTTATAAGAACTACCAGCTTTTTTATTTGTCGGCTTTTTAAGCAACTTAACGAAATCGCTGAAACATTCATTTTTTAATTTGGGCCCATCCTTTGCTTATCACATCTTCTTATTGACATTTTTATCAGCTTGGACAAATTCTGCTAAATATCAATAAATTGATTGTAATAACCAACTTGTTAAAGCAAACTTCTGAAAAGAACTTGGAAACCCAATTGTTGGCACTTTGCACAAGCTGGCCCCCTTTATGAATGTTATTAAAATTATCAACGGAGAAATGAAACTGCAAAGAGCATTCTTTGCAATCTTCGGAATTCGGGATACTTGTGCATGCTTTGGTAAATACCCAAAATTATTGGGTTTTTGAACAACTACAATAACTTCTATAGTTCACTGGCAACAATATTTGGACTGTTTTCCCTGTGTTCTATTGGCTGTTTAAGTCACTTTCAAAAAATTCCAAACTTGCCGACTATTAGCCAACTTTTGATTGCTCCATTACATTGAAATTTCCATCAGAGATTTTGAGAACTTTTCCAAATCACTAAGAAAACTTATAATAAGCACTTCTTTATTCAATATTTCAATAATACATAAAGCTTGTTGAATCTCCC
The DNA here is from genome assembly GCA_028749045.1 of Cupressus sempervirens. Classification (NCBI taxonomy): domain Eukaryota; kingdom Viridiplantae; phylum Streptophyta; class Pinopsida; order Cupressales; family Cupressaceae; genus Cupressus; species Cupressus sempervirens. Next base: position 64,173,183 of record CM053785.1, read on the forward strand.
AATAAGTCTACTTTGATCTTTGGATTTTTTTTTTTTGATTCACATTTATAAACCTCCATTATTGATGATTTCCTCAATGGGTCACCTTTCGTCATAATAACTGTTACCATTTAGATTATCAGCTTCTCCATAACTTCCACAACTTTGCCATACCTTTGGCCAAATGAAAACACATCCTACGGTGATTTTAAGTTCATACTCAACTTTTAAAAGTATATGACAACTTGGCAATTCTAAGTCATATTGATATCAGAAGAGGTGACCAAAATTTAGTACATTTTGGAATAAAGAAGGGCTTAAGATAAAAGTTTAAATTTTGGCTATTTCAGAATTGGGGCTGACATATTTCAACAGCTTTACAAACACAAAATAGTGAACAAAACTCCAAAATAATATTGCTGAAAATTCCAGATTTAATTCATGATCTGATTTTTCAAATTTTATTGACATTTCTCAAATACAATGACAACCGAGGTTATAAATAGCATAATATATTAAAATCCTACATGCCCACAAAATGCAGCTAAGAAATAACAGGAGTTTCTCACAAAATATGCATTCTGAAACTGCCAAAATGTTTCAAAATCTAGGTCTGGAAATGACAAACAACAAAAAAGTACTCCAATAATTGCACATTCTATCTCTTGTGAACCCCAAGGGCTGCCTTAAAACCTCATGCGGCCCTTCAAAAAGTGGTACTGATGGCCGGAAATGGTACAACCAACCAGGGAGAAGATATAACTAACTGAACTGATCTGACAGACTGAATATATACTTTATTTCCTTGAGAAATGCAATCGTTTACATCTTTTATATACTAAGTATCATAAAGAATAGACTTGCATACCTCTGTGAACCTTTTAGCTTTATACTCTCTACTTGCATTCACTTTTGCTGCATGTTCTATAGATCTGAAGTGGACATCAAAGTCATCAAGGACTTTATTGATGTTCTCTACTGCATCATCACCTTGGATTATGTAAGGAGTGGGCAATAATTTGTTCATTGTCTCCAAGGTTCTTCTCAATATCCTTGCTTTCTTCTCAGTCCTCTTATCTGACCTTTCCTTTATCTTCGCAAAGGCCATCAACAACAACTTCATAGTTTGATCCTCATCATATTTTTTCTAGGTCTGCTTCTCTTCATGCTCTTCAAGTGCCTTGCCAACAATGGATCTAAAGTTGATTTCTCCCTACCAGAAGAAATGGGGATCTCAATAAGACTTTACATCTTCTCTGTCACTTTCTATACTCCTAGCGATGGATCAATTGCGATCGTAGTTATGCTAGTCATATAAACCTTGGAGGGCTGATTATCCTGTTGATGTTTGATAGCTTCAGTCTGATAAATCCATATATACTTATATATGCGATATAATTTATAGATATGTGTTCATTGTATTTGAGATATAAGGTTATTGTTATGTGAGAAAAATTAATATTATATATATATATATATATATATATATATATTTGTTATTAGTCCCTGCCTTATGGGCAGGGAACTAATGTTTTCTTTTGACGCCCCCAATTTCTTTTTTCTTGGTAATCATTCATCATATTGTAAAGTTTGAAGGGTTAGATTAAAAAAATACAATTATAATATGCCAATTTCAAATTTCTGATTGGCTAAGACTATTTTAGCTGGGGTTTTATTGTTTTTATAAAAATTAATATTGGGGAAAATTAGAATCCACAGTTGAGATTATGAGTTCATTTATTTGACGTCAGGGCAGAGGAAGGTCGGTGGCTAAAAGTACTATTAATGCTATTGCAGCAGGACCACCGACATTAGATTTAGATAACAATGGAAAAATGCTGTCAATTTTTACAGTACGGATCATCAGTTTTTGCAGATTTTGAGTTGAAGTGTATAAACATTAGGTATGTGCCAAGTCTTTTCTTCTGTCAGTGGTATCAAGTTATGTTTATTGTCATTGATACGAAGTTTTGTTTAGTTGAGATTGGTTGTGCGGACTGGTTAGTGGCACTGAATTTTTGCAGCCAGCAACTTGCACGCGTTGATTTCACGTTGTTCATTTGTGCATAGAAAGCAAGTGAGAGTTATTGTCAGAACACGCTAGGGATTTGCAATTACCTATTTTATTATCACCATGTGCTTGAAAGAAATCTGTGCACCCAAAACCCTGACCCAACAAAAATATACACTGGAAGCATTCACTCTATGCATGTTCTTTGATTGGAATTTCCTTGGGACCTGGTAAAAGAAATTCTTGGACCAAGAGCACAAGATGGCAGCCAAAGTCATTACCAAGGATGGGCTAACTGTAGCATCTTCACATCAAAATACTGAACAGGTATGCAGTAAAGTGCGATGAATTCAACTTGTGTGAAGGACTTAGGGAAATGTGCAACTGGAGGGGCTATTCCATGCCTTTTCTCTTACGATAAGCTTCTCAGGCTTTAGCAGCATAGCCTCCAGTTTCCTCATGGTTCCAGCACCACAAAAGGAAGAAAACATTTTGCAACCTGCAGCACTTCTCTATCAGCACAACAAACACAGTTCATGTTGAAGAATTGCAAAGGAATAGTTAACAAAATGAGGCCCCTGTCATTAGCAATTTTCGAAAGACACCAGTAAACACAGCAAGGCAAGATTCAAACACAAGCAATTGTAAATTTCCCATCTAGCCCATTTCAATCTGCATTATGAGAGGCAGAGGGCACATGACATAAATGATAAATCGACAGATCTTCAAAAGAAAATGACAAGCTCCAACTGTCTGGGCAGATTGCCTCTCAATAGAGAATGTGTTGGGAAAAATCTACCGATTAATTATTTTAGATTCATAAAATTGTATGCTCTCAGGAACTTTTGGTAAGGATTTTTGGATCCCGATGCTCAAATTATGGATTCAGATATATTTTGTACTTAGGGAGTTGTATTTATCTGGATATTTTTTTCTTTCATGTTTAAAAAAAAAAAATCTTTCTACAATCTGTATATACTGTGACTGAACTCTGTTTAATCATGAAGCCCAGCCCTGGTTCATCCTATACGAAGCCCTGCTGTTCTTAGTAATTAATTTTACATAAACTTATATTTGTGTAACTGATTTTACCCATAAATACTTCAAGTTTTCTGAACTACTATTTTGAAAACTTTATGAATATAAATTTATTAGGTACAGATATTAAAGCTCTTTTGAATGCATTTTACTGTTAGCGGTAGCATATTTCACTATTTTCTTTGATTTTTCCCCTTAAATCTTTAAACAACTCAAACAATCTATGCAACATTTTGTCAGTGTACAATATGTATAAAAACATCGATGTCTATTAATTTCCTTTGCTGAATGTGTATCTACTCTTAATAATAGTTGCATTAAAAATTAGAAATTTATCATAACAGTGACAGTTTCAGCACAAATTTCAATGCTTAAGACAATGCATTTCAGGCTTCTCTTGAATAGATTTGAATTTGGAGCTCTTTTAAATTTCCAAAAAGAAACACACCAGCCTCATAAACAAGAGGCAGGGACTACAGCTCGCAAAGAGCTCTTGTGATATTAACTATCTGATTAATGAATAGACATGTCCCATGAAGGGACATGTCTATTCGCCTATGCTCAATGTAAATTAGAGGATGCTGCATTTGAAAACACATACCAAACATTATGGTAGTCCCATTACATCTGCACGTGATCCTTATAAAGCAACATGGTATCAAAGCCTAATTGCAGATGCAAATCAAATATAAAAGACTGGTGAGATGTATGTGGGTATTGAACATGTGACTCACCCACAATTACCGAGTAAGGGAGCAAGATAGTCTTCGTCTCTGCAATAATGCTGACATCTTATATCTACATCAGAGTGCAAGGCAGGAGAGGCCACACTTCATTTTGTTGAAAATAGGAGGAAGATGCATAAAAATAGAAACTCATATATCTGCAAAAGAAATAAAAGACATGAACATCAAATTCCTTACAGAGCTGGAGAGCGGAGTTCGAACAAAGATATTCGGCGAAAATTAATTTTTGAAGACCATGAAAAGATGGGGCAGTTGTAAATGGATCATTTAACACAATTGTATAACAATCTGATTAGCAATATTTTAGACAGTCCACTGGGGAAGGATATCAATTTCGTGATAAGGCAAAGATTCAATTAGACCAGCAATCAATTAAGAAAGTGGTGTTTTACTTCAAAACACACAACATGATAATAGGCAAAAGAAACCTATTAGATGGGATATGATTGCAGATAAGTAAGTGAGGAAGACTTTTAAAGCCTATAGCTTTAGGCAGGAGACTTCAATATTGAATATTGAATATTGCCTAGCCACATAAAATGAAACAAGTGTCTAGTGGATTTGAATGACTTGTGTGACATGTGGAGAATGCATTTCCAGAACTTCATGTGGGCTCCACACTAGTGATGGATGCATGAATGACCAATCAAGTACATGGGCTTCTCACTGATAAGCATTGCAGAAATCTTACATTCTGAAAGTGCCATGGAAGGCTTCTATATCCAGCTCTGAATAACTTCTTGTTGGATCTTGGATCACAGCGTGAATGGAAAAAATAAAATAAAATATCAATACTATTATATAACTCAGAGAGGGAGTACAGTAATAAAAAAAGGATCCTCGAGAGAGTAATCTGACGTGTCTCCATGTACAAATATACGGGGTGGAATGAGATGTTAGCGAATAAGGGAGAATGAGATAAAAAGGGAAAAATGCCACCTCAACAAATTTAAAAGACAACAGTATGAGTTCCACAAATACAAGTGCCATGATATCGTATGTGGGTCTCATATAAGAATCACACATTGCTCTTGGAAAGTAAGAGCGAAGGAGAAAATATTAAGGAGATAAAATAATTGCATGGGTGAATGCCATTGCATATCAAGTCAACGTCAAACCCAAGTGAAGACTTAATGTGGGATTAAATCATTTTACCAACAAATGTTATAGGAGCATTTCTCCTTTCAACACAAGACAAAACAACAAGAAGTCAACACTAGGTCTAACATGCGTAATTGGTAAAGGTATGTACAAATGGGTAAGTTAAATTGTTAATAATCATTTCATAACTGGAAATAGGATTATTATAATTGTAAAATATAAGAAAAGGCATGTATTTATTTAAAGATATATTTATATAGTATAATGTCACTTGAACATTAAAATAATTACATTGTTTCAAGGCAAGGAACAATCTTACACTATTATGATTATTATGAATATTTGATTATTCCTAAATTATTATCCTCGAGTGTTTTTTCGATGAATAGTCCTTTTCTATTAATAAAAATATACTAAGAATACAATTCGCAAAAAAGGGGTTGGGGGATACAGGAGCACCCCGCGAAAGAGTTCACACGGCCAAAGCCGGACTTAAAAACATGACCGAAGCCGGAAACAACAACTATTCATCAAAAAAAATATAATAAGCATCCTTAGGCTGCCAAAGCAGTGCCAGCCGAGGGAGGAGGATCATCTTTGTCAGGAAAACCCCACGCATCAGTGGGATTGTGGGGCGGGTTGGGAACAGACTAACCGTCATCAGCAATAGTAGGATTAGTGGTCGTCTTCGCATCTTTAACCTCAGGCCGTGGAGGAGAAATCGCCAAGGCCAGGCGAGGGTACTTTCCAGAATGTGCTCGCCGAGGACCAGGAGGAGGAGTCAGGGACTAGCCAGAACCCCCACGAGGTGGGGAAGCAAAGCGGTACCTCCATCCGCCATCACCACCCCTAGGAGAGCGGTGGCGAGAAGCCAGGGAGTGTGGCATGTGTGAGTGGCGGCCTGAGGATTGGCGCCGAGAACGGCGTCCATGAGGCGTCAAGACATCAGCCGAAGCATCAGGAGGCACTCTGGCAGTAGTGCAGGGAGCATTGCCCCAGTGATTTAACAACTCCTGCAGGTGAGCATCTTCTAGGGCAACCTTGTTAGCTTGCACCTTGTTACAAATGCATGCCTTAGTGCACATAGCAATGTTAACATCCAAAAAACTGTGAGTGAACAGAACAACATTCCTATCTTTCCACAGAGAAAACAAAATTTCCATCCTGAAGGTATGCCAAATTTGGGTGAACTTCCGAGGAATTCTAGGGGAATCACCCAGCAGGATCATGTGCCATGAAAATGGTTCGGGCCTAAAAGGCTTGAAAAAATCATGAATCCAGTGCCAATAATTTTGAGAAAACTTACAAAACCAGAATATATGCAAAAAGGACTCTGGTTGACCACAAAAAGGGCCTCTGGGATCAGGAACCCCAATGTGCTTGAGCCGAGGCCCCAGGGGAAGACCTTGGAAGGCAAGGCACCAAGCAAAGTGGGCAATCTTGGGTGCTGTAATAGCACTCCAAATGGTGTCAAAACGTTTTCTCCATTGAGAAAGCGAAGATTGCAGATGCCAGCGCTGGTTAAGCGTGTCCACCATCGGAAGATGGGGCGAAAGCCATCTGTACCCCATATGGGGCTTGTAATTGGAAAATGGAGTGGCAGGATACCATTTTCAATCATGCCACCAAGGACCGACAGTCTGAATCCCCACTTTATGAACTAAGTGCACAGGGATGGAAGACAGTAGGAGGTCAAAAGTTGGCCGATCTGTACGGACAAGGCGGTACTGGACTTGCAAATCTTCCCATGACCTGAAACTCATGGTGATTCTTGAGAAGAGATCCTTAGGAGTTCGGATGCCACGTTTGAAAAGATGTAGAGCACTGACACCTTGAGTCTTGGCGAGAGGAGTACCCTGAACGGCAAATAGGGCAGACCACCAAATTTTCTGTTGATTCAAGGGAAGCCCATTGCGAAACTCATCTCCAACCCAACGAAGCCAAGGCTTACTAGCTTCCCAGGCTTTCAAGATGCTCTTAATAACAAATGAGCCCTGTATGGCCATGGGTTCACGCATGATGAGAAGGGTTTGAAAACTAATCCCCTTCCACGCAGGCCTATTAACAGGGAAGCCGGAAGAAATGTAGTGCCGAACCAGAATCTTCCACCCTTCATCTCTAGAAATAGCTTGAATAATCCTTTTAGCACAGAGAGAAAGTCCCTGTTTCCGAGTGGGGAGCAGACCAAGACCATCAGACTCTCTTGGGAGACAACAAAATCCCAAGCAACTCTGTGAAAACCATGATGATCAGAACCAAAAGCCCAAAGAAAGTCTTGGAGCAAATGTTCCAGCTTAAGATAGGAAGCTTTGGAGGGAGCCCAACAGGAAGAATAGTACACATGAGTGGCTGCCAGAATCTTCAAACAAATCTGAAATTTACTAGCAAGAGAAAGCGGCTTGGTGATCCAATATTCAAGCTTTTTGCTAATCTTGGCAAGCATAGCATTCCAAAGCTCCACAGGGGAAGCCAAGAAAGCGGAAGATTTCCCTGTGAAAAACCCATTTCCATTGAAACTGGTTGAGCCAAGGTGGAGCTGGCAAGAATGATTGCCAGTAGTAGAGCGTCTTATGCCATTGAATGGCAGAGCCAGAGGCTTGACAAATGGTGTCCAGACAATTTATAGCATTTTGGATGTTTTCTTCATCCTCAAGAAGAGTAAGAAAGGAATCATCAGCAAAATGACCATTGACTAACTAGAAGGAAGATCCAGGCAAGGAGATGCCACGAACCAGCCTTGAAAACACAGAATTAGCTAGCAAATAGCCAAAACCTTCAGCAGCAAGGACATAAAGCGCTGGAGCTAAAGGGCAACCTTGCCTGATTGAACGAAAAAATCCAAAAGTCTTAGATTGCGAATTATTGATGGTAATGCAAGCATTAGCATCACCAAAGGGCATCTCCACGGACTGAAGGAAATTGGGACCAAAACCTAGAGCTTGAAGCATGGCCAAGATAAAGGGCCATTAAATGCGATCATAGGCTTTAGCAAAATCTATCTTTAAAAAGATAGCCTGCTGCTTGGACTTGCGAGCCCATTCCATACCTTCCCAGATAGCAATGATGTTGTCAAGAATATATCTGGACTTGATGAAGCCTGTTTTCTTAGGCCGCACAATTAAAGGCAACCTGTGCCTGACTTTGAGAGAGAGCACCTTCGCAATGATCTTATAAGACACATTCAGAAGGGTAATGGTCCTCCAATTGCATATGTCCTCAGGATCACCAGCTTTAGGTATGAATTTGATATTCCCTTTATTTATAATTGCTCCTAAGCTTTTAGAATGATATGCTTCGAGATAGACTTTGTGCAAATCAGGGCCTATTTGCTCCCAAAGGTGTTTGTAAAATTCACAAGGAAATCCATCACATCTAGGGGACTTGTCATCTGCCATGGAGTAAACTGCCTCTTTAAGGTCGTCGAGGGAAAGAAGTTGCTTACAGAAAGCACATTGCTCAATTGCTAGGTGGTTTGGAGTAACAGATACACATTTTGAGAGCTTCCTCTTGAGCAACTAAAGTTCCCTGCGAAGCAAAGACGTTCTCATTGTGATGAATGAATGCTTGTAGGATGTCGGGGAGACTGGACAGAACAACTGCTCCCTGTTTGATCTTTTTAATCCCAACATTGGTATGACGAGCTCGGAGAGCCTGAAAGAACTCCTTCGAGGCCTTATTGCCAACCTCCAACCAATGGAGATTGGCCTTGATTTGGGCTCCTCGGGCAGCATAGTTGTCAGCAATTTGCTTGTCATGGCGAAGCTTGGCAAGTTGAATTTGCAGATGCACATCAAAGGGGTTGAAGGTGAGAGCCTCAGAGGCTTTTTTGAGGGCAAGGGTGTTGGCCTCATAAGAACATTTTTTGAATATAGCCAGCTGACGCCCATAGATGCGTAGGAATCGAGCAGTTCTAGTAATGGCATCATTCCACCATTGAATCCATCCCCTTGGGGAATGCGGACGTGGCTCCAAATTTCAGACACGTTGGATGTGTGAGAGGGTGGAAGCGTGCAATACAACAGACGTGTTGAGGAAGAACTGAGAGTGGGCCACCTTGGGGACAACAGTTTGCCAAGAAATGACAAAAAATATGGGGGATTGGTCAGATAACGTCACATCTGGCAGGGGAATGACAGGCAAATCTCGATCCTAAAAAAAAGAGAAAAAAGATTGCGTAGTGATGATAGCACGATCAAGACGTTTTAATATGCGGTTAGAGCCAGCTTGAAAGTTGGACCAAGTGTGCCAAACCCCACTATCCTAGCGGCGGTTGGTATTGGGATAAAAAAGGCCCAATTTATTGCGCATGTAATACCAGGCTTGCCTTTCCCCAGTTGTCCAGCGAAAGGGCAAAATGTCATCTTTGTCAGAGGCCACTTCAACCATATTAAAGTCCCCACACATAACCCAAGTTGCTGGAGGCAAATTGTCAACCAACCAGGCCCACAGCTGGGATCTTTCCACAGCATCATTGGAAGCATAAACATTAATGACTCCAAAAGAATGATTGTTAATGGAAAGCAAAAGCCAAATAATTCTATGCGTGGGGTCAGAATCGTGCGAAATAACAGCAGAATGAAGGCGAGGTGACAGGAGAGTAACTACACCACCTTGGCCAGCTTCATGCTAGGAAGAAAACATCACGCCATCCTGCGAAATTACGTGGCATGCCGAAGCAAGCATGAAACCAAAAATTTTAACTTCTTGTAAATAGAGAAAATCTAAATTACCAAGTCTATGATAGACATCTCGAACATAGTCCTTTCTGGGGAGGTCTGTGAGACCTCGAACATTCCATGAAAGGAAGTTCATGAGAACTCTTCCATATCATCTTCGTCCTCAAGAAAGGAGTAGCTATTCTGCAAGAAGGTAGAATCATGGTTGAAGTCAGATGGAAAACCCTCTAGACTTACAGCCTGACGCTTCACCTTTGGTATCTCCGCACGTCTAGGAGGACTACGAGAACGCCGCGTCGTTGATGGTGCTATGGAAGAGGCAGCAAGAGGAATACGCACCCCAGCCAAGGAAAAAACCCTGGCAGCTGCCTTAATCCCCTGCGAGCCAGTAGGGTTTGAAACCTGCGAAATTTCGGGCATCGTTCCTTTGTTCGTCGCTTGCGTCCCTACGCTGGCTGGAGTTGACACTCTTGTAGGGAAAGGAGGAATTGTGGCGACCGTAGCATATCACTGCTTGGGGGGCAAGGGATTCGAAGGAGCCTTGCCCTTACGCTCAACAGTAACCCATTCTTCCTTTTTTCGGTCGGCCTGTTTGACAGGCGCCTCTTTAAGCGTGGGCTTGACCCTAGGCGTAGCCAGAGGGCAGTCCTTGATCTTGTGTTCCTCAGAGTGGCACCTATAACAGGTGTTGGGGAGGTTTAAGTAAAGAACCTTCTGCGAGAAGGTTGTAGTCCCAATCTGAATTTCTACAGAATCCTTGAGATCTTTGGAAAGATCCACCTCTACGCAAACGCGTCGTTGCAGGTGGGCATTGAAAAATTTCTCAGGCTCCTTGGTGACAACTTTACCAAGGGCTTTGGCAATGGACTCAATGAAAGGCCAACAAGGCAGGGGTAAACTTGGGAACTCGACCCAAACAGGAACCCTAAGCTTTTTGTCATCCGAGACTGTGAAGTATCGTGACCATTTTTGAAAAACAAGCAAGGAAGAATGCACAGACCATGGTCCGTTGTTAAAGACCGCGTCTACCTGCGAGGGGTTAGCGAAGCGAAATAAAAAAAAAAACCTTTGGTAAGGTTTTGCACAGCGTTAAGGCGGACTCCATGAGGAGTCCAACTCTTGTTAACCCATTCTCGGAGCATAGTTTCAGGGGGAGCCCTACCCACAAAATAACCTATTAAGGTGTGCTATTCTAACCAATCACATGCAGCATCAAATTCTTGCAAAGGAAGGATAATGTCAGGATTACCTCATGAAAAAACTTTGGGACAAACTTGCGCGGACGTTTGTTCGGAGGAGGCGCCATGGCAGTCCGAAGCAATAGTGTGAACACCAGAAACAACAGGTTCACCGTTGGTCGGAGCCATTATAACCTAGCCTAAAAAACTCCCGTAGTAAATGTGGTGTGACAAGTGGAGCTAACAGAGGGAATGTTCAGACAAAAAGCCGTACACAAAAAATTGAAAGATCCCATGAAGCAAGAAACCCTAGCAAAGCGAAAAAGCCCCCAGTCGTCCATTATCCTCGAGTGTTATAGTAGTCTCTTTCTTAATTTTTAAATTCAAATAGGTATTATAAGAACTATTTGCCTTGATCTTTTCATTCGAAGGCAACCTTGGAAGAGAGGGAGCAGATAGAGGATATGGTTTAGTCAACCTTCAGTGATCTCGGTCATATTGATTCAGAGGGAGTAGACCATGTTGAGATTGATTCTCCAGTGATCAATAAATTGTAGCAGTTAAGAGGACTGTGATTCATGAATATACTTCATGCCTATTTGGGCCTACCCCCTGTGTACATCATGAGGAAGTGACGACTTCCAAATGATCATCACTTGTAATTGTAGAAGTTATTGAAAGGTGATGATCTTACAATAACTTCAATTTTCTATTATGATGTATATCTTACGATATCTATGCAGATCATGATAGATTATGCCTTGCATGTTGGGTGTTTATATGTAAGCATTATGATAATGTGTGTGTCCATACCTTATAAACAATTATTTGAGTAAATGGTGAATGTTATACAAATTGATGTTCTGGAGGGCCATTACACAGAGTACTTGGTGAATAACATGTGACTTGACATTCTGGAAGGCCATTACTCATAGTACTTGGTGAATATCTTGCATCTCAACATTTTGGAAGGCCATTACGCAAAGAGTATCTAGTGAATGTGATTGATATTCTGTGAGACCAATAGTCACGATATCAGATGTGATATCAAACATTTTTTAGTAATTGGTGAATATCATGTATTTTGGGAGACCAATACACATGATCCATCGCCTGAGAAAATAAGCCTCATATTGTTCGTGCTGATAGGTTCGTAATGGAGCTGAAGCCAACCCCGTAAGATCAGTTATGGGCTCCATAAGAATGCAACAACAGATGACACAAGTAGAAACTAGTGGCCTATAGGAAGCACAGTTAAAGAAGCAGTGATGTATAAACACATAGTTACAAAACAATAGAAGTAGAATGCACACAGACTACCAAAAGAGGACAATGTGCTACACTAGAAGTTGGAACAAACACACATCCAAAGAATAGCAGAAATAGAGCATGCACACATTGGCAAAAGAGGATGACACACTTTGCTAGAAGTCAACACCAAAACACGCACGATAAAACACTAGAATAGAAGGATTGAGTTGGCTGACAAAGGGTGGAAGAAAATGCAAGAATCATGAAACACAACGAACAACCATAACAAACATCAAAGACGTTTGCAATCGACAACAATAGAAAGCAACATTGGTAAATGCAGAGAGTGCCTAACAGCTCACATGACCATCAGTAGTGAAATGACAAGCAAAAAAATAGAGGTAACCACGCTCGACAAAAGCAACAAAACCAAGGCAAACAAAATGAAAACCATGACCAAGGTTGATGAAAGCTACAACCAAAAGCAACCAAGTAGAGGCACCAACAACAATGGTGAGCAACAGAAAGGTTTGACAACATGTGTGCAATAAATGAACAAACAACGAGCCAACCGAGGATTGAATGCCACAACCCAGAGCCAATGCAAGTGCAAATGATGACTAAGGAAAAGCACATGCAAGAAACTAGGGATGGGAGCCAACATGAGCACTGGCTCAGGAGCCATAGTTGTCAGCATGGATGCTATGGTTGGTAGTTCCTAAGGGAGCCATCGGGATGCAAAAACATAAACTTCCTAAAAGACTAATTGTTCTTTCTTGATCCACCTCCCCATTTTCTACCTCCCTGCTAGGAGCTACATAAGTGTATTTGAGATGCAATTTATAGGTAGTTCATTTATACAATTTGGGTTAACCCCAATGAGGACCTTCCCCCTAATATGGCCTTGTATGTGGAGCACTTTTTGGAGTTGAAGGATGGACTCATTGTTCGTACTTCCTACCTATCCCTCCATTGCTCTCATTTCCTCAAGATCTCCCTTGGTTCCTTCCCAACAAATTTTTCATAGGCTCCTTTGCAAAACCGATCACCTTATGGATAAAGAGTACAGGTTTTGTCATCTTTACAATATTTGGTGTGATTGAGTCAGAGGCACACTACATCTTTAGCTTTCCTCTATACTTTGAGATTAGATGGAGGTTCTACTGCTTCTTTAGGCAAACACAATTAATCTCCACCTTCGGATCTATATGGATTAGAGGTTCTTTTCCCTATATTTTTAGGAGACCCTTACGCTTCAAGACCACACACTCCAACAATGACATGTCACAACACTTCTGCCTTGCCAACCTTGTCAGCATATTACCCCTTTTTACAGATTTGTAAGGACTAGGACAGTCTCTGTTAGAGTGGGGTGGTTGTTGCACCAAAAGATTGATTTGTCAATGGTTGATACAACCACTCAACTTATAGTACATAGGAGGTGGTTAAGCCCTTGTCATGAATCATGAGGGGAGCGCTACAAATTTCTAACAATCTCCCCCTCAGCGTTACCCGAGGGTCTGAGGGTTTGAACCTGTGACCAAGCTCTAATACCACTTGTTACAGTGGGGTTTCCATTGCACCAAAAGACCGATTTGTCAATGCTTTGTAAAAACCCCAACTGGCTTCCAACTTGAATATTGAGCACAACTTATTGTTTTTGCAATTTGAATAGTTTTATAATGTATTTTCTTTTTTGTATGAAAATCATAATCAACAAATTCAAGGAGTTTGAAATGATAATAGATAATAGCCACATAAACTTCCTTAAAACTTTATTTATTTGTAAATTTCTTTATAAAAAAAATTCATATAATAATCCATATAATCTGAATGTAGCACCTAGAATGCAATTTACTATGTCAAGCCAAGAATCACAACTGCTCCCCTATTGTTTACAGTTACTCCTTAATGGCATGCCTTTGCAAATGATAGCCGACCTTGAATAACTCACGACAAATGCTGGATAGCTAAGTGAATAATGACAATTATGGAGTGAACCCCAGAATTCCTTAACATAGGCTACTGGATAATTGCACAGACTCTGGTAATGGTTATATGGCTTCTTGACTGCTGTCCAAACTTAGTGCAAGGTTGTGAATGAAAGAAACGGTCATCAATGTTGTTAACGGCTACCCCCTTTCAATGTAATTTGCCTATGTTTTAACCTTGGCCAGTTGATATTGATAGATAAAAAAACTTCCAATATCTATCTTGACATCTAGTACAACCGTTCAACAAGAAATCGTAAATTACCACACTTCCAGAATTAATCAGTAACACGATTCTCCAAGCCACAGTAGACATAGTAGGAGAGTATCTAGCAAATATCAAATCTACTATACTTCAGCAGTGGAATGAAAACACTTCTCAGATATAGTGATGAACAGTAGAGAAGTTAGGCAATCTTAGCTATACCTCAGCAGCTAAATTGCAAAAGCAATTTTCAAAATTTCCAACCCTTATACATCAGCAAGGGCATGCAGTTCAGAACCCAGGGAAAAGCCACGAAGGCACAAAATCAAATAAATAATCAAGCGTGCTTTTCCCAATGAAAGAGCTCTTATAGACTTTCGTTGGCCAAAGTTTCCCTAAAACTCCACTTTAGAAATTCTGGAAGTTTCCCCAAAAAACTCAACACTAGAAACTTTCCAATTTGCTTTTTAAGAAATATCTGTTAAAGTCATTATTATAATAATATAAAAATTATTATAATAATGCAACTCAATAATTAATAAATAAATAAGAGCTCATGCAATTTATTACTTTATTAACTGAAGGTGACGAACAATTGTTGAAGCCACCCATTGCACTGCCAAAAGTAGCAACAGCCGAAAATAGACTTACTGAAAACAGTAAGTCCACAATTGAGACCCCCCAAAACACCCTGTTAACTCACGAGGGTCCCTAGGATGAGCTAACTCCATCAACTATGTAGACCAGCCAAAATCGGGGACATTACATGGTTGATACAACCACTCAACATATAGTACACAAGAGGCAATTAAGCCCTTTTCACAAATCTCGATGGGAGCGGTAAACAAATTTCTAACAGTCTCCTACAAACTTCCTCTTCTAGGATCACTCTGACGCGGCTTAGGACTTTGATTGGCCCCATTGATTATCTCTTGGTTTGGAAGTTCTTCATGGCTGTTCGGAACTCGTAAGTGGTTTTGGAGGGTTCTCTTGATGGGGAGCTTCTTCACTCAGAGCTTTTCTTGCTCTAACAAGGTTACTTCATAGCCTACTTAGGGTTGCTTCTCTAAACCTAACCTAGAGGACTCTCTCCTAATGCCCTTTCTCCAAGAAACTCACCAATCAATTTAGTTTCTACTCCCTTTAACCTCAAAACCCTAAATGTGCATCTTTTTTCTCAATACGCCAATACTCCACCAAATGCCATTAGAGGGTCAAAATCAAGTTTGCATCTTTCTTCTAAGGTTCTTACCACATCTCATGCCATTCTACATCAACTTGATAGGTCTAGCTCACCCACAACTCCAAATTGCCCTGTTTGTCCTTGTAGCCCTAAGAGCCCCTATTAGCCCTCCTAGAAACAAGGAACTTGCAGTAACTTGAAAAACTCGTTATCAAGGCCTATAGATGTCTATTAGACATTGTTCCATATTGACTAGGGCTTGAAGATTTTCTTGGTTTCAAGCCTCCATGGTGTCCATATAGTACGGTTTCAAAAAACCCTTGTTTTGAGGGTTTCAAGGGCAATGATAACAAAACACTCACCAAATGCTCTAGACTTTGCATCAAACCTCCTCCTCTTGTTTGTGGACACCTAATACATTACTCAACCAGTACCCATTCAAGATTGGCATGTGTCAATTCTCTATTCTTGCTAGAACTCATTTACAAGCCTCATTGTGCCTTGCCAAGTCTTGATTTGCTTACCTAGGGCTCACTTGTAAAAATGGTTACTTGACTTCCACAGAGTCCAAAATGGCTATGTACATTATTTATAGAGGCTATTACTTGATTCCCAAAGGCCATAGTGTTTTGACCATGGGAACTCAAGCTATAGCCATTTGAAT
Source organism: Cupressus sempervirens (assembly GCA_028749045.1). Classification (NCBI taxonomy): domain Eukaryota; kingdom Viridiplantae; phylum Streptophyta; class Pinopsida; order Cupressales; family Cupressaceae; genus Cupressus; species Cupressus sempervirens. The sequence continues at coordinate 64,189,206 of CM053785.1, forward strand.
GCTGATTGCTCAAAACTGGGCAGCAGGAAAGGAAAAACTAAATAATTTTTCAAAACTTGGTTAAATGACAACTAATGATCAAAACCATTGGTACATAATCAAAACATAGATCCAATAAACTATTCCAACCAAAACAGCAAGCACACCAATCCAACTATTTAAGAAATCTCCAAAAATGTGTTTTCTGTCAGCAAAATTTCTCCTTCACTCATGTGCTATCCGTACAAATGCATAACTAACTCTTAGAAATGAGTTGGAAGGTGTATATATAGGTTCTCCTAAGCACCTTGGCCTTTTGTTCGAGTTATAACCACCCATTTTGCCCTTCTGTAGAAAAGTACAAAAATTGCTCTTGCAAGTTTGCAAAAATTGCAAATTTGTCAATGAGCAATTTTGACAACTTTTGCAATTTTGCAATCTAGGCTTCCAAACTTGTACAGTTTGGTTTCAACACTCACAAATTGAACCTAGAACACCTAAGGACCTTCATTAAACACTTTTTGCCCTATTTTTAGCATTTTGCCATGTTTTTCCTTATAGAGCAATTTTGAGCAATTTTAGGCTTAACAGGTTCTAACTGCTTAAAACTTGACTCACCCTTGAATCTTACCTAACCACACATCTAAAACCTGCCTTGGGACTTTAAATTTAGTTCTTATTCACTAAATGGTTGGTTAGACCATTTACAAACCAAAATTTGTGTTAGGGTTTCACCTTACCCCAAGGTGCTCTTGCATCATTCTCCCCCTGCAAGTAGAAGCTTAGGGTACCGTGTAGAGAGAAACTCCTTGCTGATGCCATGCTTGTTGAAATCACTCTCAGCAATCCAAGTTGCTTTAGCTTCAGGGGTATCTAACCATTTCAGTAGATGTTCCTTATAAACCTTGTTTCTTGTACTCTTTTTCACTCTAGAATACAGTATCTTCTCCACTTGTGGTTGCTTCCTTTCAGGTACCTGCAAGTCTGTTATATCCTTGTTTAGCTCTGTTTGATACTTCTCTTCATCCACCTCTGAACCCTTGTAGGGTATCAAGTCCTTGACATTGAAGATGGGAGAGATAGACATGTCACTTGGTAGGTCAACTTTGTAAGCATTGGATCCATACTTCTCTAACACTTTGCATTGCCCAATTCTTTTCATCTGCAACTTACTAGGGATGCCCTTCTATAGTTTAGCTTTATTTAGGTAGACCATAACCAGATCTCCCACTTGGAAGTGTAGCTCTCTCCTCCCTTCATCCTTCTTCTCCTTCAACTTTTGATTTTCTTCCATCAAGGTCCTCTTAACTTGATCATGTATTTCCTTCATAGACTAAGTAAAAATCATCAGCATGTCCACTGATGGTGCCATGTGCTGGTATTTCCCTCAACTCCATTTTTCCCCTTGGATGTAGGCCATACACTACTTGAAATGGACTTAATCTTGTTGTCCTGTTCTTGCTATCATTATAGGCAAATTCTGCTTGAGGTATGACTTGCTTCCAGCTCTGCCCATATTCCTTAGTGAGACACCTTAAGAGGTTTCCTAGAACCCTATTTATGACTTCTGTTTGCCCATCTGTTTGTGGATGGTAGGAAAAACTATGAGCTAGGTTTGTACCCAATTTCTTCAGTATGGTCTTCCAAAAATGCCCCATAAACTTGACATCTCTGTCAGCCACAATGCTCATTGGTAGTCGATGAATTCTGACCACCTCCTTGAAGAATAGATTAGGTATATGGCTTGCATCATTTGTTGGCTTGCATGGGATGAAATGACTCATCTTGCTGAATCTGTCTACCACCACAAACTCATTGTCTAACCCTATTTTTGTCCTAGGTAAGCCCACTATGAAATCCATGTTGATGCATTCCTAAGGCCTATTTGGAATAGGTAGAGGTTGGTAAAGTCTTGCATTGAATGAAGTGCCCTATGCTTTTTGACATATACCACATTGTTCTACATATTTCCTCACATCTTTTTACATCTTGGGCCAATAGTAAAACCTCTCCACTAGGTCTTGGGTCTTGTTAAGGACAAAATGCCCACTTATGCTTTCATTGTGCTTCTCTTGTATGAGATTTTCCCTCATGGATCCCCTTGGGATGCACAATTACTGACCCTTGAACAATAACCTGTTAAAGTAACTTAAGATTGTTTCTGCAAATGTACTAACATTGCCATTGTAATTGATGATTTCCAAATGCAGATTTGGATCTCATATATGTATAATATGACAGGAGGAGACACGTCTCTTCAAGAGACATGAAGAGACATGTCTCTATAGTTAATCACTATTTAGTTTATAAATAACTATATGCATAACTCATCTTTAACATATATATAATATTAATATATTAACTATATATGTAATATAATATAATATCATTATATTATTATATAATAATAAATAATGCATAATATATATAATACATATTATATTACATATATCAGATATATTATATATAAAAGATACCTAGCTTAAGGACAATTTATCATCAATGAGGTAGCTATAATAAAATCAATCCAACACAAGCTACAACAAAGTCATGTCCTGTAGCTTATGTAAGTCATAGATATACATACACTCGTATATATATATATTAGAATATGAGACATAAAACAATATTCATATAAATCATGAATGCAAATACTCAATGTAATGAGTATATCACTTGGACTGATGCTATACTTCAACACTCCCTCTTAGGAAGGGAGAAGTAACAAAAACATTTTTTGAGACATCAGAATCAAGGATATCTATCCACAACTTATTATCTGATTTTAACACTCTAAAATAGTGACTTGTCAAATAACTACAATCACAATGTTATGAACACTATTATAACATATATTATGATCTCTAATTGTCTGAAACAATATCTAGAGTAATAATGAAAATGTTATCTATGATCTCTAATTGCCTGAAGCAATGTCTAGAGATGTCCATAGTAATAACATGAAAATTTGTTACTCATGATTTCTAATTGCCTGAAGCAATGTCTAGAGATGTCCATGATAATAACATGAAAATTTGTTACTCGTGATCTCTAATTGCCCGAAGCAATGTCTAGAGGTGTCCATGATAATAGGCCTATCATTTGCAAGATCGTCACCTTACAAACAATCACCTTTTGTTTGTTCGTTATCTATGATCTCTAATTGCCTGAAACAATATCTAGAGATGTCCATGAGAACAGGCCTATCATTTGCATGATCGTCACCTTTCAAACAATTACCTTCTGTTTGTTCGTTATCATGGTGTTCGACAAAATCCGGTCCAAAGAACCATGATAACAGGTCTACCATTTACAAGATCGTCATCTTATAATGGTTACCTTCTGTTTATATATGTCAATGAAAGATTGTCACCTTTCATTACATATCATATGTGAAATAGTAACCACCATAACCCAAATCAGAGGGTGGTACAGAAGGTTTTCATCTCATACTTCTCTCATAGAGGAGAGTGTATTATAAAGGATTTCCCTTAGAACTTCTCCTCATAGAGAAGATATTATCCACAAAGAATTGCATCTCAAAATTTCTCCTTCTGAACATCGATCCTGGGAAGTCAGGTCCTCTAGTTACTTCCTCAGAAATTCTCTTCACCCAAGGATGCTTGTCAAACTCACTCTGAATCAATTGTCTAATTTTTTGGTGATAATTCATCACTTTCTTATGATATACATAAGAATAGGCCCATCACATCATGCAGTCACCCACATGTATTTCTAGACTCCTTTGAGTATCAAACTTCTAAGCTCCAGCATTGCCTTCGAAGAAGTGTCATACTCCCTCTTAATGTAGAAGAATCTCATAATCTTAATCATCAAAGATGTTTTCTTCAAGAGCCTCACTTTATCTATCTTAATCATTAGGGTCTTTGGAACTACTATCATTAGATTTGGTCTACACAATATTTGGTAACATGTGTGAAGTAGCAACCTTCTTTTCCTGTAAGAATATCCTCAAACATAAAGGAAAAGATCAAAATAAATAATCTTTATAGTATGTAAAGAATTACATATAAGAGAGAGACTACAAAGAGTAGATAAATGTAAAAGATACAAATACTTATCTGTACATGAAGATTCAAAAATTTCCATTTAGATTATTTGAGAGTGGAACAGTCCCCTCTAAATAAGGTTCAAGTGGGAATGGAACATTGACTATTATTCCCCCCACAATGTAAAGTTTCCACTTATTCTTCTATTGTTGAAATTTTTTGTATCAAATATGACAACTCATTTCTAAGTTCCAACTTGCTCTTTTCATCCATTGAAGATCTAAACACTCATTAAGCTTAATAGTAGAAGCAAACACAAGCTCGTCCACAATACGCTAGTATCATGATTGAGTATAATTGTGTCACTTGAATGACTCAACAACTCATACGTCAAGTTTCATTTATCAAAGAGAGACTCATAGATAGTTTAATTAAAGTCACAACTTTCTTATGATGTACACAAGAGGTAGGCCCATTCGCATAGTTGTATGAATTTCAGTCCTCTTGACTATTACAATTTATCGATCATTGAAGATTCCATCACAACATTGGTTTACTCCCTCTGAATCAATATGATCGATACCACTGACGGTTGATGAAAACATATCCTCTATCTGCTTCCTTTGAACATAAATCTTCTAAGCTTCTAAAATAAACTTCCCTTTAACAAAGTGTTAGACTCTCTCTGAATCTGATATTAATCCTCTTTTTCCTACAAGAACATTCTCAGAGGAAAAGATCGAGGCAAATAACTCTTATAAAAACAAAACTAAGAGAGAGACTACAATAATAAATAGTTCACATAAGATCATTTCAATATCATGGATAAGTTTATATTCAATATTTTAATCTGTCTCTTATTTATTATTTTTCATTAATAAATATATGTCCTTGATGCTTTCTCAATATTCATTACAAAAATATTTTTCTATTTCTATAATGTTTGTTACCACCTATATTTTCAGTTATACTATCTCATATAATATAGCTACAAAAATAATTATTAATAATGATACATACTTAGCGGATTGGTGCCCAATGTCTCTTTCTCCTTTTACATATTAATAATGCAAAGAATTCAAACAATGGAAAGAAAATCATATTACACCATATATACTTACCTTACAGGGATTGGTACTCACCGTTATCAACTCTCCCTGATATTTCTCACGCGCTATGTGTCCACTGTCACCATCTTTCCAATGGCTTCGATATCAATGATTTCAATCTTTTATTATCTCTTTCTATGATCATTTTCACCTAGATAGGGGAGATTAATCCTTTTGTTGTCCTCCATATACAATCCTCGACTTGTAGACCAAGGAGAGTGTTTATATGATATGCCCTAATTCGCTCTGCTCCTTTGTTTGCCTTTGTCTGCCTCTAACATGGATCTTCTTCTCAAGCATTTGGCGAAAAGCCCTAACTAGAATCTTTTCAAGTCCATGAATCTTCTATAGGGCACACAACAACCACAGAAGAGCTCTCACGTCCTTGCATATATATTCTCAACATGGAGTTTCTCCAAACTAGATTTCAATATGTCGTTGTCATAACCCTATATTGGCTTATAATTTTAATCAATGATTATTGATAATAATATTGATCAATCTTTTTAATAAATAATAATAATATTGAGTATCAAAATAATGATACTGTAGTAATTGAAAATATAAACAATATAATATTGTAAACTACTGAGTGAATAATTAATAAAAGAATAAATAATATAATAAATTAACTAAACATATTATTCTACCCAAATTCCTAAATTTTCTTTTATACAAATGAATCTAATACAAGAGATTAAGCATTATTATTCAAAAGTATGGAATTGCTAAGAGTCACGACGGGTCAAAATGATCATCAACAATGACGTGTCATATTTATGAGGATTATCGGGCCAAGAAAAGGGAGGATTATGGAACAGGGAAATACAGAATTATATACTTTTATTGAAGGAGGAAAATATGCGATTACTGACATGGCATAAAAGAGCACCATTCAAATAATACATAACATTAGCACCTGGAAGAAGATTGGAATATACAGTTTGGTTTACGGATAGAGGCTAGAACAAGTATCGAAGGTAGAGTAGCATTCCTAGCAAATCAACAAGTTACTTACCCATCTTTAATTAATATGAATAAGGAAGTACGAGTGGCACAAAATGATATACATGCAGCGGCATAGATTAGTCTATATTCAGAGGAGAGGCGCAGAGTAGACTCACACACACGATGTGAATATATCCATTCCGAGGAAACTACAAATGCAAAATAATAGAAGAAGATGATATTCAGAAGCAGCTGGATAGCCATCGAACATTGGGGCAAACATAGAATCTAAGAGCATTAATAATCATTATTGTCAAATAATAGAGAACAGAAGCAAACAAATCAAACAACACCATTAAAAAAAAAAAAAAAGAATGACATCTCCTTCAAAAAGACAATATCAATATTGCAAGCAGAGTCTATAAGATGGCCAAGAGTCAAAAATTAGAAGTAGATAGAGACCCATGTTTTCTCGAATGAACAATAATAATATGCTGAATCAGATGATCGAGCAAAAGATTGGAGTACAAAGGATAAGTAAGTAGCCAAGTCTTGAATATTAAACCATAGATACTTGCAATCCTACGTGCTGCCAAAAACAAGGACATTGAATAAGAACCGATAGAAGATATGATGGAATGTTAGAAAAAGAATGAAATTCTAACAAAGGGAAGACAATACAATTTGAACCCCAAAGTATGAGTGACTTGTTAAAAGAAGATCTAAAGAAATGTAGTAACCAGCATACTAAACATCAATTGCAGGCAAGTCTATTTACTACTATTTTTAACCAAGGGTTGATAGTGATAAAGAATACGAGAATGTTAAGATAGAGCGGAGGATCAATATTCAATGGGCTACTTATATGTTGAGTTAACTTAGTGCCATGATAGCCTCATACAAAATACATGAGCAGTCTAGTCAGATATTTTGGCATACCATACCATCAGAATAGCGAATGGTTATCAACTAATAGTCATTGATAGTGTTAGAGATATCATTACAGATCAATCTTCTTAGTAAATGATAAAGGGCATTCTAAAGGAATGTCGAGGTCTTATAGAGAGAACTTAGAGACTAGAGGGCATTCGAAATTGAATGTCAGAATTCCAAATTGGAATCTTAGAGAGAGATTTTAGAGAATCTCTTAGAGACTATATATATTGTAGTGGTCAAACTTATGCATATGTCAGAGATAAGAGACTTGGTAGAGGTGGGATCTCTACCAAGTAATGTTATCAGAGATCCCAAAGAGGCCTAAGGGAGAAGCTGTTTCTATGACAATGATCTAATTGAGACGTAGTTCTCACCAGAGGGTTAGGTGATTGGAGAAAGGATCTCTCTTGAAGGATTAGGATGGGTAGCTTGGGTAGTATTTAGATTAGTATTTACTTAAATTTAATATTGCTAAAATGTTTTACATATAATTTATGGTATTGTACTGACAAACGGTTGCAAGTTATAGCACTCAAACGTAAGTAGAAAGTGGGGACATTATAGTCGTTATGTTAAACAGTTCATCTCTTCCATAGGAAATACATTGAGAGATTTCTATATGACAACTATGTAGGCATGAAGGTTGACTCTTTGTTAATCGTGTTACACCATCGTACATTGGCCAATCTTGATCACAATTATCCATAATTTGTGGGAAACTGTACATTCGAGCATCTAGATGACTGGAAGCTCTTCTTCTTTGTGTGTGGTGTATTAGGATACATTCACCGCCACGTCCTTCACAAGCTTATAGGTCTGTATTAGTGTTATTATCTCCACGATGGATGATCATGTGACATCTTAGCCAAATTTCTGCATTGCAAGAGTCAGAAGTGATATTGAATTCCCTTCTTATCAAATAGGAAGTAAGGTGTTAATTTGTTTGGATTTCTAGCCATGCTTCAAGCTTTCCCTGATATCCTCGAAAATCAATCACTTCATCGTAGCAAGATTACACATTTCCCATCCAAACAACTTCTTTTTGGGATAGCTGTAATGTTCCCTTTTTAAGCATTCATAGCATGTTGTTGTCGTTGGCCTATTTCCCCACTGTCCCGTAGGCTAACCAGGACATTAAAGGGACTTCAAGGCCATTTGGCCTAGATAGTTTTAGTTGCAGGTCTTTCTGATGGGTTTTGAGGCAACTTTGGGCATACTTAATATTTATAGTAAGTCATCTTGGACATAGTCGGACATCCAGTGGCAGCAGTATGTCGATGGTAATTGTTTAAAATCGACAAGGAGACTTGTTTATCATTAATAAGATTTGTTATGCATTGATAAAGCTATTTTATAAAGTTAAATTTAAATATTTAACTTTATTAATGCATAGACTATAGTTTGTGGGAAATATTTAAATTAAAAGAGTCCCCTTTATTTTATAACACATTGGAGACATAAATTACATAAAGGGAGTTATGTTTTATCCCATATTGAGAAAACGAAGGATGGAGCTCTTGTGAGAACACTATAAAAGAAATGAAAGAGCTTCTTTTATGCATGTTTGGAAATATCAAAGAAATTGGGAAATTTTCTGGAGATTATGTCTCAATAGTTTGAAGGACGAAATCCCTTCAAGCTGGAAATCTTGACGCCATTGAAAGATATGGTCTTGAGATTCAAAAGGGTAGCAATCTGAAAAAGCAGTCTGAAAAAGCGGAACCGAAAAAGCAGGCTGAAAAAGCAGTCCGGAAAAGCAGAACCGAAAAAGCAGGCCGAAAAAGAAGTCCGAAAAAGCAGTTCGAAAAAGCAAATCGGAAAAGCAAAGCAGAAGGGGCAGCATTAAAGAAAATTATTACAGCCATCTACAACCAGGTTCCTTTATTAGTATTGTTTTTTTAGGGTGTTATAAGTTTCAGCTGTAAGTGTGCATTATACCAGCATTATCATTTTGTAATCCATGTAAATGCCAAAAGTCTTGGCCATATTTCATGAGCATTGTATTAGAAATTTCATTGCAAATTAAGAAGATAATAGTTGCTGGTGTCATTTAAGCAATTCAATATCATTATTTATCAGCTAGTTAGTTTGCATACCAACTGTTTGTAAAAATGTCAGTTGGCTGTAGGTGTTCATTTCTCATGCTTAGATCATATATATGCACTGAATATTGTCAAAATTAATAGCACACTCATATTAGGTCATTGTGTAGTCCATTGTAGTCTTCTAGCACAAGATTCTCATTGATGCAAATTGAAAAAAAAGTCATTTGAAGCTAGCTGAAATACTATATCAGTCATACGTCCCTTGCATGTGAATTGTTTGATGAAATTCCTTGAACTTTCATCAGCATTTTTGAGGGCAGATTTGAGGAGGGTTATTACAGTGGTATTAGAGTTTGCTTGCAAAGTGTTTGACGAAATGTCAAACCACTGAAGTATAAAGATTTTTGGTGTTTGAAGAAGTTATAACCTATTGGGGTTATTACAGTGGTATCAGAGCTTGCTTGCAAAGTGTTTGACGAAATGTCAAACAACTGAAGTATAAATTTTTTGGTGTTTGAAGAAGTCATAACCTATTGGGGTTATTACAGTGGTATCAGAGCTTGCTTGCAAAGTGTTTGACGAAATGTCAAACAACTGAAGTATAAAGATTTTTGGTGTTTGAAGAAGTTATAACCTATTGGGGTTATTACAGTGGTGTCAGAGCTATAAGTCCTGCCATCCTGTGGAGGTCTTATAGGGAATTTGGAATAGCCAGATAGGGAGAAAAATATTTGACAAAATGAATGTCGGTCCAGATCAGGGAAAGGAAAGATTCTTACAATTATTAGACACCTTAGCACAAGGACAACGATCAGCAGAGAAAAGAGCACAGGAACAGAGTCATAGATTTGAGCTTATGATGCAGATGATGGCTTGTCAAATGGGGTTGAATGCTAATGTGGGTGGAGGAAATAATCAGAATGGTAATAATCAGGATGGGGCACATAATGGAGGCGAACAAGTTGGGAACAATTTCGGTCATGCACCCCAGCAAACTAGGACAGTGAGTTCGCGGCCCAGGATTCCCATATTTCCTCCTAGAGCTCCAGAGCAACCCATACCAGAGCCCCAGATCACTGATATGCAGGACCAGCTGAGGAGAGATTGGGAAGCCGGAGGTCCAGATTTTATTGCTGCAATCACCTTTAGGGAGTATATAGATGTGCAGATGAAGCATATGCCACGTGGACATGACAGGAACCAGAGCTATGAGCTACAAAAGAAAGTAGGGAAACTTCAATTACCATATTATGATGGCTCGGGGAAGTCTACAGCAAGAGCTTGGGTTCAAAAGCTTGATACATACTTTCAAATGAATCCTATGCCTGAGGAAGAAGCTATTAAGTATGCATCAATTCACCTGGATGGTTTAGCACACGAGTGGTGGCATCATGGTATGGTCGCTATGGGTCATGCACACATTACCTCATATGTGGAGTTTACGGAGAGATTGATTGAATGTTTTGATAGGCCTAAGGATCGTACCTTCCCTATGATAGGCAGAAACTTGTATGAGGAGTTTAACAGACATGCTGATTCAATACAGGGAGACATCAGCACATCTTCAGGTAATGGTTTATCTGCATCATCTTCATAGGCAGAAGGGGTTTCAGATGTTGTGCAGGTTGAGCTAGTTGCATCAGAAGGTGATATCATTGGCACACCGGATTGCGTGATTGACACAAATAGTGATTCTAGTACAATTGGGCTCGATGAAGTTATAGCAGTTGAGGATACTGTCATGTTTGAGGATAGTACAGTTGATCAGAAAGTGAGCATTCAGGACTTTGCAGAAAATGAGTATCAAGCACAGTTGGATGTTTCTTCACATGAGATAGAGGCTAATAGCTCTTCACTTGGTTTGGCAAGCCAGTTGAAGACAGGGGACAAGGATATTGTCACGGCTTTATCTCATCATGATAGGATACATGGATTGATTGAGAATCACATTTGGATGATTCAACTGCAAGAGAGACAGAAAGGAGTCACAATAGGTTCTTCTTGTGACGACTTACAGCAGATCAAGGAAGGCATGGAGGCAATGAAGTTGCCTCTCCAAGATTCTGAGAGACATGTGGACGAGCGTTGTCTTGAGGTGAGTTCAGTTCGGGAGTTAGCGCATATAGCAAGGACTCTGTTTCCTTTTAAAGTCGGGTCACATGTTCATGATGATATGAGTACGTCTAGCATTCACACTTCGGATTCAGAGACTGTAGACAAGTTCGTGAAGTCAGTTGGTATTGTTTACATTACTCAGGTGAGAAGTTTACTTAAATTGCCAGTTGGTTTCCGTTCATGGATTAGATGTTGGGATCCTTATCTTAGTACTTGGGATCGTTTTAACAGGAGATATTTATCATTCTTTGGTAGTAGTATTTGTTGCACCATCATGGACTTGATTAGTAGTTTGCCAAGTGTAGTTCTCATCCATGCCAGCAGCTTGTTTGATGCTGGAATTAGTTTTTACACACCTTTGTTGGGCATTGTTCATGTATCCAGTCGACCATTCTTGTTGGAATGGGTTGATGATCTCTCAGATATGACAAAGTTTACAGAAGAGTCCCAGGATCTGATTATTACAGATGACACCCAGGGGGATGTTGTGGACAATTTTGAGGACTTAGTCTCCTCAACAGTTTCCTTTGATACAGAGGTTTATGTTGATGCTTCAGTCACTCCGTTTGATGATACAAGTTCAGCAGTTGGACTGCAGAATTTGGATGGCAGTATTATAGACGATAGCTATTCTGAGGTTACTCCTTTGGACAGTGTACCAGGGATAGAGTATGGGAGTTCAACCAATTGGCACAATCATGTGTCTAGTCAGCTGAGAGTTGGCAAGCGAGACATTGCTATTGTGTGCGAACATTTTGATGCTGCTCGCCAGTTGTTAGCAATTTATGGATGGGGTTCTCCTACTAGTGATGAGCAGGGAGGCAGATATCATTCCTTGACAGAGATCCACTCTTTATGGGAGGCTATTCGGATTCTGAGACAGAATTATATGCAGTTGGTAGCCGACAGAGATTATCTTATGGAGTGGGGGAGTACAGCATACGAAGCATTATTGGCCAAGGAAGATGAGGTGAGTGAGCTTACTCAGCAGCTCGAGGTGACTTCTGAGATTCTTGAGAGTACACAGTTGGCTTTCGAGGAGTCACAATTTCATTTGGCTAAGGTGACCGTGGAGTTAGAGCAACTGCAGTCTTTACCAGATTCTGTACAGTCACAAGCTGTGGTGTCTGGTGATCCGAGGATGTCCATGGTCGAGATTGTCAAAGATAGTGGAGATGGGAATGCATCCATCCTTGATACTAACATTGGCATATCGGGTTCTTTCCCACTAGAGTCAGGATCAGTTGAGTTGGGTGTTGCAGCAGATTGTTGTGGTATGCTTGACATAGTGGTGGCCTCTAGTACTGATGGCACGGAGACTAGAGATGTTGTATCAAAGATCATGTGTGATATTGGTGAGCCGGCAGTTGGCATGGTTCCTGCTAGTAATACTACTCCCTTGGTGATGTCTTCGGAGGTAGTAGTCAGTTCCAACATGGTTAATGATCGATTGTAGTGTGAGTCACTGACTAAGATTGACACATTCTATCGGCATTACACTGTAAGGTATGCTCATCAATTTACCTTTGATGACCATGTTGATTAGATGATGATACACAGATGTACTTTGGTTCCTAGTGCTTGTCATCAGTTATGGGACAGTTTGACGCCTCGGGATGAGAGTTGTGATGGGCATGACATGGCGATAGGTTCTGCGGTTGACAGCTTGATAATACATGACTTAGAGCAGGAGTTTGGAAGTGATGCTTCAGCGATTGTTGTTATTGATTCTACGCCTTTGGCTATGACATCTCCTGACTTAACTGGTGATCAGTCACAGTGGGCTGTATCACTTGTTCATGGTGAGCTGTTGACTGAGGTTGGTTCTTTTTATCAGCATTATTCTGCAGGGTATGTACATCAGTTAGCATTTGATCCTTGTGTTGAGGAGTTGATGGCAGGCAAAGTTGGTTTGGGTTCCATTTCTTGCTGTTTATCTTCTGATGTCTTTTCACCATTAGCAGTGCATGGGAGTTATGGTTATGAGATAGTGGCCGGTGATCTGCAGAGTTGTGTTGATTGGAGGAGTTGTGTAGTGTGTGGATTCTCCATACTTGGTGCAGTTTCATTCGGGAGCGTTCACCATTGTTGCAGAGTTGGATTATACATTCCGTATAGGCCAGTGGGATGCGTTGATGGTATTTACTGTGTTGGCAGCTTGATTTGTCCACTTTACTTGGGTTCTGATGTTCTAAGAGTTTGTGTCTCGTGGGTTTCTGAGTGTGGCAGTTGTGATTTTGGAGTTTGGTGAGCTGTAATTGTCAATTTGATTATGGATTCCTCTTGGTTAATTTTCAAAGGTTGTTGCAGGAGCCTATGTTGACTGACAGCAGTATAGTTCATGACTACATTTGGGATCCAGGTGGATTGATTGGGTTGTTCGACCATTGCTTGGGGACAACCAATTTTGGGAAGGGCGGACTGTAATGTTCCCTTTTTAAGCATTCATAGCATGTTGTTGTCGTTGGCCTATTTCCCCATTGTCTCGTAGGCTAACCAGGACATTAAAGGGACTTCGAGGCCATTTGGCCTAGATAGTTTTAGTTGCAGGTCTTTCTGATGGGTTTTGAGGCAACTTTGGGCATACTTACTATTTATAGTAAGTCATCTTGGACATAGTCGGACATCCAGTGCCAGCAATATGTCGATGGTAATTGTTTAAAATCGACAAGGAGACTTGTTTATCATTAATAAGATTTGTTATGCATTGATAAAGCTATTTTATAAAGTTAAATTTAAATATTTAACTTTATTAATGCATAGACTATAGTTTGTGGGAAATATTTAAATTAAAAGAGTCCCCTTTATTTTATAACACATTGGAGACATAAGTTACATAAAGGGAGTTATGTTTTATCCCACATTGAGAAAACAAAGGATGGAGCTCTTGTGAGAACACTATAAAAGAAATGAAAGAACTTCTTTTATGCATGTTTGAAAATATCAAAGAAATTGGGAAATTTTCTGGAGATTATGTCTCAATAGTTTGAAGGACGAAATCCCTTCAAGCTGAAAAATCTTGACGCCATTGAAAGATATGGTTTTGAGATTCAAAAGGGTAGCAATCTGAAAAAGTAGATACGAAAAAGAAATTTGAAAAAGCGGAACCGAAAAAGTAGGTCGAAAAAGCAGTCCGAAAAAGCGGAACCGAAAAAGCAGGCCGAAAAAGCAGTCCGAAAAAGGAGTTTGAAAAAGCAAATCGGAAAAGCAAAGCAGAAGGGGCAGCATTAAAGAAAATTATTACAGCCATCTACAACCAGGTTCCTTTATTAGTATTGTTTTTTAGGGTGTTATAAGTTTCAGCTGTAAGTGTGCATTATACCAGCATTATCATTTTGTAATCCATGTAAATGCCAAAAGTCTTGGCCATATTTCATGAGCACTGTATTAGAAATTTCATTGCAAATTAAGAAGATAATAATTGCTGGTGTCATTTAAGCAATTCAATATCATTATTTATTAGCTAGTTAGTTTGCATACCAACTGTTTGTAAAAATGTCAGTTGGCTGTAGGTGTTGATTTCTCATGCTTAGATCATATATATGCACTGAATATTGTCAAAATTAATAGCACACTCATATTAGGTCATTGTGTAGTCCATTGTAGTCTTCTAGCACAAGATTCTCATTGATGCAAATTGAAGAAAAAGTCATTTGAAGCTAGCTGAAATACTATATCAGTCATACGTCCTTTGCATGTGAATTGTTTGATAAAATTCCTTGAGCTTTCATCAGCATTTTTGAGGGCAGATTTGAGGAGGGTTATTACAGTGGTATCAGAGCTTGCTTGTAAAGTGTTTGAGGAAATGTCAAACCACTGAAGTATAAAGATTTTTGGTGTCTGAAGAAGTTATAACCTATTGGGGTTATTACAATAGCTGGTGAATAACATCAATCTTCTATGTAGGCTTCTTGAAATGATATCTATGCAATTACTAATAATTTCTATTCACTCTTAGTAGTGGATCTATCTCCATCAATTTACATGTTGTCATGTCCTTTTCGGTTGACGACACTTATATGATGAATCATTGGTTCAAGAAAGTCCAAACACATTATATTGGCACAACCTGTGGAAGCATTGTTGGATCAAGGCAAATGATGCACAAGTCATATTGTTTGACACCGCAAGGACTTTATATTGTTTGGAAGGACTTTAGATTATGTGGCATTTTAATTCTCCACACCGACTTGGAAAAAATCATCGGCCCCCGTTAGTCGAGCAACATAGCTTTGGAATTCACAAAACCAAAAGAAATTCCTAAGCCTAATAGTATTAGATGAGTGGCATTACATTGCGTGAAGGCTCTTGTGACTTCTTAATGGAAAATATCTTCAATATATCTCTGTATATTTCAGACCTTTGTTTTCTCAAATATTTCACAATAGTAATTCTTCAATCCTCACTCAAGAATTCAGAATTTTTTACACACAAATCAACATGCACATTTCACATTATTGTTGTCTTTGATTTTCTTACATTTGCAGCCTTGCTTTGATACCATGTTAAAGTAACTTAAGCTTGTTTATGCAAATGTACTAACATTGCCATTGTAATTGATGATTTCCAAATGCAGATTTGGATTTCATATATGTATAATATGACAGGAGGAGACATGTCTCTATAGTTAATCACTATTTAGTTTATAAATAACTATATGCATAATTCATCTTTAACATATATATAATATTAATATATTAACTATATGTGTAACATAATATTATATTATTATATTATTATATAATAATATATAATGCATAATATATATAATACATATTATATTACATATGTCATATATATATTATATTACATATATAATATATATTATATATATAAGATACCTTGCTTAAGGACAATTTATCATCAATGAGGTAGCTTTAATAAAATCAATCCAATAGAGACTACAACAAAGTCATGTCCCATAGCTTATGTAAGTCATAGATATACATACACTCATATATGCGTGTGTGTGTGTATATTCTTATTAGAATATGATACATAAAACAATTTTCATATAAATCATGAATGCAAATACTCAATGTAATGAGTATATCACTTTGACTGATGCTATACTTCAACATAACCCATTTTGCAAGGTATATTCAAAAAAATGACCATGGAAATGATTTTCAAAGTTAGTACATTCGTTGTAGGCTTTTGAAAAATCAGTATCCTCACCATACATGTCCTTGAATCCTTCTAGGCCTATGCTCTGCAACTTGACTTCTTGAACTGTCAACAACCTCCTACTTAAAGCATCTGCCACCTTGTTGTTTGTGTCCTTGTGTTTGATAGTGAAAGTGTAGGACAACAAGAATTCTATCCACTTTATGTGCCGCAAACTTAGTTTCTCCTGTGAGTTGATAAAGCTTAGTTCTTGGTTGTCAGTGAAGGCAACAAATTCTTTAGGCAATAGGTAATGCCTCCATTTTTTGAAGGGCTTGAACAATTGCATAGAGCTTCGAGTCATATGCTGAATACCTCTGTTTTGGCTTCATTAAGCCTTTCATTGAAAAATGCCACAGGCCTGCCCTTTTGACTTAATACTGCCCCAACTGCTATGTTGCTAGCATCACAGTTGACGCAGCGCAATGCAGGAGAATTCCTGGAGGAGATGTCCTAGCCCCCAACAATATAACCACGCAATGGAAACACAACACCAAGAAACAACAATGCAAGATCTGATACCAAATTACAATAATATATTCATAAAATATAACTGATTACATGCAAAGTACCGGGCTGTAAGGCCTTCTCGGATATGGCCAAATACAAAGCAAGTAATAGTTCTGCAAGATTCCTCAAGATCCAATTCAAACACTAGCTAGTCCAGATCCACACTTTGGTAGAAACCCCCAAAGAAGATTTCAACTTGTGCTCGGAAGCCCACCAAGCAATCTCCATGTTTTCCAAGCCCCAACTACTAGCTCTTCTCCAAATTTGCTCCTCTACCACCTCCTCTTCTCCACGATGGATGAATAATCCTAAAGACTTCCCCACAACCTCTTGTGTCTTTGGTTGGACATTTATAAATTTATCTTATCTTAGCAAAACAAACAAATATGATAAGAATGATTTTATCTAAATATAAAGTTTATTGGACTTTCTAAAGAGTAACAGATATAATATGAAATCACTCTTTCTCAATGTCTGGAGTTCAAGTTGAGTATGCTCCGTTCAGGATGGCATGCTTCTTTTTAACTTAGTACTCTTGTATGTTTTCTGAATGGATCTAAGCTAAGTTTGCAAACCCATTGGTTGGAACTTGTACGTGACTACTATACACATTATTTGATAAATATCTTTCTCTAGGTATTAATTTATTATCATAATTGTCACTGTAGACATTCTTCTAAGACTATCTGGATACTTAATCAATCTATTGTATACAGTTACATTTCTTAATCTATTGTAAACAGTTTACACATACCTAATATACATTACTTTCTTACATCGTTATTTCTATTTTTTGTCTCTGGTTGACTTTGTAGTGTACTTTTCTTGTGTCATTCCCATGTGGTATGTTTCTTTCTAACTTGTTTTGTAAGTTGTGTTTGACTAGAATTCTTTGCATGGCAAACTGAAGATTGTTTTTTAAGAAATAAGCAAACATTACAAGTCTGTTTAGTATTTGCATGCTTTCTGTGTCTGTTGAGCCATTTGCCCATTCAATTGTTTACATTATTATTATACTTTTATTTGCGACACAAGATCTCATACTCTGTTGTGGTGGCCCTTGGTCTAGTTTTCTCTGTTTTAGAGGTTTCATCTACTAATCTTAGCATAATACAGTGCAGCTTGTTTTGTGACTGCCAAACTCTCTTATTTTTGCTCTAGAAAGTAGTTGCACAAGAAGCACAGGAAAAAATAAAACCAAAATTGTTGCCAAACAGTCTTATAAAAAGGATAGTTTAGAGACAACATCTTTAAGTACAACATGACAGAAGCTATCTTTGGAAAACCATTCATATATAATTCAAAGTGAGTCAAATTCTTTCATCAATAAACATTATTCTAATATTATTTAAAAATCATATATTTATTTAGATGAACCTAGCAATCTTTTCTAAACGTTTTCTCTCTTTTTCCCTTTTTATTTGGTTCGTTAGATCCTTTTATGGCTAGCGACAATCAATTAATGCTTACAGTGTTGGTAAAATTAGTTGAATAGACGTGCCATACCTTTGGATTGTGACGTAAAAGAAAATTTAGTGCACACTACTCAAAGAACCATATATCATGTAGAGGATTTCCGTTAAATATCTGATCCTGATGTGGTGACACCTTGCAGTCTTGGAGGACTTGCAAGTGAAGCTACATGAAATGTGTCACTGAAAATATGCTGTTTTCTTTTAATCCTTATACTGATTGGTATTTTTGAATATTATTACTTCATATTTTTTGTTTGTTTGTTTGAAAACTGTATATAATTTATAGCACCAATATAGGGATTGGTATGTGTTTTTACATCCTTATTATAGAACTGGAGTTCTACATCAATATGGAAGGAAGTGTTGAAAGCATGTGCATGGACACATAACAGACATATGTACAAGAATGCAATTTAAGATATCTGCATATATCAATATCTGAATAGTTGTCCATGTTATTTATGACAAGTATCCATTCTGTGATCATTGATAGGTGAGCTTAGGTGCACATATGCACTTTGTTATCAATGATCACAGGATGGAAACCTGTTCATGAAGTGCTTTCTATGATTTGAATGCCACTGATATAAATCTTCTTGTTATTGTAGGTACGATTTTTCTATTCTTTTACCTGCAGAGATAATCTCTACTTAGTGATGGAATATTTGAATGGAGGAGATTTATACTCTTTACTTAGAAATGTGGGTTGCTTGGATGAGGATGTTGTCCGGATATACATTGCTGAACTGGTAAGTTAATTGTAAGTTGTAAATGAAATTTGGTTATTTTTGTTATTCATTTCATAACTCATCATGAAACATAAGTTTATTCTAAAACTTAAATGCAAAGATGGTTAAATTCATTTTATAAATTCTGTGTTGACTTACAGGTTTTGGCACTAGAGTATTTACATTCCTTGGGGATAGTGCACCGTGATCTTAAGCCTGACAATATACTGATTGCTCATGATGGTCACATCAAGGTGCGTCTATCAAATTAACATTTTTCAATCCCTTAGAATGTGTATAATGTTAAGTTTGTAGCTTCAGTCAGATTGATTCGATCATGAGATACATTGTTAATGGTAAATCATCATTTAGATAAATATTCTTATATATATATATATATATATATATATATATATATATATATATATATATATATATATATGTATATGGTTATTCTATTCGGTTATTGTGGAGAGACTAACATAGAAATACTTCAGATAAGAACCAAGGACTGGTTCCGTTCAACTCAGAATTCTCAGGCAAATAAATAGATTAGTTTGAAGCAAATAAACTTTTTGTACATTCATATTTACCTATACTGCCTCAATTTACTACTCATCAACATTTGGAATGTAAATCAATCTTAGATAGTGAAGGGGGTCTCTATTGTAAGGAAGTTATAACGTCACCAATGATCAACGCAAAGGATTGTATTATTACCAAGGAGATTCAGAGATAATTGAGTATCTATATACATGATCAAAATACTAGCATCAAAACTCTAAAGGAAGAAGTTTCTTGTAATTAAAGTAATAAGTAAATAGTCCTCTAAATCCTAAGAGATAGACAAGGGGATATTTCAATGATCATCTTTTGTTCCATTCTTTTGGCACATTCCCTAGTTTGGAGGCTTCTCTATTCCTTCACTAGTTCTTTCAACATTATTTCCATGTCTTTTTGGAGTAGGGTTTTTCCCATGTAGTTTTCTCTATTTTTTCTTATTTTTAGAGATTTGGTTGTGGTTGAGTACCTCATCAGGCTTCATTGTCAGGACCCAAATTTACTTTTAGTAGTAGTAATTTTTAGGTTTTTAGCTACTCCCTAAGTTTATCTTAAAGGGGGTGTTAGAGTAATAAAGTATTTTCTAATTAAATAAATCATATTGATTTAATTATTAAGTCACTTATTATCTCTAGTTTACTTTAGCTAAACTTTGGGCATATAATAATTAATTCTTTTATTAATTATTATCATGCAACCTAGGTTAGTTACCTTTTAGGGTTTTGATCTCCTTTTATAAGGATTGATCTCTTTGTAATTCATTAATTGATTCACTTTTGTTAATAGCAATTTCTCTCTTTACTCATCAAGAATGTCTCATCTGTGGATCTAATATTTTCAGCCTCCATAGCTTTTGCTTCTCTTTTCTTGTGACAGGTGTTTGCATGCAGGTGACTCTTGGAGCTGTGGGGTTGATCTTTTGTCAACTTTAACATGCATTTGCATATTTACATGTTTTAGTGAACACACTCTAGAAGGGCATTTGTATGTTTTAAAATGCATCAGGCTTGGTCACTTATGCAAATCACACTCTTGGAGTGCATTTGCATATTTAAAAATTGTAAAACAATACAAGTAGTGCAAAATTGCACTCTCGAAGGGTCACTGCATGTTTTAAAAAGGCTCTAAGATGCAAATCGCATTCTAGGAGACTCATTGCATGTTTTAAGTGTTTTTAAAATGCCTTTTAGTGCAAAATCATAGTCTCTAGAGGCATTTACAAATATGTAAATAGGTTGAAAAACATGTATATGCACAACTTAAGTGATCAATTAATCACATGTCTAATTTATTTTTGAGGAAATATTACTTAACTGGGTCAAAAACAACATTTACACTATACAATTAATTTATTATGTGCAGCAAAATTTTACTTAGATGTTTTAAATAAAACATAAAGTAATTCAAAAATAAATCAAATAAAATAGATAATAATGTCACTTAATTGAAAAATTAAAAAAAACTCAACATAAAAATATAACATAAAGTACACTATAGTCACTTAAGTGATCAAGTAACTTAAAAACATAACATAAAATGAATTTATGTTATATTTTTCAAAAAGTGAATGTCAACATGAAAATATAACATGATTTTTTAAATCATGCAATTGCATCTAGAGAGTCCACTTTTTGGGCACTTATTTGGTCATATCTTTTGACTACCAAGTCCGATTAAGCCCTAAGATATACCGAATTGAAGGGAAAACAAAAAGCAATGATTTGAGCAAAACCAAAAGACCAAAAGCAAACAAAAACACTCAAAAATGAGAAAAAGGACGTTGAAGGCTTCAAAAATCAAGCATAGGCTTAACAAACATAAAAACTAAAAGGACTTGACAAAATCCTTCAATAAAAGGATTCATTATATCAAGTGAGGTTGATTGATTGATCAATACTAAGCAATTAAATAATGAATTAACTCATAGATAAACGAAACTAAGTTGAAAAAGTTTCGTACTATTAGCTACATTTTGTGGTGACAAAATGCAGGACGACGGAGTCATCAAAATCTAATCTTGAAGTACAAACTGGAACAATTAGTTTTTTGATACTATGTGATGTCATCGGCTGATTCTTATTACGTATTCATGCTGTTCACTTCAATCTCTAGAGATGCAGTGATTTAGTACGAAGGAAATTTTGTTATGTTCAAGTTGAGTGAGTCTAATAATACTTTTTGAAGTTGTCTTTTTTGATGTTTTAAATAGTGTATAATCTGTACCACTAGAATAGACCTTAGTAAATAGTCTTGTTTTAATCAAAAAGATGTTTTTTATATTTAATACTCTGAAATTTTATCTGTGCCTGGCCAGCTCACAGATTTTGGGCTTTCAAAACTTGGTCTTATTAATAGTACTGACGATCTAGCTGGATCGGGCTCAAGTGGATCTATGACAGTAGAAGACCACAGCTGTGATATTTCATCTGAAGATGTTCACTACATAGAAAGGAGGAAAAATCGCTCTGCAGTAGGAACACCTGATTATCTGGCACCTGAGATCCTTCTTGGAACGGAGCATGGTAATTTATTTATCTCTAAAATCCATACATTTCATATAAGTTTATGGTTTAAATTATTAATGAATAATTTTGTTAAAATTTCTTACAGGTTATACTGCTGATTGGTGGTCAACGGGTATTGTTGTCTTTGAATTACTAACTGGGGTTCCTCCTTTCACAGCAGAACATCCACAGGTACCTGTTTGATCTATGTCAGAGATGACTTATTCACTTAAATGTTTCAAACTTCAGCCTAGCTTGTTTTTTTTCTGTAGAACATTATTGAATTCCCTTGCATTCTTTGTCTCCTCAGATTATCCTATTATGAAGAGAATATCTTTTAATTATCTCATAGCTAGTATATACTGCAATTTCATTAACTTTTCAATTTTTAAATAGTTTGACTAAAAATCCAGTGTGCAGCTTGACAGACCGATGATGTCTGTTTTACATTTTACCCGTTATAAAGCTTGTTGAAGCCCTACGTCAAACATTTTAATCTATAGCTATCTTATACGTGAATTCTCTGATATATGAACAGAACTGCTAGCAACTGACGAGCATGTGAGTTCTTATCAAGTGATGTAGAACCTTTTGTATATCTTCAAATTGGCCAGAGTAGAAAGAATGTGTAAAAAGGTCAGCCTTGTGCAACAATATTTTGCTTTTAGTGAATTTATATGGAGAGTACCAACTCTCATTGACAAAGAGATTTCAACTAAATGAAATAGTTGCATTACAATTGCAAAATAAGGGATGAACACCCCACTGCCAGTCAAATATTCTGACTTAACAAATTTAAAAGCTCAATCATTTACATTCCTTTTTTCTCTTGTAATTTTTGTTACAGCCTTGTAAAATAAGAAAGAACAAAAAAAAGAGAGGAAATATGCAATTAATGGGTGTAATTGTGGATGCCTCCAAGATTTTAATTAGGGAGATTGCTACCTTGTCAATAGATAGGCTAAAGAAGGATTTCTTTTAGAATGACTTGTGGAACAATACAAAATAATATGATGTTTTTAGTTTCTGGATTCAATCATTATGTGCCATAATGTCCCTAAAGACAAGGTGGGATCTTGAAGGTTTTATTAGCTACCCATATAAATGGAAATAAAATTTAAAGGTTTATCAAGCGGACATAGATAAATATGTTAATAGTTGCAATAGATGTCAGGTTAACAATCAATGCCACGTGTTAGGAGCCTAATGACCTTCCTATTAAACAATAACAAGATGAAAATGTATATGCAAATACATTTTTAAAGTTTTCCTTGAAGGACAATAGATAAGTACGATAATACTTGCAATAAATGTCAGGTTTGATGGAGCCTAAAAATTTAGGTCTTCATTTGTGAAATGATCTTGAAAATTAATGATATCAAAGGGTTTATAAGCATGAACAAGATTGCTAAGGTACCCATAACCAATATTGAAAGTACAAGGAGCCAAACTCATTGTTTGAATAAAGTGGAAATTACCTTCAATTTGCCAAACTTGTTGAAATACCATGAATATAAATTGAAATAATACTATTGGCAAAGGTGAGTAAAGCATCTGCAGCTTGCATAATGTCTACATAGAAATAGTGATACATGGATACAGTCAGCAAATGGTAAAATATATTACAGCAACTCCAGTGCTAGCAGCATATAACATGATTGGGTAAAGTTTAGCAAAATGGTCAAGTATAAAATATCTGTACAGCACCACTGGGAATTAAAGTAATCATATAAGTAATAATAAGTGAACATACATCTTCATCAAGCTATATGAGCAAGCAATTGACATGGGATAACCTTTCTGTTAATGATGGCTGCCAACAACTATGAAATCAAAATAAGCAAAGGATGAAATAATAGTTTTCAATCAAAAATACCAATACATTCTTGATGTATCGAGACATGTCAAGAACTAGTCATTGTGGGAGGAGACATGATTGAAAGGTGAAGGTGGTTTCCGTGGCATAGTCTTTGTTCATCCATTAGTAAAGCCTGGAGGTGTTTGAGACATTTATATGCGGGATTAGGAGTTCGAATGCCAATATATCAAGCTCGGGCAGATTTAATAGGCAATCATGTGGTCAAACTCATGCACGCATGGAATCATAGACAAGATTGATGCTTGGGATAACAAAGCAATCAGAAAACCATATATTTCTAAATTGACGGAGTGTATGTTATTTCTCAAATAAATAGAGAGGTCACACTTGAGTACGTGATGCGATAAGTGTAATATTCGTATGTGAGGCCATATGATGAGTTTGAGTCATAGTAACGAGAATCGCCCAAAAATCGCCTAAATCGGCGATTCCGCGACTCGATTCATCCAGCGCGATTTTTTTTGAATCGTGAATTGGTATCGCCGATTTCTGGGCCATGAATCGCCTGAATCGCCGATTCAAGCGATTCATGTAAAAATCGGCTATGAATCGCCCGCGGCATGTAAAAAGGGAAGTTGAAATTTTTTTAAAAATCACTTGTTTTTTTCACTTTTTTTTTGACCTATTCTCTTTGTTATAACCCTAAAGGGCCTTCTATTTGTGAAGCATGAGTAGAAGAGAGGAAAAGTGAGAGAGAAGAAGAGAAAAGAAAAGCCATAGGTTTCCAACCGGCAAGAAGGAGGAGCACCAAAGAGATCAGCAGGCCATTTGGGGAGCCCATCAATTGCTTTGGGAGCATTAAGGAGCCAATATCAACACTCCTCAACTCATTTGCAAGAGGTAAGTGCTTATTTTTTTCTTGCATGTTAGTGTATTATGCATTTTTTGTTTAATTTTTAGTGTATTATGCGTTTTTTGTTAAATTTCTATAGTTTTCAAGAATTTTAGTGTAAATCTCGAATGTTCTTTATTTTTACTAAGTTGCAAGCTAGGGTTTGTTGTTTTCTAATTTTTATTAGCTTCAAACTTTGATATTTTACATAAAAAAATTTATTGCAGAAGCCTTTGCTCTCATTTTTCGCAAATTCCAATGGGTAAAAAAGATGAATGTTGGAAATATAATGAAGAGTTTCCTCGAAGAACCAAATATCAAACAAAATGCATGTTTTGTAAAGAAAAAATAACTTCCGGGGGTATTTATAGATTGAAATTCCACATTGCTGCTATACTTGGACATGATGTTGATGCAGAGCCACACCTTGGAAAACTCAGGAGGAATCAGTCACTCAACTAAGTTGCTTCAAGGGGCATCTACAACCTTCAGGATCACACACTAAAATCAGATTCAATAAACAAAACTTTGATAATAAAATCCCCCAAAATATCTTCTTGCTGTCTTCGGATAGACCCGCACTCAAACATGAATAACTTTCGAACCAGAAAAGATTTACTCAATCCAACCGTTGATATTTGGCATAACTAGGTTTCAAACAACATATAAAAATTTGAGAGAAATCCAACGGTTCAAACCCGAGATATTGACCCCGCATCAGAGTACATTTTTCTGCAATTGTTATTCCCTAAACTGATTGCCATGAGAAATATATGAAGCATAACAGTAGAACCATAATCTTGAAAAAAAAACGCAGGAAACCAAAAGAGACATAAAACTTCCCATTCCTCCCCAAGTTCGAATCGAATTTTACATAAAAGATTGGCTTTTTAATAACCAAAGTCTGATTGGCCTTGCTGTCCAGTAGTAATAAAAACGTTTTCTTTTCCATCTAAGAATAGGAATCTGAAAGACGTTTTACCATCAATACCATGCAACAATCATGGATATTCTTGTAACTGCTAAGAATAGGAATCTGAAAGATGCTTTACCATCAATACCATGCAGCAATCATGGGTATTCTTGTAACTGCTAAGAATAGGAATCTGAAAGATGCTTTACCATCAATACCATGCAGCAATCATGGATATTCTTGTAACTGCTAAGAATAGGAATCATCAATACCATGCAGCAATCATGAATATTCTTGTAACTGCCTATTATCTGTCACTAGTATTTGATAGAATTCTCTTTAATTATTGACCACATGGCATTTCTATTACTAATTTTATCCTTTCTAAAATCGACACTAACATCATTAACCCTTTCCTCTAACTCTCTAACATATCCGACTAAAAACTATAACATTTATTTAATAAAACACCTAATTCTATCCACTAAGACATAATCCTAACTTATTAAAATTGACCATTTAAAATATATGGAGAATCTTGGACCTTTGAAATGATTTAGTAATGAGATGCGCCTGCATCATACTCCCGGGGACAGAAAAATTCAAGTCCCATTGAATTGCTGCAATCTTTTTCCGGAGTTTCCAATTGTATGTAAGCAATAATGTCACCATAAGAATGATGGAATTGATGCCGCTTGCCAGAACATTCTGATTCCAAACTGTAGAAGGAATCCCTTCCATGGTACCTATGTCGAATCTTGGAACAAATATATTTAACAGCCTCGTATCACCTGCATAAAAATACCAAATTATCATACCAACATCTGCTTCTCGTTTGTATATCTCTAGAGCATCATAATGATCAACAAATACTTCATTCTTGTCATCAATAGTCTTCTCTTCAGCATCTGATCTTTGAACTACATCTTTTCCTTTCTGATCATTTGTGTCAACATCTCCATCATCTGGGCAAATATTGTCTGCAACCACACCTGTCACCAACTCTTCTTCATCTGCAAGAACCTTTTCCTCACAAGGTTCAACAACAACCTCCTGTTGTTCACTCTTAGTCTCTACACCAACATTCACCTGCTATCTATGCCCTTCTAATGGATTGTTTTCTTCTTCTTGATCTAACTCTTCATCCTCTACCAGTGTGCTTTGAATCACTTCTTCCTTCTTATCCTCAGCCTCCAAAATCTTTTTCATAGGAGTACCTTCCAGCATTGTACTCTTCTCTATTTTCAAAGGACATGTTACTGTTCCAACTACAGATTGTTTGCATTCAAATCCAATAGGGCTTGTCTTGTTACTGCTCTCGTCAAGAGATACTTGCTGCACTTGTTGTTGCTGCACTTCTTTCAACTTAGCTTTATTCTCTTTCAACTTAGCGTCATTCTCCTCAAGTCTCCTTCTCAAATTGTTTATCTCCTCTTCTATCTTGCTTAGCTCTTCTCTTTGTTTTCTCCTTTCTTCTTTCTCTCTTTTCTTCTTTTCCTCTATCTCCTTCTGTATAGAATCCTTTCTCTGTTGATACCTTCTAAAAAGATACAATAAAGCTGCTTCTTCTTGTCCCATCATTCCTCAGCTAGGTTATTTTCTTCTTATCTAGTCTCCTGGACTTCTTCTCAAACTATTTCTCTCAATCTTTCACAATCACACAAACATATACACAACTACTTTTTCCCAAACCTTTTGCTGAGCTCTGATACCAAAAATGATGCAGAGCCACACCTTGGAAAACTCAGGAGGAATCAGTCACTCAACTAAGTTCCTTCAAGGGGCATCTACAACCTTCAGGATCACACACTAAAATCAGATTCAATAAACAAAACTTTGATAATAAAATCTCCCAAAATATCTTCTTGCTGCTTTCGGATAGACCCGTACTCAGACATGAATAACTTTCGAACCAGAAAAGATTTACTCAATCCAACCGTTGATATTTGGCGTAACTAGGTTTCAAACAACATATAAAAATTTGAGAGAAATCCAACGGTTCAAACCCGAGATATTGACCCCGCATCAGAGTACATTTTTCTGCAATTTTTATTCCCTAAACTAATTGCCATGAGAAATATATGAAGCATAACAGTAGAACCATAATCTTGAAAAAAAAACGCAGGAAACCAAAAGAGACATAAAACTTCCCATTCCTCCCCAAGTTCGAATCGAATTTTACATAAAAGATTGGCTTTTTAATAACCAAAGTCTGACTGGCCTTGCTGTCCAGTAGTAATAAAAACGTTTTCTTTTCCATCTAAGAATAGGAATCTGAAAGACGTTTTACCATCAATACCATGCAGCAATCATGGATATTCTTGTAACTGCTAAGAATAGGAATCTGAAAGATGCTTTACCATCAATACCATGCAACAATCATGGGTATTCTTGTAATTGCTAAGAATAGGAATCTGAAAGATGCTTTACCATCAATACCATGCAACAATCATGGATATTCTTGTAACTGTCTATTATCTGTCACCAGTATTTGATGGAATTCTCTTTAATTATTGACCACATGACATTTCTATTACTAATTTTATCCTTTCTAAAACCGACACTAACATCATTAACCCTTTCCTCTAACTCTCTAACATATCCGACTAAAAACTATAACATTTATTTAATAAAACACTTAATTCTATCCACTAAGACATAATCCTAAATTATTAAAATTGACCATTTAAAATATATGGAGAATCTTGGACCTTTGAAATGATTTAGTAATGAGATGCGCCTGCATCATACTCCCGGGGACAGAAAAATTCAAGTCCCATTGAATTGCTGCAATCTTTTTCCGGAGTTTCCAATTGTATGTAAGCAATAATGTCACCATAAGAATGATGGAATTGATGCCGCTTGCCAGAACATTCTGATTCCAAACTGTAGAAGGAATACCTTCCATGGTACCTATGTCGAATCTTGGAACAAATATATTTAACAGCCTCGTATCACCTGCATAAAAATACCAAATTATCATACCAACATCTGCTTCTCGTTTGTATATCTCTAGAGCATCATAATGATCAACAAATACTTCATTCTTGTCATCAATAGTCTTCTCTTCAGCATCTGATTTTTGCACTACATCTTTTCCTTTCTGATCATTTGTGTCAACATCTCCATCATCTGGGCAAATATTGTCTGCAACCAGACCTGTCACCAACTCTTCTTCATCTGCAAGAACCTTTTCCTCACAAGGTTCAACAACAACCTCCTGTTGTTCACTCTTAGTCTCTACACCAACATTCACCTGCTATCTATGCCCTTCTAATGGATTGTTTTCCTCTTCTTGATCTAACTCTTCATCCTCTACCAGTGTGCTTTGAATCACTTCTTCCTTCTTATCCTCAGCCTCCAAAATCTTTTTCATAGGAGTACCTTCCAGCATTGTACTCTTCTCTATTTTCAAAGGACAAGTTACTGTTTCAACCACAGATTGTTTGCATTCAAATCCAATAGGGCTTGTCTTGTTACTGCTCTCGTCAAGAGATACTTGTTGCACTTGTTGTTGTTGCACTTTGTGTTCTTGCTGCACTTCTTTCAACTTAGCGTCATTCTCCTCAAGTCTCCTTCTCAAATTGTTTATCTCCTCTTCTATCTTTCTTAGCTCTTCTCTTTGTTTTCTCCTTTTTTCTTTCTCTCTTTTCTTCTTTTCCTCTATCTGCTTCTGTTTAGAATCCTTTCTCTGCCGATACCTTCTAAAAAGATACAATAAAGCTGCTTCTTCTTGTCCCATCATTCCTCAGCTAGGTTATTTTCTTCTTATCTAGTCTCCTGGACTTCTTCTCAGACTATTTCTCTCAATCTTTCACAATCACACAAACATATACACAACTACTTTTTCCCAAACCTTTTGCTGAGCTCTGATACCAAAAATGATGCAGAGCCACACCTTGGAAAACTCTGGAGGAATCAGTCACTCAACTAAGTTGCTTCAAGGGGCATCTACAACCTTCAGGATCACACACTAAAATCAGATTCAATAAACAAAACTTTGATAATAAAATCTCCCAAAATATCTTCTTGCTGCTTTCGGATAGACCCGTACTCAGACATGAATAACTTTCGAACCAGAAAAGATTTACTCAATCCAACCGTTGATATTTGGCGTAACTAGGTTTCAAACAACATATAAAAATTTGAGAGAAATCCAACGGTTCAAACCCGAGATATTGACCTCGCATCAGAGTACATTTTTCTGCAATTGTTATTCCCTAAACTGATTGCCATGAGAAATATATGAAGCATAACAGTAGAACCATAATCTTGAAAAAAAACGCAGGAAACCAAAAGAGACATAAAACTTCCCATTCCTCCCTAAGTTCGAATCGAATTTTACATAAAAGATTGGCTTTTTAATAACCAAAGTCTGACTGGCCTTGCTATCCAGTAGTAATAAAAACGTTTTCTTTTCCATCTAAGAATAGGAATCTGAAAGACGTTTTACCATCAATACCATGCAGCAATCATGGATATTCTTGTAACTGCTAAGAATAGGAATCTGAAAGATGCTTTACCATCAATACCATGCAGCAATCATGGGTATTCTTGTAACTGCTAAGAATAGGAATCTAAAAGATGCTTTACCATCAATACCATGCAGCAATCATGGATATTCTTGTAACTGCCTATTATTTGTCACCAGTATTTGATGGAATTCTCTTTAATTATTGACCACATGGCATTTCTATTACTAATTTTATCCTTTCTAAAATCGACACTAACATCATTAACCCTTTCCTCTAACTCTCTAACATATCCGACTAAAAACTATAACATTTATTTAATAAAACACCTAATTCTATCCACTAAGACATAATCCTAAATTATTAAAATTGACCATTTAAAATATATGGAGAATCTTGGACTTTTGAAATGATTTAGTAATGAGATGCGCCTGCATCATATGTTACAGTTTGCACTCACCAAACTCCTGAGGCAAAACGCACTTGCTTAATGGCATTAGAAAAAATTGAAAAAGACAAAGCAAATAGGAAAATGCAAGTTGAAGGGTTAAGGGGTATTGACTCCAATGTTCTCGCATCCGCAGCCACATCCACATCTGCATCTGCATCAGCTTCCACATCCGTAGGTTGTGTTGGAGAGGGTTCTTCTAGGCCTCCTTTTTATCCTAGTTCTTCTGCTCGTTCTAGTGCTAGTGCTAGTCGGTCACATACTGAGACAGAGTCCCACACCAACCTATTGCAGCCTAGAGTGCGGAAAAACAGAATGGATAGTTACTTTGTGCTCCGCACTACTCCTGGTTCCCAACCCACGCTTGAGGGCATGGGTTTGAACAAGGAGATTCACGATGCTGCCAGAAAAGAGATCTGCAAATTTTGGTACTTTTGCAACATTCCATTTATTGCAGCCAGGTAATTGATTCTTTTTTCTTTGTTTTCTTTAAAGCTAAAACTAAAAGTAAAAGTAAAACTTTAATTATATCTACTTGTTTTATAATTTGAGTCTTTGACATCTAAACTTTTATTTGTGACAGAGCTCCTTATTGGCAGAATATGATAGATGCGTTGCTATTTGTGGTCCGGGGTTTAAAGCCCCAACTGAGGCTAAGTTGAGCGGATACCTCCTGGATGAGATGGTAGAGGACATGAGGGTTGACCTCAAGGAGAACCGAAAGGAATGGATTGCAAAGGGTTGCACCATCATGACTGATGGTTGGACCGATAGGAGAAATAGAACACTCCTCAATTTTCTTGTATCCTGTGGAGGTGATTGATCATTCTACTTTCCTACATACATTGTAAATTTTGATTTGTTGAATGCTAATTCGTTAATGATACATTTAATATTATAATTCGTTGTTTTGTTACTTGTAGGATATACCATGTTCATAAAATCCATTGATGCTTCCACACATGTGAAAAATGCCACATATTTATGTGAGGCTATTGAGGAAGTTATAGCAGAGGTGGGAGAACAAAATGTGATCCAGGTGGTGACGGATAATGCAGCAAATTATGTTGCAGCAGGTAAACTTTTAACTTTGCAAGTTTTGAAAATACATTTATTTGAATTTTGAAATTTGAGTTTCTAATTGACTTAAAATTGTTGTAGGTAAACTTTTGATGGAGAGGCACCCCACCATATTTTGGTCCCCTTGTGTGGCACACTGCATTGACCTCATGTTGGAGGAAATTGGCAAACTTGAGTTTGTCAAGTCATGTGTGGAAAGGGCAAAAAACATATGCAAATTCATTTATAATCATGCATTTGTCCTTAGCACAACGAGGAAGTACACAAAAGGCAAGGAGTTAGCTCGCCCAGGTATCACGAGGTTTGCCTCAAATTTCATCACCTTGCAGTCCTTGTTGACATCAAGGGATGGATTGAGGAGCATGTTTGTTGGGCAGGAGTGGATTTGCTTTTCCTATGCTACGACCACTATAGGGTTAGATGTGGCGGATTGCAAATTTGATGAGGATGGTTTTTGGAAACCCGCTAGAGAAATCCTTAAGGTAAATTTATTGCAATTTAACATTTAGTATTTTTCTTTTACTTTAAGTTATATTATTTTATATTTAAGTTTTGACTCAAATTTTTTGTTTTACTTTATATGTAGGTCACTGAGCCCCTTGTAGCTTTGCTACGAACTGCTGATGAGGAGAAGCCCTTTATGGGCTACATTTATGAGGGCATGGATAGGGCCAAGGAGGCCATCAGAGCCCAATATGCAGGAGTGCAGGAGAGGTATGGCCCTATTTGGGACATCATCGATAGGAGATGGCAGAGTCAGCTCCATCGACCCATCCACCCAGCAGCTTACTATTTGAATCCGGCATTTCGTTTCCGGTCCTGAGTTCAAGGCGGATGCAAAGGTTCTCACTGGCTCATACACAGTGATTCAGAGATTGAGTAGCGATGAAAATAGCGCTGCTGCGATTGTTGAGCTAGACCAGTTCAACAATAAGGAGGGGCCACTTTTCTCTGGCAGGATGGCCATAAATGCTCAGACAACACTACAGCCAGGTGAAAATTAAATAATATATTCAATGTTCATGAATCTAGATTCTAAACTTAAAGTTGATTATATAATGCATTAATTTTAGAGTTGTAATTTATAAATGAGACTAATTGTTTTTGTTTTTTCCTTATTTCAGATAGATGGTGGCAAATGTTTGGGGCCACAACCCCAAACCTTCAAAAAATTGCCATCCGCATCCTGAGTCAGCCGAGCAGCGCTTCTGGATGTGAGCGCAGTTGGTCCATGTTCGAGCACATCCACTCGAAGAGGAGAAACAGGTTGACAGTGCAGAGGTTGAATGATCTTGTCTTTGTTCATTACAACCTTCGTCTTAGGATGAGACAGATTTTGGGCGCTGACTCCTCTCCGATCATTCTAGAGGAGATTGATCCAGAATCAGAGTGGATCACAGAGACCGTGGACCTAGTCTTCACTGAGGAAGACCGCGCGTGGGTTGACCAGGTGGATGTAGAGGGTGAGGCTGTGGCCAGGGCAGAGGAGGCAGCTAGAGCATGTTCAGGCATTGGTAGACGCACACGCGCACGCACAGACGCAGGCCCTAGCGACGTTATTTATGAGCCCATTGCCCATGCAGGGGACATGGCTCGGCGGTCCTCTAGGACCTACCTTACACGCCTTTCTCATAGGCAAACTGGATACTCAGAGGTTGAGGTTGAGGCTGCAACAGAGCTAGAGGAGGATGATGATGATGATGAGGCTTGAGCTGGAGCCTTGTTTTTATATTTTGTTTACACTGTATAGATATTGATAATTTGATAGTGATACTGAATCACTGATAGACATATGTTTCAAACTTTCATGGATCTTCATCTTAGATTTATACATACATTTATGATTTGATGTCTTATAGATCTTCATGATTTCATCTTACTGATTCTATGATTTGAATCATTATGATCATTTGATTTTTATTTACTTCAGCTAGCATACAATTTACATTTTAGTACATAATGATAACATAGTTACGTATGTGATGGATTTTATGTTTCATGTTTATGTATGTTAGATTCTATTTGATGATGTTATAGTGTTTTTAAGTTATATTCAATAAAGGGTGCATGAAATAAGTCTTAAATTGTTAAAATCTTTACATTTAAAGGGTTTTTTCAAATTTGCCGATTCATCGCCGATTCACCGACGATTCACCCTCGATTCACGATTCGATTCGGCCGTGCCGATTCCGATTCACGTTACTATGGTTTGAGTAGATTCACACATAGGCATATAGGAGGACGTCTTTTGCAAATCCGTAGAAGGAGCATGTGTAGAAATGGAGTGTGCGATGTCCTCATACCCAGTCAGTTAAATCTGGAAGTCGTGCCTTCACAATCTGCCAAGTAGTTATCATTGTACACTGGTCATTTGCGGGTGTCAAAGCATGCTCATCTCGAATGGTTTCCAGGCTTCAGAAAATCCCGGAGAAATGAATTTTATAACAATTGCCAGAAAAGTCTAATGTCTTGTTGTATTTGTTGCAAGTCTGGAGATATATGCGAGAAGGAGAATAATTGGTTAGATAGCATACCCGACCCGGTGGAGAATAAAACCAGTGCGTCCAAGGATATGCAATTGCCCATTATACCTATTTAAATGAATCTAAAAAAGGGGTTCAATTTATAAAGATGTAAAGTTTGTAACTCTATGAGATTATCGAGTGGTTGCAATTTTGTTAAGTTTAGGTAGGTGCTTTGGAGAGTTATGTCTTCTCATCTCCACACCCTTTCATTCATTATAATATGAGATGTAAAAAACAATTCATATTGATACAAATTTTTACATACCCAAGATATACATGCCCATTTGATGTATTATATTTTTTCATTGGCAAATAAATGAACTTTTGAACCAAGCCCATGGATTGTGGATTATTGAATAAATTCTTATGTGATTCTGGAGTCAGACTATATTGGATAGATCATCCATAAGGAGCGTCTCCAATGCAATTTTATTTCCGGCAAGATCAGTAAGAAATATTTATTTTATTTGCTTGAAGCTTTAGAGTTAAGATATTATATAGTTTCGTCCTTTATAATTATTATTTTAATTTTATAAATAATTTATATGATGGATAAGTGGATAGGATCAATTATAGCATTTTAAAATTGAACATCATAGATATTGATAAATATTTAATTGTTTCTAAGTCTGTTTGGTTTGTCTCCGAACCACAGGAGTTAAAGTACATTCCAGACTATTTTAAAATTGTATTCATATATTTGACTGTCGCATCTTGATTACTAAATTGTTAATTAATGTGCGTAGAACTTTATAAAGTTGTATGTTTTAAACTTATAATATTGACTCTATCGCTCTTTGACATTGGTCTTTATATTTTTCATAATTCGCAATCCATACATTGGCAATTATTTCATTTTTTTTTCTCTGAAAAGTTAATATATTCATTTGTTGCATTAATTCATACTTACCTTATTTCAAAAAAATTAATACAATCATTTACTTTTGTTCTCAGTTCATAATTTTCAACTTAAAAGCTTTTGATAATTCTTGCCATTTTGGAAGCTTTCATTACTTTTGCATTCTAGCCAAGCTATAAGCATCCTGGGCTCAAGTGTTTTGTTCAGGATTAGCTACGCCCGCCATGGTTTTGTAGAGCTACAAGTGCAGGGGATTTGGATTGCGTCAATCAATCCTGTCAAGTTGGCCATTACCGGTTGGATATCCCAGCATCGAGAGGGCAAGGCTCGTAGGATTCCAATCTGCGGTTTTCAAAACCAACAAGGTTAACACTCAATACGATAGTTAAAATATTCAATGCCGTTAACATTAACCAATAACAAGATGAAAAGTTATATTATTATATATTTTTCGTTCATTTCAAACATCCAAGCATATTGACCATATCGTGGTATATGTCAAATTGCTTATGAAAAGATATAGCTAATTCCAAAATTACAATGAATGTCCTCTAAAGAGTTGCAAAATTGCATTGAATTTAAAGGGGCTTAAGAATAATAGAAAATATTTTGAAAATTTATGATGTCCCCAAATTAAGTTGTCCTAAATTCAATTTCGTATCAGAAGGATTCCTTTAATTAATAAATTTAATTATAAAAAAAATTATGAATAAAATTTTAAAATAATAAAGTAAAATTACCTTATTATTATTGTCTAATCTAATCTTCTAAATTTCTCTTGGATCTTTTTATAAAGGGATTTGTGGGGCATTGTATTGCATCATGGAATGTATTTGATCTCTTCATGGTTTTACCAAAAATTGGAGGTTGAAGGTGGTTTGTAGTTTTGGTGTGAGTCACTCCTCACCCTAGTGTGCTTGTTATCAAATTTGTAAAGTCTCCTTTGGAGACAAAATTGAAGATTGTATAAAAAATAAAGATATCTACAAGTATTTATTATTTGGCAATAATATTATCATATTCTAAATAATACAAGCTAAGTTGTCGACTAGGGTTCGGGGATGGATTCAGGTTTGGGGACAGATTCTTTGGTTCGGGCAATTTTTTTTCCCATTTGGTTTTGTGGGTGGGTTCATGAGTATATGTATATATATAAATATATATGTGTGTGTGTTATATATACAAAAAAAAAGAGAAACCCATGTGTCCTCCTGGGTTCATCGTGGGTCCTCCCAGCTTCATTGTGGGTCCTCCTAGATTTGTCATGGGTCCTCTCGGGTTCGCCATGGCTCCGTCCCAGTTTGCTAAGGGTTCAGGCAGGGTCCTTAATTTGGACTGTTGGTCTGCCCATGTTTGCGCCAATGCGAACCTGGGCGAACCCACAGTCCAAACTAACGACCCTGCCTGGACCCACTGGTAATCCACGTGTGAACCTAGACTCAGATTTGGGAATTAGGGTCCGAACTTGATAACTAAGAATACAAGTTGTGTCTCAATATACCTTTCGTGTAAGTTTGAGATATCCATTTAGCTGCAAAAGTTTAGAGAAGAAATTTTTTGATTGGCAGATTAAGTGTAAATCATTTGTGTGATAGATTTTCTTTCCATGCATAATTCCTATCAAGGTTTCTTGGGGCCAGATTGTATTTTTGAGGAATAATACTATTAATATTTCCTTGTACTGGTTTCATTGTTTCATCGCAACCATATAGTGGTTGAAGATTATTACTAGCCTAATTCTATTTCCAAAGATTAATACTATTAGTCTTTCCCTGCATTGGTTTCTCTTTTTCATCATAACCATGTAGCCATTGAAGATTAATATTATTGTCACTGGCCGATTAAGGTTCTCCAATAAATATTTAAATACTGTAAAAACCCTTTTCCGGCTATAACTTTATAACACCAATTTCTTTAATATTTAATAGTTAAATATTCTATTAAACACTTGTATGGCAGCCTCATAATCACTATTAATGACATAGCTAGATGTGAACTGTCATGCCACCATAGTCGAATCAAATACTGAAATGATATTTGTAATTCGACTTGCTAAATATCAACTTATAATTTATTCTTCAAACCCCTGGAGTTGCAGACTTACACTGAACAAAGATAATGATGAAAATTGTAATTACACTACCCAATATCAGCAATACAATTCTGGCATACACTAATTGGCAAACCATGTGCAAGATATAAGAAAAGCCTGATTTGATAATGTCAATAATTGGCCATAATATAGGAATCGCAATCCAGATTAAAGTTAGCTTTATCCTCTATCAATTCGCAGCCTCTAGATGGAAATGACTTGCAATGTGCATGTAATCATGACTATGCAGACCTGATCTGCAACCTTAAACTACTAACCACAGGGCTGAATAACTGATTGACAGCTCAATTATTGAATGTTGGGTGGAGCTGGGCAGTAATAATCCCACAAAGTGCAGCGCTAAACCCATAATTAGCTTCTCAAGTCCTCACGTCAATGCTAGAAACTAATTGTAGATGGTCATGCATGAACAAAATGCCTCTTGGTTACCATGTTGAGCTAAGAAATTACTATAAAAATTTTGAGAAAAGCCAAATGCTGCACACATGATGAATGGGTGCTTGCAAGAAACCCACATGAGCCTCATATGAATTGCAGTTATGCTGGAAATTCACAAACTCCTTCACAAATCAGTCACAAAGCCAATCTCCAAAGATACAAGATAGACTGTAGGAGATATGCAATGCTATAACAACACAATTTGCTAATACAATTCTTAGAATTCTCAGAAATTTCTTAAACCCTCAGCCAGATGCACAATAATTTCAGTATAAACAGCAAGATTATTCTTCTCGCTAGATACAAAAGATACAGTAGGAGAGAGTTGGCCAATTGTATACTTCAGCACAATTGCCAAGAACTTCTCAGACAAGACCCTTAAACTTCAGCAAGAGCTTACAAAATTATTTCTAGGGGCGAATTTCTCAAATTTTTATTCTAAATATAATTAATATTGGCGATTGTTTTTGAATTTTTTTTTTTGGTTTAAAATATTGACAAATCTCAATAATAATAGGAAGTTTATTAATCACCATGGAATATTACAAATCAAAATTGCACATTTGTTTACCTCATGGAATATTATGAGGATTGGTACATATACTTTAAATCAATAGTGAAAACTAAATATTAGTGATATATCTCTAAAGTAACTAATAATTATGATAATTATTGGTCAGTTCAATTTAATTTCTCCAATAATTTATTATATTTAGGTGACTCAAATCTAATCATGTAACAAATATTGTGGTGAATATTTGAATTTAAATTTTTCAATAAAATAAGTTATTGAGCAATTGTAAATATTCTAGAACTAAATTTTATAAAACTATGGCGATTTAGGAGGTATCGAATCTTAAGTTATTAGCCAAATTACTAGCCAAAAAATTCTAAAATTAGCCAATTTGCAAATATTAGCCACTAAAATATACCTTGGAAATTAGGAAAGCCACAAAGGCACAAAAAGCAAATATATTTTTTAAGCGTGCTTTTCCCAATAAAATGAGCTCTCATTTGTAAGCTCTCATTGGCAGAAGTTTCCATAAAACTCCGCTTTAGAAATCGTTGAAGTTTCCCAAAAGAACTCAACACTAGAAACTTTCCAACTTGTTTTTTAAGAAATATCACCTAAAGTCATTATTATAATAATATAAACATTATTATGATAATGCAACTCAATGAATAATAAATAAATAAGAGCTCATGCAATTATTAGCCTGATCAACTGTAAGATGATGACCAACTGCCAAGCCACCCACTGCACTACCAAGAATAGCAACTTCTAAAAATAGACTTACTAAAAATAGTAAATTCATAACTGAGACCCCCTAAACGCCCTGTCAGCTCATGAGGGTTGCTATGATGAGCTAACTCTATCAACTGCACAGACTAGCCAAAAATAGGGACATTACAAATACAAGCTCATAATGGTGGTAATATTGGTGATATTTAGACATTATAAATGACGACATATGTGTAGAACTTACATAGTGGCAGACATATTGGTTTTGATTAATGTTTTGAACACCATATTGCATTTATCATTATTAGAGCCAATATATATATTGCCACAATTTTATCCTACAAGGGTGTAATGTGTTAATGTTTAGTTCAGCCAGATAAAGTGTCATTGAAAAGTTATAGATATACGTATAAGTGATATAACTATACTTTTTAAATATTTTTTTAATTTATGTGCAATAAAATCCAATATATATATATATATTCAATTTAATAACACTAAATTTCATTTATTACACAGAAATATAAATATTAATTATTGGCTATCTATTACTGTTCAACTAATCAAATTTGATTTTGATTAACTAATCAAGTCTGATTGTTACTGACTAAATCAAATGTGTATTTACTGCTGGTGCTTATATCTTTGCTTCCCCATTTTCACCTTCCGGCTCAAAATTGGTTGAGCCAATGATTACTAAAATGATTAATAATTTGAATGTTTATGATATGTATTAGGTAATGAAAACACTTGTTTTTCCATGCATGCAAGTTACTTTTATGACGAAAAGTAAAACCATTATATAGAGCAAACAGACATCACATATCTTTTTTGAAAATGTAAAACTTTATTTATCAAGTGTTCATTACGTTTCACATAGGTCGTGAAACTAACTATTATCTATTTGACCTACCAGCTCAAAGAGAAAGGGCCATGCTTGTTGAAAATGATTGGCTATCTAATGTTTATGTTCAAAGCATATGACTACACAATCACTTGATCTTTTTTATGCATATAAGTTACATTTTATGACTAAAAGTGAAGTCATCACATAAAGGAAACAAAGATCATATGTTATCTTCTCTGAAAATGGAAACTTTATTCATCAAGTGATTATATGTTTCACACAGGCCGTGAAACTAACCAATAGAAAATAAATGCAAGTACGGAAAAAGAAAACATGAAACCAAAAGGGTTCATAGGTGCCAGCCATTTCCTGGAATGACTGGCCTATTGCTGATTGCTTGCACGCTTGCTCCTGCTGTCCTGCTTTTCCACTCTTCTCCACCATGTCCTGCAACTGAAAACGTAAAAGAGTTAGGTCTAAAAAGTCTATGCAATGGCCAAGAAACTCACCCCCTTGTCCCACACATGCATTCATATCCAAAATCCTGAGCCCTGATTTATTTTCTAACTGTTTGTGTTATGTGCAGTAAAACGATCAATGACACGTGGATGCAATATGTGGCTCTCACAAGGGTTCGAGCTCAGCATATCATTGATCAACATATATCAGATAAAGCAAGGAAGAAACATAAAATTAAAGGGACATATAAATTCTCGATTTGAAACCTTCTATTATATCAAATATGTATATCACAGTTATAAATCAGTTAACTGTTTAAGGGACAAGTTATTATTAATTTGAGACCTTGTAGTTAAACAACAATCAGAGGATGTGCTTTACTTTTTAGCAATGTAGAAGTGATCAACATGCATAGATATTCAACAAGGGCATGGGGAATTATAAAAAAAAAGGAAGTTAAGTATTTTGAAAAGGGGGCAGCATTATGAGAAGAGAGGGATGAACATCTATAACTCTGAAATTATCTGCTGCATACCGGAGAGCTTTTGTTCTTGAAATCATAAACAAGCAATTCATGACAGTGACATGTATTAGGAAATTCACAGAGTCAATGAGCGATTATTTGTTTCAAGCTGAAAACATCTCACATGATATATGTTTATGGAACCATAAATGAATGGTGATTATTATTCGGTAAGTACAAATCAACCTGTTGCTGGTAATCAACTGCATTCCTTGTTATGGTTCTATTGCTGTATACACTGGTAGAAATCCTTTTAAGGAATGCTAAAATTAAGGGAAAATCATCACAATGAAATTCGAAAGTACCATCATTGCAATAAGAGAAATATTATGCTACAAAAACATAAGAGAATGCTACAGATGAAGTTTCAGGTGCAGGAAAAACTACAAACATGTCATATATAGGTATCAAGAATCACAGCTATTCCCACAGGTTTACCCACATGTCAATAATGTATTGACATCAAGGGAATCCTTATTTTTCTGGGAAGTTGCAGTATACAAGTAAGCGCAAGTATTATTTATGCAATATCCGAGTATCAAAAGGACTTTCAGCAATGACCAAGGGCAGTCAATACTAAATGATTGAACTACAATGATGAATCATGTGATAACTAAATTCCCAATAACCTGCAAGATTTTATTCAAAGCATGTAATTCAGAAATGAAGAACCAGTAAAATCAGGAGGAGTCTGTATAAGTTCACATCACCAGAAATTTCAAAGTGCCTGTTAATATTCAAATTCTAGCAAGCATCTGAAGTGATAGCACATATAAAAGAGACTTGTCATTTCAACCAGTCTAGTAAAGAGATACAAGTTTTATGTAGTTTTGGAATGCTACAGGAAGAGAGCAAAATGAACTTGACTTCTACTTCTAACATATGAGATATCTGCCTATGATTCGCAAATTGAAACAATCTCTGGTAATAAACAACAAGTCATCTATCACAGAAAAGGTGTAAAAGGGGACAATAAATACTTGCATCAAACAGAAGCAGGGACGGAAAGAGTTTGAAACCCTTGAACTCATAAATGACCCAAATACGAAAGTGAAGAAACATGAACAACTTCAAACATGTATTAAGAAAATTGGAAGAAGTTGCTTTCTCAGCCAGAGGAATGGAGAGGTTCCAAGCATTAGGAAGGTGGCTGGTTGTGCATAAGGAAATTGAAAAGGATTCCAAATCTTGGGGTCACATGGGTGGCAGAAATCACAAACAGGTTCAGAGACCTGAAGATGAGAG
This sequence comes from Cupressus sempervirens, assembly GCA_028749045.1. Taxonomy (NCBI): domain Eukaryota; kingdom Viridiplantae; phylum Streptophyta; class Pinopsida; order Cupressales; family Cupressaceae; genus Cupressus; species Cupressus sempervirens. The sequence goes on from CM053785.1 coordinate 64,231,168, forward strand.
AGCATCACCAAGAAAAGCTTCTTTTGGTCTTTGCTATGATTCAAATAGTGGAGCTCAGCCCATGAATTTCTGAGACGTTTTGCTTCATAGCCATATACTTGAAAATGCCTGCTAAAAGGATTTTGAAGAGACAAGGAAAGAGGTTCAAGAAGCTCAAACAAAAAAAATGCTACATGAACCTAGGTTATGGACATGGAACATGAACTTGAAGACTTACGACTTCAGCTTAAAGAAATATTTGCGGAGGCTGTTACTTTCAGAAAAGAATTGGCTATCACCAAAAGAAACACGCAGAGCTAAAGAACATGCAGAAACCCTACAAGCAATGGCCACCAAATGACATAAAATTTAACAAATCTGGGTAAGATTTTTGTGATGGCAAGCTGAAGGAGGAGTTTACAACTTGTAAACATCACATATCGCAAGCAGATGCAAGGAAAAAAACCCAATGAACTGTGAAAGCTGCATTCAAGAAGTGTTTTTACTTTTGTAAAATCGTATCAATAGAAAGAGAAAGAAAAATGTCTAGAATCTACCAATAAATTTCATGATTACCTGTGTATATGAACTTCCAGTAAGTAACAGAGCCCCAATTGTAGAATGCCATGAAAATGACAAAGAAGATTAGTAGATATGAGATAGAAATGCTTGAAGATTTAAAGAAAATCACCATATAAAAAGTGGCTTTGCAGTATACCGTCAAACATTTCCCAAAAACCCTCAAAAGGGCAAGGAATGTGAGAAAAATTGTAGGGTGGTCTGGATCACCAAAGTTCCTTAACCCTTGCAATGACACCATCAAAACTTCAGAATTCCCAAAACGACAAAGGACATAAGAAAAAGAAACAGGGAGATCCAGCTATGGTGGGCTCAAGAAATGCACAAAAAACTCTCATCTTACAAGATAGCAATGGCAGCAAGGTCTTAGATTTTTCTTCCAGAAAACCCTAAAATGCTCTCTCTTCTTTTTTCCAAAAAGTGTGATATGAGCTAATGAATGAATTTAGGGTTGAAATTGCAATCTATATGTTCCTCAACGCTTTTTCATGATTTTTGGAGTCCAAAGACTTTCATGGGGTTTTATTTTTTTCCCTAAAGTATGTCATGGGTGTTTATAAAACATTTCGGGTTTAGGGTTTTTCTAACACTTATAATGTTTGTATGCTTATATGAAAAAATAGGAATATATGAATAACCTTTAGCCATATTTGTTGTTTTATTCTATATGCCTCCTCTTCTTGATATGATCTACTATAAGTCAAAGATAACGTGCCATGGGAAGTAAATCCTAAAGGATAAAGATGTTATACGTTGACCAAACACTTGAATCGGTTTGGAAGCAAGTGGAGGGAATACAAGAATCTGTAGGTTGAATTTGACTTTTCCTTTGCAATTGAAGAGTCTTTATGGCTAGTTGGAGTGATTTGTGGACAATTTTGAGTGTCATAGGTGTGTTCATGACTTAGAGGGCTTGTTAAGTGGTCTCACTTCATTTTGGAAGCTTCTAGGTCCCTTTTTGCTGACTATTTTCATGGATCCGACTTGGGTGGTTGGAAGAGGATATTTAGTGAGTTTTGAGCTCGTTATGGTTTCAGTTTCAATTATTGAGTGAAGGAGACTTAGTGATTTTTTCCCATCCTTTGTCTTTTGCCTCATATTTTTTTGTACTCAGTTTTGAAGTGAATGAATTGAAGGCCTATCATTTGTAGAACATCATGTCTTGTGCTAGTTAATGTAGTTAAGTGGCCTCAGTGATTGATAAGGTGGAATTTTAGAGTGTTGTCAAACCTTCTTATTCAAACCTCAGTCTCACGCATTTCCTTCTTACTGCAAGTGATTACTACATAGATTATTAGCCGTGTTATTGTTTGAATGTTCAAATACTGTCTTGTGGAAGTCATTTTCCTTTTCAATTTTTCCGTCATTTGCAGCCAGTTAATGAAATATTTATGTGCAAGAGGTTCATAACAAGTGATACTGGGATTATTGCTGCACTTGGATTAGTGTCATTTTGCAAGTGTTCATTTCTCTAAAGCTAGTGCACTATAGGTTCACGCAGTAAACATTTAAGTTTCATGTTCTTTCAGTTATAAATCTTTTAATTTCAAGCTTCTCTATCCCTTTTCCAGGAAATATCAGTGGTTTAGAGTATAACTAGTTAGGAGCCAGCCAATCAGAGATTCACTCAATTTTACAAGTAACCCACAGCTTAGGAGTGTTTCAATGTTTCCTTGAAATGTTAAGTTTTTGTCGAACTTAACAAGGGTGTAGTTTTAGGTGATAACACTAACCAAAGGAAAATAAAATAGAATTTGATCTATGCATATAATACAAATGCGGAAAGTAAAAACAAGAAAGTAAGAAGGTTCACGGGTGTGAGTCATTGCCTAGAATGATTGACCGCGTTGCTCATTGTCAGCATCTTAGTTCCCGCTTTCCATGCTCTTGCACTATATCCTACAAGTGAAACAGAGATGGGTGAGGTCGAGAAGATCTAAGCAACATCTAGAAACCTCATTATCCTACCCCCTGTACATGCATTGATATCCAAAATCCCAAGACCTTGATCTATTTTTCTAACTAGTTTGTCTCATGTGCAACAAATGAATTAATAACACGTGGACATAATATATGGCTCCTTGTAATATCCCTATCATAAAATAGATTATTAATCAAATTTTTGTTAATGGGCCGATTGATGTAAAATATCTCGGACCCATTTTATTTTTGTTTCCGTAGGTAAGTGTAGCCGTCGGCTATCTTTGTACACCCTTAGAAAGTTTTCTCGACAGGTATTTAAGCATGGCTTGTAGGTAGTCATATGTATGCAATTTGGATTATTTCTTTGTATTGCAAATTCCAGTTGGGATTCTCTGTTGTTCGCCATTTTGGAAGTGAAAGATCTTCCCTACTTGGCTATTCCGATTTCGATGGGATTCAACCTTCACCCTATTCTGTTGCCTGTAATACTTCGCTCGAATCTAGCAAGTCGGAGCACCATCATATTGTGTATCGAAGGAATCATTGTGTTTAATTTGATCAACTCTCTGGTATTCATATTGGGTAATTTCAATCTCTTTGTTTATTTGCTCTCTATTGTCATACCGTCCGTACTGTGCCCCCTTCTCTCTTGTCTGCAACTTCCATACATTCTAGACTCGTGCATCAACTGTACGGCCTCTTTCATGCATTCACCAATTCCCCACACAAGTTTGTCGTACGACCCTACGAACATCATTGTCACATCGTACGACCATTTTATCCTACATCGTATGGTCAAGTTAGTCTCCTGTCGTACGACCTACTACTCCACTGTACGACCATCTAGCTTTGCATTCATAGCATTAACACACCACACCGTATCCCATTTGTGTGTCTTGATCAATACTGTATGAACCATACACCTATACCATACGGTCACCCTATCTCCACCATATAGTAGGTTCACAACCATCAAATACTGGCATATGGTCGAACAAACTTAGCATCTCTAGCAACGATTGCTAATTACCTTATAGGGTGTGTCAGAAGGGAATCAGAATATTACAGTGGTATCAAAGCTTCGATCCTACCAGCTTGTTGACAGTAAATGAGAGTGTATAGTTGGAAGAAAAGACCCCATTTCATTGATAGCATGGCTGCAAAACTGGAACTCACAGCTGCCAATCTCGTGGCACTACTAAGAGAACTTGCGAGGAATCAGGCATAGATCAATGATACTCAGTGTCTCATGGAAGAAACTCTCAAGAAGTTGGCAGAGAATAAAATATCCAGTGAACAAAATGGTCACCGCGCGGACTCGGTATTGGGTAAAGCAAACCCTTATCTAGCTCACTCTCGACCTTCCATGCCGTCTTTTCCCCTACAGACGGAGGCACCACATGGAGGGAAGCAATTGACCTTTGAAGAAATGCAATAATAGTTGAGAGGAGACTAGAAGAATGCGAATTTGGAGGAAGATGTATCCTACAAAGATTACGCAAATATGAGAATTAGATATATGAGAGGCAAAAACCAAGGATATTTTAACAATGATCTCAAAAGGAAGTTGAGTAAAGTAAATTTGTCTCCATTTGATGGACCTAGACCCATATCTGCGCAAGCGTGGGTAATAAAGGCCAATACTTACATCCAGCTTAATCCTATGCCAAAAGAAGCAATTAAATTTGTGGCATTAAACTTGGAGGGAGTTGCACATGAATGGTGGCATCACGACACCATCACACTGGGCCATTATCAAATAAATACATTTGCAGAATTCATTGAGAGATTGATAGATCAATTTGACGGTAAAGATTTGGAACTCAATTTCAAAGATATCACAGCTGAGGCAAACTGGATCAATTAACCAAAACATTGCGAAATTTTAGAAACTCTCTATTTTTGTCACAGGCATTTCTAAAAGAAGATGGATAGTACTCTTCATGCATGGATTGACAGAACCACTGAAACGTTGGGTAAACGGTTCAATCCTGCCACCTTGTCAGAGGCCATTAAGGCAAGAAGTATGGCATCATCAACGACATCATCCTCGCGAAGTTACACACATTCCAAACCGCTGGTGTTTCAGAGGGACAAAGATAACAAACCTCCACCAAGAAATCCATCATTCGACGAAGCTACCAAATAGGAGCTCTGAAGGAAGAAACTATGTTTCAACTACAAAGGACCATGGGAACCTGGGCACAGATGCCTTGGGAAAGGAAAAATCTTCTACATTGAGGTCGTGTCTAATGATGAGGATGAACAGGAAGATATATCCTCCGAAGACAACCAACCCCACAAGGACATCAAAATGGTTAGTTTGAACCGTACGGAAAGAATTGCAGCATTGGTATGGCACTGAGGAAGTATCGCCCTAGCCTGTAGCCTGAGGTGCACGATATTTTATGTACGAGGAACCTTTCAAGGACAAAGGGTTATGGTGATGCTGGATGGTGGAGCCACTCTAAACTTCATAAAGTCATCTCTAGTAAAGCAAAGAGGTCTACCTATAGAGATGCACACAAGATTCTAGGTCAAGGTTGCTGGAGGGACTATTCTGCCCTGCACACACCTTGTTCCTCAGCTAAGTATCACAATGGAAAATCACATGGTGACCAAGGATTTCTTCATAGTGGACCTTGATGATATGGAGGTTATTATGGGCATACAGTGGATAAAGACACTTGATGAATACACTCAAAGCTTCAAACGGATGGACTTCACTTTTGATGTCGATGGAAAGAAGGTTGTTCTCTGCGGAATGGCAAATGAGGGTTTGAAGGAAGTTTCTTTACATCAGATGGAGGCAATTTTTCGGCATGATAACATTGCTTGGGCTGCACATTTTTTTATCTCGGTAGAACCTATAAAAGGGAAATATACACCTCCCCAGGATTATGATCTCCAAAATATTTTGAGTGAACATGATAAAGTTTTTTTAGACATTCCTCTTGGCATATCGCCTCATCGAGGCTTTGAACATATTATCGAGTTGGAAGAAGGAGCCAAGCCGGTTATAACTACACCCTATTGCCATCCCAAGAATTTCAAAGATGAGATTGAAAAGACAATTCGGGAATTGTTGGAGAAAGGATAGATTCGTCCCAGTTCTAGCCCCTTTGCATCATCAGTGATATTGGTCAAAAAATATGGGACAATGAGCATGTGTGTCTACTACCGTGTGTTGAACAAAAAAAAAAAAAGAATAGATATCCCATTCTAAGCATAGATGAGTTGTTGGATGAATTACATGGCGCAGTCTATTTTTCGAAAATAGATCTCCGTTCTGGATACCATCAGAGTCGCATAAGGGAGGAAGTCGTGGGAAAGACGGCTTTTTGTTGTCACTATGGGTATTATGAGTTCCTAGTCATACCGTTTAGATTAACGAATGCACCTGCTACATTCTAATCATGCATGAATCGCATATTCAACAAACAATTATGTAACTACTTATTGCTATTTTTTGATGTTATTCTTAGTTATAGTAGGACATGGGAAGAGCACTTGAAGCCTCTGGACGAAGTCCTAAGGATCATGAAGGACTAGTCTTTGTTCGCCAAGCAATCCAAGTGTGAATTCTTTATGACAGAAATATTGTACCTGGGGCATGTTGTCAGCAAATATGGAGTTCAAATTCATCAGGAAAAGATTCAAGCTATCCTTGATTGGCCTCCCCAAAAATCACTCACGGAACTGCAAGAATTTTTCGGATTGTGCAGTTATTACTAGAGGTTCGTTAAAGGATTCTCTCATCTCAGCGCACCCATAACAGATCTGACAAGGAAGGGTACTTTACAGTGGAATGAAAAGGCGCAACTCACTTTTGATAAGCTGAAAGAGGCAATGAGCACTTGTCTCGTACTTGCATTACCTGATTTCAGTCGACTGTTCATTCTAGAGTACGATGCATCCGAGAAGGCATCGGTGTGGTACTGATGCAAGATAGACACCCCGTAGCCTATGAGAGCAGGAAGTTTACACAAACAGAATGCTTATAGTCCATTTATGGCAAAGAGATGTTGGCCATTGTACATGCACTAACCAAGTTCCAGTAGTATCTGGTGGGTGCTAAGTTTGTCATTCGTACGGATCACAATAGTTTGAGAATTTTCTGGAGCAACGGGACTTGAGCGAGAGACAACAAAAATGGGTAAGCAAGGTTTACGCTTTTGATTTTGACACTGAATAGGTGAAAGGAAAAAATAATGTGGTTGCAAATGCTTTGTCCAAAAAACTTGCCATCTGCTTACTAATCAAGATTTCAGCTGACTGGAAAGCACATTTGCTGGTAGAATATTACAAAAACACATTTGCCTGTGAGCTAATGGATGACAACACTCAGGATGATCGGTACAAAGTGGTGGATGGGTAAAAGTACAGAGCGTTGTCGCCTTTTAGGCTAACTTATCAGAACGACTGAATTTGAGTATTTCTATCTAAAATTCAATTTTTTTTAAGCATATGATCTAGATAAATTCATTCTAGCTAAGTTATATATGGTCTCACACTTTTCCAATTTGAAATGTCTATTAAATGCATGTTTTATACCAGTTTGTACTCAATTACTAAAGAAATAAAATTATTTTAGTAAAGTGGTGTTTTAATAACTCTTACTATTTTTTATGATAATTTTTTAATAACATATAAACATCATTTTATAGAGCTCAAAGTCAAGAATATTCTCATGTAAGTTTTATAGTGTTTTAATTAGATATAGTATATTGTGATTAAAAAATTCCACAACCACGTATTTTAACACTCGAAAAGATGTTGGTTTTGAGAAAGAAAAAAATATTGATTCATATCAAAAGAATCTCAAAATTATATGACGTTCTAGAGGAGAGAGTCCTCTTCTAGAATGTATACTTTTTCTCTTGGTTAGAATAGATTTGTTTTAAAAAAATTGGTGGGAGATGAAAACTATTGATTTCGTGTGAGTTGAAATTTCAATCCGTATAAAAGAGAGAATATAGGTCTAAATCCGATTTTGATTTTTGATTGTTCTAGATATGTATGTTATCTATAACGTAGTCTGAGATCAAAGAGAAATAAGTTTGTTTCCATCTAGTTTTTTGGTGGGAACTAGACCCCTAATATTTAGTGTTTTTCAACACCTAAAAAATTATCTATAAAAATTAGGAAAATATATCAATTCTTATTCCAAATAATTATTAAACATTATAATCCTAAAATTCATTCATTTCTACACATTTCATTAGTTTACTTCATTTCCAAATTCAAAATAATAATACCAATTTTATGCCATTGAAGGTGAACACTTATACTTTTGTTAGCCTTTTCCTTTACAAATGGTGACACAGGGTTGTACTTTTATTTGGATGACATCATTTACTATAAGAATCGGATATATTTAATGCCGAAATCCAAATTGAAGCAAAAAATCTTTAAGGAAGTACACGACTCACCCTTAGCCGGACACCTGGGCTTCCTCAAAACTTACAGATGTCTCAAGGAGAGGTTTTCATGGAAAGGTCTTAAAGGAGACGTATTGTAGTAAGAGAGTGTACGGTCTGCCGCAAAACAAATCCGAACATACTCTACCTACCGGGTTACTGCAACCTCTACCAATTCCAAAATAGAAGTGGGAAAATATCTCAATGAATTTCATAACTAGACTTCCCAAGGTGAATGGAAAGAATTGTATCTTCATGGTGGTTGACAGACTGACAAAGTACGCACATTTCTTCGCCATCGCCTCATATTTTCATGCCGCACAAGTTGCTGATCTGTTTTTTAGAGAAGTCTTTAGTCTTACGAGTTACACTGAAACATTGTTAGTGTTCGAGATGGGCAATTTATCAATATCTTCTGGTCAAAACTGTTTTGGTTGGCAGGGACAGAATTGTCACCAAGTATTAGTTATCACCCTCAGACAGATGGACAAACAAAGATTGTAAACAAGTGGCTCAAAGGTTACCTTTGGAACTACGTTTCGGCATAACAACGTGCGTGGGTCAAATGGATACACCTAGGGGAATATTGTTACAATACAACATACCACATGTCCATCTAGATGGCACCATTCAAAGCTCTATATAGTTACGAACCCCTTTTCTTCATCGACACAATTTTGGGAGACAGTCGCACACTAAGGCTGAGGGACTGGCTTCAGGAGGGATAGGACATCCTGAGATGCCTGAAGGAAAATTTACAACGCGCTTAGAATCAACAAAAGATGTATATCAATAGACACCGAATAGAGAGGAGTTTCAAAGTAGGAGATTTGGTCTACCTCAAGCTCCAGCCATACCGACAATCCTAATTGAAAGAAAGGGGAAAAGAAAAACCAAAGCCATGATTTTATGGTCCTTATTGTGTAGTTCACTGCATTGGTGGAGTCGCCTACGAGCTGGAACTTTCGGAGGGGAGTCGTATTCATAACGGTTTTCATGTTTCTTGCCCATGTTGATAAAGTAAAACTTAACATTAATTAGAACTATATAGTGATAAAGTCACTTAGTGAAAAATTAAAAAGCAACTCAACATGAAAATATTACATAAATTGCACTATAGTCACTTAAGTGATAAAGTAACTTAAAAACATAACATAAATTCATTTTTAAGTTATATTTTTCAAAAAGTAAATGTTAACATTAAATGATAACATTTATATTTAAATATGTGATTGCTCCTGTAGAGTCCACTTTTGGGGCACTTAAATGATCATATCTTTTGACTACGAAGTCCAATTAAGTCCTAAGATATACCGAATGAAAGGGAAAACTAAAAGCAAGAGATTTGACAAAACAAAAAGAGTAAAAGCAACTAAAAGCAAGAGATTTGACAAAACAAAAAGAGTAAAAGCAACTAAACACACACTCAAAAATGCAAGAAAGGACGTTGAAGTCTTCAAAATCAAGAAAAGGATTCATTATGCAAATTGGGGTCGATTGGTTGATTAATGTTGGCCAATTAAATGATGAATTATCTTACTGAAATACGAAACTATTTTGAAAAAAGTTTCTTACTGTTACCTATATTTTGTGGTGACAAAATGTAGGACAACAACCTAGACGTGAAATTAAAAACAATTGCAAGATTATAATGAAGACCGTTCAGTCGTTCCAATATATTATAGTATTATTTTGTAATAATTTATATGTGAGGTGATTTTATGAATATACAATTATGTTTTTATATCAAAAAAAAATTTAAAAGAAAAAAAAAAAAAAATATATATATATATATATATATATATATATATATATACACTATTTAAATTATTTCAAATTTGTAATATTTGACATAAATTATTTATACATCGCATATATATAATTTAATGAGAGTTTTATCCAATTGAGTAATAACATGAACATTGATGCTTTCCAATATACATTAAAATAGTTCAATTGGCAATCCTAGTTCTAAATCAAGAAATTTTGAACATGGCTCCATTAGTTGAATGAAACTAGAAAAATTCAATGTAGTAAACAAAAACATAGGTAGCATAAGCTAGGTCGTGACATCTTCCATTTCAGTGCAACCATATAAAGTAACAGTTAGAAATGGCATCCCAAAGCATATTGTTATTGTCATATTAGGAACAACATATTATTCAAAGCACACATGTTAGAGATGACTTGTCTAAGATGCATATTCTTAATTGTAGATCCGAAACAAAGTACATGGCACTAAAATTTCCCTCTGTCATTGCATGCAATTCCTGAATATCAGAAATAAAAACACATCATTGTAATATGTTTTTAGGTAACGGACCAAAGCTTAAATTAATTATTATTATTCATTGTGATCAATTATTATAATTTGTTATGCTTGAGTAGACTCGAGCCCAAGACCTCCCAAATGAAAGGCTCACAAGTTACCATTGTGTTATAGGCTCTTTACTAACATATCATTATAATATTGTTTGTTTATGTAATCATAATTAGTTGTACATAAATTGAACTAAATTAATTATATTGCATATGCATTTGCAATCAAGCCTCAATCAGCTATTAGTTAAATAGAAGAAAAATTAATTACCTACAAGAATTGTGAAGAATTCAGTAGTGTTCCATATCATAGAAAAAGGGGACATTACAATTGGTATTAGAGCACAAAATCCTGTCAGCTTGTGAATGAACATTTCAGCTCGGAAGAAAAGGGAAGCGATTGAGGAACTAGTATAATAATCTGGAAAATATGAAAACTCTAGATATTCATGCATCAATGCATGGTCAAGAAACACATGAAATTGGACCAATTGTTGAGATTACTAACATAAGCTGTGATTGGTAACGGTCATAGAAAATGGGGAAAAGGAAATGATTAATATTCAAGACATCATAACCCTAGATTTAGACCAATGCTCCCTACATCTTACCCAAAGTAATAACAAGAAGAAAACATAAAACCTACTTTAGTAAATCTATATGAGCAATGGTGACTAGATTGGTTAAATAACAATCTTCATAAGATATATCATTAGAGGACTAAATTGAATGCCAGGGAAGATATCGGCCTAAGGAGCAAAGTATACATCCTTTGGACCCAACAGGGGAAGCAAATAACAAAAACATCTTAGGGGCTAGAGTGTGATAATTGCAATACAATAGTTGCATCATGAGTTTCACATATAATGGAGGCATTTGAAGTTGTAACATCAAAAAAGGAGAGGTGCAGTTATACAATATGAAACTCGAGAAAAGGTCAAGACAAGAAATGATCATCCAACATCACAAGGAATAGTCAATCCTTTATAAAACCCCACCATCGCAAGTAAGAATGTTTTAATTGATGAAGATTACAAGGTTACACTTACTCCATCTCCTAGATCATGTTTTGTGAATAACATATTCAGGGAAATCAGAGAACAAAATGACACCCATGATCCTAAGAAGTACATGACATCATCTACCAAGTCAAGAAGTGAGAAAAAAGATATCTCCATGCTAAGTATGTGAAACTTGTGATGCAATTCTGGGTTAGAACTGGTAAGGTTCTTATAGGTTGCTATGCTAGGAAAAAAATGTAAGGTCTAATATATACCATCAACCCTTGCATATTCAATTCTCAATATCTAATGTCATTAAAGTATAACTATACATGAATCATGTCAATTAATTGTTTAGGATAGTGGATTGTGTCTGCAAAAGGATTTCTGGTTTAGACACCGGATTAGTAAGAATAAGAGGAAGACTCTACTATCTCTTGATTAGAGTGTTGATGTGAGAAACTATTTTGAGAATGGAAATATACATGTTATACCCATAATTTCTTAGTTTGAATATCTCGACTTATACAGCCCTTCTGTTATGTCCAATTTGGCTAAAACCATTATGCTGAATGTTGGCCTTTTTGCTAGAATCATTATATAACTTTGGCAGCATGATCACTAGCATTTGGAAATGGTAACATAGAGGGTTTGTAAACATTTGTACTTAAGAAGTTGAAATATTTAGCTATTTTTTCTGATATTTGTTGGTTGATTGGCAGATAATTTTTGATAACATTCTTAACCGAAAAATTCCATGGCCAAGTGTCCCCGAAGACATGTCTTATGAGGCAAAGGACCTGATTGATAAGTAATCCCTTTTTCTCGTCTCAAAATTCCTTGTGATAATGCTCAGCAATGATTTCTACAATACTATTGTGCTTTTAGTCTTGAGTAATTCTTAGAAGCTTCATTGATGCATTTATTTTTCATTGATTTGCACACAGTTAAAATTGCTTTGCATAGCTTGATAATCATTTTAGGGCACAATATTATATAATTCTACTTATAACTGTATATTCATCTGAATTTTAAACTACTTCTGTTTCAGATTACATAGATTGGCTAGAGTGCGTCTGTAGTAAGTTAGTAACTATATTTAGATTAGGGTTGCTTTGTAGAAAATATCTACATTTAGATAAAGTATATCATGAAAATAAGGACTGCGATGAAGCTTCAGTGCCTGCCGGAATTCACTCAGGTGGTTTATAGCTACAAAAACAGTGAACACACATTCTTGTTTATGTTGATGAGGATATCACTTACCATTTGCATATTTCGGGAAAATTATCTTGCATATTTCTTTAATATAATGAAAACATTGTATTTTTCAAAGTAAACAGAAATGCTGATTAGCTCCCAAAATTGCACTTAATGTATGCCAACTACTGTTGCCAGTGCCTTGAAAATCAAACATATATGCGAGAATGTCTGTTCATGAAAACTTGACACCAATACTTGAATCCTCAGAAATGCTACAGTTATATTTTTGCATCACACGTAAGAATGCAAAGTATTGATTGAAACTGTAGTATCCTACCCTGTTTGCCACTAAAATGTTTTGCAGTTCTTTCATCCACTCAGCAATGTAGGTACTTTTTAAACAGTAGGTGTACATTTATTGGTAGAGATCATTAAACGGACTGCTCGCTGTGGTTTTGTCAAACCCTTGGCAGTGTATATTTTCTCAAACAGTTCATTGTTTACTGGTTATAAATTTCAAATTGCAGAGTTGCCTTGATTTTGTTGCCTTGTTTTGAATGGCAATGTTAATGCACAAATACAAGAAGCTTCCGCTCATGAATATCTACAATAACATATTGATTTTGAACAGAAAACTAGAGAAATGGCTTCAAACTGACCTTTCTTTGCAGCAAGCATTAAGCTTTAATATACACAGATATCCTCTTATTACATGTCCAAATCTGAGGTTGCATTTGGCAGAATTTTTTGTAAGTGTACAGAAGATTCCAATCCTCAAATACTATCCCCAAATCTGCCATAAATCTCAGTCCAGAAAGCAGGGAAAAGACTGATAAATCAACTCCAAGCAATGTCTTATATTGGAGTTCAAAAGCACCAGCAGTAGAGAATAATGTAATCCCTTAATGAGGTTTAATATAACAGCAACTAATTAAAGAATTACAGCAGCTCACATAAGACTGAAAAGCCCTATTGGAAGCTCAACCCTTAATGCAAATTCCTTCATCATTTTCACTAGTGTTAATGGCTCCACAACTATCAAAGACACACCTCAACAAAGATTTTGTACTCTGAAAACTCGAAGGTCTTTGGTTATATGTTGAGAGAGACATAAATTTGCATATATAATATGAAAATATTCCATGCCTAGGCTTTTAAGGAGTCATGCAAAGCCAATGTCCGAACAAAGAAAGAAGCTACCAAACCTTTCCAAATTTCCATGCCCAAGAAAACAAGCTCATGGCAAGAATATGTGAATAAACCCAACTCTACGAGAGAACCACAAGCCCTCAAAATATTCAATGTTAGGACATATTGTTTGTTATTTGCATTTCATTCTTTGAAAAAAACTACCAACATATGTCGATTAAATGTAAATGTGAAATATCTTTATGATATGCCAAAAATGGCATGTTGTAATGGTTAAGTTGTTGTGTTGTTATTCTTGCCATCAATATTCAAATCCTACTGGGGATGAGGTCCCTCATTTGTGGCATCACTAGTTCATAAGTTTCAAGAAAAAGCATTTCTCCCTCTTTTAAAACAAATACCTGTATGATATATTGTTACCAACCTCGAACTCAGCAAGCCAAAATCAGACTCGGACTTAGACTCGGCGGCCGAACTTGGCAAGGACTCGACAATAAAAAACCCATGAAATAAAAAGATTTTTAAGGATTTTAAGTTTTTCCATGCATCATTTAGCCATTTAACATCAAATGCACAATAATTGAGATAAATAGAAGGTACTTTGCACACATCCATAACTTTTTATAGATCACACAAGTATTAATGTGATTTTTTGAAAGAAATTACACTAGGTTAAATTGAATAAAATAATGGAAATATAGTGTCACTATAAAATGTTAATAATATTCATGGAATATGCAATCCATTGAATCAAAAGTTCAAAACATATATCAAAATAGAGGCTCATAGTAGCCTATGTCCTCCTACGACTATGCCTAAGATAGTTCATGGAAGACTCTACTGCCATCATCTCTCCTTGTGTGTGAAGTTGAACTTCAGTGACATGCTCATCGTGATCATCCTTCTCATCCTCATACTCATCCTCATAATCCTCATCATCAGAGGATTATTGATCACTCTCGACCTCTATGTCTTGCACTAGGTCTCCTCATGCTCTAGCCTCCTCTATTGCAATCGCCACTAACACTACCACTGCCTCTCGATCCACCTGATCAACCCACTCCAAGTCTCCATCATTGAAGACAGGATCTTCAACTTCCAACTTCAATTTGACCTCAAATAGTCAAGAAAAGTTGTGCAAGATAACGCAGTTGAAGGCATGCTGAATCCTTAAATTTGGATAAGCCTGGAATATTTTGAAAACACCCAAAATCTAGAATCTATAGTTTAACTCCTATGAAGCTGAAACTTATCTCAAACATCCTAACAATATTTATTCAAATATAACTTAATGTATAAGAAGGAAAATAAATGCAACTTGTTCTTAAATGTAGTGAAACACGGGGACGCGTCCCCCTGCCAAACCTGGGCCGCACCTGAGATAGGGGGATGCTGTTTTGGTGTCTTGGGTGGCAACACTCGAAGCGCCACCTCTATCAAAGACGGCGAGATGTCCCCGCGTCCCTTATGGGTGCGGGGGGATGCCTAGACGTCTCCTATGCCAACAAGATGGGGCAAATTAAAAAATATGAAAAAAAATACATTATAAAAATATTTTTTTGTTTCTATTTTTGTTATAATGGGATATGGGCCCCATTCCTTCCTCCTTCTTTGTTCAAAATTATATAATTTGACACTCTTTCATTTGCTGATGTTCAGTGTTCATTGTTTGATCATGAATCATAATGTTCCATTTTAAAACTTCAATGCAATATTCAATGTTTGAGTTTTTTACATCTTTATATCTTATATTATAGTACTTCTTTTTATAACTAGCATTTTAAGTACAATATGTATACTATATGCACCCCTGCTCCCCCCGCCACCCACCGTCCCCTGCCGTTGTCCCCAAATGAAGGCTCCTTTGTCCCCCATCTCGGAAACTTGTCCCCCCGTTCCACAATAGGGCGGTGTAACTATGATTAAATGTTATATTTGTATAAATCCTCTTGCCCCCAAGCTGAAAAAGTTGTTATTTTTTGTTAGCTGATGGCAGAGTCCGACCAACAAGACTTGGCAAGTCAGTTGAGGAAGCCTTCTTAGCGAGTCAGCGAAGGCTTGGTCAGGACTCAGCCGAGTCGGAGTCCAAAGGCAATTTGCCTCATTTTTGCCACCTTGCCTCGGGACTCATCGAGTCCTTGCCGGACTTGCTGAGTCCTTTAATGTTGCTATGATATTTCCAAGAGTCGGCTAGAAATTAGAATAGATCTTTCACTACCATGGTCAATCTTCTTCAAAAGGGATTTATCATTTCATCCTTTGGAAGGTTGATTTGAACTTCTAGAAACACTATAGGGGTTTTTTCTCAGTAGGGAAAGTATTAGAAATAATTCTATTTAGCATATTTTCAAAGGAGAGCACAACTACTCCTTTTATAACTTGAGAGCCATTTTAGGAAAAACTACTTTTTTTCTTATTAATTGGTTTTTGAAAAAAACACGTTTTGTTTTCCACTTTTTTCTAGAAAATTACTATTTGCTTTTTCACTATTTCTTTGTAAGTGCACTTTTTTTGCTCTTTAAAAAATCAATTAGTTTTTTCAATTTCTTTAAACTTAGCAAGCCATATAAAATGATATTAAAATGTTGTTTTACCTCCTTAACATTGACATCAACTTTTTAATATTTTATTAAAATATTTGAGTGAACTAACAAAATATTTTTTGCCCTTTGGAAATTCATCGAGTCCCAAGCTGAATATTGCATTTAGGAATCAAGGAAAGACTAAGAATGAGACTAGTTACTCAAACTTTACCAAAATAGCCCAATTGGTGTCCAAATTAATACAATAAATATAGTAACTTACTAAAATTAGTCAGTCCTAGACAAATGTTTGACATTGAAATACTCCTTTGGTCCTATTAACACCAACCCAAAAAGTCAACATTAACTGTAGCATAGGAGAACTTGAAACTGTGATGCAGTGCAAGGCAAGAAAATTGTAATGTTTCGAAGGCAGACTCAGCCTGAAGGAATCTCGTCTCGAAGGGAATCTCTATTTAGAGGCAATCTCGATCAGAAGGGGAACTTGTTCCGAAGGAGGACCCAATCCGAAGGGAATCTCGAGTCGAAGGGGCAAACGATCCAAAGGGGACCTTGACCTGAAGACAATTGCTTTGATACCACTGAATGTTTACAGTTTCGTTCGTCCCGTGTGCCTAATAGCAATTACCCATTGGTCCTGTGTGCCTAATGGCCAGGTGCCTATTGGTCTCGTGTGCTCCAGGTATCCGTTGGTCCCTTGTGCTTGATGGTCAGGTACTCGTTGGTCTCATGTGCCTGATGG
Organism: Cupressus sempervirens; assembly: GCA_028749045.1. Taxonomy (NCBI): domain Eukaryota; kingdom Viridiplantae; phylum Streptophyta; class Pinopsida; order Cupressales; family Cupressaceae; genus Cupressus; species Cupressus sempervirens. The sequence continues at coordinate 64,248,026 of CM053785.1, forward strand.
CTAGGTACCCGTTGGTCTCAAGTTCCTGATGGCCAGCAACTCGTTGGTCTCGTGTGCTTGATAGGCAACTACTATATAGCCGTATAGTACAGCTGAATGGAACAGTGATGTTTGGATTGTTTGGGGTAGGCCGTATGGTAGCTTGGAATGGAGTACAGACAGTGGTGTTGGTTGGCCGCGCGGTAGCCTAGAGAGTCGTACGGTATGCTGATGTTGCAGTACAGACAAAGATGGTTGTACGGTATGGTAATGTTGTAGCACGAGCAGAGATGGTCGTATGGAATCATAATGTTGCAACACGAACAGATGCACTGCGTGTTGTGCCAAACCAAGGGTAGTGGATGGTGTACGGAGGGAATGAGGGTTTAGTCATGCAAGCAAAACTTATAGATCCTAAATCATGAAATAAAGCCAAACAATAGATTGAACACGAATAATCCTTCAATTAGTAATTGCTACAAGATGGTGCTCTGATTTGCCAAATTCGAGTGAAAGTATTACATGGTATGGAATAGGGTGAGGGTTGAATCCCACCGACATCGGAGAAGCCAAGTAGGGAAGATCTTTCACTTCCGAAATGGCGAACAACAGAGAATCCCAACAGGAATTTGCAATGCAAATACGTAATCCAGGATGCTTGCCTAATGACTACCTACAAGCCGTGCTTAAATACCTGTCGGGCAAAACTTTCCGAGGCTGTACAAATATAGCCAATGGCTACACAAAACTATAGAAACAAAACAAAAATGGGTTCGAGATATATTAAATCAGTCGGCCCATTAACAATAGTTTGATTAATAATTTATTTTATAATGTGAACATTACAAGAATCCCCAAAGGAGATGTCCTAGCCCCCAACAAATAACCACACAATGGAAACACAATACAAGATACAAGATATGATACCAAACACAACTCTTTATTCATAAAATAACTAATTACATGCAATGTGTCGGGTTGTAAGGCCTTCTTGGTTACAGCCAAATACAAAGCAAGTAATAGTTCTACAAGATCCTCAAGATGCAATCCAAACCTGAGCTAGTGTAGATCCACACTCTGATAGAGACCTCCAGGGAAGATCTCAACTTGTGCTCGCAAGCCCACCAAGCAATCTCCTTGCTTCCCAAGCCGCAACTACTAGCTCTTCAATGTTCGCTCCTCCTCCACATCCTCTTCTCCAAGCTGGATGGTGAATAATGACAAGACAAGGCCCTCTTCTTATACCCACAAGTTGGCCTAGCAAGTTACATTAAATAAACCCTCAAGGCACAAGTTGCATTTAATAATGCCACCTATTAAATGCCCTTTTCCCTCTTTTCTCCATTTTTATTTATTTATTTATTATTTTTCTTCTGATTTCCATCACTTTCTCTCTCCAATTTTTTTCTCTTTTTTTTTTGAGAAAATAAAAAACATCTCCCCCTTTATTTTCTGATGCAAGATGCTCTTGCATTAGACTCCCTAAGTAGATAGGCAAGTGTGCCCCACACTTTGACGCCAAAAGAAATATCTGCAACCATTTTCATCTTCACCAAAGTCTTCCAATCCATCAGGGACAAGAGAACCAAACATCAAAATCAAATGAACTTCAGCAACCCAATCAGCATGCTCGCTCCTAGGAACAAACTGAACATAGTGCTTCACCAAGAGTCCCTGTAACTGATCACAACAAGCAGTAGCAATATCCTCAAACATGAAATTCATGTATGCAACACCATGTAACTCCAAAACCAAGTGAGCAATATGTAAACCTAAATCCACAATAAGAGCAACATGTAAATCCTCTGCCATGTCAACCATCAGGAAATCATGAACATACAAATCTACAGTATCATGTAAATCCTCAACAACATCAGCAACCAGTGAATCTATACCAACAAAATCCAACTCCACATCCACAACAACCTAATTATCCATGACCAAGTGCTCCGTAATTTCCATGTCAGACACAACCAACTGATCATGAAAATAAGTCTCCATCCTAGCATCAACAAGGTTAGGAATATCCGCAGCAACAATTGTGAGTTGCTCTACAGGTTTCGCATCACACTCCTCAAAATGATCAACAAAACCAACTTCTACCTCGACCTTGCCCTGCCCTTTTCTCTCTCTAACAAGTCTTTTAAATAGACAAACAACTCTCTTCCGGATCGGTAGACTCCAACTTGACAAATCTCTACGAAACTCAGCCATCCTTTCCTTAATTCGATTGGTCAATCTAGCTTCAAACCGAGCAGACATCTCTAAAAACCTCTTCTCCACCACATCACAAAGATTCACAATCACCTTAGAGTCCAATCCTCTTAGAGCCATATTCCAAGATATTAGTAAACCCTCTGAAACAAATCACCAACAAATCAATCTTCCCAAACAAGATCAACCTTCCCTCTTTGCATCCATCGATCCATCAGTAAGTCCTCTGCTATTGTAAGTCAAAACCATGATTTGCCACCACACAACAAAGAGATCTAGGACTCCAGAAAGAACAACCCACCACAAAATCAAGATCTTCTCAGATCAACTACTCTCAGCCCAAGGTCCTAGTGCAAACTACCTTAACTTCGACGATCTGTCTACACGCTCAGAAAACCTTCACTTTGATACCATCAAATGCAGTGGAAGGCAGGAGAATCCCCAAAGGAGATGTCCTAGCCCCTAGGAAATAACCACCCAGCTGAAACACAATAGAAGATACAAGATCTGATACCAAACACAACTCTTTATTCATAAAATAACTGACTACATGCAATGTGTCGGGCTGTAAGGTCTTCTTGGTTACGGCCAAATACAAAGCAAGTGATAGTTTTGCAAGATTCTCAAGATCCAATTCAAACCCTAGCTATTCTAGATCCACACTCTGGTAGAACCCTCCAAGGAAGATCTCAACTTGTGCTTGCAAGCCCACCAAGCAATCTCCTTGTTTCCCAAGCAGCAACTACTCGCTCTTTAATGTTCACTCCTCCTCCACATCATCTTCTCCATGCTGGATGATGAATAATGACAAGGCCCTCTACTTATACCAAACCAAGCCACAAGTAGGCCTAGCAAGTTACATTAAATAAACCCTCAAGCAACAAGTTACATTTAATAATGCCACCTATTAAATGTATTTTTCCCTCTTTTCTCGATTTTTATTTTTTTAAATATTTTTTCCTCTAATTTTCGTCACTCTCTCCAATTTTTTTTTCACTTTTTTTTTTTGAAAATATAAAAAAAATATAAAAAATTTCCCCCTTTATTTTCTGATGGAAGATGCTCTTGCATCAAAATGGGGGTATAAAAGTAACCCTAACCCATAATGTCAAATGCATTTATTGCTGTTATCATGTTATTAATACACTTCATATAACAATATTGTATTAAATTTCTCGATATATTCAGTATCACGTCTCCTTGAAGTAGAATTAAGTAATAACAAATAATAGTCCAATAAAAAATATAAAAGAATAATATTAGAAATAATCAAATATTAGTTAAGTTAAACAAAAGGTCAAAAGGCATGAGTGGATATTTTTTGTCTTTGTCACATGAAAGGTACAAAAAGGAGAGATGAGAATTTCATTTGAGGAAAAATGGACATGAGGAAGAAAGAGTGGAGCACATGAATTAAGAAGGTAGTAAGGGATAGGAAAGGGAAGAAAATAAACAAGTGACTTTCAAAAGATGAAGGGTTGCGACTCTTTGATAGGGTTGTGACTCTTTGAAAGGGTTGTGACACTTCAGAAGAGGGACAACTATGAAGAGATGTGACCTACCCCTCAAATGAGAGGATATAAAAGAGAAGAAAGATCAAATGGAATGGGGAAAATAAGTAGTGGAGATCTAGAGAAGATTTAGAGAAGATAGGTGAGATTTGAAATAAGAATTGAGAAGGAAAGAAGAAAATAGGAATAGGATACTCATATCTTAAATAGGAGGTGTGCAGATTTGGAAAGTAGTAAAGATAGATTTGGTAAGTGAGAGAAAGGTGAAGATTAAATAAGTAGTGAGAGGGGCAATGGTTGGTGTGAAACCAATGTATCTTTTCATAACCAAATGATGTTGTTGAGGATAATAGCTTTGGTTAGATATAGAATGATGATTGATTTTATGTTATATACATATTTAATTTTTTTTACATCATTATTCATGGAAATTAATTATCATTCATATAACTGATTGAAGCACCATATGTCCCAAGTCTATTATCGATCTGCATTAAGGGACTATTACTTGCTGATTATTTCTATTTCATGTTTCATATAGGATCCCGATCAAGCATTATTATCAGTGATTATTTTCAGATTGGATATTTCTTTATTTGTGCAAGATCAAAGCAGATTGAACTTAACATTTGTGTTTGTTAAGCAATAATTCCTGATATGAAAAGGCACGTTCATGAGACATGTCATGAACATACATGTCTCCACTTTGTGGAGATATGTCCTTTCATGTGATGTGTTTCTTCTATGAATACTTATGCAGATCTGATCCACAAAAGGGAGACATTGAAATCAATTAATGCTCCCCCCTTTGGAGTTCGGTGACTGCAAGCATAAGATTCAGAATTAGATATTAATATTCAGTATTTATCAATATTGAATTGTCATTTGCGTACATAGAAATTCATAAATGCTATTACAAGTTACAGCAGATCCATAGCCTGGGATTCTTAACAGGTGTGAACCTTTCATAAGGGCATTAACGAATGAAAGGGTGTGACTCCCTACACTGAAAGTAGATATAAAGGGGGAGAAGGTTCCATTTGAAGATAAAAAAAGGGAGAACAATTGGGAGAAGAACATATTATTCTGAAAGAAAACAGTGAAAAGTGGTATTAATACCTCATAAGATAGGTGAGTTCGACAGTGGAATGGACCATGCTATATTATACAATGGAAAGTGCATGGTTAAATCATACAAAGGAACAATTTATGGAGGATGGTCCTGAAAAGTGGCATTAATACCTTGGAAGATAGGTAAGTCCTGCAGTGGAATAGACCATCCTACATCATACAAAGGCACTAGATAAGGCTTGCAAGGGAATGGGCATGGGTTACATCATACAAAGGAAGTAGATAAAGCTTGCGGTGGAATGGGCATGAGTTACATAACACAAAGGCACTATTTGTGAAATATATATAGATGAAAAGCAATTCAACGAGGGGGGATGGTGAGGCCTTCTTAGGTATGCCTTCTTAGGTATGCCAATCCCATGAAGCATGGGGTCAAGGGGAATAAAGTTTCTGCCCTTGGACCTAGGCTTGAGTTAAGGGCACCTTATTGTAATCCTTCCACCAATCCAAATGGAAGTTAAATTCTATAAGTGAGTTCTTTCATATGCATTATATATTTCTTTGTATTATCAATTTATAATAAGACATATTATATTAAATTAACAATATAGTTAGTTTGTATACTGACATAAGTATTGTAATTGATGTCAAAGGAATAAAGAGCTAAAGCTGTGCCAGGAAGGTGACCACATGTATAAGCAATAACAAAATAAAAAGTCTATATAAACAGAAGTCTACCAAAGTTAGTGACAGGAATAGCAATCATAACCAACAGTGAATATATAGAACAGAGGCATTAACATGAAAAGGACACATACAGCTACGCAGATGTAAAAGAGGAACACACGAAATATGTGTGATTTCACAGAGATAATAAGAGACAACCCATGTAATAGAAATATATACAAACATGATATATATAATAATATTAGTAATATACACGCAGCACTCATCAATATGCTACTAGAAGATTGTTCACATGACACGACAAAGAAGTCACTTGCAAAGACGCATGAGACAATGTGATACAAAGACAACAAAAGAATGAATGTAGTTGAAAGTATAGACAACAAATTTCAGTGACCATGAGGGGCCTTCAATATTAAATTATGTGTGAATTCATGGAACCAAAATATAAACAGATGATGGAACCAACATATAAATAAATGATGGCAGCAGCAATTTACATAGAAGATGGTGATTATGAAGGGAACCAGATGATATAAAGTCAACAACATTTGAATCACAAGTATGGAAGCCAGTTCTATTGGAATAGCTTTTGAACAAAGACCAAATAATACTCAACCAAATATTTGAAGCCTGCGGATGCCATAGGATTTTTGGTGTGCATAATAGGAAGTGAAAGATATCTGATGATACAACTTTGTTTGTATATACATATCATGAGTTTGACATACAAAAGCTGTCTGAGGACAACAGACAGAAACCATCTTATATGCAATGAATGGATTATATAGGGCAACGACATGAATTAAGAGGAAATCAATTACAAAAGATCAGGAGAATCATGGAGTTCAAATTTGAAGCAGCAGATGGCAGCATGAAAATGATGAAGGGTGTGAATTCTGGAAAACATCCTTGGGACAGATTTGATGAAAATTCACAAAACAGCTTGAATCGACGGCAAGGAGAAATCGTAGAATTCAAAGATGGTAAAAGCTACTTCCAACTTTAATGGCAGAGTGCAGCAAGCAAATTGATGGCAGAGCAATAATACATGCCGTATCAGGCATATCAGTCAGCAATGAATCAATGGTGGGAGCCTTTAAAGTCAAAGACAAGATATATATTACCCATGTACTTCATAAACAGAAAGGTGCAACATCATCAAAGAGGTAATGAAGAAATCAAGCACTATGATATAGGGAAACGATAAAATAAAATTTGACGTGAATCGCAAATGATAGAAGATGGCATCATTAAAGTAAGAAACAAATTTATGGTCACCACAATTGCAATAAAAATTGACTGTGATTGATTCAACAAGAGTATGAACCACTAATAGCAAAGATGTTATATAATTCATCGGGCAATGAAGACATTATATTTACCATTCTTGAACATCATTCAAAATATTGGTTTAAAGTATTAGTCATTCAAAAGAACAATGGAGGAATGAAACAATAACCACAAACAGGGTGAAGGAAGCCATGTTGAACACAAAGACTTAGCAAATGTAAGAACAGCGTGGCACAACAAGATCGAACTTATTGCAGGTGTATATATAAAAGTGTATATATAGAGCCAGCCTCAGAATGAAGAGCGAGACTAAGAAATATAAACTACAGATGGTGTCGTGAATCTTGGAAGAACAACGAAATGACGGGTTAGCAACAATGGAACCCACATCATACAATTTGCAGAGAACTATATGGACAAGTCAGCAATGATGACAGGGCAATAACAAGATTAAATAATATAATTGATTTGGAGCATGCAGATGTTTATAAAGACTAAAGACATGCTGCGAATTAAGTCAGGATAAGCGGTGGTTTATTAAAATTAGAAAGAATAAAGCTAAGGAAATTAAAATTGAACTATTAGTTATGTATAGTCATTAGTTTATAAACACACAATTCTCCCATGAGATACGAAAAGGCATATATAATATAATGAAAAATCATTTTGAAGATGTGTGAAATAAGGAATGAAATAAGGCATATATAAGAAGAAGAAGAATAGAATATATTTGAAGAGAGTAAAAAGATGAGTGGTGAAGTATGCAAGAAAAATATGAAGAAAACATAAAAGATTATTGAGTAGAAAAGATGAGTTTATTGCAGATCTAAAAGAGATTACAAAGGGATATTATATGGAAGAAACTTATTTAAGCAGAGAAATATATGCAGATATAGATTATAAAAAGGAGAATAAAAGGATGATTTAATTGTCCATCATTAGTTGGGTAAGCAACATTGCAAAGGTGGAGAGAAAGTTTGTACAATGGTTTGGTGCTCACAAAGACAGCAGTGGGGGTTGGTGCATCCAGTAGATTGGTGCATGCCAAGGGTGGGAGTTGGAGCTTCTAGTCAGTCGGTGCTCATAAACATAAGAGGTCGTAGCCTCTAGTAGGTCATAGCCTACAAATCATTGTAAAAGACCAAAGTTTATATAAAAGCATTTGTTATCGTGGTTTTTTCCTGCATTGGTTTTCCACGTAAATTTGTTCATTTGCATAATTGTTCATTTCAGCATTTGAAGTTAGTTATTTGAATACAAGTTTTAAATTGGCAAATTTGTTAATACCAATCCACGCCCCCTCTCAATATAATAGTGTGCTCTTGAATTGGTATCAGAATTGGTTCCTTCCATAAAGCTTAACCACTTGAAGGTCGATCTATTGAGCACACATGGTGAAAAGGAAAGGAAATAAGAGGAAAGTATATACAAAGAAAAATATTAATAACAATGCACCTACTACCAGACTTGAAGTTATCAATGATGAATTCTTTGAAAAAGGAGCTGAATCAAATGCAAGTCCATGAGGTATTGACATTATTAAATCAAATGCAAGTGATAATATGGGAGCAAATATATGTGGTCAGATGGCACTTGGAATACTCATGCTAATAGAAAATGATGATATAAAAATTCAAGACAACCTTATGAATGATGCAATCGAGATGATAAAAGAAGATAATGGAAGCAATGAATCAAATGCTAAAGAAGTTCCAAATGGTGAAAAACTCGAAGAAGGATCCACTAATTATATAGAAGATGAAGAAGAGGCATAGAATGAGGAAGAGGATGTTGATGTCATGGAGGAACTTGACTATGCTTACAAAAAAATGGAAAGCTTAAGAAAAAGAATGGGAAACAAAAGTCACAAATCCAAGAATTATATAAATCCCGAAGGAATAAAATGAAGTAATTGAAAATTTGAAAGAACAAGTAGAAGATGTCAAACGATTTCAGCATGATACAATGAGGAAGTTAAATGCAAAGGAAGCAGATTGTGCCAAATTGGAGGAAGAAGTCACCTTGTTGAAAAGTGATTTAGAGAAAACCACTATCAAATTAAATACCAATCTTAAGTTTGGAAATAGTCTGAAAGTTTGAGTAATATCATTGATAATCAAAGGCCATCTTCCAACAAGACAGAGTAGGTTATGAAAGAGGTTCAAAGCATTATGATCATACATTCAAAGGCTTTATTAAAGAAGGTGGTTGTACAAAAGATTCACCCACAAAATTCAAAGGAGTTGAACTTAAAAATGATAAGAAGGGCAGTATAAGAAATATTTTTCCTCCTAAACAAGATAATACATCTAATATGTAATAGAACTTCTATGGACATTGTTACTCATGCAATTATTTTGGTCATAGAGCTAGAGACTGCAGAACACAGAATGGATGGAGAAGTAGAAATCAGTACGGGCACTTAGCACAATATTGCAGATATGGGAACATGAAATCATATAAAGAATACAAGATAAGTTATACAATGAACAAACAAGAAGGACCTATCTCTGTATGGAGGAAGAAACTTGAAAATGATAAAGAACATAGTGAAACCTCATGGACTTCAAGGCAGAATAATCAAAAGGGGAGAATTCTAAGAGTTTGGAGAAAGAAGACAATTAAAAAAGATGAATGAATCATTGCAAGTGTAAATTGCAGTTTACACACTTCCTAGTTATGAAGAGAAGCATAAATTTAGGGGGAGATTGTTGATGAGTAGCATCGGTCATTTCACTAGAGACTGCAACTGTACATCTAACTAAGGTGAATTCCTTGCATCAATATATATATATATTCAGATCGGGTATGTATCGTCTTAAATCACTAATGACAAAGATAGATAGTATTCACTAACTAATCAAGTCCTTAAGGACTGGATTAGTTAGTGAATACTAACTATGACAAATCGTGCCTCTTGGAGTTGAAAGATCCTAACCAATCAATGCAACCATTCGTTATATTATAAATGCAAGATCAATGAAGGAAGGTAATGTATGACAAATCGTGCCTCTTGGAGTTGAAAGATCCTAACTGATCAATGCAACCCTTCATTATATTATAAATGCAAGATCAATGAAGGAAGGTAATGATCGAAATCAATAAATGAGATTCTTCTCCTTCAGATCGAATAAAGAATAAACATACAGTTCTATACTTCTTGCTACTGCAGACCCATTACCTCCATAGTCATCGAGATACATTAGTTGTATATCAGATCATTCTTATCAAGCAAAGACATTTGCAGTGACATTTAACATATAGAAGATCTTACATCAGATCGAACACTTGTATTAAGGAGATCAACCATTTGAATTGCAGATTAGAACTGGAATCAAATCCTTGTTGAATCTATACCAGCAGAACAAAAGGTACATATCAGATCATCATATATATACTGATAAAATTAGAACTTATACAATCTGATAGAAGCGTAATTCAATTCCATAGTATCAAAGCCATGGTTATAATAAACCTAAAATTAAACTTGAGAATTCAGATTGCATACCTTTAATGTATCAAATTCATCTTTCAAATGACAAGTGCAATAAGACTCGAGGATTGCCTTGAGGGAGAAAATAACTTCACAGCATCCTTGTGTATGCCGAGTTCCTACAAGCACTGTTGAGCTTCTTCGACGACCGAGTGCCCACAAGCCATGCTGAGCTCCTTCAACAACTGAGCGCCTCCAGGATCGCCAAGTCCATTCATCCACCGAATTCTCAACCAAGAACTGCCAAGAGATGACCGAGTAACCTCTACTGAGCACCTCTTCTTCAACTGAGTACCAGTCCAAGCACCCTCCAAAAAAACTACCGAGCCTCCTCCCATGAACTCCAAAGTAGCCATTGAGCAAACCCAAGATGCTCCCGCATCAAGAATTTAGAGATTAATTGTCTAATGTTGGATATGAAATAGACAGTAAGGAATTATCTCTAACAGCACTAGGTGGCCTCCCAAGTTCATGAGAACCATTCAAACAAGGCATTAGTGCAAGATCAAAACTCCCAAAATTAGATGGACTAAGATTTGATTGTCTACAAGAAGAAGTTAGGCTATTACCAAAAGGAATCAAACAAAAATCCTTAGATGAGGACATACAAGTTCTTAATACAAATATGAAGAAGAAAGGAAAGAAGAAGAACCTCAAAAGAAATAAGAATTTTCATGGGAAAGGAAAATATAAAATAGGTACTTCACAAATCCAATGTTTTAGATGTGACCAATATGGGCACTATGCTGTAAACTGTCCTGACAGGACAAAGAAACAAACATCTTATGCCCACGTTGGAAAAATAAACTCACAAGAAGAATCTGAATTTTTTTAATTTTATTTTGCATTATCAAATCAAGTATCAAACAAACCAAGTACCTAGGTAATTCATAGCGGATCATCCAGACATATTACGAGATTTGGAGAAAATATGGAAACTATGGTAGAAGAAACTGATGAAGAAGTGACTATTGGAGATGATTCTGCACATCCTGTAAGATGTGTAGGGACCTGTACCATCAAACTAGAATCAAGCATGGAAATTCAGCTAAAAGATGTACTATACTTACTTGAAATCAAAAGAAACTTAATATCTATCTCAGCTCTTGAACATAATGGATGTAGAATCACATTCATGAATGGGAGAGTTTGGCTTGGTATACTTCGGAAAAATATAACTATTGTAAAGGTAGAAAAATTTGTTTACTATATAGGGTAAAAGGATATTTATTGCATGTAGTATAGCAAGATATAGCACAGAATTGATACTTTATTCATATACGTAATATGCACTTCATTGCTTATAATATTATTAAGATGATTACAATGATGATCCAAAGTCCCTTCCAAACAGTATACATATACTTTCCCGAAGGGGTGACTCAACCGTCACACACCCTTTCAAATACACTTCTACCCATCGGCTACAATATAGAATTTACCGACATCATCCCCCCCAAAAAGTAAAGTCGTCTTTGGATGACAATTACAAAGTTATCGAGACAGAGTAACAAAATGGAATAGATTAACTATGACTAATATAACTGGATAGATCTTTTTTCGTCACATCACATTCACATTCCTCCAATGCCTGCACCAAACTAGTCTCCAAAAACATGTTGCGTCTGTAGCCTCTTCTAACAAAATACTGTCTCCTTAGCCAATCTGACCTTGATAGCCACCTATGCTGCCTTCTCTGCTTTAGACTCTGCTTCCGACTTTTGGGTATGCTGAGTCACCTGTGCTGCTTTCTCTACTTCCAACTCCTCGATACCTTGAGCCAAGTGTCACTGCACTGCCTCCAACTGGATGATCAGCTCCTCCCGAGCTCTCTACGCATCCACCAAGATAGCCTCACGGCCAACACCTACTCTCAGTGCCTCTGGTAGACAGACACTTGGCTCAAGCATTTGAGTAGGTGTTGGTCGTGAAGCTATCTTGGTGGATGCGTAGAGAGCTCGGGAGGAGCTGATCATCCAGTTGGAGGCAGTGTAGCGACACTTGGCTCAAGGTACCGAGGAGTTGGAAGCAGAGAAAGAAGCACAAGTGGCTATCAAGGTCAGCTTGAGGAGTCAGTATTGTGTTAGCAAAGGCTATAGATGCAACGGGATGAATGTGAAAGTGATATGGCAGATCTTTATTGTTGTATTAGTTGTTTGAGTTTTGTTTTGTAGTCGTCAGGAGACGAATTTTCTTTTTGGGGGGATGATGTCATCAGTAGAAATTGTGTATCATCTAATAGGACCCTTCGAAAAAGTTTTTGTATTAGCCGACGGGTACCTTCGGGAAAGTTCTTGTTATGTAGCCGACGGAAAAATAGTTTGTAGCGGACGTAATGTATCTGGCCGACGGATACCTTTGGGAAGGTTTCTCGAAAAGTATTTATAACCCCTTCGGGAAGCATTGTAATCATCATATCAGAACCTAATGTAATATCTTGGCATACGCAAATAATAAGAAGAGTTCTACTGTTTGAGTTCGTGTTCATTATCTGTTTGCAATTCTTAATTAATTATGCGGTAAACATTTGGCGCTGTTGCCCGATGGACTTGGTATGCAGGCAGGCGGATATGAATTAAATGCTGAATCAGTTGAACAAAGATAAGAATAAGCTAAAGGAAAAGGATGACATATGCGTCGCGTAGGAAAATTTAATTCTGGCACAGCAGATAGAGCGTCAAAGGAGATTTCAGAAAATTGCCGACGGAAACAAGAGCGCAGAAGGATTGTTGAAGGAGACTCGACAGTGGCTCAATTTGGTGGAAGAAGCAAGGGAGGAGTTTCTAAACCTGCATACGCCACGAGAAGAGAATCCTGATGGAAGGAGATTGACTCGCACGGCTCGAAGTGCCGAAGGAGCACGAGCGTGGAGTGACCTCTTCGTCCGAGATATACTTCCGAAACGAACAGCTTTGGTTGACAAACCCTCTTCTTCACCAAATAGCGCGGGTGTTGAAAACAGCGCGGAAGTCGATAACAGCGGGGGTGTGCGGAACAGCGCGAGTGTGCAGAACAACGTGGGTGTCCAAAACAGTGCGGGTGTTGAAAATAGTGTGGGTGTGCAGAATAGCGAGGGTGCTCAAAACAGTGCGGGAGTGCAAAACAACGCAGGTACACAACAAAACCCTCAACATATAGTGATAATGGCAGGTCCGAAGGAAAAGTTGCCTAAATTTGATGGTGATGAAGCAGCTGATCCCATTCGACATTGTAAAACATGTGAAACAATCTGGAGGGCAAATGGCATAACAGATGCAAATGAATGGATCCGACAATTTCCCACTACCCTGCGGGGTGTTGTGATTGATTGGTTTACTGATACTGATCCACAAAAGTTAAACAGTTGGGATAACATTAAAAAGGAGTTCATCGCAGAATTTCAACTCCTGCGCGACGATAATGAAATTGTAGCGGAGATATTCAATACCAAGAAAAAGAAGAATGAAACAGTATGGGTATTCGCTAGGAGGTTGAAGGACTTAATCAGTAAAATGGAGAATAAGCCGGCAGATGGGCTCCAGAAAAGATGGTTTATTGAAGGCCTTCACCCGAAGTTGCGGAAAAAAATGAAGATCATGCCACCATCGACATATACTGAAGCATACAATCGGGCATTGAACCTCGAAAATGAACAGAAGACAAAGAAGAAGAAGAAGACCAGCTCATCCGATTCAGATGACGACGAGCCTTCGGGAGAAGATAGCAGGGACGATGAAGGTAGCAGCAAGAAATTTCGTGCTCTTCAGAAGGACATGCTTCGAATGATGAGGGAGTTCAAAAACATGAACAAGGAGACTAAGGGCAATGACCTATGGTGCACGGAGTACAAGAAAGAAGGCCATACGAAGGGATCATGCCCGAAAGATCAATTTTGTGAGATTTGCTAGATTATGGGACACCCGGTAAAGGAATGCCCTTTCAACTTGAAAACAAGAACACCGCAGCAAGTGTTCCTGACATAGGAGGCATCCCCGTCAGGAGGAAACGGGAACACCAGTACGAAAGGTGCCACATCAGGCGGATACAGAAACAACCGGCACGGTCAAAACAACAACAATACATGCGGAAGGAGTTGAATTCAGTATGATGCAAATGGTCGGCCGATAGTTCAATGCCGCGCATGCAATCTGTGGGGTCACTTTGCCCGAGAGTGCACAATGGCAAACACACCGAAATTGCTATGCCGATGGTGTGGACCTGGCGATCATGACGATGCTAAGTGCCCGAAGTCTGGAGTAAACTTGATTACCGTTGGGACAGACGAGGAAGAATTACTGGCAATCACTCGGAAGCAGGCAAAGCTATACCCTGATTCGACGGAGGAAAAGAAGAGATTGGAGGAAGCACGGGCAGAGATCTAGAGAGCAACGCAGATAGAAACGGCACACCTGAAGGACACGATGAGTACCTCCATACGGAACTGCGCAGAACAGAACATTGTACGAAAAATACTGCAAGCCGAGATACCCGTCAGGATAAGTGATCTGTTGCTCACTATGCCTCAGCTCCGATCGGCACTCACAAACATCGTTCCCGCTGCTCAACTACCAAGAGAACATGGAAGGGAGCAGGAGAGTGGAGCAAGTACAACAGACAAAAAGGGGAAGGAAAGTGGCGCAAGTGCAGAAGATCTGATGCTCTTAGCCCTCTCATCCGGAAGCCATCCAGCAGTCGTCGAAATGGGAATTCTCGGGACTGTATTGACGGAAACAATTGTGGACGGAGAGTCCGGTGTCAATATGCTGCCAAAGGATACCTGGAAAAAGTTGGGACAACCAACATTGTGGCCACCTACCTTCCAGTTGTTAACAGCCGATCAACATGGAATCAAGCCATTGGGAGTACTCACAGCACAACCAGTGACAATTGGAACACAACCGTTCCTGTTAGACTTTGTCGTGATCCAACTGAAGCGGAGAGGATATGATGCAATTCTGGGCCGGGGGTGGTTGATACAAGCCAAGGCAAAACACGATTGGAAGAAAAATACTTTATCACTTGAAAGCAAAGGCCGGCAGTATATCATCGATCTACACACTCAGATGGTTGGAGAAGAAGCTCTATCGTCGGATTCCGAAGGAGAAGACGATGAGAGGAGGCAGAGTATGGAACCCGATCAGGAAGGAGTCCTACGATTGGAAGGAGATGATGATCTGGATTCAGTGAACGGTCTTTACCACTGGCAAATAGAGGACTACGAACTCTTTCTGAGTTGTAATATGCTAAGGATCGACGAAGGTAAAAAAGAAGGAAATGAATGTTCAAAGGAACACAGAGAAGCCGAAGAAGGAAATGAATGTCCAAAAGAACATAGAGAAGCTGAAGAAGGAAATGAATGTCCGAAGGAACAAAGAGAAGCTGACGGAGGAAATGAATGTCCAAAGGAACATGGAGAAGCCGAAGGAGGAAATAAATGTCCGAAGGAACATGGAGAAGCCGAAGGAGGAAACGAATGTTCGAAGCAACACACAAAAGCCGAAGAAGGAGACGCGGGTATGACTAAAGCTAAAGGAAAGAACATACCATACGAACCCAAAAGAAGGAAAGATTCTACTGTACGACTGCACCGGAAGAAAGTATTACGTCGAACCACAAATATAGCAGAAAGGTACCAGCAGCAAGGAAGACACACAATACGGTCTGCACAGGCAACAAAGAGGAAGGGTTCAATAAAAGTTGTAGCAGTACAGAGTGAATGTGTTATAGACGGACAGAAGGGGCAACTGACGGAGTCCATGGTAGTGAACTTCGGGAACAAACTGGGTGATATGGAAATGACACAGAACAGGCGTAGCAGGTTTCAACTCGGACAATGGAATGAGATCAAACCAAGAAAGTTCAAAGTTAAGTGGGTCGAGCCGTATCAGATCCGGGAAGTAGGGAACAATGGAGCAATAGAATTATGGACTTTGGATGGACAGGAAGTGCCTCAGGCGGTGAATGGCTCAAAGCTAAAGGTATACCACGGCCGGAAGACTTCTGCATCAGAGAATGGCCTTCGAGCGACCGCTTCGTCGTTGCAGATCAACGATGCCGACAAGCGAAGGGAAAATTAACTTTGCTATTGAAAAAACTAAAAAAAAAAAAAGTGTGAGAAGTCACCGTACGGATGTCTCAGGTAACTATATGGCTTTTCTAAAGTCATTGTACGGCTTGTAATTGCTCACCGTACGGATTTTCTAATGAAGATGCAATGTACGAATTTTAAAAGGCTACCGTACAGTGTTTAGCAGGGAGGCTATGTACGGGTTTTATGCAGTCACCGTACGGCTTTTGAGTCCCTGTCACAGTACGGACTTTTCAAATGCAGTATAGCTGTACGGATTTCCCAGATGCAGTCAGATAGGCACCGTACAGATTTGAAATTTCTTTGCAAGGTTGCGCACAGATTTGGGAGCCAGTCATTGTACGGATTTAGGGAGCCAATCACCGTACGGATTTTGGAGGTTTAGTTATCGTACGGCTTTGTTAAAAATCTTGCCGTACGGATTTTCCCATATATGTTATTTGCTGTACGGAATTCGAGTCTAAGTGCAAATTTTTTAAATAGCCATCGTACGGATTTTCCAACATGGTCGCCGTACGGATTTTCCGAAGCAGCCAATGTACGGATTTTCAATATAATATGGTGTACGGGTTTTGCATAAATGATAAATATGGCGTACGGCTTCTACCTGTTATTGCATTCAGATTTTGAATGGCATTCCAGGTTATTGCATAAGGAATTGGCGTAACATGGCAAAGGGTGGCAGAAGGTTTTCTACAAAAAAAAAAAAACGTCGACAAATCACAAATGCTCAGAATGAGTATCAGATGATGCCATAGGGAAGGGGAAGCATCAGCGATTGCCAGAAAGAGTGTAGAATCGGCAGAAAATAACAGAAATGGTGTGTTCCGTGCAATTTTGTGTGGGTTCCTTAGTGCGCTGCCCTTGGACCCCGCGGGACCATTACCCCTCGACCCCCAGTCGTTGCGGATATCAGTCGTGGGAGTCTGACTAGTGGAGAAGACTTGGAGCTACTGCAGGCATGGAGTGTCTATCTACCAAAGGCACTGAGAGTAGGTGTTGGCCGTGAGGCTGTCTTGGTGGATGCATAGAGAGCTCAGGAGGAGCTGATCATCCAGTTGGTCGCAGTGTAGCGACACTTGGCTCAGGGTACCGAGGAGTTGGAAGCAAAGAAAGCAGCACAGGTGGCTATCAAGGTCAGCTTGAGGAGTCAGTATTGTGTTAGCAAAGGCTATAGATGCAACGGGATGAATGTGAAAGTGATATGGCAAATCAATATTGTTGTATTAGTTGTTTGAGTTGTGTTCTGTAGTCGTCAGGAGACGACTTTTCTTTCTGGGGGGGATGATGTCGTCAGTAGAAATTATGTATCAGCCGACAGGACCCTTCGGAAAAGTTTTTGTATTAGCCGACAGGTACTTCCGAGAAAATTCTTGTTATGTAGCCGATGGGAAAATAGTTTGTAGCGGACATAATGTATCTGGCCGACGGATACCTTCGGGAAGGTTCCTCGGAAAGTATTTATAACCACTTTGATAAGCATTGTAATCATCATATCAGAACCTAATGTAATATCTTGGCATACGCGAATAATAAGAAGAGTTCTGCTGTTTGAGTTCGTGTTCATTATCTGTGTGCAATTCTTAATTAATTATGTGGTAAACACCAAGTGTCGCTTTACTGCCTCCAACTGGATGATCAACTACTCCGAAGCTCTCTATGCATCCACCAAGATAGCCTCACCTCCAACACCTACCCTGAGTGCCTCAAAGCGTAGCATCCCTCTCGAAAGGCTTGCTCTAATGCTCTCTCCACCTTTGGCACACAAACACTCATGCTTGCAACAACTCCAGGTTTCATCAACTGGTCACACTTCCCACGATTGATAACTGAACTGACTGGGGGTCTATGGGTCAACGCCCCTAGCAGGGTGTTGGGGACACCATTGTTGTGATATTCTTCTGATCCCATACTCTTTTTGCCAACCGCTTATGTTTTCTTCACTACCTGTTTATGTCTTTCCCTTCCCTTCAGTATCATACGTTATTCATTATGAACTATTTTGATTTGTCATTTTTTTTTTCTTCAGAACCTTTTTGCCATACTCTAGTATGCTCCGCATTTCAAAAAGTCGTACAATGGTCTATCATCTTATATCACCACTTCACTCTATGTGATGTATGATGTAATGTTTCTGTAATAGCCGTACGACAATTGTCCATCATTTGTAAAATTTCAACTTGTCATATGGTACCTTTTCAAGGCTATGATATGAGTCCATACGGACTACCGTACAATAACTGGCCTATCGTACGGTTATTACCCTCCCTACCGCCGACGGTGATTTCCTGCTATCGGACGGTCGAAGTTTCACACTATCAACTTTTGTACACGTTTCTTGCTTGCTCGTGGGATAGTCCCTTTGCTGTACAGTGTTCCTGTTCCTCCTTTTGTTGTCTCTATTGCAGTATAGTCTTTACCAATGGCCGCTAGTGTTCTCTCCTAGTCACTTTTATACGGGCCATACAATATAGCTTTTCATGACTTTATGGTGCTCCTTCTGTCATTACCCCATTTTGGAGGCAATTTGATTTAATTAATTTAATTAATTAAGTTGTCCAAAATAATGAATATTTTATGAGGATGACTAATTAATTATTTTAATTAAATAAATAAGTGATATTAAGTTAATTATTTATAAAGTTATCAAATAAATAAATATTAAAAGGTAACTTTATATTTAATTAATTTAATGAATTGACTTGAATTATAAAATATTTTTTATAAAGTCAATAATAGATAAAATAAAATAATGTTCTAGAAGTTTCTGGAGAAAGTGGAGAAAAAGAATAAATAGGCACCCCGGGCTTCATTCTAATCATCCAGTTGTTTTATTTCTCTCTTGCATCAAATTGTGATTCAGTCACATTGTCTATTGTGGAGCCAAGTGGTTTCAGATAGTCAGTTGATCTTTGGGAACGAAAACTCCCTTGGATTAGCATAATTGAGGAAGTGAAATATCTTCTGAAGGGTTGCACAATTGGAGGTGATACTTCAGTCACTTCAGCTAGGGCATCATTGGGCCTAAGGCCATTTTCAGCCATTCAGCATTTCAGCATTTCAGGAGGCAATTTGAGCAGGGCCGAAATTATTGGAGGTCATTTCTAGCAGGTCCGCAGGCTGAAAAAGCAGTCCGAAAAAAAAAGCAAGCCGAAAAAGCAAAACAAAAAAAAAAGCAGTTCAAAAAAAAAGCAGGCCGAAAAAGCAAACCCGAAAAAAAGGGCAGTCCGAAAAAGCAGCTCCGAAAAAAAAAGCAATCCGAAAAAGTAGTTCGAAAAAGCAAAACGAGAAAAGAAAATCCGGAAAAAGCAAGTGGAAAAAGCAGATCGGGAAAAAAAAGCAAACAAAAGGGGTAGCATTGAAGGAAAATATTACAGCCATCCACAATCAAGTTCTTCACTTCTCATTTGGCATATTTTCTGAGAAATGTCGGTTTTCAGCTGAGTATCAAATATAACTTCAGCACTTCACTATTTCATATTGTACTTGTCTTTGTTTGCCATTTGGCATTATTGGTATCAAAGGAAGGCTAGGATTTTGCAATTGAAAGAGCATTGTAATTTTTAGACGAACTATATTGCAAGCCTAGAGTTTGATGATCAGCTTATTAGTTTGCATTCCAATTGTTTGACAAAATATCAATTGGTTGTAAGTGCATTAATGCCATGCTAGGTTGCATCCAAAGTATTTTTCATAATCACTAGTTGCTGTAGCTACATATTGCAAGTAGTTTAAGTCACATATTTATATTGAATATTGTCAAAATTAGTTGCACATTCATGTTAGGTCATTGTTTAGACAATTTGGAGTCTTTTTGTAAGCATTCTCTTTGATGCAAATCGAAACAAGAGTCATTGCAGCAATCTGAAAAGTTATATCAGTCATATGGCCCCTTGTATGCAAAGTGTTTGACAAAAATTTTCAAGCCTTCAATCAGCATTTTAAGGTCGAAATTGAGTAGGACCATTACAGTGGTATTAGAGTTTGCTTGCAAAGTTTTTGACGAAATGTCAAACAACTGAAGTATAAAGATTTTTGGTGTTTGAAGGAGTTATAACCTGTTGGGGTTATTACACCTTCGTGCACCATACGGTACTTTCTTCCTCCCAATATTGCTCTTGTATGATCATACGACCGTACGATATAGCAGAAAGTCGTACGATGTCTTCCAAATGTTCACTCTTCTCCAAAATACTCTCTGTTCTCCAATGAATTTTTACTATTTCTCCAAATGAATGTTATCTTTCTCTGTTCAACGACATCTATTATAATCTCCTTTTCTGATTGCGGTATAGTACCTACTGTACGAGGGTGACTTTCTTGGTTTTCTTGCCGTATTGTATGGAGATGATTCTTTTGGTTAGTGTTCTCTTGTTTCCTAAGACCGTACTTTTTGAATCCATATTTGGTATTTATCAACTTAACAAAGAAAATTTTATTTACACTTATTTTACATATATACATTAATATTATTATTTTTAGACTCTCTCAGTTGCTCGTCCACGGAGGTGCGTTATTTCTTTCATGATAGACTCTCAGCTTCGGCCCATTCGCTACATCAGCTACTTCCTTCCCGTCGAACGTCCATAATTTTATTGCCCCATTATCGCCAACTTTGCGTATCATGAATTCCGTTCGCTGCCACTCCTTGCCATCAATAACTATATTCTTGATTTTAGAACCTTCGTTCTATACTTTTGAAGTTTTTATTAAGCCCTTCCTCTTTATTTCCTGTGCAGACCGTACAATGTGTTTTCCTTGCCTCCGATACCTTTCTATTAAATCCGTGGTGCGGTGTAACCTTTTCTTTCTGCGCAGTCCATTCATCGTGTACCGTACGGTGGAATCTTTCCTTTTGCTAGGTTCATATGGTATGTTCTTTCTCTCGTATTGGTCATACGGTATGTTTTTTCCTTCAACTTCAGCCGTAACCGCCTTCCCTTCTTTTGCTTCTCTATATTTCTTTGGACATTCATTTTTCTCTCCTTTATTACCTTCGTTGACTTTTAACATATTACAACTCGGAAAGAGCTCGTAGTCCTCCATCTGCCAATGGAGTAGGCCATTCACCAAGTCTAGGTCGTCATCATTCGACCCTCCTAATCTCAATGCTCCTTCGTCTGGTTCCATTCTCTTCTTTCCTTCATCGTCATCTTCGCTTCCACCTTCGGAATCTGATGACGTTGCCTCCTCACTTACCATCTATGTGTGCAAGTCAATTATGAATCTTTTGCCTCCACGTTCCATGGATAGGGTATTTCGTTTCCAGTCATGTTTCACTTTTGCTTGCACCAACCAACCCCATCCAAGGATAGCATCATACCCTTTTCTTTTCAGTGGCAGTACCACAAAATCTAATAAAAATGGTTGTGTTCCAATAGTTACCGGCTGTGCTATCAGGGTTCCCAATGGTTTGATTACGTGCTGATTCATTGTGAGTAACTAGGATATAGGTGGCCACAATGTAGGTTGCCCCAAATTTTTCCATATATCCTTTGGCAACACGTTCACGCCTGACCCTCCGTCCACAACTGTGTCTGTAAGTATTGTTCCCAATATACACATTTCAACTTTTGCCAGATGCCTTCGCATCGTGAGTGCCAGTAGCATTGGGTCTATTGCAGTTGTTCCACTGTTGTCTTTTCCTGTTTCCTTCGTTTCTTTCGGAGGTGATGTCATATTTAGAATTGTCGTTCAGAATTGAGGCATTATAAGGTCGTTTAATTTTAGAGGAACTTCTATTTGCATTACCTGCCTTATCATGTTTTGTTCAGCCAGGTTCCTCTTCAAGGTGTCGGCAGTGTCTTTTACTTGCAACTTTCCCATTTCCATTTGTTTTTCCAACTCTGTTCATGCTTGTTGCAACCTCTTCTTTTCTTCCTCTGCATCAGGCTACTGTGCCTTCTTAGATTGCTCACACATAATGGCTAGTGTTTCTTCATCACATGTTTTGATACTTAATAAATTCACCCCCTACTTAGGGCATTTCGAATCTTCATGGTCTCCTAGACCACAACATCTGCATAACAGCTGTAGTGTCTCCATCGTGGTACAATCTCTGGCGAGGTGCCCCCAGAGGTTGCACGCACGACACTGTATCATTGGTCATTTACTTGCATCGTACTATATTCAACTCTGACCTCCATTATTATTATTGTTATTATTATTACCACCCCTTCCACGCAAGTTATTGTTGTGATATCCTCCTGAGGTTGTGTCATTATTCGTTTTTGTTCTGGTGGACACTTCCTGCATCAGTAACACTTGCTGGTGTCCCTTTGAAATCATATTGAATGGGCATTCCTTTATGGAATGTTCCGCAATCTGGCAGACATCATAAAATTGTTTTTTTGGGTAGGAGCCCTTTGTGTGGCCTTCCTCTTAATAGTCCATACACCACAATTCCCCCTTCACTAAGTCAAGATTTTTTTTCAGATTTTTAAATTCTTTCATCATTCGTAGCATATCCTTTTGCAATGCTCGAACTTTCTTGCTTGATTCCTCATGGCTGTTGCTACTTTCAGACGATGAATCATCTGAGTCCGACGATTTGTGCTTCTTCTTGCTTGTTTTTTATTCACTCTGCAGATCCATCGCCCTATTATACGCATCTGCATACGATGCTGGAGGTACAATCTTCATTTTCTTCTTCAGAGTTGGCCGTAGCCACTCAACAAACCATCATTTCTTTAATTTGTTAATTGGTGGGCTCTCCATCTTCCCCACCAGCTCTTTTAGCCTTCTTGCATAGACATGGATCATTTCGTTCTTTCCCTGCTTTGTGTTGTATATATTTGTTACAATTTCGTTATCGTCCCTTAGTAGTTGGAACTTTGCTATGAGCTCCTTCCTAACTTCTGCCCATGTAGTTAGCTTCTAAGGATCCGCGTCTGCAGACCAATCAATTGCTATGCCCTGTAGGGTTGCTGGAAATTTTTGAACCCAATCATCTTCATCCGTTACACCATTTGTTGTCCATATTGTTTCACATGTCTTGCAGTGTCTAATTGGATTTGTCGTCCTGTCACCATTAAACTTCGGCAATTTCTCCTTTGGTCTTGCCATTGCTACTTTCTTTTGATTTTGTGCTACCTGCTATGTACCCGCATTGTTCTGAGTACCTGCGTTGTTCTAATCACCTGCATTGTTCTGCACAACCGTGTTGCTTCGAACAACTGTCCTACTTCCAACAATTGCGTTACCTAGTGAGAAAATATCTTCTTCAAGTGAAGTTGTTCGAGTCTGTCCCTGTATCTGTTCGTCGCATGTCTTGGGAACGAAGATTTCACTTCATGCTCGTGCTCCTTCGGCACTTCGAGCCGTGTGAGTTACTTCCCTTATGCTCGAATTCTTTACCCTCGGCTAATACAAGTTAAGGAACTCCTCCTTTGTCTCTTCCACCAAATTTAATCGTTGTCGAGTATCTTCTAGCAATTCCTCAGCACTCCTCGGTCTGCTAGGTGAATGCACTCCCTTCGTCTGTGCTCCTTCACCCCTTCGGTGTCTGTCACCAATCTGCTGAAGCTTCTATCTGCACTCCCCTTGTTGTGCTAAAATTAGAACTTCTTGTGTTGTGCGATTTCATCCTTATCTTTTATCTTATTCCTATCCTTGTTAAACGAATTCGGCATTGATCTTCATAACACTTCCTTTGTTCTAGGTTCGACTGGCAACGGTGCCAAATGTTTACCATATAGGGTAAAAGGATACTTATTGCATGTAGTATAACAAGATATAACACAGGATTGATACTTTATTCATATACGCAATATGCACTTCACTACTAATAATATTATTAAGATGATTACAATGATGATCCAAAGTCCCTTCTGGATGGTGTACATATACTTTCCCGAAGGGGTGACTCAACCGTCAAATGCCCTTTCGGATACACTTCTACCCATCGGCTACAATATAGAATTTACTAACAAAAAAAATCATGATGTTTGATCAAAATCTAGATTCCTCCTTTTGGGCAGAAGCGTCTAGAGCAGTTGTTTATATTCAAAATAGATATCCACATTCCCATCTTGATAACAAAACTCCTGAGGAAACCTTTGCTTGACAGAAACCTGACACAAGCCATCTAAGGATATTTGGCTGCCCAGTGTACATTCATGTACCCCAAGAGAAGAGAACAAACTAGAACCCTCTTGAAGAAAAGGAATCTTTGTGGGGCATAGTGAAACATCAAAAGCATATAGAATATTCATTCATGGACAAAGGCAAATATAACTTAGTAGAGATGTTATATTTGAGGAAGATATTTCTTTTAAAAGGGAAAAGAATTATGATGAGTTAGAAAATCAAAATCCTATCATAAACAAAGATATATGTTCTAGTCTTGAAACTCTGTCAGAACATCCTGAAGACACCTCATATGAAAGTCCACCTAAATCTTAGAATCAAAACGAGTGTCATGATGAAGATCAAAACTCCAACAAAAGAAAACAACCACTTTGGGCTAAGAGAATTTTGAAGGAAGCTGAAAATTTTGCAGCACCTGATGGAACATTTAGAGAAAACAAAAGACCTCACAAACTAACATATAATGCATTAATGAGTGAAATTCTTGACTCTAAACTAGCCAATGTTGATGAAGCCCTCAAACAACAAGCTTGGAAGGATGCTATGATAGAAGAATACCACTCCATCTTAAAGAATGATGTTTGGGATATAGTTCCTAGACCAAAGGGAAAATTAGTTGTTTCTTCCAAATGGTTGTTCAAAATTAAACATGCTACAGATGGTAGCATAGAAAAACACAAAGCATGTTTTGTTGCCAGAGGATTCTCTCAGAAGGAAGGCATTGACTACGAGGAAACTTTTGTATGTGTAGCTCGGTATACCTCTGTTTGAGCTGTGTTAGCTATTGTAGCAGCCAAAAGTTGGAAGGTTCACCAAATGGAAGTTAAGATTGCATTTCTAAATAGAACAATAGAAGTAGAAGTCTATCTGGAGCAACTTGAAGGATTTATAGTACACCATACAAAAACTCATGTATGCAAATTAAAGAAGGCTCTATATAGACTTAAACAAGCTCTTCGAGCCTGGTATGAAAGAATTGACAAATATCTCATGAAATTAAAATTCTCAAAGAATGTTGCTGATCCAAATCTCTACTTTAAATGTATTAATGGTGATATGCTAATTTCAGTTCTTTATGTTGATGACCTATTACTCATAGGAGAAGATCACCTTATTGTGTAATGCAAAAGAGACTTAACTTCATAATTTAAAATGAAAGATTTGGGAATGCTACACTATTTTCTAGGATTGGAAGTATGGCAGAAACCTAATGGTATTATTTTGAATCACGGAAAATACACTATTGATAGACTTAAAAGATTTGGAATGTTGAACTATAGACCTATGTCCACTCCCATGCACAACTTAAAAGAATCTACATCAAAATCCAAATTTGCAGATCCTACACTCTATAGACAGATTATTGGATCACTTATTTATTTGGTTAACACTCAACTTGACATATGCTATGCAGTAAATGCTTTAAGTCAGTTCATGTGTGAGCCTCGTGAAATTCATCTTGTTGCTGCTAAACATATTTTGAGATACCTATAGGGTACTATAGGATATGGCCATAAATACAAAAAAATTGATCTTGATCTACATGGATTCACAGATTCAGACTATGTAATAACCTAGACTTGGCTATAACATGAACAATTTCCGATTTCACCAATTTCTTATATCGTTTGGATGGTTTGACATTTTATAAAGCCTTAGCAAGTAAGCAACCAGTTCTGATGTAACTAACATAATTCAACTCTATACTGATTATATTCAATATTTGAAATGATTTAGACTTTGCAGCAAGACTTTTGTTTTTTATGCTTCACAACCCACAACTTGCAGTACAAAAGATAGTATGGAAACATAGAACATTAACTCACAATTTCAGATCTGTATTTTATTCATTCAAAACTCAGAAGATATTACATCTCGGATACTGGTTTAGAGGCAAAGGGAAAATTCTCCAAGTCCAGACGGCCACTTTGGCTTGAGCCTGTTCTATACTGGCAACCGCTTCTCCCTTTCCTAGTGTGAGCTTGCAACATGATTACAAGTCTGCGATTATGCTTGTAGATTTCAAAAGAACACCCAGCACTGATTGAAATAATGAAAGGCAACAATGATTTCAATCCCTAGCTTGTGTCAGTATGTCTTAATGAAGTGGGTGGAAGCATGGGCTCTACCGAATAACTTAGCAGTCAATACGGAAAAATTCATCTATGAGCAAATAATCACTCGGTATGGGATTCCACTTCAGATAACGAGTGATTGTGGAGGGCATTTTGTCTATTACGTCATTAAACTGTTGACGACGAAATTCAAGATATATCATTCTCTATCAAGCCCATACTACCCACTAGCAAACAGATAGGCTAAGGCTACGAACAAGATCCTGGTAGCAATCATCTACAAGTCATGTGCGGTTGAAGGTGAAGACTAGGAGGAAAAACTACCCTCTGCCCTATGGGCATATCGCACGACATACAAGGTGACAATAGGACATACACCATTCCAGTTGATGTTTGGACAGGAGGCGGTGGTACCAACAGAATTTATGATACCGAGTATGAGGATCACGCAGGAGAATAAGTTGGGCAACATGGAAAGCCTGAGGGAAAGGTTGCGTAATCTGAACAAACTCGAGGAGAAGCGGTTGTTGGCACAATGGGCCACGGAGGTGATGCAGAACAGGTGCAAAGTGTGACATGATAAACACCTAAAACTGAACAAGTTCTAACCTAGACAACTGGCATTGAAGCATGACAGACGGAACAAAATCAAATCAAGCAAGTTTAAAGTCAAATGGGTCGAGCCATACTAGATCCGAGAAGTAGGTGATAATAGAGCAGTAAAGTTATGGACATTGGACAGGCAAGAAATTTCAGAAACGGTGAACGGCTGCAAGTTAAAAATATATCATGCGCGACTTGTTTAGAATTCACACCTTCACACCTGACCCTCCGTCCACAATTGTGTTTGTTAGAACAATTCCTAGAATTCCCATCTCGACGACCGCCGGATGCCGTCCAGATGTGAGGGCTAGCAACATTGGGTCCTTTGCACTTGCTCCACTTTCCTTGTCCCTTCCATGTTCTCCCAGTGGTTTGGTAGTTGGAGCGATGTTTGTGAGTGCCAATCGAAGTTGAGGCATTGTGAGCAGCAGATCGTTTATTATGACAGGTACTTCAATTTGTAGTATCTGTCGTACGATGTTCTGTTCTGCGCAATTCCTTGTTGAGGTACCGGTAGTGTCCTTTCATTGTGAGTTATGTGCCTGCGTTGCTTTCTCAATTTGCGCCCGTGCCTCTTCCAATCTCTTCTTTTCTTCTGTCGGGTTGGGGTACAGTTTTGCTTGTTTCTGTGTGATTTTCAGAACCTCCTCTTCGTCCATCTCGATGATGATCAAATTGACTCTTGATTTCAGGCACTTGGCATCTTCATGATCTCTTGGACTGCACCATCTGCATAACAACTTTGTTGTATTCGTTGATGTACAGTTTCATGCAAAGTGGCCACACAAATTGCATGCTTGATATTGAACCATCGGGCGGCCGTTTGCATCGTACTAAATTTTGATTGCGGCTCCCATTATTATTGTTGGTATTGTTGTTTTTCCCTCTTCTATTGTTTCTGTACCCACCCAAAGTGGCACCATCACTACTAGTGTTTTTGCTCCCTCCGGACGCAGAAGCCTCCTGGGTCAGGAGCACTTGTTGAGGTCCTCTCATTTTCATATTGAAGGGGCATTCTTTAATGGAATGTCCCATAATTTGGTAGAACTCACAAAAGTGGTTCTTTGGACAAGATCCCTTCGTGTGACCTTCTGTCTTGCATTCGGTGCACCATAGCTCGTTTCCCTTCATCTCTTTTTGCATATTTTTAAATTCCTTCATCATTCTGATAATATCCTTCTGGAGAGCTCGGACCTTTTTGCTGCCCTTTTCGTCATCACTGCTGTCTTCTTCCGCCGACGCGTTATCTGAGGTGGATGAGTTACTTTTCTTCTTCTTTTTCATTTTCTGTTCACTCTCTAAGTCCATCACCCGATTGTATGCTTAGGTGTATGATGATGGTGGCACAATCTTTATTTTCTTCCTTAACTCCGAGCATAGTCCCTCAATGAACCATTGCTTTTTCAGCCCATCTGTCGGTTGGCTTTCCATTTTATTTATTAATTCTTTGAGCTTTCTGGCATATACACAGATGGTTTCATTTTTTCCTTGCTTTGTGGTGTAGATTTTTGCTTCGATTTCATTGTCGACGTGCAGCAATTGAAACTCGGTGATAAACTCATTTTTAACATCCGCCTATGTAGTTAATTTCTAGGGATCCGTGTTGGCAAACCAATCAACTGTTACACCCCTTAGGGTTGTTGGAAATTGTCGCACCCATTCATCTTTGTCAATTATGCCATTTTCGGTCCAAATTGTTTCACGTCTTATAGTGTCTGATTGGATCAGCCGTTCCATCACCATCAAAGTTTGGCAACTTCTCCTTTGGTCCTGCCATTATTACTTGATTTTGTGTATGAGTGTTGTTTAGTACTGCTCCATCGGCGCCGTTTGGCACTGCAACACCGGCTCTGGTCTGCACTTCGTCATCGACGCTCTGTATCCCGGCAGTTTGTACTCTGACACCAGCGCTCTGTACTCCAACACCGGTGCTATTTCAGATAGTCGTCTTATCAACAGCTGCGTTCTTTGGTGAAGAAGGATTGTTGTTAACAGAAGTTGTCCATTTCAGAAGTGTATCATGGAGGAAGAGTCCACTCCACACTCGTGCTCCCTCGGCACTCCGAGCCATGCGAATTAATTCCCTTCCGTCTGGATTCTCTTCCCTTGGTGTATACAGGTTCAAAAATTTCTCCCTTGCTTCTTCGACCAAATCCAACTGTTGTCGAGTCTCTTCCAACAATTCCTCGGTGCTTCGATGTCGGTTAGCAATCTACTGAAACCTCCATCTGCACTCGGCTTGTTGTGCCAAAATTAAATTTTCTTGTGAGGTGTGTATTCCATCTTTTCTCTTTATCTTATTTCTATCCTTGTTAAGCTGATTGGGCATTAGTTTTCATTCCTCTGCCTTCATTCCAGGTCCATTGAGCAACGGCGCCAAATGTTTACCGTATGGGGTAAATGAATTAATGCATGCAAACAATGAAACAAGAACATGTAATAATAGTACTCCTTTTATTTGCATATATGCCAAAGAGATTACATAATGCTTCTAATGATGATTACAATGATCTTGGATGGTGTATATATACTTCTCGAAGAACATTTCGGAAGGGGTCCATCGGCTACATAACAAGAACCTTCTCGAAGGGGCCATCGTCTACACAATATTTACCGACAACAATAGACTGGGTTTAATTAGAGAATCTGATACTTGAAAGAAGTATGTCCATGTCTGATATAAGCAACCAAATAATGTTCAATTTTCCTTAATGCAATAACCGTCCAGAATGCTGGTCACTTTGGCCTCCCAAGATCAGTATAGAATTGGCATCCAATGTCAAATCGGTCCTCCCAATTTCAATTTGTGATTTCTTCAGCCAATAACCACCTCCTAGCAACAACAGTATGGATAAGGAGACGTTGAATGCATATGGATTCAATCGCCCAACACAATCAAACCTAGCTTGACCAATTCCCAGTATTAAATCTGCCACAAATTCTCAGTGTAAAAATGGCTTCTTAGGCACAACATGTATACTAGAGAACCACAAACAAATTACCATACCTCAGCAGCAATTGGCAATGGAAACTTAGAACAAAATCTTTAAATTTGGATCTACAATACTTCAGCTGTAGATTCAATGGACAACTCAGAATTTAGGCCCTTGTACTTCAGCAAGGGCATCAAAATTCACAACCTCAAGAAAAGCCACAAAGGCAACAAAAGCAAATAGATATTCAAGCATGCTTTTCCTAATGAAATGAACTCCTATTTATAAGCCATATGGCTTAGGAAGCTGATTGCAGGACTATATGGAAAACCTCTATTGCCTACAACTATTCTATATGATAATCAATGTTGTATCAAGCAATCGAAAAATCCAGTATTCCATGATCAATCCGAGCATATTGAAATTCCTTTTCACTATGTCAAAGATATGGTAAAGAGGGAAGCCATTCAATTAGAGTATATTAACACTAGTGATAAAATTGTAGACATTTTGACCAAACCTCTTTCCAGAGTTAAAGGTGAAGCACTTCAAAAAGAAACTTGGTATGATTGAAATGTAATCAAGACTCGGTCTCTAAAATTATTTCATATATATATATATATATATATATAAAGATGTTTAATGTGTAAGCTCTTTTGTCATATGTGTGACTATGACTTATGGGCTCTCTTCCTATATACATTACATGAAGATGACAATCTTTTTGATAATGTATACTTGTATTAAACATTGTGAGATTACAACTTTACCATGTTTCCTATCATGATGGATATCATGTGACATAATATCTTTACGTAGGTCATGATAATAGGATCTCTTGAAACATTTTGATAGATATCATGAGACATGATGTTTTTCAAATCATTATGTTCCTTATGAGATGATCATTGTGGGACATCATGAGATGTTATGATAGACATCATGCGACGTGATGTCAGTGCACATACCATATTCAGGATATATGAATGTCATGTGATTTGACGTTCAATATACTCCTTAAATCACGAGTAAGGTGATATCTAAACTCATTCATTCTTAGTTATCTTCCCTAGCTAAGAGGGAGTGTTGATGAGTAGCATCAATCAGATCATTGAGACTGCAACTGTACATATATGATTCCATTCATGTGCATATCATCCCACACCCGATGAGCATTCCGCTGATCTTGAACCTGTTCTATCATCCTAACTAAGGTGAATTCCTTGCATCAATATATATTTTCAGATCGAGTATGTATTGTCTTAAATCACTAATGACAAAGATGGTTAGTATTTACTAACTAATCAAGTCCTTAAGGACCAGATTACTTAGTGAATACTAACTGTGACAAATCGTGCCTCTTGGAGTTGAAAGATCCTAACCGATCAATTCAACCCTTGATTATGTTATATATGCAAGATCAATGAAGGTAATGATCGAAATCAATAAATGATATACTTCTCCTTCAGATCGAATAAAGAATAAACATACAGTTCTATACTTCTTGCTACTGCAGACCGATTATCTCCATAGTCATCGAGATACACTACTTGTATATCAGATCATTCTTATCAAGCAAAGACATTTGCAGTGACAGTTAACATATAGAAGATCTTACATCAAATCGAACCTTTGTATTAAGGAGATCAAATATTTGAATTGCAGATTATAATTGGAATCAAATTCTTGTTGAATCTATACCAGCAGAGCAAAAGGTACATATCAGATCATCATATATATACTAATAAAATTAAAAGTTATACAATCTGACAGAAGCTTAATTCAATTATAGAGATACATATGATATATTCATTAAATCCTTGGAGAAAATAGTGAGATTGTTGATGTTTTGAAGATTATATTCAAGAGATTAGAAAATTGATTGCATTGATGTCAAAGTTTCAAAGAACCTTCAAAGAGAAAAATACATTAAGGGCAGTACTACTACTAAAGCATGGAAGAGTATAGTAGAAAATCCTTCTGAGGGGGAGCATGTGAGAACATTCACAGGGGAAACATTTGAAGACTAATTAGCATGCCTAATAGTTATCCCTTTACTACTGATGAAAAAGGGGGAGAGATATGGGAAAGAGGAGAGCCAAAAGAGATAAGAAACAATAGGTTGCCATCAATGACAAAGGGGGAGATATTCTAGACACACATCTTTTTTGGATCGCAAAACTTCTAAGCTAGTACGAGCAAGTCCACAGGTACCTATCCACGGCATCTTTTCCCACAGATATGATAGTCATCCAAAGGAGGAAGGTAGCTTTGAAAAGCACAACATCTCAACTCATAGAGGATTTACTTTATAAGATGCGGCTTGATCAAGTACTGCAAAGATGTGTGATGGAAAAAGAAATACCAAGCGGGCTACAAGAATCTCATAATAGATTTGTAGGTGGACACATGGGGCCGGATGCCACGACTAGAAAGGTACTTTTGGCCGACCTATGGTGGCCAACACTTATATATAGACACCAAGCAATGAGTGGCAAGATGTGCCACCTGTCAACGAATGGGAAAACCAAAGAAAAGGGATTTCATGTCACTATTTCCTTCCCAACCACAAGAACTATTCAAGAGATGGGGACTAGACTTTGTAGGACCACGAAAAACAAGTGCAGCCATACACTATTGGTACATTGTGGTTGTCAAAGGATACCTTAGAAATGCAAGGGCTCTTCTAGACAATACGACAATCAGTACGGCCAAATTCCTATATGAGAAAATTGTCACAAGATTTGGGATATTGATCTCTATTACAAGCGACAAAGGTGTACACTTTGTCAACCAGGTGATACAAAATATGTCTCAGGAATTTCAAATCTTCCACAACTTGTCCAATCCATACTACCCACGTGCAAATGGACAGGCATAATCTACAAATGAAATTTTGTTATCAATATTTTACAAGACTTGTGGGGTGAAGGATAGTGATTAGGAAGAAAGGCTATGTAATATCCCCGTCATTAAATAAAATAAATTAATAACTCTATTTGGGGTCTCAATTGATTTTTTTAATCTCAGGCCCATCTTCCGTAGGTGTAGGTATTTGTCGTGTGATGTTTCAACACTTTGTTTCACTCTCGGGAATTTTTCCTCCGACAAGGTATATATGTCCGTAGGATTATTTGTTATAGGTATGTGATTTGGATTATTTCTTTGTATTTGCGAATTCCTATTGGAGTCCTGGATTGTTTGCCATTTCGGAAGTGTAAGATCTTCCCTACTTGGCTATTCCAATTTTGGTGGGATTCAACCATCACCCTATCCCGTCACTTGTAATACTTTGCTCGGATATGGTAAATCAGAGATGCATCTTTGTATGCGAGTATTAACTGGAGGTTATCTTTATTCAATATCTATTCATGCTTGGTATTTATTTGATGGATTTGGTGTTCTAATATTATTTGCATATAAGTTTGTATTCTCTCTACAATCTCTGTGCAACACCCTCTTTTGTTTACCTTACAACACTGTTGCACTGATACTGTACGAACAGTACAAGCTACCTAACCTCCAGACAAGAAACACCTCCAAACATAAATCACCTCCAGGTAGAAGACACCTCTGGACAAAGACACCTTTGGACAGAAGTCACCTCCGGACATAAATCACCTCCAGGCTAAGACACCTTTGGACAGAAGTCACCTTTAGACAAGAAACACCTCTGGACAAAAAGACCTCCTTCGGACAGAAACACCTCTGGACAAAAAGGCCTCCAGATAAAAGTCACCTTTGGGTAGAAGACACCTTCGGAAAAAAAACCTTCGAACAGAAGTCACCTCCGTACAGAAACACCACCAAACAGAAGACACATCCAAACAAAACACCTTCGAACAAAAGTCACCTTAGGACAATGACACCTCCAGACAAAATCACCTTTGGACAGAAACACCTCCAGACCTAGATCACCTCTTGACAGAGATCGACTTTGAAACATTACAGTGGTATCAGAGCCAGTGATCCTACTAGCCTATAGAAGTGAATGCAGGTTTATACCCGAAGGAGAAGGTGAAATAACCTTGTTGGTAGAAAGACAGATCCCCAGGATCATACGACAGAACTCATTAATCTTTTAAGAGAGCTCAGTAGAAACCAGATGCAAATCAACAAAACCCAAAGGCTTATGTAGGAAACATTACAAAAATTGGCCGAGGGAAAGACAACAGGAGAACAAAATGGGCATAGCGACGACCATGTTATAGGAAGGACAAACCCTCAACGCTCTTGCTCTCGACCTTCGATACTCGTCTTCCTTCCAAGCATGAAAGCACCAAGCAAAGAAAGAGAGCCCATTTTTTAGGAAATGTAGGAACAAGTTCTAGAAGATTGGAGGAACGCGAATATGGAAGGTGATATATTCTATAAAGACTATGTTGACCTAAGAATGAGATATTCAGGCCAGGGAAATCGTGGTTATTTTAATGATGATCTCAGGAGAAAGATCGGAAAGGTAAACTTATCACCATTTGATGGATCTGGAGCCATCACTACACAGGCATGGGGCAGGCACCTATTTCTAGCTCAATTCAACGCTTGAAGAGAAAGCAATAAAGTTTGCAACACTCCATCTTGAAGGAGTGGCGCAAGAGTGGTGGCACCATGGATTGGTCATTCTTGGTCACGAACGAGTAACATCTTATGCCAAGTTTACTAAGAGCGATCATTTCAATGGGAAGGATCCTGAACTAAACTTCAAAGATCTAGCTCAACTAAGGCAAATAGGTACGGTAAACAATTACATCACAGAGTCCCAAAGGCTATTAGTACTAGCCCCAGACATCTCTGAAAGATGTCGAATCGTGTTATTCATGGATGGATTGTGAGAACCTTTGAGAGGCTCGATTAAAGGGTTCAACCTATGTGCACTCAACGTAGCTATTAAGAAGGTGCATGACATGGCTGCATCTTTCTCAAAAACCCACATAGCTACCCCAACACCTTCCCCACAGGAAGACAGAGACAAGGAGCCAATTCAAAAAAAACCTCTGCTACATGAAGACTCTCAGCAAGAGCTTAGGAGGAAAAAACTTTGTTTCATATGCAAGGAACCATGGGCACTGCGTCATTGTTTCCTTGGGAAGGGAAAAATTCATTACATTGAGGTGTTTCCTAATGACAACGAAGCACATGTATCTACAATAATTGGTGAAGGAATTAACCAGGAAGAGAGAATAAATGCCCTCATACAAAAGGGGGTTCCATCACTACCCTCACCACAATGGTTAGAAGTAGTATCTTCAGGGTATGTGGCACACTTCATAGGAAACGAGTCACAGTCATGATTGATAGTGGCGCCACCATCAATTTCATTAATGTTGATAGTGGCACACAGTAGAGCATGAAGGATTCAAGGTTAATGTTGCTGGAGGAATCTTGTTACCTTGCATTGACGTGATCCCATGGCTAGACATTTCCATGGGAAACTATACTTTGACAGATGATTTCTTTGTCATAGATTTGGTTGATACTAATAGCATATTGGGCATCTAGTGGATGGAGACCCTTGATCAATACACCCAAGGCTCCAAGAGAATGGACTTTTCTTTCGACATGGATGACAAGAAGGTGCTACTAAGAGGAATGCCAAATAAAGAACTGAGGGAAGTCACAATCAAGAAGATGGAGGCCATTTTTAAACATGATAAGATCCCAGATGCTACGGTGGCAAGTAAAAACATGACAGTCAACATTCTACCCCATTCCTTAGATGATTGGCGAGCCCATCTGTTGGTCAAGTACTCCAAGAACACTTTTGCATGTCATCTGATGGATGGTTGTATACATGATGAAAGATACAAAGTTTTTTATGATATCATTTACTATAGCGATAAAATCTACTTGGTGTCTATCTCCAAACTAGAGAAGTTCATTATAGAAGGTTTCCCAAAATTGGATTTACAATTGCTTGAGGACAAGCAATTTTTGGGACAGGAGGACTGTAATATCCCCATCATTAAATAAAATAAACTAATAACTTTATTTGGGGTCCCGAATGATTTTTGTATATCTCGAGCCCATCTTCCATAGGTGTAGGTATTTCTCGTGTCATGTATCAGCACTTTATTTCACTCTCGAGAATTTTTCCTCCGACGGGTTATATATGTCTGTTGGATTAGTTGTTGTAGGTATGTGATTTGGATTATTTCATTGTATTTGCAAATTCTTGTTGTAGTTTTGGATTGTTGACCATTTTGGAAATAGAAAACCTTCCCTACTTGGTTATTCCGGTTTCGGTGGTATCCAACCCTCACCCTATTCCATCACGTGTAATACTTTTCTTGGATCTAGCGAATCGGAGCACTATCTTTGTACGCGAGTATAAATTGGAGGTTATCTATATTCAATATCTATTCATGCTTAGTATTTATTTGATGGATTTGGTGTTCTAATATTATTTGCATATAAGTTTGTATTCTCTCTCCAATCTCTATGCAACACCTCCTTTTGTTCACTATATTGCTTTGATATTGTACAAACAATACAAGCTGCCTCACCTCTAGACAAGAAACACCTTCGGACAAAAATCACCTCAGGGCAGAAATTATCTCTATGCAGAAGACACCTCCGGACGAAGACACCTCCAGACAAAAAACACCTTTGGAACATTACAGGCTACCAATAATTCTATGGACTTAATGAACTTCATACAAGGTAACAGCTTGAACCACGCCTTTCCAAAAGATGTACGACTAGGAAATAGTGGTACCAACAGAATTCATGAGACCAAGCCTTAGGGTGGCAATAGAAAATAGATGGGGGGAAGAGGACAGCTTGTTGGAAAGACTCGACAACCTCATGAAACTGGAAGAAAGGCGAATGATGGTAAAGTGGGCTATGGAGGTGGCCCAACACTAGAGGAAATATTGATATGATAAACATCTCCGAAAAATGAATTTTAGGCTAGAGCAATTTGTTTTGAAATATATAGGTCATAACGAAATCAAACTAGGGAAGTTTAAAGTGAGGTGATTAGGACTATTCAAAGTAAGAGAAATTGGTAGCAATGGAGCAATAAAATTGTCCACCCTCAACAATAGACCAATCAAAGAACCAGTAAATGTGTTTAAGTTGAAAGTGTATCAAGAGCGACATATTGAGGGAATCAATATGCTGGAATACGCCACCAAAGGACGATGGACACTAAGACAAGATAAAGAGGCAGAGGATTACCTGATTATCAGGGTATAACCCTTCAGACCAGATATGGACTGCAATAAACCTCTCATTGACCTAGAGGAACGAATGGTCAAGAAGAAGGTAGCAGGGGTAGCAATTCCAAGGATCCATAAACACCTCACAAATGCATTGTTCAAACCTCTTGCATTGTGAATAAGTGTTAATGGCTATTTGAGAATGAGGGCACCCTATGAAGTCATGAAAGAAGACTTTGTAGCCTATGATATTGATGAAGAAGCTAAGGCAAGGAAAGACACAAAATGGTCATAGTAAAGCATGGCAAGAGAAGACAGAAGAAATTGACTTAGAAGAATATGGCGCTACCATTGGACCTCCCCTCAAGATGATGGTGAAAACCGAGGACTTGTTCATCTGCTCAAGGGATAGCTATGTGGATGAGATAATTAAGAAGTGCAAAAAAGATGAAGGGAGAGCACCATATCAAAGGAAACCAAATGAACAATGGAGAGTGATTTCTAGACCATCGGGGGCACCAACAATGGAAGCAGAAAAAGCCAAGTGGTATTAGAAGTATAGTGGATTGTACGTGAATGGCAGCTATAAAAGCGTAGGCCCAACCCCCCTCATGGATATGATTTTTGACCTTGAATATTTAGGAACTTTGTATGAAAAAAAATGCTATCAGACATTTTCAGGCCAATATGCTTCCGAAGTAAAGGTCCAAGACCAAGAAGAAAAAGGGGACAAAAAGGAAGTTCGAATACAAAAATGGATGTTCAACAGAGCCAATCAAACATAAAAAGGTACGGAACTAGCAAAATGAGATAGGAGTTTCTTTGAAAAGCGGAATAAAAGCAAAAAACAACTATAAAGAAGGAAATGAGCCCAAGCCATAAATCAAGGAGTATAAAAGGAAGTGACATACAGATACATAGAGAAATAAGGGGGAGCCCGTATGCTAGACCTTGTACACAAAGTCCTATACGCACATACAGTCGCACAATCAGTAATGTAGTGCAGTCATACACGGGATCTCGTATGCACATAAGGAGACAGTTGGTGCCTTACAAGGGGAGGCTCGTACAACAAAAGACCCATACAACTCCGTAGGACAGAAGGAAGTATGATGCAAGGAAGGAGGAGGGCATATGGGGAGAGGAGAAACTCCATATGCATACGAGGAAGAAACAGGAAGAGGTCGTACATACTCTGTGTGCGAGCCACAAGTCGAAATATCGGGGTACTAGAAGGATACGCACTCCGTACACGAGTCGTAGGAAGGAGGAAATTGGGCAAAGTAGTTATTTATAATGACATTTAATAAATTGAAAGCATGGTGTGTAGGGACCAGACAAGGACTTAACCCAATATTCTTGAGGAAAAGAATAAAAGGGAGAAAGAAAAGAGGACCCAACGAAAAAACATTATGGCTACAATAAGTTAGATCCACAAAAACAAGGGAAAAATCAAAGAAGTCTTTGCTGCAAACATCAATTTCGAAGGGGTTGCCAAACTGGAATAGAGGAATCGGTGGCAAGGAACAAACAATCAACATCCATTGAAGGCTGTACTAAGAAAAGCAGAGGTAGATAAGGTTGTATTTATGCCTTTTTTTTATCTTAAGGAGTTTGAATAGGTAGAGTGAACCCTAGTACATGGCTTTGACAAGAAAGGCCATAATTCTAGTATTTTGCACCTACAACAAAACTTGAAAGTCTTCTATGGACCACAAAATTTTACAAAGGTATTTGGAGTACTAATGATCTAGAGTGTCCAAGGACATCAAACTGAAAAAAAAAAAAATTCTAAAATTTTAAAAGTTTTTTCTAGGTCCTAGTAAATGACATTTTTGGAGGTCTTCTACTCAAAATTTGAAGTTGAGACTTTCATCAATCCCTAAAATTGGGCAGCTGAAGGCTTGTGATTTTAGGGACTAAGACTAGATTTTTAGTTCTTTCCAACGATGGAGACGATTCCGAATTTCGAGCTCTAGGTCAAAAGTTATGGCCCCGACAAATTGGGGTAAATAAACACCTAGTTTCTGAATAGTTTTAGATAAATATTGTTGTTTTATTCGAGCCACATATACATTTTGAATTCATGGTTGTGGTGATTTCTGATATTCCATCATTCTTTATATTCTTACGTTTTCGAATAATAAGATGGCTTTTGGTTTGCATACAACTCTTTCTCATTTTTGCACATTTTTCCAAAAACTGAAAATTGATATTCCAGGTATTTGATCCACACTAGATATTATTGTTTCAGCCCATTTCATAAATCAGATTAGTGGTATCAGAGAGGAAACGCTCTTGTATGCCAACTAGCACAAGAACTGCCTATCAAAGATTGGGATTAGCCACATAAGATTTGTCTAAATACCCTCCTCTGCGACGTACAAAACCAAAGATGTCAA
Organism: Cupressus sempervirens; assembly: GCA_028749045.1. Classification (NCBI taxonomy): domain Eukaryota; kingdom Viridiplantae; phylum Streptophyta; class Pinopsida; order Cupressales; family Cupressaceae; genus Cupressus; species Cupressus sempervirens. Next base: position 64,287,602 of record CM053785.1, read on the forward strand.
ATAATTCAACAAACACTTTTAAGAAGATGGTGGAGGAGGCTTTGGCTAGGCAATGAGTAGAGATGATGACTCAATTTTCACAAATTTTTGCAGAACCACCAATTGCCCAGCTCAGTAGCATCATTCCATGGAAATACCTCTTTTAAAGCACAAGTGGATTTTGAAATTCCCGAATTTTGAAGGAAAAGTTGAAGGATAATTGGCTATCAAAATTGGATCGATACTTCTCTATGAATCTTTTCTCTGATGCAAACAAAATTACATTTGCCCTCTTGAAAGCTGAAAGTCAAGTGAAACTCACATTGGAAACAAAAATGTTGAATAAAGAAAGAGAATCACTTTCTAGAGCAAGGTGGGGAATGCTCTCTGATAACAAAAGCCCAAATGAGGAGAATTTGTGGAATGCATAAAAGAAGCATATATGGCTGAAGATATATATGAACAGAAATATATAGAATGGTTGTTGCTTTGACAAAATAGGGATATATATGTTAACTATAATAACCCCAACAGGTTATAACTTCTTCAAACACCAAAAATCTTTATACTTCAATTGTTTGACATTTCGTCAAACACTTTGCAAGCAAGGGTCATTTGACTGATATAACTTTTCAGATTGCTGCAGTGATTCTTGTTTGGATTTGCCTCAAAGAGAATGTTTACAAAAGACTCCAAATTGTCTAAACAATGACCTAACATAAATATGCAACTAATTTTGGCAATAGTGAATGCATATATGAGTTCTAATCATGAAAATGATCACCTACAGGCAACTGGTATTTTAACAAACAGTTGGTATGCAAGCTAACTGGCTAATAAAAAATGATATATTAACGCTCAAAGAAAACTATTAATAACCAGCAATTGTATCTCCTTAATTGAGAATGAGTATCCAATACAATATTCATACTAAGTTAGCCAAGACTCTTGGCATTTACAAAGATATCAAAATATGATGATTGTTGGTAAAATAATATGCACCTACAGCTGCCAATGAAAACTAATGCAATACTAAATATCTAACTTCAATACTCCCCTACAGCAGTACGCTAATCACATGCATGATTAAATGCAACTAAAGCCATGGATTGCTGATACCATTGTGAGGAATGTAAAAATGAATGATGTATCTATTAATGAATGATAGGTCTGATACGAAATGACAATTACAATAGCACTCTATAGTGAAAGGCAACTATGAAAATACATATCAGACCTGGCATATGAAGTCGCCTTAGAGAATAGATGTATTGCAATACCACTGAACAGAAAATAACCTCCTCAAGTGCCCAAGTCGTGCCTCTTTAGCTGCCGCCCTTGATTGTAGATGGCTGTAATAATTTTCTTTGCTTTTTCAAATTTGCTTTTTCGGATTGCTTTTTCGGACTGCTTTTTTTTCGGTTTTGCTTTTTCGGACTGCTTTTTTCAGATTGCTTTTTCGAACTACTTTTTCCGCCTGCTTTTTGTACTCAAATATTTTTTCTCAATGTAGCGCAAATAGAAGACTGAAGTATCTTCCTCCCAGCTGCAATAATTCAAGTGATATTTCACAACCTCAAAATTGCGTACCAATTGAGAGTTTTTGTTCTCAATGGCCAGTTGTGACTATTGCAGAAACCCTAGGCTCCACAATGCACATCAACAAACATCAACATCAACAACAACAAATCTGGATGATTAGAATGAAGCTCGGGGTGCCTATTTATTCCTTTTCCTCCACTTTCTCCAGAAGCTTCTAGAACATTATTTTATTTTATCTATTAAGTGACTTTATAAAATATTTTATAATTCAAGTCACTTTATTAAATTAATTAAATATAAAGTTACTTTTTAATATCTATTTATTTGATAACTTTATAAATAATTAACTTAATATCACTTATTTATTTAATTAAAATAATTAATTAGTCATCCTCATAAAATATTCATTATTTTGGATAACCTAATTAATTAAATTAATTAAATGAAATTGCCTCCAAAATGGGGACATGACATTAACCTATAAGATCAAGTATAGCAAAAAACCCAGCCTTCAAAAGAATTCATCATTTATGTATTATTCAACAATTCTTCCATTACAATAAAAAATGAAAGCCTTCTAATCCCTAGTACAAGATTACACCAATACATTCGATGCACTTTTTGCAAAACTTGGTATAGATGATTTAGAGAAGCACAAAATTTTGAAATATCACAGTAAGCTTCATAGATATATTTAAAATGAGATCGAATTCTTGGATATTGAAACATTAGCAATTGCCTTTAAATATGCTACGAAGATTGAAGAAAAATTCAAACAGAAAGATCAAAGAGATTACTTTTCAAATAATAAGCCAAGGGGTGAAGGTAGCAATGAATTTGAAGAAAAACAAGTGGGCAAGGACCCTCCCTCAAATCCACCCAAGAATGAGGTGGGCTGCTAAAAAAACACAAACAGATACATGCATGTGGTGTGAGATACATAAGAGCCCAACCTGTAACACAAAGGAGTGTCAAAACATTAAAAACTTGATAACCAAAATACGAGGAGATGAAGTTGAGCCTGAATCTATACCAATAGAAACTTTTGAGAAACAAGAGAATGATTCAGTGCTAGAAGCAAATCCGTATGCCATAGTTGCAATTGCGTAAGAAGTGCCGCATGAAGATGAAGAGAGATTATTCCATTCACAGATAATGGAGAGCTTCTACATTTTATTGTTGATAGTGGTAGCCAAAAGAACTTAATCTCTATGGAGACAGTCAAAAGATTAAGCTTAAAAATGACAAGACAGCCACACCCATACTCTATGGGATGGGTTAATGAGGGAAAAGACATTCAAATAAATCAACAGCATTGCCTACCATACTCAATGAAACTATTCATGGATGAAGGAATTTGTTATGTAGCACCTTTAGATGTATGTGATGTTTTGCTGGGGCAGCCATACATGTATCAAAGGCATGGGATGTATGAATCTAGATCACGTAGTGTTGCAATCAAGCTTGGTGAAAAGAGATATTGAATACTAGAGGTGTGTCCAACTCAAGTTGCTTCTTTGAGTAGTGCTAAACAATGTGAGCGTTTAATTGCTCAAACTAGAAACTTTTGTCCTCCTAATGATTCATCTTGAGCTAACAGAGTCAGTTTTTCTTAACACACATGCTTTAGGTGGCCACAACAACAAACCAACAAAAGGAGATGGATAAATTTTTGAAAGAGTACCATAGTGTGTTTATATCACCAGTTGGGATCCTAAGACACTGTTAAGTCAAGTTCTCTATTGATTTAATTCTAGGGACACCATTACCACATGAGCCAATATATAGGAGGTCAGTTTTGCAAAATGATGAAATTAAGAGACAGACTCAAGAACTAATTGAAAAGGGACACATTGGGCCAAGTGCTTCACCATGTGACAATCCAATTTTTTTGGCAAGGAAGAAAGATGGGCATGGAGACTTTGTATTGATTACAGGGAACTTAACAAAATTATTGTAAAAAATAAATATCCAATTCCTCAAATTGATGATCTTTTGGATCAACTTAGAGGGGCTAAGTTTTTTACAAAAATTCACTTGAAATCTAGACATCACCAAGTACCAATTGATCTAGCAAATGCATGGAAGACTGGATTCAAGTCCAAGGAAGGTTTTTTTAAATGGTTGGTTATGCCTTTTGGCCTTACAAATGTTCTTGCCCCATTTATGAGGTTAATGAATGATGTGCTTAGACCATTCATTGATTTTTTTTAGTTGTTTATTTGGATGATATACTCATTTTTAGCAAAACCTGGTCTGAGCATTTGTAACATGTTGAACAAGTTCTTTTGACTCTACAAAAACATTAACTCTATGTCAACATAGGAAAGTGTTCTTTTGGTATGCAGAGCATCCAATGCCTAGGGTATGTCATTGATAACGAGGGTGCTCATGTGGATTCTACTAATATACAAATAATTAGAGATTGGCCACCTACTAAAAATTTCATAGAACTTCATAGTTTCTTGGGTCTAGATAACTTCTATCGCAGATTTGTATTTGGTTTTTCACATTTATCATGACCTTTTAACCAATGACTCAGGAGTGGAGCATAAGTAAAAGTTTAGTGCACAGAGGAAAAACAACAAACATTTGAGGAATTAAATCTAAGATTATGTTCAGCTCTAGTATTGGTCCTTCCAGACTCGAAACAATCATTCGAAATAGAAATAGATGCATCAAATTATGCTCTTGGTGTTGTACTCATGCAACATATGCACCCCATTGCATATCATAGTCAAACAATTTTGTAATGTCTCGTATTCTATTTGACAACCTAATTAATTTCTTTTACACCCAAAAACTTGTGCAATGACCAGTTTGCTTGTAATTGTATTGAATGGAGGAAAGGATGATGTCATACAATGGAAAGAACTAGATGGCCTCAAGGGGAAGGAACTGGGTGGCCATATGTGGAAGGAACTGGATGGTTGTATGGGGAAGGAATTGGATGGCCGTATGGGGAAGGAACTGGATGGTCATACGGGAAGTAATTGGTATGGGAAGGAATTGGATGGTTGTATGGGGAAGGAACTAGATAGTTGTAGGGGAAGGAACAAGATGGCCATACGGGGAAGGAACTGGATGACCGTACGAAGGAGCTTAATGATCATACGGGAAGGAATTGGATGGTCGTATGGGGAAGGAATTGGATGAAGATACTGGACTTGGAGTGTGCAATCGTTAATAATGTCGAGCCCTAGTGCAGACGGGAGTAATAACATAAACAAGAAATTTGCCACTTGCACAGATAAATGTCAATTACAGAGATAATTGCTAATACCAATAATTGCAATCAAGCTAAGAAATGTATATTCTTAGACAAAGATGATGCTCTAGATGTGCCAAATCCGAAGCAAAGTAATCCAGAGACTGAATAGAGTGAGGATTGAATCCCACCAAAACTGGAATGACTAAGTAGGGAAGATCTTCCACTTCCAAAATGGTGAACAAATTATAAATCCAACAGGAATTCGTAGTGCAAAGAAATAATCCAAATTGCATACTAGCAACTTCCTACATGTTGCACATAAATACCCCTTAGGAGAAAACTCTCCAGGTTTTACAAAGTATGTTGACATGGCAAACACCTACGGATAATTAATAAAAATTGGGCCCCTTTATTAAATAATTGACGGTTCAAATAATATTGTTTGAATTTTGGGACCATAAATTATTTAGAATATATTATTAAAATTGGGGAGATTACACATTTTCTGATACAATACGGAGGTACCCCACCTATGACAAGGAGTTGTATGTCATTGTTCAAGCCTGCAAACAATGGAAGCATTATGTCTTGGGAAAGGAAACTGTGATACATACATATCATAAACCTCTTCAATTCTTGCAAACACAAGGGAAGTTGTAGAATGATAGGCATCAAAGGTGGTCAGCTTATTTACAAAAATTTCACCTCAACATTTGTCATAAAAAGGGAATTAGTAATAAAGTAGCAAACTATTTGAGTAGGCATGTAATCATAGGTTTGACAATGTTGTTGGATTCTTCTGGCCATCAAACAAAAACATGGGCTCAACTATATGGTAATGATCCTGCTTTTTGTGACATTTACATTAAAGTTTCAGAAGGGAAGCATGTTCCTGATTTTTATATATATGATGGGTTACTTTGTCATATTGGTCACATGTGTCCTTGGTGAAGAAAGGAAGAAAATGATATGGGAAGCACACTATAGCTGGGTGGCAAGACATTTTGGTATTGGTAAGACTACTACAATTCTGCAAAACTATTTCTTTTGGCCATAAATGAAACAACATATCATTTTATATATAAAATCTTGTATAGCATGTGCAATTGGAAAGCCTTCAAATAGTAAATTGGGTCTCTATCTACCATTACCTATCCCTAATAAACCATGGCATTTTGTTTCAATGGATTTTATGTTTGGACTTCTAACTAGCAGAAGGGGAAATGATTGTATATATTTGGTGGTATATAGCTTTTCTAAGATGGCTATCATGGTGGCTTGTAAAAAAATGATTTCAGCGAAGGAAAACATGAAGCTATTTTTTCAACATGTTTGGGTTCATTTTGTGTTGTTGAAAAGCATTATTTTTTATAGGGATAGTAGGTTCATCAATAATTTTTGGTCTTCACTATGGGCTAGAATGGACACAAAGTTGACAGAGTCTACAACATTCTATCCTTCAACAGCTCGCCAAACAAAGGTAGTAAAATCAATGATTATACATATCCTTCGAATGTATCACTCCAAACACTCTTATACATGGGATGAGAGCTTTCCTTATGTGCAACATAGCTACAACCATGCACTCCATAATACTACAAAGTACAGTCCATTTGAGGTTTGTCTAGGATATCAACCATTGACACCTATAGATCTAGCACTACCTATCTTGCAATCTCGTAGTCCACTAAATACTGAAAAGGAGGCAGGTAAAGGAAAAAAATTATTGAAAAGATCAAACAATTACAACAGCAAGTTCATGATATTTTAGAGCAGAGCAATAAGAAGTATAAGGATAAACATTATCAGCATAGAACTCCCCATCATTTCTAGGTTGGTGACAAGATATGGCTACATCTATAGAAGGAGCGCCTTCAAGGAACTAATAGAAAGCTTTGTCCTATTTGTTATGGCCCATATACCGTTAAGAAACAAGTTGGCGAAAATGCCTTTGAACTTGATTTGCCACTATTTTTGGGGTTACATTCACTTTTTTTGTGGAATTGTTGCAACCTTATTTTCCTCCATTATTGGCAATCTCTCAACCTATTGAACATATTCATGCTATAGACTTGAATCCATCCACTACTACTACACTATAGTGTGATCATGTCATTGAAGTCATGCGAAAAGCTTTGAGAAATCAGAAAATTCCTCTATATTGAGTGGTTCAAGCTGGTTAGTTCTCTCATCAAGGCAAGTGATTAACCAAGGAACATATTGGAGCACAATTCCCTCATCTACTACCGAAGGTTGATGCAATGGAGGCCATCGCCTCTTAAGGGAGAAGGAATGATCAAGAGTGTCCAAGGACATCAAACTGAAAAAAAATAAAATAAAATAATTCATATTTTTAAAAGTTTTTTCTAGGTCCTAGTAAATGACATTTTCTAGAGGTCTTTTGCTCAAAATTTGAAGTTGAGACTTTTATTGGTCCTTAAAGCTAGGCAGTCTAAGACTCATTTTTTTAGGGATTGAAAGTAGATTTTTAGTTCTTTCCAACGGGGTAGACAGTTTCAAATTTCGAGCTCTAGGTTAAAAGTTATGACCCTAACAAGTTGGGGTAAATAAATACCTAGTTTTTAAATAGTTTTAGATAAATATTGTTGTTTTATTATAGCCACATATACATTTCGAATTCACAGCTGTGGTGAATTTTGATGTTCCACCATTGTATATATTCTTATATTTTCGAATTATAATATGGCTGTTGGTTTGCATACAACTCTTTTCAAGTTTTGCAAGTTCTTCAAAAAATTGAACATTGATATTGCAAGATTTTGACTCACACCAGATATTGTTGTGTCAGCCCATTTCATAAATTATATCAACCTAACAAAGTGCAACTAGTAGGTAAATCTCCTAAAATGTCCATAGAAGAGATGACACATTTGGCAAAATTAGTATGCAAAGAAAATTTAACACAAAAACAGTGGGGCAGTATCTGGAGCAGCAGTATCTGGAGCAGCAGTAGAGGCATCAAAAAGACCTTTGTCAAGAATGCAGAGTGGAGGTGCGTGGTGTAGTAAAAAGCAAATTATCAAGAGGTAGTCGCACATATGACATTGCTTCTCCATGCTTCCACATATAAAAGGCCTATATGAGGGTAAGGTTTATAAGTGGGCACAACATATATTTACATAACTTAAGTGATCAATTAAGCACTCGCTTAATTGATTTTTTGAGAAAATACCACTTAATTGGGTCAAAAATAGCATTTACACTATATAATTAATATATCATGTGTGATCATTCAAAAAGTAATATTTAACGTAGATGTTTTGAAATAAAGCATAAAGTAACTCAAAAATAAATCAAATTATATAGTTTAATAAAGTCACTTAGTGAAAAATTAAAAAGCAACTCAACTTAAAAATATAACATAAAACGTAGATGTTTTGAAATAAAACATAAAGTAACTCAAAAATAAATCGAACTATATAGTTTAATAAAGTCACTTAGTGAAAAATTAAAAAACAACTCAACTTAAAAATGTAACATAAAGTGTTCTATGGTCATTAAGTGATAAAGTAACTTAAAAACATAACGTGCAAAGTGAATTTATGTTATATTTTTCAGAAAGTGAATGTCAACAGTAAAATATAACATGATATTTGAAATTATGCAATTGCATCTGGAGAGTCCACCTTTGGAGCAGTTAAATGGTCATATCTTTGGCTGCCAAGCCCGATAAACCCTAAGATATACCGAATCAAACGGAAAACCGAAAAAAATGGATTGAACAAAACCAAAAGACCAAAAGAAAACACACTAAATAAATGAGTTAAAAAAGCGTTGAAGGCTTCAAAAAACAAGCATAGGCTTTAAAAAATGAAAAACGAAAAAGGACTTGACGAAAACGTTCAGTAAAAGGATTCATTATACCAATTGGGGTTGATTGATTGAACAATGTTAGCCAATTAAATAATGAATTATCTTAGAGAAATGCAAAACAAACTTGAAAAAGTTTCGTATAGTTACCTACAATTTGTGGTGACAAAATACAAGACAACAATCATCGTTATTTTTTAGGTACGTTTCTTTTTCCACTTTCCTCCTAAAGAATCATCTTCGTTAAAATAAACAAATTAGACTTTATTTACTATATTCTTAAACAAATCAGACATTTCAATTTATTCTCCATTGCATCAAAACTGTATTCTTTATATTACATGAGTTGCTGTCATTTATTTACAATTCCAGTGCCGCATTAATAGTATTTTTGTTCAAAATATCTTTACTATTTATTGGCCAGACAACTTGTTCTTCATAGTTTTGTTATGATTGAAATCTTCTATCAGTAAATCACTCAAACCGTCATATTACGTGCCAACTATTGCATATTTGTCATTACTGAATTTATTGCTTTCTTCTGAACATTGTTCTTAGATGCCGCTTCTACAATAATATGATTTGTCCTTCCATTGTGGTTGCTGTTTTAACAGTCAGATTTATTTTGTTTCATCAAATGTAAGATTGCTTCTTTCTTCATAAATTCGCTGTTATAAATGTATCTCTTGCCATCTTAAGGCTCAGATTTCCTGTTGCTTTGTAGTGTCACTAGCTATTTTCTGATTACAATCACCAAGATTGGTTCTCATGTGAGATGTTTTCTTATGAACCATTACTCATGAAACATTGGTGAATGATTTTTACTTGAAAACTACACTATTGAGTCCTAGTAGTGATATCACAATCTTTAATTATTCAATTTACAAATTTACTATTTTTGATAGTGTTGATAATCACCCAAAGTCTTCCTTGATGTCAACTTTGTTGATGTCATAAGGATTGTCAATTTGCAATTCAGTGTCAAAGCTTGGGCTCCATCCTTGTTATTTGTACCCTACTTGATTTCTTTTTATGCATTCCTAGTCAGACTTCCCTTTATCATCTCTTATTTGACAATTAGATACCATAATCCAGTATTTCTTTTGAAACTTGATCAAAACTCAACTTTGATAAGTGGAAGGGTTCATTTTAATTTTTAATCCCTTTCTGTGGTTTAGGGAATATACTCGTCCAATTACATTAACTTGTGTATTACAACCAACTCATTAAAGAGCTACACCAATCTTATTAATGACTTACAACTAACTACTTAATTATTAAGTAGTAATATAGACTTTGTTATATTCTAATACTAGGACATGGTCTTTACCAAGCCCCTCTTGTGCATCCGCAATGGTTATTAATGACTTCCTTTGAGTGCATTTATAATTACTATTTGAAATTTGATGATATTGATATGGTAACCACCGGCTTTCTAAGAAATTAATCGTACATAAATTCAGTTTTAGTTTTTTGGTCATTTGGGAGAGAGATACCAAGCTTATATTGAAAATTAAAATTAAGATTCTTATCCAAATAATTCATATGGTAATGTTATATTGAGGTTTCATGATGACATGATGAATTTGAAATGTGAATGATGTCTAGGCTGATATCACCTTATATAATCTTAGCTTGAAGAGCATGTAGGAACCAAATTTCCTCATTTAAGCGTTGTGATTTTTTGGTGTCTCTTAATTAATTATTAATATTAAGGTATATTCAAAATTCTATTTGCATGTGTAACTTTTATGGTGTATTTGACTGTAAAACATGATCGCAACATTTAATGTTCCAACTCATTTTCAGAAGCTTTTCTTCAATGCATATCAAGTCTTTAAAATTTGATGTTGTAATGCTCGTGTGCTTTACATGTCCTCCATCTTGTGTCTTTCATGATATACTAAGATATCTAAATAATAAATATTAATGTTATTTATTGTCATTTGAAATTGTGCTCAGAGTTTGTGGATTTCTATATGCTCTCATCAGCAATTATGGACATGTACAACATTTCATTCTTTTTCTCTTTGTGATTTTCTGGACTAGCAACTTGAATCTTAACCTAGTCAAACCAGAGAGACATGTAATGCTATCATGGTTGAAACTTGACATGATATGCCATTAATGTCTGTTATTATTCTCTCTCCACAGCTGTGAGTCACTCAGAATTTTGACAGCTTTCGATTCAAATGTGTTTATGCATTAATGTTGAGCTTTCAGTAGACCCTATCTCAGGAAATAGCTCTCCTTTACTTTTTTATTTTATTTTATGTACAGGCTTCTTACCTTGGATCCAAATCATCGGCTGGGTGCAAAGGGAGCAACAGAAGTATGGACTGACCTTTTTCTTGCTACAAATTTGAATCTCATTATATGTGTAGGCTTCTTAGTAAAATATGAACCTTCTTGTCAACGCAAGTGAAAAGTACTGCATATTTTAATTTCTGTGTCTGTTATTAGTGAAATGTGTTGATGTTTATCTGCAGGTGAAAGCTCATCCATTTTTTTACAATATTAACTGGGACACATTAGCAATGCAAAAGGTAATGATAAGGATGAAATGCTTTGTTCTTGTGGCTTATTTGACCCACTAATTTTCAATGTGTGCATGTCTATGTTTTTTCCAAATTTTACTTCCAGGGTTTCATCATTCAAAAAGAACTATAGTCTTAAATACCTTTAAAATGTATTGAATAAATTCCTAAGTATCTGAGAATAGTGATGCTAATATCTTCAATTAGCATCCATTTTCTCTTTTATGTTTTCCATTGGAAAAAAATGAAGTGTCAACCAATAAATTCTGATAACTTATGTGAAAATGCAGATATAGGATAGACTACTGGTCCAACAAGGACAATTATAATTTTTTATTTAATTAATGCTTTGAAGGATAGAAATCATGCAACAGGTAACACAATGCATGCAGCTACTTTAGTATAGAGCTAGATGAATATGTGATAGAAAATAGGAAGGATCCAACTTATGCATGTAGAATTTGAAGGTGCACTTGATCACTTGAAAGGTTTTGATGACTATACATGAGTAGAAAAAATCAATGAAATATTGATTTTACTTATCCATGGCAGTGTAAGGGAAATTTTATTGGTATCATTATGGTCAGTAAAAACTATGACATACAAGCAAGTTACTTGATTTTGAGTCGAGAACAACTTGTTACAAGAAAGAGTAAAAGGCAATCTATTGATGATAAATAATGCTAATGACCATATGCAGGAGAACTAATGCTAACAAAATATTAAATGGAATAGAAATAAAATAATGATCACTCAAGTTATAACTTGACTATACCATGGGAAACCCTTTGAAGAAAAATCCAACAAAAATAACACGTGTTCTCATTTGTTCACAATACAATAAGATACGTATTGCTCATGCTTAACTCTAATATGTTGTGCCTTGCACACGCATCCCAGCATAGACAAGGATTCCCCTATCTTCTTGTCGAGTCTTTAGGATAGCTTGGGTTTGTATTTAGTCCTAGCTCTACAATCTACCTTCTATCCCTTGCAAAGAAGTCAATACCATCCCTGAGTTTTCCTAGGATGGGAATGGATAGAGAATGTTTAGGATAAGAAGTCTCAAAATGGAAAAGAATGTCCAAGATGAAGCAATTTGGGAATATGAACCATCATAGTCAATTGGAAATTGTTGAGTATCAAGAGATATTGATGGAGATGCAGAGGTTTCTTTATAAGGTAGAGAGAAACTAAGATGCAAAAACTTCATAGAGTCATCAAAGCTAAGGCTTGGTGAAGGTTTCATCATTTCCACATTCAGGAGAAGTTAAGAAGCATTCATGGAACTAGGAATGAGCAAGGGGGTCATCTTTGTTTCAATGGAATGCACAAAGACAAGAAAGTCAGAAGTCAAATTAAGAAAGAACAAGCCTAGGATGAGTTTGATAATATGGAAATGGATGTTTTAAGCAACAACATCACATTGACACCTCGTTCAAATAGGAAAATCCTGCACCAAAAAAATAAATAGAATTGTAAGTAAAGATAACATGGACGAACATTAACTTGGAGGAGTTAAACAACAAAAGGTGGATGTCAATGGATGGTGGGAATAAGGCCTAAACAAGAATTTCAGAAAACTCTCCTTGACCCACCATCATGGATACCTCAAGACAAAGGATTTGCAATGGAAAAATGGAAAAATGCTAAGTCAAAGACCACAAGGTGCATGAAGCAACTTGGAGGGTGTAATATACCAATCACAATTTGGCATTGAAATGTAATGACAACCCATTCTATGCTTTACGGTCACAGCTGTATAACACGTCTTTGAAACTCTACTTACATGCACATATGAAAAGACACTATCAAAACTTAACAATATACTTGTACAACACATCACATTCGACACTTGACACTCGGAACTCTATACTCAGCATTTGACATTGCACTTGGCCTTTGGTGCTCGACTTTCAGTGACACTTAACACTAGACATTCAACATTCAACACTCTTTGACACTCACCTTTCAATAACCTTTGACACTTGGCACCCTTCGACACCCTTTGACATCCTTTTGTACCCTTTGACACTCAATGCCCTTCAAGGCCCTTTGGTACTCAACATCCTTCGACACTCAACCTTTGGCACCCTTCAACACTCAACCTTTGGCACCCTTCACCACATTATATTTGGCACCTATTGGCACTCAACCTTCAACACTCAATACTCTATACCCTTCAGTTTTCACCACCCTTTGTCAATCTACACCCTTCGGCTTTTGGCACCCTTTGGCACCTAGCACTTGGCACCTTTCAGTACTTGTCCATCTTCATCACTCAACCTTTGAGACCCTCTAGCACTTAGCACCTTTGACAATGTTGTCATAGTCTTCCATTTTGATTTTCAGTGTTATTTTAATGTTTCATAGCCGACAATTAAAAAGTGTGCACACAAATCTGACAAACAATAATATCATATAGTTTTTCAATAGATCTTTAACAAAACATTTATCTTTATTTTTAAGATAATCTTTGAATTTGTCTCTGAAGTAGATTTTTTTAAATTTGTGTAAGTGGATATAGCTGAGATGATATTTCCAATGATAGAGTAGGGTGAGGAATGACTCCCACGTAAACTATTAGTACAGACTTAGGAGGATCGTCGGCCTTTGAAACTCCACACAACCAAAGCACCTTCAATCTCCAGCCTCTGGCAATACGAACAAGAGTTCAAATTCATTCTATGATGATTTACAATACCCAACCATCCCCTTATAAAGGGCTCCAAGAAGCCTCTAGAAGGTTACAACAGACTAACACATAAAGTATCTCAACGGTTATAATAGGCCATCATAATTGATTATTCTATTAATTAAGCCCCTTTACTTAATAGTACTTTAATTAATTAATTAAAGAAGTCCTTATTATTTAATTAAAAAATTTGGACCACTTAATTAATTAGCTTAATTCACTTAATTAAAATCAGGGACATTACGATACGATATTGTAATGTCCCTTTTTGGCGAAATTAAAGGCCATTTATATAATTAAATTTTTAGTTGTCAAAGTATATCAAATTAAATGACAACTTAGTTTAATTATTTAATAAAGTATTAAAATGACTTTTGTAGTTGACAAAGTTATTTTAAGTTAAAATGGGAAAATAAAGAGACAAGAGAAAGAAACATGAAGTGGCAAGCAAATGGGAAACATAGAGTCACAAGTGTGTGCTTTGAAAGAACATTGAGAGGATCATTCTGATTATTCATGGTTTCTATTTGATTTTCTTCTCTTGGAGAATTTTGGGAAGCTTTCGCTTTCAGCAAGTTTGAGGACAAAAGCCCTGGATCTTGGAGGCATTGGATGGAAACCCATTGTTTGTTGGAGATATTTCAAGTATCCCACTTTGTGCTTCAAATATATATTTCCAATTGTCTAATCTGTCTGTAAGCTCTAACACTACGATTGGATATTTGGTTGTTTCTCTGTTGAAGATCTATAGGCAATATTCATATTTCATTTTAAATATCTATTCCAGTTTGATGTTTTTTATTTTCAGTATAATTTGTTAGATTAATTGAAATTAGTAGCATGCAAATTGTTGTTAAATTTCTGTGGATTATTTGTTTTAAAAAATCTGGAAAAAAATATCATAGGGGAATATTTAAGTGGTAATAGAGATGGTTCTCCTACCTATCTGTGATGTTTCATTAACAAAAGCACAATTCTACTAAATTTGTGAAGCTGAGGTAAAATAAGAATATTTTATTCCAAATATTAAAGTCTTGTGGATATATTTATTTCGAGATTATTGGGCTTGTATTATGGATCTAAAAAATAAATTAAAATCTGAAAATTATATTTTCTATTTGTTGGAGTTTGGCATGGTACGTCCAAGGCCTGACCATGTAGTTTCACATGGTATGTACTAGGCTCGACCCCAAGTTTTCAACTATGAATGGTGATGGTTTCATGTTGTCTTTGTGTAGGTATGCAAATATGGATGTGGGGATATGCCTAATAGGAAAATTGTCGTTGAGGTCACGTTCAAAAGTTGATGCTTGTCACTGATTATATTGAATATGATGAGAAACTATTGGTTAACATGTTCATAGAAAGTGCAAGGGTAAGTATAAATGCATTATATCCAATTGAGAATGCTCGGTTGATCTCCACAAGGAATAACATATCTCTCCGCAAAATATAAATATAAAACTCATGCCTCTCCTATTACATTAAATACACAAGATTAGTATGGCGAAGGGAATACGACATGGCCAAAAATAGGTGTTTAAGGGTGAAGATTTTCAAGCACTTGATATGCTTACAAGATAAGTTACCATGATACCCTCCCCCTCTAAGACCTGTAGATTTTCAGGTCCGGTTCGAACTTTGGTTCGGGGAGGTTTTTAGTTTTAACCTACAGGTACAATGGGGTTTGAAACTAGTTCAAACCCAAGTGAACCAAGCTGGGAAATTCAAACCAAGTTTGAATCCGATGTTTGTTGGGCCCCATGGACGGCTGAAAACATGATTGATTGCAAAATCTAATACTTGTTTGGCATCCCCAACCCTAAAATGTTGTTATGAATTGCTTTTGGTGGTGTCTCATTGTCATTTTATGTTTCCAAACAAAGAAGAGCACATAAGTGGTTGAGCAAGAATCTGGTTGTGCAAGGAGTTTGAAGATTGATTTTTGGGTGTTCTTCGAGTGTTTGTGCCTCATTCCTACATATTTGCAAGCTTTCAGTAGCTGGAAAAAGTAAGTTCTTGTTCTACTTGCTTTTTGTTTATTCTAGTTTTTTTTAAATCTCTTTCATTCTTCATAAGATCTTTCGATTTTTTTTAGAAATTTTCATTTTCTTGCATATAAATCATAAAATGAACATGAATCTAATTTCTTGCCATAGGAAAAGGAACCAAAATGACATCTACCTCTTCATCAGTAGGCAATGCTGAACAAAGAATAGAACCTCACTTTGATTCTTATCTATGGAAGTATGTAGCTATTATTAAACCCCTTCAAGGAGGTGGTGAATTTAGTTGGAGATGTTAGGGTTGTGTCGTAGAAAGAAATAGTTCTTATTATCGTGCGGTATGTAATTTGCGTAGATACACTAGAAGAGGAGTCAAGAAATGCCAAGGCAAAAAAGGTGCCTCTATACCAAATGAAATCGTATTAAAATATATTGAGGAGCGTGAGGCAATAGAAGAGAGAGAAGGACTTACGGCAACTGAACTTAGTAGCAATAAAAGTAAGAAAAGAGCAAAGGGAATACACCCCAGATGTTATGGTACAAAGCCACCCCTTTTTTAGTACCTCAAGGAACACTAGGACTGAATTTGTACCTCTTTACACACAAAAGAAACAGACTCCTAAAAATTGTTTTTCAAAATAAGAGTCAGGAAATTGCTGACATTAAGGTGGGAAGATGCTTGTATGCAAATGGGCTGTCCTTTAATGTTGTTTTTTCTCCATTTTGGAAGGACATGTTGAGGGGTGCCAATGAAGCTCCAAGAGGGTATTGTGGCCCTGAGTTTCAAAAAGTACACACCACCTTGTTAGATCAAGAGGTCCAGCAAATTGAAGATCAGTTGAAACCCATAAAGCACTTATGGATTGAAATAGGGGTGATAATTGTTTCAAATAAGTGGAATGATTCTAGGAACTATCCCATGATCAATGTCCTTGCGGTGTCCCCCAAAGGGGCAATGTTTCTGAAAGCAATGGATTGTGAGGGCCAAGTAAAAGATGGGCCATTTATTACTAATATCCTAATTGAGGCCATTGAACAAGTGGATGTCATAAACGTTGTCCAAGTCATAACGAACAATACAAAGAATTGTAGAGTTCTTGGTTTGTTGGTTGAAGGGCGATATCAACATATCTTTTGGAAAACTTGTGTGGTCCATTCACTCAATCTTATGCTACAAAAGATTGGGAACCAAATTGAGTGGATCAAAACAGTGTATGAAGAGGCTAAGGACATCCAAATGTTTGCCACAAACCACCACATGACTCAATCTCTTTTCATAAACTACTCAAAATTGGAGCTACTAGAGGTAAATGAACTTGAACTCATGTTAGTAATTTCATTATTATTATTTGACAATTTCTGATTTTTCATATTTTTCTTGTGCAATGTATATCCTTTTCTAAAATATGTATCGAATAGTTATTTTTGTTTGCTCTAATTTATGTCATGGGTTGTTGAGATCTGTTTTGCAACACATATAATCGTCTTGAGATGACTTGTGCAAGTGAAAGAGGCAATTCAAAGTATGGTAATCAGCCACAATTGAGGTGCATGGAAGCAAAAGAATAGTGATAGACAAAACAAAAGAAAGGATAGGGTGTTGGTTGACTCATGATGGGAACATGTGGAATACTTCTTTAAGATCATTGAGTCCATTATGAGCATGCTTAGGCACACTGACATGGATAGACCTTGCCTTGGAGAGATCTATTATGGCATAGACTTCATGCTTGAGAAGATCAAACAAATTGTAAATGACAAGGAGCAAGATCTGCAAGAGACCTTCTCCAAACAATTGCAAGCAATTGTTGTTGAAAGATGGAACAAAATGACCACTCCACTACATTTGCTTGCTTGTCCCTTGAGACCCAAATACTCCAGCTCTCAATGTTGTAGTCTACTAGGGAGGTTGCCACCATAGAGATATAGAAGTGTCTGACAAGTACTAGGTAGCATTTAGAAGACTATTTCCTGATGATGATATGAGAGATGTAATCATGGATGAGTTCATAGAGTTTTTGAATGCTAGAGGTCTAAGTAACGATGCTCTTTGCCATCGGTTCAGGAAGGATACTCATAGTTGGTGTTACCTCCATGGCCAAAGATTCCAAACATTGCAGCGCCTTGCAATCAAAGCTATATCACAAGTAAGTTTTATGTTAAAAAAATTAGCTCACTTTACCTTCAAAAGAATCATGATTGGAAAGTAATTTTAAATTTTTTCTAAGATTGAATTAATTCTCTTTTAATTGTTTACCGTGTGTTATCTTCATAGGTTGCTAGTTATTTTGCATCAAAATGAAATTGGAGTACCTATTCTTTCATCCAATCGGTGAAGCGCAATAGGTTGGAATTAAAAAAAGTAGAGAACCTGGTATTTGTGCATTACAATTTGTGCCTTCTTTTGCACAAGAGTAAAGAATACAAACAAGGGAAGACAAAGAAGTGAGATATAGGTGCATAGATTGCGGACTTGAATGCTTCCACTGCTCTCCTTACAATGGATGATTTTGATGACTTTGATGCCAGTACCATTATTGTGTATGTTGCTAATCCCATTGGCCTTAGCTCAACTACCAGAGAAGAAGAGTAAGAAGATGAAGATTGAAGAACTTAGAATATTAATAGATTTTTATTCCATTAGTTGAACAATGATACTTGAACTTGATGCTATGATTTATTTTTTAATTTTTGAATCTTTGATGTTGAACTATATGATGGTATGATCACTATGATTACAAGTTTATGGTGTTTTTGTTGTTTAAATGTGTTTATGCTACTATGCTACATTCTAATTTTAACTTGCGCTTCATAAATATGAATATATTTAACTATTATAATTATACATGTTTTTGTACTAACGAACCCAAACCCTTTCCAAAATTTCGACAAACTTGCAAACTGGCTCTCGAACGTCGAACTTGGAACCGAACCCAAACTAGTAACTTAGCTTACAAAAGATATGATTTTTGTATTGCAATTGAAAGATATTCCAGAACACGCTATAACATTGATAGAGGTTGTATGTGGTTTCCAGTTTCTTCTGTGTACAACCTAATAACAATGATTTCAGATTAAGAAATGGGACTGTGATTGGAAGAATAAAGAATATTTAATAGTGTGATATTATTGAACAGTGATAGAGGTAGCGATTATATTTACTAAGGCAAAGATTCTAAACGGAGATAGTAAAAAGAAGAGCAAAGAAAAGCTTTTGTATCCATAAAACAAAAAAATCAAGAAAATAAATGTTGATTAGAGTATCTTCTAAGTGTGGGTCTTTGATGTTTTATAATGAATTTAACATTGAAATGTAATGAAACAATATTTATTGATGTCATGACGTTGGTCCTCTGTCTATTGATGACTTCATGAAGATGGATCCAATCTAGGGATAAGGAAAAATTTAATGTTCCCTTTTTGGCATGACCATGATAGTGGATGGATTTATCCTATTACTGGGTCCTTGTAGGCCAATACTAGTGATTAGAGGACCCTGTTGAGGGTTATGGCTCCGTTTGGTGGGACGTACTATTTATAGTAAGTGAATGGATGGTTCTAATGACTTCAAATGAGTTAGAGGTGTTGAGTGATGCTCAATTCTTATTTTTGGCTTCTGGTTTGGGCTCCAAGAATCTTGGAAGGAGCATCTATTATTAGTAAGGTACCCCATCAAGTTCATTCATCAGGGCCACTCACGTGCTGTCATTTTTAGGCTGTTATTTTTGTTGGTATTTCTAGTGGCCACCTTACTGTCATTGCTTGTTGGTACCAAGTTGAGGAGTTTTAAATCTTGGGTATAGGAAACAATGACCCGGTATGTCAGAATATCATAATATTGTTGAAAAGGTCATTTTTTGACCAAAGGGAGTTAAGAAATTATATTACTCAAATATGTGCATAAGTATAAAACATTGGGCTTTTAAGTGAAAGGTGTATCTAAGAAGCTACATGGCATTTTGTGTAATGGTGAAGTTTTAGATTTTAAATGTTATAAAAAACACTCCATGAGAAGGAATTCATTATTTTATTGCTTATTTGATAACTTGTTCGGAGAAAGGTTTGAAACAAGGGTATCAAGTTATCAACATTGTTGGAGAATTTTAAATTCTTCACTATTCCACCAGTTTGAATCTGTGAAACACTAGGTGAATTGTGCTCTATCTGTTGATTATTGGTCCGAGATTTATCAAAGGATTGAATGGTATTGCTATATACCATATTATATACTGATCTGTTGCAAGTGGAAAGGTTTTTATTAGTGTGGGAAACTCTCTGCAAGCATACGTTGAGTTTTTGTGTTGCTTTGAAAAGCTATACAGTCACAGCGAGCTGCAATTTCTTTCCTTGGATCTGGGTTCTGTTTATGTGCTGTGTTTGGCTTGCTGGCAGCATTTACCATTTACTGGTTTCATATTGTCATCTGTTGTAGCAGCGTTTCATGCATTGCATTTGAATTCTTTACTATTAGGAGGACGTGGTCTATCTTGAGGTGGTGATTAATTATCAAGGAGTGGTGTCTACAGCTGGAATCAAAATTAATTGCTGCAAATCATTTCCAGTTCCCAAATTGAATCTCCTATATGAACCAAGTTCTCTCAATAATTAATTTATTGCAATGAAGTGTGAACCTTGTCAATACTGATTATTGTTCAATTGTAAATTGTAGTTTGTGAACATTGTGATCAATGTCTTCATTCAAGATTATATATTTATCTATTTTGAAAGAACAAAAAACATATATATTCAAAAAGAACAAAAAAATTACAAAACTTTCAGAAAGAAAATTAATAGTCTAGCATTGTTCTAGAGGTAGCTAGCATGACTCATTATAGTCGTATCAGAGCTTGCATGATAAGTGTCTGACGAAATGTCAAACCACTAGAATTGAGGGTAGAAACAGTTGAGGTTCTTTATAGAAAATAATTTTTTTGAGATTATCAATAATAATAGAATGTAAATGTCTACAATATCTATTACCAAATTAAAATCGATGGTCAAAATGTTAAAAATTAATGGTGAAATAAAAAAGTCTATGTTCATAGATTAAAGATGAGACCAATAAGTCATTTTTTAATTAAGATATGTTATCAGTAATCATAACCTATATAATATCAAAATAAAATCCTAACCGAGAGATATGAATAAGCTCTATTAATGGACATGACCCTTACATGTAAGGGTAAATAAGATATAAATAGAAAAAAGAAATCAAGCCTTGAATGTAGTGGTGTGATGTGAGTTCACATCAACTCAATTTGTTTTACATGCTAAATTTGGGGAAATTATATGCAAGGTGTATATGGGAGCTTAACGCTTGAAATATAAATCAGACATAAGGAAATGTTTTGAAGATCAATTGCAAAGTTATGACAAGACAATGAGAATATTACTTGGAAAGGTGTGGATAGTTTATGAGAAGATAATAATCAGACTTATATAGCAGATTCATATCATCCCTCATAATGGATTGGAGAAGTGAACAACAAAGTTTTACATAGGAGTTGGTGCCTACTTTTAGAAGTGGGAGTTGGTGCTTCTTGTGAGTTGGTGCTCACAATTCAAGATTAGAGGTTGGTGCCTACAATCATTGTAAAAGAACAAATATATAAAACCAATAATTTGCCATGGTTTTATCCCACATTGGATTTCCACATAAAAAATTTATTTTTGGTAACTTATGTCTATTAGTGTTTAAAGTATTGAAATTGCATTTGTTGAAGTGTTGAATTGAAAAGTTCCTTATTATACTGATTCAACCCCCCCTCCCCCCTTGTTGGTTTGATCAAGTGCTCTTCACTGCCTTAGAAAGGAATAAGGAACGTCCGATGGATGAAGATTCTCAAAGATTGGAGGAAATTTACAAGATCATCTAAGCAAAATATGAATACAAGGATGCTTCAACTTTCCTATTCAGTGAAGGACACTTAACACAATCAAGGAGTGATTTCAGAATTTTGGAAAACCAAAGGATGCACAGAAAAATAAATAAAATATTTTAAGGAGAATTATACAAAATGTATTTTATAGCAAAAAGGAATGGGAAATTTCAAAGTCAAACTTTATGTAATGTTGAAAAGTAAATATATAATTTTCCATACCTACCTATTTTGTCCGATACTCCTTGGGAAGCATATAATCTCATCTTCCTAGTCGAAGTAGGTATGAAATATAATATTGTAATGCTTTGATGCTTCTAGAAGACAAATCTAAGCCCTTGGTGTTGAGTTTACCTATGTCATTGATCTTGTAAAGACTCTATATAAGGCAAGACATCTCTCATCTGTCAAGTTAGTTGTCGGCAAAAGAAGATGTTGATGTTGTAGCAGTAGGATTTAATGAATAAAGTTGTTTTAATTAACATTTGGAACAAACTTGGGTAAAATTATTTGCAATGAGAGAGAATTGCCTCCACATTCCAAAAACATTCACATAAGTCCCTCTACCCATTCAGTCTATTCACGCACAATCTATACTTGACATTAGGAACCTTAGGGTTATCTTATTTGATCGGCCTCCTTTGATCAATTTGGATAGCAGTTGAGATTTCCTTGTTTAAAGGAGTAGGATAAACTTGGTGTATACTATTGTGTGTTAGTGGTCTACAAAATCCCCATCAACATAATCTATATGATTATTTGTAGACACATCACTATATGAAATTTCTAAGCAATACTGGCAACTGTAATTGCCCACATTTTCTCTAAGGGGCACATACCCCCAAACCCACCATGACTCCACCATATTCCCTAGCTGAGGCATAGTCTAAAACCTCACTATGTATGTTGAGTTCTAGAACATGCAAAGTATACAAAGCATGCCCAACTAATTTCTTGCTTGCTATCTACTTTGCATGAGGGCCATGCACACATATATTATTTGTTAAGGCAACTATGCCCATTTATTTCTCACACCAAGCAAATCTCTCTATATTAGTTTCTTCATCTTAGAGTTAAAAATCTTGAATTTAGTGACAATCAATAACTTTTTATTGTCAACCATGTCTTTAAAAAAATTATATTGCACACCAATATTCTTCATTTGAATACGATAAGTGAGGTTCTTTTGTTAAACAAGCTACAATTTCAGTGTAAACATATATCCTTATGGACTTTTGCCACAAATAACATTTGAGAACAACTTTTGTAATCATACCACTTTCTTACATGCGTGGCTCCTATGAACTCAACTTTTATATTTGAAAATGCAACAATTGATTGCCTCTTGCTCCCCCAATTAATCTCTCCATCAAATAAATAGAGATTTTATCACATGCAAATCTTTTAACTGTAGGTGGTCCCAAATCGTTGTGTCATATTAGTCTTGTAAGTATCAAGTAAGCAAAACCTGGGAAGTTAAGGAACACACAATTATATTGGGTGAAAACAATGTAGGAGAAAACCACAAGGCAAATTGCTTATATTTGTATCTTCTTACACTTTCATAGGCACCAGCCCATGGGAGACAACTATCCCCTCTGAGCACAAACTCAGCAAAAGATCCACCAATATCTTTAAATGAGAGGCACCAAGCTCCCTACCTCTCAAATAGAAGGCACATACCTTCAACATACAGTAAAACAAGCAACCTGCTTGTGAGTTTTTCGATCTCTCCTAAATCACCTTCACAAATCTTCTCACTTCACAAAATATGCCTTCTCTGCTCTTAAATATTCACTTAGATCTGCAATATGATGTTAAATACATGCTCATAAATCTGATTAAATCTTCACTCAAATCTGCTCCAAGAATGTCTCATTTTTGCTTATAAAACTGCCGTTTTGAAGTCTATTTTTCACTCATAATTTTTCTATTTTAATGCTCTAGATCTGCTCATAAAATAGGAAAAATATTCAATCAAATTATTTTATCTCCCAATCCTCAAACAACTCTCATTTATGACAGAAAATCAGAGGACAGCAATGATAATGAGCATCATGAGCAACGACAATAAGAGTTGGATGAAGGCAAGGCAGCTGATCAGTCTTATGTTACCATTGCTACACAGTTAGGAGTACCTAGGCACTGCCTTTTCAATTTAAGAGAGCACTTAAGGGGCAGCAAGTGGTTTCTTTGCTGGATACTTGTCTTACACAACTTCAGTGATGAACCATTGGTTGTGAAGCATGGATTTCAGGTAGAGGAGCTCTTGGGTTTTAATGTGGAAGTTGCAAATGGGGCTACCTTTAGTTACACTAGGTGACTTCCTCAACTTTTAGATGGGTGACTGCACTTTGACTGATGATTTCTATGAAATCAAGCTAGAAGAGCTTAGTCTGTTTTTAGCCATGTAGTGGTTACAGATTATTGGTAGATAAATAGTAGATCATTGCAAGATGCATTTGGAGTTCATGGTTGATGGGAAAAACATAGTGTTGAAGGGCTTGTGATGTAGGGCATCTCCCTTTTCACTTTTGATTTTCTTTGTGTTTTGACAATTTGGTTTATTGTCATATTCCTATCAAGATTCAACTGTTTAGTTCTTGAGTCAAACTCATTACCCATGTTTTAGGAGTAGTGGTTCACACGAATCCATCTCTCATGAGAATGAATGGAACACTTAGCAGTCATTGGATCTAGGCGATGCTCACAGAGGTGAAGCATTAGGACTTCCTCGTAGGTCACCAATCCCAGTACTACTCCAGCTTGAGTGTGCTTAACTACGGAGTTTCCTCTGTGGTTAAACCCACTCTGGTTGCAACCCCATTTGCAAAAACTAGATCCAATGAGTGCTAAGTGTTCCATACATTCTCATGAGAGATGGGTTCATGTGAACCTACTCAAGAAACATGGGTCAATGAGTTTGACTCAAGAACTAAACAGTTGAATCTTGATGGCAATATCACAATTTGACTTGCTATGGAAAATATCTCATACTTATCAATTTGGTTTATTTCAATTTTGGTGGTTATTTTTGTATGGCAAAGTGTTTTGGTAGCAGCCTTGTGGTATTTCTATGCTGGATTGCTATTATCATCAGATGGGGCAAGAGTATCTTGTCGCCAATGGGACAACTTCATTACCTCCTGTTGCCAATGGGGCAAGGACTTTATTTTCCTCCTATGACTATTGGCCTCTCTCCTAAATAGACTTCTTACATGGTGGTTGGATTGGAACTTGAATTGATATAAGTTCAGGAAAACAAGGAAATGAGGACTTATGTTCTTTGGAAGATGTGGAAGGAATTAGGTTGACCGCATGGTGAAAGGGAGAGAGATTGAAGACAGAAGGCAATTGAATCCACTATAGATTGAAATGAGTTTGTAGTCTGTAGAAGACCGACTGTGTACCGGTTGAATGTGCATGTTAATAAGATATTGTCAAGTTAGTAAAAAAAAAATTCTGTATAGGGAATACTAGACTTAATCAATAAGGATTGCATTTCAACGGTGAGGAGTGTAAAGACTATTATTAACTCACCCTAAACTTCCTATTATTATTGTCATTGTGATTTCTCTGAATTTTGTATTCTTTATAAGTTGCATGGGTTAGTGTTCAATAAGATTGTTATCAAGTAGTATCAGAGTGTCATGATCCATAGCTGATATTTTATTACATATAATCTAATGCACTGAATACGCACACACACACACACATACACACATATATATATTTATATTTATATTTGTACATATACATATACATATGTATACCATTTTAGATTTAATGTATAGTTCATTTAATTTTATAGACCAATATGATATAACATTTCAAACAAGTATATAAATAACATATAGAAATCATTATAATTATGAACATATAAATAACATTAGTAATAATCAAAGATCACTAGTAAATAATGATATTAATAATTAATATTCATTTACTGTATTAGTAACAAATATATAAATAAAACAACTAAGCATTAGAACTAATGAAAGATAAACCTTAGTGAGAAACTAGCTAACAAAAGTAAATGATATTTAATTATTAATATCATTATTTACTAGTGATCTTTGATTATTACTAACATTATTTATATGTTCATTATTATAATGATTTCTATATGTTATTTATATACTTGTTTGAAATGTTATATCATAGTGGTCTATAAAATTAAATGATGAACTATACATTAAATCTAAAATGGTATGTACATTATCATCACAAAGATCAGCAAGTGTCTTGGCCCGCCACTTAGGCTGAAGAGAAGAATGACCAATATTAGTATTAGGAGATGCTCTATGATCAAGTTCCTCATTGAAAGAATTTGGATCAAACTCAAGTGAAGCATCTACAAATCTGGGTGATCCTACAGGAGAAGCTAGAGGTGTCTATACAAGAATCACTGGTATAATTGGAGCTATAGGAGCTACTAGAGCCCTCCCACCAAGTGGACCTAATAAAATCCTAACTCCCAAATCATGAGCCTTCATAGGCTGGTCTGTTGGATCAATAACGAAAGAAATAGGCATGAATGGTCCTCATTGTTCATCAAAGACTACATCACGACTGTATAGGAGACGGGATGTCTCAATGTCAATCAAGCAGTAGGATTTGTGAAGACTACTATATCCACCAAGCAAGAATTTTTGACTCTTGGCATCCAAATTGGTGCATGACGCATCAGGGATCCAAACAAAAGCAAGAGAGCCAAAAACCTTCCAGTGACTGATTCTGGGCTTGTGACCTAACCAGGCCTCTTCCATAGTCTTACTTTTGACCACTACTATGGTGACCAGCTCAAAAGATAAATTATAGTGTTAATTGCTTCTTCCCAGAACTTCTTCGAAACATGTTTGTGTTCGAGTATAGATCGAGCCATCTCGGTGATTGTTTTGTTCCGAAGTTCAACTACACTCTTTTGTTGTGGGGTGTGGGGTGTGGTTAGTTGACATTTGATGCCATGAGTATCCAAGAGGCTAGAGAACTCATTAGAATAAAATCTTCCCCCCCCCCCCCCCCCCCACAATGTCTTCCCTAAGAGTAATAACTGATTCTGGGCTTGTGACCTAACCAGGCCTCTTCCATAGTCTTACTTTTGACCACTACTATGGTGACCAGCTCAAAAGATAAACTATAGTGTTAACTGCTTCTTCCCAGAACTTCTTCGAAACATGTTTGTGTTCGAGTATAGATCGAGCCATCTCGGTGATTGTTTTGTTCTGAAGTTCAACTACACTCTTTTGTTGTGGGGTGTGGTTAGTTGGCATTTGATGCCATGAGTATCCAAGAAGCTAGAGAACTCATTAGAACAAAATCTTCCCCCCCCCCACAATGTCTTCCCTAAGAGTAATAATAGATTTCCTAGACTCTTTTTCAACTAAAGGTTTAAACTTCTGAAATATGCTAAATGTATTTGATTTCTTTTTAAGAAAATATACCCACATTTTTCTACTAAATTAATTGAATATACATGAACTACAGGTCTTTTAGCCATGAAGGTATAAAAAATAATATTTGTTCTGCTGAGTGTGCTCTACACCGTTCGCTTTGGGCTGCAAACCAGATTGCTTAGATTGGGCAGCTAAGCATTTCCGACATTCAACCTTCATGTGACCATACATGTGGCAATAGTTGCATTGAATGTTCTTTTTCCTGGAGCCTTTTTGAAGTTGGTGTAGAAGACTTCTACGGAGAAGACTATTGAGACTTGCCTTTATCCTTCTGAAAGGATTTCGCAGCAAAGGCTTGCTCTGTGGAAGTGGAGCTGGAACTACTACCGAACTGTTGTTTCCACTGACCTTGCTAATGAAGCGTGCAGAGATCCGTGAACTTCAGATCAACACTAGTAGAAGTGATGTTGAGGGTCTCGGTAAAATGCTCATAGGACTTGAGCAAACCTTTGAGGGTTAGATGAGCACAATATCCTCTTCCTCAATATTGCGGCCAATGACAAGCAATTGATCACGGATTTTCTAAATCCTATTCGGGTGTTCCTAGAGCAATTTTCGCTCATCCATGATAATAGAAAACAAAGTGTTCTTGAGAAATAAAACATTGCTTTTGTCTAAAATCTCATGAAGTTTCTTTAGATGTTGCCATATCTTGGCAATTGTTTTGCCGGATGGAATCTGAGGGAGTTGATCATCAGCTACGGATAATTTAGATCCCATGTATCTTGATTAGTATCAGGTGCAATCAGACGCTATGACACCCAAAACAATCTAATCGGTATTCCAATATTCAAAGATTGCTAGTAGCCATTGCTTCCATGTGCTAGAATTCTGACCATTGAATTTTGAATTGCCCTTGAACAAAATAGTCGTCAGAGATGCCATAGCATGTTTTTCAGTGAAAATCTATGAGGGCGCATATTTTGAGGCAAAAAAATAGAAGACCTAGACAAATTGAAGGGGTGCCCAAAAGAGAGCTTGAAAAACCCAAAAAGAATATGTTGTTGGTTTCTAGATTTGCTGGCTTGAAAATTGAGGCACCCAACAAAATCTAATAACTCAATTGAGTGGTGAGTTTTATATTCAGAAAAAAATTGAGTCAAAAAATTAGGGTTTTTGAACAAAACCCTAGTCGGTGACAATGGAGGCAAAAAGTTGCAGGAAAAAATGGCGATTTTAGGTAAAAAACCTCTGTTTTTTTCCAAAGATGGTCATGCATGCATAGACATTGTTGGAGGGGGTAGAATCGACACCAAAAACTACTGTAACAAGCACATGCTTGAAAAAATGGTTGTCGAAAAAACGTCTGCAAAAAATGGTGTTGATCCTTCAAAAAAACCCCAAGAATGGCACGCAATTTGCAGAAAAACAAGCCAGAGAAATCGTATACTCAAGTAGACGAAGAGATATCAGACATGAGCTAGAAGAGGTTGCGATTATGCAAATTTATGCTGCGATTTTCTAGATACACGTCTCTAAAACCCTAGCCAAAACTAGGTATTAAATTGCAATTAAAGTATGGAAAAAATTCAAAAAATAGGTTCACATAATTTCAACAAGAAATTATTATTTTCGAAAAAATTCAACCTTGCTCTAATACCATATTACAAAGTAAATTCAACCTTGCTCTAATACCATATTACAAAGTAATTGGTAAAATACTTACTTGATATTAATAGAGACTGAGAGGTCCATACATACAAAAGAATGAAACAATGTTTTCGTAGGAAACGATCATAAAGAATAGGAACTTTATATTCTAGCTAATAGAAAACTAATAGTTATCTATAGGCTAACTAAATATTAGAAACTTTCTAATATTTACAATAGATTACAAATAAATAACCATAAACTAATAATAGAAGCTATCTATTATCGTAATAATTATTGTATGAAATTTCATTGTGTATTTAATATTCAAAGTTAATGTTTGGTAGTAAACTTTATCATTGTTCTTGTTTTTTAAACTCAATGTCATTATACATTCAAGTTTTCTATACATTATTAAATTATATATAAACATTTGACATACCCAAAGTACCCCCATCTCCTATTTTAAAAAATAGCCATACCCATCTCTAAAGTACGCAAGTACACTTATCTTCATGTGACCTATGGATAATGTAACATAAGATGAAATATTTATATTATAATTCATTTATTTATTATTATCAATTAAGCGCTCTCTCTCTCTCTCTCTCTCTCTCTCTCTCTCTCTCTCTCTCTCTATATATATATATATATATATATATATATATAATTACATATGTAAAATTGTAGATTTTGTTATTATCAAATTTTATCCCGAGTAAGGGATCATCCCAAAAGTGTAGAGCACACGATTATACTTTGGGGGGGGTGTGGTGGTGCAGTGGGGGTGGTGGTGGGTGGTGAATTAGTACAACAAGAAATTTGCCATTTTAAAACTTTTATCAAACAATAACTTTAAATGTTGGAATCAACAATTATGCGCACGAACACAACAACACAATATTTTATGTGGAAACCCAGTGCAGGAGAAAACCATTGCAAATAAATGCTTTTATATAAACTTGACCTTTTACAATATTTTGTAAGCTTCAACCTACTAAAAGCTATTTACCATACTAGTAAAGAAATCAACGCATACAGACAATAGAACAGAACAGCAAAATTATATTCGCATATGCTAGACATACATTATGCTTCATAATATCCGTAATAGAAGATAGAATATGATTTACAATGATCCTAGACGGGATATAAATACTATCTGTCGAACCTTCCTGGAGGAGTCCGTCGGCCACAAACATTATGTCTGCTACAAACTATTTACCCGTCGGCTACAAAATACAAAACACCAACAACAGTCAATCCGTCGGCTACAGAAACACCGTCAAGACCATCTAGTCGGCTGACACCATCCCCCCCAAAAGAATAGTCGTCTCCTGACGACTATTACAAAATAACTGAAACAAATTAACAAACAAAATACATTAACAGAGTGACTACAACAAAAAATCTGCTTCTATCACATTACTTCCACATTCATCCCGTTACATCTGCAACCTCTGCTAACACAATACTGTCTCCTCAAGCTGACCTTGATAGCCACCCGTGCTGCTTTCTCTGCTTCCAACACTGGATCCACTGAGCTAAGTGTCGCTGCACTGCCTCCAACTGGACGATTAGCTCCTCCCGAACTCTCTACGCATCCACCAAGACAGCCTCTCGGCCAACACCTACTCCCAGTGCCTCTGGTACACAGAAAGTCCATCCTTGCAGCAACTTCAACTCTTCTCAACTAGTCAGACTCCCATGACTGATATCCGCAACGATTGGGGGTCTAGGGGGCAACGCCACACAAAACTGCACGGAACACACCATTTCTATCATTTTCTGTCGATTCTGCACTCTTTTTGGTAACCACTGCTGCTTCCCCTTCCGTTCGGCATCATCTACTACTCATTCCGAACAACTTGAATCTGTCGTCTTTTTTTTTTTTTTTAATTGCTCCTCACTTCTGACTGCTTCCATGGCTTTCAGGCTTACACACACCTCTTTCCCCCTCCTGTATTCCAATCCTCCAACTAAAATTTTCCAGTCCGCCACACACCTTTCCCACTGCTGACTCAAACCTTCACCCAAAGCCAAAGCTGTCGCTTGCTAGATTGACAACATGCACATGCTCCCTTCTAGCGTGCGTTCCGTATCCAGATGAAACTGTCGACCCCCCACTGCAAACTGCCATCCGGTGCCACAAAAAAAAAAACCATAACACCGCGGGAGATTGCTTAACACTGGCGGGACACTATTTTACAGGCGGTAAAAATCATTGAAAAAGAAGCCCGCGGAAATGAGAAACACACGGGGTCACAGCAAGGCCGAGCACCTCCCGCGGAAGAGGTCCACGGAACACCTCCCGCGAACAGGTGCCCGCGGGGCACCTCCCGCGTAGGAGGTCCGCGGAACACAACCCATGAGGCACCTCCCGCGGAAGAGGTCCGCGGAACACCTCCCGCAGACAGGTGCCCGCGGAACACCTCCCGCGGAGGCCTTCTTTTTCCAGTTTTTTTTTTTTTTTGACAAAAATAAAATAAAATAGAAAGACAGCACCTCAATTTTGCCTCCAGGCGTCGCCATTCTGCAAAGACGACGGAGTCAGCTAGCTATTCTGTGACAGCAATGGAGTCTTCCTGGCATCATATAGTTGCAATTTAAATCTGTTGACTACCGGAGGCACCTCTTGCTCGTCCAATGTCTCCAATTTTATCACCCAATTGTCGCCGACCTCCCGAGTCTGATCTGGTCCAACCCATCTTGCCTTAAACCTTTCCTGTTTCATTTCATCCTGACCGTCGTACTTGAGTACCAACTGCCCCAGCTGAAACCTACTGAGTTTGTCATGCCACGCCTTATGTCTGTTCTGTGTTACCTCCGGTGCGATCCGTTCACCGTATACTGAATGGTGGGATCTTTCTTTTTTTTGGGTCTGTATTGTATGTCCTTCCCTTCTTCAGCCGTAACCTCCTTTGCGTCATCTGCTTCTTTGTATTCCTCCGGACACTCATTTTCCTCCTTTTCCTCACCTTTGTCGACCCTTAGCATATTACAACTCGGAAAGAGTTCGTAGTCTTTTATTTGCCAATGGTAAAGGCCATTCACCGAGTCTAGGTCGTCGTCATTCGATCCTCCGTCTAGTCTCAATATTCCTTCTTC
Organism: Cupressus sempervirens; assembly: GCA_028749045.1. Classification (NCBI taxonomy): domain Eukaryota; kingdom Viridiplantae; phylum Streptophyta; class Pinopsida; order Cupressales; family Cupressaceae; genus Cupressus; species Cupressus sempervirens. The sequence goes on from CM053785.1 coordinate 64,319,436, forward strand.
GTCTGGTTCCATTCTCTTCTTTCCTTCATCATGACTTTCGTCGTCACTTTCTGAATTTGACGATGCGGCCTCCTCGTCGACCATTTATGTGTGCAAGTCAATTGTGAATTTTTTGCCTCCGCCCTCCATTGATAGGGTATTTCGTTTCCAATCATGTTTTACTTTTGCTTGCACCAACCAATCCCGTCCCAAAATAGCATCATATTCTTTTCTTTTCAATGGAATGACTACGAAATCCAATAAAAATGGTTGCATACCAATGGTTAGCGGTTGCGCCCTCAAGGTTCCTAACGATTTGATCCTGTGTTGGTCCGCCGTGAGCAACTGGAATTTAGGTGGCCACAGCGTCGGCTTTCCCAACTTCTTCCAGGTATCCTCCGGTAAGACATTTACGTCGGACCCTCCGTCAACAATTGTCTCTGTCAAAACATTTCCCAAAATCCCCATCTCGACGACAGTTGGATGCCGTCCAGATGTGAGTGCCAGCAGCATTGGGTCTGTTGTCATCACTTCCCTACTGTCCCTTCCTGTGTCCTCCGTTGCTTTCGAAAACGGTTTATGATTCGGGATGGCCGTCCGTAACTGGGGCATTGTGAGGTCACTTATCTTGACCGGTATCTCCGTTTGTAAGATTTGTCGTACAATGTTTTGTTCTGCGAAATTCCTTGCCAAGGTGCCGATGATGTCCTTCAACTAAGATGTCCTTGCCGACGATGCTTTTGCAATTTTCGGCTGCGCTTCACCAAATTTTCTCTTTTCCTCCACTTGCCTCCGTGTAATTGCCAGAACCTCCTCTGCATCCGTGCCGACAATGATCAAGTTTACTCCAGACTTTGGACACTTGGAATCTTCATGATCGCCGGGTACGCACCATCTGCATAATAATTTCGGTGTGTTTGTCGTTGTACAATCCCGCGCAAAATGACCCCACAAATTACATGCTCGGCATTGAACAATCGGCCGTCCATTTGCATCATACTAAGTTTGACTTCGGCTCCCATTATTATTGTTATTATTTGTATTGTTGTTATTTTGCCCTCTGCTATTATTCCTGTATCCTCCGGATGTGGCACCTGCGCTATTTGTATTTCTACTACTGCCCGACGGGGAAGCCTCCTGTGCAAGAAACACCTGCAGAGATCCTCTTGTCTTCATGTTAAAGGGGCACTCTTTTGTGGAATGGCCTATGATCTCACAAATGTCACAAAATTGGTTCTTTGGACACGATCCTTTAGTATGACCGTCGGTCTTACACTCCGTGCACCACAGTTCACTGCCTTTTGGCTCCTTCTGCATGTTTTTAAACTCCATCATGCGAACCATATCCTTTTGTAGGGCACGAACTTTCTTGCTGCTACCTTCGTCACCGCTGCTATCATCTCCGGTAGGCTCGTCATCATTAGAATCAGAGGAGCTAGTTTTCTTCTTCTTTGTTTTCTGCTCACTTTCAAGGTCCAATGCTCTGTTATACGCGTCCACATATGATGACGGTGGCACAATTTTCATTTTCCTTCGCAATTTCGATCGTAGGCTATCCATGAACCATCTTTTCTGCAATCCGTCCGTCGCCTTGCTTTCCATTTTGTTTATTAAGTCTTTTAATCTCTTGGCGTAGACGCGGACAGTTTCGTGCTTCCCCTGTTTGGTATTGAAAATCTCTGCTATGATTTCATTATCATCCCGCAAAAGTTTAAATTCCGCCAAGAACTCCTTTTTAATGTTATCCCAGGTATTCAGCTTTTGTGGATCCGTATCCGAAAACCAATCAATCGCTACACCCCGCAGGGTTGCCAGAAATTGCCTGACCCATTCGTTGGCATCTGTGATTCCATTTGTCCGCCAGATCGTCTCACATGTCTTACAATGTCGGATGGGGTCGGCTGTACCATTGCCCTCAAACTTCGGCAACTTTTCTTCGGGTCCCGCCATCACAACATTGGAGGTCTGCACTCCCACACCGGAGGTCTGCACTCCCACACCGAAGGTCTGCACTCCTACAGCGGCAGTTGCTACTCCCACACCGACGGTTGACACTCCCACACCGACAGTCTAAACTCCCACACCGGCGGTCTGCACTCCCACACCGGCAGTATGAACTCCCACACCGGTGGTCTGCACTCCTGCACCGGAGGTGTCGACAGCTGCGAACCTTGGTGAAGAAGAAGGATCTTCTGAAGTTGTTTCCCGCGGAAGTCTATCCCGAACGAAGAGGTCACTCCACACTCGTGCTCCCTCGGCACTGCAAGCCGTGCGAGTTGATGCTCTTCCGTCTGAATTTTCCTCCGTCGATGAACACAAATTCAAGAACTCCTCCCATGCTTCTTCCACCAATTCCACCTGTTGCCTAGTCTCCTCCAACAATTCTTCGATGCTTCGGTTTCCGTCGGCAATCTTTTGAAATCTCCGTCGACGTTCGGCTTGCTGTGCTAGAATTAAATTTTCTTGCGCAATACGGATTCCATCTTTTCCCTTGACCTTATTCCGATCCTTGTTAAGCTGATTTGGCATTAATCTTCATTCCTCCTACCTTCCAGATTCATAAGGCAACGGCGCCAAATGTTAGCCGTACTGGTAAAGAAATCAACGCATACAGACAATAGAACCGAACAGTAGAATTGTATTCGCATATGCCAGACATACATTATGCTTCATAATATCTGTAATAGAAGATAGAATATGATTTACAATGATCCCAAACGGGATATAAATACTATCCGCCGAACCTTCCCGAAGGAGTCCGTCGGCCACAAACATTATGTCCGCTACAAACTATTTACCCGTCGGCTACAAAATACAAAACACCGACAACAGTCAATTCGTCGGCTACAGAAACAACGTCGGGACCATCCAGTCGACTAACAGAAGCTACGACCTCTATGTTTATGAGCATTGATTCACTACAAGCTCTGACTCCTACACTTAGTAGGCTCCAACCTACGAGAAGCTCCAACCCCCACAGTTGTGTTCGTGAGCACCAACCCACTGGACACAAACCATTCTTGAACCTTGATGATGTTGCTAACTCAATTCATGATGGATGCACTATATCTCAATTTGAAGCTAACCAAAATCTATACTCGTCTTTTTGCACTTATCTCTCTGATACAAAGAAATCTGAGTATATGTATTTTATCTTCCTTTCATCTTTTCTATTTTTCTCTATAATAAATATATAAATTAGATTAAAAATCTAATTATATAGTCTTCTTTATTTTACTTCTTACTTTAAAACTCTAATATATTTATCAGTGTTCTGGGACTCTACGAATCCGAGGCAAGGGCAGCCTTTCCGAGGCAAATGGCCTCTGGACTCTGACTCGGCGGAGTCCTGGCAGAGTCCAGGGACTATGCCGAGTCTTGAGCCAGGACTCTCCAAAAAAAAAATTTAATTTTTTTTTTTAAATTTAAAAAGATAGAGATTTCTGGAAGGTGTTTTTTTTTAGTGTATATTAATTTTGAAAATGATATTGTGATATGTCACAAATTTATTAAGGATTGAATCTTAAATCTTAAATCTTCAACTTTATATTATGTTATTCAATTTTTTCCCTTCAAAAATTCGTTGTTATACTTATGTGATCTATGCAAAATTGTGTATGAGTGTTAAGTAGCTTCTATTTATCTCAATTATTGTGTATTTGATGTTAATTGACTTAATGATGCATGAAAAAATTGTTAAATCCTTAAAAATCTTTGAATTTCATGGGTTTTTTTATTTTCCGAGTCATTGAAGAGTCCTAGTCAAGTTTGGTTGCTGAGTCCGAGTCTGAGTCGGATTTTGACTTTTCGAGGTAGAGGCGAGTCCAAGTCCCGTAACTATGATATTTATACATATATATAAATCAGATTTATATACATGTATATTTCTTTACTGTACTTTAGTCCTTTTATTCTTCATTTACCACAGCACAGTTCTTCAATTGCTCACACTCTATTAATAATATTTTACTCTTCTTACTTTCTATGCATATTTAACAATCTGCTCTCTTCCACTTACTTTTCTTTTAACTCCACTTATTGCATCCGACTTCTCTTTAAATATTCCACTTTATTTTTATATTCTTTCCACAGTTCTGCTTTTACTAGTGACCTCTTCTTTTTCACTTCAAACTGCACTTCATGTTTTCTTTTCTTTTCGCAACATTTCTTATTTTTATATTCTATGCAATATGAGACATGACTTTTCATAATAAAGATCTCGTCTCTTCTTTCATAAAATGTTTACAAACTAAACTTACTTTATTTTAATTATATTTTATCAAGGATATTTTTTTCTTATCTTTAATAATATTGTTTATCATCATCATCATGCTGACTTTTCAAATAATCCTTCTAACGGCATCTGTATAGTTTAGCTTATGTATTTGATTAAACTTTCTGTGCTCTATTCCTTTGCATATGATATCACCATTGTTGTTTTGGCAATAGCTGTCTGGGAAATTATATCTTGTATTCCATAACATTGCTGCATGGATATCATTGTTATTCATTTTACCCATTTCATTAGGCCTTCAATATAAATGCAGTCTAGTCATGAACACCTGTCATATTTACCCAACCATTCCATATTTTCCTGTTTACTTCTAAACTCTCATCACCTTATTTAATACGTATCTCCAGTTTGATTGGGAAATATAATGTATTTTTTTGTCTTTGAATATTCATTGATTTTCTTCTGCAATACATCATTCCAAGATGGTGTTCATCTACTTAATGCACTCAATGGCTCTCGACATCTTCTATCGTTTTGTTCCTTATATACTTATATATATTGTTAGAGACTTTGTAATGACCCGTACCAGCAATGCAATAAACCCAACCAGCATTGTACTATTCTGGACCGGATTTTTTTTGTTTTCCCTTTTAATGTAAATCTCAAAGTAGGAACCCACTTAATAAATAAGCAGCAATATGAATAACAGATGATAACCCAGATAGATATTTGCTCAGACTCATTCTTAAATAATATATTCAGAAATACATCCACATGCAAATGAAAATACAAACAGCAAATAAAATCCGAACTTTCTCCAATTAATTTGCCTTTTTCAAAATGATATTAAAGACTCAAGCATATGAAATGCAATACAAATCAAAAGCACTAAACCAGCAACTTTTCAACAATTTGGAAGCACGTTATTGCATTATACAGCAGCAATATAATAACCAACAACTTCCAGATAACTTCTAAATCATTATTATATTATACAACAGCAATATGATAACCAGCTAACCACAATCCAATCTTATACACAGATTTTACAGTCAGATTGGAAAACAAGAGAACCTGTAAGCACAAACGAGACGCCTGAAATATTTGTGTCCACTGCCTGCTTGCACGAGGGGCTACGTCCTCACACTGGCTGAAAGCTAAAGCTTCTGAATGACTCACAAGAAAGAACTGAAAATCAAAATAAAAAATCAAGCATACCAAAAGGAAGGGGTCTCTTCTCCTTTTATTCTCGCAACGATGACCCTTCGACTTCCTTTCTGGGTTTTTCATCTTCTCTCTCCTCGTCCTCTTGTGACCACGTGGAATATTAATTTGACCTTTAATAATAAATTTTCAGCTCACATAATCAAACTTAATACTGTAAATATGTCCCTTCTTAATATTTCTAATGTCCCAAAAAAAAGGGACATTACAAGTGTCCCCTCCTTGAGATTGCTTGCCCTCAAGCAATTTGTATCAGGATCTTCTCGTCGGTAGAAATTGTGTAGCCAACGGGTTCATGTCGTTAGTAAATATTTTGTAGCCAACGGGTAGATTAGTATTGTTAGGTGGCCGACGGACCCCTTCGAGAAGGTTCAGCGGGAACCATTGTAATCATCATCTATATGTAATCTCTTGGTATATGTGAATAATAAAAGGAGTACTGCTGTTCTTGTTCATTGTCTGTGTGCATTAATCCATTGATCTATGGGGTAAACATTTGGCGCCGTTGCCTAATGGACTTGGATAGAAGCATATAATCGGCATAGCAAAACCAACACATTTTTGTACAAGAAGCATCGAATGACTGTTTCTTTTAAACCAAAGGATTTCACTAGGGTTTTCGGCATCCCTGGCCCAAGAGGTTGGAAGGTGGAAATCAAGAACCACAAGCTATCTGAGGAACGGAAAGAATATTGGATAAGATTAGTAGGCCACGATCTTACACTTGAGGAGATGGAGTCAGTGGTAAAGGGGTCTACATGCAGAGAGCTTCGGCAAGATCTTATTCGGGAGGGCCACTGGAGATGCATCATGGATGTCATCAAAAGTAGGTTGACAGGGGCAAGTCGGGCTTCGGATATAGTGTTGCCACAAATTGTATTCATGAATGGCACAGTGTTCATGACACTCCAGCACCGAACATTCTTTATGTGGCACCACGCCATTGGCCTATTTCTAGAGGCAGTCGTTAATCAAATGCCAATGGATGATTTTGAGGCTCCACTATGGGGAAAGTTGGCACAAGGAGAGCCTCCAATATTCTATTGGAGACATTTGGACACGGGTGGAACAACAGCTGGGCAGAAGAAGGTATTCTGAGGATTAGAGGCTTACGGCCACACGAACAGCGGACAGGAGGACACTTCAGAGAGCAGTGGGGCTGAGTATGAGGAAGAGAGTACTTCTATGGAAGTTGGCAGCGAACCAGCAGTTAGCGAGTCCACATTTTTCACCCTGCCGCAGTTGCCAACTTCGGCGCACTTGTCCACCACCACTTCACACATTCCTCTGTCTAGTCAGCATCATGCACCAGTCATTATGACTCCACCGGCAGTGGCAAATGCCCCACCGGCAGCGCCAGATGGTGTCCCACAGATGATAGATGTTGCACCGGCGGCCACGACAGAGATTGCTTTTCCTACAGCCATGGCAAATGTTTTACCCGACGGCATGCCTTCGCAGGATTGTACGCTAGACCCTGTTGCACCAACAGAGCCAAAGTTGATAGAGTTGCCAGCACCAAAGACTGAACCCCAAGTCCGTTTAGATGTGGTTGGCTCTGATGTCGTGGTCACCATTTCGTCCTCCTTGTTAGCAGACGCCCAGCCAGCACAGCAAGATGAGAGCATGGAGTTGACACAGTCAGCACAACTCGAGAAGACTAAGGTGATGAATGTAGCGAGTGTCTTCCTGCAATAGCAGTTCCGATTCATTCCTGCTGAGGTTGGTCCATCCATTTAGTCCCCGAGGCATCTAGGGGTATCAGCTACAGTATCGAAGCTTTCAAGAGGTGGGAGTACCATAGGCCAAGGATACACCCAGAGAAGAGGAGGCCGCATCGGATGTGGTTATGGCTACCACAGCCGAGGCAGAGATAGATAGTGATGGGGAATGGACGATGGATGATGTGTCGAAGGAGGATTATGGATTAGATGAGGATAGATGCAGAGACTACCTCAGGGCTATGCGGGTTGTGTTGCAAAAGGGACACAATGTGGCATTGCAGGCTATGACTCGATGGAGAGAGTGGCATTTGGTCCGGGCTTATATCAAGGGGATTTGTCCGGAGCGGTTTCGTTCATGTTTTGAAGACAGGAGTTGGCCAGCAGTTGAGACACCTGAGATGTTGGCGGATTGGGCCACCGAGCTTGAGTTGGGGCCATGCACCACTCTCATGGAGAAGCTGGTGCACGAGATAGTAGGATTGTACAAAGAAGTCTATTATGCTCGCAGGCGTGCGGAGGTGGACAGGGAAGCAGACAAGGTCAGAGATTAGAGGTCTCTGGCAGTAGAAAGGGAGGCTAGAGAAAAGGTAAATGTGGATTTGGCCAGCCAGAGCATGGGCAGCTGAGCGTGCAGCACTTTTATGGGATAAGGAAGCAGCTGAGCAGGAATTGTAGTTAGCAAAGGCCCAAGCTATGGATGTAGCGCTTCTTCTGAAGGAAGCCGTAGAGGTTAACACACGGATTTAGAAGGATTTGAGCATCTGGATGGAGCAAGTCTATGAATTGTGCCAGCAACAGCATTCTTTAGGATCACAACCTCCTCTCTAGTGTATATTCTTTCTATATTGTATTTTGTGGTCTCCTATTTTTGTTAGTTTTGAAGTCGCCAGGAGATGACTTTTCTTTTGGGGGGGATGATGTCGTTGGTAGAAACTGTGTAGCCGACAGGTTCATGTCGTCGGTAAAGATTTTGTAGCTGACGGGTAGATTCGTATTGTTAGGTGGCTGACGGACCACTTCGGGAAGGTTCGGCAAGAAGTATATATACACCCTCCAGGGAACCATTGTAATCATCCTCTGTATGTAATCTCTTGGCATATGCGAATAATAAAAGGAGTACTGTTGTTCTTGTTCATTGTCTGTGTGCATTAATCCATTGATCTATGCGGTAAACAGATCCCATATAAATCTATAATTAACTCAGTAGCCTAATCTGAGAACAAACCTAGCCAAACTATGAAGCACGGTACCACCTGTCAACTAAATCCCTAGATCCCATATTACTCTACGAAGAAACGCTACACCTGTAAATTGATCAACACTGATCATCAGCATATTCAACCTCAAACTAAATAGGACTACAGTAAAATCCTCGTCCAACCTTAGATACAATTTGCCAACACCTGGATCCCAATCTCTGTTACGCTACTTCGCCACTAGGATGAGATAGAAATATATCCAGGGTCCATGTATAATCTAGTAGAATGTGAAGACCTGACCTAAATGGATGATGTAAGAAATGAGCTGCTTAAAAGTTGAAACCACCATCCCATGGACATCAAAATTCATACTGTGGACATAAACCTGGAAAATCTCCAAGTGCATAGGTGCTATGAATATGAAAGATGTTGAGAATCTAATCACAAACCTCACATAATTACTCCATCAAGAACTGTTCAGAAGCTGATGAAGAAAATTCACCCAACTCCTGGATGTGTTGAAATCAGAAAATATGTTGGGGCTGATCAAATGATAAGTAACAGAAGTTGATTCATCATTCCCATGCTGAGATCCGTATTTCACTACTAGGATCTGAGCCAGGATCCCAAAGTTTGAAATCAAACTCTTCCTCATCATGGCAAACAAGTGATGATCCCTCATTTAACACAAAAAGAGGATTGTCAGATGTCCAATCAGCATCAACTTCAAACAAAGGGTTGTCAACAAGTTGAAAGTGTTCTGAAGTTTTGCTACTTAACCGTTTGGGGCAGCTATCCAAGTCATACATCTATTGAATGCTCCCAAGTTCGTCAATGACTTCCTAGAAGAACTCCTACCTCATTCTATTCTCATGTTCCCAAGAGTGTTCCATGAGCTTGATTTGATTTTTTACTCTCTGTAGACAAAATTGAGTTTCACTCAGTGCCTCCCGAACATACTTAATCATCCTGTTGAGATCCTCAATCTCATCCTTTTCCCTATTTGATTGTGCTACATAAATCTCAACAACCTTAAGAATATAATCCCTGTCGAACAACAGATATAAGTAATCTAATTTCATAGTCTTGAGGGCTGTTTTGACCTTCTGTAAATTGGCCACATGCCAGTCACCTTTCTCTTCCCTTGGGACCTTCCTATAGAGCTCCTCAACCAACTCATGGGTACTGTCATACTGCACCAAGGATGCCACAACCATGTCTTTACTAACCTTCAGTTGATTTTGTAAGGAATGTATTTCATTAACTCCTTGCTAAAATTGTTCATTGTCTTGCAATATCATCTTAGGTCGTTCCTCTAAATTCATGTTCTGAGTATCATGTATATATGGTTCATGATACCAAGGACCCAAACTGTTATTACCTTGTGTGCAATCTACTTCATTATTCTACTTGACAAAGCTCACCTCCAAGTCGCCAACGAAGAAGCCTGCACCTTGTGTAACATCTTCTACGTGATTGCGAGAAGGCTACAAATCACTGGTAGTTGTCTGCTCTTCTATTTCAAGCCCATCCAGATGATAATTCTGATCTATCGGAAATTCTTCGTACATCCCTGTGTGTTGTTCATTTGCAAAGAGATCCTGGACAAACTCTAGATACCTTTTTGCCATACCAGTCCTGTTTTGCTTCTCGAGATAAAAATCCATATAATCACTAAATGATAGATCATTCTAAATTCGGTTAGGGAGTCTTTTGTACTCTCTATAAATGTCGAGTGTTTCTGCTCTTATATTGGATTTAGAATTACGAACTAACTGCTCATGTGGCTTCATCGTACCTTTCCTGATTTTATCCAAAACCTTTCCCATTGCTGAAAGTTGTTATCCTGTTACTGTGAAATTGATAAACAACTATATTCTATTCTATTCTTTGTAATATGAATTCTACAAATTAGAGTCACAATGACCCTTATGAAATCCCAACACTTATTGACCACACAACATTACTTCACGGGCTTTGCATGCTAAAAGTCTTCCAAGTGGGGAAATATAATCTAATTCAAATTATACAAAGTAACGCTTCCCTGTATGACATTACAGACTTTAAGTACAAACAAACCTGTTAATTTCTGCTACAGGATTTTATTGGTGTGACTGCAAGTTGGGAGGTATTGGCATTGATGAAAGATTACAACTAATTTGTTGATCTTGCACTCACTTAGCTAACTGTGATAGCCCAAACTTGAAATCAAAGTAGTTTGATATCTTCTTCAACTCTCGTTCCTAAAACCAAATTTGGTAACCAACTATTTCCCTATGTAGCTGTTCAATTGCTTCCATTATGTCCTGTGATGGTAGCTCCCCTGTCCCTATTCATCAACTCAACCAAAGAATGATGAATAGACTTCACCAGATTATTGGTCTAACTGAAAATATCCCTCTTACGTTTGCTTGCTCACCAGTTTGCAAATTATCGGCTTTTTCTATAGAGTTGACATCTACTCCAACTTGTATGCAAAATAGTATGATCTCTTCATATCTTTTAGCTGTAGCCAAATGCAAAGCTCAATTACATAAGTAGCAAGGAGGGTAAATGTCTGATTAATACTTAGCATTTGCCATAGCTCCTCAATGCATCTATAACTACCTCTTTCGAATGGATACCACAGATTGCCACTCGTTGAGATGTAATACAGGGCAAGATGGATAATTGAAATCCAAGAAGAAATGATAACTAAATGGCCGATTAATAATCCCCGTCTACTCACTGCCCCTCAATGCATTAATTACTATATCGTCTTCCAAACCACTCAGAATGAATCACAAAAAATTTAACAGCCAATGTAATGTCCCCGTTTTGGAGGTAATTTGATTTAATTAATTTAATTAATTAAGTTGTCCAAAATAATAAATATTTTATGAGGATGACTAATTAATTATTTTAATTAAATAAATAAGTGGTATTAAGTTAATTATTTATAAAGTTATCAAATAAATAAATATTAAAAGGTAACTTTATATTTAATTAATTTAATAAAGTGACTTGAATTATAAAATATTTTATAAAATCACTTAATAAATAAAATAATGTTCTCGAAGTTTCTGGAGAAAGTGGAGAAAAAAGAATAAATAGGCATCTTGGGCTTCATTCTCGGCAGGCAGATTTGATGTTGTTGTTATTGTTGTTTCATCTTGTGGAGCCTAGGGTTTGTACAGGTTACTTCTTTGTCATAGGAAATGAAAACTTCCTATTGATAGCAATTTTGAGGGTGTGAAATGCTGCAGTGGCAGAGAAGAGAAACGCTGTAGGAGGCAACATTGTTGAAAATGTAATAGGAAATTTAATGTTATGTTTTAAATGCTTTTAGTTTTTGAAGTTTGTAATAACGTCCTACATGTGGTGGCATACCTAGAGTAGCAGTTCAATAAGCTCTCCAGATATAGCCACCTAGGACCAGGTGTGTGGATCTTAAAATTAGAATAGTTTTTAATTCGTAGGTGGAGTGTTTAATGATTTTCAGAATCCAATAATAGGTAGTAGGCAGTTTTTTGGAATATTCCTGATTTAGGAAACGACTGTCTAATATTGGTAGGAAAAGAACGTTTCAGATTCTGATCTTTTTTTGGATAAAAGACGTTTTCTTTTCTAAATAGAAAGAAAAACGTTTCACATCCTTTAATTAGAAAAAGAGAGTCAGTTTTAAATAAAAGCCAGTCGGCTATGTAAGACAAGAAATCAAATTTGGAGAGGAGGAATGGAAGGTTTCAGCTTTTGTATTAGTTTCCTGCGTTTAGATTGGAAGGAAATCAATTTTATTGTCTTTTTTTTTCAGGTTTCTTCTCTCTAGTCGGCATTGAAAGGATTCAAAAGTAGCTAGAGATGGAAAGTTTTGATTTTTGATGTGGACTTTCGGTTTCTTTTAGCTGGGTGTGTGTTTTTACGTATTCTCCATCTTTTGCAATTCGAAATCTGGAAAGAATCGATGTTCTGATTTGATAAATGATTGGAAGCCGTACTTGTGTCAAACCACCCCAGTACTGGTTATGAAGATCGTGTACAGGTTTTGTTGTCAAAAATCTTCTCAGAATTTGTAGATTTCGTGGGACATAATAAAGGAATCGAATTGGAACATTTGCTTGAGCTATAACTGTTTTGAGAGTCGTTCTTACAAATGATAGACTAATAACACTCTACGACCGGTTCTAGAGTATTGGGGGATCTATAAATGGTTTTATTTCCTTATTTTGATTTTCTATTATCAATATTAGGAAGTACGTGCAGCCACACGGAATCTAAGAGTTAGATTGGTGAATTTGTTTAATTATTCACCGGGATGGATTATTTATGATTGTGATAAGGATCTGATTAAACATGAAATGGCAGTCCAAATTCATGACAGAGAGGTTCGAGGTGACAGCCGATTTGAATTTCAAGTTTGATCTTGCATGTCGACATATGACATGATGTTGTAAATATCGATTTTTGATGGAAATCAGTTTGTAGTGGCTTTGATATTCAGTCTTTCCTTTGAAGGGGATAGTTTTCTTGCATGTATTTAAATAACCAGAGTGGAAGAATCAGATTGGTTTGTATGGAGTGGAATACCATACCAATATTGCGACAACAGGTTCTTGAGATTTATGTCGCATGTTCTCATTTTGATATGTATAAGGAGAATTAGATGATCAACTATTGAGTTTGGTTTTAGTCCGATCCTAAGGGTGTAGAGTTCCCTTGAAGCAACTCAGTTGAGTGACTGAATCCTCCTAGAGTTTTCCAAGGTGTGGCTCTGCATCATGAAATATCACTTGAATTATTACAGCTGGGAAGAAGATACTTCAGTGTTCTATTTGTGCTACATTGAGAAAAATATTTGAGTACAATAGCTGATGTATTATTGTACTTTCTGAATAAAGGGTTTAAAGGTTATTACTTGCAGATCAGATTTAGTGTTGGCTGCTACAATACCCGTGAATAGTGTTTGCTACAGTAACTTGGTGCATCATTCAATTGCATTTTCAAACCTTCATAATCTGCGGTCATGGAGGTTGATCAGCCTATGCAAGAATAGGAGCGGCTACTTCAGAAATTCGATTTCGGCTTATGAGATCATCATTTCATGTGATATTGCTTGCCTCTTCATCAATGGCATATGGCAATTTGATATATCAGGTTCCTTTGTGACTTAATGCATTTTTCATGATTACATACGTGCATTTTATTGAGCTGCTGTAGGTGAACATCGAAGTCAGATTTTGTATTGCACATAAAATTGATAATGTTGCAGCTATAGATGATTATTATTCATTTCAGATTTTGGCATTGTATGAGATATCATTGCAAAGCCAAGAGTCTTGGCTAATCTATGTCACTATTGGATGCAGATTGTTAGTCAATAAATGGGGAGATAAGTTGCATGTCTATTGTCTGGCATAATGTTCATTTTGATTAAAGTATTGGGTTGCATGCCAAGTGTTTGTAAAAATGTGCTTGGCTATAGGTATGCATTGATTCATTAGAAAATAATGTAAAGGAAAGTGCTTTTCATTCTTAGCTCATTGTTAGATCATTTAGCATTCATCCTGAAGCTAACAGTCATATATGCCTAGTTTGCCAACTGTTTGACATAATGTCAAGTGGCTGAAGATGAAAAATTTACATTAGCAATCATTGAAAATGCATTGTGATTGATAAAAGGAGGTTGTAAATGCATCTAGACGATAGTTTAGACATCATAGTGTTGAATTGTAATCATTTGAAGTCTTCATTGAGTATTTATCAAGCAAACATCAGACTGAAACCACGGATCAGCAAGTCGAAAGTTTTCATTTGAAGTTTTTGACGAAATTCCTTGAGCTCTTTATCAGCATTTTGAGATCAAATTTGAGCAGGGTCATTACAGCCAATGATTTGTAACCTTCCAATGTTCAATTTCTTTGTCAAATGTTTCCCCAAACCTGCAGTTTCAATACCCAAGGCCACTGGTTAAGACATGGCTTTGTTAATCACTATCGTGGCTTTCAAACTCTATGCGCCTCTATTCTTTATTTACCATATCCACCGATTATACATGTTAAGTCAGACCAATAACTCTAATTCCCAGGTGTAACGTATCCGTTACTTTGCTAATTGGTCATGTAGCTGTTTCATTTTAGTCTTCATAAAGTTTTTGTTTTACGTGGCTCCCTTAACTCATACACTAGCTTGATTTTTACGTATTTCGTCTCTTGCGGATCTTTCTCACATAGGCAAATGTGAATGCATGACTCCCATGTGGCTCTTGACCAAGCTTTACCAAAGTCGACAGTTCCTCAGCCCTTCTTCTATGCCCTCAAAAGCGGTAATCTAGTCATTAAATACCTTTCCTATTTTAGGAGCAGATCTAATGCAAAAGAGAGCAGATGTATGAATGAAAATCAAACTTTAAAAGAGCAGATTTTTGAGTAAAAAACAAATATTCTCAGACCAGATATAGAGTGCATTTGCATGAAGATTTAATTCAGATATATGAGCTTCTATTGAAGATCATATTGCAGATCTAAGCAAAGATTTGAGAGCAGAACTATAATGAAATCTTTCATGAAAAGTAAGAAGATTTCTGAAGAGGGGAGATCCAAGAAAAAGTCGCAAACAAATTGGTTTACTATATCTTGAAGGTTGGTGCCTTATATTTGAGAGATCGAGAGGTTTGTTCCTCTTATTCAAAGAAATTAGTGTCTCTTGCCGAGTTGGTGTCAATTAAGGGCCTTGGTGTCTATCATGGGTTGGTGCCTAGGAAATTAAAAGAGGATTCAAATATAATATTTTTGTGTGGTCTTCTTTTGCAAGGGTTTCGACATAAAATCATACGTGCATCTTGTGTGCTCTGTGAGTGCTGAAGTTTTGAAAGTGAAAAGTTGTATTATACTGATTCAGTCTCCCTCTCAATATAACTGTGTTTCTTCGATTGGTATTAGAGCAATCTCCTTTGGAAAATCCTAACCACTTGAAGGAATGATCTTGAGAACACACATGGCAAACCAAGAAGGGTGATTCTCAAACTAAGCTTCATTGTTCAATGGGAACAATGAGATGTCCCCTCCTTTTTGGATAAAGGATGAATGTGGAAACCTGTAACAAAATTGTTAGTACAAAAAATGTATTTTAACATGTTAGAAATATTAAACAAAATAATATCAACTAACTACTACCCTTGCTAACCCCTCCTAATCCTTAGGAGAACAACTCTTCTCAAACCCCCTAACCCTCTAGTAAAAATTACTTCTCAATTAGGAACTCGTCATATAAAGAGTGTCCTTTTAAGGCCTCTGTTTGGGATATCTGATTAAACTCTTCACCTGGCAGAGATCCCACCTCTACCATGTCTCTGCTCTCCGACATATGCATATGTTTGACCACTACAATATATATATACTCTCCTTGAGATTCTATACAAATCTCTTATTGGGACTCTAATCCCGACATTCATTGCTGAATGTCCTAATCTCTGAGTTAGCACTAAGGGAAACTCGACATCACACAATATCATGCCCTCAATAAATAAATAAAGAACATTTGATTCCTGTTAAGGTTATGCGATCCCATTCCTGTAATATTTCTGAATTGATCATTGCTCCACGGATGTCCAGGTGAGACATACCTCTAGACACTATGTTCCTGTTATGGATTACTCTGCTCCTGTTATTGTTTTAATTGAATCAGTATTCCTCCCTTTGATTATGGCAGGATTCTCTTCGTGTTTTCTAGATGGATTTTTACGATTTTGTTACGATATGTATGAATTGTGAGTTGAGGAATAATGTTCTACTCGTGCTTACTGTGCAATGGCTTCTAGCTTCAAGGTTATTCCCGTAACTGTCCTCCTTCACGTCAGTAGTGACTGGCCGATGTTTACGTTGAGAGTTTTGTGCCTCCTGATGGTGACGAGTTGGGCTCTCCTCTATCCTGAGCGATAGTTCTGATTCCTTATTCGTTTGGTGCTGGTGATTACCATGCTTGGAGTTTGCATAGGGGATGGCAGCTTCCTGTCTTATTTTCCTTCTTCAATATTTTCTTTTCTCCATGCCTCCCTCTTTGATTTCGATTTGATATGTATAGATGTTTACTTGGATCAGTCGCATCTTTTGGATTGGCGACCCTCAGCTTATCGGTCTGTCTTACTTAAGGTTGGATGATTATTTAGATGTATTTAGTAAATTAAATTGATTTAATTGTTTGTACTGTTATTATGCTTAGAGTAATTTCTTATTTCTTATTATTATTATTATAATATACATATTATATATATATATATATATATATATATATATATAATTTTCTTGTTTCTTAATTAATAAAATTCATATAGAAAATTACAAAGCTTATCACAGGGCTATCACAAACAACTATGTATTTTGGAGTGTAAGGATGTGTACCATTCAATGGCTCATGGCTTTAATATATGGCAATCTATTTCTAGATAGCTATGTGGCACGATCTACACCAATGGAACAAGTTGGAAAGAGTTCTAATGAGAACAATGCTAAAGCTATGAATGTAATTCTAGGTGATCTAACTGAATCAAAAAATTTCCAAGTCATGCATTCCACATCGGGAAAATAGATGTGGGATAAGCTTCAAAGGACTTGTGAAGGACATGAAAAAGCGAAAGAAGGGAAAGCTCCAAACCCACAGGAGACTTGGAAATTTGAAGATGGAGGACAAAGAGAATGTTGCAGCCTATTTTCTCCACATGGATGAAATCATAGGTACAATTTGTTGACTTCAAGAAAATATTGAGGAAGAGGCTATCATACAAAAGGTTTTCGGATCTCTACCCATCAGATTTGATGCAATGTTTCCACCATCGTGCTAAAGTGGCCATACCGTTTCATGGAGATTGTACCAATTCTGGAGTATGGCATGTGTGATAGTTTCTGAGTTAGTTTGCAGCTTTCTGTAGAGTGGCTATATGGAGATGCTTGATTGTAGAGATTCTGTTGTGGATCAAATTTTGTTGGAAGGAATTTGGAGTTGTGGTGCTACGATTTGACAGTGTTTTAAACCTCTTTCTTGCTGTTTCGGATTCAAACTTGCATATGACAGGTTTTGCGGTGAATAGTGAGTTTTAAGATTCCTAAATCAACTATAGTGTTTTAGCAGTGATGGGTATGATTCATTGTGTTATTTGAATGATTCCTACATGATATTCAATGATATTTCAAAGTCATAGTGGCTAGTACTTTCTATCAGACTAATGTATAAGTGTTTGATAGTGATTTTCAGTATTTTATGGCTTCTCATCATTTATTGATATGATTTCTATCTAATCATTTATTGACATGATTTTTTTCTCTAAACTATTGTTGAGTGCATAGTTTGCAAACTCTCCGAGTACTCTCAGAGTTGCCAGGTACTCCCAAGGTTTGGGCGAGTACTCTCAAGTTTAACTCTTGTGTATTTATAGATGTAAAAAAAATGTAGGTAAAATGTTGATGCAGGGAAAACATTGGATTAGATGCATTTTTCACATCATTTTAGTGCTATCACACTACACATTTTCTCTATTGAAATGTCAATTACTAATTTAATGCATTTTGTAATTGTATTCTACAAAATATATATATATATATATATGGTTCTTTAAGAGATTTTTAATTTTTGGACTTCTGAGTTGCCGTGTTTTCCTCGAGTTTTTTGTCGAGTATATGCCGAGTTGAAAATTTTGGGCTTGCCGAGTACTCAACTAGTCCGAGTCTGCAAACTATGCTTATGTGTACCTTAATGAAACTTTTCTTTGGATTTATGAGTAAACATATGTGCCAAATTCAGCATATTTCTTATATGAACTTTATTTAATCTTCAAAAAAGTACTCCACACATATTTTAGTATTGTAATCTAACATGAATATCATGTCATGTGCATTAATCTTGTAAAAAAATCTGGAATGTTGTTTAAGATGTTAGAGTATAAGCCATATTACATGTTATTTTGTTTTTTTTCTCATTTTAATTTGCATTACTTATTCAAATAGCTACTGTTGGCTTGCACTTTGCAGGCAGCTTTTGTGCCAAGTCCGGAAAGTGTAGATGATACGAGCTACTTTACATCACGACATTCCCAGAGCTCTTATACGATACAAGAGTATCCAGAATCAAGTGACTGTGGCAGCTGTTCAACTAGTTCTAATTCATTGAATATTGGGCTTGAAGAGGGGGTATGTAAACTAAAGTGAAAATTTTTCTCTTATCTATTATGTATTATTGATGTTTCTGTAGATTCATACAATTCATTGGATCTCCTGCAAAACTCTATGCTAATTTTCCTAATCTTAGAATCTGAATTGATCCTTGAAAGGAAAAGCGTCCTAAAGAAATAGAACGTAGTCTAGAATTTATCAGAGAAGCATCAATATAAATCTACATTATTGTTAAATTGTTTATGACTTGTCTTAAAAGTTAAACCTTCATTACATTTAATTCGAGTAATGGTGATTGTTGTAATGATCTAAAATGATGGTGTCATAATCTCTCCTAGTCCCATGTTTTCCTTGGGGTCTTCTATCTTATTTGGGTTTACAATGTTTATTGGGTGCTGAATTCCAAAACAAAAGCAAAGTAGCGAACAGTTTGTATGCTGAGGAGTAAAGTAACAATTCCACCATTGATTGCTAGCCATATACATCTTTTGGTATAGAACGTATAGAGAAGCTTCAAAATTGCAAAAGAACAAAGCAAAATGAACATATGGGTTGCACCTCAAATGGCTCACCTACTATTTTAAAACATTGCCCCGATCAAATGCTTCGATGTCTTCAAGGATCCTCTTTCAAGTAGCTTCCTTGATGATTGGTTAGTAAAGAAAACAATAACCAAAATGCAATCAAGAATCTTTAAAATTTCAAGGAAATTTAATGCAAAAGATAGTTCATTCAGCTCACAAGTAAAGAAAAATAGAATTTACTAGCAGAAGTGGGGAAGTTTTCGTGGCAGATAGCCTGTATGGTGAAAGCATCAAGAGCACCATGGTAGCTAGGGTTTTAGAAACCTTCATTTTCCTCCTAAAAGTTGCGAAAATGAGACAAACTTGATGAACCTTCTAGGTTTATCATAGGTTGTCTGTCCTAAAGTTATTTGAAAACTTTTTGAAGTCCAACTAGAAGCTATTTTGTGGCATTTCTTTTTAAAAGAAAAGGCTTTTATTATGCTTTATTTTCTTAGCAATGTGATGATATTTTGTTTGCAAATATTACTGTGTAGTTAAGTAAATAAAGACTTATTCATTATTATTGCCTCCTTTTCTTAATTCTTTGTAATTCAATAGCTTTGATTGGTCAATCTATGAGATTAGTTAGAAGTTATTGAACTAGTTGAGGGGAGGTTGAGTTTAATGAGTTTCTAGAAGGGTGGTTAAGGCTTTCTTAATGTTCTTTAAACATTTTTGACTTCTTAGAAGTTAGAATTAGTTGGAAAACATTAGGAGCGAATTTTGGGGTGATGTATTGATGCATTGTTTTTTGAACAAACTCGGATTTGATCCTTTCGTGGTCATTTAAGAGCGATTTTGACTGTTTTTGTGAAGTGGAGAGAATTTTTTGACAGGGGTCACATATCTATAGGGTTGAGTCTTTTCAACCTTTTTTCTCTTGTTTTCAGGGTGAATTGACTTTAGTTTTGGGGCCTATTTTGTTGGATCCGACCCTACGTGGTTGATATATACTTATGAGTTTTGAAGCTCATTTATTATCAGCTCTTCTATATGGAATGACAGAGACTTTTGGAGATTTTTTTTGCCAAAGTTTGTGTTATTTTTTACAGTTGTAACTCGTGATGTTTTGGTGACATCCTTACAGTTAATTTGATAATACAAGAGCCTTTGGGACCTACTTTGGATCACTTTTGTATGCTTTTTGTTTTCAATTTGGTGTTTCATGCTGAGATTTATAGTAATCCTACATGTTATGTCTTGGCATTGTATCTTGAGTGAGGATTTTGCAGCTAAATAGGTTATACATTGTGAAGTTTAAACTAGTTCGAGCTTGGTTAGTTGAAAAGTCTTAACTAGTTTGAGCTTGGTTAGTTGTGAAAATATTATTTTCCTACTAATTCAAAGTTCTGAAACTGGTTTACTACCTGTCTGTGAAACATTTTTATGCAACTAAATATGCCTAAGTTGTGTTTTTATGTGCTTAGTATTATCAGCTTCCATTGTTGTGTGTTGTTGATTCAAGATATCATCACAATTTCAATGTATCACCTTGTTAAGTTTTAGTAATCGGTTGTCAATCATTTAGTTTTCTTTCTATCCTTGTACCCTCAAGTTTTCAAAGTGATTTGAGTGCATTCTAGTGATTATCCAAATAGGAGCCGGCCTAAAACCTAGAGGTTTCACTTCACTCCAAGTGTCCCACATAGAAGTCAATCTAGTGTTTTACCAAAATTGTTAAACTCTTGTAGTTCAGAATCGGGTGCAAATTTTGGTAACTAACAACCACAATTACCTCTTTGCTCCTAGCACCTTTTGCAAGAAGATTCACAACTGATAATTAAATCCCTCGCACTAAATAAATAGCATGAA
Organism: Cupressus sempervirens; assembly: GCA_028749045.1. Classification (NCBI taxonomy): domain Eukaryota; kingdom Viridiplantae; phylum Streptophyta; class Pinopsida; order Cupressales; family Cupressaceae; genus Cupressus; species Cupressus sempervirens. The sequence goes on from CM053785.1 coordinate 64,340,313, forward strand.
ATAATATCATTACAGAGCATTAATTAACATGTCATATCTACGTGCGAGCTTGCCAAATCATGATTATTTTTACTTCACACAAGGTAGTTGTAAAGTTCAACTTTTAACATGATTGTTGGAAAAAATATTTGTTAATCAGTCACATCGTATAATGATTCACTTGTATCTCCCTTTGAAGCTTTGGCGAACATATTGAACTACTTGAACTGTATGAACCATTACAAAGGGTCCAACATGTTCAAGTGGTTAAAGAAATTTTCACTTTTACACTAATCAGTTTGACACATGGCAGAATGGTATGTGACAAATGAGATTGCTTGAGTTGGGTACTGGGAAAAATTATTGAGCATTTTGAACATTTTGAACAAGTTCAAAGGGTTCAAATTGTTCATCAACTTCAAAGTCTCGAAATACAATGGTACCGCAATTACATTGAAAAAATTAGGTGTTGGGTGGTGAACTATTTGAACTAGTTCAACCTAATCAAAGTGTTCAATGTTCTTTTCCAAATTATGACTTTAACTCTTTAGAGGGCATAACTAGAAGAACTCGGAGAGTGGGAATTTTAATTTAAATGGGATTGACTCACAAAATACAGAATTTTGGGAGGGTAGACAACATACATGTACATCTTCTACTTTATCTTTACCAATTTTTGAAAATAAAAGAAAAACAGATATGCTTATGCTCCATGCCTTCTCGAAACTTGCTTCCATCATCTAGACATATTATTGCATTACTACATACCTTTTCCTTTGTTTCCTTCAATGGCTTCATCTTGTGTCAGACTCTGTCCAATGTGTCCATTGTCAAAGAATAAATATTTGTATATCCATCATGTACTGCACAAAAATCAAATGCCATGGTCTCCCTAATAACAAATGACAAACATCCATAGGCATAATATCACAGAATACCTCTCCATGATAGTTTACAATTTTGAGCTTTACCTGACATTGCTCATTGACCAAAGCCTTGTGATGATTTTGTAACCAAGCAATCTGGTAGGGATTTGAAAATGCTTTCTTTTCTCTAACTTCAATATGTTAACCATTTCCTTTGAAATGAAGTTGTCAGGACTACCACTATCAATAATGATATTGCATACTTCACCAGTAAACATATATCTTGTGCAAAACAGATTTTTCCTTTGCTCAGGTTCCTTCCGATCATTTAGCAAGGCTCTTTGGTAACAAGGATCTCTCTTCTTTTGATCTTCATTTTGGCCTCCATAAGACCATCCACTAGGCTTTCCACCACAAACTCTTTGAGTTTGTTTGCTCTCAAAATTCTTGTTTGGTTTTTCTTCTACCTTCAAAGCAAATTTATAGGCATCTTTAATAGTAGACATTCTTACCATTATCAACTTTTCTTGAATACTGGGCTTCAACCCATTTATGTAATGAGCAACCTTTTCCTTGTTGGCTTTAGAATGGCCCTTTCTGACAAGGACTCAATAGAACTCTTGTGTATTCCTAGGTAGATATTCTTGCATGCTTCAACCCTTGCATTTTCTTCAATAAATCAAACTCATAGGCAATAGGAATGACCTACCTCTTCAAATTTTCCACCATTCGATCCCATCTTTTTAATTTCTCGTTTCCTCTTCTATTTCTCTCCATCCAAACATCTTTCCACCACATTTTCCTATGACCTTTCAGCTAGGCCATTACGAATCTAACCCTTTCAGGATCTACTTCATATTCAAAATACTTTTCCATATCATTGATCCAATCAATCAACTCTTTTAAAGTAAGATTTCCAAAAACCGTGGAAACATCAATTTTTGTTATCTTTCCAATCTTGGAAATGATCCTCAAAAACCTATCTCCCTCATAATCTCTAGCCATTTTTTGCTCTTCTTCAAACCATCCTTTAGATTCATCTTCAATTTCATTTCTTACCATAATATTGGTTGCTTTATGCAACTCTTCTTGTAGTGATTCCACTTGTCTCTGGAGGGCTCTAAAAGCCTCTTTTGTCACATCTTCAACTCTTCCACCATAGTTCCTTCATGGAGGCATTTGTTGCACTTATCTCTTAGATCCTCAACCACAGTCCTGGTGAAAATGCCTCATTTTCAATTATTTATCTACATACTCAGGAACTTTTGCTTTGATATCACTTGATCAAGGCTACTCCCATTACCAATCCAAACACACACAACACAACAAAAAGATGCAAGTACCAAACAAATTGCAAGAGTGGAAAACTTTCTTTCAATTATCTTAAATTAAATGACATTACAATGTTCAGAAAGCCACATACTACAACCACATGGGCATTTTCATTACAATAATCTGCAAGCCAGAGCCACTATATGCGCCATCGAAATTGACCCCAATAACCTTGTTTGTCTTCTTTATATCGGGAAGTTGAACTGCCCTAGAATGTTTTGGAGGCCAACCACCATTATATTATTTCTTCCTTACATTGGAATATGCCACGAGTTTTGGCACTCATTGGAGGTTTTGAAGGGACTTAACTTTTTTTTCTAAAGTAGCACAACTTTCAAAGGCCATATCTTTTGAACTGTGGATCCGATTGGCTATTTATAACCACTTTTCAAAACCTCTCAAAGTGCTCTACAGTCTTTAGGCTAAGGAAGTGTTAGTCAATCCATGATTGACTGTTTTGGAGCCTCTTAAGGTCTTCAAAACAGAATTCAAAGTTTTTGTACAACCTCGCCAAAACAGAAAATTCAATATTTGCAAAACTAAACTTGATCTTGCCACAACTTTATTGGTGGCTTATATTAAGCCTCTAGGGAAGCAATTGGAACAATCCATGCTCAAATGAACAGCTTACTAAAATATTAAACTTGCCAATAGTACCTTGCCTGTTGGTGGCCCTTATTGAAAAACTAGACAAAAGTTTTGGGCGATCCAAGATTTCTCTTACACCCTGGATGCTCTTGCATCAGCAGAGGATGGGGGCACGCGTTTTAGGGACAGCAATTTTCTTTTCCAAGTTTGGTGACGGCAAAGTAGATGGCTTTATAAATGTAGGGAAATTAAAACATATATATAGGAAAATTTGCATATATGCATTAAATGTATATGTAAATATGGATAAAGCATGCCATTTAAACATCTAAACATTTAACACATAAAATTTCAATAGTCAAACTCAATATGCATTCATAATTGGAATTCATTCTCAGTAGCATCAAGAACAATAATACACCTTCCAAATTGAAACAAAACTATTATCATAAAGTTTGATATAAAGTATCAGTATAAATATCATAGGCATAGCATTACAACTGTTTTGGAAGATAATAATTTGCACAGTAGTGCCAGTACATGAAATAACATTCCTATGATATACTAACATTAAAAACCTTGGAAACACTGTTGGAGTTGATTGTTGCAAGTTTAAAATTGACTCCATAAAGGGCTACTACAAATAGTGGATCAAATATGTCTCCCATTGCTCTTCTAACTCTACACCACATTCACTAGTGATCGTATTTACAATTTTGTTATTTAACTAATCTGCCAAAGTTCCATTTGAAATTTAATTCTTGTACATCTTTTTATAACCAGTGTTTCGAGTACTATATGTATATGAGTGTCATCCCTACCACCATCCCCAAACTTAGGCCCTTAGTCACCTGTCTTCGAAAACTGCCCCGCATGTCCCAGTTATGAAACCCCCTGGAACACTGGATTAACTTTCCTTGTTCATATAGTTTAGCCTTTGTTCAACTTTCTTTATGTTTCTATTCATGCTCACTTCACCGTGAATGGAAAAAAGAAAAGTTGAAAGAGTATTGTGTATCCACAGATGACCAAACTAGGTGAATGGAACTGTGTATCCCAGTGAGCAATAGTAACAACAGTTGTACAAAAATAAAATGGACAAACTGAGCCTAAATAAAGCAAAACGTAAAATAAACTGTAAGGAAATTGCTCCATACTCCAATTGTCCTGAACTAGCCTCAGACACTGCTCACCACTTTATTGTTCTTGGATCTTTTTACAGTTGCTGGGTCTCCTCTTGTCATTTGTGGAAATTGAAAAGAAATTATAATCCAATTCCATTTTATCTCTAAATGCAGAATTAATTATGCCACATTATTTTCTTGTCTTAAATTTTTCCCATATGCCTTTATTTTCATTCCGAAGCAGTCAAACTGAACAATTTGTTATGTTTGTGAAATGCTTAGGTGGATGAATGTGGAGACCTGACAGAATTTGATGGCCCACCTGCTGTCAACTTTCCTTTCAGTGATTTTTCTTTCAAGGTGAACGTATGGAACTTGGATATAGAAATAAATTAGAATATCACCAGTAATTGGTTAAAATGAATTGCTTTATGAAAATTTGTTACCTTTTTGTTTGTAAGATTGAAGTGACCCCTATAAATCGGCTAATATGATCACATCACGATCCCAGAAGCAAATAGAACATAACAAACATCATAATTCCATATAGCAAGATTGTGATATTGTACGAAGCTTTAATTTTGAAGAATATAGAAGCATTTCTAATATTGTTCTTATGGATGCAGAACTTGTCACAATTGGCATCAATCAATTATGATCTAGTTTTGCAAAGTGCAAAAGATTCATCGAAATCTTCTCCACCATCAAGAGGGCGTGAATCATAAAATGATATCCAGACAATGTATATTATGTCACCTTGTACATAAGGATAATTGATGTTCTCCAGAATAAACGCCAAAACCACTAGGTGAATTACATGTACGTATTACCGATAAACATTTATTTATCCTCTTCATTAATAATTAAGGTACTTTTATTGAGTTCGTCATCTAAGGCTTCTTGTTGCTTTTTTACTGTACTGCAACAAAATGTAGTCTGCGGGAAGCAAATCATTGAGTTGTGATGACAAATGGAGAATTGTATAACTTTGAAATGTACTTGCCAGCAATATTGGCAGCATTATTGCATTCCTGTATAATTTATTCCAATTGCTAAGCAGTGCCATACTTCGGACGTTTATATCAATTCTGAATTTGTTCCGAAGAATTGTTAGGACTTTCTTTTTTTTCCAAATTACTTTTCATATCTCTCACATGATTCTTCACTTTCAGAGTCATCTAAGTTCTTTGTCAAGGCAGGGGTTTCATGGGGACTTTAGTTCCATTTTTAGAAAATGGGTGGTCTGATGAGTAAATCTAATTTTGCTATAAGATTATTTAAAATCTTCTCTTTAAAAATAAAAGTCCTTGATTTTTAACAAGTGGGTAAAATGGGTGAAAAAGGAGTGGGACTGCAAATTACCCCACCAACTTAAGAATACTTTTTGGCACTAGTCAAACATTTTAATTTCAAATATTTTGTTAAAAATATCTTTAAAATGAATTAGATTTTCATTTAATTTTTAAGGCACAAAAATTAAAAGACAGTTATTATTTTAATGAGACCACCGCCTTCCTTTAATCTAGAAGCTAAAATTTTCAGTTTAAACTACACTACATATTCTCTTGGAAGAAGAAATTGCAGAAAGGATACAAAATATACAAGCAAAATTGAAATGTATTGACGTTGAAGCAACATAAATTTTGAAGGAAGATCAACACAATATAAAGGACAGCTGACTAACAAACTCATGTTGATTCGTTGCTTTTACTTTTGAATTGTGGTTGTGCCTGTGTACCATTTGAAATCCATGTTACATTCGATTCAGAAAATAGCATCCCTCAATCGTACCCGCATCACATGGTAACTACTTTCTAGGAAAAAGATGAGATGGCATAATCAGGACAACGAAATAATATTGGCAATAACCTGATAATTAGCTCTGGAAAAAACGTAGTGGAAATTTACAGTTAACGGGTTAACCTCCCAAATGGTGCAAGCAATGCTAGGAAGTTGACAAAAGACATGAAAGTGCAAAATTTGGACGGAGACGTATTCAGTGCAATAGAAAGGCGATGTTTAAATTATTTTAACTGATAAATTTCAATGAATTTGTCGATTTTTAAAGCCATGGTAGCAATAACCAAGAAGAACGTGTGGTTAATCGCAAATACCCAGAGCTCAGCAGTCTTTCTGTTCCGGGTTTCATCAGCATGCCCGGTTCATTTATTTAAAGACCTGTCACATCTCGGAAATTTGTGCACTATTAAAAGACCATTTCAAATGTGGATACTTGAAAAAATGATTATGAATTTTTTCCTCGTGTTTTATGAATATTCTGGCATGTTTTTAAAATTTGTTGTGCTTGCTCTATATTTTAAATACGGTGTAAGAAGTCTTGCTTCTTTTCCTTTTCCAAGAGCTACACTTTCTCTAAATTATAAAGAAGCCCGTGCTAGTTTATATATATATATATATATATATAAATAAATAGATTATAAAATTTTGATTTCGAATGAAAATGTACAAAAACAAGACACAAATAAAAAAGAAAACCAAAACTAAATTAAAAGCATAATGATAGAGAACAAATTTGAAAGGTGGTGTATGTGAGAGAGTGTATGAGAACTAATGTGAGTGCATGCATATGTGTTTACACACATATCCACAAAATCCCAAGAGTCAAATAATACATAAACACCAACAAGTACCTAAACACAAAAAGGGACAACAACAACCCAAACAAGAACCAAACCCCAACCAGTGAGAAACACTACAAATGAAAAAACAAAGCACCAAATTGGCACTAACAAACCCACCTCCCTAGTGGAAAATAGGACACAACGAAATAGAGAGGTCTAGGAGGGAGAAGGGAAGCATGAACCACCTAAGGAGAGGAGGGGGAAGCAAGGAGAGAGCAAAGGAAAAAAAAAATTGATGGAGAGGGAGCAACCAAGCAAGAAGGAAAGGGAGAGAAAGAGATTAACCTTAAAGATATGGATATACAAAGAGGCCAACAATGGCTGCCATGAGGGGCTTAGGATCCAATCATCATCATGATTAAGGTTGATGGGGTGGTTATTAATTTTGATGAATTCTTTAAGCTTTCTTTTAAAATAGTTTTCCTGATTGGAAAGGATATTTGTGATGTCCAAACAAATGTGATGTTTGGTAGAAAAGGAATGCTCAACTAAGGTTAGATTTGTAAACCCTATCATGCCTAATGTTAACAATGTGCTCTTTGATTTGGGTCTGAAAATAGTGACTTGTTTCACTAGTATAAGGTGTGTTGTAGGAGAAAACCACTTTGTAGACTCCTAAGTTAGAATAAACATCTATAGTCTTTGATAGGTGGGACACAGTTGATTAGCCTATGAGGGGTTTGAAAGCTACGCGTAGACATTTTTTGGATAAGATCTTAGAGACTTTTCGAGAGATGTCTTCGATAAAAGGGGAGGGAACATTCAAAACACAAGGGGTTAAATAAGGTTTGGGATTAGAGGAGAAGGAATGGTGGAAGGACTTGGCTTGGTTGAAGCTCATGGGTATCTTCCTTGGAGAATAACCATTTAGTTTGAAGACCTAGTGGAGATGGTTAAGCTCAAAACTTAAGTAATCATTATCACAATTTCTATGGACTCTCAATGCAAGGGTCTTTAAAATGTGAACTTTTTGGTTATAATGGTGGTGGGAAGATGAGTATTGGATGTACAAGTCTGTATGGGTAGTCTTTCAGAACACAAAACAACTAAGGGAACTATCAGGTTTCTTGATGAGAAGAACATCAAGGAAAGGCAAACAACCATTAGACTTGAGCTCCTTGGTAAAGGAAATACCGTGCACTATGTTATTGATGCGCTAATGGAACTCATATAATATTTCAAGCCCATGAGACCAACAAACATTAGTCTCATCTACATATTGCTTCCACCACTTGGGCTTAAGACGAAATGATCAAAGGACCAACTCTTCAAAGTTTCTCCATATATAGTTTGGCAATGACTACAGAGAGAGGGGAGCACATGGCTACTCCATCAACTTACTCATAGATGCCACCTTGGAAGGAGAAGAAAGTGGATCTAAGGCACAACTAAACCAAATTGGCAATCGCCACATTGGTCTTATGCTTCACGATCTCATTGAGAGAGAGAGAGAGAGAGAGAGAGAGAGAGAGAGAGAGAGAGAGAGAGAGAGAGAGAGATTAATTTAGTAAGATGGGCAGGTAAAGGGTATGTGGGGAGCCTATGGTGAACAATTGGTCTCAAGGGATTGCCCCCCTTATGAATTTTAGGGATGCTATAGATATCGGGGTGACTTCTTTGGAACCAACCAACCTTTTCTTTCTGTCATCATCAAAGGACGAGGCCAAGACATCCACTTTGACTTCTTTCAAGATTTTGGCACAAGGGTTACGAAATAAGGTTTTGTAGTTATGAGAATCAGAGAGGTCTAACATCTTGGTGACATAGTCTTGCTTGTTCTTAATGATAGTAGTATTACCTTTGTCAACTTTGGTGATTACTAAGTCATTATCACACATCAAACTATTGAAGGTAAGAATCTCCACTTTAGGGATGTTGTGCCTAGGTAGTTTGGCATGCCTAAGAGAGACTACCAATCTTGCCTAATTTATTTAGAAACATCATTAGGGAGAGTGCATGTAGCGTTCTTAATCTTGACAAGGAAGTCAACTCATGTAATGGTATCAAGTGCCACCTAAAAATTAACACCTCACTTCAAAAAGTTAAAAAGAATGGGGGTCAAGGTTGGCATTGGATAAGTTGACTACCAATTTGCTATCCCAACTGGGCACAAAATTAGAATATGGAGCAGGGGGAAGTTGAGGCGGTCAGTGGATAAACTTAACTCATGAGAAGATGGGTTCACAAGAACATGTACCAAGGAATCCAAGCTGGGAGAGGGTGACATGGGAAGAGAAGCCAACGACCCCAATTTTTGTGCTCTTTTCATTTACTTTTTCTTCCCTACTTGTTCCTTTATGTTATTATTTCTTTATTTTATTATTTTTAAGTTTTGATTTAATTCTTGGTATGTGTGTTTCATCCCCTTTCCTTGGTCCCTTTATCTTTTGAGTTGTCCCTATCTACAACTCACTTTGCTTTGCATCTCTTAGTCTCTTTCATTATGATGATAGATCACACAGTGTGATTCAAAATGTTGATTATAATAAATGTTAACACAATCTAATCAAGAAGCTAATCACTGCGATCTTAATGGATTGTGGAAATCCGATCTCTATGATATTTACAATTACTAAAAAGAGAATACACAAACATATAATCAATATAACACAACACAAGTTTGTGTGGGGAAAATCCTTTTGTGAGAGAAAAGTGTGCTTTCTTATTAAATTCAAAGTATTATTTTGTAATCTTCAACATGGTTACAATGAACATGCCAAGAAGGATGTAATAAAAGTATCACAACTATACAATTCTAGAGTATTTCCAACAATATAATAATATCTAAAAATAACAATTCAATACTAAATTCACAACCATCAACAAATATGTAAAACTATAGCCACAAAAGCACAAGTAGCTTACTAAACCATGAGACAAATGACACCATAATTAGTGATAATCAAATGCCTGAGTTGGTCATGCTCTCCCATTCTAATAATAGAAAACACGTTTACAAGCTATCTTAAGTTTTCATAACTGACTTCTTAATTTGGGTGCCCCATTTCAGCACATTCAACCCATTTAAAGATGTGATATGATCCAACATGGACCACAAAGAAATTGTGTGACATTTGAATGATTTAGCATATGAAATATTAAAAATAATATTTATATATTCTATATTTCAATCATTTTGATGCAACAGACCCCCCCCCCCCCCCCCAAATATGCCCAAATGCATGCTCTTATACACTATATGAGGGTTAATTCACCCAAGATTAATGCAAAGCTTAACAAAAATAATTGCATAGGAATTGGAAGGATAGCAATAATTGTTTTTCTATTACTTCAATATAAAGAAATGAGAATATTTAGAAATTAAAATGCTTATGCTAATGGGCTTTACCAATTTTCTAAGAATAATTACCAACTCAAACTCTAAATGAAGAAAAACTCTTCTCAACCTCAAATTATCGTTCAAATAATCCACACCACTTTAGATGATTCGCTCGACTTTGGATAAACACTCAATGTTGTATTCAACTTTGGATCAACTCTTAATGATTCCCTCAACTCTAGATGATTAAACAACTAGCCCAAATATATGTTTATAACATTTTTATGCCCCTTGGGAATCCCACTCCCCCTCTTGATGAACACATGACTAATCAATAAAATCAACACGTAACCAATAAATGACCTCTCAACTTCCAAAAAATGACTCCTAAAATGTGTCTTTTCATTTTCCCAAGAAGGTGCCTAAAAAGGTATCATTTGTCATTTTTATATAACAATTCAATCAATATAATAACATGATTCATCTCTTCCCAGATCTCACATCAAGAAGGGTATTTTTAAGATTTTAACATTATAAATTATTAAAAAAGTTGCTCCTTGAAAATTATAATTTTCATTGAAGATAGGTCACAAATATTAAATAATCAAACCATATATGTCCTCTTAGAGATTTTCCTAATTATATGAAGACCTATATATGCTTGCAAATATTTTTAATTGCTAATAAATAAATAAAAGTAACAATATTTTAGGGAGATGTTGAATTTCTCTACACTTATATATACTCCTACATCAAATTTGAATTTCAAGGCCTTTTAATCATTTCATGCTTTCAAAGAAAGTCATTATACCTTTGGTTAAGGCCCTCAATGGCCCTACTTAAGTCTCCCATAGTTCTTTTTAGTGCATGCAAGAATTTCAATTTTTAATAAGTAGGCTAGAATTTATGGTCCCTCCAAGTTGAGGTACCAAAATAAAATATATGTTCATTTTTTATTAATTAATACATCAAAACATGAGGATGCAATGCTAAGGAACTTTTCCCAACAATTCACCATGAACAAATATGATTTCTATTCAAAATTATAAGATTTAGACATTGATGTTTTGGATATTATTCATGGATATCCTTGGTTAGAGATTCTAAAAGAAATCATTTTTTATGTATAGGTAATGTTCATGAAGCTTAAATAGGATATTAAATCATATTATTTGGATTCTTATGTCCTAATCTCTTTAAACTCTAAGCATTGCAATGATCACAAGTTATTTACTTAGCTATGATGTATGGATTTATCCTATATTAGTTGTGCATCATAAGTCACTCATATGAGAACTTTATATTGATATTGTAACAAAGATAATATAACTTTTAATTATATTTTTTAATGGATCCTTACTAAGAAGGCTATATCCTTGAAAAGACTTTTTATACGCATTCTTCATTATCAATATATTTATATTTGCAACTACTCAACAATTGAATCTATTTTTGCATGTATTCTATTTGATAGTATGTTGTAATTACAATCCTCTTGAGTTGTGTCAAATTTCTTTCTAGGCCACATTTCATAGGAGTTTTAATAATTTGGTGGCTTTCATATATTATGCAAGAGCATCTTGGGTTCGAAGCATCTTGCATCAACCAAAAATAATTTGTTTCCAATTTGGTCAGTTTGTCAATTTATTCATTCTATTGGTTATGTTAGCGATCCTTTTTTTTTTTTTTTTGAGTTAGTGTTTTCAATGTTCATAGTATGAACAAGACCTAGTCTTGTTCCTTTTCCTAGGTTCACAACTCTTTTGGATATATGTTGCTCAAGTTGTGATCTATTCTCTCTTGGGTAGTGTGTTCTTGTTAGTTTTGATGAGTATTAGTAGATTTTGATGTTGTGATGGAGGTCTACAGCCATGGATCTTTAGTGCCATTTCTAGCTAAGTCCTTGAATCATCAAAAGACCTAAATCTAGAAGTTTAAACTTTCATATAATTTTTTTCTTTTGTTCCATATGATTTCGGACATGACCTGCTTGTTGTAAAATGTTTCTTATTCTTGTAGAATATTCTAGATCTTGTGAAGGTTTGCATGTTGCAGTGCGTATTTATTGTAATGCATTTTATCTCTTGAGACAATTGATGGTGATTAGAAAGATAAATAACACTAGAATTAGATCTAAGTTCTTTTACGAAAGATTGTAAGAGAGCATACATGTATGAGCCTAACATGTAAGAAGGCATATTGTTGAACATTTGTACATCTAATTTTGTAGGAATAAATGTTGATCGCACTTTTTTCTCTCCATATATTTATTTTCATTATGTTTAATCTTTTTGCATGATTGGACTCATATTTTGAAGTATCTTCTACTAGTTGACTATCAATTGGTTTCAAAACAAGGTTGTGTTCCTTGTACATTTTTTTTTTGAATATGAGGTTGTGAAGCCCTAATTAAGTTTTGTTATAGGGTGACAAAGTTGAGATTTGACCTACAATTGCTAAGGGCCACAAGAATAGTTCAAGGAAGGAGAGATGAAGATCCAATAGTAATGGATTTGTTGAGACAAATACCCGAGAAGAAGATGACATATTGAAGATGCAAGTGATGTGAAAATTGAGGAAGTAGTTGCAAGAAATGTTGAACCTATACTTGAAAGCATAGATGAAATATTCTTGTGGTCCTAAATTAAAATTAATGTAAGAACACATTTCAATTTATAGAATTATGATGGTAAGATAGATTTGGATGAATTGCTTGATTGGATTATTGAGATGAAAAGTTATTCTAAAAATGAAAGTACAGATGCAAATAAGAAGGTGAAAATTTCTAGCACTAAGATGGGAGGATACACATCATTGTGGTGGGAACATTTGCAAGCCAATATATAGATAAGTGGAAAGGAAAATGTCAAGTTTTGGGATAAGATGGTGAATTATTTCAAGGATAAATTCTTACCTAGTGATTATTAAGTTAGTTTGTCAAGGAAGGTGCATAATTTTAAAATAGAAGGAATCTACTATAAAGGAGTATAGTAAAGAATTTTATAGATTGGATCTCAAATCTAAGAATATGGATGATGTGGTTAAGAGAATTGCAAGATACTTAATGATTTGAGGACATCTATTTAGGATGATATTATTTTTGTGGAAATGGAAACCATTGAGGAACATTATCAATTTTTCCTAAAAGCCAAGGAGAAATTGAACAAGAGACAAGAACATAAGAAAAGACGAAGAGGTGGTAGAGGTAAAAAAAGGTAGAACATTTACCAAAGGAGGAAGATCTTATTTAGATCCAAGAAAAGGAAAGTCAAAATGGAAAGAAGACAATTCATACTAAGAAAAAGGAGAAAGTTTCCCAAGAGGTAATAGTTATAAAAGAGAAGAAAAGAGTTTTTACAAGGGAACATGTTTCAAATGTGGAGAAGAATGCGCACAAGAAAATTCATGTAAGAAGAGTGATATTGTAAAATTAGACATTTGAATATATGAATCAACTAGAAGATGAGAAATCCATGGTGGCTATGAGAGCATTGTGTAAAGAACTTGATCAAGAATGGATATTTGAGGAGAATTTTGTTCAAGAGAAGATGTAAAGTTGGATGTAAGTGTTGCAAATTTTTCACTGATAGTGGCATTTTAGATAACCTAGCATTAGAGGAATTAGTTATTGAACTTCAATTACAAAGGATGAAGTATCTGAATCCATATCAGATTGCATGGATAAGAGATGACAATAACATATTGGCAAATGAGTGACGTGTAGTGAAATTTAAAATTGGATCTTGTACTTGTGATGAATTTCTCTTTGATGATATGTTGATAGATTGTTGTATATATTATTTCGTAGACCTTAGTGGTATGATAGACAAGCAATACATGATGGTAGACTGATTGGGTATACCATGATAGTAAATGGGATGAAGCAAGTATTGTTACCTTTGGTAGGAGATTCTAAGAATGATAATTTAACCATAACAAGTCTTTTTTTAGTGGAAGTAAATTCTTGGATGATATGAAGAAAGAGAGTATGTGTTGCACTTTGATTCCAAAGAAACCCAATTTGGGAATGAGAGATTAACAGCCTAAGGAGATCATAGACTTAAGGAAAGAATTTGAATATACTATTTGAGATAATGTACCATATGCATTATGTCATGTTATAAGTATCAATAATTGTATGGATCTACTTCCAAGAGAGTTTTAAAAAAAAACCACCACACTGAATGACACTTGAAGAGAATGAGGAATCGAATAAACAAGTGACATGTTTGTTGAGAAAAGATTTGGTCTGAGATATTTCGAGTCCTTATGTAGTACCTTTAATTACCCAAAAATGGTCTAGTAAACTATAAACCCCATTTTCATAATTTTAATCTCTATGCTAGACTACATCTTATGCTCAATCATTTTGTCATATTTATCAATCATTTATCCTTGATTGAATCATCAAGTTATCATTTTAATTTTATCCTATGGTTTGACCATTCTATTCTAAGTCTTTATTTCATTAAAAGAACATGGCCCCTTTTAATTAAGTAAAATCCCCTTTATTCCATGTGTGCACATAAAAAAGGAATTTCCTAATATAAAAATAAAGAAAAAATATTTTTTTCTACAAATTGAATGCACACTTTCCAAGCTAAGTGGAATTTCTTTTTCCTCTTAATATCATTCACTTATTATTTTGCCTCAAACATAGAATTTGATTTTCCTCTTGAGAATCTTGAGCACAAAGTCAAAATGAGAAATACCTCCACCCTTGATTTTCCTCTTAATCTTCAACTATCCATATCTCTTTAAAATGAGACTCTCTCCCCACTCTCTTCATCTTTGGAAGTTTATGCTATAGTTATGTTGTTTCTTTGATTCTTGATTTCTTGAGAACTCAGGAACTCACTTTTCACTTTCACACTTGCATCCTAGTTTAGTATTTTATTTTATTGCATTTAGATTATCTCACCCAGCTTAATTAGGAGGAAAGTAATCTTGATCTTGTTATCATAGATTTCCTTTCTTAATGTGAGAAATTCGGCTAAGAGGATTATATAGGGTTGTCATTTGTGGCAACATACATCTACTATGAAGAGGGAAAAATATGGTATGAAGTTTTTGGATACTTGGATATAGAAAATTGTCTAAGTGTTGCTCAGGAAAACAATGAGAAGGAAGATTATTTTTTCAGTGCACTTCAGAGGATGCATTCCAGTATGTGCACAGTTAAGGGAAGATAGAATGGGCAATGTAAAACATGTTTACAAAAGCGCTAAAAATTTAGGCATGTACAAATAGATACAATAGATGAGATGACAGAGTAAAGGCATTTTGGTTAAGAGATTATTTTTGTTTACCAAAAAAATGACTTAACAATGTTGGGATGGCATCCTAGATGTTAACCCACATATGGAAAAAGTTAATTCAAAATATTAAGCAAGGTATCAAGCAGCAAGGTCAACAGAATGAAAGAATTTGCTACAAAGGAAGAAATTTGTGTTTGTAATAAGTGTGGCATTGTAATGTAATAATATAATGTTTGAATGTGCACTCTCTATGATCAATTTTGGTGTGAATTCAATCATAATATAGAACAGTATGGATGTATAATCATATATGAAGAAGCACCTAAAGGATAGATGGAATATTTAAGATATCAGCATTGTAACAAAGGTTTTTGTATCTAGACCTTTTGTATATAGATTGTACTATTGTAAATGCATTTTTGGAAAGTAGACTCATCTTTCTATTTATATTCTAATACCAACTCCTAATAGGGTTGAGGCTGCTATAAGGAACAAATACACTATATAGATGTTATAGACTCCTAACAGGTCAATATTTTCAGAAGATACTTTTGATTAGTGGATCATTTTGTGGGTACCATCACCACCGAAGTTTTCCCTTTGCTAGGGTTTCTCTAGTTAAAAAATAATGGTGTTATGAGTTGCATTGTGTTATGGTTATGTTTATTTATTAGTTTGACCATATATGCAAGTTTAAATATTGTTAATGATTTCCATAGTTGGGAAAAGTTTGTGGAATAGTGATTCACACCACGTCCCCTCTTAGTATTCCTTATCTCTAACAATTGGCATCAAAGCATAGTTACTCAGAGGAGGCCTAACAACTTGAGAAAGATCTCTATGGATATGGATCACTTGCAAAAGAATCTAGAGGAATCTTGTAAGGATCTTGATAGAGTTACAAAGGATAGAAATAAATTGGAGATCAAACTTAGAGATGCACAAGACTTCATTTAGAAATTGAAAGGGAAGATTGAACCAACTAAATCCAAGAAGAAAGAGTCACATAATAAGATCGACTTTGAAGTAGTTTCTAAATCAAAGGAGGAGAATAAAATTTTGAAGTATGTACTTGAGATTACAAACTTGAAGATGGGTATGATGGAAGATGAAAATAAAATTCAATCAAATTTAAGATCTAAGAATGCGCATCTGAAACTTAAACTTACCAAGGTGGCATTTGAACTTGAAACTACAAAGTTAGAGAATAAAAAACTTAATAAGTACAACACTATTGTAAAAGGAGAAAATGCAAAAACTAAGCAATACCTTGAGAAGTTATATACAAGTAGTGAGAAGCTTGATGAGAATATTATGGCACAAACAACTATTAGAGATAAAATAGGACTTGGATATGTTGAAAGAGAATAATCTAAAGGATCTAAAGTTACTGAGGAACAAGATCTAGTGAACCAACAACCTGGTTAACAAGAAGATCTGAACAAAGTACCTAATCAACATGAACAACCTGAAAAAGTAAGCAAACAATCTAATGGAAGATCCTTTACATGTAATCAACTGGGACACATGACGAAGGATTGTATAGGTAAGTATACTAAAAAAATGTATGGTTATTGTTATAATTGCTTTGCTTATAGACATAAATATAATGAATGTAGGAGACCTAGATATAATAATAATAGAATATATGTAATTACTAACCCTCCACCTAGTAGACCATTGTGAGAAACAAATGTCATAAGAAATGGAGTTATGTGTTATAAGGGAAATAATTTTGGACATATTGTTAGGGATTGCAGATTACAAATTAATCAATTTGGACCTAGATGTGGAAATAATGTTATAGCATGTCAGATTTGCAAAAATTTGGGACATATAATAGGGTTTTGTAGAATGAACAACATGAATATGAGATCACATATTATGAACTTTAGAAGGAATGTAAAAAAAAATGTAAGAAGGAATGGTATTGTGAAAAAAATAAAACTGAAAGAAAAGACAAAATGTTTGTTAAAACAAGAACACCTACAAGCACTTAAGTATTGGTAGAGAAGACAAATAACACATTCGAGAAAAAGTTGAAATCAGTAGTAGTTGAGAAACCCTTATTAACTTAAGAAATCAGTTCATTAGAGAAAATAGGGGATAATGCATTTGAAAATTCATCAGACCCTGAAATGGTAACATAAAATTTTACGCACTCTTAAGGAGCATTCAAATAATGTTTAGAAGATAGAGTTAAGATCACATAAATAATTGAGATCATATGTGGGAATGAGAAATAAAATTTTCCTACTGGATACATAATCAACTTTGTGAGTTGTGTGTACATGTATAATTAATGTAGATAAAAATCTATAAGGCTTTAAGTGGTGATATCAATAAATTTTCACACCATTTGATCACTAAGAGCTAAGAGAATCTTGTGAAAGCGATTTGGAGTGATTTAGAATAATTGAAGAAAAAATGTGTGAATCCCTAAATTTGTGATATCAAGGTATTTATTCACATAATTGAGGTTAATATCTAAATTAATTTAAAATTAAGAAAATGGACCCTTAATTACTGCATGATGTTATGGAAAAACAAAGACATAAGTTCAAAAGAAACCCTGTAGCAAATTTGGAAGATGACCCTACTAGGGAATTTTCACAAATTCTTGATAGAGTGTTAATAATGGAAGATGTTAGAGCTTACATTTATTATAAATGTGAAACAATATGAGATTATGATATCATAAGTGAATTTGACAAAGTTTACAAACAAGACATGACTTTCAAAGAAGCCTTTGAGTACATAGGGCAACTCAATGTTGCACAACTCATATTTTGTCACCAGTTTGAGATTGAGGAGTGGACAAGAATCATATTAAGCATAATTCATGATAAAAAAAATTGGATTGGTAGTGAACCCGTTGAAATTTCAAGTAACCTAATCGATGAAGTTACTAGTTTGAACAACAATGGCATAATCCTCATCAATGAGAAGAATGTAAAGAAATTGATTGGAATGGACGAGGAATAATGCTAAGTAAAATCAAACAAGATGATATGAGGTTTATAAGTAATATTTTGGCATAAAAAATGAGTTCTAGTTCTAGGGAAGATGAAGTGTTATCTGAATTCATCAATGCAACATATAAAATGTGTTTTGAAAGA
Source organism: Cupressus sempervirens (assembly GCA_028749045.1). Classification (NCBI taxonomy): domain Eukaryota; kingdom Viridiplantae; phylum Streptophyta; class Pinopsida; order Cupressales; family Cupressaceae; genus Cupressus; species Cupressus sempervirens. The sequence continues at coordinate 64,358,501 of CM053785.1, forward strand.
AAAGAAGTAAATCTATGTGAGATTCTAAGACAACAATTAGTTGACAGATTAGAAAGGATTAAGAAAAATAAATATGCAAAATTTATATGTAATCACTAATTACCTACCTATTCATTCATGTTTTCAAAAGATTTCCTAATATGCCTTAATCATCATGGAAGTCAAACAGATGCACAATGGAATTGATGAGCCATTATTATAGAAAAATTACTAAGTTTTACATGATCATCAACATAAACAACTTGATAAGAACTTTCTAGTCTAAAATGAAGAAAAGAGTGAGAATATCCAAGAATATGGTAGAGAAGTATAAGGAGAACATATGCTTCACGATGGAAACTAATAAAACTTGTATGGAAGTAATTGAACCAAGATTGATGTTTGTGGATCCCTTGGGTTATGAAGTTGCAAAATAAGTAATTGATAAATATGAAAAGGAGATATTGAAATATGGTATGAATGATGATAGTGAGATATGGAGAACAACAAAAGAAAGATTGGCAGAGGCACAACAACTACAGATCTCTAAAGAATCCAAGAGGAAGGTAGATAATTTTGTAAAGAAGATACTTGAGGAAACTCATATGACCAAGGAAGAATATGTCAAAGTTAACAAAACAATGGTAGAGATGAGAGCAAGTGGTCAAAGAAATATTCTCTTAGCACAACCATTGTTAGTAACACCTACTACAACCTCTCCACCACCTACACTTGCTAGTGTATAGCTAAAGAAGAAGTTATAATAGTTAGTGAACTAAGCACACCTCTAGAAGCCATAAGAAAGTCAACAAGAACCTCTCCATCAATTATGTTGGCACCTATAAAGAAAGAGAAAGAGAGGAACAATCTCCTAAAAGGTCAAAGAGGATCAAAGAGATGGTAAGTGGGCCTAGACCAAAGCAGAAGCCCAAAGTGTTAATGACTTATGTCAAAAAGAAAACATAAGAAGAGCAAGAGAAAGAGCCACCTACAAAGAGGATGAGAGATCAAGTCTCACCTCCAAAAGAAAATCCATAGGAGAAATCATAGGAAAAATAGCAACAAGCTCAAAAATGGAAGTGGAAATCAAAGATACAAAAAATGAATGAAATGATTATGACTGATGGAAATTTAGAAAAATTGAAGCAATTCTATGACAACTATGATGCAAATTATGAAAAAAAAAATACCTGTAATAAAATTTATGAAAATTTTAAGACACCCCTCATCAGTTTGTATAGACAGTTTCCCTAGGAAATGTGTGAAAGATTGAATAAATCTAGACTGGGGGGTAGTATAGCAAGAAAGGAAATTGAGAGAAGTATGCATTCAAAAATGTTTCATATTAGATAATACTGAAAAAATGGAAGAATTCAAATAGAAATGGAATCCCTTAGAAAGAGATAAAGTCCTTGAGCAATCAAAATCTTGGAAGGCTTATATGAAGAGGCTACAGGAGAAACATAAAAGGTAGTGTATCATGTGATAAATGAAATTCTTGTAGTAGATCAACCACATCACAACACCACTGAAGAAGAAGATAATGTGATTCCAAAATATGAAAGTACGATGATAGGGGGAGCCACAATCACAATAGACACAAATAAGGGCCCATTTTCCAAACATCTAATAATCCATTTAAAATTTAGAAGGACTTTGATATTGCCAATTTTGTTAGTGGAAACATTGTTGATTATTCTAGTTCAAAAGAGGAATGATAGGGAGATTGGATGAACCAATCACTGGGTCATGCTCCTAGACTTCTTAAAGACTTTTAGGGTGTCTTTCTCTTCTACCCTAGCACCTATAGGACCCATTTTTCACTAGGATACCTTAGACTCTTTAAGCTATCCTATCTACCAATAATTTTTGTATGCTCATTCCACTTCTTGTTGCATTCTTGCTCACTTGTCACAACCCCTTAACCATCTTCAAAGGCCTAAATCCTCCATATGTTTCATCCAACCTTGAAAATATGTGGAGGTTTCCTAAGAGACTTAAATACAATCCAATAGGGGTATCAAATATCCCTCCCAGCCCATTTCCTTATCTGATCTCACCAAGTTCCCCTATTAGGTCTATTAGCCCTATAAGGTCTCCTACTCAAAGAAAATAGGGTTTTTATCCTATGCCTTCCAATATAACCCTACCATATTTTCTAGGTTTCTTAGTTCATTTTTCATCCCCTTAAATATTTTTGGGGTCTTGAGATCATATCCTTTCATCAATTGCCCTAACCCAAATTAGGTGAAAATTAGGCTTTTTAGGCTTCATAAGCTACCCCAACAATCAAGATTGTTTTAGACTTGTTCTATGATTGGTATGATCCTCTCCACTTGGTGAAATGTTTATAAGACTTCCTTCTTCCATGTCCAAAATGAATTTGGACTCTATCTCTTCTCCTCTACAAGTAATGCTAATCATAGCATGGTCTTCCCTAGCCGGATTCACTACAAGCTCGCCTAGGCCAAGACTTTAAAAATGATTCCTCTTCATTTGAGGGCCCTTTATTTTTTACATTTCATGTACATGGATTATATTCACTATTTCCAAGAGCCCATATATAATAGACAGTGGAAAAGTGAGTTAGAATTCCATCTTCAGCAACTGCCTATACAAAACCAGTGATAGTGCAAAACTAAAACAATTTAATAAAAGGGGAAAAAAATGATCAAAATCTCTATCTACCAACACATTGAATCAAGAAAACATTTAATTCAAAAAATTCACAAGTTAAAGTATGGATCTTGAACCTCTAACTACCTACTATCATAGAAAAATAAGAAAATTGTTCATTTGATTGCTCCAAAAGTTGATTGCTCAAATACTCAATCCATATAATGGGAATCCAACCTTGTTCATAATATTTTAATGCCTTATATAGGGTTTTTGGGTGGTTATTTTCTCCTTAAGGCTCTTCTCCATTGAGTTACAACTTTCTTGACAATATTTTTTATTAAGGAAAACAAGTTTTAACGGGGCCCTGAAACCCACACATAACAAAGAATTGACAAAAAATGAATGCTTAGAGTAAAAATTTTAACTAAAAGAAACCAACTAAAATAGTCCCCTACAAATAAAAGAAAGAAACCTAAAAAAACTAGAGGGGCAGGACAAAAAACCAGGACCAATAGAAAAGCCAGGAAGGTTGCTCAGGTGATTTCTCTAAGTATTTTCGCTGCACTAATTTCTAACTCTAACAATCTACTTGTCGCCACCTTCATGTCTGAGAGATCCTTGTCAGGTTCCTGGATGTCCATCTTCCTCATGCTGGATCAAGTATGCTTTCTCAAACAATCTTCAAGTGACCTATCCTTGGCACTGTGGGAAGCAAGGTCCTCCTCCTTGCTAGCTCTATGTTCTTCCACTTTGTTAATGAGTAGATTTATATTCTCATTAGCCTCTTTGAGAATGTTATAGCTTTGTTCAACTATAATGTGCATTGAACTCTCCATCGTTTGGACCCTATTCTTCAAATCCTCCACTCTATTGTCCTTGCTATTTTCATCCTTTGTTATCTTGTTCTTCAACCTGTAGTTCTCCCTCTCCAAGCTACTCACACTATATTTGAGCTCTTGTATGTCATGAAAAATCCATTTGGTGGTGTGAAAGTTGTCCACTATGTTTTTTTTGGCATTGTTGAGGACATCCATTTGAGGATTTTCCTTAGTGGTATCACTAAAAATCCCAAGGGTTGGGTCAATTAACTCTTCCATTTGGATTTTTCCCTCTTCATTCACTTTGACCAAAGTTCTGATCAATTCTCTATTAATCTCCATTTCAGCAAAAACTGTGTCAAAATTTCTCCACACCACATTCCTATCCTTGCCCATAATCGAGCATTTGTATTTTCTAGTTCTAAATTCCTCATTTCCCTTCTCCTATTCTTCCCCTTCACTCTAACTAATGTCCCCTTCTACCCCATCCTTCCCCATCGCCTATTTTTCCTCCTTAGAATCAGAGACTTTCCTTCTTTTCTAGTCTTGGAGGTCATGACTTCCTCCTCTTTGTTGATTAACATTTTGATATTGATGTTTCTCTTGCCCTTCTACCTCTTCGTGCCCTCCCCTTCTCTAAGATAAGTCTCCTCCTCACCTTCAGCATTGTCATCCCACGTATCCACGCCCTCAACCCTTTCATTACAGTCCCTGTCCAAAGATGTGTCAAAGCCCTATTTAGGTTCAATGAGTGTTTTTTCCTCCTTCCTTTCCATTTTAATGATTCTTTTACCAGAGTTGTGCTATGGGGACTCATCCTCCTTCGAGTCTATGTGCATCTCTAGGCTATCCTTAGTATCCAAAGGCATATAGTCCTCTCCTGACTCTTTAGAGTCTCCTCTACCCTAATTACCCTCCTTCCTATTCTTACTTTTTTTGCCCATGGACCTAGCCTTAAAAAATTCATAGATTAATAGAAAAAGCCCCTCATGGAAGGCTAGGTTGCTAGAATGCTTCTCCTTATAATAATTAATATTCTAATTCATAGAAGAGTAAAGGTAGAAGGGAATAGATATCTTTGCCCTATACCTAAAATGGTTGAGAAACACAAAATGGTGGGTGTAGAGATGGTCAAATCTGGTGTCGAGGGAGATGTACTTGATAATAACTTGCAGCACAAACATCTACAATGGCTTGATGGAGCTTGGCTGATAGTAAGTACCCTTCTTCACCAATGCCTTCTTTTCCTTTGAATCCTTGGTGAATTCAACCACTGCTTGCCCCGAAATCTATCTCTATAGAATTTCTTCCTTGTAATGGGAATTTCGGTCACAGCAGATATAACATCCTCTATCACCATGAAATCCACCCCATCAATTTTAACAATTCCTTCATTCCAACTCTTTACTGTACTCCTAGTAACAGAGGCTTTACATCCATGGAGCCATTCTATGAAATTCATAATTTCTCCTTTTTTCATAATGCTCCACACCTTTTTTGGCACCACTATTAAGCTTCATCCTCTAGTTCCCTCTTATGTCTTTCCCTAACCATGATGTCTTCCTCAGTGCAAGCTCTATTTTTGATATCGATGCCCTTTGAAGCCAAAATATCTTTTGCACTCATCATTTTCTTGAAACTTCCTTTCACCTTATGAACTTTCTGCCCAAAATTGATACTTGAAATAAGTTGATGGATATTGTTGGTGTGAGAAGTACAACTGTTATCGTACTTACACATCACATTTCTGCACATTCCACATAACTCATAAACAATCATAATAAATCTACACATCATATTTCTAACCATTCCCTGTAACTCATAAACAATCATAATGGGCTTTTTATGATTCCCAATTTACCTAGAATCCTTTCCTTTTCAATCAACTCATTAATATCTGATAGGAAATTATACCCATCTGTCCACTTAGCCATTTTATTGTACTTGACTACCTAATTAGCCAACCTATCCACCACTTGAGTGGCTTCTCGATACTCATGAGCCACATAGAGTTTTTTGAAGGTCTTTAGGTGTTGGATGCATTCTTCAATGATATTTTTTATCATCCATGATGGCTTTTTCTTCTCATTAACACAATCTATAATATTTTTTGAATCTACTTCTAGCCAGAGATTTTTAACTCCCATTTCTCTAGCCAGATTGATTATTTGATGAGTTGCAATAGCCTCACATAATCATTAATTTGTGTTCCTAGGGGGGCAGAAACCACAACCATCCCTTTACCAAATGCATTTTTGATGATTCCTCCCACCCCTGCCTTTCCTGGGTTGCCTTTGGCCGCCCCATCAAAATTAGCTTTATGGCATCCCTTACTCAGAAGAATCCATCTGCAATCTTCCCTCTCTTTTTTGTCTTTACCTTTTGTGCTGAGAGAGGGGATAAGACCTTTTATTTTGGTGTAGTTTTCAATTAAAGCATTAAGGCATTTGTGGAAGACAATGTTTGCCTTTTTTTCCTTCTCCCTAAAAAATATGTTGTTCCACTCTTTCCAAAGACCCCCAACACACATGGGGTAAGGTCCAATTCCACATAACAATGGCCCCTAATAGCCCATGGTTCCATTGTTCAAAGAGCCCCAAAATTTTGGAAGGAAAGCACCAGGACATGTTGAAAAAGGATAGGAAAAGAGACCAGATAGTTCTAATGAAATGGCAATGGATAAAGATATGCTCAACACTCTCACTATAATTTTTACATAGAATGCATCTATTGGGCATCATATTCACCCTCTTGGTAAGGTTCTCCACAATAAGAATGTGGTTTTGGAGCATAATCTAGAAAAAATTGTTAATATTTGGTGGGACTTGGATACCAGGCTTTGGCCCAAATAGGGGTAGGGGCATTTTTTGCATAGTCTTATAGCCAAAGGCCATAGTGTAATTTACATTCATAGTCTCCCCCTAGATTATGGAATATTTGTTATGGGACAGGGGAATATGCATGACCATGTCCATTGATGGCTTGAGCTCTAAGGACATCTCAGCCAGATCAATCCACTTGTTATGGATCCTGTAGTCACTCACCTTTCTCCCATATCTTTCCATACAAACATTAGCCCATCTATTGAAAGGGTCTATGTCCCATAGAGGCCCAAATCTAAGTCACTCATCTTGCCAAAAATTGATATCTTCTCTATTACCCATTTTCCATTTAGCTTTCTCAAAAGCTAAGCTCTTCATTCTCAAAAAGCCATTCTAGATATTGGAGCCCCTTGGGTCAAGATCCCTACTGATAAACTATCTAAAATTGATGTTAGCAGTATACTTAAACTTCAAAATGTCTCCCCATTCCCCAATGATTTTGAAAAGCCTCTAGATCTATTTCACTTGAAGGGCACAGTTGAACTATTTCAACTTTCTAATCCCCAGTCCCCCCTGCTTCTTAGGTTTGTAGGTATTCTCCCAAGCCACCAAAGGGTATTTCTTGTTGGTATCAGTGCTAGACCATATGAAATTCATCTGAGTGGATTCCAAATTATCATCCACCTTAGAATTGATAGAGAAGATGCTTAAAAAAAAAGTGGGCAAATTTTGCAAAGTAGATTTAATTAGCATCACTTTGCTAGCCTGACTCTGAGTGATGCCTTTCCATCCCGCCAGCTTTCTATTGCATCTATCAATGAGATTGTTCCAAAAATTTTCAAGAGGTTTGGTCGCTAAGGGGAGGCCCAAATAAATGGAAGGGAGGATGCCAACATTAACCCAGAATGCTAGCAATTTTCCTTTGTCTATCCACTAGGGTGTTGAAAAAGAACACCAAATTCTTGTTCCAATTAACGAGTGCCTAGAAGCCTTGGAATAAGTATTGAGGATGTGTTTCACAATCCTAGCTTCTCTCACTAAGGCCTCACCCAAAAATGGTGTCATCCATGAATTGTTGGTGGGTGAAAACCAACAGGCCAAAGGAAGGTTTCAGGCCCACTAAATCCCCTCTGCTCCTTTGAAATGAATGAGTTTGCCTAGACCTTCAACCATGATGATGAAAAGGATAGGTGAGAGAGGGTCTCCCTATTGAAGCCCCCTTGAGGATTTGAAGAAGTTAGAGTGGGTCCCATTAACTATGACCACAAAGGAAGGGGTAGAAACCAATTGAGAGATAATCTTTCTCACTCTGGCATTGAAGCCAAAAGCTTCTAGAATTATGTCCAAGAACCCCCAGTCCACCCTATCATAGGCCTTAGAAAGATAAAGTTTAAGAAGAAAACCCTCTTATTTTCCAACTTCAAGGAAGTGGATCACTTCATGAACCTCAATGATGGAGTCTAGGATTTGTTTACCAGGGACAAATCCTGGTTGAGGTTCAATAATCTCTGGAAGCTATTTGATAAATTTTTTAGTTAAGACCTTCGTAGAAATCTTGTAAAAAGGGTTGTAGAGGCTAATTTGTCTGAAAGGTTCAAATGAATCTGCATCAGAGAATTTAGGGATCAAAACCCAAAAATTAGCATTGATTTCTTTAAGCAAGTTCCTAGCATGAAAAAATTCGTGAACAACTTTGAGAAGATCAATTTGAATAATCTCCCAATACATATAGAAGAAAAAAGTGGGGAAACCATCAGGGCTAGGGGCTTCTCAACTGGCAAAGCAAACACCACCTCCTTAATTTCTTCTAATGTTGGGATGGCCACTAGGGCTTGATTCTAAGCAGCACTAATTACACTAGGAATGGTGTTAAGAATAACATTTTGGTCCTCTTCTTCCAAGTTAAGGTCTTTAGCTAGGATGGAAGAAAAGTAAATGATAGCTTCCTCCACTATCTCATTATCTTCCCTAATAGTAACGTTCCCCTTTTTTATCTCACAAATTCTATTGGCAACCTTGTGTTTCAAAGTGGAGAGGTGAAAGAATCTTGAGTTTTTGTCCCCTTCCTTGAGCCAAACCAACCTAGATCTCTACCTCCAAAACATTTATTCTTTCCCCATAATGTTGTGAAGCTCAACTAGAATATCCTTCTCAGGATTCATCTTAATATCATCATAACCCGAGGTCTAAATATCTTCCTACACCTTAGAAAGGTCCTCCAAAATCCATTCTATAGCTTGAAAAAATATTGTCAAAGTCCATTGTGTTCCATTTTCAAATCTCCAATTTAATAAATATAAGTTTCTTGGCTACCTTATACATGGTAGTTCCTTCAAACTCTATACCCAACCACTCCTTAATTTTATCAAATGGGCCAGGGTGCAAAGACCACATCTTCTCAAATCTAAAGGGAAAAGCCTTCTTTCTATTTATAGTATCTAAGGTAAGAGAGATCGGAAAATGATCTAATCCAAGACACACCATAGACAAGAGCGTGCAATCAAAGTGATTCATCCAATCCAAAGTTATGAGGGCCCTATCTAATCTCACCTGGATGCAATCTATGTCGATTCTTCTGTTAGACCAAGTAAATTTACCTCGCTCGAGATCCACATCCAAAAGGGCTAGGTCCCTTATCATGTTAGCCAAATGTTTCCTACAATCCACATTAGGTGGGAGCCCTCCTAAATTATTCAAGGCTAAGAAAGGGGTATTGAAATCACCCATAACAATGCCCTTTGGTTCACTCATCTAGGCCACCAAATCACAAATTTTTCTTCAAAATATTCTTCTGCTATTCTTATTATTAGGGGCATAGATGTTCATTAGAAACTAGCTAACCTGAGCCTTAGGATTAAAGAAGTGCATGAGAAAAACATTTCCTTCATTGAAGATGATGTCAGCTTTAAAGGTATCCTTCCAAATTATTAGCAGGCCTCCAGAAGCCCCATCAGAGTTTGTAGTCATGTTCTTCATTCCTTTACTAAAAAAGATCTTTTCAACTTTCTCCTTCTTCATTTTAGTTTCCTATATCAAAAATAAATCTAACCTATGATCCCTAATCATATTCCTAGCAATTTCCTGTTTGTGGATTCCATTGAGTCCACAAATGTTCTAAGAGATGATCTTCATGCTTTATTTTGGCTACATGTTTCCTAGATGGTTCTTTGGGTCCCATCTAGAATATTCCTCCTAATTTCTTCCTTTTTGATTTGATTCTTGTTCTTCATGCCTGGAGTTCTAGATTTGCTTTCAGTATCAACTTTTACCCCACTTCTCATTACTATAGGTGAGACCGGTGAGGGGTCCCTACTATTTTTCTTTTTCTTATTCTTGACTAATATCCATGATCCTTCATTTGCTTCCTTGCAACTATCAAAGAGAACCTCCATCCAAGAAAGGTTGTTGAGAGTGGTGGTCGAAACCCTCTCGAGGAATCAATTAACCATTGAAGGGGAAACCCCTTTGCTTGTGCTAGAGTTGGATTCCTATGAAATAGGTTGTCTCAACACCTCCACCAGAGCTCCATCTTGAGAGTCAGGAATGCTTGATGGTTCATTGGTCTCCTTGTTGGAATTCTTCCCTATGGTCATTACATCCTCTGTATTGCTAGCCACATTATCTACTCCTCCCACCTAAGTGATGATTTTGGGACTAGTCTCAACATCTTTCAAGACTTTATTACTATTTTTTACAGAAACCTTGTGTTGTGCCTCCTCCTCATATTCTTTGTTTCCTTTTAAAGTGTTATGTTCTAGTGGGGACTCTATCTTGTCTCTTTCTCCAAGAACTATTATACTATTATACTACTACCATGGTCAACATACTATTAGAAGTATGGAAATAGAGCCTTTGAATGCAAATCTAAGACCATGTGATCATCAAACAAGCCAGCAAAGGTAAGAAGCTATGGAAACTCTTATAATTGGGATTACAATACAAGATATAGCTGCCACTATTGTCAATAATAAGGACATGTTCCTAAGATTTGTATTAGGACACACTCCATTGGTAACTACAAAAGGTGGTTGAGTCAAACCACATGCTTTAGCTATTTGAAGACTAGTCATATTAGTAAGCATTGTCCAACTAGGTCAAAATCACCAAGTTTTGAATTTGATAAAGGCAAGGGCAAGGCAAATGTTGAACACACTAGAGATGAGATGAACAAGACATAAAAAAAGAAAGATGCTTGCAGCACATCAAATGTAGAAGGGATCACTTCACCCAATAGGTCAAGTGATCACACCTCGTGCATAAAATCTACCTACCTTGGTAACCACCTCTATGACTTCTTTGGCCTCTTCCTTAGCCTCTATCTTTAGAGGACTAATTATACTTTCTTTTATTCTTTTCTTCAATCTTTAGCCAATTGATAACATTGATGTACTATTTTAGAATTGAGAAGAGTCATCTCTTCTTGAATGTTCTATTTTAGGCCACTAAGGTATCTAGCTACCTTAAGGTTTTCATCTTCTATGGCATTTGACCTCATGTAAAGCTTTTGAAATTCCTCATTGTAGGAACTTACATCAAGATTCCTTTGCCTCAGATTTTACCTCTTTTGGTGTAACTAAATTTCATAATCCTCTAGCATATATGCTTCTCTCACCTTAAGAACCATCCCTTTCCATAAAGAGATTACTTTCTTACCTTCTTTTTCCCTCTCTTCCTGAATAAACTTCAACCATGTCAAAGAAGAGCCTCTCAATCTTGATTTTGCCAACCTGACCTTTTGTGCTTCAGTGAGTCCATCACATTCAAAATGATTCTACATTCCCTCTATCTATTTCATGACTAGATTTGGATCAATATTTACACTAAATAATGGAATTCCTTCAAGTGTCTTTCCACTCATAGCCTTCAATTCCTTCAAGAAAGACCCTTTTGTGAGAACAAGGTCTGGTGTAGGGACCTTGTCCTCTATAGAAACATTAGGTTTCTTCCCATCAACTTTCTCCTTGACTTCATCAGTCTTTTCTTCCACTTGATCCAACTTATCCTTTATTTGGGCTAATCTCTCTCTAAGAATACTTTTTTCTTCCTCTTGCTCATTCACCTTCTTAGCCAATTCTACATTTGTCACCATTGTAGTTTCTCCTAATGATTCCATAGTCTAAAACATTTATCCACAAGCCTATTCTTTTGAGGCTCTAATGCCACTTTGATAGGGAGATTGGATGAACCAATCACTAGCTCATACTTGTGGTCTTCTTAAATACTTTTAAGGTATCTTTCTCTTCTACCCTAGCAACCATAGGACCCATTGTTCACTAGGATCCCCTCATCTCCTTAAACCAATATGCCTACAAATACATTTTGTATGCTCATTACACTTCTTCCTCACTTAACTTAGCCCCTTAACTATATTCAAAGGCCTAAATCCTCCATATGTTTCAACCAACTTTGCAGAGGTGTGGAGGAGTCCTAAGGGACTTCAATGTAATTTTCTAGGGGTGTTAAATATCCGTCCTGGTTTAGTTTCTTATCTGATCTCATCAATTTCCCCTATTAGGTCTATTAGCCCTATTAGGTCTCCTACTCTAAGAAAATATGGTTTTTATCCTATTACTTCTATAATAACCCTACAATATTTTCTAGGTTTCTTAGTTCATTTGTCATCCCCTTATATATTTTCGGGGTCTTGAGATCAAGATTATTTTAGGCTTCACGATCTACCCCAACAATCAAGACTTTTTTAGGCTTGTTCTAGGATTGGTACAATCCTCTCCACTTTATGGAATGTTGATAATACTTCCTTCTTCCATTTCCAAAAGGAATTTGGACTCTAGCTTTGCTCCTCTATAAGTAATGTTGATCATTGTATGGTCTTCCCTAGTCGAACTCACCACATGATTGCCTAGGGAAAGACTTTTAAAATGATTCCTCTATAGTTGAGAGCCCTTGCTTCTTTACAAATAATTTACATGGAGTCTACTCACTATTCTAAAGAGATCATACAAAATGGCTGGTGGAAAGTGAGTTAGAACTCCATCTTCCACAACTACTTGGACAAAACTAGTGATAGTGTGAAACCAAAACAATTTCATGAAAGGCAAACAAAATGATCAAAATATATATATACAAACACACTAAATCAATAAAAAAAGTAATTAAAAGGATGAAAAAAGTTAAAACATGGATCTTGAACCTCTAACTACCTACTATCATAGAACAACAAGAAAAATGTTCGTTCAATTGCTCCAAATGTTGATTTCTCGATTACTCAATTCATACAATGGAAATCCAACCTTGTTCATAGTTCTTTTCATGCCTTATATAGGGTGGTTAGGTGGTTATTTTATCCTTAAATATTTTCTCCATCAAGTTGCAACTTTCTTGATAATGTTTCCCAAGCAACTTTCCAAAGTTGCAAAGTTGCACAATGCAACTTTTACATCTTTTTGGCAACTTTTTGCTAGCTTAGTCAAATGACCTCCAATGCTTATCAAACTTAACCAAAAAGCTCAAATAAGGTAAAAACATCCTTCTCACCCATTCTAGACCCTACTGACCTCATGATGACATCATCATCATTATGCTTTGGGCCAATCAGAGGGCTTTACAACTTGCTAGCCCCTAATTGCACCAAGATGTTCCAAGACCCTATGAAAAATATCCCTATTATAATACTACCATGGTCAACATGCTATCAAAAGTATGGACATAGAGCCTTTGAATGCAAATCTAAGACCATGTGTTCATCAAACAAGCCAACAAAGGTAAGAAGCAATGGAAACTCTTATAATTGGGATTACAATACAAGATATAGCTGCCACTATTGTCAATAATATGGACATGTTCCTGAGATTTGTATCAGGACACAATTCATTGGTAACTAAAAAAGATGGTTGAGTAAAACCACATGCTTTAACTATTTGAAGATTGGTCATATTAGTAAGCATTGTCCAACTAGGTCAAAATCACCAAGTTTTGAATTTGATAAAGGCAAGGGCAAGGCAAATGTTGAACACACTAGAGATGAGATGAACAAGACATGAAAAAAGAAAGATGCTTGTTGCACATCAAATGCAAAAGGGATCACTTCACCCAATAGGTCAAGTGATCACACATCATCAAATTGAACAATCAAGAGGTATGTGGGACTGATATTTAAAGTGTTATATCATCCATCAATTCCAAAAGAACTTAGTACTAAAAGGACTACATTAGCATAAATGAAGATGCAAGATACTGTTGAAAATTCAAAATTAAATTTTTAAGTTTTCATGTTGTTGCTAAGCATGGAAAGTTTACAATGGATGCTGAGTGGAATGCTAGTTGATGTCGAGCTAGAAACCTAGCTAGTTAATGTTGAGTTTGTAGTAGCTGCAAGTGATGGTAATATCAATGGATATTGAATGATTCTAAAATCAAGTTAATGCCAAGTTTACAGATGTACAAGCACTAAGAATTAAATGCAAGGGTTTTTTGAAGGGTCTATGGTAATTTTTCACTCATTTTTCATCATTTCAAATTCAAGAAAGAGAAAATAGAGCAAAAGGTGATTCAAAAACTTCTTTAAAGCAATTGCAAAGATTTTAGCAATGATCTCAGACCAGTATATAGATTTTTCAAGGTATTTATCACAAGCTAAGTTATGCAGTTTTTATTGAACACAAAGCCTAGTTTGACAAATGACATCTAGTTTGAGGAATGTAGAAGGGAAAGAGGTTTTAAATATTTAGCTAATTAGTAACGAGGTCAAACAACCCATGTTCAAGGCCATCCCTGACATAGCATGCAAACAAGATCCCTCTAGTGCACTTTCAATAATCCCACCAAATATTATTATGGTTCAAGATGTTAGGAAATGTTACAATTGCAAGATTGGTAGCATTGGAGACCTAGAAATCAAAGAAGCCTATGATAGATTATGTGATAATGGTGTTCTGAAATAAGGATATAAAATTGTTGAAAGAAAGGGTTTGACACATGCCCTAGATTGTCTTGCTATTTTCAAGACTAAATGGATCAAAATTGTCTTAAGTTGAATATATGATGGATCCTTATGGCTAGAAGGAGGACTGATTAAGATATCAAAGAGGATAATTCATAGGATGAGTAGCTACCCAATCCTAGATTGGCCCAAGACTATAAGGAGCAATTCCAAAGAAGTGATAGAGAGGAACATAGGGGAAAAATGCAACAAACGAGGAATGACAACTGACACTATCATTGATCCACTATTGGACTATGCCATTAGGGTAATCTCACACAAATTCTATCAATCTAGTAGATTGAATAGTGTACCATATATTGCAATGGATGTTGGCTATAAAATTATGAAGAAAGATCATACTTATGATTTGGCTGAGCTACAGTTGCAACAATTGATGGAGAACCTAGGAGCTATAAGGAAAACCAAAAGTGCACAATGCAAATTTGGTGTAATACTTGTCTGTATATTATTTTATGTGAAAAATGCAGTCCCCTCATTTAGTACAGTTGAATGGAAGACCAATAGGTCAATAGCAGATCAATGAGTACATTGCACAGGTGGGAGAAATTTGTGAAACATTGATGACTAGCTACTTTAAGGACTTTAAGAAGTCAATGAAGCAAAAAATGAGGATACTTGTTTCATTAGTTGAGCAACACTACAATTGTATAAGCTTTCTAGTTGATGTTGATTACACCTTTATATAGGCTGCTACATCAAGGGTGAAATGGTTAAGAACACTTGGATATGAGATCAATGTTGATGAAGTATCAGCAACAATCACAACACTTCTAGCAGAGAAAGTTGACAAGACTGCAAAAATCTTTGCAAACTATGATGTGATGAAATCAAAGATTGAGATGGAGTTGAAAATTGCCTCCACACTTAAGAAGAAAGATAAGCTAGTAAAGAAGCTAAAGGCCAAATTTGGTGAAGGTGTAGGTGAAGAAGAAGAGAAAGAAGATGAGAAGGATGAAGAACAAGAACAAGAAAAAACACAAGGACCTCTTGTATTAACCCAAGGCATGGGAGAGGACAAGGAAGAAGAAGAAATAGAAGGTGTCGAGGAAGAAGAAGCCAAGGAAGCACGTACACAAGTCAAGCCAAAGAAGAGAAAGGCTAAGGCATAGCCTGTGGCCAAGGAAAAGAAAGTTGTCAAATCTATCCCAACCAAGCCTATTGCTCCTACCACTAGAGCCAGCACACATGCAAACACACAAAAGGCCAAGGAAAAGACTATGGCTATAGAACAAGGAGGCCAAGTGCAGAAGAAACAAAGAAGAAAATATGTTGCACAGACTGACTTAGATGAAGAAAATATTGAATCAGATGATTTGAGTCAATTCAAAGTGGTAAGTCACAAACCAATTTTTGATATTGAAAATGTGTGTGAAAATGTTATAAATAATGCAGATTTGTTTGGATTTAAAGATATTGATTTTGAGAAACTTGAGAAAGAAGAAAAAAATTAGCAGAAGATGCCCTATATGCAATGATGTCTAAATTTAAGACTACACCATTATAATTTGCTAACTCAATACCCAAGAAATTATATGATTTAGTTGAGCAAAAATGGCATTATTGTTTAAATTTGGAAAAACAAATAAGGGAAACTACATTGGCCCAAGTAATGCCAGAACTAACAAAAGGGTAGATTGCTAAGGCTACTAAGAAATATGGACTTAGGTTTACACCTAAGTATAAAAAGCCTTCAGCATACTTCAAAACAACATTGAAGATGTGGTCAAGAAATACCCAAAAATAGAAACTAATCTATGGGTTGACCACTATAAAACAAGGGGAAGCTGACCCTTTTGAGGGTAAAAGTGATGATAAAAATGAAAATGACAAAGAAGATGATGACAAATAGGAAGATTAAAATAAAGATAATATATTTGGAGAAGAAACACAAAATCAAGATGATGACATGGCTACAGCTAAATAGCAGCAAGATGAACAGAGTGTGCAGGACACACAAGTGTTGAGTGTCAATCCCCCACATGACATTGTCAATTCAATTGAAACTATTATTGTAAAGGATGTTCTTGATGCATTATCTTAGAACATCAATCCACTAACTGCAGATGACTTGAAGAAAATATTGGACCAATCTACACTACATGTTAAGTTATGTGACAATTCAATCTTGGTGAGTGTAGATGAGCTCCAAAAGGTAGTAACTGACATCACAAGGGACAAGGTGAATCCACATGAACCACCTTCTACCATCCCTTCAGTTACTCAAGTGCAACTTTTGTTTCAAACTATAGTAGATAAATCCATTAAGGTTGATACACTTGTGAAATTTGTCACTCTTAAGAAGAAGTGGGAAGAAGAAAAAGATGCAAATGGACAACAAGAAGCAGGACAGAAAGTTTCATCTATACCTGAGGCACAAGGATAGAGTGTTATTCAAGTCATTGTATTGGACAAGAGCCAATCTGAAGAAGGTGAGCAAACACTTAAGTTAAAGGAGCAAGAAGCCATCCAGGCACTGGTAACTCTACCAGTATCTGGCATTTCTCCTACAAAAGTTCTTTAGAAGTCAAACACAGAAGCTATACCATTGCAGATTTCAATGCCAGGCTCAAGCTCTTCAAAATTTGAAAAGGTAATTCACTATGGTGATATCACTCTTGATGAAGAGGTCATTATTCCAAAGTTTTATTGTGATACAATGACCTTAGATCAAATAAGCATTTTGCAACAAGCTTTAGAAAAGAAGAAACGTCAAGAAATGCTTAGGAGAGAATACAGGCAAGAGCAAGCTCTTCAAGACATAAAAGACATCTTTTAAGATACATTTAATCTGCCTACTCCTGAAGAGACCAAGCCACTACTAGAACAACTATTAGACATAGTGGAAAAGGTCAACAATAAAGACATTGATACAAGTGCTAAACTTTTAGAGTGGTTAGAAAAGAAATTCCAAAGCAAGGTCAATGAGAAGATATATGGTGACATGGCACTGACTAAAGTTGCATTAGCAAAAAAGGTTGAGGATGTGAAGAAGGTACTTGAGAACATATTCTCATTATACACTAAACTGTGTGACCCTACACTCTTCACCCAAGAGACTAGACATCATATTCTAAGCCTGGAGAGAAATCTCAATATATCAAGTACAATGTTACCGTAGAACCTAGCTCGAAGTGAGAAGCATTTTAATACATTGCTTCAAACACAAAGTCAATTAGCTATATTAAGAGTAGAAGAGGCTAGCATAAGAGCCAAATTGACAAGTATACAAGCATCTCTCACCCCTCATATGGAGATATTGCACAAGGAGCTAAGCTATGCAAAAACTTTGCTAAAGAAATACCCCAATCTTTCTACTTTAGATGGCTTAGTACACCTTGCTACTAAGCTTTCCATCCAACTCAAGTCACTAGATGTTGTATGTGACAATTGGGATGTAGCTCTTAAAATTATAATGGAGGTTCATAAATCATTTTTGGATAAACACATTATACGTGTATAACCCATTTGACATAAGTGTCAAAAAGGGGGAGATAGATAAAAAGGGGGAGATGGAAAAAAGGATGAAAATATCCTATGAGGAAGAATAAATAAAGGGGGAGTTATACATTTTTGGAGAAATAAAATGCAAAGATAGAAAAAAAGTAGAACAGGGCATGAAAGAGTATAAGTGCATTGAAGTCAAAGAGTAGCAATCAGTAGAGACAAATCTACTCAAAAAGGAGAATAGATTTTGGATACAGAATAGACATATTAACTTAGGCACCTGAGTTATAAATTTTGAGGTATAAAGGTTATTGCAAGATTTTGAAAATTTTTAATTTCTATATATAAGCCGAGTCATGGATATGTTATACCTAAGAAGATTAGATTGATTATGTATATTCAAGTGTTTTTGACACTCATGTCAAAGGGGGAGATTGTTGATCTTAGATTGGTTTTGACAAGTGAGTGTCAACACACTTAAGATATTTACTTAGTTCATGACAAACTAGTAATGCATGTTGAGTACAACATGTAAATACTAGACCATGCTAAGTTGCAATGAGTGCCAAGTCACTCAAGTGCCGAGTAGATAGACCATGTCGAGTGATTCAAGTGTTGAGTAAACAGTAGATGCCAAGAAGATCAAGTGTCAAGTCAGAACAGTGTATGTGGAGCATCACAAACTATATATGTTGAGTGACATAGATTGGACATATTTGTTTTTTATGGCACAAACAACTATGTAAACCATTTTTCATCTAACCTAAAGATAGATTTTGATCTTTTTGAGATAAGGACAAATCTACATGCAGATTCCCTATGCAATTACATGTAGCCAATCAAAAAATGGGAAGGTTTAAATGGAAAAATGGATGAATCTCAATCATAAATTCATACCTAACCCTAAGCCACCTAAGTCTTCTTAAGGAGAACAAAACCCTAAATTTTAACAAAGTTGAGAGCATTGCAAAGGGGTGAATAATCGAATTGGAGGAGTGAACAAGATAGTTTGTAGAGCATTCAAAGTGACTTAGAAATAAGAGTAAATTGTAGAATCAATTAAGTGAAGAAAAAAGGATAATGGATACAACATTGATACATCAGATCATGAAGGATCAATCAGAGGTTGGATAGAGGTGATCTATTATCAAGCAAGCAAGTACCAACCGTAGGATCTATGCTGAGACATTATGATAGGTGATTTTAGTTAAATCTCTTAATAGAGGGCAATGTCTATATAGCCACGAAAATGCACTTCCTTATGAAGGAGAGGACTTAGAATTTTTTTTTGAAAAGTTAGAAAAAGCAATGTAAAGCAAGTGCATTTTCGTGGCTGTATAGCCACGAGCTTAATAGAGTAGTCTTAACAGGCTATATGAAATCTTTTAACAGAGTGCTTACTTAATTGTAAGTTGAAGTCCTCTAAAAAGGCACACTTCTAACAAGGTGGGACTTAATAGTCTTTGTAAGCCTTTCCCAAGGTCGACCTTTCACAGGGCAGATCATGATTCATGGTCAAACCATTGTAACCTTAATTGGATACACTTTACTGCTGCAGTAGTGAAGATTTTTGGGTGTCATCCTCACCCCAATTTTACCTTTTCATTTGGAGGGTTTCTGGGTAATCATATCTAGTTTTTAAGTGTGTGTGTTTGATTACATGTTTACATGATTAATGCATGTTCTTTATATGTTATTTCAATTTATTATGCATGTGATGTATGAAAGGTGAAAATTTTGTGGGTCCAAGTTTAAACTACTAATTCACCACACACCCCCCCCCCCCCCCCCCAAAAAAAGTTTACTCCTTTCTCGCTTGTAATTCCAACATCATGTGCATCAGTTTTATATCATGAGCTTTGAATTTCACCACAAAGACTCATACCTTATGAGATTATTTCCAAGAAGTCTTAAGGGTTGAGAAATGGAATGGTTCACAAACATAAATCCTCCTATTAAGAATTTCAAAGATCTTGTTCAGATATTTGTTCAACACTTTGCATTTAACCTTTCAAGATCTATAACAGAAAGAAAAATCAAGGAGAATCCTTTGTTACTTTCTTGCAAAGATGGAGGTGATAATAGGACTATCCCTGAAAAAGAGAAGATTGAAATCATTATTACCAACATGATTCCCGAAATGTGGTATGAATTTGAGAAGATGGTTTTTGAGTCTTTTGACATGATGGTTGAAACCACATTTAGAGTTGAGAATGTTTTGAAAGAACAAAGAATTTTGGCCAAACATGGAAACAATAACAAAAATGGCCAAAGTAACAACAACAAAGATAAAGGAAAGAACTCATATTAGAATAGAAATGAACAAATGGTCAATGATGGAATTGTTTACTCCTCCAAATCTAATGATCAAGGTGTCTTTCATTTGGTTAGTGCTAATCAAAAAGGAAGTAAGCCAAGATACCAAGATAGGCCAAAGGGAGAATGGTGAGATTTTGCAACATTTGGTGAATCGTATGACAAGATATTGACAAAGCTTATTTCTTGCAACTTGGTGCATCCTTTTGATCCCATAAATTTTCATATACCTAAGGTTATGCCATGGTGGTGGGATGAGAAAGCCTATTGCAATTTTCACAATGGCATTGGACATAATGTAAACTCAAGCATATCATTTAGGATCTTATTGAGAATGGTAAGCTTCAAATGGATGGATTGAACACTAATGCTAATCACACAGCCTTCAAAGAACCTTTGCCCAAGTATGATAAGGGGGAAACCTCTAAACTTAAGAATGGAAAATTTGAGATCAATTACACCTATGTGAATGCAAATAACATTATCAACATGGTTGAGGTAGTAGAAGAGAATGTTGACATGATGAGAAATAAAGATCCTTATGATTATAATATAGACATGGAATCTCCTCCTATATTAAATGAAAAACCCATCTTGGTCCTAAGTGGTCCTCACTCTAGAGTGTCATCTCAAAGTCTCAATGTTGTCACATGAAGCCAAGGTCCCCTTATCATTAGAGGACCCAATTCAAGTCAACAAAGCTAAAGCAAGTGAAATCTAAGAATGTTACCTCAAAACTAGTAGTAAGTCCTAAGTCAAACTATAGTCTTGTCAATTAATTATAGAGAACCCTAGCTTAGATTTTGATCTTTGAGCTCTTAGAGTTGTCTCTAAGACATGAGCAAGTCCTTGAGGATGCTTTGCACATAGTGAATGTTCCCAACAATTTGGATGTTGATCAATTCTAGAACATGGTTTATCATATTGCTAGCCCTCATTACCTCACCTTTTCAGAGGAAGATGATAAATCTTTGAGCCACCCACATAATCTTGCTCTCCATATCGAAGTCATTATTCAAAAAACCTGTGTTAGGTGCATGTTGATAGATGGAGGTGTTGGGCTTAATATTTGTTCTTTGATTCTTTTAAAGATGTTGTGTTATTCTAAATAAGTCATAGATACCAAAAGAAAGATCACTATCAAAGCCTATGATAAGGCAAAAAGAAGTTCAAAGGGGTTGATCATCCTTCTTGTCAGGATTGGCCCTATTCAGAAAGATATTTTATTTCAAATAGTTGATGTTGATCCCCTTACATAGAATATGTTACTCGGTAGATTGTGGATTTATGATATGTAAGCAGTTCCATCTACCTATCATCAGTGTGTTAAGTTCCCTTGCAATGGAAAAAATATTTGTATACCTTGGGATAATACTTTATCTATTAACTCAATTTCAATGAGTACTCATGTTCTCGTCAATAGCAAAGCAAATGACTTTGATGTAGCTTTAGCTGAATGTAGAGATAAGTTCAAATCAATAGACCTTGGAATGGGAGGGTATCAACTCAACTCTCTCATAGCATTACCAATTTTTCCTAGTTCTTATGGCAAACCTTCACAATAAATGAGACCTTCCTCTTTAGCTATGACATTATTTGACACATTTATATAGTCATCAATGCCTATTCAAGATGAGAAAGAGGAAATAGTTGTTAGAGACTAGATTTATAGAGAAGAGAAATATATGCACAATAAGAACTTCTCTCCATCTCTTAAGGCCTATGGAATAGGGTATACTTTTGTCCAAAAGATGGCCTATCCTAGACATGGCCCTCTAAGTCATAGATTGGATGCTAGAGTTGAACCCCTTGATCATTTTTTTTAGATGCAAGTCTAAGAAGACAGTGGCCTAGGATTTGCAAATCATAATAAGAACGCTACTCCTATTCTTGAGAAGTCAGATAGTGAAGATGAACTAGAATAGGCACCTAATTTGGAAAATTAGCAAGATATGTGTGAAGATTAGGTTCCTTCCACTAGTCTCTTTTGGGATAATTTAGATAGTGTAGTCACTCATGAGATAGTTACAATTGTGGAACAAAATGAATCAAGTTCAGATAGTTTGATGGAAAGAGAAGGTGTTACTCTTGATGATATTCAAGCTTCCACATCAAGGCATCCCAAGCCTCCATGGTGTAAGCACCCTAGTAGAAGTTCATAAACAAGTTTACATGAGTATGAATGGGATTCCTTCTTGGAGCCTTCCATGGTTGACATGGATGTTGATGTCATCCACTCTTATAGTTCTCAATCCAATGTAGCTGCTGAGTCATGTTTAGGATTAGAGGGTTTGAATTCACATGTTTCCTTAGTAGATAATTCTTTTCTTGTTAGGAGAAATCTTGATTTGGGTGGCTTAGGAAGTTACTTGACAGACTTTGACTTTTGAGTCACCAAAGATGAAACCATTTACATTCACAACCTTGAACCAATCATTGACTTACCCCTTGTTCATCCTAACCTTATTGATTAGTCCCAATGCTATCAAGAACTTGAGGTCTTAACATTTCAAAACTACTATGAGATAGCCTATTACTTGAATGTCATTGAACCTGTAGGCTCTTCCACCAATGAACCATCTACTAGCATAAAAAAGACAGACATCAAGTGCCTTAGTCATAAAGTAAAAAGAAAAGAAAAGAAAAATAATAAGAGTTTTGATGGCAAAAACCATTGTGTGGCAATGTTAGAACCAAAAAAGGTAAAAAGAAAGGGCATATCCAAGGGTGAAAACCTCTTTGAGGTCCCTAAGGATGAGGTACTTGATCATCTCCCTAGGTATATTCAAGATAGATCTTCAGTACTTACTGAACCAACATAAGCAGTCAATTTGGGTACATATGAGACTCCACAAATGGTACAATTGGCTCAGTCCTTGTCACCATAAGAAAAAGAAGCCTACACTGAATTCTTTTAGGAGAGAAAAAAAAAAGATAAATTTGCCTAGACTTATTCAGATATGCCAGGGTTGGCCACTAATTTTATCATGCATCACTTATCCATAGCTCTGGGTATCAAACTGGTTAAGTAGAAATCGTAGAAAGATGCATCCTCACATCACCTTCCTAATGAAAGTAGAATTAGAAAAACTACTTGGTGTAAAATGAATAAGGGCTATTGACTATGTCGAATGGATATTAAATATTGTACTAGTTTCCAAGCATAAAAAAACCATTCAAGTTTGCACAGATTTTAGAGATGTCAATAGAGCATGCCTACAGGATGACTTTCCACTTCCCAATATAGACATGATAGTGGATATGACCACAAGTTATGAGATTTATTCCTTGATGGACAGTTTTTCCAAATATAATCAAATTAAGATAGCTCCTAAAGATCAAGAAAATATTGCATTCACTTGTGCATGGGGTACCTATTGTTGGAACATTATGTCTTTTGCATTAAATAATGTAGGAATCACCTACCGACAAGCTATGACTACTATTTTTCATGATATGATGCATAAAAACATGGAATATTATGTGGATGACACCTTGGCTAAGTCTAAGAAAAGAGACACACACTTAGATGACTTAGAAGTCATTCTAGATCATATAGAACAATTTCAACTAAGGTTAAATCCTAAGAAGTGTGCATTTGGAGTTACCTCTAGAAAACTACTAAGATTCATTGTTTTAGCAAAAAGAATAGAGGTAGACCCTGAAAAAGTCTAGCTAATCATGGATATGCCACCTCCTAGAAATATTATTCAAATGAGGAGTCTTTAGGGACATCTTCAATCCATAAGGATATTTGTTTCACAGTTGGTAGATAGAGCTCAACC
Source organism: Cupressus sempervirens (assembly GCA_028749045.1). Classification (NCBI taxonomy): domain Eukaryota; kingdom Viridiplantae; phylum Streptophyta; class Pinopsida; order Cupressales; family Cupressaceae; genus Cupressus; species Cupressus sempervirens. Next base: position 64,382,247 of record CM053785.1, read on the forward strand.
TTTTAACAAGAGCTTACATAAAGGAGTCAAATGTGTATGGAATGAGGATTATCTAAAGGGCATAGATCAAATCAAGAAGTACTTGGAAAATCCTTTAATTTTAATATTGTCTATCCCAAGAAAACCATTTATTTTATACATTTCAGTTTCAAAATCTTCCTTAGGGGCATTACTAGCTCAACTTGATGAACATGGGAAAGAAAGAGAAATATACTACATTAGTCCTACTCTGGTTTCATATGAGGTTAACTACACCAATATTGAGAAAGCTTTCTTGGTGGTTGTGTTTGCTTCCCAAAGTTGTGACATTACATGCTTGTGCACATTATACAATGCCTCATAGCAAAAATAGATCTACTAAAGTATTTATTGGGTAAGGCTTTCCTCACAGGTAGACTTGCTAAATGGATGATGATCCTTTTAGAGTTCGACATAGAGTACGTTGAGCATAAATTTATCAAAGGACAAGCCATAGCAGATTAATTGGCTAATTTCCCAATACAAGATAATACACCTATTCAAGTTGACTTCTCATATGAGCACCTCATGTATATGATTGAAAGAACATGGAATATGTTCTTTGATGGATCCTTTATACAACATAGTTCAGGATCTTGTGTGTTTTTTGTTTCTCCTCATGGGTACACGATTCCTAAATCTTACAAGTTATTATTCCCATGTACAAAAACATCGTTGAGAATGAAGCTTTAACAAATAGACTTATGATGGCCATAGAGTGTAGAATCACAGAGCTACACATTTGTGGGGATTCATAGTTGATAATCAACCAAGTCAATGATAAATATTTAACAAAAAATGAGAAATTGTACCTTACAAGCAGATGGTTGATTCCTTGAGATGATATTTCACATTTGTTATGTTTCAACAAATCCCTCAAGTAGAAAACAAAATAGTTTATTCCATGGCTAAACTTGCTTCACTTCTTCAACTAGAGCAACATGAATCTAAATTTGAATTCCTAGTGGAAGAGCTAAATCACCTTATCTATGATTCCCAAGAAAGTCATGTTATTTGCACCCTTTTTGGTTGTGATTCATCCCGTTATGGTGCCATTTATTCATACCTTCATGATGGTATTATACCCAAAACCTATAATTGATCTAAACACAGAAACCTTAGCTTAAATGCCTCTCATCATTCCCTTATCTCTAGTGATTTGTATAGGAGGGGTCTAGATGGAACAATTCTTAGATGCTTAGAAAAGGAAGAATTCAATCAAGTGTTAATTGAAATCCATGAGGGCATCTGTGGGGGACATTCCAATGGTCTTTCCATGGGCCAAAGGTTTCTTAGGGTAGGATACTATTGGCCCACGATGTAGATTGACACAGTAGCTTTTGCAAAGTCATGTGAAAAGTGTCTGAAACATGGTAACCTAATACATGCTCTAGGTAGAAAGCTCATTCGTTCCATTTCTCAATTGTCATTTCAGCACTGGGCCTTTGATCTTGTTGGGAAAATTCATCCCAACTCATCAAGTGGACACACATTTATTATCACTGCTACTGATTACTTTACTAAATGGGTAGAAGTTGTCCCACTTTCTATTGCCTTAGGAAAAATAGTCTCTCTATTAAGTCTGAACCATATCATCTATTGATATGGAGTTCCTTCTAAGATTATTACCAATAACAGAGGCTAGTTCAAAAATAAGGACATCAAACAACTCTATAAGAAATTCAAGATTAAAGAACATTGGTCCTCCATTTACTTTCTACAAGGAAATGGTCAAGTAGAAGCATCAAATAAGGCCATTATGAAGATCCTACATAGGACAATTCATAAGGTGGTAGATATTGGCATTTATAGATAAATCCAGCTTTGTGGGCCTATAGAATGAGTGTTTGTACTCCTATTGCGGCTACTCCTTTTGCCCTCACATGTGGCACTGAAGTAGTGTTACCTTTAGAGATTGAGATTCCTTCACTTAGAGTTTCTCTCAAAGGTTTAGTTACATATGAAGACTACCATGCCATGAGACTTCTAGAGTTAGAACTTCTATATGAGAAACGTAAAGCATCATTTGACCATATGAGGGTTTATCAAAAGTGCATGTCTAAAGCCTTCAACAAAAAGGTTTTCCCTAGAGAATTCTAGGTGGGAGATCTTGTCCTATGTGAAAATCCTAAGAATCAACAATAGAGAGATCAAAAGGGGAAATTTGAACCTAATTATCTTGGACCTTACATCATTACAGTAGCTTTTGGTTCTGGTGCTTATTTACTATCTACAGAAGAGAGAGAGAGAGAGAGAGAGAGAGAGAGAGAGAGAGAGAGAGAGAGAGAAGCTCCCTAATCCTATCAATATCTTGCACCTAAAGAAGTTCTATCCATGATCCTTGTTCTTTCTAGGGGCATCCTTTGTATATATTTTTTGGTCCTAAAAAATCCAAAAAAAATTGATATATTTCAAAAATCCAAAAAAAATGACATATTTCAAAAATAAAATAAAAAATGATGTATTTCAAAAAATAAAAATAAAATAATATATTGACAAAACTTCTAAAAATTGAACAATGTCTTGAAAAAATGATCATCTTTGTGAAAACCTAGCAATAGGCACTTTGATGTATCTCCAAAAAAATTATATATTCAAAAAAAAAAAATTGCAATAAGATCCAAGTGGTGAAATCCTGGAAATGGACACTACTTGAGGCCTCTGCACCCCTATTTCTTAGTGTGTGTCCTTAACACTTAGCCTTTCTCCATCATTCCTTGTCCTTGTTTCCTTGGTTTATAATTGGTCTTTTTCTTTGTCTAGGAGGCATAACTATGTTAACTTTGGTCTCTTGGATGCATTAGTCTTTAGGACACCTTGCAAATGGTGTTTTTCAACACTACCCCAATTGTATTTTTCAATACAACCCCTGACATCGAGTTTTTTTCAACAATTATTGGTTTAGTCTTACTCATTTTTGTCATGTGATCTTACCTAATTTTAAGCATTCGATTCTTATCCTCATATTTTAGTATCAGTTAACACACTTAAATTTTTAAACACAACACTTAATGCTTGAGCTATGCCATGATATTTTCTTCGTGTGCTAACTCTTATTGATATTCCTTGAGTGTTATTATCTAATAAGTCTCTCTAGTATGCATAGCTAGAGGACTTAGAGCATGGGGCATGTTTTTCTTTTCTTTTTGCTTGTAGATGTGGTCTTGAAACTCTAAAATGTCTCTTGTTGTCCCCTTGAAACACTTAGGAGATTTGAGGCATCATCCTTGACTATTTTTGCACAACTATTCTTATGGTCATCCTAGCATCTATGCCTTGATGCAAGCATGGTTTTGCTACATCAAATTGGGTAAGCTAACAATGAAGTTAGCTTGACCTTTATGTCTTTGATTCTTATGTTAGAATCTTTCCACATTCTAGTGTGATATGAATCACATTCATGTCTTCATAGTTGTGCTTGTGACTAGTGATGATTGTGGGATTTTTTGATGTTCGTTAATAATGGCCCAATGATGAAAATAATTTTCTTTGCATTCTCTAATGAATGATGAACACAAAATCACATGTTACAGTTGTTCTATTTCAAGTACACCTTTGCATTTTCTTGTAGCTTTCATTATTAGACTTCATTTTTAGGTTGCATTATGAGTTTCAAAGGATTTTCCTTCATCTTTCTTGTAGACTTTTATTCAAATGTGGTCATGTTTGATCTTCATTTCCTTATCTTCTTTCATGATCTCAATTGAAATTTTCTATCTTAAACAATTGATTGATTTTGAGCAATTCTCTTTCTTGAGGCAAATTTTTTTTCTTCTTTCCATTTATTTTCATCTCTCCAAACTTCTATCTTCCTTTTTCTTTCACCCCACTTATTTTCTTATAATTCAACTCTGGGGCATAATGATGATCTACCTTGGTTCTATGATCCTTATATTTTTCATTTTACATCAAGAACCTTATATTTAGTTCAATTTGATCAAATTTATCAATTTTTTGTTTCTCCTCTATTTCATTTTGATTTCAATCATGAGGGGGCAATACCTATCAAACTTCAATCCTTGATTCAACTTTATCAATCTTTGTTCTGCCTAGGATAGCCTTGTCTTTGTCAAGACAAAAAATTTATCAAAATTTTTATTCTTTGTCCTAATGTGTTCCTAAGTTGACCACACATATGTTTTGTTTTGTGATCCCAAATTGACCTCACACTTCAATTGCATTCTCTAACTAAAAATGTTCCCAAAATGATCACACATTAGTCAAAGAGGGACAAATGTATGCACCCTAAAATGGTCACCTAGACTATGGGCCCCCATTCTTCAATTTATCAATTTCCTCAATCAATGCATTACAATATTTTATTAAATCAATTCAAATCATTTTCCTTGATCAAATTGCAATTAATTTAATTATTTCAATATTTCCTAAGGTTTGATCACCTTACTCTAAGTCTTATTTAATTAAAAGAAAACTTCTCTTTTAATTAAATAAAATCCTCACTTAAATCTCTCTTTATGATGAGAAAATTAAATAAATTAAATTAAATTAAACAAATAAATCTTTTTTCTCTACACTTGGATGCACATATTTGTAAGTGGGATTCCTTAATTTCCTCTTTCCACTTTCTTCTTAAACACTCCTCTTTTCTCATTGGTAGAATTTTGTCTCACATGGATTAAGCTTTATTATCCCATATTGGTTGTGAGAAGCCTCCCACGTCCACAATTGACTATATAAGGAGCCCTCTCCTCATTTCATAATAGGAAGAAGAAAAAATAGAAGAATAGGAATAATAGAAGTTAGTTTCTACAGTATTGTTATGCTGTAGATTTGGAGAGTGATTTTGGAGAAGGAGTTTGAGCAATAGGGTTTGAGCCTTGGGGTTTGGACATTGGAGCTTAATTACAACTTCACTCTTCTTGTCTTCATGCATCCATGGCTTCCATCATCATGCTTCATCCTTGCATTCTCATATCAGCTTAGAGTCATATTTACTTTCATAGATTAATCTTGCATTGTTATTTACTTTCAAAGATTAGATTTCCTTTCTTGCATTGTTTTGCATTGTTATCATTTAGATTAACATGCATCTTTATTTGAATTCATATTTGATGATCATGGAGACTAGCATTCTTTCTTTTCCTCTTTGAATGTATCATTTATGGTGTACTTGCATGGGCACAAACTAGGTCAAACTGAGGGCCTCTATTACAAATCCTTGCATCTGTGAATAGAGAGCTATGAGTCACCATTTGATATCTCATTCTTGAGAAATCTTGGATATAATGACTCATAGAAGTGTGTCAACATTTTAGTACACAATGTGGACCTATTGGAATAGAAATCTATAATGGAGGTAAGTATTTTATTATTTTTGTTGATGATTATTCTAGAATGATGACTGTAATGCATCTAAAAGAGAAGTCAGAAGCTTTTCAAAAGTTCAAATGGTATCTAGAAAGAGTAGAAAAAGCAACTGGAAAGAAACTAAAGTGTTTGAGATCAGATAGAGGTGGTAAATTCATCTCTAATGAGTTCAATAAATTCTACACTAAAAGAGGAATTAAAGATAAGTATCAACCTCTAGTACACCTCAAAAGAATGGTATAGCTAAAAGAAGGAACAAATTGATCATGGATTGTGCAAGAACTTTGATGATAGAAAGGAGTGTTACAATCAAATATTGGAAGGAAGCAACTAGTACTACAGTGCATACCTTGAAGAAATTATAGTTGAAGAAAGACTCAAATCAAACTTCTTATGAACTATGCTATGGCTACAAACCTAATGTAAGTCACTTGAAAGTATTTGGTAGCAAATGTTATATTTTGAAAGAGACTAGGAAAGATAAATTTGGTGTCAAAGGTGATGAAGGCATATTCCTAGGATACTCTTGTAGAACTAAAGCATATAAATATTTGAATTTATCCACTCATAATATCATAGAAAGTGCACATGTAAGAATTGATGAGTTTGCAAAAAAGAGTGAAGAAGAGAACAACAAAGAACCTAAGGATTACAAAAGGTTTATTTACTATGAACTTGATACATTGTCAAATCTAATTAGAAGTCAAGAAGCGTCACCTCCTGAATCTCCAAAATCTCCAGAAGTACCTAAGTTACAACAAGTACAACCCAAGTCATAGTCTAAAAGACTTGAGTCACAATTAGAGGCTACCAAGTTTCAATCGGAGTAAATTAACTCTGAAGGACCTGAGTCAAAGATAGTAGGACACAAGCTTGATATAAAAGATCATGGAGAGGCTAGTGGAACAAGTTCTAAATCCAAAGTACCTATGTTATCAAGCTATTCCAAAAGGCATCATGCAATTAATGAAATCATTAGAGATAAGTCATATGGTACGATGACAAGAAACAAATTGAAAGGTACATGTTTTCTTGCTAAATTTGAACCTAGATCAATGAAAGATGCTTTGGATAATGAAAGTTGGATTGAAGCTATGAATGAAGAGATAGAATAGATAGAGATGAATAAGACCTAGAGTCTTGTTCCTAGACCCAAGGATAAAAATGTAATTGGCACAAAGTGGGTTTTCAGAAATAAGCTAAATGAAGATGGAGAAGTTTCCAGAAACAAAGCAAGGTTAGTATGCAAAGGTTATTCTCAAGAAGAAGGTATTTATTATGGTGAAACTATTTCTCCTATTGCAAGATTAGAAGATGTTAGAACTTTAATTGCCTATGGTGCACATAAAGGATTTAAAGTTTATCAAATGGATGTGAAATATGCATTCTTGAAGAGGAAGTTTACATAGAACAACCTGAAGTTTTTGTGGATCCTAGTAAAAAGGATATGATCTATAAACTACACTAAAAATTGTATGGTCTCAAGAAATCTCCAAAAGCTTGGTATGAAAGAGTTCATAACTACTTGATAAAGATTTTTTTTCAAAAACAAATGATAACAGTAGCATGTATATCAAAGAAGGACTAGACAAGAAGATTATGTTGGTAGAAATCTTTATGGATGATGAATTATTTATTGGAAATGATTATTTATACAAAGCTTTCTCAAAATAAATGAGTAAAGAATTTGAGATGTCTATGTTCAAAGAGATAAAATTATTTGTTGGATTACAGAAATAACAAAAGAAAGATGGTATCTACATTATTCCATCCAAATATATCAAGGAGATACTAAAGAAGTTTGAAATGGAAGATTCAAGACTAGTCGGAACACCTATGTCTACTGGACATATGCTTTCCAAAAATGATGATTCCAAGCCAGTAGATTAGACCACATAAAGATCAATGATTGGAAAAATGCAATATGTAGTGTACACAAGGCTTGATATTGCATGAGCAGTTGGTATGGTGGCAAGATTCTCAAAAAATCCTAAAGAAAACCATATGATGGAAATCAACAGAATCATGAGATGTCTAAAAGGTACTAAAAACTATGGATTATGGTACAAGAAAGGAGGCACTTTAGATTTGAAGGCCTTCACAGATGTTGATTGGATAGGAAGTGTTGATGAAAGGAAGAGCACCAGTGGTGGAGCATTCTTTCTTGGTAAAATACTAGTGTCTTGGATAAGTAAGAAGTAGAATTGCATTTCTTAGTCAATAGTAGAAGTAGAATATGTGTCAGCAGCAGTTAATTACTCTAATGTTGTTTGGTTCAAGCAACTATTGGCAGGTATGAAGGTAGAAATCAAGGATCCAGTGGTTATCTTTTGGGATAACACCAGTACAGTTAATATATCAAATAATCCTGTGATCCATACCAATACCAAGCACATTGCTCTAAAATATCATTTTCTAAGAGAATCGATGCAAGATAAAGAGGTAAAATTGGAATATGTGAATACTAAAGAACAAATTGTAGACATATTCACTAAGCCATTACCTAAGGATTCACTTCTGAATCTAAGAGTTAAGTTAGGGGTTATTCCCCTATCTGAAGCTCACTAAATGAAGTTTAGTGATGCATCAACCAGAGTATGTTGAAGATCAATCAGTTGATGCAGTATTGAAAAGGACAAATTACATATGAATCAATACATAAGGTACATTGATATTCACTAAATATTTTCTTTGGCATAAGATTTCAAAGAGGGAGAATTTTGGGTGTCATATCAATTTTTTCTAGAAGATGTCAAAGAGGGAGAGTTAGTTAGAGTAAGACCTTGGTCTGATATGAAAGAAGCAAAATTTTCTATCAAGAAGAAGATGTTGAAGACAATGTTTATTGACAAAGGGATAAACTAAAGGTAGAGGGAGTTCACACTGATAGAGGGAGTTCTCATGGATGAGAATCAGAATGAAACTAAGGATTTTTTTTTACTATTATTTTGCTATAAAATTTCATTGTATTATGGCATGTTGTGTTGCCATCAATGCCAAAGAGGGAGATTGTTGAGTAATATTGGTTAATTGTTTATTGTCTTTGGTGTTACACAAAATATCATATCTTTATCGTTAATGTATGCCAAGCTCACTCAGGCATTGAAGATAGTTTTCTATGTTAGTCGAGCATTCTAGAATTTTACAAGTTCAAAAGTTAGTGACTACCGAGTTCACTCGGGCATCAAAGGGAAGTTCAAAGAAAATGAGTGTTAACCAAGCTCAATTGATCAATGTAGGAAAAGTTGGATAGAACCAGTGTTAACCGAGCTCACTTGGTTACCAAAGAAATTTTGTGAAGATGTAGTGCTAACTGAGTTCACTTGGATAACAAAGGAAAATAATTTTGGAGTTAGTGTCTACCAAACAGGGTCGACTAATGAAGGATTTTCTTGTTTTGGCATATTGAGTTCAATGGATTTGTTTGTTGGTTCTAGTCAAATGAGGTAATGAATATTAATTATTCTAAGATGTATTCAAGTCAACTTGACAATGCATAAGGTATAAGTATAAGGTCAAGTTGAGTATTGAATGTGTGGAAGTGTATGGAAGAATAGAAGATGCTTAGAGGAAGCAAATTTGAAGGCTAAGTAGAATATCCTTGTGGGGCTACAATGATACATTTGATCATAAAGGATCAAGTATATAAGCTAGAATTGAGATCTGTAATCAGCAATTCAGTTGCATCAAAAATCAAGTCATCTCATTGTTACTCTCTAAACATTGTAGCAGTGATCTAAATCTCTTAATAGAGTTGGCTTAACATCTATTTCTAAATCCTCTAACAAGGTGCCATTTCTAGATCGAAGTGACTAAAGACCTCTAACAAGGCCACTCTGAACAAGGTGATTAAATCCTCTAATAAGGTCACACCTAATAGTGTGTTTTGTAACCTTTAATTGGGTTGGCTCCAAACAGAGCTCACTTTAGAAGAGTGAAAATCAGTAACTAGCTGCAATCGGTGGTTTTTCTTAAATTGGGTTTCCACGTTAAATATTGGTGTCACTTGTGTTCATGTTATTTCTTTTATGTGTATGAAACTAAGTTAAGTTAGGTTAATCACAGATAATATCTTAAGATTTGCATGTTAAGCATTTGTTGAGTTATTTTAGTTTTTACCAAGTTATAGCATTTTCTACTATAAATTGAGTGCCTGTATATTTGTCGAGCATCAATATTTTTAGTGAAGTGTATGTTCTATACTAACATCCAAGAGATCTAGGATTTATTTTGTGGTAACTGATTCACCCCTCCCCTCTCAATTACTCCTCTTATATAATTAGTGTACCTTTATCTTTATTTTTTCTTAGATGGAATTATAATTAATTATTGTACTTAGAAATAGCTAAATTTACTCTATCTACATGGTGTATATTTCTCCTTAAGTTCTACATCATACAGTTAGAAATATCAATCAAAATATTAATTAAACAGCACCATTGTCAAAAATTGTTTAAACATCTAATTATGACTCACAATTAGTACAAAGCAATAAAGCTTAGATGTTATAGAAATCAGATGCACAAAATCTTTGAAATACAATTATTTGGAAACACAGAAAGTGTACAATTGATTTTCATAAAATTATTGATTCATCAAAAATGGAATATAATTTTTTTCTACAATGACCTTAGCATAGAGTGGTTCCCAAAATCTGAATATTTTGGCTCTTACATCAAATTATGAGTAAATCAAAATCATGAAGGTACAATCAATGCCAAGACTATTGCACACAAGATTTGAACAGGATGTAGGTTTGGAGTATCATTTGGTTCCAACAAGCATTGGATTTCATCAATCCTCATACACTTTCCACTATCAAACAAGAGCTACAAGACCACCGAGTTCTTGCCAAAGATGGTATGGCAAGATGGTAGAATTTTCATGTTGGAATGCAAATTTTCTAGGTCTAGCTATGGTCAAGGGAGCATTCAAAATGGTCAAGCATATATGCGGTGTTAGGGAGCTTTCCAAATGGTCAATCTTATATTTAATGTTTCAAGCTCTATTTATCTTCCTATGACCTATATTGTTTGACATGCTACCTCAAAGAGGCATCATTCATGTTGAAATGATTTCAAATTGAGCCTAAAATGGTTTATGGAAGCTTGCATGATCATTACATTGATAAAGAACTTTCAATCAAAGATAAAATATGTGATGTGTAGACAAAGCATTTGATCTCTTTTTAAAAAGAAAATTTATTTCATAAAGTATAATGATTACAAGTTATGTTTGCAATGTGAGCATAAATAGAGAATATTTCACAAAAGTCAACATCAAAGATTTTTTTCTTTAAAGTGAACAAGAAAAGGAATTCTTTGGGTCTTTTTTGATGTTCCTAGTGGTTTACCATCTTTATGTGTTCTCTCTATAAGTTTCCAAATTGGAAACTAATATTTTGTACCAACAATCTAGAACCATTGCAGCCTGACTTAGCTATAGTTAGCATTTTCATGTACAAAGAAGAATGACTCTATGCAAAGGGCATCCCACAGATGAATAAGAAATTATCTAATTTAATAAGAGTGAAATTTTCAACTAAAAAAGGCTAGTGAGAGAATCCATATATTTTAGGCTATGTTTAAACATTACAAGGATGAGTTGTAATGGTGCTTTCTTTTTTGAGAAAATCCTTAGCTCAAAATCTCCATGTACAAGCAATATATCAAATAAAACTAATTGAAATCTCAAGAAAACTATTTTTGGGAAACTTCTATATTTGGTATCCTTTGTGAAGTGTGTCTTAGTTTTGGTTGATAAGGAGATATTTTCTACATGTCCAATTATATTTTGCTATCAAGATCCACGTGTTAAACTTTTGAGTCAAAATCATTGACACATATTTAATGAGTGGTGGTTCACAAGAAACTATCTCTCATGAGAATGAATGGTTTGCTTAGCACTCATCTTTTTATGTAGTTTTTCAATGAGTAGAGATCGACGTGTAGTTTTGGATTCAATTAGTTTCACTCAAAAAACTTCAAAATAGAGGTGACAATAAAGGGAATTGATGAAATGCCTTAAAACCCCTTCCTCTAAATTGATCACCATAACTTGAATCGGCCATAAGAAGAGTATTTAAAGACCCTTCACCTCTCGTGACTTTTGATTTCAAACCACTTGAAGAAGTCCACGCTAATCACATGTATATCTCCAAATAAATATTTTTTCCACAATTGAATCCCAATAGTAATATAATTAGTTACTTTTGGTTTCTAAAGAAGGTTGTGATTTATGGAATTTAATTTTGACTAAACATTCTCTATATTGAGTAAGAAACATTAACAAATGTGGGCAGGTGTTAAATTTTGGTTCAAAATTATAGTTGCTAGAGTTTATAGAGTATACAGGGATTAAACTATAAATGTTAGTTCAATACTTGAACTTACAAATTTTAATTTTATACTCTATCAATTTGGAATAAGATATAATGGAACTAAATGTGTTAGAGTATCCTTGTGCTCATCTATAAAGAAGTTGTATTTTCAGCTTGATGGTTCATTGTTATTCAGTATGCTTATAGGAAAAAAACTTTCAACATAATGGTGATAGCCATGAAGAATTTTGTACTCAACTAAGAATAATCTTCATGTATAGGTGAAAGGATCAGAGGGACACCATCAAGGAATTTGTTTGTAATGTATTTTATTGGAATATGAATAAAAAATTTAATGTAAAATTGCCTATTGGTCTGATAATTACTGGTACTAGAGATAGACTATTGTTTCTTGACATTTTTCTTTCATGAAATGCTTTGTTACATGCCTTGATCTATTTGGATATAAATAACAATCAATAATGTTTGATTTATAGTCACTTTTGTTTTCAGCCATAAATTTAAATGATCTGTAGAGCTCTGTCTTGTAAATATATGTTGTGGAATCATAGAAGAAATGAGTTGTAAGATAGAAAAACAATAATGATAATTGGTCATACTTACCTTGATTCAAGTTGGGGTTGTACTAATACCAATGTTGATTCTTCTCCTGCAAATTAAAAAAGACAACCATCAATATCGTACTCATCTAAAAAGTGGAGAGAGTTTGTAGGAAAATACAAAAGCTATGTGCAGTTATAGTCCTTGCCATTCACAATAATTAGTTTGTATTTTCTTGTGTGCATTTGATGATTTTGTGTTTTCGTTTATAGTTGTAATAAATATAATTGCATAAAAGGAAAGAGCCTACAACACAACGGTAAATTGTGAGCCTCTTATCGAAGAGGTTTTGGGTTCGAATCTACCCATGCTTAATAAAATAATAATTAATAATAATACATAATAATTAATCTTGGCTTCAGCCTCTTACTGATATATATATATATATATATATATATATATATATATAATTGCATAAATTTTTAGCTTAAACTAAGAATAATATATGTAAACTAAATATAATGTATAAAGAATTAGATATTCACAATATAAGCATTGTTGAGTAAATTCATTTATTAAATTTTTTCAAATCAATGTTCTACTATTAATCATTATATTTCTTATCTAAAGTAGTGTTGTTTCCAAAGTTGAAAAGTGAACTATGGTTGTATGGCAACCACAATTTGCTAAAGAAATTGTCCACATGCCACCACCAATAGCAATACAAATTGAAATATTGGAATTATAGAGGTGTTAGATTCATTCTGAATAGTGAGAAGGGGTTCAGGGCTTTTAATAATAAAATAAATCATACCAAAGTAGCCTTCATCACTGATATGACTCTTGGCACTTCATCGTTGATTATATTCGTTGACATCATATTAGCAAAGATAAACAAGGCCAAACCTTGGCAAATATATGGAGAAGAAGATTATCATTTAGACTCGATAGTAAGAAAAATAAAGAATCCCATGCATATAGGAAGGTGGTTTTACTATCAATATGTTCTACAAAATTCAATGTTAAACTCATATATGTATAAAATAAACATGCTTAATATTGAAAAAAAGTGAAGAAATAATGAAATGGGAATCACTTTTAAATATGCATATGTAACTATTCCAATTAATATTGAGGTAATGTCTAGTATTCAAGATTGTTTTTTTGTCGTATATGACAGCAGATAACATGGATTAAGCTATAGAATTAGTTTTCAAATAAAGTGAAAGATAACATGTAATGAAAAATATTTATTTTCCTAATAAATATCCTAATGAATTTTAAAAGACCATCACAAGAGTTTTGAAGAAATTATAGTTGAGTTTTACAAAAAATCCACAAATAATTAGTGATGCAAAAATTAGTAGCATGGTCTTGGATTTACTCATGTGATTGAAGTTTGAACTATGTTCATTTCTCGTCCACTATACTTCCATGGCTATGTGCACCTAGGAAAAAAATAACACTTATAATGTTAAAACATGTCCCAAAGTACTTCATTATTTTAAAGAGTTTGAGAGCTTCCATGTAAAATCCATTTTGTGCATCTCCTATAATCATATCATGATGCAGGAGCATCCTAGGTGTAAGAGCAATCTTGCATCACCCAAAAATATTTTTATTTTTAGCCTTTTCTATTTTAATAAGGACTAATAGACATGGGGGTTACTATTTATGGGAACTTACTATCTTTAGTAAGTTTTTCATACAAGCTTGAGATATCCTAATTTTAGAGGTGGAAATTCATCTTAGATATATTGGCCTTCCAGTTGAGGCTTAGTGTCATATCATGTGTATTCATCGATTTATTATGGATTTTTGGTTTGCAATTTTGGTAAATAAACTTTAGGCTCATTTTTGGAGGCCTTAGAGTGCCTAGATGAGGTTTGCAACTCAATGGATAGACTCCTGTGACAATCCAAGCTTGTAGATCAAGAGCTAGGGTTTCCAAAAAGTGGTTATAATAGCCAATCGGAGCAACAGTTCAAGAGTTATGGTCTTCCAAAGTTGGACCGACCAACACATCCAAAATAAATGTCAAAAATGTATTTGATCAACTTTATCTGTACTGATAGGGTCTGTTGGTCCTATGTATTAAGTTTGAATATCTAGAACCTTCTCGAGTGGCATAAAATTGCCTATTTAAGAAATGTCCAACATTGTCTAGGACATCTTTGGGTGATAGTTTGCAGCTTTGTCTTGCAAATTACTGTAATGAAGGTGCACATGAGGGTTAGCATATTACAATTGTGAATTTTGTAGTTCTGCATTTGCGGTAATAATAAGAAGTCCATATTTTATTCTCGCATTTGTTGTTGTTTCTTTGTTCTTATTATGTGTTTATGGTATTGAGGGGAGCACCCTTCATCATATCATTTCACTCCTTTGAGATGATATTTTTTTGAAGCCTAATATCAAATGACTTAGATGCTTTCTCTATGATTCCACATTTTTCATGCACATCTATCAAACATTCTTAGCTATAATATTCTTGACAAAACAATTTGTACCATAATTCTTTGATGCTTATCCATAATCTAACCTAAAGCCCCAATTTGACACATGCATGGAGGACACTAGCAAAGAACTTTTCTTTATACCTACTAATGGATTTGCATTGAATTAATTAATTTATAACTAGAGGGAAAAGGACTTTGTAATTTCTTTTTAATAACTAATCAGTATTCATACTATCATAATGAAGTAACATTCAATTTTAAAAAGTTTATTTATCAAAAGAAGTAGTTCATTGTTTAAAGACTTTGATAATGATTTAACTATATACATCAATAGTTTGGTAGATGGAGTGTAGAAGAAGGTTCTCTCATTCCTTCCTTGTGACTAGAATGCATAATAATGGTGTTATTTATAGAAAGTGACAAGTTAATGTTTCCACTTGTGGTTATAAAGGTTGCTCCCCCAAACCTTACAGTCATATAACACATCTAGAGTGACAAACAGGAGAAAAAGAGTCATTGTGGTTTTCCAATCCCATAGTTGTGCTTGTCTACACATGTTTTGAAGAGAGGGAAGAAGGTGAAGAAAGAAACCACTTTTGTCATGCTCCTCCTATCTTAGTCTAAAGTAGGTCAATTCTGACCTATTAATAAGCCATTATATTGGGTTTCCTTGTCTATTTTGGAAAGTGGCTCCCCAAATGTAACCACTTATAGTTCAGGTCAGTTCCAAAGTCCTAGTTCTAATAAAAATGGCATAGACCTCTTAGTCTATGTTCTAAAAAGGTCACATGTTAAGACAACCAATAGTTTGAAATTTTGATATATATGTATATAGTAGATAAAAACATGTCTATAAAGAGTAAGTGTTGCTTGTTTAATTTTTTGTCAAATCTTATAGGTTGTATTGCATAGCTCATAGTTAGCTAAAGCTCAAAATATAAAAAAGTTGTTAATAAATGTAAGAATTTCTATTTGTGACTCTAGAGGAAATTTAAAGCCAAAAAATTGAGTGAGATACTTTATGAAGTGAGATATGGCTTGTCAAAAGTGGGTTAATGCTCATTGATGGGATAGTTGTCAAATTTTGGGAACCAAATATTTTAAACTTGTCTACCTCTACTAATAGTAGACTTACTTTTTAAGCTAACCAACACAAGCAAAATCATTTCCCAGATACTGATTACTAGTGCAAACCTTGATGGAAGAGCATATGAAGCAAAGACATGCCTATAATTATGATATGGTATAATTACATCTCTAGAGGGTTTTTGTAAATTAAAATTTGAATTTCAAGCTAATTTAAGTAGGATTTACTTTTCGGTGATCTTCCTTGATGTTGCCACATCTTGCCTTTATGCTCAAAACTCTCTGTGGTAACTCTCAAGAGTTGTTGAGTTTAGAGTTAGCTGTGAGATAGATCTACCTTATTGAAATTATTTGCCTCATCTGATGTCTTCCTATGCCATCAAAGTTCTCATACTATTGTTTCACATTGGTTATCTACTCATGTGTTCAGTTGTTATCTCTTCCTTATTTAATCCAAATATAAATTATGTTGGTACTAAAAGTTTCATCTACCTATGTGTGGTTGCATCCTAGTATTTGTTGGGAATTGGAATGGTTTGCAATCTATAATAGTTCAACTCTCTTAATATTGGTTGCATATGATGACTTGTGGTAGGGTTCTCTTTGAATTTTGAACATATTGTTGGGTTCAAGGAGATGTAAAGTGTAGGCCTATAGGGTAAATAAACTATGTGCCCTCAAAAGTTGGGTATATGGGTTGAACACTATAAAGAATTCAGTATACAAGTAATCTAGGTTATTATTATATGGTATCACATAAGGCTTTTGGTTAGAGTTTGCATAAGGGACTTTTAGAGAAAGGTTATTATTATATGGTATCACATAAGGCTTTTGGTTAGAGTTTGCATAAGGGACTTTTAGAGAAAAGATCGCACGTATGGATTAATTTTTCCTCTTAGACCCTAAGTGAGAATGAATGTAGGGAAAGAATACAAAGACATTACCTTTTGATGTATATTTACACTACTGCAGAATTCCTAAGTCAAGATGCACACTGCCAGCAAATATTCAGCCACTAAACCAACACAATAAAAATAGTTTCAACACCAATTCTCAATCAGTATATAGATTTAAAAAGAAATGTTATACATGGCTATTCAATTCAATGTCTTACTAAAAGAAAAGAAAATAAGCAACTATCAACAAAATTTATAATAAGTTGGTATAGCTATAAAACTTTATTTAAAAATAAAACCAATAAGCAACTATTGTCAGACTTTATAATAGGTTAGTTTACCTTAGAAACTCTACTCATTTATTATAGCATAAGGTTCTTCCCCCCAGTAATATTGTATACACCACCAATTTCATGTTTAATTGATCTCTTGATTAGGTGAGCTGATGTAACTTGTTGCTTCTTTTGCATAGTATTTTTCTAGATGACACGCCCACTCCAAGCATCACAATGCTTGAGTTTATCATGATAGCCTTTACATTAGAAAAATCTACATTCACTAAACCTAGAATCTGTATTTTAATACATGCATCATATCAGTAAACTAGTTGTTTTGACCTTGTCACTTTGTGCATTTCAAAGATGTTCATACTCAATTAATTCTATGCTTGAAAACCAAGTAAACTAGATAATCCACTAAAGTTTGTATTCCACTTACTATTATTATATTAGATTTTCCTTGTACACCTTGATGAAAAACATCAAAAGAAAGGAATTTGTCTATGTGCACAATTATGGCAAGCACAAGCAGAGGCAAGCGAGGTTTTCAAAATTTGAATTCAGAGAAGGGTGGGATTCCTCTAGACTATCAAAATTAGAACCCTAGTTTGGAGCATGGGCCATAGAAGGGGGATGGTCAGGGGTCATGTACAGGGGATCAATCAGAGAATGTTGATGGGGACCTAGATGCTCCACCCAAGGAAATGGTCAAGATTCCTTTGGTTTCCAAAGTGGGTCAGCTAGCCAAATGGTCTTCTCTTTTTGAGATCAAGCCCTCAAGTAAGTCATCTTTCCTACCTGTTAAGATTCTCCCTGAGACAAAGAAAGGTTCTTGCACCATTTCCATCCCAGATGAAATTGTGGATCATAACATTTTATCCATGGTTTCTACCTTGATTGGTAAATTTCTAGGGCCTAGACCAAATATAGATGATGTGAGGCCTTTTATTAAGAAGAAATGGGCTCTTAAAGGACAAGTTTCAGTCATGGCCATGGAAAAGAGTTTTCTGTCTTTTGAGTTCACTTGCATGGAAAACCTTTCTTCCATTCTCTGTGAAGGTCAATGGGCTATTGGTCATTCCACTTTGGTCCTCCAGAAGTGGTCTTCTAAGTTGAACCTGAATGACTCATTTTTTTCAAGCTCCTATGTGGGTTAGACTACTAAAATTACCATTAGAGTTCTAGAATGAAGATGTTTTTGTGGGGCTAGCTAGGTCTTTTGGAGAACTTCTGTCTATTAATCTAATCACTGCCTCTAAAAGACATCTCAATTATGCTCGCATCTGCATAGGGGTTAGAGAAGGCACAAACATGCTAGAAACTTTGTCTTTTCACTCCAAACTTGGAGTGCATGTTCAAAAATTGATCTATGATACAATGTCTTTTACTTGTTTCCTTTGTCTAAAGGCTGGTCATAAGGCAAACTAGTGCCCAAGGGTCGTGAAGCCAAAAAGTCAAGCTCTTGTTAACTCTGCCAAAGCAAAGAAGAAATCCAAGCCCTCTGGCACCTTTGTCAAGGGAAAGAAGAAATTGATCTAGAGACGCAAACCTACTAAGTAGCCCAAGAGCCAGGATGGTAGGGAGGTTAAGAAAAATGCCATCAGCATGATCAAGTCCAAGGCAATAAAATTGGTAATGGTCTACCCCACTATGTCTTCGAAAAATAGGACAGAGTCCACAGAAGTGATTTAGCACCAAAGGAGTCTACAGAGGAGGGCCCAACTATTGTTGACATAGCTAAGGTAGAAAATAATGTGCTTTTTGAGAAAGAGCAGAATGTAGGAAGGTAGGAGACCCCCCGAGTGGAGATTACAAGGGTCTCTGACCCAGATCCCCCACATAATGGTGTTGTCAATTCCTCGAGGGTGGTGGATCATAATCAAAGTGATGATTTCATCGATGATGGGTTTGGTCAGGTGGGAAGTCTTGTTGCTCCTCAGATGAATTTGCCAACATCCAAAGGTCTGGGGACAAAGATCATAGAGCTTATTAACAACTCCTCTCCAGATCAGATCTCACAATGGGAAGATTGGATTGACAACTACTCTCACGATAGTATAAATGGTTGGAGTTTGGTTAAAAAGAAGAAGAAGAATCATGACCACCCTCCACTATCACCAATGAAAACCAGAAGCAAGGTTAAGGCTAATATCAAAGGTAAGCCCAAGACTCCAAGAAGGAAAAATATGAATCAATTATTGCAAGAAGAGACCAGAAAGAACTTGGTAGATGAGAGCCAGAGAACCATCAAGGATTACCCTAGAAGTAAGAAATGAAGATCATATGTTGGAATATAAGGGGCCTAAATGGGGCTCACAAATAGGAGATAGTTAGGAATATGATCAGAGATCAAAGACCGGATTTTTTATTGATTCAAGAAACCAAAATGAGAAAAGATGTATTAGGCAAGCTCTCTTTCAACAAAAACATGAGTAGCGAGGCCATAGACTTGGAGGGATCTGCAGGAGGGGTGTTGATTCTCTATAATAACAAGGCTTGTCAGATATCTATTATCTATAATGCAGGTAATGCCCTCCTATGCAAGGTGTCCCATATTCATAGTGATGATTCCTAGTTTATCTTAAATCTTTATGCTCCCAACTCTATAATAGAGAGAAAGGTCTTCTAGACTAAGTTGCTAGAGGTTATTAGCATTAATAACATAAACAAAGGGATTATAATGGGGGATTTCAACTCCCCCCTCTCTGATGATGATGAAAGTGGAGGGCTTGCCCCAGATCAGGAGAGTAAGTTAGACCTTTCAAACTTCATTAACAACTTGGCTTTTATGGATGTTGATCTCTTGGGGGGCAGATTCACTTGGTCTAACAAGAGAGTTGGGGGGGATTGCATCCAAGTCCATCTTGACAGAGCCCTTATTTCCCCTGTGTGGTTGCAAACCCACTCTTGCAGGCTTTCCCTTCTCCCTAGAGTGGGATCAGACCACTCCCCCATATCTCTCTATGTTTGTCCTCTTATGATCAAAAGGTCTTTCCTTTTTTGGTTCAAGAAAATGTGAATTTCCTACCCAGCTTTGGAAACCAAGATTTCTTCATAGTGGAACATTAAGGTAGAAGGTACTGCAATGTTCAGGGTGGCCCAAAAATTGAAGAATGTGAAAAGAAATATTAAGCTTTGGAACAAATCAGACTTTGGCCACATTTTCTAGAATAAGGATGAGAAGACTGAACAGCTCTGCATAGTCCAGAAAGAGATTCAACAAGATGGATATAATGATCAGAATTGGCTCAAGAAAAGGTCTATTCTCTCTAACCTCCACAACATCATCTCCAGGGAAGAACATTTTTGGAAACAGAGACCAAGGGTTAATTGGCTTAAAGAAGGGGACCAGAACACCAAGTTCTTCCACTTATCTACTTTAAAACATCAAGCCAATAACAGGATTTCTAGCATCAAGAAAGGATAGACTTTGTTATCTAAAGATAATGAGATAGCGGATGAAGTAGTGTAGTTTTTCTCTTCTCTTCTCACTAAGGATCATTCTCTCTCGGTGCCTAATCAAGAGGAAATTTTGTCTGTTATTCCTTCACTACTACAAGCCCACCATAACTCTATGTTGAAAGCTATCCCATCATCGATGGAAATTTTTCAATCTCTCAACTCCCTTCTGGGTGACAAGGCCCCTAGTCCAAATGGTTTCCCAACTTTCTTTTTCTAGGTCTATTGGGAGGTGGTCAAAGGGGACATTGTGAAGGCTATGCAAGAATTCTTTGGGGCCAAAAACCTTTTGAAAGAACTTAATGCCACTTTTCTGGTTCTCATTTTGAAAATTTTAGGGGCAGATTCGATGGATAAGTTCAGTCCTATCAGTCTATGCAACTCCTTCTACAAAATCATATACAAAGTCCTTACCACTAGGCTCCTCAGAGTTCTTCACCTGATTGGCTCTCCATAGAAAATTGGCTTTGTCCTAGGGAGATGAATTCTAGACTCTATTATCACTATGCATGAGGTGATTCACTCTCTTGAAGCTAGTAAGAAGGCAAGCTTTCTGCCCAAGCTTGATATTTCTAAAGCTTATGACAGGGTGGATTGGAATTTCTTGATGGCTGTCCTTCAAGTTTTTGGTTTTGATTTCTAGGTTTGTAAACTCATCTTTCAGCTTGTCTCTTCCCCTTCTTTGTCTGTTCTAGTTAATGGTTCCCCTCAAATTTCTTTTTCCCTTCAAGAGGGTTGAGACAGGGTGATCCCCTATCTCTTGTTCTCTTCATCATTTTGGCTAATTGTTTAGGAAGGCTAATTATGAGAAAAATATAGGACCGGAGTATACAAGGTCTCAAGCCTTTGTCCGATCATCTTTCTTTCACTCACCAATAATTTGTGGATGATACTATTTTTGGGGGAGACGCTTCAGTCTAGGAGGCTAGAGTGTTTGAGGGTTTGCTAAATACTTACACTAGGGGTTCTAGCCAAGCTATTAACTAGGATAAGAGCTCGGTCTACTTCATCAATACTCTGCTGGAGAGATAGAGGAAAATTTCTTGTATCCTAGGAAGTGGTATTGGGACCCTTCCAACAAGTTATCTTGGTATGCCTTTGGGGTCCAAACCCTCGAAATCTTTTTGGAACATCATCATCAATAGATTCAACAAGAAATTAGTTGGCTGGAAAGGTGCTACTCTCAACTAGGCAGGCAAATTCACTTTGGTGAAATCTATAAGTCTCTTTGGGATTCTAGCTAAGCAAGCTGACAGAATGGAGAAGATTCAAATGAAATTTATCTAGACAGGGGTTGAAGAGCACAAGAGATATCATCTTGTTGCTTGGGACCATGTTTTCCTTCCCAAATGTTATGGGGGCCTTAGTATTAGAAAAATTAGACATCTTAATAATACCCTTTTAGCCAAACAGATCTAGCACATTTATCAAAGTATCGAAGAATGGAGGGAAATCATGATTGAGAAATACTTGCGAAGGCAGTCTCTCAGCTTTTTGCTTCATGAGACTGAGATTCCTCAAGGATCTTACATATGGAATGGGATCCTAAAGGCAAAATTCCTAATGAAGTCCAAGGCTAAATGGAAATTTAGTAAAGGTGAAAATATCTTATTTTGGTAGGATGACTGGATGAGCCAAGGACCTCTTATGATCACCATAATTATGGAAGATGGGCAGAGCCATGCATAAGAAGATATAGTCTGAATGATAGTGATTATAGATCAGGTAATGGATAGAAAGACCTGTCTATGATATCCCTAGACCTTAAATCTCTTATGATTAGCCTGAATGCTATTTTCATAAATAACAAGAGGGATGAAGTCATTTGGGGAGATAACCCAAATGGGCAATACTCTGTTGCCTTTGGGTATTTTTCATTATAGGATAGAATGGAGAAACCCATCTGGGCTACGACATGGACTCCTAGCCTTACCCCAAAAATCAACATCTTCTGGCTTTCGCTCTAAGACAAAATTCTTACTTTGGATAATTTAGCTAAGAGAGGTCAGATTATCCCCAATATGTGCAGTTTATGTAAGCATGATTTGGAGATGGTCAATCACTTATTTATTCATTGCTCTTATTCCTCCAAAGTTTGGAACCTCCTGACCAGGGACTTTGGGGTCAGCTGGTGTCCCCCGGCTAACATCCAAGAATTCTTCAGCCAATGGAAGAGTTTACACTTAGGTATGATTACCTAGTTAATTTGCTCCTGGTCCCTCCCACACTTCTACTGGGGAATTTGGACAGAGCGAAATAACCAAATTTTCAGAGACAGGGAATCCCTTGAGTTTGTTATTACTGAGAAAATTGAAGGATTAATGAAGGAGAACTTCTCCATCACAAAGGAAGTAAATATTGAAGAAGGTGGGAGCAGTAGAGAAAGGAAAAAGGATAGGAACAGGAAAAGACAGGAGGCCATGTGGTTTTTTCCCCCTGAAAATTGGTACAAAGCCAATTTTGATGGGGCTATAAAAGGGAACCCTAGCCCTACTAGCAGTGGAGGCATTATCAAAAATAGTTATGGTAGAGGAGTTGCAACTTTTTCCTTCCCTCTTGGACATTAGACAAATCATTTCTCAGAAGCCAGTGCTACTAGTCACATTGTTAAACTAGCCCTGGCTTCTGGGATTGAGAACCTCTGGCTAGAGGGGGATTCCTTAAATATCATAAATTACCTAAATGGTAACTCAATGCCTTCTTGGACTATTGCAAATGTGATTGAGGAGTTAAATTTTGACCTAGGTAAGTTCAACAAGACCCATATCAGCCATGTGTATAGGAAGGCCAATTCAGCAACTGACTAGTTTGCAAATGAAGTGGTCGCCAAAAATTTGGCGATGATGTGGCATGTCGGCGACATCTTTCTAGTGGCAGTGAATGATTTAATTCTACTAGACCGCATCTAGGGAAGTACTAAAATAATCCAAAATTAATAATGGGAAGATTTGAAAGATTGCACGTTAGAGTGGGAGTTAATGAAAATCATGCAAAACTCTTTTCAAAACATGATAGTGTGTACGTTGTCTTGAATACAACCATTAAAATTGATAAATTTAAAAACATTTTTGAGTTTTGCATTTTGAAGGAGGCTAAAATCTATAAGCAAACTGTGAGCAGGTCGGGGCTTTTTGAACTTGAGAAAACCATGGTAGGGGAGAGAAGTAGGAGGGAGCCATCAAGGGAGGTGGAGAATTGGAAGAAGAAACCGAAGGTTTGGCATAAGCTAGAAAAGGTCAAAATCACTAGATTCCTGGAGAAGCTCCATGGATTTTATGCGGGGATCACCAAGATTATGGTTGATTCTTGGAAAAATGGGAGAGTCAGAATCAATGGGGTCACCCACCTTGTCAATGTGGATTTGATAGCTTTGGTTACGGAGATCCCTCTAGAAGGGAGTAACTCCTTCAAAGACAAGAAAATGTCGACAACATTGTCAAAGTTTTTGTGAAACAAAGCTGAGAGGAACAAACTCATCAAGGCAGAGACATATTATGAGATGTAGTCAATTAAAAAGCTATGGAGGTATGTCGTAAGGATTATCATTGAATATATTTCTCTAGACCCCAGATTTGATAGGATTAGAACGCATCATTTTGTTCTGCTTAATCACTTTAGGCATGGAATCTAAATCTCTTTTTCTTTTTATCTTTTCACCTCCATGAGCAAGGGTATCGAGGGTTTTAAGAGGAAACCTACCGCCAACCCAGCCCTTCATGAGGGATTACTCCTCCTGGTCTATGAGTATCTGAAGACTCAAACTAGGGGAAAATCTCTTGGTGATATCGGGTGTGCATCTGAGGAAACTGGGAGTTCAGATTCTGAGGATGTGCATAGCATAAAACTAGAAGAAGAGGAAAATGCTTCCTCTAAAGGTAAAGGCCCTAAGGAAGAAAGGAAAGTCACTCCCTCTGCTTGCATTCCCTACAGAAAGAACCCTAGAGGTTTACCCCCCATTCCCCCTAAGTCTCAGCCTCAAGAGGAGTAGGAGGATAATGATGATGAAGAGGATACAGACTCAAAGGAAGAGAAGGGGCTAGATGGAGAGAAGGAGAATGGGAGGGAAAGTGAAAATGAGAAGGAGGATTTTGCTAACATGTCGGGGAATCCCAAAAAAGGAAAGCAGATGAGGCTTTGCTGCTGGATGAAACCAATGACCAGATTCTTGAGACTCCAGGCCCTGGCCCCACTACCTCTCTGTCTAAGGGGAAGATAGAAATTTTGGGGAAAGAGAGTGGGGAGGTGATAACAAAAAATAGGAGGAGATCTTGGAGGAATTTTAATTTGAATACTGTGAAATTGGGGATAGTCATGCAGCCAATGAAACTGGGCTTAATCTTTTGAACAATGCTAAGAACAACATTATAGACAATTTTTGGTCTATCAAATAGTTTTTCCATGAAATTGAAGACCTTAAAGGGAAAAGAAGCCTGGAAGAAAGCCAGAAAATCAGCAGTGACCAAGGGCACAACGAAGAGAAGAGAAGCTAGGATGGAAGCCAATGGCACAAAAATGTCCAGGAACACAATGTTGACCAAGAGGACAGAATCACCAAGGTTGAACAAAGAGTCCAAAGGATAGAGTTCTCTCATCAAAACCTGGCTAATCAGGTGATCACTACATTGAATGCCCTAAATGAGAACATTAACAGTCTGGGTGAATCACTAATGAGTGCTAGATTTGGTGGGGATAAGATGGAGAAGGCTAGCTTGGACATTGGGTAAGCTGAGAAAGATTTGAAAGAAACCAAAGATCTAGTGGATGCTCAGAACCAGGACCAATAGGACGCGGACAACCAGAAGACCAATGAAGCTATAGATACCCTACAGGTTCTTGATAAAGAGAACTAATAGTTAGTGCTTTCTTGTTGTCTCATATTTTCCTTGTGTAGATGGTTTTTCTTTTTCTAGTGTAGCTGGTCTTTTGTTTCCTGGCCATGGGTTTGTTGTTTGGGTTTGGCTTTTGATAAGCAGATATATTGTTGCTGGACTTTTCTTAATATTTCTATTTCAGATATGTTGTAAAAACTTTTGGGTTTTAGGATCCCTATAAAACCAGTTTTACTTAATCAAAAACATCAAAAGAAAGGAGAAAAACATCTTCATGAAGTCTACTCTCTTCAATAATATCTAGTAATATATAATTTCGAATGACAATCAAACTATCCATACATTTTTATAGTCCCTTAATGGCCTCCAATGCATACCAAAAATTGACTACAAAATATAATTCCACCATAAAAGAGCTTTTAAGTATTTATTTGTTTCTTACAAAAATAAGACAAAAGGTTTTCAAGTTTAGAGAAAAAAACATGGTAAAATATATAGAGGGGAAGTGTACAAGTGCTCTTTCAAGGTCTTGTTGAAAGATGACCCTTCTATAAATGAAAATACTTTAATCATAATCTAATAGTAAAGATGCATGATATTTATAATATAATTCTTTGAATATGATATAACATTCTCAACAATGGCCTAAGACTCAAATGGTTAATACTATCCACAAAACACAACGAGAATTGCATAGAAATAAAGAAACTATTTAGACATTGTTTAATCTAAAATTTTGTACATATATTCTCCATGGAGCCTAGTTCAAAGTAATAAATCTTAAATGTCATAGAAATGAGATGCATGAATTTTTTTAAATTCAGTTATTTGGAATCCTAGAAAGTGTCAAATTGATTTTCCTAAATTTATTGACTCATCAAAAATTGTATATAAAAAATTTATATAATAACCTTAGGGTAGATGGTGCAAGAGCACCCTATTTTTGACTTGAAAGACTCAAATTTGGGCCTTGATTATGTAATAAAGGTTCTTAATAATCTAAGTGTGTGGTTTTACCAAACTAATTGGTTTAAATTGCATTTTGTATTCATTTCATTCAATACCTTTGTTAAAACTCTCCTAAGCTTCCTAGGCAGTCAAAGGTAGTCAAACAACCACAACATGGTCACTAGGCATGCAATAAGGTGGAGTGAGATGTGATGAGGCTTGAGACATAATAAGACTTAATTTCTTCCTCCATTGGTGGAAAGGAAGCCAAGAATTGTATTGAGATTGTCAAGTTTTCAAAAATTGACAAATTTGAAAAAAGTGATAAAATTGCCATGTTGCAACTTTGTACAACTTTAGGAAATAGGTAGGATACTTGAAATATGAATTAGTTCTTACATTCCTTAAGAGAATAATTATCTTTAAAGTATTTTTAATCATTTTAAAAAGCAGTTGTACAAGAGAGAACAAGGTTGTTGCAAACTTAGTTCAAGAAAATTGAGCTTTACCAGTAATTTGTTGCATTCTTGGCTATTTTTTACATTTCTCTCGATTGATGGTGCAATTTATTTGTAATTAGGAGTTTGATCTATCAATTAGAATTTTTTTTTAAAAAAAATTATTATCTTTCATAGGTTTTTGTACATATTTCATCAAAGTTGATAAGTGTTGCCATGTTTATTATATAACTAGATAGTTTTGAGTAAATGGAGTTTTCCTCTTGTTTCCACAGTTGAAAAATCATGAGACCTTGTGGAAAAAGAGTAGGATCTCTATAAATTAATATGAAAAATTTTGGAAGTAGTGAAAATCAGTTTGTGAATTTTGCCAGCAAGCCCTAGGCGGGTTTAGTATGAATCAGGTTAGAAAGCATTAAAGAAATGTGCCTAACAAATGTGTAAGGAGCAAGAGTTTGAAAAAGTTTCTTGTGCAAGGGAAAGATCAATGTTCAAATATTATTACATGTAAAATGGAAAATTATATCAATCCTTCAAAGAGCATTACAATACCTTTTAGTGCATATAGCCAAGAAAGAACTTCAAACCCTAAAAACCCTCAATTTTTGGGTTCTTGTTGTATGGACAGGGTTGGAAAATGAAACCTCCAAAATCCTATGAATAAACCAATTGGTTATCCTAAATTAAATTTTTATTTTTATGGTGTTAAGAAATTTTTCAAGATATTGGTCAAAAGCCTTATTTGGAGGGCTAATTCTAAGGGCTACTAGGAGTAATCAACCAGTTAATGAAATCGGGTACGAAGGAGAGTTTGAACTTGTTTTGATTGCTTATAATTGATAAAAAATAAGTTGGAGAAACATTACCTAACATCCTCTAAGACCCTTCAAAGCCAAGAGAAAGTTTGAGCAAAACATCACCTAGAAACCATGTTGGGAAAAATAGGCAATTTCGATGTCATATAAGACTTCGTTACAAAGTTGAGTAAAGAATGTTGAATAGGGTTGGGGGTTGATCAATAAGGCCCACTAGATCTGAAAAGAAGCCTATAATGGTGATTGTGAAGTTTTCTATAGATTTCACATTACTAGAGTGGTTCCCAACTATTGAATATATTCAATGTTACATCAAATTAGTAGTAAATCAAAATCATGAAGGTGCAATCAATGCCAAGAATATTGCACACTGGATTTGAATAGGATGGGGGTTTGGAGTATCTATTGGTTTCAACAAGCATTGGATTTCATCAGCCCTACTACACTTTCCAATACTATAAAAAAAAACCACTTCCTCAAAATAACTTTCCAAACACATCATCTTGTTGCTTGACCCATGAATGAAGTAATTCTTGTTCTCTATCATAATTTAGACACCCTTGATAATCTATGTGTTTACTATCATTATAACAGTTAGAATCTCCCCTTAACCAATCAAGAATAAACTATTGCAATATGACACTAGGATGAGCCTACATATTCCCCTTGAAGCTTTCTTACACCTTTCAAACTCAAAAGCTTCATTCGGTAACCAATCCCTCCATTAAACATTTTGATCGCATGGCTTCTACATGCATACAATTTTAACTATGTATCTATAATTATTAATCAATGGACTATAAATAACCTTTACTATGTTCTAAAAAATAGATCGATTATGTTAGGAATCCTTTGCCTCCACTTACCATGTTTCGGACTTCTCAAACACTTAAATGACATGAGTGCTTTTGTCAATTACAAACTGTGAATGATAAGGATTTTAGGATTTTTTTTAATAATGAATTGAACAATTTATAGTATTCTCTTAGTATTGTGGTTGTATATTTGGTTGACCACAACCCTAAAAATCCTTACAAACAAGAAACTCAAGCCATTGATAAAAGGTCTATTGTGATAGTCATAAAATGCATAGTAATTGGACAGAAACAAATGAGACTAAAGTCTCTAAGGAAACCAAAATCTTTGTACTATCATCCAAAGGTCATTTCAAATTTATTTCAATCTCATTCCTTTTCTTGCAATGTATGGTCACTTCTAACTTTAAAAAAATTAGTCAAAAATGTGGATCTATGGTTACTATCAGAAGAATCCTAGTCATAGTCTTTCTAGGGCATGAAATTTCTTTCAAGTTATGCCACTATTTGGTCCCAGATAAAATCCAAGACTTAGAAGATTCTATTTTCTATTAAAATGTATAATATAGTAATTTTTCAATGGTGGAAAGAAAATATATCAATTAATTTGTATTCATACCCTTGAGTTCATAATCTACTTGTAAGCAATTCCTATAAAGCAAGTGAGAATCATGAAATCTGAAAGTGACATTTTTATACACCACCTTTTTGTAACCATGTAAAGCCAAAATATCTCTCAATTGCACCTCTAGATAATCAAATAACATTAGATGACTTGGTAGAGGCAGATTGTCAAGCATATTTGATGCAAAACCTAACGAATCTCTAATAAATCAATCTGATTCATCCATGATCAGCTCTGTACTGCTACGAACATTACACTCACTCATTAATTAGCTATTCCATCAGATACCATAGGATAATAGAAATAAACATTGTGTTTATTCAATAAACACTTCTAAACTTGAATCTATGATAATAGAAATAAGTTTGAAATAGATAGTGTAGGCAAAAAAATCACATTGGAAAATAATCCAAGAAGCACATTGTCAGATTTTTATGCATTGATGCATAGTAAGGAGAGTTTCAAGGGAAAGGCATTAAAAATGTCACACTCTGGACATGGCCCTTGTCTTCCTCCTTGGGTAGAAAAAGTCAATATAGCTTCACCCCCTCTCTAATTGATTGGATCAACTTTATCCTAAAAGATGGTTTGTAGTCTTTCTTCTTCTCCTCATCATAATGGTGCATACAATAAGCAAGGAAAAAAAAGAAAAATGCATGAGTATGTATAGATGCATATAGTAGCAGTGAATGACATCTAATATAACATTTTCTCTTTCTTTATAAAAGCAGGGAAGAGCAGTGTGCCTCACACTTGTGTTGGCTTTCATCTTATTATCACCAATAGGGTCAGTCATTTTTCTATCAAGTTTAAAGAACTTTGATGTGATGTATTGAAGAAGTAAGAAAAAGGTATCAAGTGTTAGCATGCAATAAGAAAAAATTGGAAATCATCTTGAGAAATGTAAGGCCCAACATGTATTTTAGTTTCTATAAATAAATAACTAAATAACATACATGATTTGAAAATAACTTAAAAGGCCACATTGAGCACTCTCATAAACCTTGCCTTCTTATCCAATTAGGCATTGTTCTACTAAAAAGAAGTGTTTGAATCTTAGCCACATCCTTAAAATTTCCTGAACTAGTAGGAAGAAATGGGTCTATTAAAAGATATAGTGGACATACATTAAACTACAATTGCATTCTACAATTACAGTCACTGAAAATTGCATCACAAAAATGAATATTATATGTATCATTGTTCAATGCAATCAACCAACTGAATGCCAAAAGTTTCCAAATAGGTGAATTTAACTACTACTCGTGATGCAAATAAACATATTATCCTAAGTACCAACTACAAAATATTTGGATTGAAACTAGATTACAAATTGATAGAAATAAATAAATAAAAATAAAATTATAGCTCCCTAAATGAATGTAATGACAAGTTAAAGGAGTGCACATATATAAAATCTCAACCAAATATAAGATTGGCATTTATTGGAATGCATATATATATAATCTTTACCATTTGAACCTCACCCCACTTGCCTATTTTTGTATTAATGTTTGAGAGAAGAACATAAGTGGTAGCAATTTTAGTATCCAAATAAAAAAAGTAGTGTTGCTATAAAATAATCCTAAAGCCTAAATCTATTTGTGATCTCCACACACCAAGGAAACACAACCACTATAGATTTAGCTGGCATCTTAATGATAAATTTTACTATTTTCTAGATAGCCAACATGAACAAGAAGTTCGACCATTCACATACGAGTCCAATTTGTGCATATCCTCCAATTATTACTTTCCATGAGACATCTCTTTGAAGATTTTTTTCAAATATCTCATATTCCTTATAAAATGCTACCACGTTTTTTATTCATTCCTATCAATAGCATCTTACAAAAATCTCTCTCCCAAAATGGTAAATAGGATTTGAGAGAACTTTGGACTAGCTCTTAAATGCAAATTTGATGCCCTTGATTAGTATTTAGTTAATCATAGTAGCCGCAAGGTGGATTTTTCCACCATAATAGATTCTAATGCATTGATCCTACATTTCAAAATCTCTTGACTACTGGACACTCAAGTTCCTAAGTATGTCATTCAGGGCTTGTCGAGAGCATGATCATTCTACAAAATGACACTAGTATGTGTAGAATCTTATCTATTCCTAGGTGTTTTATGTACATGCACTTTGAATATTGCATAGGTCAATAAATAAGGATTTAATGGCACAAACACTAAGACTCATGGCACAATGACAAGAACCTGCTCTATCAACCCAACACAAAAACTTACCAAAAATATCCAATTATGGCACCTAGTAGTACCAAAGTGAGACAAAAATTCTCATATAGATCAACACATACATTGTTACCCTTGCTAGGTTTCCCCATAAATTATTTTACAATATGTATTTGTTACATGCTCACACACACACAAGGATAAAAATGTTGGTAAATACTTCAAGTTCAGAGAGTAAAGAACACACAATTATCATTAGAATTACTAATAATGAACTAATTTACATAAATCTTCATCAGAACAGTCCTGCCATCTAAATGAGTGTAGATCCAAAACCACAAGAGAAAAAGATATGGTGTAGAGAAGTGTGGAAACATAAACAAATGTTTACTTTATAGGAACCTAACTTTTTCTTACTTTGTTAAGACCAAAGATTTTGTAGTATCCTTTAAGCTTTGTAACTTGGAACACACACACCTCAGATCGGTGGAAACTTCTCTCGCCAACTGTAAGATCATATCTACATATGTTGAGATAGCTTGGGATATCTATTCACTTAATGTGATGCCAAAAATTGTGCCTTTGACATTATGAAGACTTATGCATAATATATATGAACTCTATAACACATATAGATAACTAAAATTATTCTAGCTTCTTGCAACATTTAAGAGCCAGACTATGTGGTTGCATAACTCAAGATGCTCATAGCATATAGATGTTCATCGTAAACTTTAGAAGATAAGGTAAAAATGACTCAACCATATGAATATAAGAAATAAGGCACAATTGTTGCATGACTTAATGCATTCATAGCATATTGATGAACTTCAAAAGATTAAGGGGTAGCTAATTCAACCATAGGAACATCAAAAGATAAGGTATAACATGATATTCACTGTACTTTTGGACTGCTTCATTATCTTTACATAGTTGACATTAATTAGAGCATATGCAATAGACTAGAGATGTTAACATAGCATAATGGTAAACTATATCTTACATGGTGTAGTCTAGCAGTCAGATGGAGGTTGTCACTAGATGAAGTTTATTCAAAACATGACAACATTGCCCCCTATTGCAACAACCTTTGAGACACGGTTTTTTCTAGTAATACAAAAAACACAATTTGAATAACTATGTTATAGTTTAGAATTTCTTCCAAAATGTAGACTACAATGATCCCTTTCTAAATAAAGCACAATAAATCATCTACTCTGTAATAGTCTTTTAATGAATACTTCATAGTAAGTACTTTTCAATAGATCTACAACACATATTATCCCCAAGTTGACAACATAGGTTTATGAAAAAATCCTTACAAGCATACTTTTTAATATTTTATCATTTTCTAGTTACAAAATCTTAGGTAAATTTTATTATAATTGTCTGCAGCTTCTAGTGGAGACATTCTAATTCATGACACTTTCTCTCTTCCAACTTTTCATGAGAAATGATTTTGATGAGGAAGGCCCTTCAAATGGTATCATTGAGTTTAGAATTTTGTCATCATTCAGATAACTTTCCAGCTTCAAGTTAAAGAACTAAATCTCATGAATGGATTGATGTTTCATGTGCTCTTCTACAAGGAACACATTCTACAATGGAGAGAAACTGAGGCTGTTGCCACCCCAGCCATGTAGGTACAACAAGAATCATAAAACTTTCAATCCTACCCATCATATGAAAAGAATGCAAACATAGGGGCTACAATTGATTGATCTCCAAGAGATATTATGATCTGATCACATAGAGTTTCATGCTTAGATGTAATGAATAGTTTTAGTTGGATACACAAACTATATCTAACCAATACTATCTTAAATCAATAGTTTGGATTAATAACCAATTATAGATTTAGTATTTCATTGTCTATAATTCATGAATATATAAATCATGGCTAGAAAAAAGTTGTACTTTTACATTTTGAATTCTTACAAAGGTAATAGTCATTAAATAGGTGGGCATAATGGAAAATGACTCAAACGGATGAAATGAACTATATTACAAGAACCTCAATAAGAACAATTTTATAGGGTGTTAAATAAAGTAAAAGTGTACTAATAAATCCCATCATTAACCTATTTGAGACGATTAGGCCATTATATTGGAAAACCACATTTCCTGACAATGTCTTTGAAGACTTGTGCAATGCACCCCATAATTTTAGTCACAAAAAAATTATGCAAATCAAGTATGTTTGGTTGCTATTTGATTTGTATGAAAAACTATTTGCAATGATTTTATATGTGTCTAACAAACTAAATTTAATTTGTAGGCATTAGGAAAACCCTATGTTGTAGAACAAGAAACTCCATCCCATTTATTGTAAGTTCCTTTATTATTCTTAATCCACTCTATATAGTCCATTGCGACAAAAAAAATGCATAGCCATCCATATGATAGTTCTGAACTAAGGTGTCATTATTCTAGAATATAATTTCCATGAATCCTCCAAAGGTATCATTAATTATAGAATTGGGTTGGTTCATTGGTCTCTCTGCAAAATCAAGCTTATAGACTTTAGTTAGATTGAAGTTATCAACAAGTTTGAGAGGGGAGTTGCAGGAGCATTGTAAGAAATCACACTCAAAGTGCATCGATGTTTCCCATCAATTATTTTAGATGGTTTTTTATTTAACACATAATCGTAAGTGCAATTTATTTGTCCACATTTAATAGAACCTTTTAGATTAGGCCTAGTATCTCCACACCTAACAATTTTGGCCTGGTTCATATAGAAGTACTTTCATAGAAATTGTTTTATAACGCAAGCATTTCTTTAAGGTAAAAACTCAATTTCATTAACAATTTCTGTATAATATTAATTAGGTAGCTTTTTATTGGTCTTTTGAGTTTGGAGGTTATGTTTGGATAATATAATGTGTTTATCTGCTTAAACAAATTGAATACTTTTCCAAATTTTTAGAATGAGTGAATTTCTCTTTATCTTTAGGATGAGAGAGTAACAACTGGAGATGAGGTAGACAAGAGGGGGGGGGGGGGGGGGGGGGGGGGGGGGGTTGTACTTGCAATACATGCATGATTCCTTATACAAAATATTTCTCATAGAGATAAACATGTCTGAGATATTTCCATCATTTTGATAGGTCAATTGCAAAATAAATTTCCCTAGGTAGGTTTGATTTCTTTTTCTAAATGCTTTTATTTTTTAACAGTTCATTTAAATCTAAATTAGTTGACTTAAAAGTGTGATGTTGTGGATTTGAAATTTTGATAAATTATCTTTGTGCAGATTCTTTGGAGTACATCTTGCTTAGACTTATTGCTCTTCTCAATTCATAATCAAGTGCCATATGGTTTCATTATAGATCCTAGTTGGGTGTTTACAATACGCTTTTTATTGCAGCAAGTTGTTTGAGAATAGATTATCAAATCTCTTTCATAGGCACCATGTACTACACAAGGACTTCTATACGTTCCCTTCAAATATTTGATGGTCCTCCTATTTGGAAATGTTGATTGTAGCTTTTATCCCACTGCTAGTCTATTTTTTGCTTGGATGACATTTGTTTCCTTGTTGAGAAGAGCAGTCAACTCCAAAATTTGGTTGAATTGATACCATTAATCAGAGTAACTCAGGTTTGATAGCATTGAAAAAAAATTGAAAGTTACCAAAAAACTAGATGGATTCTCCCCAAAAACTATAAGTTCATCTCTCACAAAGATGCCTCCCTCTTGGAGACTAGAATATATTAATTAGATATTATATCCTACACAAGTCTTATCAATCACTCTACATAGTACTTCCAACATGGCCCTAGCTTCAACCAGGTTTACATGTTAGTTATCATGGTGCAGGAGCACCAAGCACAAGAACACAACTAGGAGGTCAAAGTCCATGAAAGGAATAAATTCATTAATACCAATTCATTTGAAGTTATTATGTTTCATTCCAAGTCCATTGTAAGGCTATGCAAGCCAAATTTGCTAAAAGTTGTCAAATAATATTGGTATGACCTTGAGTTGGTAAATAGGTCAAAGTTGAAAAAATAACCCATAAAAGGCTAAATGAGTTGTAAATGGTCATTTTTGGTCAACTACGATATGTTATGAGGCTTCCTATAAAGTTTTAAGGTCATTTCATAATAGATGCATAAGTTGCTTAAAACTTGCACAATGCAACTTTTATAAAATTGTCCAATTGTCAATAAAATATGTAAGAATGTGTATGCTAGTTTTGGCAAGAAGTTGTAACTATCATAGGGATGTAAGAAGATATAAATATGCTCATTTGATTGAATCTAGGATAGGTTGGTCAGTTGGAGGCAAGTTGTTTAAAGCAATCCTATTATGCCTCTGACTGTCACCAAGGTACCTATAGGGTTGGTGAACAATCCAGCACCCATTCATCAATTTGAATGCTTATTAAGATGATGTAATATGGAAAATCTTGTCAAAAATATCTAGATGTTCATAATGCATGCGAAACCTTCAAAAGATGAGGTGGTCTAGAAATCAAGTTTAGATAAGTAAAGATTAGTTACAATTAGAAACAAATATGGAAAAACCTCTAAAACTACATATGTGATGTTTAATATCTAAAGCTTGATTCTAGACATAAATGAATCACACACTACACAAAATATCAATTGGAATAAGCTTGATCAATAGATAAAAACCAAACATGATCAAGAAGTCTCAAATTATACCTTCCAATGAAGACACACTCCTGAACACCAAGAATAGCAATAGACCCAAGGCCATGATCAACAGTAAATTCTTCTAAGAGACTGCAAAATTTCAAAGCTTCTTCAAAGTAATCATCCTACTAGAAATAAAAATATTATTCCACATTACAATGAAATAAGTAAAACAATACTCAATTAGTATTTATATTCTAAAATAATAGAGAACTTATTACTATCAAATATTTCCTAGAAAATTGCAATAAAATCATCTCCCAATAAAATTTTTGAATTTACTTACATTTCAAGGAGTACTTCAAGGAAGCAGTGGCATTGTACTCTTTAATCACTGTAGACTTTTATTTTCTCTCTAAATGCCATGTGATTCAAAATAATAACTTAAGCTCACACTAGAAGTTTAATTATATTCAGTATCCAAATTAATATGAGGAGACCTTAAGCTCTAAAAACTTTAAATTATTGGTGTCTAACTAATGTTATTGATTATGAACTTAATGGCTTTGATATGATATATGCTAGCTATCTTGGAATATGAATTTTTTTTAATTATGGAATAACTACTTTCTTGTGGAGGGTTGGTAATTCCCCTATTTTGGTTGTATCAAGGTACTCTGTTTTGCTGCCTATAGGCTTCCAAATTTTTTTGTTTTTTTTTTTTGGATACTTGTCATTCTAGGATTTGACACTTAGATACTATCTTGAGACATATTTGAAACCTTTTCCCAATATTAAATTTAAAGTTTGAAAAAAGTATAGATGTCATATTTTGTATTTCTAGGGTAGCATACATTGCATAGGTGATGAGAAACACACATTAGAGTTGACATTCACTACTGGTGAAGAAGAACCTCTAATTAAAGAGGGTAGCAACAAAAGTGTAAGTAGTGTTGGTGACCAATGATTCATATGCGAATATTCTTCAAATCCATATTTAGAAATTTTTTTGAGGTACACATGTATAGATTTAAAGTCTAAAATTAGTAAGTGATACAGCTATAATAGGATCTATAGTTTTAGCTTTATGATTGGTAGAAAATGTAGGCATTTGATGGAACAAGATCTAAGTGAGGTTGAGGTAATAGATAATGGAGAGGGGGTTGGCCTCCTTTCCTAAGAATATGACCTCCCTGATATCTCTTAGCTTGGAATATTTAGATGTTCTAGTAAATTTTAATGTGCTTGAAAGGTTAGTGACAAGGTACCCATCCCTAAAGAAGCTTAGGTTGAATACAATTGTCTCTAAAGTACAATTGCAACTGTCAATATTAATAATGCCACAAATTACTCATTGAGGAACATGCTCAATGGAATATGAGTGCTTTACAGAACATGCATAAAATCTTTTGGCAGGATTCAAAAAATGTTCTCAAATTTAATGCTTGTTAGGATTCTATAAACTTTTTCTAGAATATCTGCCTACAGTTTATCTAATGTGCTTAAATTAAAATTCTCTAAACTTAAGTTGTGCACTTATTTAGAAATCTAAATTAGAAGGAATCAATTGTCATTGTCATAAAGCACAATGTCTCTAGGTTATAGATTCAATAGAAGACAATGGTCTAGAAGAACTTGCAACAACATGCATGGATTTGAGGGATCCTTGAGTATTTCCCATAGATGTACGTGGAGATGGAAAAGGTTGTGTATTAGATTTGGGCCTTGTTACAATTTTAAAGGGATGTCCAAATATTTAGTTCATTCTTTGCTTTTGTCAAAAAATAACCAATGAGGCAGTTATGACAATGTCAAGAAATTGTGCCAAACTAGTAAGATTTCAACTTTGTATCATGGGATGACATACATCCAATCATGTAACTAGATATTCAATAGATGATGGGTTTGGGGAAATCATAAAGAACTACAAATACCTAAAAATGTTGGCAGTTTTAGGTATGCTCACAGACAAAGCATTTGAATATATTGGAACATATGGTAAAACATTAGAAATATTATCAATATCATTCACTAGGAAAAGTGATCAAGGTCTAAAGTATGTGCCAGAGGGGTGCAAAAACTTTCAAAAACATGATATAAAAGATAGTCCATTTGGTAATTTTGCCCTTTTCTTTGGTTTGGATCACTATGAATCTATGCAATTTTTGTGAATGTTGTCTTGCAAAATTAATAGAGAAGAATGCAAAGAGATGGCAAAGAAGATGCCTAAACTCAGTATTGAAGTGATATGAGACAATGAATCAAGAGATACTTTCTTTTTGTAGAATCTTTAGGTATATCTCTCCATAGTAGGACCATGAAAACACATGTCTTCATTTATTACCACCATGTGGTGAGTTTTTCACATAAATTTGAGGTCATATCTATATAATTTATGTTGCTGACCTCTCAAGTTTGTCAAGTGCAATTTTTTTCAATTAAAAGATATTTCATATAGTGCCTTTTTCAACAAAGGCCAAATGTGAAGTTTATTTTGGTTGAGCAATTTTTACATCCCTTTCTACACTTCTCCATGATTTGGTTGCAATAGGAAGGGTTGCAAAAGATAAAGTGTCCATTGGTGAAGTATCTCATACTTGGTCTCTAAATCTCATTATAGTTAAATGCCACACAAAAATTTCTTGATACAAATGTTGAATGGTGAAGGATTATTGATGATTCCCTTATGCATGCATTGGGATTTCAAAAAAATTGACAAATCACCCAATTAGCTAGGAAATATCCCCATTAAATATGGATTGAATATTACATTATTCAAATTTTAGTAAAAAACTTGTTGTGCCTACTACACATACAAGTTTTGGTTTCTCTCTATTATTACTTGGGGTAAGTTTTCTAGAATCGGACTTTTGTTTATTAGAAAGGTTGATCGCTAAACAAACCAAATCTTTGGGAATCAAACTCAAGTAAACATTGTACAGGAGAATTAAAGATGTAATTGAGGTGAGGAATAAATAGTTTTTCAAATGTGTAATTATTTTGATTTTATTATTGATTTTTTAAATTTATACTCATTGTTTAAGCTCTAGCTAGAGTTTTATCTATAGATCAAAGTATTTTGCATAAGTTTTGGTATCATAGAAACATGTAAAATTAATTTAAATAGGGAAGAAGAGTTGGGAAAGGAGTTGGACAAGATAAAATACTAGAGATGAATTTCTTATAACTTAACATATCAGAATGGGAAGAATAATAGGAATCCAAAATTGTTAAAAAGTAAGAGAAGTGCACAAATGATGTGACTCATGGTCTCTTAGTTAATGCTTGTGATAAGTGTCACTCCCACTGTATCATCATCCCTCCCTATGTTTATTAATTTATTTGGGCATTGAGTTACATCATGTTCATCATGATATGCATAGTTAGAGATCCCTCTCATGGTAGTGTTAGACCCTAGCTTCAGGTTGGGAGTGTGCACAAGTGCAGTGATAAACACTAATAAAGTAACCTTTTCAATTTGGCAAATGTGTAAAGAATATTTAGAGGAAAAAATAAAAATAAAAATTTCATTCTCATCTTATATAAAAAAGGATCAGAATAAAGAAATAAAATTAGGGTTTGGGGAATTTGTAGCACCTATCATGGTGCAAGGTTTTCCAAACAAATGACTAATGATTCATAATTTCTAGAAGCACATGTACATACAATGAAACCCTTTTAACATCCACAAGATAATTCATTATATCAAGAGAGGCAATTCTATTGGAACTACAAGAATTTACAATGGAAAAAAGAAAGGAATAAATCCCAGATCTCAGTTGTTAATTGCTAAGCCCGCTGCATAGATTTTCCTCTCAATGGGTTAAAGACAATATGAAAATAATGGAAATATAAATATAGAAAAAAGTAAAATATACTTGATACGATGAAAATCGGGTACATTACATATGAATGTTGTGCCTCTCACAGCTTTGCCACACATTTGAACTCCTTATAGAGTTAAACTAAAAAATAGTAATGGTTTCCCCAGTATTTGATCCTCATTAGCAGTGTCTAGATGCTAGGTCACTAATCTATTAGACTCTCTCATGAAAATGACAAAGAAATCATTTTTCAAAAATAGTAAAATTGTGGAACATAGTAGTGTAGTCATTTTCACTTTGCAACGACAATTTGGCTTTACAAAGTTGTGATCAAGTTGGGAAAGTAACCCACCTCTTGCCATTAGACTTTTGCCCCTTTTAAAAATGTATATAATTTATCTTTTATCTTAATTTTAATTTTTAATCTATGATTATTAAAATACTTTATTTTGATCTAAAATGATTAACAAAAAATTTAATCCTTAAAATAAATAAATTTATTTTAATTTTTAGGAAATATATTTTTACTTAGCAATAGTGATACAAATTGGAAATCAAATTGGTTAAAATAATAATTAAAAATATTGATTTAAGACAAGTTACCATTGTGCTAAAGACTCTTGTTTACAAGTAATATAATTTATAATAAATAAAAGTTTAAGATGAAATATTATTGTTATCTTTGAAAAATGTCTTAAATGTTGTTCTTATGTATATAGTGGAATAAAATTATTGTGAGAACTAAAATCCCACCTAGGAATCTATATAAGAAAAATAGGCTCAATCGGCTGGCTCATTGAGAATCACACAATAAGGATCTCAAAGAAATAGGCACCACACCCATAGAGTGAAATGTGTGAGGGCACCTACCTGGCATGTCCAAAATTATTCCAATGTAATTCAAAAGGAATGTTAAAAAAATAAAATGTAGGATTTGAAGTATAATATCTAAATAAGGTGGCCACAAAAGGAATTAATACAAACAATTATAGTGTTCCCAAATTTGCAAACGGAGAGAGAGCATACGAAAAAAGAGAGAATTTGTCAATAATGTAGATATAATGCATATTCATTATGATCTCTCTCTCTAGCCATCTCTTTCAATGTTACTATTTTCAGCTATGCATCTATCTCTTTGTGTCTCTACATGTTAAATATATTTTTAATTAGTAATAAATTGTCAATACTTTTTACTATGGTTTTAACGTCTACTAGCTATAAACTACTAACTCTATTAATTATGATTATTGGAATAAATAATTAAGAATCCAAATGAGTAATATAAATAGAAGAGAACTAAAGTAAGGAAGAAAATTATTAATACACTCATTTATTGATATACCTCTTAGAGGATAACTAAATCAATTTGTAATATTGATCAAAGAGCCTAAAATGGTGCATAAAATCTCCCAAGATATTTAACAAAGCGACTTGTATCCTAGAAGATGCAAACTTAAACTACAATTAGTACGAGAAAAAGAAGGTCTAAGGGTCTTGAATATGTTATGGAAAATAAAATCAACCTAACCCATTAATAAATAAACATTAGAGAAAGTGAATAGAGGAAGCATAAATGACTAATTATTAGTGATTGATTATCCAATCACTTATTTAATTGTTTCTATTTAGGTGACTAATTATTAGTGATTGATTATCCAATCACTTATTTAATTGTTTCTATTTAGGTGACTAATTATTAGTGAATAATTATCCAGTCACTTATTTAGTCATTTATTTAGTAGCATATTTAGTTACTTACATTTGGTTGATTTGTGATTTACCTGGTGACCAAAGTAGTCGATTATTTAGTCACCTAAAGTTATAAATTACAAAGAAATAGTGGAATGTGATCAGTTTTAGTCATGTGACTAAAAATTTTAGTGGTGTAACTAAAATTTTTAGTCACATAGTCAAATATTTGCCAAAATGTACTAGTGATTATTTGTCCTTGTTATTATTATTATTGCATTTCTAAATACTATTGTAATTGCTTGTATGTAACTAGTGATTAATCTTTATATCTCAACCAATTAGATATAAGTATTTTTCTTTTTAATTTTAAGTTTTAATTTTTGTAATGTTTATATGTGAGATTTTTAATATATAAGATTTTTAAAACAATTTTATTTGAACTTGATTGGCTCTTATATTTGGGGTCTTATAGTAGCAAATTTTCTTGAAGCACTCCCCCATATCTTAGCATGTATCATTTAAATGAAAAAAGCTAACATTGTATCGAAATAACTATTTTTAGATTTGTAAATATTAATTTCATCATGCATTCACTATAGTATTTCATTATATTAACTTTAAATGCTTTTAATGTATGAAAGATGACTATTAACTAGCGTATATATTAAAATATATTATTTCATCATATGAATTTTTTTATAAACTTAATACTATTTGTATTTGTCAAGTATACTAATAAATGAAAAGATAAAAATATTATCTATCTATCTATCTATCTATATATATATATATATATATATATATATATATATATATATATATATATATATATATATATATATATATATATATATATATATATATATATATATATATATATATATATATATATATATATATATATATATATATATATATATATATAGAATATAATATAATATAATATAATATTTTGTTATTACACTAAAATCAAGTAGAATTATTTTATGATTATCTAAGGGCCAATTTTTTTACATCTAATATAATTTCTTTTACAAATGGTTTATTGTCTTCAATAAGATATATTGAATAATTTTTCAATTTATATAAAATATTAATATATTAATATACTAAAATACAATAAAGTTATAAAAGTATCAATAGATTTATGCAATAAATTAGAAATTATTTTTAAATCAAAAAATATTATTTTATAAATAAATAAAATAAAATGATAATTTTTAAATCTTTTTAAATTGAAATTTAGATTTTTTATCTAAAATATTAATCAATTATTAATAAAATTATATTAAATATTATTATTTTTTAAATTTATTATTGTACTTAATTAAAATTATTATAATCTACGCCAATACAAACAAGTCATTATATGACTCTTATTAGTACTTGTCGCAAGACAAATACTATTCTATTGACTATTGTCAATTAGTTATTCACTCTCCACCAATCACAATAGTGTGTTATTTTTTATTGTAAGTACACTATAATAATAATAAATATTATTTATAAAAACTTTTTTTTTTACTTAAATTTCATTGGTTTAAATCCTTTTGCCTTATAGGTGCGATTTTTTAGCGATTTCTAAATAAATTTCAACTTTCATAGATAATTATTTCTAAACTTGATTTAGTTTTATGGAAAAGCATTATTATTTAGTTAATGGAAACAAGTTTTTCTACCATACAAATTGGAAGTTTTCTTGCATGCATATCCACCTTTTCAATCCTATGCTTTTAGGTTGTGAGTATGGTTAGTGCATTCTTTGATTTTGTTGTGTTTACTTTGTGATTTTTAAATTTTTTATTTTATTGAATAGATTAATGTCACATGACATTCCCTATGCTTATTTTGTCATATTTTATATCTTTATTTTATTGAATAGAGTAATGTCATAGGACAATGGAGATCATTCGATATAAATTGAAATCATTTGGATTAAGATGAAAAAGGACAATGGAGATCATTCGATCTAAATTGAAATCATTTGGATTAAGATGAAAATATATTTTATGTAATGATTGTACCATAGTATCTATAAATATGTATTTAGCTCTCATTCTTTCATCTATTCAATCTCCCATTCCTTTAATGGTTATTGCACCCATTGTTACTTCTTTTATTTTTGAAAAATAGGGAGATCTATTTATTTTGGTTTTATTTACTTTTACTTTTCTTTCCCCTTGTAAACATTATCAATTATAGGTCATTGCTAGCATCAATTTCCAGCCAATGTGTTGATTTGGAGATTCAAATTGGAGGCATCTGTCTACATTTTAAGGTGTTGCATGTTTTATAGTTTTGTTCACACAATGGTAGGAGGCTATTTCAAACCTTTGAACCTCTTAGCAGAACTTCTCTCTTGCCTAATTATATGATTCCAATAGCAAGTTATTACTTTTTGACCCTCATGTATTTTCCAAGAAAATTCCTTCTCATTACCTATGAATTTAAACAACTAGTATGGCACTAACTTAGGATAACAATGGTCACCAATTAAGTTTGGATTTGAGGGCAGCAATTTATTATTTTATGGCTATGTTTCATTTTCTTGATCTATGTTTTCTTTTCCTTTCATAGCTTTCACTCAATGTTATCTTCTTGTCACTTTATTCCAGCACATCGAATGTGTTTTCAACATGTTTTGATGTATTTTATAGGAGTTTCATATGCTCCTCTTTGTTCATTCTACCTAATTCATGGTTGTGACCATTTGAAATGTAATGGTCTATTATTCAACTAAGTATTCATTACTAGATCATGGAATATGCATTGCCCAATTGATAGTCATGATTGTGATGTTTCACATATGATCTCCTTGGTGATTTTAGTGAACTATCTATTTATGTATCCATAGATGCAATGCTCATTATAGAATTTTATATTTCAATTTAAAACCATTTCATGGTTTAGCTTATAAGCAATTCATTATAATTCAATATTCATATGCACACTTTCAAAATTGTAGACTCATTTCTCCAAAAAGGAACATCATTATGGTATTATTTGTCAAATATTGGTTGGGATTTAGTACATGTACTCTCTTTGATAACAAAGATATATTGAGAGATGATTCAACTTTATGCGCTATTGGTAAATATCATTTTGGCATCATTAATAAGATATTGATTATAATTTTGTTGTTGACATTGACATTAGTAAAAAAAATGTTTTGCTTGTTTCCTAAGCTTTATGACGACTTGTTTGATGCACCCAAAAAGCATAATTTATTCTATTGTACAACATATGCGAACAAATATGATATGATCAAAACATGCGAAAAATTTCTAATCGTAGAGATATTGCTAAAATCATGATATATCGTGACTCTAAGCTTAAAGGAATTTTACTAAGCATACATTTGGCCATGATTTTAGTGAAATAATTGTTAATAGTTAAATAAAATACACATTTTAGGATGTTTAGAGCATCTACAGTTTTGTTGTAAAGCTTTAGAT
This sequence comes from Cupressus sempervirens, assembly GCA_028749045.1. NCBI lineage: Eukaryota > Viridiplantae > Streptophyta > Pinopsida > Cupressales > Cupressaceae > Cupressus > Cupressus sempervirens. Next base: position 64,426,912 of record CM053785.1, read on the forward strand.
AAATTAATGATTCATGCAAAATAACCAACTTATAAGAAACATTAAATTTATGTTTCATAAATTATAAAATCCATTAATGTTGCAGCCAAAAGTATTTAATTTTAATATCGTCAACTATTACAATTACAATTATTACAAAAAACTCAAGTAAGTCACTGGAAAAGTATGTGGTTGGAGAATATTGGATTATAATTACAAATATATAGGATAGTTGAAGTTGTATGAATTATAGATCTAATTTTTATAATATAATTATTAAATACAAGGCTACAATAGAAGTTCTATAACATATATAAATATTATTTTATATTATAGAACTTAATTATTAAGTATTTACATTAGTTTTTAAACAAATGTTAAGTCCATCAAAAGTATGACATGTTCATTCTGATTGTGTTATTATTTTTTCATTCATTTACATCAAAAGTATGACACGTTCATTCTTATTGTGTTTTTATTTTTTCATTCATTTACAAATTATTTGTTTTGATATATTTGATATATATATATATATATATATATATATATATATGTATGTATGTATGTATGTATGTATGTATGTATGTATGTATGTACATACATATGTATGTATGTATATACATACATATGTATGTATGTATATACATACATATGTATGTATATACATATGTATTATATATACATACATATTCATGTATATATACATATGTATATATAGATACATATGTATATATATAATACATATGTATATAGATATATGTATACATACATATGTATATATATGTATACATACATATGTATATATATGTATACATACATATGTATATATATATATATATATATATGTATACATACATATGTATATACATATATATATATATACATACATATGTATATATATGTATATGCATATGTATGTATACATATATACATACATATGTATATACATATATATACATATCTATGTATATATACATATATATACACATATATCTATGTATATATTTACATATATCTATGTATATATATATACATATGTGTATATATATGCATATATATATATATACATATGTGTATATATATATATATACATATGTGTATATATATGCATATATATATATACATATGTGTATATGTATATATATATACATATGTATGTGTATATGTATATATATATACATATGTATGTATATATATACATATGTATGTATATATACATACATATATATGTATACATGCATATGTATATACATATGCATGTATACATGCATATGTATATACATATGCATGTACATATCTATGTATATATATATACATATGTATGTATATATACATATGTATGTATATATACATATGTATGTATATATATATACATATGTATGTATATATATATACATATATCTATGTATATATATATACATATGTGTATATATATACATACATATGTATGTATATATACATACATATGTATATATATATACATATGTATGTATATATACATACATATGTATATATATATATACATACATATATATATATATACATGCATATGTATATACATATGATACATGCATATGTATATATATATATATATATATATATATAAGATATGATTCTATGTTAAATTACTAAGTATCTAACTCAAAACTTTGATTGATATATGATCCAAATCTATGTGAAGAGATGAATGAGTTTTAATAGCGTCCACAAGGCCATTCAACCTATGGGACCAAATGCATGTTCTTTCCCATGTTATCCCATTTTCTATGCATCTACCTCAAGATACTAGCTACCTTATGAAGATTGGTTCTCACAAAGAGTTGGTGCAATTGGCCCTCTTTCAAAGTATCCTTGTATTTAACTCAAATATCTTGGTATGCAATGCATTCATATATAAAGTGTTGTTCTGTTTCCACATATCCTTTATTGCAAAAGATGCATGTTCTTTCCTTTCATGCCTCCTTGGGTACTGTCCATCTGCCTATCTCACATCGTAGATGATGGGATCATGTTCTTAACTATAGAATTAGCAACCTGCTTTTATCTTTCATATTTTTCTATAGGTAGTCTTTTATTTCATGTCACCACATGGGGTTGAACTCTTTCACATAGTGTGCTTTTTTCTCCCATTTGTTTCGTCCACATGGCAATTTTAAAATTTTCCAGTACATAACTTTTTATCCTTTCATGCATGTTGGGGCTTTCTAGGATGTCAATGTCCCACTTTCTTAACCACCTTTCATTTTGTTTCATCCACATTTTCTTTCTCCTAGATCTATTTTTTCTTTGACCACCATCTTAGGCCAGCGTTGATCATCCATATTTTCAACCTTGTTTAAATAATTTAACAAACAAATAATCACAGAGGCTTTCATCAGAAACATTCTTGTTTATGCCAAAAGTATCTCGCAGGGTATGGTTGACTTGACTTTGAGTTTAGTAATGATAAAGTGCTTTTGTATTCTTTCCATCTATTTCCATTTGTGAGTTGTTAGACTACACCACCAAACCGCACAATCATACAACACAACTAGAATGACCAACAAGCCAAAAATATTTTTTTTTGGTTTTCCAATCACAAAGTTCTGCCTATCTACATCTATTTTGTAGCAAAAAGAGTGTCTTCCATCCTATTGGAATACTTTAGAATAACTAAGAGGGGGGGAGTGTGAATTAGTTATCCAAGGTCCAGATGTATAAATAAAACTTTTCATAGCTTAGTGGACCCATACAACATTTATACTCATGCATGCATCCATAAGATTATGCAATCACTAAAACTTGTAGGTTACTATCAAATCAATTTGCAAAAATGTAAAGCATGAAACATAATAGATTCATCAACACACTTGACATAATGATTTACATGGAAACCCAATTTGGGAAAAACCACCAATAATATGCTACTCCTTTTCACTCTTCTGAAGTGATGCCCTGTGAAAGGCCAACCCTGTTAAAGGTTACAATAAACACTGTTAAATGTGACCCAGTTAAAGGATTTCAATCACCCTGTTAGAAGTGGGCCTTGTTAGAGGAATTTAGGTCATTCACTTGGAATGCCACCCAATTAAAGGATTTATAAATGATTGTTACATCAAACTTAATCCAAAGTATTTACCCTAGACTAATACAATTGTTAGAGAGTAACAGTAAAGCTTTGGTCTGATACAACTTACAACTTCTCTTGCAAATTATAGATCTATGTTCAGTCCTCAATTTTGCTTGTCTTTCATACTTTGCAGCTCTGATAGCTTTTTTACCCTTCAAGCATTCATCTCCTTAAGCCTTTTTTTCTTAATGTGCCATTGCAGACTCTTCTCTTAGGTCACTTGATGAAGCAAAACCCTTAACTCTTTCTCTTCCTTAGGTTCTCACACATGAAAACTTTACTTTCTGACTAGACATTCCCATAAATAGGAAATTAAGATATTTTCCCGCTCATTTTCCATCATCAAAATTTAGGGTTTGGATGGATTAGGTAGGATACAATCTATCTACCCCATATCTCATATCTCTTCTAGAAAATTCTTCTAGAATCCATTTGCATTTGCCTCAAAATGGTTTACCTCAAATTCTATGCCACCAACTCATCAACCTTTATCTTCTACCTAGTTCACAAAATTCAAGAAAATAAACTTGTCAGCTCAAATTCATCGAATCTTTTATCTTTAAAATAATGCAGCAGCTCGACATTATCAACCTTCTAATGCTCGACACATACTGCATTGCTCGACATCCTCTATAAAATCACTTAGCATCAACTAAAGTTTAGTGATGCTCAGCATCCACTAAACTTTACTTGGCATCAAATGTTTTCCTCGACATCCACTGAAATTTTCTTTTACTTGGCTCCAACTAACTTTTTGCTCAGCTTGCATTGACTTTGCTTAGCACCTACTATCCACTTGGTCAAGCTTGGTAGAAAAACTTTGTATAACTTGTTCTTCTAACCTTTCTTAGTGTAGCCAACATTTGTAACCTTAAGTAGATTATCAATACATCATGTTATCACTGTCTTAATTAATCCTTGTACTTCATTACATAATCACAACTCAACCTTTCCTCTAGGTGCTATTGTTACTTCTTATTGATCAGATCCTCTTCATCAATCAACTAAGTGATAGTATTTGAATCTTATAAGCAATTGTCTTACCAGCAAATAGTAGGTTTGACATCAGTAAAAAAACAATGATTGAAACACATAGTCTACTTTAACAATCTCTCTCTTTCAATGATCTCTCTCGATAATGATCTTTTCAATCAAATCTCAACAATCTCCCTCTTTGGCATTTATGGTAAACCAAACTAATCAACCAATTCAACAAAATGGTAAACAACTTTGTTCAACCAAACTGACTAGATTAAAATAGTAAGACAATACCAAGACATTACCAAAAAAGAAAACTTGTATCAAAATTTCTCCCTTTGTATCAAAATTTCTCCCTCTATCAACAACTTCCATCTTCTGAATAGGTTACAATACTCTTTTTTATAACTTCCTTTGAGTTCCTTCTTGTATCTCCCTCTTACTAGGTAGATTAGGATTTCTCCCTCTTTCTTACATTCTTCTCTATCTTTTTCATCATACATGTGTTTTCTTCTAATCAACAACATCGGCAATTATCTCCCTCTAAGATCGGTAGCACTCTCCAACTCTTTGACAATCTCTTGATATCTCCCTTTAATATACTTTCTCTGGTGTACTTTCTTTGATAATGATCAGTTTAATGTTCTTTTCTCCCTCTTTAACAACAATGCCAAAGACATCATATTTTCATGTAGATATAAGCATTTTCAATTTCTTCAATTTTTTCCTCTGTCACCTTGCTTATGACTATTTTTTAGTTTTAGCACTTTGATTACTTTAGGTAGCTCCTAAAGTAAGATCCATTGCATCAATTTGTAACATATTGCAATCATCTTGTTTGATGTAGAGTAGTCCTTTTGTTATCTAGATAGCTTTTGATAGGGGTATCACCCCTAATTTACCTCTTAGATACTCATGAGCATCCTTAGGTAATGGTTTTGTGAAGATATCAGCAATTTTCTCCTTTGTGTTAACATATTCCATCTTCACCTCTTTATCTTAAACCAACTCTCTCAAGTAATGATACTTGATTGCAATGTGCTTTGTTTTTGTGTGCATCACTGGATTCTTTGATATATTGATAGTACTTAATATTATCTAATAAAGTATCATTCATTCTGTGATTTCTTCCTTCATTCATTTGAGTAGCTATTTGATCCATACAATGTTTGTGCAATTTACAACATATTCAACTTCAGCAATAGATTGTGAAGTACAACTTTGTTTCTTACTATTCCATGTAACTAGTCTCTTGCCTAAGAAAAATGCTCCTCCACTGGTGCTCTTTCTGTCATCAATGTTTCTAGCCCAATCAGCATCAGTGTAAGCTCTCAATTCAAATTTTTCATTCTTCTTATAGTATAGACCAAACTCTTTTGTTCCTTTCAAATATCTCATTATTCTCTTCATAGCCATTAAATGATTCTCCCTAGGATTAGTAGAGAATCTTGCAACTATCCCCATAGATAATGCAATATCATATCTACTATGTACTACATATTGCAATTTGCCAATCATAGACCTCTACATTGTTTGGTTTACCTTAATGGAATCATCCTTCTTTGACAATTTGTGTCCTGTCACCATAGGTGTACTTACTGGTTTGGAATCTTCCAATCCAAAAGTCTTCAATATTTCTTTGATATACTTTGACTGAGTGATGTATATACCATATTTCATCTGATATACTTGCAAACCCACAAAAAATTTGGTTTCTCCAAACATAGACATTTCAAATTCTTGCTTCATCTAATTTGCAAAATCCTTACATAAAGCATCTTGACCTCCAAATATGATATCATCAACAAATATTTTAGACAATTAAATACCTTTGCCTTTTTTTGTCTTTATGTAGAAATTGTTGTTATCATGAATCCTTTCAAATCCAATCTTCACAAGATAATTATGAAGTCTCTCATACCATGTTCTTGGTGCTTCTTTCAAACCATCTAAAGCTTTGTGAAGTCTACATACCATGTTCATATTGTTTGCATCAACAAAACCTTCTGGCTATTCTATGTAAACTTCTTCCTCTAATATGCCATTCAAAAATGCAAATTTAACATCCATTTGATAAACTTTGAAACTTTTGTATGCAACATAATCAAGTAGATTTCTTACTCCTTCTAATCTAGCAATAGGGACAAATGTCTCTCCATAGTCAATTCCTTCTTCTTGTGCATATCCCTTGCAAACTAATCTTGTTTTGTTTCTTGTAACTTCACCATTTTCATCTAGCTTGTTTCTGAATACCCACTTGGTACCAATCATATTTTTGTCTTTTGGTCTAGGAACTAAACTCAATGTTTTGTTCTTCTCTATTTGTTCAATCTCTTCTTCCATGGCTTTGTACTAGTCAGCATCTTCTAGTGCATCTTTTACTATTTTGGGTTCCTTCATGCTCAGTAAACATGTTTCACTTCTCAATTTTTTTCTTGTCATTGGTCTAGCATCTTTATCTCTAATGATTTGAGTAGTAGGATGATATCTTTTGACATATTTGGACAATCTTGGCTCACCTCTTATTTCTTCATTTTGTCTTTCAACTTCAAAATCACTATGTATATCTCTGTCAGGTATCTCAACATCTCTTCCATGTGTACTAATCTCAGAATCTGAATGTACATCCACTTCATTTTGTAACTTAGCATTTGAATGTGGCTCGGTTCCTGAATACAACTCGACATTCATAGGATGTGATTTAGCAGTCACTGTAACTTGTTGTTCATTTGAAACTTGATTTGCAACATTTTCTTCAACACGGCATTCCTTCATAGAAGTATACAAATGATTTTTATTCTTTTGGCTTTTTCATAGGTTTAACCTCATGTACTTCTATATATTCATCAAAGTTCACATTTTCACTTTCCACAATTTTGTTAGTATTAGTATTCAAACACTTATAAGCTTTACTTTTTGTGGAGTATCCTAGGAATATACCTTCTTCACTTTTTGCATCAAGCTTACCATTTCTAACATCTTAAAAAATGTAACATTTACTTATAAATACCTTAAAATACTTCACATTGGGTGAGTATCCATACCATAGTTCAAAAGGTGTTGAATGAGTACCTTTCTTGATTTGCACACAGTTCAACGTATAGACAGTAGTACTTACATCTTCTCTCTAGTATCTCAAAGCAACATTCTTCTCCATCATGAGTGTTCTAGCATACTGCATTGTAGATTTATTTCTCCTTTTAGCTATTCCATTTTGTGGAGGGGTTCTAAGGGCAGATGTCTATCTTTTGATTCCTCTGTCATTACAGAAGATCTCAAATTAATTTGATGTAAATTCTCCTCCTTTGTTAGATCTCAAACATTTTAGACTTTTATCTGTTTCCTTTTAGACTCTTGCTAAGTACCACTTAAACATTTGAAAAGCATCAGATTTCTATTTCAAAAACATAACTGTCATCATCCTAGAATAATCATCAACAAATAGCATTATGTGCTTATCTCCCTTGTAGCTTTACACTTCAATTGGTCCACAAAAGTCAGTATGAACAATCTCTAGTGTTCCTTTAGAGGTATAAGTTTTACTCTTAAAACTTGATTTTGTCATTTTTCCTAACTAACATTGTTTGCACATTACATTATCAAGCTTCTTCAACTTAGGCAAACCTCTAACTTTCTTCATGTTACTGATACTAACCAAGTTATCAAAATTAAAATGACATAACCGTTTGTGCCATAGCCATACATCATCAAATTTTACTACAAGTAGTATCCTCTATATCAAGATATAATAGATTACTTCTAGTTTGATCACCTTTTCCAATCTGTTTCTCATTTTTTGTTGGAATTACAAGTGGAAAGAGTAAACTTCTGAGAGGGGAGGTGAATCAATAGTTTAAAATTGGACCCATAAAACTTTCACCATTCATTCATCATATGCATTCAATATGTAAACTGAAATAACATGTAAAGCATATGCATCTAAGTCATGTAAACACATAAGCAATTACACACATAACACCAGATATGATTACCCAGAAACCCTCCAAGTGAGAAGGTAAACTTGGGGTGGGGATGACACCCACAAATCTTCACTATTGTAGTAATAAAGTGTATTCAATGAAGGTTACAATGATTTGACCGTGAATCATGGTCTACCTTGTGAAAGGTCTGCCCTATTAAAGGCTTACAAAGACTGTTAGGTCTCACCTTGTTAGAGGATTTCAACACACTGTTAGAAGTGTGCCTTGTTAGAGGACTCCAACTTACAACTAAGAAAGCACCCTATTAAAGGATTTCATACAACCTATTAGGACTACTATGTTAAGAGATTTAACTGAAATCACCTGTTAAAATGTCTTTGCATAGATCCTACGATTGGCACTTGCTTGCCTGATAACAGAACACCTCTACTCAATGTCTAATTAATCCTTCATGATCATATGTCACAATGTTGTATCCTTTGCTCTATCTGATGTTCTTCTCTAATTGATTCTGCAATTCACTCTTACTTCTAAGTCACCTTAAATGCTTTGTATGTAAACTATCTTGTTTGCTCCTCCAATTCTATCACTCACCCATTGTAAAGAGTTTAGGGTTGTGTCCTCCTTAAGAAGACTTAGGTGGCTTAGGGTTAGGTATGAATCTATGGCTGAGATTCATCCATTTTTCTGCTTAAACCTTCCCTTTTTTTTATTGGCTACATGTAATTGCATAGGGAATCCAAATATAGATTCGTCCTTATCTCCAAAAGATTGTAATCTATTCTTAAGTCAGCTCAAAAACAATTTACATAGTTGTCTATGCCATTACAAACAAATATGTCAAAACTGTCAATTGGCATATGAAGTCTCTAATGCTTAGCATGTACTGTTCTGTATTCTATGACTTGGCACCTACATTACTCAGCATCCACTATTTACTCGACTCCTAAATCACTCGACATGGTCTATCTGCTTGGCACCTAAGTGACTCGACACTCATTGCAACTCGACATGGTCTAATATTTATATGTTATGCTCAACATATATTACTAGTTCGGCATGAACTAAGTAAATGGCTTAAGTGCATTGACACTCACTTGTCAAAACCAATCTAAGATCAACAATCTCCCCTTTGACATGATTGTCAAAACCACTTGAATATACATAATCAACCTTAATCCCTTGAGCATAACATATCCATGATTTGGCTTATATATAAAACTTCAAAAAAATTCAAAATTTTGCAATAACATATACCTCAAAATTGATAACTCCCCCTGAGTGAATGTGTCTCCCTTGTATCCAAAATATGTGCTCCTCTCTGAATTCAATGCGTTGTATCTGATACTCTTTCATCTGATATGTTGTCTTAGTTAATATCTATACTTTATTTGTTGCTTTCTCTCCAAAAATGTATATCACCCCAATGATATAACTTTGCTACTATGTTACCCCTTTGTTATTTCTCTCCCTTTTGTTCATATTCCCCCAAATATGTTTCTCATATTAAATCTCCCCCTTATATCTTTAAAATCTCCCCCATCTTATATTTCTCCCCCTTTTTGACACTTATATACACCTATGGTGTGTTTGTCCAAAAATGATTTGTGGACATCCATTATTATCCTTAGAGTTGCATCCCAGTTATCACATGTAGCATCCAATGACTTGATTTGGATTGCAAGCTCAGCAACAAGGTGCACTAGACCATCTAGAGTAGAAAGATTGGGGTCTTTCTTGAGTAAAGTTTTGGCATAGCCTAGCTCCTTGCACATTATCTCCATATGAAGGGTAAGGGTAGCTCGAATACTTCTCAGTTTGGCTCTAATATTAGCCTCATGTAATAACCCTCCTCAAATCTGCCCTCAAAAAATGTTGATGAAAGCTCAAGGAATTTCATCAAACAGGTTATAACTGCTTCAAACACCAAAAATTTTTATACTTCAGTTGTTTGACATTTCATCAAACACTTTGCAAGCAAGCTCTAATACCACTGTAATAACCCTCCTCAAATCTGCCCTCAAAAAATGCTGATGAAAGCTCAAGGAATTTCATCAAACAATTCACATGCAAGGGACGTATGACTGATATAGTATTTCAGCTAGCTTCAATTGACTTTTTTTCAATTTGCATCAATGAGAATCTTGTGCTAGAAGACTACAATGGACTACGCAATGACCTAACATGAGTGTGCTACTAATTTTGACAATAATCAGTGCATACATATGATCTAAGCATGAGAAATGAACACCTACAGCCAACTGACATTTTTACAAACAGTTGGTATGCAAACTAACTAGCTGATAAATAATGATATTAAATTGCTTAAATGACACTAGCAACTATTATCTTCTTAATTGCAATGAAAAAATGCAATGCTCATGAAATATGGCCAAGACTTTGGCATTTACATGGATTACGAAATGATAATGCTGGTACAATGCACACTTATAGTTGAAAGCTTATAACACCCTAAAAAGCAATACTACCAAAAGAACCTGGTTTTAGATGGTTGTAATAATTTCCTTCAATGCTGCCCCTTCTGTTTTGCTTTTTTCGAACTGCTTTTTCAGCCTGCTTTTTTTATTCCACTTTTTTGGACTGCTTTTTCGTACCCACTTTTTCAGCCTGCTTTTTCAATTTCGCTTTTTTGGATTGCTTTTTCGGATTGCTACTATGTTGAATCTCAAGACCATATCTTTCAATGGCATCAAGATTTCCAGCTTGAAGGGATTTTGTCCTTCAAACTAGTGAGACATAATCTCCAGAAAATTCCCCCTTTTTTTTTTTGATATTTCCAAGCCTACTTAAAAGAAGCTCTTCCCTTTCTTTTATAGTGTTCTCACAAGAGCTCAATCTTTCATTTTCTCAATGTGGGATAAAACATCACTCCCTTTATGTAACTTATGTCTCCAATGTTATAAAATAAAGGGGACTCTTTTAATTTAAATATTTTCCACAAACTATAGTCTATGCATTAATAAAGTTAAATATTTAAATTTAACTTTATAAAATAGCTTTATCAATGCAAAACAAATCTTATCAATCATAAACAAGTCTTCTTGCCAATTTTCAACAATTGCCATCGACATACCGCTGCCACTAGATGTCCACCCATGCCCAAGATGACTTACTATAAATAGTAAGTATGCCCAAAGTTGCCTCAAAACCCCTCAGAAAGACCTGCAACTGAAACTATCTAGGCCAAATGGCCTCTAAGTCCCTTTAATGTCCTGGTTAGCCTACGGGACCATGGGGAAATAGGCTAACGACAACATCATGCTATGAATGCTAAAAAAGGGGACATTACACCCTCATCTATTGTTAAGACAGCTAATTGACTCTATGTCTGAAGCAATGTTTTGAAATACTTCTCACTCTGAGTTGGATTTGATGGTAGTCTTGCACCTAATGCAGATATTTGACTTTCCAGACTCAGAATGTAACTTTAGGTCTCTTGGGTGAAGAGTGTAGGATTGCATAATTTTGTGTACAATGAGAACATATTCTCAAGTACCTTCTTCACATCCTCAATCTTTGTTGCCAATGCAACTTGTTGTAGTGTTATCTCACTCGATATTTTCTCATTTACCTTTCCTTGAAACTTCTTCTCAGACCATTCTAAAAGTTTTGCATTTATATCAAGGTCTTCATTTGTGACCTGTTAAGTTTCAGGATTTGCACCCTACTGAACTAGTAATGTTCAGTAACCCTTACTTAACATGGGAGTGATTTCACCATGTGAGACTTGCTAATGAAATGAAACATATGGATTCTAGGCCGACTCCTATTGGATTCTTTAGTGAAACACTCTAAAACTCAATAAAAACTTGTAGGGAAAAAGTAAGAAGTGACTAAAAAACAACTTAAATCCTAAAGTCTAAACTAAGGAGGTTATATACCAGAAGTTACTAAGAAGACATAACACACATGTAACAGAGAGAGGATTATATAGCTCTATGAAATACAAATAAAACACATCTTCTTGTAAAGGCTTGCACAAGTGATTTATGATAAGGTTTTAATACTGAAACTACAAAAGGAGGATAAATTAATACCTCACTTTGATTAATTTCACCTATAAACACATATCATAACCTGCAAGCAAACTTACTTTTCTACAAAAAGGTGCTGGAATGAGACAGAAAACAAGGAATAATGAAAGCATTCACAAGTTAACTTATCAAATCATTCAAAGACACACAGAGAATTTGCAGAAAGGAAAAGGGCTTAACAATTAACTCCATAAAGCATGATCACACTGCTATCACTGGTATTATTTCTTCAAAATGTTGAATTACAGACCCTGTAACAAAGCTTTTGACTCCAAAAGATGTCTCAAAACTCTGTCATAAAATCAGAACTCTCTTCAAATGAGTTAAAAAAACTCATTAAGTACTGAAACATCCTTGGGTCAAATGCAGAATAAAAGCCTCCAAATCAGGGCTTAGAAACTTCCAAAAATGAAGTTTCATAACTCATATGACTCCACTAACTCATAAGTGCTCCCATGACTCATCAAAACCTCCCAAAAAATGCTCCAACAAGTCATAAAGACCCATAAACTGACTTCGCAAAGTCAAATCCGACCCCCTATATTCTCTCCATATGTTTCCCAATTGAATTGTAACTTAAAGACCATGATGAGGGAAAAAGATGACTCGCTTTCCTTTTGCATTAAAAATAGAAAAGAATATCCAATGACTTATAATTACGTCATTAAATATTTTTCTTTCACAGTAATACTTATGCAAAAGAAAAAAAGAAAAGAAAAAAACTTCCCTCTTATTGTTTTTGCAAAATAAGAAATAATATTAAAGGCTATATTAATATTATTTCTTATAAGAAATATGAAAATTTATGCAAAAACAATAAACATAACCCGTCCATTATCAAAACTCATTGCAAAAAAGAAAGGGATAAAATATCCCATGATATATCTGCGGACTCCAAAGAAAAATGCAATGTGAAAAAAGGGAATAAATGTTTCGAATACCCTAAAAATGAATTCATTCCATCATTTTAATTTGCTCTCTTGAGATTCTGGAAGGTTGGAGGATGAGGGTTTCAAGTCTGGGTCACCATATCTTGATTCGCCAAAGCTGGAAAAGCTTGAATGTGAAATAGTCATTATTGGCTTTGAAATGCCGCCATGAAATCATATGCTAGAGGTATATTTTCTGATTCTATTTTTCATGAAAGCCATTTCTTGTTGAATGTTACGTTCTTTCTCAAATAACATACTATAGTGGTTTTTTTCTTTTTCTTGTCATGACTAAGCTCCCTACTGTAACTGGGTATTGTGAAACCCAAATGGGTTTTCCTACTTATCATTATATGCTCCTTTTGCTTCTGCTGGTTTGATACAAGCTCATTCTAGGTCTATGATATGCTATCATAATAGAGCTTTGCTTGCTATCGGGTTACTTATCGACACAGGGTTCAACTCTGGTGCACTACATATGTGTTTTATTTGTTTTTTGTTTTCATAGTGTTGAGATAATGGGTGTTGCACACATTGCATAATATTGTTATTTTATTATTTTATTTTTATTATGTAATGTTGTGCCTAGATGGACGTGCAACATGTAAAGATTCCCATGGAATATTCTTGATGAGTTGTATTGTAACATTGTGATAATATTTCATGTAATTATTTAATATTGGAAAAAATAATTAAATGCCCAATATTAAATGTGGGGTTAGTGGGTTAGGTAGCACATCGTTTTAGCACATGGTTTATGTAATACCACTTGGTGGTTTTGTGGGACTTTGCTACTATATAAGCAGTCACAAGGGTAGTTGTTGTAGTGTGAGAGTGACAAGGAGAAGACAAAAGGCAAGAGTCGAGCGGGACAAGGCTTGACAGGTTAGCCAAGGGAGCATTTGTGAAGGTTGGAAGCATGGCATGGGATGTGTGGATTCATGCTTGTTCACATAGTTTGCTCGGTTGTGGCTATGGCCATGAAGGCTTCCATGGTTGTATGGCAATGGTATTTTTTGCTGAATAATACATGGTGATGGATGCTTTTGGAGGTTGGGTTTTTCCCTCAATGAGGGTTTCCCAGGGTATATCTTGTGTCACAATTTTATGGGTATGTTGTCTATTCTCTTGCATTTGGATTTTAATTCCGTATTTATTTTAGATCTATTATGGGTTATGTGGAAACGGTTATATTCTTTTTTGCCAAGTTTCCTTACACTCACGGCTTGTGTGAGATCATTTATGTTCAACATATCATTTCATTTCATTGTTAAGCAAAACATCAATGTATATTTGAAAGTACATAATACAAGGACACTTCTATTGTTTGAATGAAATGAATAACACTTTTGTACTTTCATTGCATGTATGCTTAAAATTTTCACATGTGCAAAATTTTCTTAACATGACCTTTTCCACTATATCAATTAGTTGTTCTATAAGTGGCTTGGTCTCTTATGGAGTTGGCGAGCTAAATGCATCTAAAAAGATGTTCTTTATATCTTGGAGTGCTTGCTTCTGCCTATGTTCTCTCCTAAACATTTCTTGATGCTTTTTCCTCTCTAAGGCTTGTTGTAAAATGCCTATTTGCTCCAATGTCATAGTGTCATAGTCATATTTTGGAATCACAATTTCTTCATCAAGGCTTATGTCTCCATAATGGATTACCTTATCAACCTTTGATAAGCTAGGGCTTGGCATTGAGATTTGTAATGGAATGGCTTCTGTGCCTGGCTTTTGAAGAGCTTGTGTAGAAGGAGTGTCAGATGATGGCAAGGCTACCAGTGCTTGGATGACTTCCTATTCTTTCACTTTAGGTGTTAACTTATGCTCCTTAGGCTTGCCCTCATCTATCAGTATGACTTGAATAGCACCTTGTTCCTATGCTTTAGATACAGATAAATCTATCTGTCCTATTTTTTGTTGTTGACCTATAGTTGTATCTTTTCTTCTTCCTTCTTCTCAATAGTATCAACTTTAGCACTTGTATCAACCTTAGTAGATGTATCTATTGTTGTTTGAACTAAAGGTTGTATTTTCATAACTAAAGGGATGACAGAAGCTGGTTCTTGTGGATTCACCTTTTCCCTTGTGACCTTAGTTACTACCTTTTGCAATTCTTCTACACTAACCAAAATTGGATTTTCACAGATTTTATCTTGGAGTGTAGATTGGTCTAGAATCTTCTTGAAATATTTTGTAGTAAGAGGATTGATTTTCTAAGCTAGAGCATCATAAACATCCTTAACAAATATGGTTTCAGTGGTCTTTGTTGTGTCATGGGGAGGGTTGACACTGGACACTTATGTATCCTGCACACTCTGTTCATCTTGTTGCTACTCAGTTGTTTCCTTGTCATTATTTTACTTTTCTATTTCTTCCCCAACTGTATTATCTTCCTTATCATCTTCCTTGTCATCAATTTTGTCATCATTTTTATCATCATCTTTTTTACCCTCTGAAGGGTTAGCTTCTCCTTATTTCATAGTGGTCAACCCATAGATAAGTTTCCATATTTGTGTTGATTTCTTGACCACATCTTCAATTTTATTTTGAAGAATGTTGAAGGCTCTATATTTAGGTGTGAACCGAACTGAAGCCTTAGCAATCTGTCCCTTTGTCAACTCTAGCATCACTAGATCTAATGTTGTTTCCTTGATGTGTTTTTCCAAATTCAAACAATAATGTCATTTTTGTTGAACAATATCATATAAACCTTTTGGTATTGAGTTGGAAAATTCTAGTTTTCTTAAACTTTGACATCATGGCATATAATACCTCTTCCACTTTTTTCTCTTTTTTTCCCAATTTATCAAAATCAATATGTTTCAAACTAGATAAATTTGCATTGCTTTTGTTATTTTCACATAAGTTTTCAAGATCAGATAGAGGATTATGACTTACCACCTTAAATTGGTTATTTTCATTTGATTCTGTCCTTTCTTCATCAAAATCTAGCTATGCCACATATTTTCTTCTCTATCTTTTCTACTCTTGGCCACCTTGCTTTGTTTGCTTGCTAATTTCCTTGGCCTTCTGAGTTGTAGCATGTGTGTTGGCTCTAGCGGTAGGAGCAGTGGGCTTGGCTAGACTAGGTTTGACAATCTTCTTTGTCTTTGCTACTGGTTGTGCCTTAGCCTTCCTCTTCTTTGGCTCGACAGGAGTAGGTGCTTCCTTGACTTCTTCTCCCTTAACATCTTCATTTTCCTCCTCTTCCTTTTCTTCTCCCATGCCTTGGGTCAATGCAAGAGGTGCTTGAGTTTGTGTTTCTTCTTCCTCTTCATCCTCTTCTTCTTCTTCTTCTTCCTCCTTGACACCTCCAAATTTGGCTTTTAGTTTCTTTACTATCGTATCTTTCTTCTTAATGGTTGATGTAGTTTTCAACACCATCATAATCTTTGATTTTACCATCTCATAGTTACCAAATATCTTTGCACTTTTATCTATTTCCTCTATTAGTAGTGCAATGATGGCTATTGAGGCTTCATCAACATTAATTTCATACCCAAGTGGCCTTAGCCATCTTACCCTTGGTATGGCAACTTGCACAAAAGTGTAATCAACATCAACAAGAAAACATATGTCATTATAGTGTTGTTCAACCAAAGAAATTGGTATCCTCATTCTTTCCTTCATTGATTTCTTAAAATCTACAAAGTAACTTGTCATCAATGTTTCAAAGTTTTCTCCCATCTGCTCAATGAACTCATTGATTTGCACTATAATTGATCTATTTGTTTTCCAACCTATATTACCAAAAGAGGGGAATGTATTCTATATATAAAAGAATATGCAAACTAGTATTGAACCAAACTTGCATTGTGCACTCTTGGTTTTTCTGATAGCTCCAAGGTTCTCCATAAGTTGTTGTAGTTGAAGTTTTGCTAGATCATATGTATGATCTTTCTTTACAATCTTGTAGCCAACATCCAAAGCTATACAGGGTACACTATTCAATCTTCTGAATTGATAGAATTTATGTGAGATTACCCTTATAATAAATTTTAGTAATGGATCAGTGATGGTATCTATTGTCATGCCTCTCTTATTCCATTTTTCTCCACTGTTCTTCTCAATTACTTCCTTGGAATCACTTCTAAGTGTCTTTGGTCAATCTAGGGTTGGGTAACTAGTAACCCTATGGATTACTCTCTTGGTTATTTTGATAGGTCCTCCTTCCATCCACAAAGAACCATCATGAATTCTGCTTAGAACAATTTGTATCCACTCATTTTTAAAGACATTCAGAAAATCTAGGGCTCATGCCAAACCCTCTTTCTCAATGATTTTGTATTCCTCCTTCAAAACACCATTTTCACACAATCAATACCTTGTGAAATCTAATGAATTGGTGTGAGATCGTTGCTAAAATCTCTACAAATGCTTTAAATAGGTTTCTGAATTGCCTTCTACTCTACTTGCTCTTGCTCAAATTTGAAATGATGAATAATGAGAAAAAATTGATCATATACCCTTTGAAAACTTTACATTTAATGTTGAGTGCTTACACAACTGTAAGCTCAACAATAAGCATTTTTAGAATCACTCAGCATCCATTGATATTTTCATCACTTAGCAACTACTACAAGGTCAGCATCAAGTTTGGCAGCTTGACATCAACTAACATTCCACTCGGCACACATAGGAAACATTTCATGCTCGGCAACAACATGAAAAACTTAAAGATTTAACTTGAATTTTTATCAACATCTTGCATCTTTATTCATGCTAATGTAGTCTTTTCAGTATTGTCTCCTTTGGAACTAATGTATGATATAACACTTGAATATCAGTCCCACATACCTCTTGTTTGCCTAGTTTGATGAGGTGTGATCACTTGACCCGTTGGGTGAAGTGATCCCTTCTCCATTTGATGTGCTGCAAGCATCCTCCTACTTCCATGTCTTGTTCATCTCATCTGTGATGTGTTCAACATCTGCCTTGCCTTTGCCTTTATCAAATTCACAACTTGGTGCCTTTGACCTAATTGGACAATGCTTACTGATGTGACCAGTCTTCAAATAGCTAGAACATGTGGTTTGACTCAACCACCTTTTTTAGTTACTACTGAAGTGTGTCCTAATACAATTCTCAGGAACATGTCCATACTCTTGACAATAATGACAGCTACATCTTGCATTATAATCCCAATTATAAAAGTTCCTATTGTTTCTTACCTTTGTTGGCTTGTTTGATGACCACATGGATTTGGATCTGTATTCAAAAGCTCTATGTCCATACTTCTAACAATTGTTGCAATATCCTTCAAATCTTTGTTTATGCATGGTCCTGGTTCTGCATTCATGTGCCTAATGGCCTTGCTTATTGCACTTATGACAATGAGTCATGTTCTTAGGCTTGACATTCTAATTTGTATTCTTGCTCCTGCACACATTAGCAGTATGTCCTTTCTTATCACAATTATGACAAGTAGGTTTGGAGTTCTTACCTTTGATGTTCCTTTCTTCAATAACTTTGGATGATTCTCCTTCTTCGATGTTTGTGTAGCCCAATCCTGATGTATCATTGTTGGATCTAGGGGATCTCAATAATTGCTCAAAGTATTTGATGGCTTCATTTGGCTTGTTGAAACTTTTAGCAAATTCCTTTTCTCTTTTTTGGTCACTTTGCAATTATTCATTCTACAACTTCAATGTATTCATCTTAATGTCCTTGACATTCAGTTCATAGTTGGCATTCATCATTTGACTTAGAGTATCCAATTGCATGTTGGAGATCTTGGTTAGCTCTGTTGACTTGTCTTCCAATCTATTTGCCAAAATTCTTTTATCTTCTTCAACCATGGCTTTGTCTTCTATAGCTTTCTTCTTTTGTTTAGTCACCTCACATAGTAGTATGGCTTGTAATTCTTGCTTTACCTTGAGATTTTTTATTTCCTTAGCTTGGATTCTATTCTTTTCTATTAGATTTGCAACTACTGCATCAAAATCATTTGAGTCTCTATCTGCAAATAGCTTAGTAGTGTCTATCACTTTGTATTGTGTGTCATTCTCTACAATAGCAATCTCTTTCCTTCTCTTCAAGGATTTCTTTAGTTCCTCTCTTGCCTCATTCAGTTGATGAAGTATGAGATGTATTTCAATAGTCTTTCCCAACTTGTAAACTTCTATTTTAAGATCTTTCCTCAAAGTTGCAAAGCTTCTCTTTTAGAGAACTAGGCTTTGATACTAATTGTTGGAAGTGCAAGTGAAAAGAGTAAACTTGTGAGGGTGGGGGCGGGGGGGGGGGGGGTGGTTGAATCAGTAGTTTAGACTTGGACCCATAAAAATTTCACCATTCATTCATCATATGCATTCAATATGTAATCTAAAAAAACATATAAAGCATATGCATCTAAGTATGTAAACATGTAAGCAATCACACACATAACACCAGATATGATTACTCATAAACCCTCCAAGTGAGAAGGTAAAATTGGAGTGGGGATGACATCCACAAATCTTCACTACTGTAGTAATAAAGTGTATCTAGTGAAGGTTACAATGATTTGACCATGAATCATGGTCTACCTTGTGAAAGGTCTGCCTTGTTAAAGGCTTACAAAGACTGTTAGGTCTCACCTTGTTAGAGGATTTCAACACCCTATTAGAAGTGTGCCTCATTAGAAGACTTCAACTTACAACTAAGTAAGCGCCCTGTTAAAGGATTTCATACAGCCTATTAGGACTACTATGATAAGAGATTTAACTGAAATCACCTGTTAAAATGTCTGAGCATAGATCCTGCGATTGGCACTTGCTTTCCTAATAACACGTCACCTCTACACAATGTCTAATTGATCCTTCATGATCAAATGTCTTAATGTTGTATCCTTTTCTCTATACTTTGCTCTTCTCTAACTGATTTTGCAATTCACTCTTACTTCTAAGTCACCTTGAATGCCCTGCATGCAAACTATCTTGTTTGCTCCTCCAATTCAATCACTCACCCATTGTAAAGAGTTTAGGGTTTTGTCTTCCTTTTGAAGACTTAGGTGGCTTAGGGTTAGGTATGAATCTACGACTGAGATTCATCCATTTTGCCACTTAAACCTTTTTTTTTTCTGATTGGCTGCATGTAATTGCATAGGGAATCCAAATATAGATTCATCCTTATCTCCAAAAGTTTATAATCTATCCATAAGTTGGCTAAAAAATGGTTTACTAGTTGTTTGTGCCATTGCAAACAAATATGTCAAAGCTGTGTCACTCGGCACATGAAGTCTCTAATGCTCGGCATGCACTATTTTGTATTTTGTGACTCGACACCTACATTACTCGACATCCACTATTTACTTGGCTCCTGAATCACTTAGCATGATCTATCTGCTTGGCACCTGAGTGACTCGACACATGAGTGACTCGGTACTCATTGCAACTTGGCATGGTCTAATATTCACATGTTGTGCTCGGCATGTATTACTAGTTTGGTATGAACTGAATAAATGGCTTAAGTGCGCTGACACTCACTTGTCAAAACCAATTTGAGATCAACATTTGTTTCATATATCTTAGCAATCTTGTTTTCAAATTCAACCTTATATTCCAAATTGTTTAATGGTGACATGCTCAACAAATTATAGTTTAGTCCTTCAACATAGTAAGAATCATCACATGAAATCTTATTTGTGAGTTTGATAGAACCTTTTCCTTTTATCAAACATGGTGCATCATTACCAAATATTATACTATTTCCTTCATAACAATTTAAGGTAATGAACTTACTTTTATCTATAGTCATATGATGTGAGCACCCATTGTCAATGATCCATCTATCATTTTTGTGCACACAAGTCACAAGTGCAGTTTCCTCATCTTTGTCAGATTCCTCCTTCATTGCAACACACACCACTTTATCATCATGTTCATCAAAATCATCTCTTGTTTCCTCTTCAGCAATGTAGCATGACTTCTTGCCTTTATCTTTGTAATCTTTGCTATCATCTTCTCTTCTGATCTTGTACTTGTCACCACCTCTGTAGTTCTTCTTCTGTGTACATCTTGCAACAATATGACCAACCCCATTGCAATTGAAGCAAATGATGGGTAGCTTACCTTTGAACTTGCCTGTACCCCTGTGGTATCTTCTTGCTAGTAATGCTTCTAGCTCAACATCTTCCTCATCTGTATCACTCTCACTAGGCACATTTTATCTTTCTCTTCTTCTGCTTCTTCTCATCAGAATCCTTCAATAACAACTTAGCTTTGAAAGTAGATTCAAGACTCTCAAGTTTGTAATTATCAAAGTTAGATAGTTCAAAAGTAGTGAGTCTACCTACCAGACCTTCAAGGGTTAGATTATTTCCTGGAATACATCCCAGTTCTTGAATTACATAAAATCTAATAGCATAAATAGATGGTAGTGTTCTCAAGACTTTGTTTAGCATAATATCATCATCTATCTGACCAGTAGCTCCTTTTATTGCACTAACAACTTCTTTTATTCTAGTAACATATTGAGCAATATTCTCACCTTCTTCCGTTCTTATAGCATCAAACTTACCTTTGAGACTCTCAAATTTGGCTCTTTGAACATTTTTGTCTCCTCCATAGATAGTGTGTAGGGCATCCCACATTTTCTTTGTAATGTCACAACCTTTGATATCATCAAATTTGACATAGCTTAGGGTAGAGGCAATTTCCAACATTGCTTGATTGTGTTCTTTCTTCTTCTTTATATCTTCAGTCGTTAGGACTCCGGCTAGATCAACATGTTCCATTGAAATGGTAGATTGCACATGATCTCCAAGTCCTCCAAGGTGTAGCTTCATCAAACTTTGCCAT
This sequence comes from Cupressus sempervirens, assembly GCA_028749045.1. Taxonomy (NCBI): domain Eukaryota; kingdom Viridiplantae; phylum Streptophyta; class Pinopsida; order Cupressales; family Cupressaceae; genus Cupressus; species Cupressus sempervirens. The sequence continues at coordinate 64,448,686 of CM053785.1, forward strand.
GTAGGAAAGTTATCTCTATTAAGCTTGGGTACATCTCTTTTTGATGTCTTGATCTTTGTGCTTCTAGTACCTTAAAACTAGTCCTCTTAAATAGATGGCTTTGATACCAATTGTTGGAATACTTTAGAATAAATGAGAGGGGGGGGGGGGGGGGGGGGGGGGCTGAATCAGTTATCCAAGGTCCAAATGTATAAATAAGACTTTTCACAGCTTAGTGAACCCATACAACATTTATACTTATGCATGCATCCATAATATTATGCAATCACTAAAACTTGTAGGTTACTGTCAAATCAACTTGCAGAAATGTAAAGCATGAAACATAACAGATTCATCAACACACTTAACACAATGATTTACGTGGAAACCCAATTTGGGAAAAAATACTAGTAATATGCTACTCCTTTTCACTCTTCTAAAGTGATGCCTTGTGAAAGGCCAACCATGTTAAAGGTTACAATACAAACTGTTAAATGTGACCTAGTTAAAGGATTTCAATCACCCTGTTAGAAGTGAGCCTTGTTAGAGGACTTTAGACCATTCACTTGAAATGCCACCTAGTTAAAGGATTTACAAATGACTATTAGATCAACCTTAATCCAAAGGATTTACCCTAGACTGATACAATTGTTAGAGAGTAAGAGTAGAGCTTTGATCTAATACAACTTACAACTTCTCTTGCAGTTTATAGATCTTTGTTTAGTCCTCAATTCTACTTGGCTCTCATACTTTGCAGCTTTGATAGCTTGTTCACCCTTCAAGCATTTATCTCCTTAAGCCTTCTTTCTTAAAATATCATTGCAGACTCTTCTCTTCAGTTACTTGATGAAGCAAAACCCCTTAACTCCTTCTCTTCCTTAAGTTCTCACACATGACAACTTTGCTTCATGACCAGGCATTCCTATAAATAGGAAATTAAGATATTTTCCTACTCATTTTCCATCGTCAATATTTAGGGTTTGGATGGATTAGGTAGGATACAATGTATCTACCCCATATCTCATATCTCTTCTAGAATCCATTTGAATTCACCTAAAAACAATTTACCTCAAATTCTGTGCCACCAGCTCATCAACCTTATCTTCCACCTGGTTCACAAAATTAAAAAAAACAAACTTGTCAGCTCAGATTCATCAAATCTTCAATCTTTAAAATAATGCAACAGTTCGGCATTATCAACCTTCTAATGCTCGACACATACTGCGTTACTTGACATCCTCTATAAATCACTTGGCATCAACTAAAGTTTATGGATGCTTGGCATCAACTAAACTTTACTTTGTGTCAACTATTTTGCTCGACATCGACTAGAATTTTCTTTTACTCGACTCCAACTAACTTTCTACTCAGCTTGCACTGACTTTGCTCGGTACCTACTATCCTCTCGGTCAAGCTTGGCAGACAAACTTTATGTAACTTGTTCTTCTAACCTTTCTTAGTGTAGCCAACATTTGTAACCTTAAGTAGATTATCATTACATCATGTTATCACTATCTTAACTGATCCTTGTACTTCATTACATTATCATAACTCAACCTTTCCTCTAAGTGCTACTGTTACTTCTTATTGATCAAATCCTCTTCATGAATCAACTAAGTGATAGTACTTAAATTTTATAAGCAATTGTCTTACCAACAAATAGCAAGTTTGACATTAGTGACAAAACAATGATTGAAAAACATAGTCTGCTTTAACAAATTCCCTCTTTGAATGATCTCTCTCAACAATGATCTTTTCAATCATATCTCAACACATCCTCTTTGTATCCTCTTGATTCTGCATGTTTCCCAGTTGAGTTTGTTGTTAAAATATATGCCCAAATACTTGTATTCTTCCACAATCTCTAGGGTATTTCCATCTAAGAGAAAATCAACTTGATGTTGTTTCTTTTTGAAAGACAAGATCATAATTTTAGTTTTGCTAGTGTTCACTTGCATCCCAACTTCTTGACAAAAATCCTCCATTGTTCTTAGATGTTCTTTTAAATCCTTGGTTGTTTAGGTTATTAGAATGAGATCATTGGCATAAGGAGTAGTTTAATGACATACTTAGTAAGTTGGATTGCCCCTCTCAAGGTTTTGTTTAGCTAGCCTTCTAATTTATCAATATATAACCCAAATAAGGTGGGTGATAGGGGGTAGCCTTGTTTTACTCCAATATCACTGTTGAACCACTCTGATATACCCTCTTTTGTTCTAATTCTAGCTCTAACCTGCTCATACAGTCTAGGGATAGCCACAGAAACTCGTTTGGGACTTTGAGATCCTCCATAAATTTCCAAAGTTTGTCTCTAGGAACTGTGTCAAATGCTTTTTTGAAATCAACAAAACAAAAAAAAAACCTCCTTGTCCTTGATATCCCAAACTTTCTCAATGAGGTGTCTAAGAGTGACACAATGATCAATAGTGAAGTACTTTGGTCTAAAACTAGCCTGTCCTTTTGCTATCTTCTGTTCTTTTTCTGCCCAACCATTGATTTTGTGCTCTATCATGCCCCCAAATAATTTACCAAGGAGTGGATTTACCATGATCATACAATAGTTAGATGGATTATTGCTATCTCCACTCTTGTGAAGGAGTATCACCATGCTAGTGGTCCAGCTTGTTGGGAAACCACTTGGATTCACTTTGTTGAAAATATTTTGGATGTGAGGAGCAAGAGGTTCCATTCCCCATTTCAAAATTTCAGCTTGCAACCCATCTATGCCTTTTGATTTACTATTTGCTAAGCTCTTTATTCCTTGTTTTATATCTTCCACTAAGAAAAGTTCAACATAGGTGTTGATTCTAGGGGGGGTGTTTCTATTGTCAGTGTGCTCATAGAGAGATTTTGCATATGCTAACCATTGATCATCTATTATATTGTTTTCTAGTTGCATCTTCTTTGTTCGAGCTCTCTCCAAACTCCTTTGGGATTAAGTTTCCCCAGTGCAATAAGTTCCTCTCTTCTAGCGATGATGAATCTTTCCTTTTTTTCTTTTATCAAATTCACATAAGTTCTTTGTCTCTCTTTGTCTGATTCATTTCCCTTGATCATTTTCTTTGTTGCCTTGCATTATTCATCATACCATGGATTTGATGGAAAAGTGTTGCTATCCCTTTTCTTGGATCGAGATCTTTTGCAAACCTCTAAAGCTTGTGGATTGTCGAAACAAGCAGGCTATTGCAAATATGTTGTTCATGCTCCTTTGTTCCATTTTGTGAGTGATCATCTGTTGCTATTTGAAGATGGTACTTTAAGGAAGCCACAAAGACTTCTTGGTTTTCTTGGTTCATGATAATTTTTCCTAGAGATTTATTGTCCTTGGGCAAGTTGACATCTATTGCATGCAAGTTATAGTTGTGAATGTCCAAATTTATGTACAGTGACATGTGATCAGATTTCAGCTCAATGGGGCATGTTCTAATCTGAAAATCCAGAATTCTAGATGTGGAAGCTTGACAACAAAGGACATAATCTACCACATGTTTGTGACCATTGTACGTCTTACATGTGACACACCCTGATCATTTTTCTATACCGTTGCATATGATCATACCATATAAGCTATAGAGACCTAGCAGTTCCACCCCAAAATGAGACAAATTTGCTTGCCTGTCTTGTGATACCCTTGTCCATGCATGATCTATATCTTTCTCTAACCAAATAGGATTAACCTCTCCTCCATTCTCACTGCCCAACTGAATTGCCTAGTGATTTGTTATCCTTGCATTGAAGTCACCCATTAAAACTATCTCTCCCATTGAGCCTGTTAGTGTAGTTTTTTATTTTTCCTATTTTGCTAGGTTTTTCCTACACTTTTAATAATCTCGCTTAGGTTAATAAAGCATGTCTTATTAGGTGAATGGTTGTGAGGTGTCACCTTCCTACATGTGAGCATCCATTAGCTATCTTGGGAAGATACTTTGCTATCTTTAGTCCGATAGATGGTTGCTCCTCATTGGTTGGTGTTGCCACCTCCTCCCTCTTCCTAGCCTATATAAGCATGCTACCTGGCTTGTATTTGCATCTCTTGTTTTTGCATCCTCTTAATGCTATTTTGCTTCCAGCATTTGCATTACTCTCTTGGAGACTAACTTTATGATGCTATTTTGATTTTGTATCATTTGCATTCATAGTTTAGATATTTACTCTTTGCACTAGTTTTCTGGGTTATTAATCTTATCAGATTCTAACATGGTATCAGAGCTTTTCTATGTGCAAGAGTAGATTTTAATTTCCTTATTTGAGAGATTCGGGGGGCGGGGGGGCAAATAAACTTTATTGTAGTTTTTTGAAAAATGAAGTATGCTCTTCTCTTGCATCTTTGGATGATCCTGAGAATCATAAAAGTTTTGACAAAAACGATTTTTCTCTGGGGTTTCAATCTCAAATCTGACAACCAACTTGCATATTTGGAGTTTTCAATCAATTTTGCAGGTTCCAGCATGCCATTGATGGACTTAGAAAGCTGATCCAGCATTTGCATGTCATATTCTGGTTGCTGGGGTCATTTTTTGATTTTTGGAGCCGTTTTTTACTGTTAAAGGCATCTAATTTACACTACAACAACATCTTTTGCACATCAGAAAGAAAAACGCTTTCTGGGTTTTGTTCGCAGCCCCAAAAAAAACCATCTGGGTATCTTTTAGATTTTGCATGCAAGCTGTATATTTTGCAGAATCGAGCATGTAGCCATACCCCTCTCCATTGGCAGTCGCAGATTTGAATGCAGTTTTCAAATGTCTCGTTCTTGCTCATACAAACTACGATTTTGATGATTCTTGTTATGAACTTGGCTATTTTTTTGTGCTCTATTCACTAGTGGAGTTTTTTTTTTTTTTTCATGTATGAATTCTTCATAAATTGCAAATTCTTAGCCGTGACTGTGCATAGTTCTCGTTTTGGAAACTTCGGAGGATCATAACTTTCTCATACGACCTCGTATCGAGGCGATTCTTTTTTTGAAAGTGCATGATTTTTCGAGTAGATCGCAGTGGTGCTATTTGTTCCCTTGATTATTGTGCCCAATTTTCACTTTTAGCATATGCTCTTCATGAGGAGGCCCTGTCGATTTTTCTTTCGTAACTTGAGCATACGAACGTATTTTTTCAATTCGAAAAATGCGTCGGAAAGCTGGTTCTGAGACAGAGATAATGGTATAGGTTTTTTTTATTTTTACTATAGTCTAGTTGCCTGTTTTGGCAGTCAAAGCTAGATGTTATATTTTGCCTTTCGAGAGCCATATCTCGCTCATTCAGACTCTTTTCTGGGCTCGCCAGATATTGTTGGAAAGTTGGTTCTATGAGTTATTCAGTTGCAGAGGTCTTTTATCCAGATTCTGCTCCAGGTTCTTTCTCCTTCGAGTTTTGCACTTTCACACTCTAGCAGATTACTTGGATTCTACAGGTCCTGGAATCTCTTCTTCTATTCTTTTGGCTCACTCTTCTTTCTGACTTTTGAGCATTGTATGCTTCTATTCTGTTGCATTCCTTTTTTTGTAAACACATTGAGATAAAGTGCTTGCTTTTGCATATCTGGGATCTTGTACACCTTGTGTTTGTTTGTACTCGCACTCAGTTATAAAGTGTCATGGGGGGTCATGATGTTTTGCCATTTTGTGCTCATCCACCTTTGTCAAGTGAATTTTTCTTCCACGACATTAGCCCATGCAGTGTGTCGGTGACACCGCCCTTTATCCTGTGCTTGTACTTCTATTGCACTGTTGGTGTTCCTGATTCTTCTTCTTGCATATGTTTTTGGCATTGCATTTTAGTGTTCCTGTCACCCCTCTCCCTATTCAACATTATGGGGGGGTTCACCTATTGGCTCTATTGCTTCCTTGGTTCGGTTGAGTGATCTACATATTCAATTTTTGTTCCTATGTACTAGGCGGATGCAGTGGCTAGGCACCTATGCATTTCGGTGAGATGGTTCATCTACTATATAGACACTCATTCATTCCTACCTTTGGAGGTCACCTCTTCGATTGATCAGCTCTTCAGACTTTGTCTTCTCTACCTGGTCATGCACTATTTCAGTGGGGGTTCTAGCAGTTTCTTCTGACAGTGTTTGCAGCTTCATGCTTCGGAGATGCTTCATGCTCTTTTTTTGTTCCTCTCTTTGGGGCATTTCCTAGATTGGAGGCTTAGTTTCCTTCATCTAGTTCTTTTTCTTGTATTGGGTACCTGATCAGGCCTTGTTGTCGGGACCCATTTTCCTGCTTTCATAGCTTTGCTAGGTTAGCATCCACCTAAGCTTCGCTTATGGGAGGTTGTTAGTGTAGTTTTTTATTTTTCCTATTTTGCTAGGTTTTTCCTACACTTTTAATAATCTTGCTTAGGTTAATAAAGCATGTCTTATTAGGTGAATGGTTGTGAGGTGTCACCTTCCTACATGTGAGCATCCATTAGCTATCTTGAGAAGATACTTTGCTATCTTTAGTCCGATAGATGGTCGCTCCTCATTGGTTGGTGTTTCTACCTCCTCCCTCTTTCTAGCCTATATAAACATGTTACCTGGCTTGTATTTGCATCCTCTTAATGCTATTTTGCTTCTAGCATTTGCATTACTCTCTTGGAGACTAACTCTATGATGCTATTTTGATTTTGTATCATTTGCATTCATAGTTTAGATATTTACTCTTTGCACTAGTTTTTTAGGTTATTAATCTTATCAGATTCTAACAGAGCCAAAGTTTGAGATGTCTTTCTTTAACATACCATATGGATCCTCGCTATCAAAACCATTTTTCTTATATAGTTTGGAGTTCTTTGGAGCAAAATAACATGCAGCCAGCCAAATTATTGCTACTAATTTCAGCCATATAAATTGTTTGTAAGGATTTTTTTCTCAACTTTTATAGTATCTTCCCATTCTTTTCTGATTAGGACTGTTATCCCCCCATGTCCATTACCCATTTTTGATCCATTGTTCCATATCAAGATTTTATTATAACCGTCAAAGTCTGGTATCTTGCAACCCTCATGTTCATGTGTCTTAGTAAGTATAATAACGTCTTTCCCTTTTGCTATTGGCCCCAAACTAAAGATCCTCGTCTCCACTAAAAACCTCTACAATTCCAGCTCACTACCTGTAGAGACTTCGGGGGGGGGAGGGGGGCATCCCTATTTATTTTGGAGAGGCTTGTTGTTGATTTGAACTTTGCCATTTTTTATCTCAGCCAAAAGCTCCCTTTCTCTTGCAGGCTTTACTTATCCCCATTCCTTTCTTCGCTCTTCCTGTTGTGCAAACGTTAGATCATCATCCAGATAGTTTTGTGTGCCTTTTAAAATTCCCCTCATTTTTAGAATTGCATTTTTGTCTTCCGTGTTCTTTAGTGTGACTCTTATATGCTTGGGTTTGCTATTGTCTAGCTTCCTACCGATCCTGACTGCCTGCTGAATATTACCCGTTACCCATCCATCTCATTTGATCCTCTAGAAGTCTCTTACTAAGATTTCTATTCTTTCCTTTTCTTTGAAATCTTTTAACCCTTTGATTATGAGATTCCCAACTTTATCTATTCTTTATTTTTCTTCCATTAACTATCTCTTGATTTGTTTCTCCATATCTTCATTTGATTTCTTTTCAGGAGCCCCATTTACAACTTGTGTCCAAGATTTTACTGCCTCTATTTGTTCTCTTAGGTTGTTTTCTCTCCTCTTCATGTCTTCCACTGCTGATTTGATTTCTTCCATTTGATTTGTGCTACTTCTATGTAGTGGTTCTAATATCTCTTTTGCTAATCTATTTTTTTGTAATTCCCATTTTAGAGCAAGTAGCTCTTCTTGTCCTCTCACCATATTGTTTTGTAGCTTTGCGACTTCCTCTTTGAGCATTGTGTTTTCTTCCTCTAAGTTCTTGTTGGCTTCTATCATTTCATTCATCCATAGTCCCTAATTTGGTCCTTTATTTGTATATTTCTTATCTGCTCCTTTAGCAACATCAATTCATTCACGTATAGTTTAGAGGACCATAGAAGAGGGGAGGTTGTAGGGCTATATGTTCTTTGATGGTCACAATACTTCTCCTCTCTTTCCATTTCCTCCTCTTCAGTGATGGCATCTGTAGTTAGTTTTGCCCTAACTTGGTCTTGAGCAGACAGGACTTCATTTCCTTGTTGTTCCTGTCCACTTTGCTCCTGTTCACCATCTTGGACTTAAGTTACTTGTGGGGTAGCAGTATAGTTGTTTTTAACTATTTTCAGGAGAATCATGTACAACCTCTTTTTTGGTTGCTTCTTTTTTTGTATTTGCTTGTGTCTTAAGATCCCCTTGTATTGTTTTGCATTAACAAAAATCAACGTCTCTTTGATCACCATTCCACTGCCTTCATTTGCATCTACCCACTGAGAGTTTGAGCTCCAGGGCCCTACTATGGGCTTTACCTGTGCCATGTGGTCCTTCCTTGAAAACCCGTCTTTAATTTGTATCATGTGATTATCAGGGTTTATTTTCCCTCTGTGGTTTATCCATTTGAGCCATGCCTCCGGAACATGTGTGCTAGACCTATTAGCACTGGGTCAAAGGTTCTTGTGTATGCCATGTTCATCATCCTTTGAGGTGGCTCTATAGGGTATAAAGTATCCCCTAAATTTGCTTTGTTACCCATGTAAAGTCTAGGATCTATTGTGTCTGCTTGTGGTGTGCTTGAAAATTTTGTGTTCAAAAAACGCAGAGCAAAAGAGGCACATGAAAGAAGAAGAGAAGGGGGAGAAGGGCCAACCTTCTTTCGAGGTGATTTGTCGGACTTCTTGTTCGCTATTCCAGCTCTCGCTCGGCTCCTACTTGTTGTTCCAACTCATTGTTAGCATGCCAAAATGTACCAGAGGTTATGATATATGTGAATCCTAACAAAATAATTATATAAAATATTAGAATTATTTATACTATTATTTAATCTAAAATTATTAACAAAATAACATTTTTTTTACCATTTAAAAATACTAAAAATTATCAACAATATAATTTAAAACTATTTGACAAGTACTAGCCTTAATTTTGAAAATTAGATCAAAGCATTGTAAATAATAATAATAATAAATCTTCCTAAATTAAAGATACCATTTTCCCAATAAAAATGTGTACTTTTTCATTAACGGAACACCACTGGTGAAAGGACTATATATATATATTTGATGAATAGTGTCCCTTTCTATTAATAAAATATACTCAGATTACAATTCACAAAAAAAAGGCCAAGAGATATAAAATCACTTTGTGAAAGAGTTCACACGGCTGAAGCCGGACTAAAAACACGGCCACAACCAAAAACAAAAACTATTCATTAAAAAAAAACATATAAGACAACCCGAGGATGTGGATCATCTTTATCTTGAAAACCCCAATCATCTTTAAGATTGGGTTGAGGGGGTGGGTTGGGAACAGTCCAGCGATCATCTACAGCAGCCGCCTCGGCATCTTCAAAACACTCACCGGTTTTGAAGACTGCCATTGATGGAAGAAATCTTCTTTAACGTGCAGCAGCCAAGTATTGCCTACTTCCACCAAAACAAAACGTAACTCAACAAAATGTAAACTCCCGAAAACCACCTTTACACACCAACAAAACATCTCTGCCATGAAGAAAACGACCAACACCGCATGCGTGCCACGAAACAGGTTAATCTCGCTATTTGAAGTAACCTCCGTGAATCATATCTTTCCTATTCATTGGAGACAATGCTGAGAAAAACATCAATCGCTGGCTCCGTAGGTACCTTCAAAATTTTATGCACGTCCCCACTATGACCACGACATTCTAGCACATCCAAGATAGACGTACCTTATTCCCACGACCATTATCTCAAATCTTCAATGCCATCGGTGACTTTAAAGCAATCACCAAGGTCTTTCATTCACAAATCCATTGCTTGTTTTTTTTTCCTATTTGGGGATAGGCTCAGCAATGTCAAGTTCTCTATGTTATGCACTGGCCTTCTTTGTTATAGCCTTATGTCAGTTTCAGTTTACGCTACTCGTAGCAGCAGCTGACAGTAACGCTGTCATAGCTGAAGATGGCACTGTTATTGCCCTTCCGATAAGAGCGAAAAATGTAACTGCAAATGTTAATGAAACGCCTGTGATCGGCATATTGTCCCATCCTGGAGATGGGGCAAGTGGGAGGCTCAGCAATGCTACTAATGTTTCTTACATTGCAGCTTCTTATGTTAAATTTGTTGAATCTGGAGGTGCTCGTGTTATTCCCCTGATATTTAATGAGCCAGAAGAGATCCTGGAACAGGTGTGCCCTTTTCTTTTGGTTGGTTTTGTTCACAAATTTGGATTTATTTGGTTTTGAATTGTAGTTTCTAGGGTACAAAAATATAAATATAATTTATGCTTTATGTTAAAAATTCTTCAGGTTCACCTCATTGAAAAAAAATCGAGATGTTCTTGGTTGAGTCATCATCATGTCAATTCGTGACTAATCTACTAAACTAGCGCTCTACCTTAGGAATCTTTGGGTAGATTGCTGATATTGGAGGTTTTCAAATGGAGATAAATTTTGTATAAGGGTCTCACAATGGTTTGGTTGGCTTATAACTAGATGTCATTACAGGTCTACATACTTTATCTCGATTGAAACTCTTATGCAAAGTAACGATATTTGGATTTCTTGATGATTAACATCTCTTGACGAATCTCATAGGCCTTGAGTATGGCCTTACATGGCAGTTTAAACCGTTTTTACCACTCGATAATCGACTAAAAGTTGAGTTCCTTTATCACTGGTTAGCACCAAGCAATGCTTTTGGGATGTCCCGATGTTTAACACTTCTTGCTGTTTCTCATAAACCTCACGAGTTTGGCCTTCGACGAATCTTTAAGGATTTTCAATACGGGAGAGAGCAGAATAAAATAGCATATATCAGACTACCCATTAATCGTGTGAAATATGCAACAGGGACAATTGTCAGGCTGGAAATTTGTGAAAGCTTTGTAACTTGCTATATGATTACAACCTGTCTAAAAGCTTAATATTAACTTAGAAAGGTTATAATAAATGGCGCAAACATTGCAAATATGCTTGGTTAGAAATGCACAAGCCTGTAAGTCCCACCTTCCATTCCTGCATAATTTGAAACTGTTGATAAAGCTTTGTAACTTGTCAATGTTTAGGCAATGTTTTACTAGTATCGAGATCTCCATTTCTTGTTAGCAACTTAACACTGAGGTCGTTTGGGCTTCTCTAACATTAAAGGTTCTTTGGGAATTGCCAGAATCAAAGATATAATTCTACTTCCAATGTTGAGGTTCTTTTTGTTCTCATATATAATTCTTCTTCCAGTGTCGAGTTTTTTCTATGCAGAGGTATTTTTTATGTTTACCAATAATGTGTCTATTGTATCAGATAGCCCTGGATCTCTCAATCGTAGGACTCCAAGGAGCTCTCAGATGTGTTGGCTTTTAAGTTTTCATCAAGTATTTTATCAACTTTTTCATCTGCTTTGTGTGATTTATTTAGATATTATTAGGAACGATGAAAACAATGGCTAGTGTCAAGAGATACACATCTCTAATAAATTTGTTCATGGTTATGTTATGCATTGTTTCTTGCAGATTTGGTAGAAACTCCTAATGCATGGATCTAATTTATTTCTAGCTATCAATGGTTAAAACTTAAATCCATAATTAATTTTCCACATAATTATATTTTAATGCTGATTGCAGATTAGAGATGGATCAATTTGCAAGTTATTCTGAACTAAATAGCTTACATAGAGTTCGCCCCTTACACACTGCTTGACGTACCCCATTCTTCTTTCATTAACTAAAATTAATATGTTGCTTCAAATGGGTTTTGACAGTTGTCTATTAACAAGAACTGCTAGAGACTACAGCAATGTTACAACAAACAATCAAATATGTTGGGTTCAGTGAACTAGATGTGGTTGTATAGATGTTGATAGGTTTTGATAAAATAGTACCTTTGTTTTCCATGTCTATAACTAATACATTCCAAATCCCTTTTTATCTTCAGAAATTCAAACTTATTAATGGCCTACTTTTTACTGGAGGATGGTGTAAAACTGGTCTATATTATCAAATAGTTGAAAAGCTCTTCAAGGTAAGTCATATGATTTGTGTTTAATTTTTTCATTTACCTTATCATCAGTAACGTACTTAGAAGTTTTCTCAAATCAGATAAGGATTTGCACAAAATCTACCTTAGCCAATCAGTTTTGACATGTAAGATTGCTTTCATTTGAACTTATGTGAAATTATGATTGTTAATTCAATTGAATAGTAAAATTGATATGATTGCTCTTTAATTTTTATTTTTTATATGAAAAGATCATATATTAAAATAAATGTATTAAATCATGCAGTCAAATCTTAAAAAATGCGTGGCACGGGATCATATTCAGCATTTGAATTGGTAAGATGTTGAACAAAATAAATGGACACGTAACCCTCAAAAAAGGAAACAGCTACAAAATAAGATTACACTTTAGAATGTACAACAATTTATGATCAAGTATTGTAATTCTATTGGGATTGTTAATGCTATATCAAACATATGTGGATTTTGAAACCTAATTTAATTCTGTTCATCCTAGAGAAATCTAATGCTTCTATTCATGTTAAACAAGAACTTTTATGCATTAGAGTAATAACAAGCCCCTCCTAAACAATCCTCCAGATCCTTTACTCTTGGCATTGGAAATTTGTACCAAATTGATCTTGTTAATGGTTCTTGAATCAGTACATAGCCTCCATTCTTTCTTGGGTTTAAGGATGGTAGGCACTGCACATGGACTGAGACTCTTCCTTATCAACCTTTTGTCAAGTAATTCCTGCACTTGTTTAACGATTTCTTCATTCTGAGAGGAGTCATCTTGTATACTGCTTTTTTTTGGCACAATGACTCCAGGGATGAAGTCGATATGATGGTTTATATCCCAAATTGGTGGCAGAGAGGTAGGCATACCCTCCTCCACAACACCTTCATACTTTTGCACATGGACTGAGACTCTTCCTTATCAACCCTTTGTCAAGTAATTCCTGCACTTGTTTAGCAATTTCTTCATTCTGAGAGGAGTCATCTTGTATACTGCTTTTTTTGGCAAAGTGACTCCAGGGATGAAGTCAATATGATGGTTTATATCCCGGATTGGTGGCAGAGAGTTAGGCATATCCTCCACCACAACACCTTCATACTTTTGCAACAACTGTCACCTCCATAGGAATGTCCTTCTCCTTTGCGCTAGACTTTCCTGTCATATCCTTTGGTTTCAACACCAGGCAAATCCAACATTTTCCCCCTTCAAGGTTTGCAACATTTCCTTCTCTCCCACTAACAAGATGCCTGATCCCTGTTCTTCATCTCCTGCATTATCAGTTAAGGGATTCATGGTGTAACTCACACCATCCTTGGTTATTTTATAAACATTCTTTTTTCCATCATGTTGAGTCTTTACATCATATTGCCAAGGGCAACCAAGTAACAAGTGACATGCATATATTGTAACTACATCACAAGGAAAGCTATCCTTATGCTCTCCTATTTGGAATTCTACCCATGCTTTCTCATTAACCAAAGTTTATTGATTGTGCAAGAGCACCTCAAGTTTGCATTGGGAGGCCCAAATCAATTTTGAATGTAATAAGGTCACTTGAATCATGTAGACCAATAATGTAATGGGCAAAAGTGGTTACAGACCAAAGTTGGCATAGATTTGTATTTTAGTACCAAATTAGGGATTATTGGGTATATTTGGTCAAATGGGGTCAAAATGTGAGAAAAACCATTTGATCATGTTTTTCATGATTTTTTAAGACTGTCATAGTCATTCATGTTGTTTTGGGTCTTTGAGTACTTAGGGAGTTGAAAAATGCAAAATTGCTCAAAAAGTTGCAATGTTGTCATTGACAACATTTGCAAAAAGTTGTCAGTAAAAAGTTGTCAACTTTTGCAAACTAGGGGATAACGGGCAACTAATTCAAAAATTAGTTAACCTTTGAGAGCACATTGAAAAACATTTGTAATGGTCCGTACATGGGTGGTGATGGAGATATTGCAAGTTGTTGAATGAAAACAGTGAGGAATTGCAGCAACTTTTGTGTTTCTTATACGTGTTTCCTATGTTACTGGATTGGTAGGGTGGAGTTTAGAGCATTATTTCGTCGTTCTTTTGCGTCAGGTTTGAAATTTTGAAGTTTGAGGATAAGGGAGAAAGCTTAATTTTTCTATCGCTTACTTGAAACCCTTGTTACCTAGGGTTTGGAGACAAACAATGGGTATTGGGCCTACATCCATGGTCGGAAAAATCTGAAACTTGGGGGATTGCAGGGCCCATGCGTGTACATTTACATTTTAAAACCATTTTTGTTGCCACTCCTTATGGCTAATTATGAGGGAAAGCCCTAGCAGCCTGGCATCTCTCTGTGATAGGCAATATTGTATAAAAGAGTAGGGTAATTTGATTTGAAGAGTGAGATCAAGGGGTTTAATCACATTGTGAAGGTTGACTGAGTTTTAAGGTGTTGGTAGTGTTAGTTTGAATGGTTGAATGGACAAAAATGAGGGTCTAGTAGCAACCTTGTGTAACTAACCTATTAAGCCTAAATAGGTGCCTTATAAAGGCAACCTTGATCAGATAGTGTCACCTTCACATGAAGCTTGTGAGTTTGGGATAAAAGCCAAAAAGGTATCCAAATCTGGTGTTAGTTGTGAGAGATCCCAAGTTGTTTCATAGTTGTGGGTCAAAAACTGAATTAGGAGGGCTAATTGGGTAACTAGGAGAGGTTGGATCCCTAAAACATCTCAAGTTTGTGACCATTTGGCCATTGGATACTAATCCTATTGATAGTTCTGTTGGAGAATGGGTGTAGGTGGTGAAACCCCTAAAATGTCCTTGTTTATACCTTTGTATCCAAGTACCCAAGAATGAGTGAAAAGTGGAACTTGTGGCTTATTTGTTCAATGGATTGTAGGTGCATTTTGATATACTAAGGAAGTGATTTGGAAGGGTGTAAGTACTCCTAGTACTTATGATTGACATTTTTGTAAAGAATAGGCAAATAAGCCTATTGTAAGGTGAACGACCATTCTAAGCAAGTTTCCTCCTCATCAAGTTGGTATCAGAGCAAGTTGATTTGTGGGAGTAGGAGAGAGGAGTTGATGTCATTCCAAGAATTAGAGGGAGAGATATCCATCATGGTGAGTAATGCAAAACTTGCAAAGAAGTCGCAAGAACAAGAAGCCGATATAAATAGCTTAGAAAGGAGTTGGAAATGCTCAAGGACTAGATGAAGGTGGTGGAGAAAACTCTGTTAGAGAAAAAGGGGATGGAGTTGAACAGGGAATCCCTGGGCATGATGAGAGAAGAAGTTTCTACAGAGCAAAGGCCACTCCTTAATGTTCTAAATTAGGGCATGGAAGGAAAAATTGAAGTAGCCACTTTTAGTGGAAGAATGGATGTTGATGTTGTGATGGACTGGTTGGAAGCCCTAGAGAACCAATTTGAATGTGAAGGCATACTTGAGGGTCAAAAGGTGAAAATTGCCAAGTCAAAGCTATAAGGGGAGCAACCCTTACATGGTGGAACTTTGTCCAAACAGAAAGGACAAAGTTGGGAAAGAATGCAATCTCTTCTTAGAAGGGGATGGTTGCTAAGAGAAAAGAAACTTATGTACTCGAGGATTATGAAGTGCAACTTCATAGGAAAATAAAAAACCTAAGACAAAGGGAAATGGATGTGAATACATATGATGAAGAATTTTAGAATGTGTATGAGATCCAAGACTGTAGAAGAGGAATGGTCGTAGGATAAATATTCAAGAAGAACTTAACCTTTTGTGCCTTGATACAATACACAAGTGTTATTAGTTGGCACTGAAGGTGGAAGAGAAGACAAGAAGAAGGCAAGAACAGCGTGAAAGAGGAAGAGGGAAAAACAATAGAGGAAACTTTGGAGGTAGATTAGGCCGAAGATCTTTTGGGGATTTTAATCAAGCTGAGCAGACAAGAGACTCCAATAATAGAGGTGGCTTTGGAGGAAAAAGATCCAATGGTAGAGGTGGAGCAAATGGATCAGGCAAGGGATCCATATTTGTAAACATGAGATGTTTTACCTACAAGCAATTAGGGATTCCTTTATATGGATGCCTTGAAAATGCCTTAACTTCCCATGGTGGAGAGAGAAGGACTACATTGGTCCAAGAAGATGCAAGGAGTGTAACATCTCTTGAATTGAAATTGAATTCAGGAGTAGGAGAGACCTTGATGATAAGAAGAACCCTAATCAAGGAGCCAATTGTTGCAGAGAAGGCTGATCCACCTCAGAGGAGAGCATTGTTCAAGATCAACTACAAAATTCAAGGTAAGGTTTGTAAGGTGATTATTGATTCTGGATATATTGATAATATAATCTTTGAAGAGGCTGCTAATAAATTGAAGTTAGAAACTGTGCCTTAC
This sequence comes from Cupressus sempervirens, assembly GCA_028749045.1. Taxonomy (NCBI): domain Eukaryota; kingdom Viridiplantae; phylum Streptophyta; class Pinopsida; order Cupressales; family Cupressaceae; genus Cupressus; species Cupressus sempervirens. The sequence goes on from CM053785.1 coordinate 64,465,090, forward strand.
AATGGCCTCTATAAAGTCTCTTGGTTGAATAGAGAGCAACATGTAGTGGTGAATATACATTCTTGGAAAAAATTCAGTATAGGGGGATATAAGGACAAGGCTCTATATGATATCTTGCCTATGGAGCTTTCCATCTCCTCCTAGGAAGAACATGGTAGTTTGATAGGAAGGCTCATCTAGATGGGAAAAAGAACACCTATTCTTTTCAAAAGCATGGTAAAGTGTATACGAATCAATCTTTGATTGAAGAAGAAACTACCAAACAATTAGGTGGAAGTGTGATGGTTGTATGAGACAAAGAGTTTGCAGAAACAATGAAAAAGGAAGGGATAGGGTTTGCTTTAGTCATGAAACCCAAGGAAGAAAAGAAATTGAGGGTATGTAATGTTGGTCCAAAAGAAGTCAGAGAATTGTTAGAGAGGTATGAAGATGCAATTGCCAAGGATGTCCCTAATAACCTTCCTCCTGTCAGAGACATCTGTTATCAAATTGACTTAATCCTTGGTGCAATATTGCCTAATAAAGTGGCCTATAAACTCACCCCTCAACAAAATGCAAAAGTAGCAAACCAAGTGCGAGATCTAAAGGATTAATCAAGAAAAGTCCTAGACCCTGTGCAGTACCCATTATTTTGGCACTAAAAAAGGATGGAACTTGGGCTACTATTAGGATAACCATCAGATATAGGTTTCCTATCCCTAGAATAGAGGATTTGATGGATTGTTTAGGTGGGGCTACCCACTTCTCGAAAACAACCTCGAAAGTGGATACCATCAAATTAGGATCAGAGAAGGGGATGAGAAGAAAATTGCATTCAAGACCAATGAGGGTCTTTATGAATGGCTTGTAATGCCATTTGGTCTATCAAATGCACCAAGCACCTTTATGAGGTTGATATATGAGGTCTTGCATGATTTCATTGTAAAGTTTGTGGTGGTGTATCTTGATGACATCTTGACTTACAGTAGGAGCAGAGAAGAGCACCTTAAGCACTTGGAAATGCTGATCATGAGATCGCATGAGAAGAAGCTGCAAATTAAATTGGATGAGAGTGAATTAATGAAGCAGGAATTGATATACTTTGGATTTGTGATATCAAAAGGGGATCTAAAAATAGATCCATCAAAGGTAGAGGCTATCCTAAACTGGCCTACACCTAAGAATTCTAGAGAGGTTAGAAGCTTTCATGGTATGGCCACATTCTATAGGAAGTTCATCAAGAACATCAATTATATTTGTGCCCCAATCCTTGAGGCCATAAAGGGTGGAGGAAAGGTGAAGTTTGCTTAGACAGAGGAAGTAAAAGAAGCTTTGAATAGTCAAAGAAGGTTGCTCAGTACCCCATCAGAGTTTTACTTGATTTTAATAAGTGTTCACTATAGAGTGTGATGTTGGTGGATTGACTATTGGTGCAGTATTGAGTTAAGAGCAGGCCAGTGGCTTTCTTCAATGGAAGGATGAATGCAGAAAAGAGGAAGTATTCATCATATGACCTAGAACTATATGATATGTTTCAAGCCCTAAAGAAATGGAGGCATTGCTTACTCACAAAAGAATTTTTTATTTATACTAATAACTGTGCTCTGAGTTTTCTAAATGGATAGGAAAATTTTAATAGGCACATGAAGTGGGTGGAGAGCCTCCAAGTCTTTACATTCGTCATCAAGCACAAGAAGGGACAAGTCAACAAGGTGGCAGATGCACTTAGCAGAAGGGTTTTGACAATACATGAGGTTTAGTTGCAAAGCATGGGAGTTGAAGCACTCAAGGAAATGTATGTTGAGGATCATGATTTCAAAGACATTTATGATGTGTGCAATAGGTCTGAAAACAGTTTTCACAATGAGTATTTTGATTACACTTTGCAAAATGGTTTACTTTTCAAGGGAAGTCTACTTTGTGTGCCCAAGTGTTCTATGAAGGACATTGTGATGAAAGAGAAGCACCAAGGTAGTCTAGGGGGTCATTTTGGACTCAACAAAACACTAGATTTGGTTAGGAGGTTCTATTAATGGCCTAAGTTGGCAAACAATGTCAGAAAGATGGTAGAGAGTTGTGTTATATGCCATAGAGCCAAAGGAACATCAAGCAATGCAAGGTTGTAATAACCCTTACCTATTCTAAATAGACCTTGGGAGACTCGAGTATGAATTTTGTAATGGGGCTGCCTAGAACAAAGGCTAGTCTTGACAATGTGTTTGTAGTGGTAGATAGATTCAGTAAAATGGCTCACTTCATTCGTTGTAAAACTACAAATGAAGCTAGTTATATAGCAAGATTTCTTTTTCAAAGAAGTTGTTAGGTTACATGGATTACCATTGAACATTGTGTTTGACAGGGATAGCAAATTTGTGGGACACTTCTGGAGAACATTGTGGAAGATGGGAACAAACCTGGCCTTCAGTTTTGCCTGCCATCCTCAAACTGATGGGTAGACTGAGGTAGTAAACAGGTCACTGGGAGACCTAATGAGGTGTTTGGGAAAGGATCATGGGCAAAAGTAGGATATAGTACTACCACAGGAAGAATATGCCTATAATGATTCAACCAACAAGAGCACTAGTATGAGTCCCTTTGAAATAGTTTATGGGCAACATCCTAAGGGAATTTTTTAATCGGGGGATATGCAAGGCTTAGACAAAAGGAGTGCTCTTGCTGAAGACATGACATAAGCCATGAGAGAGGTTCATGAATAGATAAGAGATTATTTGCAAAAATGTTTAGAATAGGTCAAGAACAGGGCAAATGTTAGGAGAAGAGATGTGTAATTTATTGTTGGAGAACTAGTGATGGTGTATTTGATCATTGAGAGACTTCCCAAGAGTAGTCTCAATAAGCCTATGATGAGTAAAATTGGTCCCTTCAGGATCTTAGCAAACTATGGAGCAAATGCTTACGATTTGTAGTTGCCACCTGATATAGGTTTTCTCATATACTTAATGTAGCAGCTTTGACCATGTTCAAAGGATCTGAGGATGGAGATGCTCAATAAGTAGATTCAACCTTGAATGATGAAGATTGGGTAAATGAATTACCACAGATAGAGGCACCACAAATTGAAGGTATTTTGGCTACTAGGGAAGCCAAGAGGACAAGGCACAAGCTGTATTGTTCCGTATTGGGAACACTTGGTTACGCGGAGAGGACTACCAAACTCAAAAGCCACATGGATGTTGGAGGAAGACATCAAGAAGCAAGGCATTAATTTGGATCAGTTTGTCTCTAAGAGGACTTGAGACTTTTTGAAAAGAGCCCAAGTTGGCTCTTATTTACTATGCCGAATAATTGTGATGATATTTTTTGAGATTTTGTGTTTTTTTGCTTATTTGTTTGTTTTGAAATATATAGTTTTTTTTAAAAACAATTCACTCAATATGATATACTGAAATAAACAGAGAGATAATAACCATGCAAGCTCAAAATTTTCCAAGAAGCTTAACACTAGAATCCACTTCTTTAATTCTCAACAAATTTGCAATCATGTAAGGGAGAAAAACTTGTTTACATTAGTAGACTAAATATGCAACAAGACGTCCACCATAGGCAAGTCTAATAACAATGTTGTAGCAAGTATGGGGTCCCCACATTATGCTTGGTAATGCAGTCGCCAAACTAGTGTTGAGAGTACTTGGACTTTGACGCCATAAATGACCCTCAACCATAGGTCAAATGTGTAGTGATTCACCTATTATTGGCATCTTGTATTTGCAGCAGAGGCATGCTAAGCTTGGCATTAAATTCACAAGAGAATGCGTCTAGACTCATGACAGGGTGAGATTGATTCCCCAATCGCTCAATTAATTCAGCTCTCCAAATGCAACAATGGCGGCTTGAAAAATGTAATGTTCCCATTATAAAATAAATAATAAATTAAACTTTGTAACGAGTCGATTGATTTAATTTATCTCAGACCCATTTTTATTTTGTTTTCGTAATTTGTGTCACCGTCGGCTATCTTTGTACACCCTTAGGAAGTTTCCCGACAGGTATTTAAGCACGGCTTGTAGGTAGTCTGTAGGTATGCTTTTGGATTATATCTCTCTGTACTGCGGATTCCTGTTGGAGTTCAGCATTGTTCACCATTTCGGAAGTGAAATACCTTCCCTATTTGGCTGTTGTGGTTTCGGTGGGACTCAACCCTCACCCTATTCTGTTGGTATATGTGTTATTTTGATTGGATTTGGCATATTGGAACATTATTCATTATTTGCATTCAAGTCTCTCTATTTGTGTGAATTTCCATCTACAAATTCTCTGTGTTTTGTATGTGCAAGTTTGCGTTTCAGTTCCAGTTGCTTACTCTCTCCGTACGGCCTTCTTATCATCACCGTATGGCCTATCAAGGCACAGTACGACCTTCTTCCAGCCACCGTATGGCTTCCATTTAGCATATCATTTGCTCCTCATACGGCCTCTCCATCTTTTCCTTCCCACATACCATCCTCTCTCTCTCGTACACTGCTCCGTACGGCTTGAAATTGCATTCTCCTTCTCCCATATGGCCTTCTGTATAGTTTGTACGGCTTCTTAATCCACCGTACAGCATCGTCCAACATTTGTATGGCTAACCTTCCACTTGTACGACCATCCTGGTCAGTTCGTAGGGCATCTAAACTGAAGTATGGATTGCATCTTCTCTGGTCTCAACATAGCCGTACGGCCTCCCAAATCCACAGCATTCATTGAGGTAAGTCGTCCTTCCAGGTAGCAGTTCGGAGGAGAACATCCCGAGGCACTGGAAAGACTTCCTGAGGTACGGAGGAGAACATCTCGAGGCACTGGAAAGACATCCCAAGGCACGGAGGAGAACATCCCGAGGCATAGAGGAGAACATCTCGAGGCACGAAGGAGAACATCCCGAGGCATAGAGGAGAACATCTCGAGGCACGAAGGAGAACATCCCGAGGCACTGGAAAGACATTCGAAGGCACAGAGGAGAACTTCCTGAGGCACAGACAAGAGCATCTCGAGGCACTGAAAAGACTACTCGAGGTACGGAGGAGAACTACTTAAGGCACTGGAAAGACTACCCGAGGCATGGAGGAGAACATCCTAAGGCACTGGAAAGACTACCTGAGGCACGGAGGAAGAACTTCCTGAAGCATTTTGCTACTGGGAGCATACGACAAGGCTATCTAAGTAATTGTCTACGGATCGAGATCACCTACAGGTCAAGTTCACCTTAGGAACATTACAAAAAATACCAGGAATTAATCGCTAATTTTGCCAGACAATAACCACGCCACCAAATACAGATTCTAGATGCTTGTGTAGAATCAGACCTCCTTGTTGCAATTGAGTTCACAATAAATTCTCAGCACCGACAATATCTTCCTAGCTACAATCAACCAATAATGGAAGATACAAACACATTCTTAGAGGTCAAATTCCAATTCCACTATACATCATCAATGGGATATGGAGAAATATCACAACCTTCAAACCCCCAAAAATTATCAAAGCAATGAACAACTAATTGGATAATTAATTCTCACAATTGGAGTCATATTTATAACTCAATTGTGCAATTCAGCTTCTTGTACACATTTCTCACTTGAGAGGCTTCAACTTCACAACACAAAATTGTAACATGAAATAACATAAAGTGCTTTTATAATAATGAAGTCTCATTAATAACTTAATAAATATAAAATCCATCAATAAAATGCTCAATCATCTGTGGATGACAACCAACTGCCAGTATCATCACTGCACTGCCAAATATTGTAATAATGCAAAAATAGACTTACTATAAATAACAAGTCTGCCACAGAGACTGTCAAAATCTACTGTTAGCTCACAAGGATTGCAACAATAAATTGACCAATCCTCCTCCAGGAACTTGCTAAATTGGGGACATTACAGTCCTCCCTGCCCAAGATTACTTGTCCCAAGTTGTGTCAGAGTTTTGGGTCAAAAACTGAATTAGGAGGGCTAATTGGGGATTCATAGACCTAATAGCAAAATTAGTGAGGTCTTGTATTTGGGAGAGGTTGGATCCCTAAAACTTGTCAAGTTTGTGACCATTTAATCATTAGAGACTAATGTTAGAAATAGGGAATATTGAGGGGGGGGTGGTGATGAATCAGTATTCTACAAAATTTAGCCCAAAAGTTGATATTATTAATTGCCTTGTAACTTTGCATAAGAAAGTAAACTAACAATGCTGAACAGTAAACATAACCATACACAAAGAGAACTCATAACCCCATATTTTGTCAACTAGGGAAACCCAGGCCAAGGGAAAACCCCGGTGGGGATGGTACCCAGAAAATGATGCACTAATCAAAAGTATCCTGTCATGTCCCCTATTATAGATAAAATTTAATAATTAATTAATAATTTTTTTTGATTACCATATAAATAATAATTAAAAGCGATTAAACTGAAAGGTAATAATTATTTATTTATATAATACATTACTAAAATAGAGAAATAATATAATAGTGAAACCTATTATCTTAGAAAAGAATAATGATTAAAACTTATCAATAAAGACATTATTAGAAACTCGATAATCATATATGAATAATATTATAAAATAATTCATAATTAACATAATTCACATTAAACATTAATATATTTCATGCCAAATATTAAAATAGCATATTTGCATCAGATATCTTATAAACAAAACCTAACATATCAGGCATTATAATGAAACGATTTTTGAAGGAGATGCCACCCTCCATGTAGATATTAAATGGAACGAACACCCAATAGTTTTGGGGAAGAATAATTTTTTTTCATACTAAAAAATTACAATTCGACAATCTCAGATTGGAAATTCTGACATTAATACTAGACGGAGTAAGGAACTTCACAAGACTGTAGAAGATAGTATTGAAGGTTTTAGTGGAATTAATCTTATTGGACATCTAGTCACTAAGCATATACAACGACAACAGAATATACATAATAAGATAGGAAAAATCTGAAATAACATAAAAGAGAACCTGCATAGTATTAAGGAGATTCATGTGAACCATAATAAGCTTGGACAGATTTAATAGAAGGGAGAACTTGTTTTTAATATCAAATACCATAAGTTGAAAAGTCAAACACATGCTAATAAACCCAAAATTGTAGTAGGGGAGTTTTGCAAGAGAGAAGGGCACTAAGATTAGAAGGTAAAAAGGCTACGGTAAGGAGGGGGATTAAGGTAAATTAAAGCATAGAAACTAATAAAGCTACTAAGTAGTTAGTGATTACATCAGATAATTATTTATAAAATTGTCTTTATAAGTGAAGTAAATAAAAAATCAATAAAAAAAATTTCAAGTTAAAAACTAGAAGTGAATTTAAGAGCAAGTCTTAGGTGGGGACATTACATATCCGGTTAAGGATATTGACCATGTTAGGAGTCTATTACATACATATAGTGTCTCGGTCCTTGTTAGAGGACTAGGCCCTGTTAAAAGCCTCAACCCTATTAGGAGTTGTTATGTACGATTACAAAATGTATGCAAGATGAGCCCACTGCCCAAACATGCAATATACAATATAGTTCTTTTATACAAAAAGTTAGACAAAAAAACCTCTTGCTTGCTGCTGATATCTTCAATATCTGATATAACACTTGCTGCTCTTCGCATACCTTTGATCATACATCAGAATTTGCATCTCATATAGTTTGCATATCACATATACAACTTTCACATAAGCTTGAATGTCACTAGTAACTCGACACAACTTCGCATATTACAATCTTTCCTTTATACCTTTACAACGTACAAAAACTGTCTAGTTGGCCTTCAAGCTTCCACACATTTGACGAAAAGAAAAAGTATCTCTTGCCATCTTAGGGTTAACATCTAGGATGTCCTCCCTAATTAATTTAGTAATTATTTTGTAAACAAAATATTACCCACATACTATTATGCTCTGTTCTGCCTGTATACTGTTGCAACTAGTAAATCTGTCATATCTTCTTCCGTACTAATTGTACTGACTCGCGCACTTACATACGTCATCTTGACACTCTGTACTGTCCGTACCCAAATGTGCACGTGCCAATAAAGCTTCTGTCATTCGTACATATCAGAACTGTCTCTGTTCTATCAAATAAACTATCTTGTACTTAGACAAATTTCCATGTCTAACTGTAGAATCTTCATCTGTACACAATGCTTTCTTTATATAAAGAATATGTTGCCATAAATGACAATTCTTACTTTATTCCAACTTGTACTACTTAGCCAAATTGCCGACAATCTCCCCCTTTGGTATTGATGGCAACATATGGGAAAATTGGCTAATTCCCGAAATGGTGATCAAAATTTTACAAAAACTTGGCTTTTACAAATATTAAATTTATAACCATCTTTCCTTATATCTCTTATTACATCATGCACTTATTCTGTTACTCCCTCTCACATTATACTTTTACACATTTTCCTTATATTACTCCCCCTTATAAATATCATACAATTTTCCTATATTACTCCCCCTTTGACATCAATTACAAAGGTGTCAAAATTTATATGCAACTCAGAATTTTGAATCTTTTACCTCTGTATCAGGCTGATAGACATGTGATATAGTCATCAAAGCTTGCCTTTAAACACTTAAAGTTCTTCTCCCATGAATCCTTGACTCCCTCTGAGATACTGAGTAGAGTTCATAACCCATAGGATGCTTTTTCAACTGCATTTAAGTCTGAATAAACAAACTTGTCAAAAGATGTCTTTTGTAATGTCCCCTTTTTCTGGGACATTATAGTTCTGTGTGCTAGCTCGCTTCGCCTAGGTTTTAGGGGCGGAAACGTTCTTTACAAGGTTTAGTTTGAGGTTTGGCCTAGGCATTTCCAGTTTTAGACCCATCGGAGCAGTTTTGGCAGGTTGTCCAGATACTTACTATTTTTAGTAAGTAAACAAAGCCCAGTATTTTTGGTACCTCAATGTTGGTTTGGAAGCGTCTCGCCAAGAGCTTTCCAACGAGTTATTGCATGTGATTATCTGAGTTCATTTGGTTAGCTATTTTAGTGCTTGATGATTATATGGTTTCCTGACTAAGTGACTATTAAAGTCATTTAATTTGTTACTTTATTTTAAAAAGTTACTATGTTCACTTAAGTGACTAAAGGAAAAAAAAAGGTGCTTTATCCCACATTGCTTAAAAGAGTGTGCATCACATTGGGAAAAGTGATAAAGGTACAACGATGCTCCACATGAGAGGATATATATATGAAGATTATATTATTCAAACAAATATTAATCTGGTAGCTGGAAATAGTTGCTGGTTATTTCTTCTAGGACACAAACCCTTGAAGAATCTTTGAAGGTTGGACGCAAACCTAGCCTTCTTACAGGTTTTAATATACATTGCCAATTTGACTGTCATTTCTGTTTTTAAGATTGGATTGTTGGGACTGTTGCATGTTATTGTATTGCTGTTATATAATACAGTAACGTTATTGGACAGTTATTTGTATTAATCCGCTGGTTTATGTACAAGTTTCTGAATATTGGAGAAATAAAATAATCTTTTCTAAGTTTCTTGTATGCAAATGTGCTGGTTAGAAATTGATTTAAATTCTGGAATTTATCTTGAATTTTGGGTTACTGTTCGGATTTGAAATCTGCAAATATATATATCAGGTTTTTGGTAAAATATCCAGAAAGGGATATTACATCTTCACTCTTAGACATTCTTCCACTTGCTGCTCAAGTGTACTGATCTTTAAAGCCAAATGTTCTCTCAGAAGTGAGAACCTCTTTGCTGTCCTTTCTCTATTCATATCTATAAGACTTATCTCATCATAAGTCTTCCCTGTTTGTGCCTCAATGTCTTCAATCTTTATACCTGGTTGTTGAAGTTGATCTGCTAGACCCTATACCTCACCATGCTCCATCTTCAACTCATCATTGTCCTTGGTGCATTTGAATGACATGGCACACTTGGCATATAATGCCTTACCTTCTTGCTTGCATCTTCTCAGCTCCTTGATGCATGCATCAAGAGCTCTTAAGTCATTTATGATGTTTTGACATATAATGTCAAACATCTATGCATCATGCTTTGCTTGAGCTTGTATTGCTGCTACATCAGATAGACTTGTGATTTCAACATCAAAAGCTTGAACCACAACTTTTGCTCAATCTTCCAGATCAGGTTCAGTCATCCATACATCTAGGGTGTTCTGCAACTTCTCTGTGACATCCATTAGAGATTTCTGCAAGCTCTTTACCTTTCTATTTTTATCAATTATTTTGCTCAAAGATGAGATCAGCTTAGTCTGATCATCATCATTAGATCCTATCAGGGCTGCAAGAGTAAGAGGTGTCCTAGATGAGCTAGGTATACATACCTTCTTCTCTTCTTCCTCCTTTTTCGTCTTCGCCTCTTCTTCTCTTCTTTTCCTCTCTTCCTCTTCCTTTTTCTTTTCTTCTTCTTCCTGCTTCTTCCTCTCTTCTTTTCCTTTCTTTTTCTTTTCCTCTTCTTCTTTCTTCTTCCTTTTTCTTTGCTTCTTTTTCTTTTCTACCTTCTTCTTTCTGCGTTTTCTTTTCCTTATCCTCTTCTTTCTTTTTCTCTTCTTCCTCATCTTCCGTTGAGCTAGTGTAGCTGGTCAAATTGCCAACATTGCGGCCATAATCCTTAATGGATCTTTTTTTCATCAACAGTTATCTTTGTACTGTCCACCTGCACGGTATTAGGACCAATTGTTATCTGCGGTGTTGATATAGTCATCACAGTGTCCTTTGCTGTCTCTACCACTAGTTTATTTGCTAGTACAATCTCTGTAGGCTTTGCTTCTACCACTGCGGACTCTACTGGTACATTCTTTTCTTTTGTCATAGGGAGTGCTCCCCCTAAATCTTTGCTCCACTTAGCAACATAAGGTGTAGAGGTCATGAATTTAACAATTGCTAATTCTGTTTCTTTATTTACCTCTCTATAGTTACCACCCATCAACAAAATTGTTCTTTTGTTTCGTAGCAAGGTTTTAATACCCTTCATTATACTCTTTATATCATCATCTATATTAACCTTATAGAGTTTTGTGATTTGATTCTCTTTGATTCCTCTGTCTTCATCTATCACTCTTCTCTTTCTGTTTATCAACCTATTGTACAGATCTTGTGGTATATCTCAAATTTCTTATTTGTCAAAATCATGTGTCTAACTACAACATTTTCTAACTGCATTCTATCCATATTATTATAGAAATGGTAAAACTTATTTAATTGTACAAAATTTGTATTATCAATGTTTTGAACATTCAAGTTTTCCACTTTGGGTTTCCAAGGCTACTTACCCGAAGTCTTCTTTACCTCTGCCTCAATTGGTCTATCCTCTGACTTTTCTGATTCCTCTTTTGATTCATCAGATTCTATCATTTGTAGTGTTTTTCTCCTCTTGCTTGGTCCACTTGATAACTGCTTTGTTCTTTTCTTTGATGGTGATTCTGCTGTTTCTTGTTTCACCTTTGTAAGTCTTTCAAACTCTCTTGTGCTGGGAGGGGTGACTAATTGTCCTCCTATTATCCTCACCTCCTCTTCATTTTTCTCCTTAGGCTATACAACAGTAGGTTGTACCTAAGATACTGCAACATAGGGTGCACTAGGGATTTGTGTGGATGGCCCTGCCATTGTGACACCTTCTTCTGCTCCTGCAACTGCGAGTGGTGTAGCAACGAAGACCTCTGTCTATCCAATAGCCCTCATCTCCATGGCTATACCCATTGCCTCTTTGTACTCTTCTCTTGTCATGCCTGATTATTTTACTATAGCTTCTATTTTCTTGTCAACTTTCTTCTTTATATCCTTGCTATGAAGTTCGCTATGAACATCCTTAACTTTCTCTTCATATGCCCCCCATCTAGGACATTCCATATCTTTGTTAGATTCTAAGATGATCTTCGCATAACCTTAAATCAATTCTTCACTCATTTCCTAAACCATAGGGTCTATGAATTTCACTCTTGGTTCTACTACTTCCATACAGGTAACATCTGCTTCAACCATGAAGCAGATGTCATTCTTGTACTACTCAACCAAAATTGGTGGAATTTTGAATCTTTGTTTCATAACTGATTGAAAACTCTTCATTATTCTTGAAATATTCTCCATTAACATCTCCTCAGATTGCTTCCTGTAATGATGAGTTATCAAACTCATTGTACAATGATCATTGATCCATTCCTGGTCTTGTCATACTAGGGAACTGTCTAATCACTTGGAAGAATAAGTGTGTCAATAGGGATTCAAATCTAAATACCGCATTCTTGGTTTCTTTAGTCATTTAATATTATCAAGCAACTGTTGCTTCACAATCTCACACATGTTAACTTTTTCTCTTTTTTCTGTCATAAGGTATGTTGCATGGATGAATCCAACAGGTATAGAGTTTACTCTAGAAATGTAGTTCATCTTGTATCCAATAATCTTGCTAATAACCCTCACATCTGTTTTAGTTATTAGGTCAATTCTCGTGTTTCTCCCGTCAGACTTGATTTTCAGATTTGTTTCAACCAACTTCTTCACATTCTTCTCATTCACAGGGTTGCTTCCTTCATTGCTCAAACCAGTAAGTTTATGAATCATGTCATTATCAATCATTACAGGGATGTCTCCTACCCAAAACATGCCTTCATGAATTATGCTCAAAATAATTATCTTCTACATGCAATACATTTTGTGGAACTTGTGAAAATGCTCCTAGGGGATCATCTTCCAAAGATACATAAGGGTGCTTCTTGAATTTATACCTAGGTCTTTCACTCACATCACAAACTGTAGGATTCTCCATTGCTACTAATTCAAAGCTTCAAAATACAACTACAATTATGGAAAAAACCTGGATTTCACACGACTAGGGCTTCTTTTTGTTCACACTTTAAAATGCTTCAGTTCTTCAATTCGCAATCAATTCACTTTTAATTGCTTCTTAACTCTTAACACGATCGAATGATACATACAATCTTGCTCAAATGGCTTATATCTCACCAAATTGTTCTTTACATTAATTGCGTAAGTACACAATTCACAAAAAGTTGTTTTTGATTACTAGTAACTTTGTTTTCTTCGTATAACTGCATGCGATCTCCAAATCGTCTGCGCAGTTAACCATAGCTTCTACATGTTGTCTTATACCTCGTATTAATGTCGCAACTCTTAATTTGATCTCTAACTTTAGTTTTGTCTTTCTGGTACTTGATCTTCAATAGAAAGGTGCTTAATTCAAATAGGATGAATCACATACAATAGCTGACTTCAATCTTTCATCAGGTGCATCAAAATACTATTCTTCCAATACTACTTGTGAACTTGATGGATCTTTTGCTTTGACAAATACCTCTTTGAATTCTTCTGTAATTTCTCTCAGTTCATCTTTCTGACTGTTATTGCTGCTATCATTCCTTTTGACATATCTGTTATTGTTCCTTCTGAAATTTGGATTCCTATTGACGTTCCACATGTATTACATTAATAGATAGTCGTCTATTATTAGTTAATGGTTATGTATTGTAAATATCTAGTTAGCTTTTTCTTTTTTAGCTTTCTTTGTTAGAATAGAATGTTTCTATTCTTTACGATTGTAAACATCGTTTTATTCTTTTGTATATAATGACCTTTTGGTCTCTATTAATAACAAGCAAGTATTTTCCCAGTTACTTCCGTAATATGGTATTAGAGCAAGGGCTTTAAATTTTCTCGAAAATAATAATTTCCTTTCCGAAATTATCAAAAGCTATTTTCAAAATTATTTGTCTGGCATATTTGCTTCAAACTAGGGTTTGTTTGGTTTTGTTTTCGAAGAACAAATCACACCTATACACAACAAAGGCTGTCGTTTGTCCATGGTCGTGATCTGAAGCAAACTCCTGCATTTTTTAAGACGCTTTTAACAGCCACGTTTTTCTAAAAAACTGTGCCTAAAGCACCATTTTTTGGTGTCTATTTCTTCATAATCTATGATGTTTTCGCAGGAAACCAATCTTAATAGAAGAAATCAACCATTTTTTGCCTCCATTGCTGCCGACTAGGGTTTTTTTTTCAAACCCTAATTTTTGGGCTCGAAAAATCATTTTGATTTCAAATTCTTCGTGGGTTTTTTGAGAGCTCAATTGGGTTGTCGTCCAATTTTTTTGGGTGCCTCAATTTTTGTGCCTCGATTTTCAAACTAGCGGATCCAAAAAACAACATATTCCTTTTGGGTTTTTCGAGCTCTCTTCTAAGTCTCTTCGAATTTTCTGGGTCTTCCATTTTTTTCTTTGAAGAACTTGCCTTCATAGATTTTCACGCTTTTTCATTGAAAAACGTGCCATGGCATCTTTGACAAACATTTTGCTGGAGTACAACTCCAAATTCAATGGTCTAAATTATGGCACTTGGAAGCAGCGGATCATTGCAATTTTTGGATATCGGAACATCGATCAACTTGTTCTGGGTGTTACGAAATGTTTGACTTCTCCTGGTCTTGATCAAGATACATGGGATTTGAATAATTGAGAGGCAGTGATGCTTCTCAAATTATCCATGGGTAATGATCAACTTTCTCAGATTCCATCTGGCAAGACAACTGCTGAGATCTCAACACATCTCAAAGGTCTTCATGAGACTTCTGACAAAAGTAGAGCCGTCTTTTTGAAAAACACTGTTTTCTATTGTCATGGATGAGCACACCACGCTCTAGGAACACCTGAATCAGATTCAGGAAATCCGTAATCAGTTGCCATCGGTGGCAAGATGGAGGAAGAGGATATTGTGGTTATCACTCTTCGGAGTTTACCAAAGTCTTGTGAGCATTTTATCGAGACTCTCAACATCACATCTTCTGGTGTTGATTTGAAGTTCACTAATCTTTGCACCTTGCTACTTTAACAAGATCAGTGGAAACAATAGTTCGGTAGTAGCTCGAGTTCTACTTCCATAGAGCAAGCCTTTGTTGTGAAATCCTTTCAGAAGGATAAAGGCAAGTTTCAATAGCCATCTTAGCAGAAGTCTTCTGCTCCAGCATCAGATGGTTTTCGAAAGTAGAACATCCAATGCAACTATTGCCACAAGTTTGGACACATGAAGGTTGAATGTCGGAAACACTTAGCTGCACAATCTAAGCAATCAGGTTCGTAGCCCAAAGCGAATAGTGTAGAGTACATAGAGCAGGCAAAATTTGCCTTTTACACCTTCATGGCTAAAAGACCTACAGATCATGTGAAGTCGTTTGCTTGGTACATTGATTCAGGTGCCTCTCGTCATTTCACTCACTGCAGAGACTAGTTTATCGACTACTAGCCTTATTCAGACTGTTATTTTTTGGTGGCGAAGAAGAGTACACAGTTGTTGGCAAAGGTAACATTCAGATTCGGTCTGCTGGGATATTCCTCGATGTGTACTACGTTCTAGGGAGGGAACTAAATCTACTCTCAGTCAGTCAGTTGTTGCGATATTCTCCACACTTGGTAGTCACCTTCAGTTCACATCAGTGCACCATCACCGATCGAGCGACTAAATCTACTATTGTAGTGGGTCTTGAGGATCATGGTCTTCAGACTTATTGATTATAGTGATTCTCAGGACTTATCAATGGCTGCTCGACAATCTTCTATTAGTACATTTTGGCATTATCGATATGGGCACTTAAATGTGCATTATCTCTCACAACTTGCTGAGGATGGACTTGTTCTTGGATTGCTAGAGATTTAGACTCAACAACTTGGAGTTTGTGATGCATGCCAGGCTGGGAAGCAACATCGCACACCTTTCACAAGTGGTGATTCATGGCGAGCTTCTCAGGTTCTTCAGCTTGTTCATGCCGATATCTGTGGCCGTATGGCCACTCCTGTTCTTGGGTCTAGGTATTTTCTGTTGTTTGTTGATTATTTCAGTAGAAAAAAGTGGGTGTACTTAAAAATAAATTAGATGCATTTCTTGTATTTTAGAAGTTTAAACCTTTAGTTGAAAAAGAGACTGGGAAATCTATTATTACTCTTAGATCAGACAATGGGGGGAATTTTGTTCTAATGTTTTCTCTAGCTTCTTGGATACACATGGCATCAAATGCTAGTTAACCACACCCCACACGCCACAATAGAACAGTGTAGTTGAACAATCGAAACAGGACAATCGCTGAGATGGCTCAATCCGTGCTCAAATATAGACATGTTCCGAAGAAGTTTTGGGCAGAAGCAGTTAACGTTGTAGTTTATCTATTGAATTGGTCACCCATAGTGGTGATTAAAGGTAAAACTCCAGAAGAGGCCTGGTCAGGTTGCAAGCCTAGAATTAGTCACTTGAAGGTTTTTGGCTCCCTTGCTTTTGTTTGGATCCCTAATACGTCATGCACCAAGTTGGATGCCAAGAGTTAGAAACTCATGCTTGTTGGATATAGCAGTCTTCACAAAGCCTACTACTTGATCAATGTTGAGACAGCTCGTCTTATCTATAGTTGTGATGTAGTCTTTGATGAGCAGCGAGGACCATTCATGCCTGTTTCTCCTATTCCTGATCTAGCGGACTAGCCTATGCAGGCTCATGATTTAGGAGTTTGGCTTCCATTAGGTCCACTTGATGGGAGGGCTCCAGTAGCTCCTGCAGCTCCAGATATACCAGTGATACTTGTACAGACACCATCGACTTTTCCTGTAGGTTCATCTCATTTTGTAGATGCTTCACCTCAATTTGATCCAGATTCTTCTGATGAGGAACTTGTTGATCAAGCATCTCCTGATACTCATGTTGGTCATTCTCCTATCCGGCCTAAGTGGTGGGCTAAGACACTTGCCAATCTTTGTGATGATGAGCTCATTAATGAGAGAACTGCTTGGAAAAAGACAAAACTACAGATTCTGTTAACTTTTCTCTCATGACCAACATTCACAGTGTGTTTGAACCTCAAACATACTTCGAGGCTAAAGGAATTCTAGAGTGGGAACAGACCATGCAATCTGAACACCAAAGTCTGCTGAAGAACAACTCTTGGGTCCTTTTTGATCTTCCACCAGGGAAGAAACCCATTGGTTGCTAATGGGTCTACAAAATCAAATACAAATCGGATGGTACTTTGGACAAGTACAAAGCTCGTTTAGTGGTGAAGGGATTTTCTCTGCGTCAAGGCATTGATTATAAGGAGACCTTTGCTCCTACTGCAAAGATGAGCACCATCAGATTAGTCCTAGCCATGGCAACACAGTTTGGCTGGAAGGTCCAACAGATGGATGTCAAGAGTGCTTTCTTGAATGGTGATCTCCATGAAGAGGTCTACATGACGCAACCTCTTGGTTTCAAGGTTGCTGGTAAAGACCATCAGGTTCCCAGATTGGTAAAAGCTCTCTGGCTTGAAGCAGGCCCCTCGGGCATGGTACATAAAAATTGACAAGTACTTTAGTGATCAAGGCTTCAAGAGGAGTTCTTCAGACTCAAATCTGTACAGTGACATCATCCTTCTGGTTATTTATGTGGATGATTTGATCATCACTGGCAGTTCGACATCTTTGATTCAGGGAATCAAGCAAAATTTATGCCAGTCTTTTGATATGATTGACCTTGGGCTCATGCATTATTGCCTAGGTGTTGAAGTTTGGCAAGGACCTTCTGGTATTTTCATCTCTCATTCCAAATATGCCAGAAACTGTTAGACGAATTCATATGCAGGATTGCAAGCTTGCATCTACACCTATGGAGAAAGGTCTGAAGTTATCCACAAAGTTTGATTCTCCTTTTGTTGATGAAACTACATACAGGCAACTAGTAGGCAACCTTATCTACATCTTTGCTACTAGGCTTGATATCAGCCTCATAGTCAGCTATATTTCACGCTTTATGAAAGCTTCTAAGGCTGATCATTGGATGGCAACAAAGCGTGTGCTTCATTATGCGAAGGGCACTTTAGACTATGGACTTCTATACTCTCGAAGTTCTAATCCTAAACTCAGTAGGTTCACAGATTCAGATTGGGCAAGCTCTGTTGATGATAAAAAGTCAACTTTTGGATATGTGTTCAGTTTGGGATCTGGTGTAGTCACATGGACCAGTAGGAAGCACCATGCAGTTTCTCTCTCCTCTACAGAGGGGCTGTTAAGGCAAGATGTGAAGTTGTTTGGCTTTGTCGGATGCTTGGAGATATGCAGATGTCACCAACAGGACCGACTACTTTGGTTGTTGATAATGAAGGTGTTATCAAGTTAGCACGAAATCCAATCTTTCATGAAGGAACCAAGCATGTGGATGTTCACTCTCATTACATATGATAGCTGGTTGAAGACGAGACTATAGATTTGCAGTATGTTCCTACCATAGATTAGACTGCAGACATTTTCACGAAGCCTCTTGGTCTTGATAAGTTTGTCAAATTTAGAGGACAGCTTGGTGTTCTAGATAGATTAACCATTAAGGGAGGGTATTACAATAATAGATAGTCACCTATTATTAGTTAATGATTATCTATTGGAAATATCTAGTTAGCTTTAAGTTAGCTTTCGTTTTTTTAGTTTTCTTTGTTAGAATAGAATGTTTCTATTCTTTATGATCGTTTCCTAAGGAAACATCGTTTTATTGTTTTTTATATAATGACCTTTCAGTTTCTGTTAATAACAAGCAAGTATTTTACCAATTACTTCCGTAATATCATGTCCATTCTGAAAAATCTTGCTATGTGACCAAAGTTGTTGCAAAACTGACATACTGGTGCATTGCTTCTTTTATTAGGTCCGGACTGGTTAACTGGTGCTTTGCAATTTCTGGCAATATGACCAAAGTTGTTGCATTTGTAACACAGAATGTGATTCCTTGCTCCATTAGATCTATCATTTGATTGTTGTTGGTAAAATGTATAGTGTAGCCGACAGGTAGAGTAGTATTCGAACGGGCGCGTGACGCTTGAGTCACCCCTTCGGATAGGTATAGGTACACGTCCGAGATGGACTTTGGAATCATCATTGTGATCATTGTAGTCATTGTATTCGGATTGTAATCATTGAGTGCACATATGAATAAAGTATTTGGTCTGCGTTGAATCGTGTTATACTACATGTGTTAAGTTCTTACCTTGTATGGTAAACATTTGGCGTTGTTGTTGAGGACCTGGAACGAAGGAATGATATGAAGATTAATGCCGAATTTGCTTAACAAGGATAGGAACAACGTGAAAGATAAGGATGAACTACGTACAACACAAGAAATTTTAATTTTAGCGCAGCAGCTAGAGACTTCAGAAGATTGCCGAGGGGCACGGCAGGGGTGAATAGGCACAGATGGAGGGAGTGCACTCACCTAGTAGGCTGAGGAGTGTCGAGGAATTGCTAGAAGAGACTCGACAATGCTTAAATTTGGTGGAGGAAACAAGGGAAGAGTTCCTTAACCTGTATATGCCAAGGGGAGAGTGTCTGAACGGAAGGGAAGCAACTTGCACGGCTTGGAGTGCCGAGGGAGCATGAGCTTGGAGTGATCTCTTCGTTCCCGATACACTGGACGAACAGATATAGGTGGGGAATAGAACATCACTTGAAGACCTTTCACCAGACAACGCGGTTGTTGGAAACAAGATTGTTATTTAGAATAGCGCGGGAGCTTGGAACAGCGAGGATACACAAGTACTTTAGAATCAAAGGAAAGTAACGATGGTAGGTCCTAAAGAAAAATTACCCAAGTTTCATGGTGATTGTACAATAGACCCTATCTGACATTGTAAAATGTGTGAAACCATATGGATGGAAAATGGTGTGACAGATGAAGACGATTGGGTTAGACAGTTCCCAGCGACCCTGCGGGTGTGGCGATAGATTGGTTTTCCGATACTAGTCCTCAGAAACTCAATACATGGGAGAATGTTAAAAAAGAATTTATAGCAGAATTCAGATTGCTTCGAGACAACAATGAAATAGTGGCAGAGATATATAGTACTAAATAAGGAAAGAATGAAACAGTTTGGGCCTATGCCAGACGACTGAAAGAACTAGTCGGGAAGATGGAAAGTCAATCGGAAGACGGTTTGAAAAAACGATGGTTTGTAGAGGGGCTACAATTAGCTCTAAAAAAGAAGATGAAGATTGTACCACCGGCGTCGTACATTGCGCATATACTCGTGCAATGGTTTTAGAAAGTGTATAAAAGACGAGTAAGAAGAAAAAGCATAAATCCTTTGATTCAAATGATTTATCATCTGAAAGTAGCAGTAATGATGAAGAGTCGAATAAGAAGGTGCGAGCATTACAGAAAGATATGCTTCGTATGATGAAAGAATTTAAGAATTTGAAAAAGAATCCGGACATAGTGAAGGGAGAACTATGGTGCACAGATTGTAAAGAGGATGGCCATACGAAGGGCTTATGCCCGAAGAAACAATTTTCTGACATCTGCCAGGTGGCGAGACATTTCTTGAAAGAGTGCTTGTTTGATATGAAAGCAAAAGGACACCAGCAAGTGTTGCTAATGCAGGAGGTGTCTAACAACAGTAATAACACGAGCAATGATGCAACTTCGGGTGGATATTACAATAACAATAGACGCGGAAGGCGTGGAAACAATAACAATAACAACAGAGGCTGGAGTAGAATACAGTACGATGCAAGCGGACGACTGATGATACAGTGTCGGGCATGCAATCTTTGGGGTCACTTCGTGAGGGATTGTACTACGAAGGAGATGCGACAACTACTGTGCAAATGGTGTGGTCCAGGGGACCATGAAGATTCAAAATGTCCAAAGCAAGGCGTAAATCTATTAAGCATTGAAACGTGTGAGGAGAAGGTACTGGCAATCACACGGGAAGCAGTTCCGGAGAACCCATTAGAGGAGGCTGGGTAGACACAGTGAGGGAGTACTGCATAGTGCTGTTGATGGTAGAGGCAGTGGAGAGGGCTATGGGTGCACAGTAGGAATACCCAGTAAGGTGGGAGAGAGGAATGAGAGAGACATTTCTGGTGGGTGTAGCAGCCCTAGCGACTCGGGCTTGCCAGGTGTTAGATTTGACAGAAACTCAGGCGTTGGAGTCAGTGGTGAAGGAGCTAGAGGGAGTCATATCCTTTATGAGGTTGGGATGTCCAACTGCCTTTACAGTTTGTTTTGAGGAGAGGGCATGGCTGGATGTGGAGACTGCGGAGATGCGGTAGGACTGGGCGACGACGAGAGACCCTGAGATGGAGAGCCGGGTAGAGGCTTTGATTCATGAGATAGCGAAGTTATACAAGGAGGTGTACTACACTCTTTGGAGGAGTCAAGCGGATTAGGTAGCAGTTGAGAGAGCTTGGGAGGAGTCAGCTGCCAGGTTAGCTTCAGAGAGGGCAGCCTAGGAATCTGAGAGGGCGGCTTGACAATCTGAGAGGGCAGCCCTGTTAGCAGAAAAAGAACAATTGGCAGCAGAGAAGGAGGAGTTGGGAGAAGTCGGAGAGATGATGCAGTCAGCCCTAGAGCTTTAGATGGAATCAAAAGCGGAACTGAAGATTAGGAAAGAACAAGTCTACAAGCTACGGGCAGAGCTAAACGAGTTGAGGGTGCAGATGACCACTACGCCAGGGACACATCCCTCTGTCTAGTACTTATGCATTGATGTATTTTGTTATTTTGAATTTTGTTTTATTGTCGTCCGGAGACGACTTTTCTTTTGGGGGGGATAATGTTGTTGGTAAAATGTATAGTGTAGCCGACGGGTAGAGTAGTATCCGAACGGGCACGTGACGCTTGAGTCATCCCTTCGAAAAGGTATATGTACACGTCCGAGATGGACTTTGGAATCATCATTGTGATTATTGTAGTCATTGTATTTGGATTGTAATCATTGAGTGCACATATGAATAAAGTATCTGTTCTGTGTTGAATCGTGTTATACTACATGTGTTAAGTTCTTACCCTGTACGGTAAACATTGATCTCCTTTCATTAGATGTCCTTTCGCTAGATCTTCTTCTTTCATTACTTGCAGGGTTAGTATCTCTAAAAATTCTACTATTGCTATTATTACTATCAAATTTAGGTTTCTTACAATCAACTACTTTATGACCAAAACTATGACAACTATAACAATAAAAATTAGAAATAGGTTTGAATGAATTACCTGTACAGTCTCTCTTCATATGACCAATTTCATTACATATAAAACATCTACCTTTAAATTCATACCTTACTCCTTTAGGTGATTCAACTTGCTTAGTTGCTTTTGGTTCATCGATTTTCTCAAGTTCACTTGCTTGCCCAACTTCTTTTGGTGCATCTTTAGATTCACTTGATTCAATCTTGTTCTAGTCATCCTTCTTATGTTTAGGATGTTCAACAATCAGATCTAGTTCCTTTCTTGACTCAGATTTCTTTGCTGACTTTTCTCTAATGAAATATCCAACACTAGTCTTATCATAGGAAGGTCTTTGAAAATATAGCTGCTAATCAATTTTCTCACTACTGGAATATAACTTTTCTAATTGTTGCTTAGTGTGGGTTAACTCTCCTTTCACAATAGTGTTGTATTTCTCAAGTTCTACATGTTCTGTCTTAATGGATTCAAGTTCGGATGTAACATTTATAAGATAGATTTGCATTCTTAGATTTTAGAACTGACTCAACTTTGCTGTCATCTTTCTTCAAACTTAACTTCAGTTCAATGATCTTCAACTCATGTTTTAGAGTCTCATTTTCTTTTTTCAACCTTGATTCTTCATCTCTATCTTTTGTCTGATCTTTAGGTTCCTTTCTGGATTTAAGATGATCAATCTTGTGTTTCAATTTTCCAATGTAGTCTTTTGTATCTTCATATCTTTCTTTTAGGTTATCTCTTTCTTCAGTAAGAATATCAATTTACCCAAAACTGAATATTATTATTTACCTTGTAACTTGCATAATAAAGTAAACTAACAATGCTGAATAATAAACATAACCATACACAAAGAGAACTCCTAACACCATATATTATTAACTAGGGAAACCCTGGCCAAGGGAAAACTTTGGTGGGGATGGTACCCACAAAATGATCCACTAATCAAAAATATCTGGTTAAGGATATTGACCTTGTTAGGAGTCTATTACATACATATAGTATTTCGGTTCTTGTTAAAAACTTCAGCTCTGTTAGGAGTTTTTATGTACAATTATAAAATGTATGTAGGATGAGCCCATTGCCCAAGCATGCAATATATTATATAGTTCCTTGATACAAAAACCTATTGCTTGCTGCTGATATCTTCAATATTTGATGTAACACTTGCTGCTCTTTGCATACCTCTATTCATACATTAGAATTCACATCTCATAAAGTTTGCATATCACATATATAACTTTCACATAAGCTTGTATGTCACTTGCAACTTCACACAACTTCGCATATCACAATCTTTCCTTTATACCTTTACAACTTGCAAAAACTATCTAGTCAGCCTTCAAGCTTCCACACATTTGACAAAAAACAAAACTAACTCTTTCCCTCTTAGGGTTAACATCTAGGATGTCCTCCCAAATTAGTTAAGTAATTATTTCGTAAACAAAATAATTTCTTAACACATAATTACCCATTTACTATTATGCTTTATTCTGCCTGTATATTGTCGCAACTAGTAAATTTGTCATATCTTCTTTCGTACTGATCGTATTGACTCATGCACTTACATGTCATCCTGACACTCTGTACTGCCCGTACCCAACTGCGCACGTGCCAATAAGGCTTTTGTCATCGTACATATCAAAATTGTCTCTGTTCTGTTAGATAAACTATCATGTACTTAGACAATTTTCCATGTCTAATTGTAGAATCTTCATCTGTACACAATACCTTCTTTATACAAAGTATATGTTGCCTTAAATGACAACTCTTACTTTATTCCAACTTGTCCTACTTAGCCAAATTGCCAACATCTAATCTTAATGATAGTTCTATTGGAGAATGGGTTAGGTGGTCAAACCCCTAAAATGTCCTTGTTTACACTTTTTGTATTCAAGTTACCCAAGAATGAGTTAAAAGTGGAACATGTGGACTTACTTGTTGAATGGATTGTAGGTACATTTTGAAATACTAAGGAAGTGATTTGGAAGGGTGTAAGTACTCCTAGGGCTTGTTCTTGACATTTTTCTTAAGAATAGGCAAATAAGCCTATTGTAAGGTGAAAGACCATTCTAAGCAACTTGCCTCCACATCAATTGACCCTTAGTTAGCCATGATACTTTATAAGGAAAAGGATGAGGAACGTGATTTGGAAGGGTGTAAGTATTCCTAGGGCTTGTTCTTGATATTTTTCTTAAGAATAGGCAAATAAGCCTATTGTAAGGTGAAAGACCATTCTAAGCAACTTGCCTCCACATCAATTGACCCTTAGTTAGCCATGATACTTTATAAGGAAAAGGATGAGGCACCCTTCTTAGTTTTAGTTTCTCCACCATTTCTAATGATACTAAATTATCTGTTGATCCAAAGTCTACAATTAATTTACATACCTTCCCATTGGCTTTGCATGAATTCCTAAATAATTACTTCCTTTGTGGAGGTTCTTGAGGGATTGGTGTCTTTAAAGAGTCTTCCTCATCATCAAGCTTTCCCCTTGTTTTGAAACTATAGGCCTAGATAGAGAGGTCACATTTTGATAGTCCTTTTGGATCAATCCTTTCACCACCTTCTGAATCAGTATGGTTTTTCTCAAAGCATATGCTTGTAGGATGTCCCACTTGACCACAATATACCAATGAATTGTCATTCCCTCTTCTTAATCCTCCAAATCTTCCTTTGTCATTAGGTCTCCTTCCTTGGAATTCCCTGTAAAGCTAGTGCTTATTTGTTACTTGCCTTGGCTAGATTCACCTTGAGCCTTTTGAGGTTGGTTTCTTCCACCAAAACCCCCTCTAACTTTGAATTTCTTTCCACCTTTGCCCCTATTGTTTTGCTTACCTTTTCTCCACAACTTCTTTTCTGCTCTAAGTGCTAGTTGAAAGCACTTGTTCATTTACAATGGCTAGGATATTAATTTCATCTTGGATACTAAATTTCAATCCATTAAGGTAACCTATAACCTTTTGCCTCATCTTCATGATGTTTGGCTCCGAGAGTAGTCTATGGAACTCCTTAGTACAGGTACTCACATCTAGGTTTCTCTATTTCAAATTTTGCATCTTCCTATAAACTTGTACATCAAATCAACTCACATAAATTGGGCCTTTATCCTTGCCCTCTTCTTATCCCAAGATGTGATCATACTTATGCCTTCTTTTACCCTTTCTCCTTGTAGATAATTCCCCCATGTAAGGACTGCCCCTTTCAACTTTGATTTTGCAAACTTGACCCTCTTGTCTTCAGGGATTTCTTTGTACTCAAAGTGGTTATTTAGTGCCTCTTTCCAGTCTATGACTTCTTCTACATCCACTTTCCCACTGAACATGGAGATGTCACTTTTGCCATCCGAGGAATCTTGGCCAACAACCTTCAAAGCCTCCACAAGTGCTCTCTATTTTGTAGGTAACTCCACTTCCCACCTTGGGGCCACTTCCTATTCCCTTTTATCATCTTTTTCCTCATGCAACAAGCAATCACCCCAGTTTTCTTTGCCCTTTGTTTCCTTGAGTTCCTTAGTCTTGCCTTCAAGTGCCTTCTCAATAATTTTCTTCACCATCTCTTGGGTTATTCCCCCTTTTGGAGGCTTGTCCTTAGCCTCTTTGTCACTCCCTGACAGACATCACTTATCCCAAATGATCAACCTTCTCAGATACCAAAATTATGCATAGAAACAAGGGAAACTAGATGTCTCACCACATCCCACAACCTTACAACTCCTTAGGCACTTCAAGGATCACTAATAACCACTTCCTTAGGGGCACAATCTCATTTGAAATAACACTTTGATATCAACAATGGAAACGTCTCAATAGATACAACTTCTCACATCAAGCACTTCCTGTGAAGTCATTATTCCAATTAGGTCTAATCCTAGGCACATGTGGTTAATTCACCACCAAGTTGCAAGGATGGACTAGACTTATTTTTCTTCCTTCACTTATTTTTGGGGACCGATCCAAACTCCAAACAAGCATCAATTTATTTGTACCCAAACCCTTGATGACAAATGCTTTGTAGAGGCCTAGTTTGCTACTAGCCCTACTTTGGAGGTATCTGCCCTACAACTCTCCAATCTTCCAAACAAGTTGGCAAATAGAATGTAGTCTTGAATACCCTTTTTGACCATACACAACATACCAAAAGGTGAGTTTTCTCACTTTTAGGACTCCTAACTTAGGACTGATCAAACATGCCTAATTTGGGAATTAGCCCTCTTTTACAAAGAAAATCCGCTAAATTGATTTGTTCTCTTCAAGCTGACACTTGGAACACCTTTGCATACCCTTCAAAACACCAAATCCATCATTAGATCGGGCCTAGTCCATCCACACCTTGTTCTGCAACCAAATTTGCATTCTTACCATAACTAGTCACATAGGGATGCTTGGTTATATATCGGCCATAACTGATTAGTATTACTATCTCCCAACTGAGACCACCACCATCCTAGAGAGTACATTGGCAATCTCAACTTTCCACCAATGGCTAGAATTTTCTAATAGTGAAAACTCAAGACATTTACATTTTACTATGAAACCCTAGGTGAGTGAGGGTTTTGAACCAATCAGCACTGGATTGTGAATATCTCCTAGAATAGACCATGAAATGTCACCTAACCAACACTAACAAAAAGCTATTTCATTACTCTATCCAATCATATACATTTGATCAACCATTGAATCCATACTGTTCCATAAAAACAATAGAAGCTTAGAATTTGCAGGGAAATGAATGTGTATTTATTGCAAAAACATTGTCGCGATCACGAAAGGCCTAAATAGACATCTTACAACTTCCACCATCTGTCCCAACCAAAAACCAAACCAAAAGTGGTTGTTGGAAGGCAAGTTGTAAGAGTTGCAGAATTTCTTGTCAATATTGTTAAGCAGCATTGACAACTTTTTGCTCCACATGACAACTTTTGACATTTGTCATCCTATCAACTTAAAGACATGTCCAATTGATCATTTATGATCCAAAACATCATAGGATGCCAATTTAACACATTTGTAGACTCCTATTGACCTGTTGACCAAGTTTGACCAAGTAGGCTTATGGATGCCTTATAGGGCCAATGGCCTTACAAAAGGGTCCAGATCATTACAACAAAAAAACTCCAATTGTTCCTTAAGATCTTATTGAGAGAATGAATGAAACACTTAGCACTGATTGCATCTAGGTGATGCTCATAGGGGTGAAGTATTGGGCCTTCTTGGAAGGCACTTGTTTCTTGAGTTGGAACAATACTGGGATGGGTGACCTTCCAAGAAGGACCAATGTTTCATCCCTGTGAGGATCACCTAGATGCAATGAGTGTTAAGTGTTCCATTTGTTTTCATGAGAGATGGGTTCTTGCAAACCGCTACTCATAAAACATGGGTCAATGAGTTTGACGCAAATACTACATAGTTGAATCATGATAGCAATATCACAAACTATGCATTATTAAACTGCCCCTATAGGAGGAAAATACATGTCAATGACAAGCTAGGGGTACAATCAGGTAGAGAAGAGTGCTTTCTAGATCTTCTAGAAGCAAGGTTGCATGGGTACGTGGGTACGGGAGCGGGTACGGGTACGCATATTTTTCAAAATAGGGGACGGGGGTACGTGTGTAAGCCTAATTTTTTCTATATAATTAATATTTTATAGAAAATATAAAAATCAAAATATCTGTCATGAGTCATGACATTGAGCATTCAAAACAAGAAATTTGAAAATATAAGCCATAAGTCAAATATATAGATATGCTATTGCTGAATGTTTAAAGTATTTTTCATAATTGGGGACGGAGGTACTTGGGTATGTCAAACTTACTTAAAATTTACACTTTTATATTTATAAAAAATCTGATTTTATGAGTCATGACAATGGTTTTTCAAAACAAGAACAGTGATAAAGTTTGCAAATGTAATGTACTGTTTTCAGTTTCAGATTTGCTATATGTTTGAAATAATAATACATGATAAATGCTTAGATGCATAACAAAGAAGGCAGACTTTAAACATGAACAAGAAGATCCTAAACCATATGACAATGACATATTGCAAATGATAAACTTTTAACTTGAACAGTGATAAAGTTTATTGTTAATGAGTATCAAAGTTTCAAACTGATTTGGTATTGAATTAAGTTTGATAAACAACAAGCTAATACAAAAACAAAAAACCCAAAAAAAAAAATTAGAATCTTAATCAAGGTCCTTAGCTATGATGCTCTCCACCGAGTACCCGGTACGTGGGATACGTGTACCCGGTACTTGGGTACGTGGGTACGAGTACTAGGGGTGTGGGTACGAGTACCCATGCAACCTTGTCTAGAAGGAATTCCCTTTTGTGATATAAAAATTCTCTTCATTATTCTTCCCCCTTTGCATCCAATGTGTCAAATTATCAACCTACAAGCACTTATACTGAGCAATTTATAATTTATTATATATTTTTGTGCGATCAACTATAAACTCTTGCTGGGGAACAGAATAATAGAGGATGAATTCAAATTTATAAATGCAGAGATATGGGGTTTTAGATACAATTTACAACGCAGTCTTTTGAATGGGTGATTGAAATAATTATTTGTATTTTTTTAAATGGATATGGTCTCTTCTGCTTGTATGCATGCCCCAGATCAAAAATTGCACAGTAGTCACTTGTGCATCAGTAATGGTGTTTCTCTAGGCATTTGTGTGGGCTGTAAAAGATTCTTTTCTCTAAATTACTTATTAGCCCATATTTTAACTTGCTGCCCCAAAAAATATGCTTTGTTGTCACTTCAATTGGAGCATTTATAGCCCCAAGTGACTCATTTGGTGTTTCAAACTATGCTTTACTAGATACTATCAACCATTATATATGTTTCAGAAATGGGTCCAACTTAATCAGCTTAATGACATACAACTTCCCCTATTTTATTCATCATATAGTTTCAGTGAAAGAGCATAGTGGATTCTGAAAAGTAAACAAACATACCGGATTCTGAATTTATATTAAAGTATGGTACATAATGTATCCTCTTATCTATAGTAGTATACATAATTCTTCCCCACCTACACAGCTTTTGCATAAAACAACCAATTCTCACGTGTCAGTACTTAGATGATTTAGTATCTTATTATACTATAGTCTATAATGTTAATATGTGGGATTATGAAATGTATAATCAAGACTGGTGAAGATGTGACAATATCTTCCTCATATTCTGTTGAAAGTAAATCGAATGAATTAATCCTTGGTCCTATTAAGAGATCCTATGATAAGACACAGACTTGAAAGTGAAAATTAGCTTAGATGGATGCATAATATGATAGTAGCAGCCAATTTTATGGAGTTTATATTGGTCTAGGTTGTTGGTTGTGAGATGCTGCTCTGAAAGAATAGGTTGGTGTTTCCCCTAATATAATGTATATTGGGATCACAATTATAGTATTGTGTAGTTGTTGCTAGTTCAACTATTAAGAATGTCAACTTATTTAAATTTCAAATTGCAGTTTACTTTAGTTGTTTGTTGAACAACTGCCTAACATTTTTCAATGTTTCAGCTAGCATTAGAGGAGAACGATAATGGGGATTACTTTCCTGTATTTGGAGTTTGTTTGGGCTTTGAGCTTATTAGCATGATCCTTAGCAAGGTAAAAGTCTTTTTTCTAGTTTGTATTTTCGAAATTATTTGCATAAATTCTCTAGTAAAAGAGATATGATATAAGTGATTTCAACATGGAATATGTTACTGTAACAAACAAGTTTTCTCAACTAAAAAGATAGAGCTATCTTCTGAATTAAAACAGATATGAAAACAATAACTCAAATTCAAATTACCGAATTGAACATCTTTAATTCCATTTCATGTGAAATTAACTTAATTAACAACCCACTGAAACAACAACCAACTGAAATAACTGATTTCTATCATAATTACAAAAAGAACTTAAATTATTACCATTAATCCTATGATATTCAATGATTACAAGAAAAAGTAAATGCATAGTAAAGAATGGTAGGAGAATATACAAATCTAATTGGAGAGTCTTGTAATTGTTGTGCAAGCCTTGGCTTTTGGGATAAGAGGAGAATGTAATAACCCCAATAGGTTATAACTTCTTCAAACACCAAAAATCTTTATACTTCAGTTGTTTGACATTTCGTCAAACACTTTGCAAGCAAGCTCTGATACCATTCTAATGACCCTCCTCAAATCTGCTCTCAAAAAATGCTGATGAAAGCTCAAGGAATTTCATCAAACAATTCACAGGGACGTATGACTGATATAGTAATTTAGCTGGCTTTAAATGACTCTTTCTTCAATTTGTATCAATGAGAATCTTGTGCTAGAAGACTCCAAATGGACTACACAATGACCTAACATGAGTGTGTTACTAATTTTGACAATATTCAGTGCATATATATGATCTAAGCATGAGAAATGAATACCTACAGCCAATTGGCATTTTTACAAATAGTTGGTATGCAAACTAACTAGCTGATAAATAATGATATTGAATTGCTTAAATGACACCAACAACTATTATCTTCTTAATTGCAATGAAATTTCTAATACAATGCTCATGAAATATGGCCAAGACTTTTGGCAATTACATGGATTACAAAATGATAATGCTGGTATAATGCACACTTACAGCTGAAACTTATAACACTTAAGAAAGCAATACTAATAAAGGAACCTGGTTGTAGATGGCTGTAATGATTTTTCTTCAATGCTGCCCCTTCTGCTTTGCTTTTTCGAACTGCTTTTTCATCTACCTTTACGGACTGCTTTTTCCGCCTGCTTTTTCGGTTCTGCTTTTTCGGACTGCTTTTTCGTATCAGCTTTTTCAGACTGCTACTATGTTGAATCTCAAGACCATATCTTTCAATGGCGTCAAGATTTCTAGCTTGAAGGGATTTCGTCCTTCAAACTATTGAGACATAATCTCCAAAAAATTTCTCAATTTCTTTGATATTTCCAAGCCTACTAAAAAGAAGCTTTTCCCTTTCTTTCATAGTGTTCTCACAAGAGCTCAATCCTTCGTTTTCTCAATGTGGGGATAAAACATCACTCCCTTTATGTAACTTATGTCTCCAATGTGTTATAAAATAAAGGGGACTCTTTTAATTTAAATATTTCCCACAAACTATAGTCTATGGATTAATAAAGTTAAATATTTAAATTTAACTTTATAAAATAGCTTTATCAATGCATAACAAATCTTATCAATGATAAACAAGTCTTCTTGCCGATTTTAAACAATTACCATCGACATACCGCTGCCACTGGATGTCCGACCATATCCAAGATGACTTACTATAAATAGTAAGTATGCCCAAAGTTGTCTCAAAACCCCTCAAAAAGACCTGCAACTGAAACTATCTAGGTCAAATGGCCTCTAAGCCCCTTTAATGTCCTGGTTAGCCTACGGGACTGTGGGGAAATAGGCTAACGACAACATCATGCTATGAATGCTAAAAAGGGGACATTACATAGAAGCATTAGCTTAGGCTCAACCTCCCAACCATAGACCATATCAATCTCCACACAATCTTTTGAGAAGAAAGACACTCCCTACCTCGAGGCTAGGCTTGGGGCACAGTTAGTCTAACCATTTGAGCTGTACCGATATTTAGAATGTCCGCTCAGTAATAGACGGGCATGTTTGAATAACTGGTGCCACCGACATCATATGACCTATAGAAGGCAAGCATGCCTTTAACGACCTTGGCCAAGGTTTTAGATGAGTTTATAATACCTGATCACCATTGCTCGACTTGACAACAGTGTAAGTAGATTGGACATGCATGAGCTTATTGGAGAGTTCTTAAAGTTAAAGTTATCATATCAAATTTGATTCCTATTGCTTGTTTTTGCAAAACTTCCTTTCTATCTCTTCACCTCTTTCTTGGCCATCTAGCCCGAGTGAGTCCTTGGTGTCTGTTCATTAATGAAATCAGTTCATTTGCTGAAACTCAGCTGATGGAAAGATGATAATTTAGTACTGGCATGAAGCCATCCTTGTGGCTCAAGGACTTCTCTTAAAAGAATCAAAGAATTTTTTTTTGAATTAAATGACAAGCTGGTTCGAGATAAGATAATAATATTAATGTCCAACAAAAAATCAGAAATGTTTATGGGACTGAGCATACAAACAGAAGAGCCGACCATACTAGAAACACCAAAATGGTGTCAGAAAAGAAACCAAAACAAGATAGAAGACCAAGAGACACAAGGTAAGGACTATGAGTCCTTCCTTGGTACAAAGTAGTCAAAAACAGAAGGATATAATTGTGAACGATTCAAAGTATTAGTCTCTTAGATCTACGCTGAGGCCCACTAGAGGAGTGTTGCTACTTGAAAAGACTGGTACAATGCCTGACCGATCTAGGAGTAGTACTCTTAACACCCCGTGACGGAGACAAGGGGGAGTAAGAGGCAGTAATGAGCTGGTCAAAGGTGGGGATCTGAGACGTAGCTAACTGAAGAGTATGCTGACAAAGTTGGGTGGCCTCCTGAAGAATACGTGCAAGACACCTCTGATCATCATAGCTGAAGAACTCAGAAAGAGAGAAAATTGTTCCCTGGAAACATAAATATTGAATATTCATTTAGTTTTAGATGTGAACATGGTTAGATTACTTGGTAAGCTTGATTGAATGAACTATTCATTACTCATCTTTTACTTCATAGTCATGCATTGAGGAAATAACATTGACAGTCCTTAAAACCCACTTGCAACTAGATTTCGGATGCAATATATATACCGGATAAAAGAATAGAAGTTATCCACATAACCTGATCAATGATGGAATGAACTCGGTTAATCTCATCTGGTTGGCTCTCAATGACTTTGGTTGCCAAAACAGATATCAAATGCAGAGTCCCTCGTCAAAGAAATAGCAAGCTCGGATTCACTTTCAAAATCGGGCTGTATAGAAGAAGAAAGAACATGAAAAAGATAGGAGAGGTGAAGAGAGCAGTATCGATGATAGTTGAAAGAAATGCAGTCGGGCTTATATGTTTAAACAAAGGAGAAAGCTTCAATTGAAGCCGCAGCCCAATATGTCAGTTGCAAACACGATCATCGGCTTCTTGGTTCATTGATTCAAAAGAAAGAAATATTGTCAAGTGTACTCATCATCCCTAATAATTTAAAAACAGAATTCGAAGGACTCATTAAAAGAAACTATATATATATATAATTTTCGAATTGTGTCATCATACTATCATTTTATCTAAGGTCATACCTATTAGGATACGCATATTTATATACGTGCATAATTTGGAGGATTTATTTTATCTTCATATCCTCCCGTTATATATGCATGTATGTATGTATATGTATTTTAATAGAGACGAGCTTGGATAATTTAACACCATGGTGGCAACACACCTTTATACATATGTGCATATATATATATATATATATATATATATATAATGATATGATGAGGATGCCAATATAAATCAGCAAAGGTACAAATTTGATTATGTTAAGATATTTAAATTTTTTAAATGTTGTCAAAGTAGCTCATGTGTGTGCAATGTATGTACCCTGTTATACAGTTGCTAGGTCCTTACCAAGGTAGTTCGAGGTCATACCTGCCAATCGATAAATGGACTAAGGTAGTGTCCAATTTCGTAGATCCTGTTAAGTAATGCTTTATCCCCTTCGTCTGCTCCTACAACCACCCGTGCAACATTTTCACAATAATAACAAGTTTTCCCATGATAAATCAATATCAACTTATATAGTTAGTTGTAAAAATAGTCAACTACCATTATCCAATAAACAAGCAACTGCTAACTATCATCATTAGACATAAGTAATGGCTAACTACCATCATCATTAAACAATTATACATAATAATTGTTAACAACAAAATTCATATGAAATAAAAACGGTTAAATATAACTACCCTTTTCACATAAACAAGGAATCAATAGTTTTAATTAATCATCACAATGGCTATAATTTATTTTTAAATAGGTCAAAATTTTGGGATGTAATATACCCTCCCCCTTATGTTTTTCATCGTCCTCGATGAATTTCACTCAAAAATTTATAAGAAATATTTGATTTAGGTTTTTAACATTGCAGCTATAAAAGAAAATGAAAGATAAAGATCAGAGTCTAGCCTTGAGAAAAGATGAGTGTATTTTTGAAAAATCTTGTTGTAGTCTTCCCAAGTAGCATTATCCTCTACATACTGATCCCACTAGACCTTGCACTGAGTCACGTCTCGATTTCGTAAGCGTAGCTTACGTACTTCGAGTATTCTGAGTGGTTCTATTTCCACCACCCCTGGATCTCGTACCTACAGTAGGTTCCAATCAATTATATGATCATGATGAGTGATATATTTCTTAAGATACGACACATGAAAGACGTCATGCATTCTGGCAAGAGCTGGTGGTAGATCAATTCTGTAGACTATTGGGTTCATGATTTCTAATACCTTAAAGGGTCCCACATATCTTGGGGCTAACTTGACATTCTTACCGAACTTGATAGTACTCTTTTAGGGTTTTACCTTTAGTAGCACCTTTTCTCCTATTGAGAATTCTTTAGGTGTCCTTTTAGTATGTGCATAACTTTTCTGTCTATCGTGTGCTTCTTTCAATCTTTGACGGATTTGAATTACTTGTTTTTCCATCTCTTTGAGCATTTCGGGTCTGATAATAATTCTGGCGTCAATATGGTTCCAGCTTACAAGGGTTCTGCATTTGCGACCATATAGGGCCTCAAAGGGGCCATCTTAATGGTGGATTGATAGGAATTATTATAAGCAAATTCCATCAAGGGTAGATACATTTCCTACTGATATTGCCGATCCATACAATAAACTCTTAAAAGATCCTCCAAAACTTGGTTTACTCTTTCTGTCTAACCATCAGTCTCGGGATGATAAGCCGAGCTAATATTTAACTTAGTTCCTAAGGATGCGAATAATGTTTTCCAAAATCTGGAGGTTATTCTAGCATCCTTGTCAGAGATAATTTTCTCTGGAATTCCATCAAGTCTAAAATTCTTTTTCATGAACTTATGAGCGATTTCTGGAGCTCCATTGGTTAGGTTTTCCCGTATGAAGTGAGCAACCTTAGTCAATCTATCCACCACTACTAGGATGGTGTTGTGTTTGTTTCGTGTCATAGGTAGTCCTCGTACGAAATCTATGAAAATTATCTACCATGTCCACTCTGGTACTTTGTTTGAGTGTAGGAGGCCAATTGGATAACAATGTCCTGCTTTTACTCTTTAGCATTCCAAACATCTTGCCACAAAATCCGTTATCTCTTTTTTCATTCCTTTCCAAAAATATAGTGGTTTTATATTTGACAGCATTTTAGTCACCCTAGGATGTCCTGAATAAGGAGCTGAGTGGAATTCCTCTAAAATCATTCTCCAGAGTTCGGGTTTGTTGGGTATTTATATCCTATCATGATACCTTAACAATCCATCTTCTTCTATTCTAAAATCTGTATACCTGGGATCCTATGGGTCTTTGATAAGAGCATGGCTGACCTCTGTATAGAATTCATCTTGCTTTACATGTAGTACTTGATCCCTTAATTTGAAATTTATGATGGCCATTGTGGAAATATGTCTTCGTTTGCTTAAAGCATCTGCTACCTTGTTTTCTTTACCCTTAATATAACTAATGTCAAAGTCGTAATCTGCTACAAATTCCAACCATCTCCTCTGCCTCGTGATAAGGTTGGGTTCAGTAAAGATATATTTTAGGCCATGGTGATCATATTGAAGTTCAAGAGGCTTCCCAAATCAAACAGTGCCTTCACATTTGGAGGGCATGCACAATAGCTGCTAGCTCTAGATCATGAGGAGCATAATTTTGCTCATAATTCTTTAACTTCCTTGACTCATGAGCGATTTTTGGAGCTCCATCGGTTAGGTTTTCCAATATGAAGTGAGCAACCTTAGTCAATCTATCTACCACTACTAGGATGGTGTTGTGTTTATTTCGTGTCATAGGTAGTCCTTGTACGAAATCTATGCAAATTATCTACCATGTCCACTCTGGTACTTTGTTTGGGTGTAGGAGGCCAGCTGGAGAACAATGTTCTACTTTTACTCTTTAGCATTCTAGACATCTTGCCACAAAATCCGTTATCTCTTTTTTCATTCCCTTCCAAAAATATAGTGGTTTTATATCTGACAACATTTTAGTCACCCCAAGATGTCCTGAATAAGGAGCTGAGTGGAATTCCTCTAAAATCATTCTCCAGAGTTCAGGTTTGTTGGGTATGTATATCCTATCATGATACCTTAACAATCCATCTTCTTCTATTCTAAAATCTGTATACCTGGGATCCTGTGGGTCTTTGATAAGAGCATGGCTGACCTCTGTATAGAATTCTTCTTGCTTTACATGTAGTACTTGATCCCTTAATCTGAAATTTATGATGGCCATTGTGGAAATATGTCTTCGTTTGCTTAAGGCATCTGCTACCTTGTTTTTTTTACCCTTAATATAACTAATGTCAAAGTCGTAATTTTGCTACAAATTCCAACCATCTCTTCTGCCTCGTGATAAAGTTGGGTTCAGTAAAGATATATTTTAGGCCATGGTGATCATATTGAAGTTCAAGAGGCTTCCCAAATCAAATAGTGCCTTCACAATTGGAGGGCATGCACAATAGCTGCTAGCTCTAGATCATGAGGAGCATAATTTTGCTCATAATTCTTTAACTTCCTTGACTCATACGC
Organism: Cupressus sempervirens; assembly: GCA_028749045.1. Classification (NCBI taxonomy): domain Eukaryota; kingdom Viridiplantae; phylum Streptophyta; class Pinopsida; order Cupressales; family Cupressaceae; genus Cupressus; species Cupressus sempervirens. Next base: position 64,501,762 of record CM053785.1, read on the forward strand.
AATCACTTGGTCTTCCTGCATTAGTACACCTCCTAATCCTTCCCAAATTTCTTTTGAGGGTTAGGTACTCTAGTATAGGTGCAATAGTTAACTTCTTTTTCAAATACTCAAAAGCTGATTGACATTTTCAATCCATATAAATTTCTTTCCCTTCCTTTGAAGTGATCGGATAAGCCATTTTGGAGAAATTTCTGACAAACTTCCTATAGAATCTTGACAAGCCCATGAAGCTTTTGACTTCTGTCACATTCTTAGTTATAGTTCATTCCCTAATTGCTTTGATTTTTGAAGGATCTACGGCTATCCCTTTTAGCTGAAATAATATGTACTGAATACTGGACCTCTTTTTGATAAAAAGCGCACTTAGACAACTTCCTGTATAGTTTATGTTCTTTCAGCTTTTGGAGGACTTTTTCTAGATGCTCTTGGTGTTCTTTTTCGTTTTTCGAGTAGATCAAAATATCATCTATGAAGACTAATACAAACTTATACAAACAATTTTGAAAAAATGCTGTTTATCAAATTCATGAAAGCTGCCAGTGTGTTAGTTAACCCGAAGGACAATACCGTGAACTCATAATGCTCGGATCTAGTTCTGAATGTAGTCTTGTGAATGTCCTCATCCTTAATGCAGAGCTGATGATATCCCGACCTTAAGTCAATCTTTGAAAATACTGTATTGCTTTTCATTTGATCAAAGAGGTCGCCTTTTCTAGGAAGTGAGTATCGGTTCTTGATGGTGACCTTATTGAGCATCCTATAGTCTATGCACAATCTCATAGTTTTGTCCTTCTTTCTGATGAACAATACTGGAGCTCCCTAGGGCAAAACACTGGTCGAATAAGTTTCTTATCTAACATATCTTGCAACTGCAATTGTAATTCCATTAATTCCGCAGTGGTCATCCGATAAGGAGCTCGAGAAATTGGTTTTGCTCCAGGTACTAAATCTGTGGTAAAATCAAAAACTTTGGATGGAGGTAGTCCGAGAATTTCTTCTGGAAACACATCCTAGAATTTCTTAAGGTATGGATACTTCTCCTTGAAGGATTCCTTCACTTTTTCTCTAATTTCTCCATCTTCAAAAATGTGGTCCTGGAGATATGTGGCATCTATAGGTTTTCTTAATTCTTCAATCCTTACTACAAAGATCTTTCAACATTTTCTTCCACATTTCTTTAGTTGCATGGCAGATATTTGTCTTGGTTTAATTTCATGTATTACTCCCTTAATGCTTACAGGGTTGGCTTGGTCATCCAAGCAGTCTACAGTTTTGGCAACACAATCGACCTTGGCCCTATGCTCACTGAGCCAATTAATGCCTATAACAATGTCGTAAGAACCAAGAGGTGCTACATATAGATTTAGTTCGATGGAGAAGTTTGGAAAATCAACCCATGCCTCAAACAAACGCTACTCTACCTACCCGTGCCTCAAACAAACGCTACTCTACCTTAGCTCTTGATTGGTTTGCATACTCGACTGTCCATGGTTTTGCCATAAAACTAGATCTCTTTGAAAATCTACTTAATAACTTAGGTGATATAAAGCATTCAGAGGCTCCAATATCAATTAATATAGAAACAAGGTTTCCATAGATCTTACTCAATGTTTCGATCAGACCTATCTGTTGTTCTGCCTGTCGATGATCAAGTGCCGCATGAATCCTTTGTTAGTAAACATGCTGTTGTGGTGGAAGGGGTGGTCGAGGTAGTTGGTTGGTGTTTGTCTTACCAGGGCATTTGTTAGCATAGTGATCTCCTCCGCAATTGTAGCATCCTAAAGGTGGCCCCTTCTTCTCACTTCCCTTGCTATTCTTACTTGTATTGAGTTTACTTTTGAAATCCTTAATACCATTCCCTCTGGGTTCCAGTTTGTTATATTTGTAGTCCTTAAATTGCTTCTTGTGGGATCCAATATCTACACCTTTTATATTCCAACTTGTTTTTCTTTTGTTATCTCAGATAGAATCATCTCTCTTGATTTTATGTTCCTGATGGACAACTTTTTCCAGGGCTTCTTCCATGGTTTGAGGAGTGAGAACATCGACTGCCCCACCGATCCTATTATTTAATCTCATGATAAATTTTCTCACTTTCAGATTCCTATCTTGTTGGTACAGAGGTACATATTTCAGTAGACGGGTGAATTTCTCCCAATACTTATGTACGGTCATATCTCCTTGTTTGAGGCTCTGGAAATCCTACAAATTTTGGTCGTAGAAAGTTTGGGGTAACCAATGGTTTCAAAAGATGGCTACAAACTTCTCCTAGGTAATTTGAGTTGTTTTTATATTCAATTCAACCTTGGTGTTTCCATCACCCTTAATTTGATGAAGGTAGGCTTTGATACCACTTGATGAAGGGCCACACCACCCTTACCAACTTATAACCAAAAATGCCACTAGCTCTTCTTCAACTTTATCCAAGATCCAAGTGTAAACTGCCTCACGTTCGGCGCTCTGTCTACACACTCTCAACTCCACCATAATCTTGCTGTAAACTACCTCACATTCAGCACTCTGTCCACAGACTCAGGAAAACTCACTCTTCACTTCCTCCTCTTTCACACTTTCCAGCTTCACACCTTGAAGCTTTTCCTTCCAAAGCTTTCACTTCTCAAGCTTCACCTTCCACAACTTCTACTTCCCAAGCTACTCCTTCTCGAGCTTCTCCTTCTCAAGCTTCTCCTCCTTGAGCTTTCACCTTCTTCTCGAGCTTCTCCTTGAGCTTGATTAGAAATGCTCATATGCCTTGCTTAAATAGGCACTTACCACCCAATACATGACTTATCCACAACCTTCTAGAATTCCTCCACAACCTTCTACAACTTCCATAACCTTCTACAATATCCACAACTTTCTACAATATTCATAACTTTCTAGAATTCTACCCACATACCTCGATAAATGGAATGACAACCATTTTAATTTTATTTTTTCTATTATACCACCTATGCACCTCGAAAATAGAAATTTCTCCTTTTCTCCTTTTTTCCATTTATTTTATTTTTTTATTATTTCTCCTCTAATTTTCGTCACTTTTCTCTCTCCTCCAGAATTTTTTTTTTTTCAATAATTTTTCCATGCAAGATGCTCCTGCATCAGACTCCCCCGGTAGATAGAAAAGTGTGTCCCACACTTTGACACCAAAAAAGAAAGGTCTACCACCATCTTCATCTTCACCAAAGGTTTCCACCTCAACGGGGACAACAAAACCACCATGCAAATCTTCCACATTTGCATTACTCTATCAAACACCAGAATCTCAAACATCCAATCAACATGCTCACTCCTAGGAACAAACTGAACATAATGCTTAATCAACAAAACTTCATTCTCATCAGCAACTAGTGAATCCACACCAGCAGCAACAAACTCCATATCAGCAGCCACATGTAGATTTCCATCAACACATGCCAAACTCTCAACACTGGCACCCTCATTGCTCACAACAAGATGCTCTGCAATACATAACTCACCTCCAACAATCGGATCATTCACGACTGAGTGCTCCACAATATCCATGTCAGACTCAACCAACTGACCATGAAAACCAACCTCCATCCCAACATCAACAAGGTTAGGAATATCTTCAGCAACAACCTCTATTTGCTCTACAAGTTCTGCATCAGTCTCCACAAACTGATCAGCAAAACCATCCTCTTCCACCTTGACCTTCTTAGCTTGATTAGCCAATCTAGCATTCAACCGAGAAATCATCTTAGAAAAATTCCTCTCCACTATATCATGGATTTTCGCAATCATCTTAGAGTCCAATCCTCTTGGAGCCATCTTCCAAGATTTTCGTAAACCCTCTGCAACAAATCCTTCCCACGCTCCTTGTGACAACCTCGAATTGTTTGCAATTCAGATCGCAACCTGCCACCTCGCACGAACAATTAGGAACCACATCACAAGTCTAGGACAATGGATTTGCAATCCACCAGCTCTCCACAATCATGCCTCAACAAGTTCAGTCTTCCATCTTTGCATCCATCAATCAATCTGCATGTCCTCCCAAGGTCCTAGTGCAAACTGCCTCAGCTTCGGCGATCTGTTTACACGCTCAGGAACTCCCACTCTAATAAACTTCACCCAACCAAGGTCCTGGTACAAGTTGCCTCACACTTCGACGATCTGCTTGTACACTCAAGAACTCCTGCTCTGATACCACTGATGAAGGTACGCTCTGATACCACTTGATGGAGGTACACTCTGATACCACTTGATGAAGGGCCACACCACCCTTACCAACTTATAACCAAAAATGCCACTAGCTCTTCTTCAACTTTATCCAAGATCCAAGTGTAAACTGCCTCACGTTCGGCGCTCTGTCTACACACTCTCAACTCCACCATAATCCTGCTGTAAACTGCCTCACATTCGGCGCTCTGTCCACAGACTCAGGAAAACTCACTCTTCACTTCCTCCTTCTCTTTCACACTTTCCAGCTTCACACCTTGAAGCTTTTCCTTCCAAAGCTTTCACTTCTCAAGCTTCACCTTCCATAGCTTCTACTTTCCAAGCTACTCCTTCTCGAGCTTCTCCTTCTCGAGCTTTTACTCCTCGAGCTTTCACCTTCTTCTCGACTTTCTCCTTGAACTTGATTAGAAATGCTCATATGCCTTGCTTAAATAGGCATTTACCACCCAATACATGACTTATCCACAACCTTCTAGAATTCCTCCACAACCTTCTACAACTTCCATAACCTTCTACAATATCCACAACTTTCTACAATATTCATAACTTTTTAGAATTCTACCCACACACCTCGATAAATGGAATGACAACCATTTTAATTTTATTTTTTCTATTATACCACCTATGCACCTCGAAAATAGAAATTTCTCCTTTTCTCCTTTTTTCCATTTATTTTATTTTTTTATTATTTCTCCTCTAATTTTTCACTTTTCTCTCTCCTCCAGATTTTTTTTTTTTTTTTTTCAATTTTTCCATGCAAGATGCTCCTGCATCATAATTTGATTAGGAATATGAAAGATTTTACACCTTCTCATGAAATACACTAACATTTGGACCACATTTTCCTCCATATTGCATATTCATCTGTAAAGTTTGACCAATACTTTTCTAAATCAACCTTGTGTTTGTACTTCTTTCCCTTAGATGTGAGGATCTTTATAGATCAAAATGATCTCTAGCCTTGTAGTTTCCAAGCTGGTAGAACTCTAATTCTATGTTAGTTGTCTTTGGTGCATGTGTTGTGGGACACATCTCCAACATTTTGCCAAGTGTGATAGAAAAGGTCTTACGTTTTCTATGGTTCTCCTTCTAAATATGATGAAATTTTAATAATTGTCTAACCACCTCAGGTAAAACCAACTTGTCTATAGGATATCTTGGAGGTTTGTAAGGCTGGGAGGTGAATACTTGAAGCCTTATGTAGGTTAAGGTTAGGAATTGGATGAACCAAGATCCCTATCTCTTAACCAATGTCATTGCTTCCTTGGACAACCTCTTATGCAATCCTCCTTGTAAAAAGCGTGTGGTATCCATAGCAAATGTATTATTTACCCTTCTTGTAGTGTCCCTTCTTGTTCCCTACCTCACCTTTGCATATCAAACTTGTGTATGTGATGTTCCATGCTAACAGATAAACCATAGAAGAGCTTAGGTATGTTAATGTTGTAGTGTCAGTCAAATTAGTTTGATCAATGAGATAAATTATTGTTATCAGTTTTTGTAATGATTATGTATACCAGATAAGCATTATTATTATCACTGATTAATAATTTCTAGATCATATATAAATATATTCGATTTAATGAATTGATGAATGTGTTATAATCTCCTTAGTTGCTGATTTGTGAAACAAATCTGATTCGGGCATGTGAATTAGATTTATGGATTTGGGATTTTTTTTTCCCAATTATGATTCGTGGAGGATTCGTGTGTATATATATATATATATATACTGAAAAATGAGAGAAATATACATAATTCTAAAACTAAATCATTTCGTGTTATGAATCTATGATTCTAGTAGGGATCTATGAATCTAGTATATTTGATAATTGATTTATTTTCACGATTATAAAGAAAATCAACACATTCACATTGAATTAGTGAATGACAATGTGAAATTATGATCCTTGAGGATCCGGGTAGGATCTTTGATTCTGCCTACAGATCTTGACGGATCCATAGGCAGAATCAAGGATCCTGCCCTTATCCAAGCACGAATCCGGATCCAGCCTGTCTAGAACAAATCTGGCGACTAAGATTATCTCATAACAAACAGTGGTCATTAAGTGTCGTATTCCCTACATTAGCAGTCGCTTATCAAACGATGATCAGGAAACGGTATTAATGATAATTGTTATGAACCGTGGCAATATGACTATCGGGCATATCCCATGTAGGGACATGCCTTTCAATATGAATATATATAATCAGATCTGCTGTACTTGGAACACATATAATAGAAGTACGGTGTTAGTACAAGTTACAACAATCAATAACCCTTGCATCTGCATTTTATACTGAAAGCAATTATTCAGATATACTTACAGGTTGGCAGTCCAACTTACATGTACAAATCTGCAAGAAGAATTTGATCAATCATATCAACAAGAAGATTCAAGTGAAAGTATATTCATCATGTGATAGATAGATAATTTTTTTTAAAAAGATAGTAAATCTGATCGTATTTCCTTAATATGGTATTAGAGACTTGTTGAAGATAATACCAAAAGCAATCATAACTACAGAAAATCTAAAACACTGTCAAAAGTAAAATAGCAATCATGGTGAATGGAATTAGATTTGAAGATAGACTTGAAGGTGTTAGAAATTTCGTCTCATGGAAACTTAGATTAATGATGACACTTGAGAGAATAAGAATTAGACTCATTTGTGTAAAATAATGTACCTATACTAGATGACGAAAATGAGAAAATTCAACGGAAAAAGAATAGCAACATAGCCATAAAGATCCTAGTAGATGCAATAAAGGATTATATAGTTCCTATTATATCAAAGTTGGACACTACACATTCCATGTTTACCTTCCTAGAAAATATGTATGAGATAAACAACACTAGTTGAGCTCTTGCACTAAAGCAACAACTACATCATGTAAAAATGAACACGGGTGAATCTATTACATCTTATTTTTATAAGAATAACTGAGTTAAGGACCAATTATCTATAATTGGATATATAATTGACAAAAAAGAAATAACAATGCTGTCTCTGAATGGACTTCCCACATCCTGGGAATTGTTCATACAAGGGGTAAGTGCCCAATCCAAGTTTCCAAAGTTTGATCAATAAAAAATTGACTGTACTCAAAAAGAGTCGAGACTAATCACCAGAGGGATCTGTAAAGTTTCTTACCAGATTTCAAATAAGGCTTGATTGGTGCATGATTTGTTTTGCAGATTTAACAACTGATGCCAATGAATTTGATTTGCTTCAGAATTTGTATATATTCTTAAGAAGTAATAGAAATGCTTTTATACTAGTGATGCTTACTTCCTTTGATCTGGCAGCATTAATAGATTTCGATGCTTAGAACAATTGGGCAGATGTATTATATATACTCCACGAAATGCTATGATGGTGAATGGGCATGTCTCCAAATGGAGACATGACCATTCATGATCATACCCGATCGGAGTTAACAATTAGTAATCAACAATTACATGTTCACCATTGATAATGATATCAATAACCAATATAGTGATATCGTAGCACGATATGAAGTTTTCAAAATAGTATTGATTCAAAACAAGGATCGATAAGTATGAGATATTATTGTGATACAATATATGATATCAGTTATCATACATAGATCAAGAAATGCAGAATTGATAGAATCAGAATATATATCTATGTGTATATATATTAGTATGCAATCATATTGATGTATATCTCCATATGTATAGATTCTGATATCATTTACAGATCTTGACTAACCAAAGCTACAAAATTTAACACTCCCTCTTAGCTAGGGAAGACAAATTACATATATGTATATTTCAATAAATTCTCCTTATTTTGAAAAGTGATTTGTGATATGCTTGAGAGCATTAAGTCTCATGATATTCTTCTTATTTTATGGTGTGTGCACAGATATCAACTCTCATGATGCCTACCATAAGAGATCATGGTATATCCATAGATATTACATCTCATACTATCCACCATGACATTAGAACATAATGATCTTCTACAAATATCATGTCACATGGTATCTATCAATATGTCCTTTTAACTATCATGACTTGTCCATGAATATCAAGTCACATGATATTCATCATCATAGTAATCTAATCATTATAAAGTCGTCACCTTATAATGTTAGAGTCAACATTTCATTATAAAAGATTGTCACCTTTTAATAATGTACATAGGGTAGGCCCATAAGTCATAGAGTCACACATATGACAAAAGAGTTAACACTTTAAACATCTTTATTAAAAAATAATACAAATTTACAAAGTTGAGACTCAATCTCATAAACTTACATTTCAACCATACCAAGTTTCTTTTTGAAATGATCAACCTTCACTTTAGGAAGAGCCTTGGTGAGAATGTCAACTGTTTGATCACTTGTATTAATATATTCCAACTGAATAGCTCTTCTTTCCACCATGTCACTTACGTATTGGTGAGGGATTTCTAAATGCTTGGATCTATCATGAAATACCTAATTCACGGACAACTTGATACAACTTTGGCTATCATAGTGAATAGTGGTAGGTTTCAGAGGCTCATAGAATAAACTAGAAAACAATTTTCAAAGCCACAGTGCTTCTCTTGCTCCCATTGCTGCTGCAATATACTTTGCTCAGTAGAACTCTAAGCGACTGAAGCTTGCTTTCTGCAGATCAATGTGTAATGTCCCCCTTTTTAGTAGGTTCCTGTAGTTGGCCAGGTTAGTTCACCATTACGACCCTTGTGAGCTGACAGTAGGATTGGAGGGTCTTAGTTGTGTGGTTATAGGCTTTCCAGTAGCCTATGGTGTGTTTTGGCTCCATTTAAGGGACTTAGTATTTATAGTAAGTCAATTTATTGGTTCCAATGAGCTTAGTTGAGTCAGAGGAGTTGGAGGATGTTCTCAATTTTTATTTCGGGCTTCCAGTTTGGGCTCCAAGAATCTTGGAGGTAGCGTCTATTTATAGTAAGTCACCCCGTTAGGTTCATTCATTGTCTTTCATCATCAGGATCACTTTGGCGTTGTCAGATTTCGATTTTGATGCTTCTTCAGCCATTTTTTCAAGATTGGCGAATTATTATTATTCATCTAAATACGCTGAGGTTGCTATTTTTGTTGGTGTTGTTGGTTGGTCACCTCAGTGGGACGAAAAAGTTTTAAATCATGGGAACAAGAAACAATGGCCTTACATGTCAGAATTTGAAGTTATGGTGGAAAGGGTCATTTTCGGAGCAAAAAACAATTAAGAAATTAGTTTATAATGACACTTTATTAAGTTTTAATGTTGTGTGTGGAAAACTTCTTGAGTGAATTTCATACATGAGCCCATTTGATGAGTAAAGCATCCAATTGATTATTTTCTTTCGTTGCCTGCAAAGAGTTTCTGAGTTTGCCGATTTCTTTGCCCTTGCTGAAGTATAAGGGTTTGGAATTAAGAAGTGCCTAGTAATTCATAGCTAAGGTATTTTGAATTAATTCTGAAAATTGTCTTAATTAAATTATAGTATTTCCCGACTGTTATGTATTGTACCTGGGAATTTCATTGTGGCTGAAGAATTTGTGATTTGGAACGCCATTATTTTCTACTATTTGGTGTGGTTAAAGAGGAATGTCTCGTGGCTGTTGTCCCTGTATTTGGCAGCGATTTCAGACTTTGTGGAAGGCTGCAATCAATTATTGGAGGGCAGCAATCAGGTTTTAGAGCACTTGCGATTATAAGTGAGGAGCATGTATTTTTGAACCTGCGAGTAAATTGGATTATTTCTTGAGAGCTGCAATCCTTATTTCATCTATTAGAAGTCAATTTTCAGGTTCATTATTGCATTCTTGTAAATGTCCAGAAGTCAATTTTTAAATTGGATATTAGTAGCATTGCCATCAATTATAGAATTACTTTTGAATTGTTTAGTGGTGTTCATTTGTCCAAATTGATAAAATCTTAATCAATTAAAATTGTGAGCAGCTGGCTGTGAATTTAAAGTATTATTTATTGAGTAATAATAATTTGCCTTCCAAATGTTTAACAAAATATCAAACTTTTGATTAGCAAAAGCAAATTGATGTTTGTTAAGGATATAGCCTATTGAGGATTTTACAGCATGAGATCGTAGCTGATCCTAAACTTAAACAACACTTTGATGTGCTTTTTCGGTCTATTACACTTCCTGCCCAATCAGAATCAGTATATCCGTGTAACTCCAAACTGGTATTCTCATATTTAAGTTCATACCCAATAGTGCCTTGAAGGTATCTTAATATATTCTTCAAAGCAACAAGATTGAGGCAATTGTTTGGATGAAAGCTTTAAATTGACAAAGTTGTTATTATACTGATTTCTGCTGTTAACTAAATATCGATTCCATGATAACGATATGCTTTATTGATTATACAGATCTACCTTGCTGTTATTGGTTTGATGAATTGATGAATGCATGTTATTATCTCATAACAAACAATGGTCATTAAGGATCATATTCCCTGCATTAACAGTTGCTTATCAAATAGTGATCATGAAACAGTATCAATGATAATTGTTATGAACCGTGGCAACATGACTGTCGGACATTTCCCATGTAGGGACATGTCCCTATGTGGCTTGGGTCATGTAGAGACATGCCTCTACATGGGACAGGCCTTTCAATATGAATATATATAATCAGATCTGCTGTACTTGGAACACATAATAAAAAATACAGTGTTAGTACAAGTTACAGCGATCAATAACCCTTGTATCTACATTATATGCTGAAAGCATTATTCAGATATACTTAAGGTTGGCAGCCCAATTTACATGTACAAATCTGCAAGAAGAATTTGATCAATCATATCAACAAGAAGATTCAAGTGAGCATTCATTTATCACATCAGAGATATATAGATAAAAAATAAAAAAAGGTATTAAATCTGATCCTATTTCCTTGACAATGTCCAGTCAAAGTTTCGTAACTGGATGTCCATGTTGTTGCTTATCGCCTTTGCCAAATTGATCATCACTGTCTCAGCTGAGACTTCTCAATGAAGTAGAACATCCAATTGTTAAATAAAGATCCTTGAGGAGCTTCCATAACTCTCTTCATCACGAAGATCGTATCACTGTATTCATACCTGAAGTTTGTACTTATGATTTACTTAAGCAACTTGGAGCGATGCCTCCTTGGTTGAATGATCCATCCTTTGTTTATGATGTCCATACATGCATCTGATCTCTTTTCAAACATCGATTGATCTTCTTCTTTCATTCCCACTTGCATACTTGGATGATAGGGAATTCTAAAGTTACCCTTACTGCCTCCTCACTTAGAAATGCAAGCAATACTCCCTTGGAAGTGTTAATAGTCCTTGATTGTGGATTGTAGTGTCCTGCACACTCCATCACAAGTTAATTGCATTGTCTAGCTGGTCGGAAGCCTTCTGTATGGTAAATTCCACTTTTGATGATGTTGATAGCTATTGGTTAAGGCAACTCATCTTGGTTCCAAACATCCTTTGCTTCATCCTCTTCATGGTCAGTTGCTCGAAGTTGTTATCACCGACCCTCTTCCATTTGTAAGACATTTGAGACTCTCAATAATAGCCTTCCATGCCCCTTTTCATCTACACTTTTCTAGCTACCACTCCTCCTTTTGCCTAAGCCATTGCCTTGTATGAAGCTTGAAGTTTGTATCTATAAGGTAGTTAACTTGAGAAAAACAATTTTCATACTTCATTATCCCTGATTTTGCTAATGATTTGACACTTTATGGCTATGGAAATTAGAGAATTTAAGATTGCAAATAGACTTTTAAGTCTGAAAACATAAGATGTGAAGAAAAAGTCTGATGACAACCCCATAAACTCTGAAAATCAGGTTCATAAACTTACAGAACTTAATTTAGGAAATGGGTTGCAAATTCTGATGAAATACAACCAATTTAAAATCTTATTCATTTAACTGGTCCTATCAGTGAATTCTGAAAACTCCTACAATTTTTCTTACCTGGATGCTTCTTCTTTAGAATTTCTGATTTTGGAGAAAGGAAATTGATATAGTTTGCTTGCCCTAGGTTAATTGGGTAAGGGCTGCCCTGGGATTGCTACCCTCTATTTGGATAAAGATTAGGGACCTAGGACAGAAGCCTGAAACTTGCTGCCTCCTTATGGACTTGTGAGTCGATCTTCTGATTTTCAGATTTGAAACTATGAGTTTCCAGACCTAGCTAAGTATCCTTTTCAATTTATTTTACACCTGATTTTGTTTTCACAGTAGAGAGAATTCTCAGACTTTAGTCTGACGAAATGTAATAGCAGCTTACTGGACTTCTGATTTTTTCTGATATTCCAATTCAAATCTGCAACATTATTTGATGGAGACTTAATCAAACTTGATTCTCAAACATTGCTCAAACTCCCAAAGGTCTTTTCATTTTTTGCTATTTTCTGATTTTTGCTCTCACAAATTCAATGTCTTCTCTTGACTGCTTAGATTCAAACTTGTCTTCAAATCTTCAACTCCTATCAAACCTGATCCTTTACTCTTCGTCTTAACAAGCCTTTAATGGCTTACCTTGACATTTAGTCTTGATTGACTCTTTGCATTGTGTTTCATTCTTGCTGATGCCCTTTTAAAGTGTTTTTGCCATTGGTGAACAATAGTGAATGCAGGATTAAAGACTTTTGTCTCTTAAAACATGGGAACTTGTGCAAGATGATTTCTTTTTGTCTAAACACCCAAGTGGAAAATCTAATGGCTTAAGGACTGGTTTCATTCTTCCTTTTCTCTTTTGAAATCTCATTAAGTCTTCTAAGTTTGAAATTTAAGGTGACAAGGATGAAATAATTTCAATTTCCCTTTAGTTTCCTTGACTAAGACTTTAGTGCAAGGTCATTTACTTTAGATTTGCCTTCAAAATTCTCCTAATTCCCCTTAAGTGGAGTTTCAATGGTCATGGGGACAATTCCTTGTTGAGTCCTAGTCTTTCTCATACCATGCCATGCTGGTGGATCTTCGATTAGGATAGGGACTTATTTCAACTTAAACATCTTTCTTGCACTTTGGGCTTTGCTAAAAAATTGACTTGTATAGGGACTCCATGCTTGTGTTTGGAATTGCCTTGAAGGCTTTACCCAATAATCAAAGGGGAATTTAGTATCCATAGTGACAAATCCTTGGTTAATGCAATTTCTCTTCTGGTGGAGATTTGACCCTTATCAGCATAAACTAGCCCCTTTTAAATTTCACCTTGTTCACTCACTACCAAAGGCTAAATTAGACTCCTGTAGGGATGATTTAGGTCCCAATACAACTTCACTTCTTTTTCTCATTTCAATACTTATGGGAAAAAACTGATCCCCTTAAGGACAAGTGGAAATTCCCCATGGATAAGGACAAATTGGGTTCTTAACTCAAGAGGAAATTTTGGTTCCATAGGGGACAAGCAAAAATTCTATGGTCATAAAGACTAGTGGAAAATCCATGTCCATAAGGACTTTTCCTTTTTCATCTCCAACTTTTTTGTTAACTCAGTGGAGAAAAGACTTGTTGATGTCAGTTTTATTCTACTACAGCATCTATTCAATGTTTCAAGGTGAAACATCAAACACTTAATCCTCTCTTGAATAAAGTTATCCCTCATGCTAAGCTTGCAATGTAAGATCATGCAATGACTCCAAGGTTCTGTTATTGCTGTTGACGTAAGTTTTATTCCACTACAGCATGCAGAATCAAATATCCAATGGTTTGAGGTGAAATATCAAAAACTTAATCCTCTCTTGAATAAAGTTGTTCCCTCATGCTATGCTTGCAATGTAAGATCATGTAATGACTCCAAGAAATGACCAAAAAACCTTCGATCTGCAAACAAAAAACGACCAGGTCACACAGTAAAAATGGGCAATATGGGAGTCAAGACTAACAACCATGACCAGAAATGGATGTATGACCAGGTCGTGAGAAAGTTTTAACTGAAAAAAGAAGGCCTCTAGACCGGTCGACAGGATGCAGAAACTGTCCAATCTTCTTTTATGAATTTTTTTAAAACACAAATAATTTCAAAAATGAAATATAGTCTTTTGCAGAGAAAAATAACTTGGGTCTGATACCATATTAGACAAATGATTTGACAAAATATTGGATGATTATTGAATGAGCAAGATGCTCATTATATAGATAAAAAATGAGATATTATTATAAACATTCTAATAACGAAAGTCTAATGATTAAAAGAATATTTGAAACATTATAATACTTCCAAGATTGACCGTTAAATAAAGAGATATTTGGAGATATTTTCCTAATATCACATAGGAATTTACCCTCAAAATTTGACATTTTTTAACAATTCTCGCTAGTGACCTCAAAACTTAATGGCTAGTCCATATTCACAATTTTTGAGACTTGGAGGCTTAAGCAATTCTCAATGTAAAATTGAAACTGTCAGAGCTCAAACTGACACTATTGCCAAAACTCTGAGACTAGTGCAATTGACTAACAAAAAGAAGGCGGTTGTGACTTGCAATGGGGTGATGGTGTGGAAAGGTCACAACACTACGTGGGATCTTAGAGGGAAATTTAGATTTTGGCATGTGAGGGCATTATTTCAAAAAAAAAAAGACTCAGTTTTAACAACCTAGAGGGCTAATTAGGACTGATTTTGTAAATAAGGGCTTCCTTTTCTTAGAGTATAAGTTGAATCAAGAGAATAGGACAGAACACACATGAGAGTGTGAGGAGACATTTTATGGGATAATCTCTGAAAATAGATTATAACAGTAGCTTGCTGGTGTAATATTATTACACTGTTTTTTGTTATTTTGAATACAAATTTATGGTGTTTCATTTGTGTTTATAGTAGTTTCTTGCATAAATAAAATCTTACCATCATTTCGTTGCAGTTTGTTCCATATCAAAATATGAGACCTTTATTCTCTTGTTTAATAAACCATTCCAACCTATTTGATTATTAAACTTTAGATATTCTTCTAGACCTGTTTCTCTAGCAGTTTGGAGGAGTGTCTGCCTCAGAAAAAGTGGCTCGTCTAAGTTTAGAGCATTTTAGGGAGATCTCAATGACTTTATAGAAATTCGAACATTTTGAGCACCCATTTCATCATCCATTGCCTCTTAAACCTGACTTGATCAGGGTGCACCATGGATTATTGCCACTTAAGGACTTTCCTAACCTTCTGGGTCTGCTTAAAATGAATGAATCTCTGTCCCAGCCCCTCAGAAATAGGCACAGACTTGAAAAGTTCCCTCAGTGAAGACCTTTGCCACTCAAAGATTATTCAAACATACAAGGTGCACTTTTCCTATGTTTTGGCCTCATAAACATTGTCATCCGATTGTTTGGTGCGCTCTAGGGTCTTTATTGCTACTTCAATGCTTAAGATCAAATTTATCCTCTTGGCCAAGCTTCATTGTTAGACAACATGATCTTGTTTGATGAAATTCTTTTTACCTGTTTTCAAACAACGTCTTTAATAGCTAGAGTAGTGCAAGCTTAAGCACAACTTCTTTCCTCCAATTTCATTCTCTTGGTCAACCTTCATTATTGGACAACATCAGCTTATATGATGAATTTCTTGTACTTGTTTATAAACAATGACTTTAACAGATAGAGTGGTGCAAGCTTAAAAAATACATCTTTCCACCATTTTCATTCTCTTGGCCAATCTTCATCATTAGATAACATCATCTTGTATTATCAATTTCTTTTAACTTGTTTTCAAACAATGACTTCAATAGAAAGAGAAGTACATGCTTAAGAACTACATCAAGGCAAGGACATGCATTAAGGGTATACCTATTTCACTCAGCTTTTAATTGCATCAGATTGACAGATGAACACAATGAAACATCCAAGAGAGGTTTCAACATTGAATGTTCTGTAGGGATGCAACAAAAAAAATGTGCACTATAATATATTCTTTATTGTGGTTTTTAGTTTGTGTTTTCTTTATTCCTCAAAAGTTATGCTAGTTGGAAGCAATGAGTTTTATGTAGCATTTTTTATTGTGGTTTGTGTTGTTGACAAGACAATCCAAATGCAGGACCAAAATATTCTTGAAAGGTTCAATGCAACAAAGATGCCATCAACAGTGCAATTTGTTGGGAATCCAACAAAGGAAAGTGATCTGTTCAAGTGGTATATCTATTGAACCTGTACTAATCATATCTACTTTTTATGGCTATGTGTACAATGAATTGTTCCTAAGCAATGTTGCTAATAAGCAATGTTAATAATCATTACATATAAGCAAGGAAATTTTTGGACAAAGGGTCTAGTAAAGTTTTGTTTTTCCTATTGTTCTTACAATGGTAATAAAATTGATCTATTTATCCTTAGTTACCGATTCTCTGCTGAAATGGCCAGATGCTGGTTCTGATGTGTCTGGATGCTTGGGTGTGTTAGGATGCTGCACAGATTCTCCCTGAAAGCGCATCCTGGGACTCTAGGTTCTTGGTGGATGCACTGCAGCGCATCCAGCAAGAATCCACAGGTCCAAAATGTCCTTCCTAGGAGAATCCGGGAAGCATCTGGGCCCATCTAGAAAGCACCCGCAGCCAAAATGCCTTTTAGATGTCAATTTTAGCATGTATTTAATTGATGATGATGAGGATGTGGATTATTTTGAGAATCCTTATGATTCTAAATGACTGAATTTGATTAGTGAATTTGAAGTTGAACTATCAATGGTGAAGCATTATGCGATAGAATGGTTTTTTTTTGTATATTTCTTGCATTTCTTTGCATATATATATATATATATATATATAGACACACCCAAATGCATCCAAAATCCCCAAAAACAAATTCCGCGCATCAGCACCCTGCACCCGCATCAGCATCGGAATCAGCATCGGTAACTTAGTATTTATCCCACAAACATTGTTATTTTATGTTAGTTTAAAAATTGAATCCCATGAAAAGCGACTTAAAATTGGATTTTCAACCATATTAGCTTTCACACCTGTTTGACATGAAAATAATATCTCTTCAATAAGAGCAATCACTAAGAGTTTATGGCCTACTGCATTTGCTGACCAAATTCCTGTTATAAACATCATAAGTTCCTCTTCTTTAAACTTGATTTTCTTTATGCTAGAGCATCAGGTAAAACTCTAGATTAGTTTAATAGTATTAGATAACTAAGACCCATCACTGTATAATCAATGCAAAAATACTGAGCTAAATTTAACCCTCAATGAGTCATAGAATTCATTTGAAAATATGTCACAATGCATTGATCTTAAAAAAGTGAAAAGTGTTACCTTCTGTCAAACTCTACCCAATTTAAATTAAACTTGGCTAGTTCTACATGTATCCGTTACAAAAACAGCTATCTTAGAGGCAGGAAAATGTAAACCATGATTGTTATTGTGTTAGCAGGTATATATGGTTCAACCTATTTGAAATTCAAATAAATATTATAGTCTTCTTTCAACAATCAAGGATGAAGAGAAACAAGAAGAATACAAGCTTGAAGAGCTCTAGGCACTCTATTTGAGTAAGATGGTTCCAAAGTCCAAAAGTACTAAACATCTAGGACTTGGAAAAATGGCATGTTCCATGCGTGATAGGGAAGTATATTTCTGAGTTATAAGCTTTAAACCAAAGAATACCTCAAAATTTTGGGGGAAGTTGTCTTCTGACTGGAGAGTTGAGTTGCTTAATTTTTCCACAAACCACAATACTGCTGATGGTATTTATACATTAACAGGTCATTCTCTGATGGCAGAGCACATCCACATTTGTTATTATAGTGATAGTGGAATTAAGAGACATTTCCGCTGGAGATAGGGTTGACTGGATTGCTTCCGCTTATCCTATCAGCTGTATTTGAATATTACTTATGTATCAAGAGTTGGAGCGAAAAGGACGTGGAAATCTGAAATAACTTTATACAATTGAATATAGAGATATTGTGCAAGAGTGGAGTAATACCTTCTTGTGAGAAATATATTAGATCCAAGGAGCTTTTGTTGAATGGAATCCAAGTCATTAAGGGCCTAATGATAGACTTGGAAATGGCAACAAAAATGTGTGCCGAGAAAGAGTAGGGGGGTAGGAGATCAATACCAAGATTGTAAAGATATCATACAAATCAGTAAGGATGACCAAGAGCTAATTTCAAAAGATACGTGTGCTCTCAAAACCATAGTTACAAGACTCAGTCTCAACAAGCTGTGTTTCGACTGAGAGTCCAAGACTCACACTCAGACTCAATGTTTGGACATGGTGAAACTCGGTAAGGACTTTGACAAAATGGAAAACCCAAGATATTCAAAGATCTTTTAAGGATTTCAAACATCCATACATACACAAAAACTGAGATAGATAGAATCCACTTTGCACACATAAGTTTACATTTATTGCATAATTATAAATGTGAATATATAAAGGAAATAAATAAACTAAATAACACATCTGTATTAGAATATTAGAATATTTCTTTAATGATCATCCTACTTAGCCATTAGTTTATTAGGTAGTTTATATTTCCATCTTTAGTTCACAATTGTTTCCATTAAAAACATCGTCTTTGTAAATCAATATAATGAGCTTATATCTCTTTTGTTTAATAGAACAACAACATCAATTTACCATAACATGGTATCAGAGCAGGTCGATGAGATTTCATAACTTTTTAAGAAAAAATTGAGCCTCTTTTGATTTGGAATTTTTTCTAGAAATTTGTTTTTTAATTTCTTGAAAAAATAAATTGTGGAGCTATTTTATGAAATTTGTGGTTTTGCATTTGAAGATTTTTGCTGAAAATCGCAAGCCCCTAGTTGAGGGCTTTGATTACATGATTTCGTGGTTTAGGAAAAAGTCTTTAATTTTTTGAAGGTATGTTCTTGCATGTACTTGCATGCACATTTTACTACTTGCATGTACTTGCTTGTGCATTTTTACTATGGGAGTTCTCTTGTATTGCTGCATGAAGGTTTCTCAAATGGGTTTTCATAATTATTTCCTTTAAAAAATTATTTGATGGGTTTTTATAAACTTTTTGCTCAAATTAATTCTGATTCTATACTCTGCAAAGTTGTGTGGGATTCCTTTGCGGGTTTATAATTTTTTCCTCAAAAATTATATGCAGGGTTTTACCACTTTCCTCAAAAACTAAGCTTTGTATTATTTGATCCATGTCTCGGATTCTATTGTCTAGTTTTGATCGATTTTTCACCTCAAAAATTGTGTCTAGTTTTTCTGATTTTCTATAATGGGCACCCTAGAAATGCCCAAAAATTGAACCAACTGCTAATAGGAATTTAGTCAAATAATTTGCATCCAACTCTTAATCTCTTCGTTAAATGTTTAAACCCCTTTATGGCTCCAGAAATAAAATGTTTGTTTGTTTTTATGTCTTTACATAGATTTGAAAACCACATAACATAAACAAGAAGAAATTTATAATAATATGCAAATTGAAGATTGAACTACTGTGAAATAATATTAATTTTCAAACTAATAAAATCAAATACATAGCAGACTTTTTAACTCACTAATTACTCCAACATTATAACATAATATTCCAGTAATGACTTCTCATCTTGTTGCTACAGTAATATGAATAGTGCCGCGCTACAATGCTACTACAGTAAAATCTGTCTTCAATCAGTTCAAGACCCTCATAAAATCATCCCTCCACAATGGCATAAGCATCGGACAAGAAGCGAGAATGATATGAACAAACACCCAATCCACCTGTAGCTGGAAATGCACCTAATCTGCCTATTAATGAAGCTGATAGCAATGAATTCCAAAGGCCAAACCCCAAGGGAATGACGTCTAGAATGTCAAGAGAGGATAGATGTCCTCTAATGCTAAGAACGGATTTGCAACTCACACATCAATTTTCTTCTCATATTCAACCTGCCGAATGAAGCTACTAATGCTCCCTTTAATTCTTTCTCCAAGGGTCCATTCCACTTACATGAGCAATGTGGAATAAAAGATGTGTGATATAAAACATATTAAAATAATCACTTATGTCTCCCTTAGGGCCCCCTTTTGATTTGCACACATTCCCATAAAATTTAATATTAAAGCAACATTTTAATATTTTACAACTAAATTAATTGTTACTTTAATAATACTTCAGGCATTAAAATATAATGGCTATCGAACTCCGAATAGCACGAGTGATAGCTCATCGGAAAACTTTTGCCGTAGAGTATTAAATTCAATCACCAAAACTAGCCTCCCCTATGTCCTGCTGACTTACTAAAAATAGTAAGTATGCCTGAGACTGAGTAAATCAACTCCGTTTCGGCCCAAATTGGAGATTACTAGGCCAAAACACTCTAAGATCCCTTTAAACCCTTTGTTAGCCCTCAGGACCATGTAGAACTAGGCTAACACACATATAGTTGGTCGACTACTAAAGTGGGGGCATTACAGTTTGCCCCCCTTGAAATTGCTTGTCCTCAAGCAATCTCAGTCCAACCTGCTGAATAACCTGCTCACTCTCCCATTTAGCATCCTCCTCTGTCAAGTCTTTCCATCTGACCAAATACTCCTTTACTATCTTGGTTCTGAGTTTCTTCTCTTGGGTGTCCAGAATAGCCTCAGGTATTAACACGAGCTTCCCCTCCTCATCCAAAGGGGATAGATCTGTAGAAGGAACTACACTTTGACCAACGGATTTCTTAAGCCTTGACACATGAAATACATTGTGCACCTGACTACCCTTGGGAAGCTCAAGCTCATAGGCGACTTCTCCCACTTTGCGAATCACCCTGTAGGGACCATAAAATATAGGCTTCAACTTCTCTGTTCTGCTACTCTTGAGTGATGACTGCCTAAATGGCTGTAGCCTCAAATACACCATATCCCCTACCTCAAAATTGTGCTCTACCCTATTCTGATCAGCATACAACTTTTGCTGATTTTGAGTTTGTTGTATATTCTCCTTGAGTGCTCTCAGGGTATCCTGACTATGCTGCAACAGGTCTTTGGCTTTGGGCACTTAGTTGTTCCCCAAAACTAAATCCACGAAGCTAGGTGCTTCATACCCATACAATGTCATAAATGGAGTCATCTTGATGGTTATGTAATATGTAGTATTGTAATTGTACTCTCCCATGTATAACCACTTGACCCACGCTTTCTGCTGCGCACACATAGTTCCGTAAATAGCCTTCTACCCATTTATTTACTATTTCCGTCTGCTTATTTGTCTGAGGTTGGTAACTTGTACTAGGTGTAAGATCTATACTGCACAGCTTGAACAACTCCTGCCAAAAGCTGCTCATGAACTCGCTATCTCTGTCATTAACAATAAATCTTGGTATACCATGCAACCTAAAGACCTCTCTAAAGAATAAATCTACAACTTGTGCTACTGTATAAGTAGAAGGAATAACAAAGAAGCGAGCAAACTTTGTTAATCTGTCTACCACCACATAAATACAATCTCTTCTCTACACTCATGGTAAACCAATGATGAAGTTTATAGAAATACTTTCCCATTTTCCATTCAGAATGGGCAAGGGTTGTAGTAAACTTGCAGGAAATGTGTGCTCTCCCTTATTCTGTTGACAAACTGCACACTCCTTGACATACTTCTGAACATCATCCTTGAGCCATCTCCATTAGAACCGCTATCGGATCTCTCTATAGGTCTTGAAGACCCCTGGATGCCCATGGATGCCCAGCTGTAGGTGCATCATGAAATGCCTCAAAATCTCCTCTCTAAACTGTGATGTAGGGATCAAATACACCTTGTCCTGAAATCTAATCAACCCATCCAACACCACATACGTGTCATCCTGAATGGTGCCCATAACTATCCCAGAAGCCCATTCATCTCCTGCATACTCCACGACAATTTGATCTCTGCAATTATTTGAAACCTTTGCCAGAGCACATAAATGAGGTCTCCGAGATAAAGTATCAGTCACCACATTTTTCTTACCTTTGACAAACTCTATATCAAAGTCATAAGCCTGCAATTTAGTAACCCATTTCTATTGCCGATCATTAAGATCACGCTGGCTCATGAAGTATTTAATACTATTGTGATTTAGTTTTGATCACAAAATGCCCACCTACCAAATATGATCAGAATTTGGCCAATGCATGCATTATGGCCAACATTTCCCTTTCGTAGATAGAATAACTTCTTTCCACTCCTTGGAGCTTCCTACTCTTAAATGCAATGGGGTGTCTCTCCTTTATCAATATTGCTCCTATCCTTTCTCCTGAAGCATCACATTGCAGCTCAAATGGCTTTGTGAAATCAGGTAGAGGTAGAATTGGACAAGATGACATCACCTGTTTGAAGTGGTCAAAACACCTTTGTGCTGCCTCTATCCATGTGAAGGCTCCTTTCTTGTTAAGATTTGTTAAAGGTGCTGCAATCTGGGAGAATCCCCTAACGATCCTCTTTTAAAAATCACATAAACCAAAGGATCCCTTACGTTGTGTGAGGTTTGTGGGAGTAGGCCAATCCACAATAACTCTAATCTTTTTAGGATCAACCCGAACACCATCGACACTAATGATATGCCCAAGGTAAAGGAGCTCGGTCATGGCAAACTCGCATTTTGATTCCTTGGCATACAATGACTCTATATCCAAAAGAGATAACACCTCCTCCAAATGTTACAAGTGCTCCTCCCAGGTCTTACTGAAGACCAAGATGTCATCAAAGAAGACCAAGATGAATCTCCTTAATTGCCCCTTGAACACCTGGTTCATATAACTTTGAAATGTGGTAGGTGCATTGGTTAGCCCAAATGGCATAACCATAAACTCAAAGTGGCCATAGTGACATGGAAAGGCTGTCTTCTTGATGTCCTCTGCTCTCATCTTGATTTGGTGGTATTCGGATCATAATTCAATTTTGGTGAAGAAGTGTGCACCATGCACCTCATCAATTAGCTCATCAATCTAGGAATGGGATACCTATTTTTAATTGTTTTCTTATTTAGAGTCCTGTAATCAATGCACATGCGCATCATCCCATCCTTCTTCATTAGAACTATCGCTGAAGCAAAAGGGCTTTTGCTAGACATAATGTGCCCCATCTCCAATAACTCCTTAATTGCCTTCTCCATCTCATCCTTGTGTTTCTTAGGATGACGATAGGTGGTAATCATGACCTGTTTGGCTCCCTCCTCAAGCTCAATAACATGCTCTATTCCCCTGTCAGGAGGAACCCCGTGTGGAATATCGCCAAATACTTTGGCATGTCTGTCAAGTATCTCCTGGATATTCAATGGATGACTCTTTAACTGTGGCTTCTGTGGAGTTGGCATAATGAAACACTTTTCTGCTCACTCTATGTCATTATGCCAAAAAAGTCTCTGCATTCTCCTTAGGGAGACTATTCTGCAACTCCCATCCAAAAGTCCTCCGAGTACAACAATTCTTCTCTCATGCTGGAATCTTATCTCTAGTTTTGCTAGGTTGAGTGTGAACTCAACTAGCAAGGCCATCCATGTCATGCCGAGGATGACATCATAGTCTCCCATGTCTACTACATAGATTTCATCCTCCAACTCATAGCCATCTCCAAACCTAATGTGAAGATTAGATATCTTCCGAGTGCATAATAATTTGTCACCATTAGCTACCATGACTGTAAAGCCAACATGCTCCTCGGTCTGTAAACCTCTCGTGGCTACTAACTGTGCATCTATGAAGTTATGTGTAGCCTGTGTCAATGAGAGAGATCACTTTTTGCCCTTGGATAGTACCCTTGACCCTAAATGTGATCGCTTTTTGAGCCCCTGTCAATCATGCCAACAACTTATTATCCTTAGGAATGATGTTCTCCTCTGGAGTGCTACTCTCATCCGAATCAGAGTGCTGATCCTCCCCCTTTGACTATGACTCCTCTGCTGAAAAATACTCCATTTGACTTGCCTTAGTCTTGAGAGGGCACTTATGAGTTAAGTCCCAAGGCTCTCTAAAATGAAAACACAATTTCTTCCTCCTCAACTCATTCAGGGTGTCATTATCCAGCTTCTTATTATCCCCTTTTGGTTGTGCATCCTGGTAAAAAGATTTTTTTGTCCTTATCCTTCTTCGTATGTGAATCCCTAGGCTGAAATCTGCTCTTAAAAGAAGAAGGTGCTAAGTCACAAGCCTTCTTAGTGGCCTCTTGTAATGTAGCATGCCCTTTGATCGAACCCCTCAAGGGATCTGAGAGTCCATCCATAAATAGCACTACTAATCTCCTCTCTAAAATATTAGTAACCAACATAGTGAACTTCTGAAATTCACTGATGTATGTCTCAATTGATCCCCACTGCTTGAGTTGTGCCAACTCTTTAAACTACAACTCAGGATCTTTGGTATCAAATCTCTCTATGAGTCTCTCAGTGAACTTGTAAGATGTGATCTGATTATGCCCCAAGGTTACCATGCCATGACCACAACTCATGTGTTGGGCCATCCAAATGAATAACTACATACTTGATAGCCTCCTCCTCGGGCATTGGATTCAGCTGGAAGTATGTATCTACCTTCTGCACCCAAGCTCGTGCTGTCATCTTTCCTAAGGCATCATAATAAGGTAAAGAAAGTTTCCCAACTTTCTTTCTTAGCTCAAAGTTTTGATTTCTCCCTCCTGCTCTATGCATGTGTCTCATCCTCGAGTCCATATAATCTCTGAGCGAAATATATGCCTGAAACTCCGATCCACTAGCCTCCCAATCCCTCTTGAACTGACCCTGTAACTTGGTAGTCTGTAGTTCATTTATTGGTTGAACCGGATCTCTGGGTAGGAAGGTAGTTAGAAGAGGTCTCGAACTTGTTGTTTGAGTTGAGCGTGCAACATGTCTAAAGTTATTAGCCTTATTCCCATTGTTGCTATATCCATTATTATTACCATTAATGTTATTGTCAGGACCATTGTTGTTGCCTTGGCCTCCATTATTATCATTACCCCCATTTCCATTGTTTGCATCGCCTGGATTAATATTGACACCCATCTGTATAGCCATAAGTAGCAACATCATATCCATTTGTCTATTCTGTTCCTGGTACATACACTACCCCTCCTCTAATGTACCTAGTAACCATCTGAACATTATCTCCTCCTGATCTAGACCGGTATTCCTGCCTCCACATAGTCCTGTATTCCTGCCCCTTTTGATTTGCACACATTCCCATAAAATTTAATATTAAAGTAACACTTTAATATACAACTAAATTAATTGTTACTTTAACAATACTTCAGGCATAAAAATATATTAGCTATCGGACTCCGAATAACACGAGTGATAGCTCATTGGAAAGCTCTTGCCGCAGAGTATCAAATTCAATCACCAAAACTAGCCTCCCCTGTGTCCTGTTGACTTACTAAAAATAGTAAGTATGCCTGAGACTGAGTAAATCAACTCCGTTTTGGCCCAAACTGGAGATGACTAGGCCAAAACACTCTAAGATCCCTTTAAACCCTTCGTTAGCCCTCGGGACAATATAGAACTAGGCTAATGCACACACACTTGGTCGACTGCTAAAGTGGGGACATTACATTTTTTCCTAAAAAATCATGGCTTTTCGTTGACTGTTTTCAGGCATCATGTTCATATGCAAAGTTTAGAGGATTTGCCGATTTTTCCTCAAAATTGTGCTAGTTGTTCTCAGTGTTTGTCTTGGTCTCTAGGGAAGAGAAGCTTCGTTATCCAACATAATGTGTAATGTTTCGTTGTTCGTCAACCCCTTTGGAATAGAGCCCTACTGGTGTAGTTTGACGAATGCTGGAATCAATTTGTCCTATTACACATGGGAGAAGGCCTGAAAGAGGCCATACGGAATGAGGCCGTACAGTAGCTGCTGGTAGGCTAAATTGATGGTCTTACGGTAGAGAGAAAATGTAGTACGGTATCTTCAAATTCTGGCCATACGGTGTCAATACATATCTGTATGGTGTCAATGCAAGTCTGTAAGGAGGGAGGGGGAGAAACAAGGCCTTATAGATAGGAAGTATAGGTGGCTGTACGGTGGAAGTGTTTCAAAACAGCCGTATGATAGAATAAGGGAGACCGTACGGTGAGCTTGGGTTGAACTTGGAGGCTATACGGTGTACGGTAGTGGTTTGGAATGGAAGGCAGGAGTCTATACGCTTACGGAGATTGATTATAGACCAATAGATAGTATGAACAAACAACAAGATTTAATGCAAATAAACAATAGATGTAACTACACAAAACAAGAGGGTAGAACCAATTTAACAGAAGGATAATTCGCAATATGATGGTGCTCCAATTTGCCAGATCTGAGCGAAGCGTTATAGGCGATGGAATATGGTGAGGGTTGAATCCTATCGAAATTGAACAAACCAAATAGGGAAGGTCTTTCACTTCCAAAATGGCAAATGCAGAGAACTCCAATAGGAATTCATAGTACAGAGAAAATAATGCAAATTGCATACCCTATGACTACCTACAAGCCATGCTTTAATACTCGTGGGGAAAACTTCCTGAGAGTGTACAAAGATAGCCATTGACAACACAAATTACGAAAACAAAACGAAAATGGGTCCGAGATATATTAAATTAATCAACCCATTAACATAAGTTTGATTTATAATTTATTTTATGTCGGGGATATTACATTAGGTTGAATGTTTTGTGATGATTTTTGGTTAGATGTTTTGCTAATTCTGGGAGGGTTAGTGGCAGACTCATCTTAGTGGCAAAGTTAGTGACAGGCTCTTGACTCTTTTTACAGAACATTCTTAAGAAGGGGGCAACCTTCTCTATTCTTTTTCGGACAGATTTTGGCTTCTTGGTCATTAGCATTTGGTAGATCCAGGGAGGGCCTTAGTAGCGACAAAATGTTTTTTAGAATTTGTGACCAAAAGACAACAGTTAGATGATGACCATTAAGAGAGGGTATTAGAATATTGTAATGTTTCTTTAATGATCATCTTAGTCTTTATTTTATTAGGTAGTTTCAATTTCCATCTTAAGTTCACAATTGTTTCCTTTAGAAACATCATCTTTGTAAATCAATATAAGGAGCTTTAATCTCTTTTGTTTAATACAACTACAACACTGATTTACCATAATAATAAAAAATGTAAATAGTGTCATTAATTAGATGTCTACAATACTCATGTAACATGAAATCCATGAAATCAAAAGTTCAAATTATATCAAAATAAAATTTAGAGCCTAGAAGCCTAAGGTTCAATGTGGCCTATGTTAGTGATTAGTTGACCTTGCAACCTTCCTACATGTACACCTAAGATAGGCCATGGAAGATTTTGCAGCCATAGGGTGTTTGAGTTTGAAGCTCATTTTTATCATCTTCATCATCCTTCGATCCCTTACTCTTAGCCTCAAGGTCCTTTACGAGTCTCCTCGTGCTCTAGCCTCCTCATCCATTATCACTGTCTCTATCTCTTGATCCACTTGATCAACTCTTTTTGATTCTTCATAACTAAAGATAGGATCATCAACTTTAGTGTTCCACTCTGCTTGTGGAACAACTTATTCTAAAATGACAAATCTATCACTCTCCAAGATTTGTCTACAATGGAGAAGGTTGTAATGAACAAAACAAGATCACTCACCCTTTTAATTGCCAATTAGTTGCGCTTGTTTGAGTGTATATGTTTCAATATACTCGTACACACATCCTAAATCACTACATGGATGGCGCAAGATATGAATTGCAATCCTCTATAGATTTGGCATTGAAGAACCTAACATCTCCCACCATGCATTTGAAACATAAAAATTTAAAAATCAATTCTATAACTTTGACTTTATCAACGTAAAATAGTAATAGAGCTAGAAATTAGAATCATATATTTTTATCTAGTATCAACATTGTTTGATTTTGCTTGCATAAGTTTTACTGAGAAAAAGTCTCCTTTTGAATTCCTATACATTTCTATCTCATAGAATATATTTGTTACAACTGTATCATTGGGTGACATTCTCTCCAGAACATCATAGAGCCCACTCCATGTCTCATCATCGTAGTAGGTAGCTGCATGTATAGACTCATGTAGAGAATTGTGCCATTATTGATCAATGACATCATGATTGCGGGCTTCTCTCCATCAATAATTTGTAGGAAAACAATAAGAGGCTTTCTGAACTACAATCATTGTGAAAGTTGAAATAGTAAGTGTTGGTGTAATTAAATATTCATTAATTACACTTTAAGCCTACTTAGGTTAATATATTGCACAGTAGTTTGTTATTGAGACACCTTGGAGTTTGCACCTCAATTAAGCATATGGTGTAGTAGAATTCCACTTTAGGTGGTGATAGATGTTATCTCATTCCACCTTTAGTACACATCACATTATCATCCTCATCATTGCACATACTTTATTGCATAATGGAGAATGATCCACCTTTGGTGGGCATGTGATTCCACCTTGTGTAAGTGATAGGTATCTTATCCTTATCATTGTCTCTTATCGTCATTCCTATATAAGGAGACCTATTATGTACATTTTAATCAATCTGTTGGACTCAATCAATCATTTCCATATAATCTATTGATGTTCATTATCAATAATATCATTCTTGCATCTTAATGCAATTGTATTGCCAATTTCTTGTTGAAGTTATGTTGGTCATTCATTTGATACTGGGAGTGTTGTAGAGTCACCTAAAACTCTAACATGGTATCAGAGCTCTCAAGGTGTGAAAACCTCTTCTGAAGAAGTGCAATCTTAGCTTGATTCAGTTGTAGGTGCAAAATTTTGCAATTTGGACATCACCATTATGTCTGGGATGTTGCTTCGATTAAAAGCAACTCTAAATACACCTATATTGTAATAACCCCAACCAGTTATAACTTCAACAAACACCAAATTCTTATATAATTCAGTTGTTTGACATTTCATCAAACACTTTGCAAGCAAGCTTTGATACCACTGTAATAACCCTGGCTGGTTATAGTTAAATCAAGCATCAACTTCTTTCACATTTCAATGGTTTGACATTTTGTCAAACACTTGGCAAGCAACCCAATTACCACTGAATATATGATGTTTGAAAATTTTAAACACAATATTAGGATGTATAGGAAAATGATCACAAATTTATTTAATTTTGGCCGTATAAGTTTTCCATAAATAAATACCAAATGCCAAATAAACAATTCTGAAATGATTCACACCAGCCTCTGAATTCATTCATCAACAAATTATATAGCAATATAATGAAAAGGGAATTTAATTGTTGGCTGAAGCCAGCCTGTTTACTTTCAACTATGTAATATTAATTGAATTTTACAAATTAAGAACCTGGTCTTTGCCGTAGAATGTAATTGCAAAGTCAAATTGAAAGCCACTAGGTAAATTTCAATTTGGCATTTACAGTCTACCCTTACAAAAGCTGCCCAAAACAAACTCCAATCTATAGACTAAACCCTCGTCCAACAACAGACAAATTATAATATTCAATTGTATAAATGCTCCTTAGCCACAGTTAATACAGAAAGAGGAGACGATAATAAAACTCAAAAGTCCACAATACCTCAGCTGTGGGTTCTCAGAATTAAATCTACAATACTAAAACTGGAGATCTCAAACCCTTATACTTCAGCAAGGGCACAAACTTCAGACTTAGAAATGTCACAAAGACAACAAGAGCAAAATAAGATAATCAAATAATTGGATGCTTTCCTCATCAAATGTCCTTACATTTATAGTCTTCAAATGACACCAGTTTTCCAAAAGAACTCCACTTAAGAAGCTTTCTTTACACAACATTAAAATATAATAAATTGCCAGTAATATAATTTATTAATTGCTTTTGGCTCCGAAACTGACTTTTTCCACTATAACTTAATATTGTGATACGTAAGGCTACAGTTTTTGTTCCCACAATTTAAAACTTTTCGTTCTAGTTCCAACAAGCTATGATATTGAGGTGACCAACAAACAACACCAACAAAAATAGCAACCTCAATGTATTTAGATGAATAATAATAATTCACCCATCTTGTGAGAACAACTAAAGAAGTATCAAAATCGAAATCTGACAACACCAAAGTGATCCTAATGATGAATGAACTAGATGCGGTGACTTACTATAAATAGACGCTCTCTCCAAGATTCTTGGAGCTCAAATTGGAAGCCCGAAATAAAAACTTAGAGCATCCTCCAACTCTTCTAACTCAACTGAGCTCATCAAAACCAACAGATTGACTTACTATAAATAATAAGTCCCTCAAACAGAGCCAAAACACACCATAGGCTGCTAGAAAGCCTATAACCACACAACTGAGACCCTCAAGTCCCACTGTCTGCTCATGAGGGTCGCGATGTTGAATTGACCTGGCCAACTGCAGGAACCTGCTAAAAATGGGGACATTACAGTCCTACCTCCCAAAGATTGCTTGTCCTCAAGCAATCTTGGAGCAAAATGAACATCACAACCCCCCTAGATCCCAAAGGTAGAACTGCATACTATCCTTGCTGTGTACAAGAAACTCCTGTAGCATCAGCACCCAGAGAACTGAAATGAATGACAGAATCATCTGGAAACTGATTGTAGACACTAATTGTGATGACAACGCATCGGAACTCAATCCAACTTAAATACTAACTCTATCCACACCTGAGTCTCTATCAAATTGATACTCACACCCAACTGCATTGTGGAGATGTTAACAACCATAGATAACTGAAACACTACCACCAACTCCAACCTCTGCCAAATTGTCTTGAGTGTGTAGATATTGCAAGGGGTCTAATTTGCAGTTATCAATCCCATCTGCAAAAGATGGTGCTAACCCATCCCATAATGGACGGCATGAAACTGGAGCCAACCCATACCAAAGTGAATCCAAATCCTCTACTTGTGGATCAAAAGAAAAATGATGAGCGCTCATCACAGTGTAATGCTGATAAAAACTCCCAATCTCTGTCAGGGGCTCATCATCATCAAACTGGTAATCAGAAGATGGCTCCAATCTTTGACTCCGAACTATTGATCGGGCAAGATCTTGGGCAACCCTCTCAGCAAACCCAACCTCAAAATCCCTATGGGGAAGCATAGTAGATAGAGTCTCTACAATCTTTCCCACCAACCTTTGAATAGCACGAGAGCCTCAGATTAGAGTACCCTTAGACACTCTGTATGAATCCTCCCTCACATTTGAACTCTCTAATAGATACTCCATGAAGAACTCTGGGCAGTAGAAATTATATGTGGAAGCATCAACCTACTTCCCTACGACCCATAGTTGATCGCTCTAAAAATGTGGCACTACCATCTGTCTAATGGTACCAACTGTATGAAATGAAGAAATAGATCCGCTTCTGGTAGAAGGAAGCAAATCACCATGAGAGCTCATCTCGCCTGATGCTCTCACCTCCTATGTACCTATTGCACCCATATGCTAGATGGATGTGTGGCCCACATCATCACGTCCCTCATCCCCAACTGTGGAAGCAAACTCACCACCAACCACAATATGTAACTGAACAGGATCTGGGGCTGATGTCGACTGTACCCGCTCTAACTCCACGATATCCTCATCCAGCTGTGACTGTGACTCTTGAAGAGCCAACTGAGTATACTGAAGAGAGTCCACAATCACCTCAAGCTCTTGGGTAAGCTCAGTTACCTCCTCTTTCCCTAACGTCTCATAACAGGTGCTACTCCACTCCAGAAGGTAATCCCTATCAGCAACTAACTAAGAGTAACTATGCTTCAAGATTCTAATAGCATCTCGAAGCATATGAACCTCTGCTAGGGAAAGACTACTATCACCGTGCTCATCTAACATAGGAACACCCAAACCAAATGTAGCTAACATCTGACAAATAGCATCATAATGCTCAAGAGCTGAAGAAATGTCACTATCACTCACCTTCAGCTGATAAGTCACATGATGCCTCTGTAACCCCTGCCTCCTATGCAAGCACTCTGTCTCACTAACTATACTATGATAAGAAACCGAATTAGAACTGCTCACCACAAGATCACTCATTGCATGTGTACTATCGACCTTGCACAACTTTGCATCCGAGATACAACTACTATGTACCTCAGTCAATTCCTCATCTTGAGAAATGGAAGCCCTCACAATATCAATATCCCCACGTCTCAGTTTCCACCTCAAAGGATAGATCCTGTAAACATTGATCCTGGGACCCATCCAAAACTTCCTCGGAGTCATCAGCTGATACCTGGCAAGGGATATCGTACCGGGTGCAATTCATAGCATCATCAAATATATCATTAGATATGTCCATACTATCTGCATCCACATCTACTGATTTCGCTGTACCATAGAAATCACCAACGTCACAGCTGGGTAACTCCATACATGTATTGGTCCCACCTGAGGAAGTAGCTGGCTCTTGTACTGGAGCAACACTATGATAACTCACATACAAATCTTCAATAATAATCCTCTCCTGGAGAGAGCTAGAAGTGTCAATAGTAACAATTGCATCAATTGTCTTTGCACAAGCTGCAACAACTCTGGGAGCCGCAACTTGTCGAACCTTAATGCCGCTATCCACCAAGGGTACTGACACATCTACTGATCTCTGTGAAATGAGTCCATCATCAACACTGCAAATGGGTCTAGCAGGTGCCGTACTAAATATAGCTACATAAGCATCATGGACACCTGTCAGGGAGAACTCAAGCTTCCTTCCTTGCAACCTCGATGTCGACCTTCTAAAGGTGGAAACCATATACCTCGCTGCCCTCTCAACTGTTGCTGGATCCAACAAACTCTCTGCCAACCTCTGTTGGTGAAGCTTAGGTTTCTCCATACTCTTCCTACAAAGCATTCATTTTTACGCTAACTTCCTTGTTGCTCCATCCATCTCTAGAGCTGCCAATCCTATGTCCATAGCTGGAGAAATTAAAGTGCTGGTCACTTTGGCAATCAGATCTGAAAATCTTAGAAGTCAACACCGAACAAAATAAAAACTGAGCCCAATTCATGCAAGCTGGCAGGAAACTATATTGATACCACTGTAATAACCCCAACCAGTTATAACTTCAACAAACACCAAATTCTTATATAATTCAGTTGTTTGACATTTCCTCAAACACTTTGCAAGCAAGCTCTGATACCACTGTAATAACCCTGGCTGGTAATAGCTAAATCAAGCATCAATTGCTTTCACATTCAATGGTTTGACATTTTGTCAAACACTTGGCAAGCAATCCAATTACTACTGAATATATGATGTCTTAAATTTTCAAACTCAATATTAGGATGTACAAGAAATTGATCACAAATTTATTTAATTTTGACCTTATAAGTTTTGCATAAATAAATACCAAACACCAATAAACAATTCTGAAATGATTCACACCAATCTCTGAATTCATTCATCAACAAACCGTATAGCAATATAATGAAAAGGGAATTTAATTGTTGGCTAAGTATAAATCAGAATTTGAAGCTAGCTTGTTTACTTTCAAACTATGTAATATTAACTG
This sequence comes from Cupressus sempervirens, assembly GCA_028749045.1. NCBI lineage: Eukaryota > Viridiplantae > Streptophyta > Pinopsida > Cupressales > Cupressaceae > Cupressus > Cupressus sempervirens. The sequence continues at coordinate 64,535,328 of CM053785.1, forward strand.
AATTTTACAAATTAAGAACCTGGTCTTTGCCTTAGAATGTAATTGCAAAGTCAAATTGAAAGCCGCCTAGTCCAATTTCAATATGGCATTCACAGTCTACCCTTACAAATGCTGCCCAAAACAAACTCCAATCTGCAAATTGACCCCTCATCCAGCAATAGAGAAATTATAATATTCAATTGTATAAATGCTCCTCAGCCACAGTTAATACAGAAAGAGGAGACAATAATAAAACTCAAAAGTTCACAATACTTCAGCTGTGGATTCTCAGAATTAAATCTACAATACTTCAACTGTAGATCCCAAACCCTTATACTTCAACAAGAGTACAAACTTCACACTCAGAAATGTCATAAAGTCAACAAGAGAAAAATAAGATAATCAAATAATTGGATGCTTTCCTCATCAAATGTCCTCACATTTATAGTCTTCAAATGACACTTGTTTCCCAAAAGAACTCCACTTAAGAAGCTTTCTCTACACAATACTAAAATATAATAAAGTGCCATTAATCAAGGGAGTGTACTATCAAATCCACATCATTGTTACAAGTTTGACAAATTTACAACTCTATCCGCCTTTGTTTAAGAATGTTGTGGCCAATTCATATATAAAAAGCAGTATAGACTTGTTACACCCACACATGTGGGATAATTAGGCTGAGAGGCACTTAGCTACACAACAAGCGATGGCTCGTCCCGCCACCGTAGTGTCGCTCCTTCATTGTCGTTTCTCTTCAATGACAAGTTCTCTAGGTCGCTTGCCCAAAACCTTAAGTGGACCAATGCCTATCGACCCCTTGCCCGAGCGGACTCCATAACGTGGTTACCACATCACAGAGATCCCATTCTCCGTAGTTCTTTCCATCATATCTCCGCTGCCCATGTCGGCTCCCACAACGCGGCTAACTAGCTCTCCCGTTCATCGCACTCAAATTGGAATGTGACATAGACACATTTAGATCCACCTCCATAGTCGTCCAACACACAACATCTACAATTTCTTCCTAACAACAGACCACTGAGGATGCCACATCCCCCACTCACTATGTTGTCCACCACATGATCTGGCCCAAGCATAGACGACATCAAATCAAATACAACAAGCTCTGATCAGACATATTGGCACATCCACTCGTTGGTGCTCTATATCTTTGTCCCATCTAGCGATCTCTGCTCGAGTGACCCTTCCACGCAGTCCAACTCCAACCTATCATTCTGTTCTCTCTCCTCCCCTATCCCCTCCGCCTAGGTATCATGTCTCATATCATCCTTCCTATGAGAGGATCATTGTTTGTATATACATGATGTATGTAGCTTTTGGGTCTTGACTGCTACATCCATTTGTGCATTGTGTTTTTTTCATCTCTCTTTTTGGGGAGGGTTTTTCCCGTGAGATTTTGATGCAAATATCATATAAAAAAACCCACTAATAAATAGGATCCATTCGGATCCCTTCAACATCCATTCAATAAATTTATGATTTAGAGGCATCTCATGAAGTAACACAAAATATGCTTCAACAAGTATATCAATATATCTCCATTCACACAGTTTGATTTTTATATCGGATTGGTTTATTCATAACTGTTGTTCTTGACATCTTCCCGAAAAATCTTTTGGACGAGTTGTTTAGAATTAGTCCCTCTAAAACATATCCAAAGCTGAGCCCAATCCAACTATTCCTTTACATGTTATGGTCTCTGTACTAAGACTCATTTTTACTGTCATAAAACAGAAATGATACATGTAACCCTGCATAAAAAATCCAATATCTTTCATAAACCAAAACCAAATGATCCCAAATGAATTTCATAGTAATCTTTCGTGAGTCTATTTTCCAAATATGTAAGCTATTAATTCTTCCAATCCATAAATCATTACATGCATGCAGATTTATGCCCACAACTCCATTGAAGATATTAAAAAACCAGTTCTTGCTAAAAGATTCATAACTTCCACAAATCTACATAAAAACGACACAAACTAAAATTGAAAGAAAGATTATTCATATATATTTTCAATTAATCTATTTAGAGGTCATAACTCATTCATATTTGTCTGTACCAAACATTGCAACATGACTATTGTCAGTGAATCTTAAATCTGCAAACACACTTTCACTAAAATATGCATAACTTCCTCAAAATTGAATGAAATTATTCCAAACCAAAAGGAAGATAAGTCATCCTAATATCCAAATATATAACTTAAATAAGTTTTTCAGGCCGTAACTATCTGTACAAGGCTTGGAAACGACATAAAAACAGTGAAAACCAATCAAAATAGCTAGGAATAAATGCACAAACTAATACTAAAATGCTCTCTTCCTTCTCCTTCTGATTTGGAACGACCAATACAAGTTATTTATAACATTTTTGGGATTTTGAAACCATCCAACTTCCCCTATGACCTTCCATCTTCCTATTGCATCATATTTTTCATATTGTCACATTTTATGACAATATTTATTTATATATTTGACAACTTGTACAATTTTGTCTTTCAACCTTAAATTATTATTCAAATTGACTCAATTTAATTTAATACATCATGAATGACCAAAATCAAATTAAATTGACCATATTATTAAGTTTATCATCCTGGTATTCTTGTCTTCTTAGGTGCTGTTGCATCAGGTTTTCTCTCTTTCTTCTCTTTATGAGATATTGCATTTCATGTATTGCTTTGCATATTGTACATGGGTACCTAACATAGCCTAGTAGTCGGGACCCATCTTGCATTGTGAGTTTAAGTGCATTTCTGTAAGTTGTATTTAAGGGAGGGTGTTGGTGTGATTAAATATTCACTAACTACACTTTACTTAAACTTACTTAGGTTAATGCATTGCATAGTAGTTTGTCATTGAGACATCTAGAATTTTGCACCTTAATTAAGCACATGGTTTAGTAAAATTCCACTCTAGATGGCAAGAGATGTTATTTTATTCCACTTTTAGTGCACATCACATTATCATCTTCATCATTACACATACTTCATTGCATAATGGAGGATTATCCACCTTTGGTGGACATGTGATTCCACCTTGTGTATGTGATAGGTTATCTTTTCCTTATCTCCATTCCTATATAAGGAGGCCTATTATGTACATTTTAATCCTTCCATTGGACTCAATCAATCATGTCCATGTAATCTATTGATGTTCATTATGAATAATAACATTCTTGCATCTTAATGCAATTGTCTTGCTAATCTCTTGTGGAAGTTATCTTGGTCTTTTATTTGATATTGGGGGTTTTGTAGAGTCACCTAAAACTCTTAAGCTTTAAGTTTTACATTTTACATTTAAAAATGAACAATGAACATAAACAAATGTAAATAAAAATGATGGAATGAAATAGAGATGAGGATAGAAAGAAAAATTACCTACACAATCTCCTTGCTCGGTTGCCAAAATCCACTTTCATTGAAAACTCAATGAGCTGTCTCAATCTTGCATTGCTCTTTGAATATGATAATGCAGTCCACTACTTACAAACATGTGTTTCAAACTGGCCTTAGACTGAAGCAAGGATTGCAACGTGATAAAATTTGTTGCAAATCAGGTGACCCTTGGACAAGCCAATTATTTTCTTTTTGTGAAAATCCTCATAAGGTTGAGGAGCTAAGTATGATTATATATGAATTGATAAATACTCCATCTATGCTTTCCACATGTTCTTGTCCAGGGAAGTTTGCTAAGATCCTCCAACATGAGGTCAATGCAATGAGCAACACAAGTGCTTCAAAATAAGATGGGGCACCTTTTCATAAGAATTTTACTGGAAACAACATAATTTTCTGCATTATCCATGACTATTAGTACTGCATTCTTCTCGCATACCTCCTTGAACACTTCCTCCAATACCTCACAAGGATGCTCAATAGTTTGTGTTTTCCCCGAAACATCAATTGCTTTCAAAAGCACTATTGCACTTGAGGAAAAAAATTCAATTTAGTACAATCAAACTATGAAAAACTTAATCACTAAATCAATTGTTTACTTGACGCAGACAAGGATGGAGAAATCCCCAATGGGGATGTCCAACCAAGTAGCAAGAGTAAACACAGGGAAGCAAGAACAACAAGGAAATGAGAGAACAATAGATTCAATTGATTACAAGCAGATCCAAGGGCAATTTGCCTACAAATATGTTGGGCAATAGACCCATCTAGTTGCAGTTTTACAATAGATACAAAATCAATGTGTGATCACAATATGCATAAGAGCTTGACCTTTGGATCCTCCTCCTATGTTCTATCATGTGATACTCGAAGATACATCAAAGATATTACATATATAGCCATCGTGACATGCTGGTCGGCTCAGAGAACCACACATTCCAATAATTAGGAAATGTGTTACAACAAATAGTTCAGACCCAAAGATAAGAATAACAATCCAACAAAGAAGCACATGGGGATGTGTGATCCAAGATATAGGTCCACACATGATCCAAGATCCAACACGAAGAGTTTTGAACCATCGTGAACATGAACAAAGCATCACACTACAAAATTCCAAACATTGCTCACACTACCTGAGAGAAAAACAATGACAACTAAATGAATAGGAATTTAAATGATGTGCGATGAGAGGACAATGATCCAAGATTGGTCACTCTCTAAGATGCCAACATTGCACATGCTGAAACAAACGATCGAAAAATCACACACCCAAACAACAAACTAAAAAATAGGAACAAAATAAAAATGATGCAAGATTGCCAAGAATCCAAGACACTCCTGCATTAGACACCCAAGGTTATTAGAAAACTGATGTCCACATTAGAATCTCTGCACAACCTGAGTGAAACCAAAATGATCCAATTCAGATAGGAATTTAAATGATGTGTGATGAGAGGACAATGATCCAAGATTGGTCACTCTCTAAGATGCCAACATTGCACATGCTGAAACAAACGATCGAAAAATCACACTCCCAAACAACAAACTAAAAAATAGGAACAAAATAAAAATGATGCAAATTCACAACCTCCGTTTGTCTATCTGTTTGTGGATGAAATGTAGAGCTAAACTTCAAATCAGTATTTATCCTCTTCCAAAGTGTTCTCCAGAAATAGCCAACAAATTTACTATCTCTGTCCAAAATAATTCTCTTTGGTAACCCATGCAGCCTCCCATTCTCTCTGAAGAATAAGTCAACTATATGCACTGCGTTTGATGTCCTACAGAGTATAAAATATGCCATCTTGGAATATCTATCCACAACAACAAAAATAGAATCATCACCCCTCTGTGTTTTGGGTAATCCAAGAACAAAGTCCATGCTAATGTCTTCCCAAGGTCTACAGGTGACAAGCAATGGTGTATACAATCCCACATTTTGACTAACTCCTTTAGCAACTTGACATACTCTCTGCAGCTTCTGACAAATTTCTGAACATCCTTATGAACTTGAGGCCAAAAGTACTTCCTAGGAATCAAACTTATTGTCTTATCAATACCAAATTGCAAGTCCTCCACTATGCTTCTACTTGATTATATTATCCCTTATTGAACCTCTAAGTATGCACAACTGAATTCCTCTTAACAGCATTGTTAGAGGTCATTGATGTCAAGATGCTTAATCAAAATGTTCATTTTATTCAAGTAAACATAAGTAAGCCAGTTATATGATGACCCTTAGTAATACAAAATATTGATGGTCTTCAGTAATAAAATGCTTCTGTTAAAATATACATGTATCCTCTATTTTGGAATTGGGTGGCATTGAGTGGGATTATCATATGCTATACACAGTAGTCGCAATGAAAAATTTAATCAGAAACAAATTTCAGAAGACAAATCTCATATATGTTGGCGAATGAATCTTTGTATCCTAATGAACAATTTAGTCAGAAATGACAAATTTCAGAAAAGATTAATCTCACATATGTTGGCAGAAGAATTTTTGTCGGGTCTAGATCCTAATAGCATTGATTTTTATTTGGATATGAAAGGTTATCTGTTCATCTGTGAGTGCCATCTATGTCAATGTTATATATGCATATTCGTGTTTACCGTAGCAGTTGTATAGGTTTTACCTTGAAAAGAGTAAGAGTAATAAATGATCTTCAGCGATGACAACGGATATATTCAGCAAACACTTTGTCAAAAGAAATAAAAACATCTTTTTCATTATATTATTGGGTTTGATCTGCCACCTGTATAGTTCGGTTAGTCTTCTCTGTATCATTATCGAGTTTGCAGGACAAGTCCTCCACATCAGCATTCACATCAAAGAACCTTCTTGACTATGAGCAATTAAACATACGGAAGTGTGCTTATTTTAATTGGAAAGCCGTTTTCATACCTGTCAGAGGAAGTTGGAACAAATTTCAAACTAATCAAGCTCTTTATAATACGTGCTCTTACATTCATTCGAGATGTGAACAGAAGCGAATATATGTATTTGAATATAAGTTATGTGGAACAAAATTATTAAGAAGTAAGAGGGTCTGACTGTTGATGCATTTGATATGCTGTAGAGAGTTGTAAGACCAAGCAATATGGAGATTCAATACAGATTGTAAACAATGAAAAGAACTGACAGTTGCAGAAAGAAAGCATCCAGAAAAGTGATTTTCAGCAATATAAGATTGATAGAAGTTGAGGTAAAATGTACAACAGATGTAATCACATTGATTTGTTTTGAGTTCTTCTTTATAGTCTCTGTCAGCATTACTCAATATCATTGGAACTTCAATACAAGAGAATTACTATTCAGTCAAATATACGTGATCTAACAGTAGTGTCAGAACTTCAAATCAGATGGGTTTTTATTCAGGCTAAATACATCTGCATGAATTTGTACAACACTATCAAACTTCAAGTCAGTCATATGTGAACAAGTTGTAAAAGAAATCAGAATATTTAAATCAGATTGTTTTAAAAATGAACTCTTAAAACATGATTGGAAATTAGTTGATGCAAATATGAGCTATGTATTTCATGAGTGTTCAGAATTAAAAGAGTTGTAGCTCTTAATAGAGGAGTTGATTCTCCATAGGGCTAAAGCCCTTAAAGTTGTAAGTGGACAAAATGATTTGTGAGACTGGATTAGGACAGTAGTTCCTAGCAATCTTTGTGTTGGCGGTTTTTCCCGCATTGGGTTTTCACACTACTTCTTGTACAATGTCTCGTGTATGTTCTTGTGTTTACTTTTGTTGCTGATTTCAAATATAATGAGATGCTCATACAATAGGGCATGCAGCAAATAAAATTGGTTTAAAAGAAATTCTACAGTCCTAATTCACCCACCTCTCTTAGTAGTGTAATTGTGTTCTACAAACATACTTTCTTGAATGAAATCATATACCTATTGATGTGTGTTTTATGACCCACCAAACAATAGAACAAAATACCGGAATATCTTATCCTCTCTTGAATAAAGTCTCGTGTATGCTAAGATTGCTAGAAGATCATACGATGACTTCAAGGTTCCTTTAATGCCAGGTCTTGACTGTGGATAAGATCAGTGGTTGATGTGATTTTTTGATGATCACAAGGGGCCTTATGTGTTTATTCAGATTCATTTCAAGCCATACTGGATGTGGGAGCTATCTTAAGGTTTTGCAATGAAGTACTTTTTTTGGAGTTTTCACAAAATATGCAGAAATTAAATAGGATAGGGTTCATGAATTCTATTCTAATCCTAAGGGCAGCAATGACAATAAATAGTACTCTGGTGGACAAATTTCTCAAATTACTGAGCTCTGCTTTGCGAAGTTATACTACAACTATGCGTGAACTAGTGCAATCTTCAAGAGTTATGCCAAAGATTTTCATACCACCACATACACCATAAAGAACAATGTATACGAATGATAGAAGTTAAACATATGCATGAAAGGGGTTCAGGCTAACTTTGCACAACAAGTTAGAATGACTAAAATGTCAAAAGTATGAACCAAAGAAATTCATCAATACATCATCATATTCTTCATTGTAATCACCACACATTAACTAGGCTAAACTTAATCTAATTGAAGGAATTTAAGAGAACAAGCAAGCACTAAGACACATCAAGTATTCACCAAGCTTCAATGAAAACTTTATTATCTCAGTAGCTCATAGCAACAATCTCATAAAAATCCCCCCTTACAAATGAGAAATGAGGCCTTTATATAGGTCCTCGATTACAACGGACAACCTGGGTGATTACAATAACCGATGGCCAAGATCATGCCACATCAGCCCTAATTAAGGTTAGGGCAAAGAAAATGAGTCTACATTAATGCAACAAGAAATCCACTACTGTAGTGGGTAATAAATGCCCAATATGCATGCTAGTTTAGGAAGGGAGTAGGGTGCAATAAATGACCACTAAGAACACCCACTATGCACTAAATGCATCTATCCTTGATTCCCCCACTCGAAGGGGTAAAATCGATCCAACACTATTTCCAACTACTCTGTACTGATGCTTGGTGTAGATTCTTGCTTGAATTCTAGAACTGCAATTGCTCTTTCTGCTTTTCCCAACCTTTCATCCCAATCTGGTAGCAAGTCCTGAGTAGTGTGCATTGTAATCAAGAAGATGGAGAAGTTCTCAAAATCGTCTCTTTCATAGACATTTAGTCGAAAGAATTCCTCTAACTTGACTTTTAGATTATCAGTTGTCATTTCTTCTTCCACCAATCTCTGCGATAACAAGGATGCAATTGCGTTGGATATCCCCTACTTGATGTTGGCAACAATCTTATTCCATCAAGTGGATTCCTTGGTGAAGCTCTTAAACATTTCCTTAGTTATGATCACTACACTGTACCATGAAAGAAAATCATAGACATCCCCCTCACTGATAACTTGACCATCAATCAATTCTTGCTTTGGGGTCTCCATCAAATTCTGAATGTCATCAATCACCTCATCTTGGTAAATATGTTCATCCACCCATGATTCCTCGATGCACTGGATCCTCGAGAGTGCAGCTAATGCCCTACTATGCACTTACACTAATTCTTCTGCATGTTTGAAGGCTTCCTCCTGAATTCCTTTTACCCAAACCTTTGCACCTTGAGCAGTCCGCTTGATCCTGTCAATGTCACTTACCACTTCAGTGGAAACACCTATTGGAGGGACAAATGATGGATCCTCTTCTCTTACTGGATGAGGCAAGTCATTGATGTATTGACATAAGGCCCTAATTTCTCTTTTTTGTTTCTCGTACCCTTCTTCCATCTTCTTTAGCCTATCCTTCAAAGCCTATGTAGAGTCAATAAATTCTTCTAATATTTGCTCTCGAGAGGCTCAACCAATATTTATTTCCGTAACATGGTATTCATTTGGAGCAATCTGATTTTTTCTCTTGTTGACCGTGGGAGTCACAATCTGCAAGATTCTGAACCCCGATTCTCCTCTGATGAATTTAGTATATCTTCTTGCGTTCCCTTGCTCTTTCGATTGGTTTGCTTGGTCAAAAAATTTCCTATAATTCAATTGCCAGATCAACCTCCTTTGGTTGACTCAATTGAATTCGTTGCCTCAACCATTCTGGAATGGGTATACTTTGGTCCCCTGGAATCACCTATTGCTCTTTCCTTTGGACTGCTCGAATGTCGATCTCCTCTTCATCCCTTGGACTATCCATCGTTACTTTAGGAATTATGGCTTCAACATTTGGAAGATGTATTGCTACTGCAAGAGCGTCTTCCTCTCTCCATCGTTCATCATTTCTTGCTCTACGATTATAGCGAGACTTTCCTCTATAGCAATATCTTGATCTCTCCCTCTTTCTTGCACAAATTTTTCATAGTCATTTATACTTAGTCTATCGTGTACTGGCCTATCCAAATTTTCTTCTCGTTCAAATCTTCTTATGCTTGTCTATACCTCTTTCCTTTCAAATGTTTCTATCTCTTGAACGGAGTACAACTCGGAGAAGACGGAGCATTTCCATGTTTCTGTTTCTTATTTTGAGGCTCTTGAATGACTTCCTCAATCCGAGGATGCTTCTCTCGAGATACCTCTTTCCCTTTCATGGTTCCTACATCCTCCGATAGAGTTCCTCTTTCTTCAACAGTCCTTTAAGATATTTGTCCTGATCTTTCACCCTAAGTAGTCAGTGACCAAGCAACCTATATGTGAATCCATTAGCTGGTGCAACTAATTTTTCAAGCTTATGCTCAGTCCACCACTTCATAAAATCCAAGATTGGTTTTGAAAGAGCTTCCAAATTTGTAACCTCTTTCTTTTTCCAATCATATGGTTGAGCTATCATTTCTGGATTGAATCCCTTACGCATCATGTTTGGATCCTCCTCCATTTGATCAAGAACCTTGAATATGTTGCATGTTCTGATAATGTTCAATAGTAATCTTGAATGCATCCTCTTTCTAATCATATTCTCATCTGTCGCATTTGCCCAAAAGTCCTCAAGGTGAACTTTGTGTTGGTACTTTGATCTTACTACTGATGAGATCTTCTTGTAGGGATCAAATTCATTCCTTTTCGGATAAAGTGGTAGACGAAAGAAGTGGAGCTCATTTGATGATCTCTCTATAGCCTTTAGACATGGGCATACCTCAGTTTTTCCTTCTCCTATGGAAATTGGGAACTGTAATCCCAATTTCTACCCTTTCTGAATCTTTTCATAGGCTATAAGTTGTTGAGTAAGCTCTAACAAGACTATCTTGTCCATTGGGTGCCTAGGAAGTTTGTATGGCTCCATGGAGAATCCCTGCACTCAGATGTATGAAAAGGTGGGAAACTAAATGAACCAAGCACCATAATCTTCGACCAACTTCATTGCGCCCATTGATAATCTCATTTGTAGCCTCTTTTGTAGTGTTCTCACTATGCATATGGAAACGTATCATTAATCCTCATGTAATCATCCTTTGAATATAAATGCAACTGCGGGTAGCATTCATGAACTTTGAGGTGTTGGGTTCCGCTTACAATTGGTACTTTGCATCGCAGTCCATAATTCATTTTCTGTGCTAGCATGTAGATGACATAAGAGCTCATGTGAAATTTCCTTGTATGTTCTAGATCCATCAATTGTTCATTCAGATTGTCACTGATGAGCCTAGCCCAATCTATTCTGTCGCCTTCCTCCATCACCTACTGAACAAAATACCACATCCAAGATTCAAATCTATAAGAACGAGGCATGCCAAATATGCGACTTAACATCATGATCATGTCGCTATATTCCCTCTGCAAGTCGAGCCATACTATATCTTTAGGAATCTTGGAATGACGCGATCTATTCATTTTAAACCATCTTTTGTTGATTATTTCTTCACAGAAATGGACTCCGGAGGTGTAGATTCTTAATGCTTGCTCCTGTATTTTCGTGACCATCCTCAGATGTTTTAGAGATGGATGCGGGAGAAAAATCTGCTAGAATATTTTGTTTAGAATCCTTGATGGTTCTGTCCCTAGGACTATAGCGTTTGGTACATTCCACAATTAACTCTGGATGCTGAAAAGGATGGAAACCAGCTGTAGCAACAATTCCACTTCTCACAATTCTTGTGGCTAGGTGTGTTGGATGATGGTCATTGTATCCGAGCATTATCCGATTAGAATCTTTCAAATCAAGGCCACCGAGGCTTGTATCTCTGATTTCTACCCACTTTGACATAATTTTGGGTTTAGGATAGAATCCTCTCCTTTCATTCTTTATCAATTGTCCGTGTGTTTCTCCTAGTCCCCTAGGTTCTACCATTCTTCTTTCCTGCAAAATAGAAAATGTCCACGTGTAAGAATATGCAGAGAAAGTATAAAAAGCAAATACATTTTGTCCAAAAGACAAAGATTTTGGATTTTTGGCAAAATTTCCATATTCCTCTTGGGATTCACTTTTCAATATTTCCACAAGAAACATGCAATTTTCCATAACTCATTGAAAAGGTCCTTACAAAATTCAAGATCCTCCATTACGAATTCCTAGAAAACTCCTCAATGATTTCAGAACCAAAAATTGTCTCTCCAAACTCGTTGAACTTCACTCCTATTCTCAATTTGCTCTTCAAATTTCTATGTGAGAAGGAATGAATGAAAGGGGTTTCTTATATAAATCATCCCTCAAGAAAAGCTACCTTTAAAGCCGTAGGCTAAATTTAGGTAGTTGCTTTACTTAGCCACCAAGGTTTCCATCCTTTTGTGCCACTTGTCGCTTTTTCTATTTGTTTCAAAAAGTTGCCATTATTGATGCTTTTAGCTTCAGGATGCCTAAAGCTAAGTCTTCATTTATCCCATTTTGAGTTTTTGAATTTTTTATTAATTAAATATCAATTCAAATCAATAATGAAAAAATTAAATTTCTTTCCAACTTTTCTCCAATATTTATTTTTTGGATTATTCTTTAAAAAAAGAAAATTAAATATCAGTAAAATTAATATTTAATTTCCCATGTAAATCCAAAAAATCTCCTTGAAAGAAAATCCTTTTTAAAAAAAATCCAACTTATCCATTTATGAAGAATTTTCCATTCATTTTCTTTTTTTGATGTTGATTGATTTTTTCTCTAATTTTCAGATTTGGGATTTTTCTTGAGTTTCCCAAATATTTCAACTTTTCACAATTTTTCTCACTTTCGGAATTTTTTGTGTGATTTTGGATTTTCATCCTCGAGAATTTTTTGAGTTTTAAAACTGTTCGCAAAAATCTATCATTTGGATTCCAAATTTCTCACCCTTTGGAATGTTTAGGACGTCTTGGATTTTCATGTTTTCCAAATTTTCATGATTTTTCACACTTTCAATTTTTAAAACTTTTCAGAAATTTGGGTGATTTTTGGAATTTTTTCATTGTCACCCCACAAGTCGGAAACAGTTGGATATTTCACATTAATAATCATGAAAAATCCATGAAGTCCCTTGCTATGCATGCAAGGAAAAAAGGAAAAAGGGTGACTTGGAAAGAGTGTCCTGGATTCCTTTGATTTGGACAAAATCCCTCATGACAAGAAAAATGCGCTTCAGGCAATGCGGAGAGTGAAGTTGAAGTCTGTCGAGGATTTTATCCACGGCACATAAATTCCTCCACTACTCCAAAGTTGTTCTCCAAGAACTTGGGAGAGCGGGGTTTCAAGGCAGTTGTGGATTTTCTTTCTTTGACCATTCTTTGGGATGGGTTGACTAGCGCATCGGAAAAGGTGGTGTGCACTACACACTTGCCATAAAAAATGCAGAAGCATCTGGAAAAATTATGATGGATTCATCGTTTGAGACTTGTCAAGGCTGCGAACAGGGGTCCCATACATGGGTGGTGGGTGACATTTGGTCACAACACTACCCACTTACTCTGATACCTGTGATTGATGTCTTACAAGCATTCCAGGGTTCTGCAAAATCAGGATCAGTCTCATACAAGGTCTTCAGTTCATTAAACCCAAGTACCTCAACTCTCATCTCAGTTAACAAATTCCTTCATCTACTCAATGCATCAACAGCATTGTTTGATTGACTACTTCTATGCTTCAACACAAAAGTGAACTTTTGCAAGTATTCAACCTACTTCATATCTCTGAGTCAACTTACTTTGACTGCCCAAATACTGCAATGCTTTATGATTAGTATATGTCTATTGGAAACAATATTTATACGCAGCCGATAAGTCCAAGGGAGACATAGAAATCAATCAGTACTCTCTCATTTGGAAGTTTGGCAGTTTCAGATCTGAAGATTAAATTGCATTCTCTTATTTACATTGGCATTCCACATAATTCTCTAAACTGATTCCTTCATTAGTAAAGACTGATCATTACCTGCAACAAAAGAAATCAGAGCATTCAAATCTGCAAATTGCCTAAACTATTAGATTCTGATAAAGAAGTTTAGTTTACATTTACATGGTATCATAGCCTTGTTAAGGAAGATTCTAATTAAACTTGAGAAATCATATTACTGACCCTGAATTTGCAGTCACATTCCATTCTTCAAAATGTCAAGCTTGATCAAGTTTGAGGACCGTCTTGAAGGAGAAAACAACTTAACATCATGGAAGTTAAGTATTATGATGATATTAAAAGAAAATAAGTTGGATCAATCTGCGAAAAAATAAGAATACAAAACCAAAGAATGAACCAAAAAAATCTCAGTGGATTGAAAATAATGAAAAGGCCATGAAACTGATAGTAGATGTAGTTACAAATCACATAGTACCTATATTAGAAAAACAAGAAACTGCATACCTTATGTTCAAATCCCTTGAGAGCACATTTGAAATAAATAATACTAGCAAAACCCTTGCTCTAAAAAGGCAAATGAATCACATAAGCATGAAGAATGAAGAATCTATAAATGCGTTCTTGATGAGAATAACCAAGCTAAGGGATTGACTGTCAAATGTTGGATACAAAATTGATGGCAAAGGGTTATCTCTAATAACCTTAGGCGGCCTACCAAATTCATGGGAGTCATTCGTACAAGGCATAAGTGCAAGATCTAAATTTCTCAGAAATTGGATTGGTTAAGATCTAACCCCCTTCAAGAAGAAGCTAGATAGATGTCAAAGGGAAATAAACAAAAACCTATAGATGAGGATATCCATGTCAACACAAATTCACATAAGAAACGAAAGAAGAAGAATTTCAAAAGGAAAAGAAATTTTCATGGAAAGCATTCATCCAAGTAGAGAAGAGATGTCTCTCAAGTTCAATACTTTAGATGTGATAAATATGCACACTATTTTGTAAAATGCTTTGACAGGACAAAGAAACAAGCATTCTATAGAAAAATTGGAAAAACAAATACAGAAGAAGATTTTCAGAAGTTCCTATTCTACTCAGCACTATCAAATCATGTATCAAACTAATTCAACACTTGGGTAATTGATAGTGGGTCATCAAGACGTATTACTAGATTCCAAGAACATCTAGATAGTATGGTGGAAGAAATTGACGAAGAGGTAACCATTGGGGATGATTCTGCAGATCCAGTAAATGGGGTGGGAACTTGTACAATCAAATTAGAATCAGACATCACTATTCAACTAAAAGATGTACTATCTGTACGTGGAATTAAGAGAAATTTAGTATCAATATCTGCCCTAGAAGATAATGGATATAGGGTCACATTCATGGCTGGGAAAGTTCTAGCATGGTCAAAGAACTCTTCATATAAGAAAGCTAAAACCATAGGTGTAAGACAAAGATACCTATATAGACTCTACACTGAGACAAAACAAGCACTCATTCATGAAACTTCTGACTCCAATGAGATCTAGCATCGAAGATTAGGGTATATTCACTTTCGTGCCCTAATGTCCACGGAAAAATTGGTATCAGGACTGCCCAAACTAAATTCAATTCATAATGGGACATGTAAAGGGTGTGCCTTAGGGAAAAACAGTATGGATCTTTTCAAAATAGTTTGAGTAGAACTAAAAACATATTGGACTTAGTCCACTCTGACTTATGGGGACCCATGTCTACCCCGTCCGTGGGAGGTTCCCTATATTATGTAATTTTTGTGGATGACTTCTTCAGAAAGACCTAGATCTACTTCCTTAAGTGTAAAGAGTCATAAGAGATCCTTAAAAGATTCAAAGAGTTCAAAGCCCTAACTGAAAACTCTTCTGTAAAGAAAATTAATTGTTGGACGAAAATTAGAGAGAGAGGGTTTAAAACACCCTAGACGCTGCCCTTTGCAGAAGGTGTGCAAATAAAGTCAGCTCGAAAATGTCCAAAAAATAGGCCACGAAATTGTAGAAAAAATTGGACGTCAAATCCCTAGTGTAAAAACTCAATGTATGCTCGGATAGAATTTTCGATGCCAATGAACAATGATGCTATGTTTCTTGTTTTTAATAAAAGTAATTTTCAGAAAAAACATTAAGAGTGCAGGGGAAATACTAACAACATCACGTCAGCATTATTTAAAACTTTAAATAGAGAGGAAATACAATCATAAATCGAATTCCACCATTAATTCAATAAAGGAACCTGATTATTTGCCCAGTATTGATTAACAGCTCCAAAATGGTGCTTCCTTGCCCAATTTTCCAATGCTGATTGTAGAGAGGCTCTCTTCTCAAAAAATGCCAGCTTCAATCACCAATATGCAGGACTAAACCCCAATTGTCTGATTTTTGAGCAAGCCATTGCCCAAAATTACAAATGCAGCCTTGCTGATGAATGTTGTCGGCCCCAATTATGAATTTTCAGGCCACAATCTGATTATGGACACTCAGATTTATAACACCAGCCTCTAGCAATTAGAATCGAACCTTCTATAGATGATGTGGGTGTATGCAATATTAAGATATTATCTCCTTAGTTAAATACTTTCTATAGTGGTCAACTACTTGTTTGTAGTCCGTCTTTTAGTCTAGATAGGAATGTTTCCTATCTTGTCTTCAGTTTTGTTTCTAATTTCGTCCTCAGTCTACGTTGTTTCTTTTAGAAAGAACGTCCTTGTAATTCTTTATAAGGAACACATTTGTTCCTCTGTTTATCAATCAATCATTTGGAAATCCGTTAATCTGCCAATTCTTGAATCTTGTAACATGCAAATGCTTTAATACCCCTTTAATGTTGAACGCAGCCTTGGTTATGCTTTAATACTGCCAAGGTAAGAAATGACAGCCCTCAATGATTCACTGATTTCTTTAGCAGCAAATTGCAAGTAATTATGAACTCCACAATGCCAATCGATTTCTCCAGAATTATTCTTCTCCTTAAGTACAGTATGAACAGTAGGAGGAATGAGATAATTGTTTATTTCAACACAATTACCAATGATGAATCTCAGAAATTCTTCAAACCCTCAAGTAATGAAATGAGCAAAAAAATATAATATTCAATATCCTTCTCCTTAGCCACAAAAAATACAGTAGGAGAAAGTTGACCAATTGTATTCTTCAGCACAATTGCTGAGAAACTTCTCAGACTTAACCCTTATACCTCAGCTAGGGAAAACAATTTAGAACTTGGGAAAAAGCCACAATGGCACAAAAAGAAAATATATAATCAAGCATGCTTTTCCTAGTGAAATGAGCTCTCATTTATAACTTTTTGTCGGCCAAAGTTTTCTAAAAAACTCCACTTCAAAAATTGTGGAAGTTTCTCAAAAGAACTCAACACTAGAAACTTTCCAATACACTTTTTTAGAAATATCTCTTAAAGTCAATATTATAATAATGCAACTCAATGATTAATAAATAAAAATAAGAGCTCATGCAATTATTAGTTTATTAACTGTAGGTGATGACCAATTGATGAAGCCACCCATTGCACTGCCAAAAATAGCAACTAGCAAGAATAGACTTACTAAAAATAGTAAGTTCACAACTGAGACCCCCAAAACACCCTCTCGACTCACAAGGGTCACTATGATGAGCTAACTGCATCAACTGCGCAAATTGGCCAAAAACGGGGACATTACACCTAGTCGGGTTTGGAGGAAAAAAAAGATACAAATTTTGAACACTGACAAATATTTCAAAAATTTTGAACTAATAATTTCAAAATGAAATTAAATTTTTTCAAAGAGTTTAGGAATTTTCTCTGATACCATATTATGGTAAAATAATGACTGTGTTATTAAACAAAGATTATTTATAGATACAAGATACAAGAGAATGTTTCTATAATGAACAAGAGAGAGGAAATAGAAACATTCTTGTAGAGTGAAAAAGAAAGTTTCCATAATGAATAGAAGGAGTTTATGGAAAAATTACAAAAAGAGTGACCATTAGAAAAAGATGGAAAAGAGAGAAAATAGGAACTATCTAATATTGTAATAGCAACATTCAACAAGCTTCCTATTGTAGACATGTAAAGAGTTTTGACTCACCATCCTTACTAAATTTTGTAGCCTGTTACTGTAGGAGTGCTTCCGAGAGTACAATATTTCATCTTAAATCTCTTGAACATGTCTCTAATGTATATAGTTTGGGAAATAAAAATACCTTCTTTATCTTGATGAATTTTGTAACATACAAGTCTAACTACTAAAAAATAAATCAAACAATGAGAAATTCATGGATTTGTTTTTTTTAAATCGATTTTTTTTCTAATAACAGAAGTAATTCCCATCCTTTTCACATGAAAAATGAAAATTAGTGAATTAACTAACTCATACTAACCTACGATTGCATAATAAAATTTCTTGAGAGAAAAGGAAAACATAATAACAATGTAACTAAAGTAACCGCAACTGTCATAACTAATCCTAAAGACATCCTTTCCTAGTAGGTGACCTTCTTGGCTAGACATTGCACTACCGGTCCTAGAGACTGACATATGCTAGCTGGAGCATAGTTCCACCTCAGCCAAGGTTTTGAAAAGTACAAGCAAATGCTTGTGCAGTCAATGTCCCCACCAAACTTGTATATTGAGTCTCTTAGACTCATTAGTGTTGCCAAGACCTGTTTAGAACATGGTGTCCACTCCAAGGAAAAGAAATAGTCCATTGACCCAAGAGTGATGCACATTGGCATAAGCAAAAATTTCATTGATTCCTACGTTAAGAAGCAATCTAAGGATCCCTTCCAAAAAGTTTACTGTTTTTACACGTGTAAAATATGATTGACAGATGCAGTCCATTCAAATAGGGAGGTGTCTGGATGAACAAGGAAAGTTTGAAATGAGTCTGAAATAACAATATAAATAGTTGCAGCATGGACATGTATGTCTAATGAAGATCGTTCCAAGATAATACTAGAGTTTGCTCAAGTTCCTTTGATAATTGATTGAAATCTTCAGTATTCAGGCATATTACTTTTAGTATGTTGTCTGTCATTTTGTGATGAGAAAATGGAGGTAACAGTATGTTATCTAAGGTTTTGAAATCCTAAATTTTTCTCTCCAACTCAACTATGTGAGAATTAAAAATATGGTAAGCTTTTAAAGATTATCATTTATAAATTATTTTGCATTGTATAATATTTAATTCTTTAAAAAGATTAAATATTATCATTTTTAAATGCAAAATAATTGATTATCAATATGACATTAATCTCTTACATAAGGGAAAGTTGATAAACATGAAATAAGTTAATTCTTTAAGAATTAACGTTAATATAAAGTGCAAAGTAATTATTGCACGTAATATTTAAAAAATCAAAGCATGAAGGTGGAAATTTGGAAGTTGAGGGATAAAGTAAAAAGAGAGAATTTAAAATAATTAATTCTTTAAAAGAATTAATTATTATTGTACTTTAAGGCAAACTTGTACGGGGAGAAATGAAATAGGATAAATTGGAAAATTTAAAATAATTAATTCTTTAAGAGAATTAATTATCATTGTAATGGGAATATTGTTTCGGTAAGAAGTTGGGGTAGTTGCCAAACTTCTTTGCCAAGTTATTTAATGAGGGAAAACTGAATTGTAAGGGGTTCTTGTTCTTCTCGGGTTTGGAAATTGTCTGCACATTTTTCAAGACAGGGAAGGCATTCTCAATTTGAGGATTTGTAACAGAGAAGGGAAAGAACAAAGGATATTTCATTTTGCAACTTTTGTATGATGTAAGGGAAAATAATCATATGGTTGTTTGCTGGTTTATTTGAAATAAAGAGGGATTTACTTTGAAATCCTATGGTTTTAATTTATTTTCCTTTGGTTGGAAGTGATCCTATGGTCACTCTAGTCACATTTGGAATAACTTCTTGCTCTCATTTATTAAAGTTTTTGGTGTGTGATAAAATCTTGAGGTTTTATTCATCCAAATACGCAGAATGAATATTATAGTTCATTTCATTTCTCTATAGATGGGAAGATTGATTGGATAGCCTCTATGCTATGTATTTGATTTCCTTTCTAATTGTTTAATTTGAAGTTCACATTCATATCATGTTGATGAATGAATGTTAGTGTTCCTTCTTTGCCTTCTGGTTAAAGACATATTAGAAAATCAATTATTTTGAATCAAAAGGAGGGAGCTGTACCTCTATTTCAAAATTTAGAGAGCACTTGACAGGATAATTGCAAGTGACTCTATTGTTAGTTTAAGAGTTTGTCTTTCTTTTGGGTATTCAAGAATCAATTGTGAAGATATTTTTGGAGAGGACAAACTTGTTTACTAACACAGTACAAAACTTTTCCAATTGAGTTTCGCTTTCCTCTAAGATAACTTGTTATTTGATTGGCAAAAATTGATCAAACGATTGTTACCAATTCATATAATGGAACGTTTTACTAAAAGTTCTTGTCAAGTCTTTTTCTTCTTTTTTTAGTTTGTTACCCTATACTTGATTTTTGAGACCTTCAAAGTCTCTTTGCATTTTTGAGTGTTTGTTTGGATTCTTTTTAGTCTTTTTGTTTCCTTTAGTCTCTTGCTTTGCATTTTTAGTTCGATTCGATATTTCTTGGGGCTTAATCGAAGTTATCAACCAAAAAATATCAAGGTTTAAGTGCCTAAAAAGTGGGTTCTCCAAGCTCAATTGCATATTTAAAAAATTGATCTTATATTCTAATGTCGAGTTGCACTTTTCGAAAAATATAACTTGAAATGACTTTGTCATGTTTTAAAGTTACTTTATCACTTAAGTGATTAAAGTCATTATAGTGCACTTTATGTTATAATATATTGTTGAGTTACTTTTTGATTTTTCACTTAAGTGACTTTATGCACTTTATGGTCTAATTTAATGTTGAGATTTACTTTCAATGTTAAACATTTAAGTGAAAGTTACTTTTTGTACATATTTACACATAATATGTAAAATATATAGTGTAAATAGGATATTTGATCCCTTTAAGTGATATTTGCTCAATAAATCAACTAGACATGTAAATGCATTGCATATTTAAAACATGCAATGACATCTAGAGAGTGTGGTTTCCTTCTAAGTTCAAATGCATGACATGCTAAAGCCTTTCAAGACTCCAATTTTGCTTGCAATATGATTTACATGCATCCATGTTACATGTTCGAAACATGCATTTGCATATAGAGGCCCTGATTTTGGTCTTCAATTCCAAACGCCACATGCCTATGTGTCTTGAGAACCTGTTTTTCCAAAGGAAATGAGTTTTGGTTGAAAGCATGCAAAACGTTACATGCATCTTGCTCTTTCAACCTCGATTTTGAGTCTTATGTAGGAATGCGACATGCAATCGCTCCTTGAGACACCCCGATTTGCTCTTTGAGTGGTCAACATGCATTGACATTGCATTTTTAAAACATGCAATTGGGTCTAGAGAACCTTCTTTTGTTTATAAGGTAAAAATGCGACATGTAAAGGTCCATAGAGAACCTGATTTTCCTTGAAAGAGTGTGTTTACATAAAAAAAATTCCATGTATTAGCCTCTAGAGGAACCTAATTGTGTAAAGTTTAATAGATCTTTATTGGTGGAGACTAAGGAAATTTTGTTTCAGTCTGATTTCCTTAATTTTGCAAACCTATTCGTTCCTTATGTGATTGCTTGACTTCTTAATCTGATATGTTTTCTGAAGTAGTGTTATGATCTAGTCTAAGATCTATATGCCAATGTTATTGATATGATCTACAGATAAGAATTGGGGCTAGTATATATATATATATTGAAAGATAACCAAGTAGGGGCATGACCCTACGTGGTCATGCCCCAACATATATAATAATAGCACATGTTCATAACTGATCTCAACTGATGCTAATCACACCCGCTGACAAGTCTTTTAATAATCAAATCGTTTGCCAAAGAGGACTCCTGATTCATCAATTGGTGTGAGCTTGTTAACACTTAATTATGATTGGTGGTAAGAATTAATAACACCCGATAGCAATTGGGATGTGATACAATGTCACTTGAAGATTATCGAATGTGAAGCACACCATTCCATGTAATGATATCTTCAACATTTGAATGTAGATGATCGTTTTTCATAATAAGAATAAGAAATATAAGATACTTATGAAACTAATATTCTGCAGTATAAATTGTAATGACAGATTTGTAATATATATATATATATATATATATACACACACACAATGTTAGTTACTAATATTTAACCAACAGATGTTTCAATACACTAAATGCTAACATTCTTAACACTCCCTCTTTAGCAATGAGGGTTTGAAACATTATATATATATATATATAAATACCACTCAACTGTGGCTTAACAGTTATAGTGTTTGGCAAAATCAGGCCCAAAGAACCATAATTTTCATGGTGTCTGGCGAAATCTGGTGCGAAGAACTATGATGGTTATCAATGTGTTCGGCAAAATCTGGTGTGAAGAACGCTGATGGTTATCAATGTGTCCGGCAAAATCCGGCCCAAAGAACAATGATATCACTTTCCTTCAACACTTTTGGCATTAGAAAGTTGGTCAACTATCGATAAGATCATCACCTTACAATAGTGACCTTAAACACATATGAACGATCATCATCTTTCATTTTACAAGTTTGCAAACAATATAATTTTTCAATATTCATGAATATATATAAATTTACAAATATGATTACAAATTTGTCATACCAAGTTTACCTTTAAAGCACTCTATTTTCATTCTTGCAAGAGGCTTGGTGAAAATATCAGCATTTTGATCATTAGTGCTAATATAGATCGGCTTGATCACATTTCTGTCAACCATATCTTTGATATCGTGGTATGGAGTCTTAATGTGCTTTGACCGATTGTGGAACACTGAATTAACAAAAAGTTTGATGCAACTCTGGTTGTCATAATGAATCACTATGGTATCTAATTTCTTTCCAAATAATCCAAATAATAGCTTTCGTAGCTATACCGCTTCATGCGCTCCCATGGAGGTTGCCATGTATTCAGCTTCAGTGGAGCTCAAGGCAACTGTAGGTTGTTTCTACTAAACCATGATATCATTGCTGATTCAAGACCGAAGCAACATCCGGTTGTACTCTTACGGTTTATGGAATAACCGGCCCAATCAGATTTAGTATAACCTTCAAGTTTGATTTCAACATTTCTGTACTTTAGTCTAAGACCAATAGTGTCACATAGATATCTCAAAATATGTTTTGCAACCATTAGATGCATCTTCTTAGGCTAACACATAAAGTGACTTAATACATTTGTGGCATAGCAGATATCGGGCCTAGTATTTACCAAATACATGAGAGATGCAATGATTTGTCTATACAGAGTAGGATCAGTAGATTTTGAATGTGTTGCTTCCTCTTTTAGTTTGTGTAGATTAGTTTCCATTGGAGTTGCAAGTGGTTTGCTGTCAATCATTCCAAATCTAGTGAAGATGTCCTGAGTGCATTTAACTTGATTTAGAAAGATGTAATCTTTCTTTTGACATACTTCTAGAGCCAAAAAATAATGTAGTAGACCTAGATCCTTCATTTCAAATTCAGCTACAAGATACTATTTGCATCTTTCAATTAGATGATCATTTCCTGTTATCAATAGATCATCAACATATAAGACAAGTATTAACATATCATCATTAGAGATTTTGAAATATATGTTAGGTCTTCTTTCTTTGAGTATCCTAATTTGGTGAGGTAGTTGTCTATCCTTTCATACCAAGCTCAAGGTGTGTGTTTGAGGCCACACAAAGATTTATTGAGTTTATGCACATAAAAATTCTTATTTTTTATAACAAAACCTTCAAGTTGTTCAATATATACTTCTTCATTAATGACCCCATTTAGGAATGCAATCTTTATATCCATTTGATGTATCTTCCATCTTTTAGCTGCAACAATTTCAATAATTGTCTTGACCGAAGTGTAGTGAGCAACAAGAGCAAAAGTTTCTTCATAATCAATGTCTGCCTTTTGGGAAAACCCTTAAGCAACAAACCTTGCTTTATGTTTCTCAATGCTGCCATCTAATGCATATTTGATTTTATATAACCACTTCGAAGAAACAACTGATTTGTCATTTTGTCTGGGTACAACATCCCAAACATCATTTTATAGTATGGATTGATATTCTTCAAGCATAGCGTCTTTCCAAGCTTGACAAGTTAGAGCTTCTTCAATAGTTGATGGTTTAGATTTAGTAAGCTCAGTTATTAATGCAGTATAACAAGATTTGTTTTTGGTTTTTTTGCTTGCCTTGGAAATTACATTTGGCTCAACATTATTTTATTCGATCATTTTTCTTGCCCATAAAGGCCTTTTCTTGATATTGAAGATGTCTCTATTTTCTGTATCTAGTAATAGTTCATTCTCTTCTGATATGTTCTCCCTCTAAATTTCATTTTGTAGATTTTCCTCTAAGTTTGTAATCGGCTCATCTTCTGTATTTGTAGATGGTTTTAATGCAATGTTTTCTTCAAATATGACATCTCTGCTTACTTCAACTGATCTTTGTCCAAGACATAAACTCTATACCCTTTAGAGTTTTCACTATACCCAACAAATATCCCTTTCTTCCCAGATGGTTCCAACTTAGTTCTTCTTTCTTTAGGTATGTGAATATAAACAAGGCGACCGAAAATTCGAAGATGGCTTAAGTCAGGTTTAGTTCCTGTAAAGACTTCTTCAAGTGTTATGTTTTCTAGTATAGAGTGCAACATCTGTTTTGAATGTATACAACTATACTAGTGGCTTCCGCCTAGAATGAAAAGTGCAGGTTTTGATCATGAAGCATGGCTTTTGCTGCTTCAACAATTGCTTTATTTTTTCTTTCTGCTATTCTGTTGAGGATTATAAGGTACTATATACTCCCTCTTAATCCCAACAGAGGTACAAAAAGCTTTGAAATTTTTAGAAGTATATTCTCCCCCATTGTCTGATCTTAAGATTTTAATTCTTTTTGATGTTTGGTTTTCCACAATTTTTTTGAATTCTTTAAATTTTGATAGAACATCATTTGATTCTTTGACTTTTGAAAAATAAATCCAAGTTTTCGTAGAGTAATCATTAATGAATATTATGTAGTAAGAGTAACCTCATAGAGAAAGTGTTGGCATGGGCCCACATAAGTCAGAGTGAACTAGTTCTAGAACTGATTTAGACTGGTACTCACTAGGAGGAAAATGTTTTTTTAATGTTCTTTCCTAGAGCACATCCTTTACAGGTGCCTATATGCTTTGAATTTAGGCTTGGTGTTCCAGAGGTGATTTTCTCTATATTTGGAAGTGAACTAAATCCAATATGTCCAAGTCTTCTATGCCATACTTCATTAGAATTTGTCACTTAATGATGAAGAGCTTGCTTTTGAATATTGCTTAGTTTATATAAGGTCCCATCTTTGGTCCCTATGGTGATAGCATTTTTTAGATTTGAGTTTTTATGCCAGTACAAAACTTTTTCTTCATTGAAGGTGACTTGAAATCCTTCATCAGCTAGTCTAGAAATTGAAATTAGATATATATTTATGCCTGGTACAAAAAGAACATCTTTTAATTTTAGTGTAACTCCAGTCCTTAGTTGTATAGAACATGTCCCAATTCCTCTAATTGGATGGGTGGAGTTGTCTCCAATGGTGACTCCTTTAGAAAGGTAATTTCCAAAAGTTTCAAATTTTTCTTTGAATCTTGTTATATGTCGGGAAGCACCACTATCTATTATCCACACATTTTCATTTGAATTCCTCTCACTTGATAAAGCGGAGTAGAATAATAGATTTTCATCTTTTTTTGTTTCGGCTAAAGAAGCTAAGATTGTTTCCCTTTCTAGACAATTTCTAAAATTTGTCCGAGTTTCTCACACTTATAACGTTTAACTTTGGAGAAGTCATTTCTTTTGTGATTATTATTCTCTTTCCTTTTGTCATATTTTTTCCTTTGGATTTCCTCTTTTTCCCTATGTAATTAGAGACTGAGAAAGGAGTTTGATTTTCTCCCTCTTGATTTGAGATGATCCCTCTAGAGATTACTCCTGATTCTTTTGATGTGCAATCATTCTTTAGTTGATCAAAAGATGGTATTGAAGGTCTGCTGATGACTTGGATGAATGTTTCCTAAGATAAGGGCAAACCTCTAAGTGCTATTATCAATAGTTCTTGGTCTTTTACTTCGCTTCCAATAGAAGATAGATGATTTTTAATTTTGGAGATCTTTCCAAAGTCGGATGAGATTGTTTCTCCTTTATTCATTTTAGTATTCATTAGTTGATTTTGAATTGTAATCAATCTACTTGAGTTGTTGATTTCAAACGTATCCTTAATTGTCTTGAATATTTCAAATGCCTTTTTTAGATTTGATATGGATGGAAGAATATGATCTTTTATAGAATCCACAATGATTTTCTTGGCTTTATTATTTCGTCTTTTCAAAGTGGCTTGTTTTGCATCATCTTTAGATATCAAAATGTCTGATTCAATAAAAGAATCTATTTCTAATTCTTCAAAAAATGTAATAATCCAAATTTTCCAAGAAAAGAAATTTGCTGCTCCTTCGAGTCTGTCCTCTACTCTCACATTATTTGACATATTGTCCCCTTTGATTCAAGATTCAGTTTGAGAGTCTCTCTACCAATTAGGCTCTGATACCATATAAAGTTTAATGGATCTTTATTGGTGGAGACTATGCAATTTTGTTTCACTGTGATTTCCTTAATTTAGCAGACCTATTTGTTCCTTATGTGATTGCTTGACTTCTTAATTTGATATGTTTTCTGAAGTAGTGTTCTGATATAGTCTAAGATCTATATGCTAATGTTATTGATATGATCTGCAAATAAGAATTGGGGCTAGTATATATATTATATATACATTGAAACATAACCAAGTAGGGGCATGACCCTACGTGGTCATGCCTCAACATATATAATAATAGCACCTGTTCATAACTGATCTTAACTGATGCTAGTCACACCTAATGACAAGTCTTTTAATAATCAAATCGTTTCCCAAAGAAGACTCCCGATTCATCAATCGGTGTGAACAAGTTAACACTTAATTATGATCAGTGGTAAGAATTAATAACACCCGATAGCAATCGGGATGTGATATAATGTCACTTGAAGATTATCGAATGCGAAGCACACCATTCAATGTAATGATATCTTCAACATCAGAATGTAGAAGATTATTTGTCATATTAAGAATGAGAAATATAAGATACTTATCAAATTGATATTCTGCAGTATAAATTGTAATGACAGATTTGTAAATATATATATATATATATATATATATATATATATAAAGTCAGTTACTAATATTTAACCAGCAGATGTTTCACTACATTCTTAACAATTTGGACTTGGGAAGGAAGTATATGCATTTACCTTGCATATTTAATACATGTGTTTAGACCTTGAGACCCTGATTTGCTGCTCCAAAGCCAAAAACATTGATGCAGTAGGGCATTCTAAACCCGATTTTGCATAAAATGTTGGAAGGAAGGAATCTCTTGAAGCATTTGCATAAGACAGAAGCACATGCAATGCAAGATGGAGAACCTGATTTTGCCTTGAAGAGACTTTTTCAAACATGCAAATCACTTCAATAAGTGTGATCTGCAGTTAGGATTGCATTTGCAAGTTCTTTGGCAACATCTTGTTTATGTATTTGCGTCTTCTAAAGCTGATTCGAAGCCAAGGTTTGAATCTTTCAAAGACTTTGGGTCATTGCATGCAAATACACTTGGAGAACCCGATTTGGAGAGAACAAGTTTATCCAAACTTATTCCAAATTTTGCTCATTGCTCTTCAAGCAATTGTGAGGGTTAGATTTTGCTTGCATTTCTTGCTTGTTTTGCTAATTTGCTGCACTCTTTGGCTCTTTGTTATCCGTTTGTTCAAATGCAGCCCTAGTTTTTTGCATTGAGTTATTAAATAAGTTGGAAACCTTCATTTTGTTGCAAATTCAAAGATTTTTCATCTCAAAAACGAAATTGCATGCAAAGTGAAGTTTTGGAGTTCGTCAAAGTTTGAGTCAAAGCAAGAGGTATGTTTTTCTTTTGTTTTTAAGTTTTTATATATATTTTTTTGCTTGCTTTGGTTTGTTTTTGAGAAAAGTTGGAGATCTTCCCTCAAGAATGCAAGTACATTTCCATGCTTTCACCTTCCATTTTGATCCATCATCCAAATACGTCCAAACTCCATATCCTTACACATGTAATTGTATTATCTAAACCCGATTACATATTTACATCAAGTAAAAATCACGAGTTTTTACCAAATGTAATTGTATCTCCTAAACCCGATTTTGGTAAAACTCACATTTCTAAATGTCAAAACTCTCATTTTGCAAATATCCATATGCTTCCAACTTGCATTCTTAGTCACCCAAAGCAAAAGCCTCATTTTGCCCACATGTAATCCATCATCTTAAACCTCATTTTGTCCATGTTTGCCCAAAATACAGGCTGTCCTAAACATTTCCAACTTTTCTAAGTGTTCAATAAGTATCTAATCCATACTTTGAACACTCATCCCTCATGGATCTGTCATTGTAACTCAAATCCCAAAGTTTTCATAGATCCAATCTCACTCAAAGATGTTTCCATCTTCATGTTGCAATGCACTCTTCAAGATATATCAGAGTTTCTTCAAAGAACATAGACATTCTGTAAAATCCCCATCATAAAATAGATTATTTTATCAAATCTTTGTTAATGGGCCGATTGATGTAAAATATCTTGGACCCATTTTAGTTTTGCTTCCATAGGTAAGTGTAGCCGTCGGCGAGCTTTGTACACCCTCAGAAAATTTTTCTGACAGGTACTTAAGCACGACTTGTTGATAATTGTAGGTATGCAATTTGGATTATTTCTTTGTATTGCGAATTCCTGTTGGGGTTCTCTGTTGTTCGCCATTTTAGAAGTGAAAGACCTCCCTTTTTTGGTTTTATCCAGTTTCGATGGGATTCAACCCTCACCCTCTGTCGCCTGTAACACTTCACTCAGATCTGGCAAGTCGAAGCACCATCATATTGCTAATATTCGTTGTGTTTAGTTTGATCTACTCTCTTGTCCTTTGTAATTCCATTTATTGTTTATCTGCATTAAATCTCATTGTTTGTTCACACTAACGATTGGTTTCCAATCACTCTTCATACGTCACTCGTACGGACTCCTGCCATCTATTTCTAGCCACTATCATACACTGTACGACTTCCAAGTTTAGTCCTAAGCTCACTGTATGACCTTCACATCTCAGTCTACAACCATATGACTTCAATGAGTACACCGTACGGCTTCCATTTCTCCACCATACGACCTCCATTATTCTTCTATATGAGTGTCCTGAACACATTCCCATCATATGGCCATACACACATCCCATCCGCACGACCTTGTACCTTCCCATCGTACGCCTCCACTGCTCCGATCACCCGTGTGGACATCACCTTGTGCATCTTTCCTTCAAGACTATACGACCATTCGTGATTGCACTCCTTTGCCATCGTACAAGTTTTGGTCAAGAGATACCACCGTACGAACTCTCCTATGCATCCCTCCTTGATATTGTACACACGCTCCAAAAGTCTATACACCATTGTTTTTGATTGTTTCCTCTTTGTAGGGGGAATGAGAACATTACAGTGGTATCAGAGCTTCAATCTTGCCAGCCTGTGGATAGTGAATGAGAGTTTATAGCCGGAAGAGAAGAAGAACCCATTCCGTTGATAGAATGGCTACTGAACCGGAACCCACAGTTGCCAAACTCGTGACACTACTGAGAGAACTTGTGAGGAATCAGTCACAGATTAATGATACTTAGCGACTCATGGAGGAGACTCTCAAGAAGTTGGCAGACAATAAAATATCCAGAGAGCAAAATGGTCACAGCGCAGACTTGGTGTCGGCTAAAGCAAACCCTCATCCAACACACTCTCGACCTTCCATGTCATCTTTTCCCCCACGGACAGAGGCACCACTTGGAAGGAAGCAACCAACCTTTGAAGAAATGCAAGAACAACTAAGAGAAGACTAGAAGAATGCGAATTGAGGAAGATATATCCTACAAAGATTATGCAGATCTGAGAATGAGATATTTGGGAGGCGGAAATAGAGGATATTTTAATGATGATCTCAGGAGGAAGTTGAGTAAAGTATATTTGTCACCATTTGACGGATTTGGATCCATATCTATGCAAGCATGGGTAATGATGGCAGATACTTCTAGCTTAATCCCATGGCAAAAGAAAAAGCAATTAAATTTGCGGCCTTACACTTGGAGGGAGTTGCGCATGAATGGTGGCATCACGACACCATCACACTGGGGCATGATCAAATAAATATCTATGCAGAATTCATTGAGAGATTGATAGATCAATTAGACGGTAAAGATCCAAAACTCAATTTCAAAGATTTGGCACAACTGAGGCAAACTGGATCGATTGACCAGTACATTGCGAAAATTCAAAAACTTTGTTTTGGTCATGAACATTTCTTAAATAAGACGGATAGTACTCTTCATGGACGGACTGATAGAACCACTAAAAGGTTGGGTAAAAGGGTTCAATCGTACCACCCTGTCAGAGGCCATTAAGAAGGCAAGGAGTATGGCATTATCAACAATGTCATCCTCATGAAATTACTCACATTCCAAACCGCCGATGTTTTCGAGGGACAAAGATAACAAACCTCTACCAAGAAAGTCGTCGTTGGATGAGGCTACCAGATAGGAGCTCCGAAGGAAGAAACTATGTTTCAACTGCAAAGGACCATGAGAACCTTGGCATAGATGCCTCGGGAAAGCAAAAATCCACTACATTAAGGTTGTATCTGTGATGAGGACGAATAGGAAGATATACCCTCCAAAGACTGCCAATCCCATGAGGACACCAAAATAGTTAGTTTGAATTGTACGAAAAGAATTGCAACATTGGAATGACGCAGAGGAAATATCGCCGTAGCCGGTAGCTCGAGGTGCACGGTTTATTGTATATGAGGAACCCTTCAAGGACAAAGGGTTGTGGTAAAGCTCGATAGCGGAGCCACTATAAATTTTTAAACTCATCTCTGGTAAAGCGAAGAGGTCTACCTACGGAGACGTACACAGGATTCCAAGTCAAGGTTGCCAGAGGGACTCTTCTGCCTTGCGCACACCTTGTTCCTCAACTAAGTATCACAATGGCGAATCACACAGTGACCTAGGATTTCTTCATAGTGGACCTTGATGATATGGAGGTTATTCTGGGCATTAAGTGGATGGAGACACTTGATGAATACACTCAGAGCTTCAAACATATGGACTTCACTTTTGTTGTTGATGAAAAGAAGGTTGTTCTCCGCGGAATGGCAAATAAGGGTCTATAGGAAGTTTTTGCACATCGGATAGAGGCAATTTTTCGGCGTGATGACGTTGCTTGGGTTGCACATTGTTTTGTCTCGGTAGAACCTATAAAAGGGAAACAAACACCTCCCCAGGATGATGATCTGTAGAATATTTTGAGTAAACATGATAAATTTTTTATAGACATTCGTCCTGGCATACTGCCTCATCGAGGGTTTGAAGTTGAACATACTATCGAATTGGAAGCAAGAGCCAAGTCGGTCATAACCACACCCTACCGCCATCCCAAGAAATTCAAAGATGAGATCGAAAAAACTATTCAGGAATTGCTAGAGAAAGGATGGATCCATCCTAGTTCTAAGCCCTTTACGTCATCAACGGTATTGGTCAAAAAGGACGGGACGATGCGCATGTGTGTGGACTACCGTGCATTGAACCAAAAATAAATAAAGAATAGATATCCCATTCCAAAGATAGATGAGTTGTTGGATGAATTACATGGCGCAGTCTATTCTTCAAAAATAGATCTTCGTTTCAGATATCATTAGATCTACATGAGGGAGGAAGATGTGGAAAAGACGGCCTTTCATTGTTACTACAAGCATTATGAGTTCTTGGTCATGTCGTTCGGATTAACAAATGCACCTGCTATATTCCAATCATGCATGAATCACTTCTTCAACAAACAATTGCGTAAGTACTTATTGGTATTTTTTGATGATATTTTTATTTATAGCAGGACGTGGGAAGAGCATCTGAAGCATCTAGAGGAAGTCCAAAGGATCATAAAGGATTAGTCTTTGCTCGCCAAGCAATTCAAGTGTGAGTTTGGTATGATAGAAATATTGTACTTGGGGCATGTTGTTAATAAATATGGGGGTCAAGTTCTTCAAGAGAAGATTTAAGCTATCCTTGATTGGCCTCCCTCAAAATCACTTACGGAGTTGCGAGGATTCTTTGGAGTTATTGGAGGTTTGTAAAAAGGTTCTCTTGGCTCAGCGCACCATTAACAAATTTGACAAGAAAGGGGTCCTTCCAGTGGAATGAAAAGGCACAACTCACTTTTGATAAGTTGAAGGAAGCAATGACCACTTGTTCTGTGCTTGCTTTAGTTGATTTCACTCGACCAGTCATTATCGAGTGTGATGCATCTGGAGAAGGCATTGGCATAGTATTGATGCAAGATAGACACCCCATAGCCTATGAGAGCAGGAAGCTTACACAAACAAAATGCTTATATTTTATCTATGACAAAGAGGTGTTGGTCATCGTACATGCACTAACCAAGTTCTTGCAGTATCTGGTGGGTGTCAAATTTATCGTTCGTATGGATCACAATAGTTTGAGATATTTTCTGGAGTGACGGGACTTGAATGAGAGGCAATAAAAATGGGTAAGCAAGATTTAGGCTTTTGATTTTGATATTGAATATGTGAAAGGAAAAAACAATGTGTTTGTAGATGCTTTGTTTAGAAAACCCGCCATCTGCTTACTGAGCCAGATTTCAGCTGACTCAAAAGCTCATTTATTGGTAGAATACTCCAAAAACACATTTACCTATGAGCTAATGGATGGAAACACCTAGGATGATCAATTCAAAGTGGTGGATGACATCATTTACTATAAGAATCGGATATATTTAGTGTCGGAATCCAAATTGAAATAGAAAATCTTGAAGGAGGTACACGACTCACCCTTAGTCAGACACCTGAGATTCCTCAAAACTTACAGTCATCTCAAGGAGAGGTTTTGATGGAAAGGTCTTAAATGAGACGTATTGCAGTATGTAAGAGAGTGTGGGGTTTGCCAGCAGAACAAATCCGAACATACTCTACCCATTGGGTTACTGCAACCTCTACCAATTCTAGAACAGAAGTGGGAAAGTATCTTGGTGGATTTCATAACTGGACTTCCCAAGGTGAACGGAAATGATTGTATCTTTGTGGCGGTTGATAGACTGACAAAGTTTGCACATTTCTTCACCATCCCCTTAGATTTTTAGGCCGCACAAGTTGCCGATCTATTTTTAGAGAGGTCTTTCATCTGCACGAGTTACCTCAAAACATTGTCAGTGATCGAGATGGACAATTTATCAGTATCTTCTAGACAGAAATGTTTAGGTTGGCAGGGACAAAATTGTCACCAAGTACTAGTTACCACACTCAGACAGATGGACAAACAGAGATTGTGAACAAGTGGCTCGAAGGTTACCTTCGGAACTATGTTTTGGCACAACATCGGGCGTGGGTCAAATGGATACACCTAGGGGAATATTGTTACAATACCATGTACCACATGTCCATCGGGATGGCACCATTCAAAGATCTATACAGGTACGAACCCCTTTCCTTCATCGACACAGTTCTAGGGGACAGTTGTGCACCAAGAGCGAGGGATTGGCTTCAAGAGGGATAGGACATTCTAAGATACCTGAAGGAAAACTTACAACAGGCACAAAATCAACAATAGATGTACACTGACAAACACCGAATAGGAGGAGTTTCGGAGTAGGATACTTAGTCTACCCCAGGCTCCAACTATACGGATAATCCTCATTGAAAGAAAAGGGAAAAGAAAAATTGAAGCCTTGATTTTATGGCCCTTATCGTGTAGTTCGCCACATTGGTGAAGTCGCTTACGCGCTAGATCTTCCAGAGGGGAGCCATAATCATAACGTTTTTCACGTTTCCTACCTGACGAAAGTTGTGAGACAGAACGTCACAGTAGCGACGAACCTTCCACCGCTCAATGAAGAAGGAAACCTCATATTGAAACCAACAGAGATTATTGAAATATGTAAGAAGACCCTGCAGAACTGAACGGTGAAGGAATATTTGGTATGTTGGAAACACTTGCCGTTGGACGACGCAACCTGGGAAGGCGAGCACATTCTTCAGCATTCGGCATTGCGTTTGCTTGAGGACAAGCAAATTTTGGGACGGGAGGACTGTAATATCCCCGTCATAAAATAGATTATTTTATCAAATCTTTGTTAATGGGCCGATTGATGTAAAATACCTCGAAACCATTTTAGTTTTGCTTTCGTAGGTAAGTGTAGCCATCAGCTATCTTTGTAGACCCTCGGAAAGTTTTTTTGACAGGTATTTAAGCACAGCTTGTAGGTAGCCGTAGGTATGCAATTTGAATTATTTCTTTGTCTTACAAATTCTTGTTGGGGTTCTCTATTGTTTGCCATTTTGAAAGTGAAAGACCTTCCTTATTTGGTTTTTTAAGGTTTCGGTGGGATTCAACCCTCACCCTATTCCGTCGCCTGTAACACTTCGCTCAGATCTAGCAAGTCGGAGCACAATCATATTGCGAATATTTATTGTGTTTAGTTTGATCTACTCTCGTCTTTTGTAATTCCATTTACTGTTTATTTGCATTAAATCTCGTTGTTTGTTCACACTAATTATTGGTTTGCGATCACTCTCTGTACATCACCCATATGGACTTCTGCCATCTATTTTCAGCCACTACCATACACCTTATGACCTCCAAGTTCAGTCCTAAGCTCACCATACAACCCTCACATCTCAATCTGTGCAATCGTACGACTTCCATTACTACACCGTACGACTTCTATTACTCCACCATACAACCTCCATTATTCTACTGTACGACCGTCTCGAACACATTCCCACCATATGACCACACACACATCCCATCTGTACGACCTTGTTGCTTCCCACCGCACGACTCCACTGCTCCAATCACCCATACGGACATCACCTTGTGCATCTTTCCTTCAAGACTATACGACCATTCCTGATTTCACTCCTTTGCCACTGTACAACAAGATTTTGGTCAATAGATACCACCATACAGACTCTCCTGTGCATCCCTCCTTGATACCGTACACACACTCCAAAAGGCTGTACACCATTGTTTTCAATTGTTTCTTCTCTGAAGGGGGAACGGGAACATTACTCATCCTTTTGAAAAGACATGCTTTGATTCTCAAAAAGCAATTATTCACGCGGTGTCCACTTTCCCAATGGTAGTCTTGGAACCTGAATTTGTGTGGGAATGCACCAAGTATTTTGATCCGGAAAAAAAAAAAAAAAATAGTCAAAGATATTGATGGGAAAGTTGTTCTGGGTTTACATCTGGACATCATTCAGATGGTTTTCAAAGTGTCAAAAACTCTAGAATGTGCGAATTTGACAAAGAAGAATTCACAACAACTGTGGAATGAGGAAAATCTTGATTATATCAAGTTTTCAAATTACAATTGGCAATTCATCAAAGAGAATGCAGTGACACAAAATAAAGAAACTCTCGATTCAGCAATCATCCACGATTGCGCCATCCAGTACAAGGTCTTTGCTAAGAACCTACAAGATTTATTCATTCAGAATCAACAACTTCAACATTTTCTTCAAGTGTTTTTAAGCTTTGTAGTTGTAGAAGATAGATTACATGTAATCTAATTGCATGTAATCCGATTACACAAACCTTCAGCCATGTAATCAGATTACACGAACCTTCAGTCATGTAATCTGATAAATCTTCTTTCCTAGTTTGATTTAGTTGAGTCGGTTGAGCTTCTCGCACCTTTTTGTACTTCTTTCTCTCACTTCTTTTTCCTATATAACGAGTGCCCCCCTCATTGTAAAAATCATCTTTTATTATATGCAAGAGAGCTTTGCTAAACTTGTGTAAACATAACTATGATTTTGTAGTACAAATTTGAAAGAAAAGTGAATAGAGAGAAGCATTCAGATTCTAAGTTGTGATTAGAAGCAATTATGATAGAACAAATTGGAAGCTCTCACTGTGATTTGTTTCAATTATTTTTTGTTCATGTTATTATTGTATGTTTGAATAGAGCACAGTGAATGTAAGAAACAATTGGAGTCGAAGTTGTGACTGGGAGCAATTGTGGTCATATATAGACTAGAATCTATAGTTGTAGCTTATATTACTGTCTCAAATTCACACAAATAGCTAGAAGTTCTCTACTTCTGGAAGTCCATGCGTCCCAATAGTAACAATTTTTCGTATAGAATAGATAAGACTAGATGTATATCTAAGTCGGTACACTCTCAATCAGACTGTGAGTTGGTGTTTGATATCGGTATCACTGTTTCCAACTTTTAAATAGAAGTATAGTGTAAGAGATTCAAATTGCTCATTACCCACTCCACGATTAAGTGGGTTCTTTCCTAAAAGAAAGTGGAAAGAATATTAGTAACACCCTATAATGCATCTCTTCACTTCTTGCTTACCCTGAGTTGATCCAAGCATAGTTCACAAACTCTCCTAGTACTCTCAAGTTTTTTTGCTGGGCGAGTACTCTCAAGTTTATCTCTCGCGTATTCATAGATGTTAAAAAACGTAGGTAAAAATGTTGATGTAGGGAAAACATTGGATTAGATGCATTTTTCACATCATTTTAGTTCTATAAAACTATACATTTTCTCTATTGAAATGTTTACCAATTTAATACATTTTATAATTGTATTCTACAAAAAAAAAAATGTTTCTTTAAGAGATTTTAAATTTTAGTACTTTTTGAGTTGCTAAGTTTTCCCCGAGTTTTTGTTGAGTATATGCCGAGTTTTTTCCGAGTTGAAAATTTTGGGCTTGCCGAGTACTCTCCGAGTCTGAGTCTACAAACTATGGATCCAAGGAACGGTGAGAAGGGGAAGCCTTCTATTAAAGGTAGGAGAGGCCCTGTCTCACATGTTGTGGCTGGTCTACCTATTTTGCAACTGAATTTGCATAAACTGTCGGTTGCAAAATATCCACCCAACATAGTAATTTGATTCAGTCTTGAGTTAGATTTGATATTGTTAAGTATTTAACATGATAATTTACAGGTCTTGAAGTGTAGGTTGCACTTAATCTTCTCAGTCTAGATATCTACAAATGGCTTTTTATATCCTCTCCTTATTGTGAGGCAGCAACTTTCCAAGATCAATTTGCATTGATACTAACCTAATACAAGGTGTTAGTTGTTATTTTTAACTAGTCTTGAAGTCGCCGATTCATGAGAAAGGTTTATGAAAGCCGACCAAGGATAGGGACATGCCATTTGATGGTGACGTCTCTTGGTTTAGATATTTAGAGGGATGGTGATGTAGTTTTGAAGGACACACAACACATTCAGTCTGCTCCTTCAAGCATCTATATCTAGTAATAATATTGCAAATAAACTCCCACATAATATTAGATCAAGATTGATTATTCTTAGTTGTAATCGGAATTAAAGAAGTACAGTATTAACCTTCTAAAGATAGTTAATAAAGTTTGATCAAAGCATAAGTCTGATTAAAGCATAAAATTTGTAGATTATTTACATGGTATTAGAGCTCTGGTAATCGAACCTAAGCTCTGCAAAATTTCAGTAATCAGACATTGTATACATCAAGCAACAATCTCCTATCTTCTATGGCATACACAATCAGACCCAAGAATACATTTGATGGGAAGGAACATTTCGATGCTCAAAAATTCAGAATCATGATGATTCTTGAAGAGAATAATGTAAAACAATTTGTTGATGTAGCATCCAAACAACCTCTAGTTGAACCTCACAAATCTATCTAGAGCAGAGGAAATAGAAAAGCTATTCAAATTATCTTAGATGGAGTAAAAAATGATATCGTACCTATGTTTACAAAACATCAAACTGCCTTTGATATGATGAATGCATTACGAAAGACATATGAAGTAAACAATGCAACTAGGGTTCTTGCACTAAAAAGGCAACTAAATCACATTCAGACAAAGAAAGGAGAATCGATAAATTCTTACTTCCTAAGAGTTGTCGGCATTAGAGATAAACTATCAAGCATAGGAACCACCATTAGTGACACATAATTAATGCTTATGGCTATAGATGGATTGCCAAATTCATGGGAGACATTTGCACAAGGAATAAGTGCCAGAGATAATCTTCCAGGCTTTAACAGACTCAAGAATGATTGTCTTCAAGAGGAATCCAGAAAACTAAAGAAAGGAGGGAACCAAAAGCAGAAGACGAAGAACTTCACGTTCTTAATACAAACTCCTATAAGGGCAAGGAGAAGCATTTCAAGAAGAAAAAGGGAAATCAAAAGAATGGAAAACCCAAGAAAGATCTATCTAAAATTAAGTGTTGCAATTGTGAAAAATTTAGACACTATAGATCTAATTGTCCTGAAAATTCCAAACAACAAGCAAATTGTAAAAATTTTATTAGAGAAGAAGATACTTATGATTTTGAGAACTGTGTTTTGTATCCCTCTTCTATCAAATGAAATTTCAAAGAAAGCATGGGTAATTGATAGTGGATCTTCTAGACATATAACGAGATACAAAGAAACTCTAGATTCTTTATCAGAGAAGGTTGAAGGTGAAGTTACTATTGGTGATAACTCAGCACACTCCGTTGAAAAAATTGGAAATTGTACTTTGAAGCTAAAATTGGGAAATACTCTTCTTAAAGGTGTACTCTATATACTAGGAATTAAAAGAAACCTAATCTTAATTACAGCACTTGAAGATCATGGGCACAATGTTGCATTTGTGGATGACAAAGTATTAACTTGGGCTAAGAACTCCTCCATCAAGAAAGCAAAGTTAATTGGTCAAAGAAAAAGATATTTGTATGAATTGAATACAGAATTTAGTCGATCTATTCAAGCTCTAGTTCACGAAGCTGTAGATATAAATGAAATTTGGCACAGAAGATTAGGGCATCTAAATTTCAAAACTTTATCAACTATGAAGAAGATGGTTACTAGATTACCTAAACTAAATAAAGACCACCCAAGTATTTGCAAAGGGTGTGCTTTGGGTAAGAACACCAGAAGTCCCTTTCATGATAGTACTAGGAAAACAAATAATGTACTAGAATTAATTCATTCAGATTTATGTGGACCAATGTTTGTGCCTTCTTTTGGAGGATTCTGGTATTATATCCTGTTCATAGATGACTTCTCTAGGAAAACATGGATTTATTTTTTAAAATGCAAGGAATCAAAAGAAATCCTACAAAGGTTTAAAGAATTCAAAACATTAACTGAAAAATTTTCAGGGCATAAAATTAAAACCCTTAGGATTGATAACAGAGGAGAATATACCTTAGATTTGTTTAAAAGGTTTTGACAAGAATCAGGAATTAAAAGGGGCTACAATATTCCTTATAATCCAGAACAAAACGGGGTAGCAGAAAGAAAGAATAGGACAATTATAGAAGCTGCTAGAGCTATGATTTTTGACCAAAATCTAGAATATTATCTTTGGGCAGAAGCCTCTTGTACTGCTGTATATATTCAAAACATAAGCCTTTACTCCTATCTTAAAGATAAAACCCCTGAAGAAGTATTTACTAAAGTAAAACCCAATATAAGTCATCTTAGAATTTTTGGGTGTCTAGGATTTATCCATGTTCCAAAAGAAAAGAGAACCAAGTTAGAACCCTCTGAGAGGAAAGGTATTTTTGTAGAGTATAGTGAAACATCTAAGGCATATAGGATTTTCATACTTGGACAAAAAAATATTGAACTTAGTAGGGATGTAATCTTTGAAGAAGATCTTACATTCAAAAGAGCCATAAGTTCAGATGAACCTTCTCCTTTACCTAGTTTTGAAAGAAATAGCGAATCTGGGTCCCAGAGGGAGAACTTAGAAGAAATAGAAGATGAATTTCAAAATATGAATCTTGAAGAAAATTCAAAGAAAAGACCACTTTGGGCTATTAAAAGAGTTGAAGCAACTAAAGACTTTGCTGCACCTTCCAGAACAATTAGAGAAAGCAAAAGACCTAAAAGATTCTCTAGTTATACAACAAACATGAGTGATTTATCCAAAACAAAACTTACCAATCCTTTTGATGCTATTAAACATACAGTTTGGAAAGAAGTCATGACAGAAGAATACCAATCTATTATGAAAAATGATGTTTGGGAAATTGTTCCAAGACCTAAAGGAAAATCTGTTATTTCTTCCAAGTGGATATTTAAAATAAAGCATGCTGTTGACGGTAGTATTGAGAAGTATAAATCCAGATTTGTAGTGAGAGGATTTTCTTAGAAAGAAGGAATTGATTATGAAGAAACTTTTGCTCTTGTTGCTAGATATACCTCTGTAAGAGCAATCTTAGCAATTGCCACATCAAAGGGATGGAGGGTACATCAGATGGACGTAAAAACAACATTCCTAAATGGAAAGATTTGAGAAGAAGTATATCTGGAGCAACCTAAAGGATTTGAAACTAATGATTCTAATGCTTTTGTTTGCAGGCTCAAGAAAGCTCTCTATGGGCTTAAACAGGCTCCCAAGGCCTGGTATGAAAGAATTGATAAGTATCTCACCGCCTTAGGATTCTCCAAGAATGAAGCGGATCCCAATTTATATTATAAAAGAGATAAAAATGATATGGTAATTCTGATACTGCATGTTGATGATTTGCTAATAACAGGTGATGATAATGTCATAGATTAATGCAAGAAAGATCTAACTAGAGAATTTGAGATGAAAGATTTGGGACTCCTTCATTACTTCCTAGGACTGGAAGTACGACAAAATTCTGACAGTATTATACTAAATCAAGAGAAGTATACATCGGACATTTTAAAGAGATACGGAATGTGGAATTGCAAACCTATGTCTTCTCCAATGGAGACCAATCTACATAAACTTAAGGAAGTAGCAATAGAATCACCTTCCATAGATTCTACTCTCTACAGATAGATGATTGGGTCTCTTATGTACTTAGTAAATACAAGACCGGATATTTGCTATACAGTTGATGCCTTAAGTTAGTTTATGTGTGAACCAAAGGAGATTCACCTGGTTGCGATTAAACACATTATGAGATACTTACAAGGAACTCTTAATATTGGACTCAAATACGAGAAAGTTGCTTTAGACTTACATGGATTCATTGATTCAGATTGGGGTGGAAGTGTTAAAGATAGGAAAAGTACTTCAGGATGTTGTTTCAGTTTAGGATCAACGATGATATCTTGGATATGTAGAAAACAATCTTTAGTAGCTCAGAGCTTCACAGAAGCCGAATACATTGTAGTAGCGATGGTCTCTCGAGAAGTAGTCTGGCTGAGGAAGTTACTTGTGGGATTATTTGGGCAAGCCATGAATCCTACGATTATTCATTGTGATAATCTTCCATCAAACTATCAGTGAATCTAGTTTTCCATGACAGGTCCAAGCATATTGAAATTCCTTACCATTATGTAAGAGATATGGTAGATAGGAATTTTGTAAAATTGGAATACTTTTGCACTACAAATTAGACAACAGACATACTCACCAAACCACTATCTAGAGTCAAGATAGAACATTTCAGGAGGAGATTCGGTATGGTTGAGTTGTAAACTATTTGTAATCTTTTGATCATTAATAAAATAATTTATTTGTCAGGCTATTGACTGTTATGGGCTCCACCATTTGTATTCATTATTTTAGAGGTGACGATCTCTTAAATAATGTGCTAAATAGTAGAGTGCTATTGTAAAATCTATAAGAGTTCAAGATCATATTGTGATGTAGACGTTGTTATGTCTATGAGTCACAATTTGGATAAAGGAAGAATTTTAAGGTTTATCCTTATTCTAGTAGATCTTAAACTGAGGATCTCATTGTGATATATAAATACTGGTTTCTATGAGTCACAACTTGTGTCTTATCACTAGTAACAGTGATTTGTCATATCACAGGTTTAGTAATATGATAGTGTATTATGTGTTCTATAATACCACATACTAAGAAGATTCAGACAGATATAGAATATTAATTCTTGCTTATTCATCTGTATTGATGTTGTTAGATATAATATCTCTCTGTATGATTGTCAAGTTAAGAGGGAGTGTTAAGTATTTAACATGATAATCTACAGGTCTTGAAGTGCAGGTCGCACTTAATCTTCTCAGTCTAGATATCTACGAATGGCTTTTTATATACTCTCCTTATTGTGAGGTGGCGACTTTCCAAGATCAATTTGCATTGATACTAACCTAATACAAGGTTTTAGTTAGTTGTTAATCTTAACTAGTCTTGAAGTCGCCGATTCATGAGAA
Source organism: Cupressus sempervirens (assembly GCA_028749045.1). Taxonomy (NCBI): domain Eukaryota; kingdom Viridiplantae; phylum Streptophyta; class Pinopsida; order Cupressales; family Cupressaceae; genus Cupressus; species Cupressus sempervirens. The sequence goes on from CM053785.1 coordinate 64,577,379, forward strand.
AGGTTTATGAAAGCCAACCAAGGATAGGGACATGCCCTTTGATGGTGACGTCTCTTGGTTTAGATATTTAGAGGGATGGTGATGCAGTTTTGAAGGACGCACACAACACATTCTGTCTGCTCCTTCAAGCATCTATATCCAGTAATAATATTGCAGATAAACACATAATATCAGATCAAGATTGATTATTCTCAGTTGTAATCAGAATTAAAGAAGTACAGTATTAACCTTCTAAAGATAGTTAATAAAGTCTGATCAAAGCATAAGTCTGATTAAAGCATAAAATTTGCAGATTATTTACAGATATTATGGTCAAGATTCAGCAAATTGTTAGAGATCAATATGATTTATACTTTCGGACCTCTTAGAAGATTTGTTTTTCAGATTGACACTGTATTGAAGAATTTATAATCATATGCATTTTGATTCAGTCTGGAAATTTCCTACATTTCAGATTGTATTGATTGTGCCGAGGAATATTTGTTATAGGTTTAAAGTATCTTTGTTCATAAGAATTATCACAGAAGTGTTACTGGTTTAATTAGTTTTCATATTTGAATTGAATTGTAGGTTGGTCATCAAACCATTCAGAGATTTTTAATTGTAATTGGTTGGAAGTTCAGTTTGATTGAGTAGGTGCTCATTTTGGTAAGAGTTGATGCTCTAAGATCAGGGGTTGATGCTCCTTAGGGTTGGAGCCCTTAATACTTGTAACTAGATTTTGAATTGTGAGGCTGGATTAGTACAGTAGATCCTAGCAGCAATTCTCACCTTAGTTTTCTCCCTCATTGGGTTTCCATCACACATTCCTGTGTTTTGATCTCTTGTTGTGTGGTGCTTAATACCTATCTTTTATCTTCAATTTGGTTCTTTTTATCTCACTGTGAAATCTAAAGTAACTGATTAAAGTTTGGAATTGGATAAAAGTTTAAAATATATTTAGTAGCAAACTTGTGTTCTACAGAACAATGATGGTTCATGTGGGTAGAAAATGATCAAAAAAATTAAATATGGTCAATTTACTTAATATTTCCAAGGAAATGTTTGACTTCCATTCAAACATGGTTGGAATTCAGTGAACATTATTAGCTATATTGAATGTCAAGGTCACTAAGATCTCTTTTAGGTGATTGGCTTCAAGACAACAAACAAAACTACATTGATTATACGTTTCTACGACTAAAGTCTTTGCTTTTTAATGTCTTGCATCTTGAAACATTTATATATTAACTAGGAAACTTGGAGAAAACGACAAGTATATTTTATATATGTTGAAGAAATGAAGAAGCAATTTATTTCCTTGCTTTGTATCTTATTACGTTAGTGCTAAGTTTTATGTATTTGTACTAGTAAAGCTTAATGGTAAATTTTCATGGTGTCTGCAGGTTTTCTCCAAAATTGCTTAACAAGTTAATAACAAAAAGGCTCATTATGCAAAATCACATGGTAAGCAAAGGCACTTGTAACATGGTAACTGGTGTCTACATACAAATAAATTGGCAGTGTCAGTAACTATAGGGCATTTGTATTCTGATTTTGTAATATCATTCTGTTTTATGGAACATTTGAAGCTTAACAATTAAGCATAGAGAATGTAATGTCCCCTTCTTATCTAATTTGGACACTACTTGTAATCCCACAATTCTATAAATATAAATCAAATTATTGATAACAAATGTTTTAGATAATGCTTTGAGAAGGAACAAGTATTAATTCCAAATGCGTATGCTGCCTGTTGATAATGATAGCTTCGGTCAGATAAAAATGAATGATAAATATCAATAGAATTATCTATGATTCTATGAATGCATGCATATCAATGTACAGTAAGTATATTGGTATGAATGCATGCATATCAATGTACAGTAAGTATATTGGTATCATACATGCATAATTACATGTTAAACTATATATCATTAAACTGATTGTTTGAAGAGTGAATTATGATTCATGATAATCGATTATCATTACAGTTATTTTCCAAGTACAAATCTGTAGCTATCGATCTGTATTTAATCAATATAGAAGATCATTATCCTTGCTATTTAATGAATATCTATTTAATTGATATTAGACATCAATTACTGCCCTCGATAATGTATGAATTGCATCGATTAAGACATCAGATATGTGTCTGATTACATCTGCTATATTACTGATAATCATCAGTTGACATTAGTTTGTTTAGAGTTGCCGATTATGAAATGGCATATAGACATGTCAATGAAGAGACATGTCCTTCAAACATATATATATATATATATATATATATATATATATATATATATATATGTAAAAAATGCAAGTACAGAAATTAATAAGTGCAAGTCATTTTGATCTATATTTATTGTTTCTTCTATCCAGAAAATTGTGTTTCATATTTAGAAATAATTGAAGTGTTATCAATATCAGCATTATCCACATTCTTGTGAAATATCAGTGTCATTATTCTGGTAGAAATCTGCAGAGAAACATAGGTTAGTAAGAGCATTATTCAAGAGATGATAAAATAAAAAGATATCTATATTCCTATCTAACATAAATCTAATCTACTTTAACATGATATTAGAGCCTCGTTAAGGAAGATCTGATTGGATTTGAGATAGCAGATTATCTAGAATATAAATTTGCTCTTAAAGGAGAAATCACATTCCATTCTTCATAATGCCAAGCAGAATCAGTTTCAAAGATCATCTTGAAGCAGCATCAAACTTTGTATCATGGAAATTCAGAGTTATGCTAATCTTGAAGGAAAGTGAATTAGATTCGTTTGTAAAAGAAAACATACTTGAACCAGAGAATGATCCTGAGAAATCTCAATGGATCAAGAACAATGAAAAGGCTATGAAAATGATTGTGGATGCAGTTAGCAACTGTATGGCACTAATTATATCAAAATGTGATATTGCATACCACGTGTTCAAATCACTTGAAGATACATATGTGTAGGGCATAATAAAGCATTGATGTAATTAAAGATAGATAGTGTTTGGGTTGGGTTAGTTAGGAAGGGAGGAGGTGCGTCCATTGGTATCCCTAACCAACCAAGCACTATTTAAGAACATTGGAACATGAATGATGTACTATTGGATCTTGGCAATAAATAAAGAATACTATTTCCCTTGCGAATATCAAGTACGGTTGCCATTGGTAATAATTGCTTAGATTGGTATTGGTAATATCCAATTCATGTTTGATCTATCCTGTACTATAACCATTCTACAATATTAAACAATGTATAGTGGAATATCACACACTTTCTTACAAATATACAGAATAATCCAATTGATACATATGAAGTGCAACTTAGAACATACCATTCATACCACAATACTAGTAGGCAAGGAAATGATTTCTTTATTAATACCAAAAACCAACATGAGCACATTACCAATGTTCCAAGTATTTATAGACGGGTTAGTTGAAAGCCAACTGACGCATTTCCTCACCACCTAACTACCCAACATGACTAGCTTTAACAAGTACTAAACATAAAAAGTACTTTATTCCGACCACATCTATCCCCCCCCCCCCAACAAAAAAAAAGTCGTCTTCTAGACGACTTTAGAACATGAAACAAAAACAACTGTAATTTCAAGGAGGATGGGAGGACATCCTTGTGCTAGGAGTTCCCCTTAGTCGTTGCAGGTCTCGCTTTGTTGTCTTTTGCTTTGTTCGAATGTCCTGTAATACCCATAGCGCATCCATCTTTTTAGCTTCTACTGCAACAACCTTGCTCTCTAATTCAACTTTTTCTTTGTTCCAAGCTTCCTGCATAGCAACTTTCTCTGATGCCCATTGCTGTTGAAGACTCCTTCTAGCTCCGAACTTTAGCTATGTTTTTCTCCTTCTGAAGTTTCAAAAAGGTTCCTCGAAAGGCAACCTCCATTGCTATCAGCGCTTCTAGGAGAGGCGATAATTCTTGTCCCACAGGAATGATAGAGCTGCCTGTCCATGTGGTAGCCATGTCCTCCGCTGAATAGCCACCCTGTTCTAGTAGTTCCCAATCTGTGTGGTAGTTAGTTTGCATAAAGGCGGCCAAAGCCTGTGTTGTGGTGATGATGGTCTCCAAATTCTGAGCCCTAGCCTGCTGCATGATCCTCCTAGTAGAATGCTCCATGGCATGAAGCTCAGTGAGGAATATTTCGGCCTTGGCTGCAAAAGATGCTGTGTCTGGTGGTTCTCCGCGCTCACTTTGTGTCTCAACTTGCTCCTCAACAGCTGTCACTAGGGGTGAAGACACCATGCCTTCCTCTTCGAGTAACCTATTCGCTTCCTCCAGGACCGTGTCTGTCGTGGCCCCGTTGGTACCAACTAGTGTCATCATGCTACCCTGGGTGTGAATTTTTCCATTTTTCTCCTCTCCTCCTATTGGCTGTACCACAAGAGCAACCGAATGGATTACTTCTGGACCCTATGGTGTTTGTACCCTTACTTTATGAGCACATTTTGGTTGGCACCTCAAATCTATGACTTTAGTATGGGAGGGTTGTTCTGGAAAGATAGATATGTGGCGCCATCTTCGGAACTGAGACTCTGGAAGCTCCCCATGTCGGGATTTGTTGCCTGCCACCTGTTCCTTCCTTGACTTCTGCTTGATTTGGTTTGAAAGTATCTGCTGCCTCAATTCTGCCGGGATCACTAGGTGTTTTTTGGTAAAGTTCCAGAGGTTATGCTACCTCTGCTGGAAGTGGTCCCTCTGTAGGTGGTAAAAACGTCACTGCCTGTGGAGTACCCTGGAGATGACTCAAACAGATCTCTGCCTCCTGTGAGTCGGAGGAGGATGAATCCATATCGCTACCTTCTTCCTTTGAACTTTCATCATTGTCTTCCTCTTCTGCTTCTTCGATTACTACTGTTTGTTTCGGTTTCTTTTGCTTGGGTTTACCTCCATTATGAGAGCCTACATCCAAGGTATCTAAATAGAGCCAATAGGTCATAGCTGGTTTATATGGTTCTACTACTCTACTAGTCGGTACCAGTGTTCCCTAGTGTTCGCTGCTCACCTGCGTGCATACTGTCTCTAAGAACAAGGCCACTGTATGATGAGGCCTATAAAAGGCTTTATGTTTCAACTCCATAAATTGTCGAAGTCTATCGGAAAGAAATTTAGCCCAGTTATATATTTGCGCTTTGTACAATCCATCCACTGTAGGTAACATCCATAGGGCAATGTCAGAAGTGCAGTTGCCTATAGTGAGCTTGCTTTTAACTAGATCTACCACGCAATGCCATTCCTCATTTGGGATAAAAAATTTCTTTAGACCTCGACTGTTCTTTAGGATTCCTTCCCATTCCATACTTGTAAGGTCCTTCCGGCACGTTATTTGCAGCCATTTTTTCTTGTCTGCTACTGTCATAAGTTTTTTTTCCACTTCTTGCCCTCTGTTAGGAATTATGAAAACCTTACTTATTTCTCCTTCTGCATAAGAAATTGTCACCTGTTGCTAGAAATGCTGTATTACAGATTTATGACCTGATTTCTCACACCCTGTGATTAAATTCCGTAATATAGACTCAAACTCCTTTAATTCAAAAATCGGTATAAAAATGATTTTATCTACCTCTGCTATACATAATGCTTTCTTTAGCGGATGTCTGCGTCTACTTTTTCCCACCAAGTCTTACATTCGCTTCCCATCACACTTTCAAATGTAATATTTTCAATAGTGGTGGTGATTTTCCAGTGCCACTTTCCCTTTACTTGTTGTCATCTTCCTTACCTCCTTTGCTTGCAATGCAACATATTTCTTCTTTTTGGAGTTGATAATGTTTTCCTTGCTCGGATTTCCAATGCTTAGTTTCATGATTGTGTGTTGTTGTGTTAGCACCCAAGTCTTTTTAACTGGTTGTATATGCCACCTATACCAATTGTAATATAATTGTTTGCCACAAAGCTGATGTACAACCTATTGCTCTAGCACAGACTCTTTGAGTACGAAAATTTGCAATATGGGGCTCTGAAGTAATAGTACAGAATTATGCCGTACGCTAGGACGTTGAAAGTGATGTCTCCGTATGGTTTCCTTTCTCCCAATGAGTTGTTGTACAAAATAATGCCACAGTATGGAATGACCTGGCCATATGAGGGGCAAGGTAGGATGTTGTCGTACGGAATGATGTGGCTGTATGAGGGGCAATTGCCGTATGTGAGGACCTTGCCATATGGAAGTTTTCCTTGCACAATCTTGTCATACGGGATGGTTCTGTATGGAATTCTGCCGTACTTGATGCTTCCATATGGAAATGTGTCCTAAATTTTGCCATACTTGATGCTTTCGTACGGAAATCTTCCGTACCCCTTCACTGCTTGTCTCCTGTAGTACGGGCGTCCTCACTTCCTTTCTCCACTTGTGCTCTCTCCACTGTTATGGCAAGTATGTTCTAAACTTCCTCTTTATATAGGCCTAGTTTAAATCATTCTCTTCAATACTTGTGTTCCTTGTTTTGCGTACTTTTTTTTTTCTTTTTGTGTACATGTAATATGGTTGCTTGCTAACTCATTCCTATCCTTATACGCTTTTAGCTTAGACCCATTTATTAATTCTCTGATAGGTTTGTTATCCAAAGTAGATAACTTTATTGCCCCATTCTCTTTATACTCCGTGTACTCCTTTGGGTACCTTCTTTCTAATTGAGATTCTTGTATTTGCAACATATTACATTCTGCGTGGAAAACTTCATAGTCTCCCATTTGCCAGTGGAATAATCCATTATGGGAACTTGTGTCGTCGTCTGAGCACTCCTTCATCTGGCTTCATTCCTACATGGTCTTCTCCTTCTGAGTCTGATGCCAAGTCCTGACTGACTGACTGGTTCTTGAGGTCTATGATGCACTTCCTTCCTTCCGGCTCAATAGATAGAGTGCTTCGCTTCCAGTTATGGGTAGCTTTTGCTGTGACCAAGCATCACCTGCCTAATAAAGCATTGTACCCTTTCTTTTCTAAAGGGATAACCACAAAATCAATAAAAAATTATTGTGTACCAACGATGACTTTTTTTCCCATCAGCATTCTTAGATTCTTGATTCCATGTTGGTTTGCTCCTACTAGATGAAATGTCGGGGGCCAGAGTGTAGGTTTCCCTAATTCCTTCCATGTTTCTTCTAATAAGACATTGACACTGGAACCTCCATCCAAAATAGTATTTGAGAGTTTGCACCCAAGTATCTCCATCTCTACTACCACTAGTGTTGTCCTCATCCCTATGGTGAACAATGTATTGTCTTTTGTGTGTACTTCTCCTTCCTTCTCTTTCTTTGAGGTTGTCTCTTTCGGTTTTGCCCCCTGTGTTAGTGCCACCTGCAATTCAGGTAATGTTTCTAATAAATCCCTTATTTTTATTGGGATAGCAGTTTCTAGTACTTGCCTCACAATATTCGTTATACCCCTAGTGGAAGTAGGTTTTTCTGACGTTGTCTTTCCTCGCTTCCCCCATGCTATCTTGAATGTTTTTCTTTGCTTCATGAAATCTTTCCATCTCCGTACTAGCATTTGGGTAGGTTAATTGTTTGCCTTGTATCTTGGTGTCTGCAAGAATTTTGTCGTCTACATCTTCAATGTCTAACATATTTACTCCCTTTTGTCTCGAACAATTTGCATCTTCATGATTGCTTGGCCCACACCATTTAAAAAGCATCCCTCCATTTTGTCCTCCTCCGCTTTGGCAATCTCGTGTAAAGTGTCCACATTCATTGCATCTCCTACACTGGATCATTGGTCTCCCTTTGGAATCATACTGAAGTGGATGTCGGGGTGTGTTGTTATTGCTATTGTCATTGCTATTATTGTTACTTCCTCTCCTGTTGTTTTTGTATCCTCTTGGTGAGGCTTCCATATTTGTGATCTTCTAAGGAGTGGAGGGAGGTATGGATTGTTCCCCTTGGGTTAGGAATACTTGAGCACTCCGTGTTTTTAAATTGTAAGGACAATCTTTAATTGTGTGCCCCATTACCTGACAAATCTCGTAAAATGCTTTCTTCAGGCAAGATCCTTTTGTATGGCCTTCCTTTTTACAGTCAGTACACCGGATTTCTCTCCCTTCTTTCTTTTCTTCTTTACTCCTTGCCACTTTATCAATCGTCTCAGATCTTTTCTTAAGGTTTGAATAGTTTTGGATTCTTCTTTGCTTTCTTTGGAACTTTCACTAGAGCTTCCATGCCTTCTCGCCTTAAGGTTTTACTTTCACTTTCTATGTCCATGGTGTACACTCGAAAGTGTCCCACTCTAAACCCTTCTATCCAAACGATTCCATGAGATGGGAATGCTTGGATGCCGGCTTAGAGCTCCCTATCCACGGAGTGCAAGAGAGTATATTTCAAGAATAAGAAGGCTCTCAGATGTGCCTTAGAGATACTCTTCTTGCTAGTAAACCATGCAATGGGAGGTTCCAAAGACAAGATGCAAGAATGCAAATGTCCCAAGGAGTTCCTCAAGGATGCAATGCAAATGAAGATTAAGCTAGAATGAGAATGTCAAATGCAGCTATGCTAGAATATGAATGAGAGTTTTACAATCCAAATATTAAGCTATGTGAGAGATTATTGCAAAATAGAAGCTAAACTAACATGCAACATGAATCTAAGCTAAAATGCCATGGATGAGAGAATGTAGACAAGGAAGAGAAGTTCTCCACAAAGCTCCAAAGAAAACCTGTTAGAAAACCTGCAGCATAACAATGTTCAAAAGATGGATGGATTGAGGGGGAAAGCTCTCTCCCTTTTAAAGATGTATGGACGGTGGAGATCAAGATGAAGATGGTGGATGATCAACGGTGGAATTCGAAAATAGGAGTGATCCATGTGCACACACAAATCAACCAATAGAATATAAGTTGACTTGTCATATAAGACAAAAGTCACAAAGCCTTTTCTTTTAATTGCAAAATAGAAAAAGGACTTTATGTGTGCACTTTAAGTGGGTTATAAGAATGGGGTCTTTTATTTAATTAAAAGGGGACATGTTCTTTTAATCAAATAATGAACTTAGGATAGCATTGTCAAACTATAGGTTATAATCAAATAAATTGATTATTAGCAATTTGGTCTAGGTAAATGATTAAATTAATTTAGCCAAAATGCTGAGAAGGGGGCTAATAGTCTAGATGACCATTTTTAGATGATTACACATGGCACAAGTACATGCATTTGCAAAGGTCGACGGTGGGACTATCTTCATCTTTCTCCTAAGAGATGGTGTTAATCCTTTGATGAACCATCACTTCTTTAGTCCATCTACTGGCTTGTTATCTAGTTTCCCTATCAACTCTTTCATTCTTTTGCTATAAGCTTTGACAGATTCACTCTTCACTTGTCTTGTGTTATAAATCTCTGTTACTATTTCATCATCATCTCTCAAGAGTTTAAATTCTTCTTCGAAGGATGTATGGATATTACTCCATGTGTTTTTCTTTCTTGCCTCCAAGTCTATATACCAATTAATGTCATTACCCCTTAATGTGGCCAGAAAGGCTTTTAGCCGCTCCGTCGCGTCATTTTGTCCATTCGCTTGCCATATTGTTATACATGTTTTACAGTGGTGAGTAGGGTCCTCCGAGCCGTCCCTTGTGAATCTTGGTAATTTTTGTTTGTCTATTGCCATTATGTGAACACTTCCTGATGGAACACTTCCTCCCGATGGAACACTCCCTCCCGGTTGGAAGTTTGCTCTCGAGGAGGAACTACTATAAGTATCCCCTTCTTCTTGACTTTTCTCCTATCGGAAGTCTCTTCCTGCTGGTGTCTTTGGGTTTTTGTATCCCAACTTCCTTGTTGTTGTCTCAAAGATGACCAAATTTGCTAGACCTTTGATTGTATTCTCGATCAACCCTTCCTGGATCCTCGTGGAATCCCCTTGTCCCCCTTTCCAATTATGATGTCTCTCCTGCTGCTGTTGGAGACGTAGTATCCTCAAGGCGACTTCTTCCTTAGTTTCTTCTCCTTGTGTCCATCTGGGATATATATTAGGAATCAGGGGCATGGATCGTTTCGTAGTATCCTCAAGGCGACTTCTTCCTCAGTTTCTTCTCCCTGTGCCCGTCTGGGATATATATTAGGAATCAGGGGCATGAATCGTTTCTATTGTCTTTCTCTTTTACTTGTAACAAATTGCTTGCTAACAGGCGAGGAAACTCTCTCAGAAGATCGTACACCACTAGTGGCACTAGAAGTTCGTCGCATACCGTACCTTCAGGGACCCTTCTCTCATGGACTTCCCTTCGTACATGCTGACTGCAACTTCCCACGCCGCCACCAAATCACATGTCAATTGATCCTCCCTAGTTATTTCTTCCTCTTCCTGTCACTATTTGTTACTTGATAAGCGGTACAAATTCCCTTTCCATTACTCCATCCTGCCAACCTCCAGGTTTGGACTTAGGCAACGATGCCAAAAATGTAGATTGAAATATCACACACTTTCTTACAAATATACTGAATAATCCAATTGATACATATTAAGTGCAACTTAAAACATACCATTCATATCACAATACTAGAAGGCAAGGAAATGATTTCTTTATTAATACCAAAAACCAACATGAGCACATTACCAATGTTCCAAGTATTTATAGACGGGTTGGTTAGTTGGAAACCAACCAACGGATTTCCTCACCACCTAACTACCCAACCTGACTAGCTTTTACAAGCACTAAACATAACAAGTACTTTATTCCGACTACAAATAAACAATAGTAGAGCTCTTACATTGAAATGACAACTCCATCAAGAGCCTACAACATAACGGTAAATTGTGAGCCTCTTATCTGAGAGGTCTTGGGTTTGAGTCTACTCAAACTTAATAAATAATAATAATTAATCATAACATATAATAATTAATCTTGGCTTTGGCCTCTTATCGATCAAAAAAAGAAAAGAAAAGAAAACTCCATCATATGAAAATGATAAGGGGAGAAACTAGCATAGCATACTTTATAAGGATCGCTGAATTAAGAGATCAACTTTCTACAATTGGTCGTAAGATTGACAATAAGGAGTTAATATTGATGGCACTAGGTGGACTCCAATCATCATGGCAATCATTTATTAGAGGAATAAGTGCACATTCTAAACTCCTAAGTTCGATCAGTAAAAACCAGATTGCATTCAAGAAGATTCCAGATTGATCACCAGGGTGATCAACCAAAATACCATCGATGAAGACATTCATGTATTGAACACTAACTTTCATAAGAAAGGAAAGAAAAATAATTTTAAAAGAAAGAAAAACACCTATACAAAAGTCACTTCCAAGAAGAGAAAGGACATATCTCAAATACAATGTTTTAGATGTGATAAGTATAGAATTATGCCATAAAATGTCTTGATTGGACAAAACAACAAGCCTCCTTTGCTGAAGTTGGAAAAGTTAGCATGGAAATTGATTTAGAGAAACTTGTCTTCTATTCAGCCTTATCAAGTCAAGTTTCAAACAAACTCAACACTTGGGTGATTGATAGTTGATCCTCACGCCATATTACCGTATTCACAGAACACTAATAGAGCCCTGACATATTTGGATTGAGAGATGAATATACAAGAAGACTGCTGCCAAACCTCAACACCTAGGCAATAATGCATGAGTCCAAGGTCAGTCATATCAAAAGACTGGCATAAACTCTGTTTGATTCCTTGAATCAAAGATGCTGAATTGCTAGTGATGATCAAATTATCCACATAAATAACCAGAAGGATGATGTCATTGTCAGTAGTCTTGATGTACAAATTTGAGTATGAAGAACTCCTCTGGAAGCCCTAATCACTGAGGTACTTATCAATTTTCATTTACCATGCCCTAGGGGCTTGCTTCAAGCCATAGAGAGCGTTCACTAATCTGAGAACCCAATGTTCTTTACCGGCAGCCTTGAAACCTAGAGGTTGCGTCATGTAGACCTCTTCGTGGAGGTCAGCATTTAGGAAAGCACTCTTGATGTCCATCTGATGGACATTCCATCCAAATTGTCCTGCCATGGCTAAGACTAATTTGATTGTGCTCATCTTTGCAGTAGGAGAAAATGTCTCCTCATAATCGATGCCCTGACATTGAGGGGCTTATCAATAATCAACACCAATACTTAATGTGGTGATATGTATTGTTCAGTCAAGACATAGTATTTTCATCCTTTACAATAGATGTATATTAGTCAAGGTTTTGTTATGTCAAGACTTGATATTCCTATAAATGGCAATCATATTCCTCAAACTGATTTTACAGGATGAGTGGCTTCATAATTTATGGTGCTTGTCAGTGTTTTTCCTTAACCATTGATCATCCTTTGTCCACTCATTGTTAATTTTCAATATTTGCCTTAAGCGCATGTTTTCTTGAAGAATTTCGGATAATATCAATATCTTATCTGCCGATTTCATAACAATGGTCTTAGTTGTATTGATATTAAGCCAAGATGTATTGAAGGTTCAGTGATATCGTGTTGCTAAATTTGGGTGATGGCTCTTAATCTGCTGCTCTGAAATTGTAGACATTATAAGACAGTCTGCTGCCCCCTCCTCATCATTTTTGAACAATCGCTCCATCCTCCTAAGTGAGACTACCCTTGAGTCCATCATTTGATAAGCCCCTAAGTACCACTTTCCTACCCTAGTGTTCAAACCATATCACCATTTTCTCTAGATTAAGGGTAAACTCAATTAGTGACTTCATCCAGGTCATGTTGAGAATAACATAATATTCTCCAATATCCACTACATAAAAAATGCTCACCATGTCGTAATCACCCATCCACATGTGAAGACTGGTAACCATGTGGGTAATTTGTAGTTTATGCTCACTAGCCACAATGACTCTAAAGTCCTCATGTCCCTCTATTAGAAGGCTTTTCTTCTTAATCAAACTCTCTGAGATTAAATTATATGTAGATCAATGTAACAATTTGTTGCCTATGTACCTTACTCCTCATGTTAAAATTTATTGCTTGCTTTGTACCAGTAAGTCATGCAATAGTTTTTTTCACCGACTCTTGTTTTGTGTTTTTCTCATCACTGCCCTCAAAATACATTGTTGTCTTTCATCATATGATGTTGACTCAGCTGAAAATACTCAATCTCTGTTACTTTCACTTTGACTAAACACTAGTGTGAATGGTCACAGGGCTATGTGCAATGGAAACATAATTTCCTCCTAAGATCATTTAATTGCTTGCTGCCCAAATGGTCAGAATCTTTCATCGGCTGATGAGAATCTTTCTAGAAATAGTTTTTATCTTTCTCCTCCTTTGATAGAAAACCCTTCGAATGAAGTCTATCCTTTGTAGGCTTCCTGCAATGTCGAAGGATTAAGGCCCTTGATCCACCCATTAAGTGGCTCTGCCAAACCATCCATAAACAAAACCAATAACCTTCTGTGTGAAATATTTGTAACTAGAACTGAAATCCTCTGAAACTCCAGCATAAAAGTCTCAACTGAACTCCACTGCTTAAGCTGAGCTAACTCCCTAAAGTGTAGTTATGGATCCTTCTTATCAAAACGTTCAACCAGACTCTTCATGAACTCCACATATGAAGTAATTTGGTCATGCCCCATGGTGACCATGTCGTGATGCCACCACTTGTGTGCTAAGCTATCCAAATGTAATGCTGCAAATTTAGCAGCCTCCTCTTCTCACATTGGGTTTAACTAGAAATAAGTGTCTACCTTCAGCAGTCTTGCTCTTGCAGTGGTCTTCCCAGATCCATGGTAGTAGGATAATGTTAGCTTGCTCACTTTCTTCTGTAAATCACTATGTTGTTCCTTACCATCAGTGTGAGGAAAATGCTTCAGCCTAGCATCCATGTACTCCCTAAAAGAGGTAGTGCCTGAAATTATTTCTCCACTTTCCCAATCTCATCGAAACTAAGCTTTGTAACTCCATAATTTCCAACTCATTCTACTTTAGGTGGGAAGGTAGGTATAAGTGGCCTCAAACTAATTATCCTTGCCAGTCTAGTTGCATGGCCAATTTTATCAGCAACCTGGCCTCCATTGCCACTGGTCTGTCCATTAAGCCTTTCATTATCACCTCCATTATTTTCTTTGTTGTTTCATCCACCATTATTCCTTTCATTAACATCCATGCCCATTTGTCAAGCCATCATCTGCATCATAAGCTCCATGCGTTGATTCTTTCATGAATCCTTTGTTTTGTCTATCGTTCCCCCTACTATAAGGACTCGAGCATTTAAAATAAGTTAAATAACCTTTCTTTTCCTGGGTCCCTTCTTTCACCTATATTGTTTGTGACTTGTTCACCTGTGCCTAAGTGTACTACGGGGTTTCTTTATTCTTCTTTCCCTATAGTCTGTATTATAATGATGTGATAATGATTGTACACTCCAATCTGTCATGTCATTGTCTATTCATTTTTGTATTGTACCTACTAGGATAGCAGGACACACTGCTTCGATACCACTGTAAGATTACCCCCTGTTCCAGGACGATTTTTTGTTTTCCTTTCTTATAGTAATTTTGTCACACAGCTGGCAAGTAGGCTGTTTACAGAGTTTTCCGAGTGCATTTGGTTCTGAGTTTATAATTTGAAGATGGATATTGCATTCACAAATTTCTTGATATGCAAACTCACAACAGCAATACTTGTAAATAAATCCAAATGCAAATATAGTCTATTCTGAAACTAATGATATTGAAATACATGAACAACAAAGTGATACGAAACTAATCTCTATCTTAAACTTCAAAAATGCACTACAGTAGACAAGTACAATGATTTTTCAATTAAATATAATGAGATACCAAAGTGCTGGTGCAGATTTATATCATGTACTAGTCATATGAACAACATGTGTGAATCCATGTGGACGCTTCCTAGATGGCAAATACAACTACTATATTGTAATTTCAACTGCTACGACTGATATTCAGTAGTTGCAGACCTGAGTGTTGCTGTTCTGTGTGATCACAGACTTGTATGGCCTTCGTATTTTTTCTCCCAACCTACACAGATCAGTTCTTGGATCTACTAGACTTCTATCCTATGATATATTCTCACCAAATGATGCTAAATCACTAGCAATATAGCAAGTTACTGTAGCAGTGTCACTGTAGCACAACACTCTAGCATGTCATTGTAGTAGCAAGATATATTCCTTCAAACTTGATTCAAACCCTTTTGACTATCTTTCAAGAGCAAGAAGAATACTATTCATGAGGACTTATGCCCGCACAAACCTTCAAAGAGAATTTCTCCAATAGTTTCATTAATCTTTTATGTTTCCAAGCCTTCTGAAAGAGAGCTTTTCATTCCTTTTTATACACTTCTTACATAGGCTCTCACTCTTGTTATGTCAATGTGGGATAAATAACATAACGCCTCTTTTAAGTCTCCAATATGTTAAAAAATAAAAAGGTCTATTTAGTTTAAATATTTCTCACAAACTATCGACTATGGATTGATAAAATTAAATAATTAAATTTAACTATATAAAATAACTTTATTAATGCTCGATAAATCATATCAATGATAAATAATTTTTTTGTGGAAATTAAACAATTACCACTGATATGATACTTAGTTACCCGGGTTCACTGGTTAGCCCCTAGAACCATGTCTGGGTTCGATCAAAATACTAGTTTGGTTCGACCCAAATTCAAGTAGGGTTTCATTTGCAAGGGGGTGGTTCAAACCGGCAGGTTGGAAATTCGAACCCGAATGAATTTGAAGTGCCCAAATCAAATTTGCATCGAACTTGGGTGAATTTCGGGCGACGGACAACTTTTAAGTTATTTTCTATAACATGTTTGATATTGTTTTGAGTTTTGCAGCCCTAAAAAGTGAATATAAATAGGTTATTTTGGCTTCTAACATCATTTGTGGTGTGCAAATAGGTGATTTTGTGAGAAAATAGGTGATTGAGCAAAATTAAACTTGTGCAAGTTGGAAGATTGGATTTTGAGCTATATTAGAAACAAAATCAGATATATATAAACTTTTATATAAGTTTCGGCTTCTAGGCTTATAAATATATATATATATATTTTTATAATTTTTACATGTTTTTGTACGAACAAACCCATAGCCCTTTCCAAAATTTTTCCTACCGGTGAACCGGTTCTTCGAACTTGTATGTCGAATCGAACTTAAACCGGTAACTAAGATATGATACTTTAATTGGAGGTCCACAAATGCCCACTTACTATAAATAGTGAGTGCGACCAAAACTACCTCATCTCACCTTGGAATAAATCACAACTTGTCCTGCATTTTGTCACCACAAAATGTTGGTAATAGCACAAAACATTTTCAAGCTAGTTTCGCATATCTCTAAGTTGAATTTGGTATTCAATTGCTCAATCTTGATCGATCAATCGACTTCGATTCGTATATCAAATTGTTTTACTGAAGGCTTTCGTCAAGTCTTTTTCGTTTTGTTTTTTGTCGAGCCTTTGCTTGATTTTCGAGGCCTTCATCGTCCTTTTCTTTGCTTTTGAGTTTGCGTTCATTTTTTTTTAGTCCTTTGGTTTTGCTCATGTCATGGATTTTAGTTTTCCCTTCGATTTGGTCTAGCCTAGAGCGTAAGCGGAGTTGTCAGTCAAGAGTTATGGTTGTTTTAGTGCCTCAAAAGAAGACCTTTTTGATGCAACAACACGAATTAAAAATATCATGTTATATTTTTTATTTGACATTCACTTTTTGAAAAATATAACTTAAATTCACTTTATGTTATGTTTTTAAATTACTTTATAATTAAATTTTTCACTTGAAGTAACTATAGTGCACTTTATGTTATAATTTTAAATTGAGTTACTTTTTGATTTTTCACTTAAAGTGACTACATAAATTATATAGTTTCAGTTTAATTTTTGACATTTAAATCAAATGCTCATTTAAATGTTACTTTTTAAATGATATTATGTGTTATATTTTTAATATGATATATAAATATGATTTATGTCCCATTAAAGTAACATTTTAATGAAATTAAATTGATATATGTTTATTAAATGACTTTAAGTTATCAAAAGTGGACATTTTACATGTCACTGCATATAAAGTTCAACTTAAAAGCATAAAACTATCAAAAGTGGACCTTTTTGGTGTCATTACACCAAAAAAGTGAGCTTTCACTTGAAATATGTCATTGCATAAAAAACATGAGCATTCATTCCTCCCTAAAAGGTTCAATTTTAACCAAGTGCATGTTTTAAAATGTGTAATACCTCCCAAAAGGTGCGATTTGCCTTATGGGAAGTTTTTAAAATATGCATTCCTTCCTAAAAGGTCTGATTTCAACCTTATGCATATTTTAAAACATGTTGTGCCTCCTAAAAGGTCCAATTTTGGAAGAGCACATGTAATGGGCCTTCAAGAACCCGATTTTGGAGATTATGAGAGATTTACGTAATGATTTTGCATGAGATTTTCTTCAATAGGGTCGTTTTCTTGGCAATGGATTTTCTAACATCAAAAATGGATTCATCTTCCTAAAAGACATTTTTCCAAGCTCTATCCTAGGGCACGTTTTTGGTGAAAACTCCAAATAGATCCATTTTTGGCCCAAATTTTTTACTCAAGGAGGAATCGATTTTGCATGTTTTGGTGATTGCATTACATCTTGGCACTTGTTTTGGTGTTTAATGATCAAAACATTTTGATCATGTGCCTTGGTGAAAAATGTTTTTAACAAAAACGTCCCATAAGCATGTGCATATAAAAAAATTGGATCTTGGAGCAAGAATAGGTCACGTTTTGGCATCTTCCACCTACAACGCCTTGTTTGTTTCCTTTTTCCATTCAAATTTGCAAAGCTAGAAAGAGTCCAAGTGTTTTTGGAGAATTTTTCAACATTGGAGCATCTTTTTCCACCATTTTTGGCACTTAATTGAAATTTCCCCACTTAGGATGTCTTTGCATTCAGGGACAATTAGCTTGGATTCTTTAATCTTTTCATGAATTACATTCTTGATTCCATTATAATCTTATGAATTTGCTAATGCATGGTCAATGATATATCAATGCCCTTGGTATCTGATGTAGATGATTGAATATAACTTAGGTGATTAGCCTCTTGTAAACTAAAACTATCCTTAATGACCCTTATGATTTATGGTTTCTCCTTACCATTATATTTCCATATTGGATGTGAATAATAATATACTTGTAACGTCCCCGCTACTGGACTTAATTTGAATGTTGTAACCTCTATTTGGAAATACCTATTCCTGACTTTACTCTGATCACCCAAGATTGATATTGAGTGTTTGTTTGGCTATTGAATTGATTTGTAATTCCTTCTTATATGTTGGATGCAATTTCTCTAAGTTTGTCCCTTGCTAGGTAGCAGTTACTATGTAGTCTCTATTAATTCACCCGATTTGATTTTTGGAGCCCACTTGCTATATTATCTCTGTCCTCGTTAGTTGCTGATGCTTGCATGATATAAGAGATGTTGGCTTACACTGGAGATTGTTCCCACAGCTTTTTACTAGACGTGTTGTCTGTATTGTCACAACTAAATCATTCTTTTGTTCCCGTCCATATTGCTTTTGTTGTTTCTGTTTGTTGTGCATGATAGTTGGCCTTCTACTTGCTACTTCTGTTGAGGTTGATTGGACTGTGGGTTTGCCATCAATGTCTCCTGGTCTGACTGTGGCATTGGCTTTGTAATGATTGCTCTCCTGCCGACAAGGTTACTTGTAGGTGGTGATGAATCTGCAGGGATGGTCATCCTCTTCGAAGATTATATGATGCTTCCTTCTGTTTGACTTCGTCTAGTGTTCAAGGTTCAGGAATCTGCACTGCCCACATTTGACTTGAATGTCTCTTGTAATTGATCTTGATACTTTTGTATTTTCCTCAACTATTATTATCCCGGGTTGTTGCTACTGGCTAATGACTCGTCCATGCTGGAGCTCATTCGATAGTTACTTCCTTGATTTCAATGGCCTTTGCATCCTCTGATTTGCCTTATTGACTATTCGGTGTTGGAAGGTGGAGACACGTTTTCTATCCGATTGTGTTGTCTCCCTTTGTTGTAGTCCTCTTCCTGGATTGGTCGCTCTCCTTAAGTATTCAAGCTTTCCCTCTATGAATAGAGATGTCTATTAGATTAAAGATTATAATTATGATTGATTATTGTTATTATTCACGTAATAGTTCATTACTATTTTATTATGTTAATTTACTGATAAATATTTTAAGTTATATAAATCATATATCATATAAATTATAATTGAATGTATTATTATTCATTAATTTATTATATTATTTGATTTAATTTATTTCTTTACTAATTAATAGATGAATTATACTAATCAAATTCTAGGATTTTATTTTCCTTATTATGTTAATAATATATCATATTATAAATTCTTTATAAAAATTATTTGTTCCATTATTAATATGTTTATTATAAAATCTTATAAATATGGGGACATGACATTAATCTACATTTAAGTGGACTTATTCTTTCTTGCTATTTAATTTGTGCTTATTTTGCTGATTTTATGCACATTATTGCTTGATGATTGCCACTTGTTGAAATCAATGCATGGAAAGTGCATTTTTTCTTTTAAAATGAAGAAATTGGTCATTGTCATGTTTTTAATTTTTCCCCAAATTTCAAATTCGAATTTGTGTTTGAGTTCTTTGCATCTTTGACATGTTGAGTCACTTTCCAAAGGTACGTTTTTCTTTTGAGTTTTTGTGTTTTGTGCTTGCTTTCCAGTTTTCTCCACTTTGGAGAAGTTACAAGTTCTTTCCCAAAAACTTGTTTAATTTCATGCGAAAGCATTGTCACATTTCACTTCCATCTTCCATGTCACAACACTTCACATCTCGTCTGATTATTGCGATTACATATTTTCCATCTCATTCATCATTCGTACATGCATGTAATCCCATTTTCCACTTCCATTTTCACTCTTCTCACTTTCCCCATTCACTCGCACTACACAATTACACGAAAAGCCTTACGTGTAATAGCATCTCAAAACTTCGATTTTGACTAAAAGTCACTTTTTGAAAAGTCAAACTGATGTCATTTTCATCTTCCATGTACTTTGACTTCACCTTTTCACCAAAGATTACTATAAAGTTTATTATCGCTCTTCCATTTTCCATTCCATCTTTCCATATGCATTTGTGCCTTCATGAACAAATACATGTTTTCGCATTTTCTTTCATCCAAATTCACATCTCATCTCACTTTTTATCTCTCGTTACATTTTGCACTTACATGTACTCATTTTTTATGCAATAACATCTTGAAGACCCTAAGCCACGTTTGAAATCAGCAATCTTCATTTGCACGCATTCCTATGCATTCCACCTTCACACATTTTCATTTCATTCCATCTTCCATTTTCCACCTTCATAATACTTCATTCCGCATTTTGTTCTTTTCATCTTCATTCATTGCATATGCATATGATTTCTTTTTGAGATCATTTCATCAGATCTACAAAGTCTCCAATTCATTTCCAAATCTTTGTTGCTCATCACAAATCAACTTGTATGGCGATTCCTTCTGATGATGTGTTTAAGTTTTGGGATTTTTGTGTTGCAGCGCAAACACAAGAGATGCCCTCATCATCAAAATCCAAAGGAAAGATGAAATATCAATACGATAAAGAGTTGGCTCATGCAACTCCATCATCAATTTATCTGTTCTTGATAATGTAATGGACACAATAATTGTTCATGTGGACGTGACTGATTTTCTGCAGAGAGTTGGAAATCTTGTTGGCCACGAGATGAAGCACATCAAAATAAGTAAAACATTCACTCGGTGTCTGCATTTCCTATGGCAGCTATGGAACTTGATTTTGTTCTTGGATGTGCAAGGCGATTTAGTCCAAAATCAAAGACTATCAAGGATGCTGACGGCAAGGTTATCATTAGCTTTGATCCAAAAGTCATTGAGCAGATCTTTAAAGTACCACATAAAGCAGAATGTGCAGACCTAACCAAAGAATCATCTTTGGCATGCTAGAATAAGAAGAAAGTTGATTATCATAAATATGTCAACCAATACTAGTTAGACAATAAAAAGAACAACTTCTCAAGATGGCCAAAGACCGTTCGTCGGTCTAACTTCAAACAATAATATAAAAATCTCATCATTCTACTCAACAAAGTATGTGGTCTCAAAGATTCTACTGATTTCGAGCCATGGATGTACAAGTTCATCTTTCAAATCATGGAAAACAAAGAACACATCTTTTGGGGAGAGTTGATTAGCATTGCACTTTGCCAGCAGTTACTCAACGTGTTAACTTCAGCACCCTTCTACATGAACTCCTATCTTGCCTACATTGTTGCTGCAATGGGATCTTTCTCTAGTCTCTCAACCAAAGGGGATCGTCTTCAGATTCTAGTTTGGCATTACTATGACCTCTGGCAAATAGTAAATTCCATTATAGAAGGGTGCAAGGTGCCTTCTTTAGGCATTTCCGGTGCTTATTTGATAGACAATTATCCATTAAGAAGGTATCTGATGTAGCATGGAAAAAGGTGAATCAAAACAACTGTATTTTCATTCAGTTTCCAACTTTTACATACTTAAGAGCTGGGTATTTCAAAGGAGAACCGTATACCTTACCTAGGTATGCTATAGATCAAACCATCTTGATGGAGCTAGCTAGACAACTCATGGATGTGCAACATGATCAACATGCTATGCATAGGCCTGGTTATGGTATTGCTTTAGCCAAACTCTTGGCAATTGGTAATTATTCAATAAATTTTGTGCCCAAAGCATAGAACATGGAAGCAGAGTTGCAGTTAATCACCTTGAAGAAGTTCAAGGCCAGATTTGACTTTGATTATTGAGAAATGAATTTTCAAATGAAAAGAGCTTACACACATGTTAATCGCATCAAGGACATCTAGATTGATATGAGAATAGAGCTGGACATCATGAAGATGAATAACCCTGCAACAGATAATCGATCTCAACATGTTGGAGATCTCTTCACATTTCCGAGTTGAAGATGACGACAACATCCTTGATGATCCAGAGTTTCATCAAGCCGGATTTGATAAGTGCCCTTTTCCTATTCAATGGCAATAGAAAGAAGGTACGTCTATCATAGATAGATTTCAATCTATCTTGTTAAACACTGACAAATGGCTAAAAAATAAAGGCCTTACAAGAGTTAATCCTAAGATGGGCTTGAATTGTGGAAGCTTTGGCCCTCCTGGCAAGAAGTCATAGCTAGAAATTACAAGGAAAGATGGTGCCTCATATTCTGATGCTAAGGGTTCCTTCAAATTCAAATTGAAGGGTGGAAAAAGATCTAGGTCATCTCAGATCTCTGAACTAGTTCAAGAATCAGAGGAAGAATTAGAAGAGGAACTGGAGACAAAATCGGATAAAGAAGATACAAACGAAGAAGGGAAAGTCATGATCATATCTCCCCCAAGGCTTGCACAAACTCGTGCACCGTCCATATATGAAACAACTTTTCTGGATGAGATAGATGACGATGTGGATTCATTCTCCACTGTTTTCACTCCTATTCTAATCTCAGAAGTCAATACAATGGCTCTTCCTATTTCTTCTGCTGCTCCTCTCATTCCTGGAAATGAACAATATGAGCATTTGGCAAATGTGTTTGAGGATTTTCCAACTCTTACAAGTGGTCAAGTTTCCCAACTTGATACATCTTTGACGAGTTTTGAGCTTTTCATGATAGTCTTCTTAGCATGCTCCTATGCCTTCAGCTTTGCACATTGAATCTTGCTTAGTGACGATGGAAATACAATTTGGATCAATGCCAATGGTCTCCATTGTACCTACTAACACGGATGAAAGTTTTAGCTTGCCTGTATGGTAGAGCAAAATAACAACAAAGAGAAGAAAAGTGGTTGTACTGCCGGATAATCTCCTTGTTAAGAAGACCAAATCCAAATCTTTGAAAGATAAGATTGTTTCAAGGATTTTGGTTGATTCAGATAGAACCAAATCTGTTGAATTTGCTAAGCCCTTGGTTGACAAACCTGCAAAAGAACTTACTTGTTCTGATTAAGATTGTTTCAAGGATTTTGGATTCAGATAAAACCAAATCTGTTGAAGTTGCTAAGCCCTTGGTGGACAAACCTACGAAAGAACTTACTTGTTTTGATTAAGATTGTTTCAAGGATTTTGGTTGATTCAGATAAAACCAAATTTGTTGAAGTTGCTAAGCCCTTGGTGGACAAACCTGCGAAAAAACTTACTTGTTCTGATTACAAGTTTACTAAGCTTGAAATCGGGAAACAAACATGTTTGAGGTTTTTACAGGATGCTCAAGATGCATTGGCTAATGTATCAAAAAGCAATTATGAGCTATGGGAGAAGAAATATCAACTCAAATAGGAAGTTTCTCACTTGAACGAGGTCAGTCGGCAACAATCTTCTCAAAGTGTTGTTGTTATGTCTTAGACATCCAAGGAGATAAAGCTGATTGAAGCCGTCAAGTCTTGGATAAGAGAAATCATCTCTGAAAGAGTTCAAGCTATCATGGAGACATTTGCAGTTCTTAGGCATGTCAAAGAGATAATTGAAATAGAGCAAAACTAGATCTCTTCTTTGACTTGAGAGGCAAATGATTTGAAAGAAATCCTCAATGACTGGGATGAAATGGCAAGATTTGACCTAGATGCCTTGGTCTCATGTAACACTCTTCCATCATGTGAATTGTTCTTTAGATTCCAAGGACTTATTAGCTACAAAGAATAAATGTTGAGGAAGTTGATTACAAAGTTATAGGTAGCCCTTGGAGATTGTCAAGCAATTAAAACATGTGTTACTTGTTATTTGGAATAGATGGGATGCCATGTTATTGATGAATTCGGTGATCTCATTGCAGTTGAAAGGGTAAGTTCATAACATACAATCAGGATCAATGCTGATGTAGATTCTGAAAACTTTAGTTCGCACACAATGAACAAGTTTGTCTTGTATAAATCCTCAACAAAACACTTGTTATATTATTTGGCAAAAAATTCCAAAATTGTACAATCAACGTATGCAGATGTAGTGAAGATCGAAGCCATACCAAAGACCATGAAAATTGTCGATCTTCCCATAGTGTGTGTTATCATCGTCAAATTCAAGGCACTGAGAAACAATCTTTAAGATTGTTGTTTTTGTTTATATTTTTGTTTGTAGGTCTAAGAGAATGCATTACATGTAATGCGAATTCCATATTTATGTAAAGGATGTAATGCGAGTTGCATGTAACCCTATATTTTTCCTTTTAGTTAGACTAGGTCAAAGTTGGTTGAGTTGCTCCCACTTTTTCCTCCACCTTTTTCTCAACTCTTATGCCTATATAAAGGAGTGCCCCCTTATTGTAAAAATCATCTTTTATCTTTATCTTTATGCAAGAGAGCTCTGGAGAAATTGTGCCAGCAAAACTTTGTTTGTGTAAGCACTATTTTGAGAGAAAGTGAATAAAAAGGAGCATTTGAGACTTAACTTTGATTAAATGAGATTGTTATTTGTGTGAGTTATAAGCTTTGTCTATAATTCATCTTAGTTATCTTTGATTCATGTTATCTTGTGTTTTGGGTAATTGTATCTTGTGGATTGAATATAAAAGAGTTAAGAAGCAATTGGAGCCAAAGCTTTGACCAAGAGCAATTGTGGAAGTGTATAGCTAGAAGCTTTATTTGTAGCTTATACTTCTTTCTTAATTCACGAAATAGTTAAGTTATTCTTACTTTTAGGAGTCTTTGTGCCCTAATTGTAAAGCTTTTTCATATAGAAGTACGACCAGACTTAGAGCCAAACCAGTACATTTTCAGCTAGCCTTTGAGTTAGTGAAGGTTTATTGGTATCACTGTTTCTATTGCTTGATAGAAGTGTTGTTAGAGATTCACCTTGCCGATTACTTGCTCCACGAGTAAGTGGATTCTTTTTTGAAAGATAAGAAGAAAGGACAATGGTAACACCCATTTTACAAAATCTCTCAGCTTCTTGCTTACCTTGAGTTGATCAAAGAAACGAATAGAAGAGGGAGCCTTCCCTTAAAGGTAGGAGAGACTCTGTCTCACATGCTAAGGCTGGTTATCCTATTTTGCAACTAGATTTTTACCCAAAATTGTTGGTTGCAAAATATCCACCTAACACAACTAAAACTGTCAAGGACAAATGGCTTCTAAGTCCCTTTTATGTTCTAGTTAGCTTACGAGACCATGGGAAAATAGGCTATATGAATGCTAGAAATGTGACATTACAATCACTTAGTTTAGATTTCACACTTTAGTTGTCTTCAAATCATGACCTTTGTTGATTTTCTTTACCCCTTTAGTGAGTTGCTTCTTTGCGTTGCGATGTATTAGTATGTTTGGTGGAAATTTATTGCAACTTTATTTTTGCTCTTCTACTCTACAATAAACGTGGGATAAATAAAATGGCTTGAATTGGAGGATTGATCTGTATAGGGACTCATCCATATTCACTTGGATTTCCTTACTTTCACACCTTGGTGGAGAGTCAATTTGTATAGGGACAATATCAAATTCATTTCCCTCTCATTCCTCTTTTCATCCAAATGCATTAGGCAGAAATTTAGTCACTATTGGGACAAATCAGTTTTTTCTTCTACTATCTAAAAATTGACCATGTCCTTAAGTAGAAAATCACTGGTCATAGGGACACATTTTCTTGCTCGTGGAAAATTGATAGGGAGGGTGTAAAATCGATCCTCACAGGGACAACATAATTCTGGCATCCTCAAGGGGAAATTTGAAGGTCATAGGAACTAAGTGGAGATTTGGGCTTCATAGGGACAAGTGGAGAATCCATGTTCATAGTGAGAAGGGGGATATCCATGTACATAGGGACTTTCCCTTCAAAACTCATTTTCCAAATTTGGCTGTGTGTTTGCCCAATGGAAAAACAAGCTCCCCAGGGTTTTTTGGCTCTAGCTTTATTGTTTGGTGGAGAATCAATTCCCATCGAGGCTTTATGGATTTTCAACATCAACTTCACTTATTCTCTTTACCCAAGATTGGATACCTCTAGTGGGATTATTCATCTAGACACACTAGAAAATTAGTTTCCATAGGGACTTTCCTCCCAAACGAGGCAGAAAATTGATCCATATAGGATCTTTTCATTTAACTTGCAAGATTTTATTATATTTGTCCAAATTTCAAAGGCAAGTTGGGAATTTAGTGCTCATGGGGACAAACTGAATTACCAAAACACCTTGACACTTAGGAAAATTTCCTTGAAACACAACACTCTTTTGCCTTTTGACCTTAATGGCTTCAAACTCTTATGATTTGTCTATGTTTGCAACTTGGGAACTTTGAAGCCTGGGGATTCCTCAAGGCAAAACCTGAACTTTGGAGATCACAACTGACACTCTATTTCCAAAACCCTAGAAATTAGCACACCAAGAAAGTTCAAAGAGGGGTTCCCCATTTGCAATGGGACAATGGAGTGAAAATGTCACAATTATCAGTGTCCATATAAGTATCAGTCATAATCAGCACTCATTTTTGAGTGTTTGACGTATTAGACACATGAAATTCATATCTTAGTATTTAGTATTTTTAATTGTGCTATTTTACTAATTGGCTAAAGTTTCATTTGAAATGTAATTCTTATACATCTTTTTGTTACTAGTTCTTTCTAGTACTATATGTATATCAGCACCACCCCGCCATCACCAAACTTAGACTCTTTGCCCCCTTCTCCCCTATCCTCCTATCCCCAACAAATGGTAGAACATTGTTCACAGCCTAATATAGAGAGTATTTTGGAGTCAAAGGCCAATTTGATATTGATATCCCAAAAGAGGCTTGGTTGTTCTTAATACTATATTTTTTATTTTTTATTCTATAGTCTTGATTCTTACTACTACGCATGTTGTTGGGCATTCCATCAATTATGGTTTTTTAGCCATGGGTACTTTTGTTGTAATGCAACTAATGAAATTTCTAGCTTTTATTCACTATACAATTGAATCAATGAAATTGAATATCATGTTGATATATTATATGAATGATTTCACTTGCATTTCCATTTCATGCAAAACGTAGAGTTTCCATAGATAGAAAGATGAATAAATAAATTCCACATGCCCTGCCATCCCTGAAAAATGGCCTTTTGGACTGCCATCCCAAAAGACATTCCATTGTTCTGTGTTGCTCCATCCTCACAATGTTATGGAACATAGCAATCTTTTCTTGATTATGTATTTCAGTATGAGATACATGTAAATTATTTATTTTGTAACTAATTGTTATCATGTATTAGAATATCAGCTAACTTTGTTGTACTTGTAATTATGACGATCACTAGATTTATTAGGTCACAATTATTGTCTGACATGGTGATTATTTGACAGTTTGGATTGTCACCTGAGCGAATTCAACAGAACGCTGAACTCACAAAGTTCTTTAAAATACTTACAACCAGCACAGATGAAAGTGGCAAGGTGAAGACCAAGAAAGAAAATGTTTTCATCATTCTTTTGTATTTAAATTTGAATCATTGGTAGGAAAGCTGCAGTTGCATGGAAATAAAACAATACTAATAGCAATTATTTTTGATGTTTAAGTCTGTGGGAAATGTAATTGCTTAGGTATGAAATGTTTTGGGGATATTTATGAATTGAATAATGTAACAGACCTATGTCTCAACGGTGCAAGGCTACAACTATCCTGTTACAGGATTCCAATGGCACCCTGAGGTATGCAATTCTAGTTATACAGTTAGATTATATGCAGAATCAACTCGTTTTTTCTCCAATTTATAATATTGTTTGTATTTGTAAGATACCCTAAAGACAGTAAAATTCTATTAAAAACCTACGAGCACAGGAAAATAAGGGAGTGAACTCTTGAGACTCGTGGTCTTCTGTGATGGCACCCAAAGATACATAACTGTAGTCATATGCTAAGATGATATGCGTTTTCAACTTATTTGTTTGCCCTTCTGTATTTGTTCTTGTAGAAGATCATCTGAATATGTTTCTTAAATGTATTGTTTTATAAAATTGAATTTATTTTCCTGATCATTAAAATCTAAGATGGTTGCCCATAATGATTTGTGTTATTTGCTTAAGAATAGGATGGAGAATTTGAATTATTTAAATGTTGTGCCTATATTTAATCTTATAAACATAATGTTGGGAAACCATTGAGACTTGTCCATTTTCTTTGGGAAAGGTTTGTGACTCCCTTAAGCATTTTATACAAAACACTTGGAACCCAACACTTTGACCATTACAAGATAGAAAGTCTACTGTGAAGTTATTTAGAAATATTAATTAGCAATCGTGCTTACCATCTAGATGACGCTAATGAATGTGAAATATCATCTATCATGGATTGTCCATGATAGTTTTGCTCATAGCAGCATTAATCATTTGGGGGATAAATTGGCAAACCAATATTTTTGGGAAGAAATCAGATTTACAAAAAACAAATGTTGAAAATTGAAGAAAAACAGCCAAAAAACTAATTTAAGAAAAATAAATTAAGAGCATTTCCATAGCATAGATATGTTGAGAGAATATAAAATACAGAGTTTAATTGCAGAATATTGAATTTTTTTTTCAGATTTAAATTGTGATTACATTGCAGAAAACATACAGCAATAGCATAAATAATAACTATATGGTGACATTTGTCAAAATGTCAATTACAATATAGTTTGTGACCTTGTACAAAGTCAACCTATAACCAAGTACAAAGTTCCAAAAAATCAAATGTATCCAATGACATGCTAGAGGGAAGGAGGCCCTGATGATGAGGCTTTTGGATAAGAGGATGTCCTAGCTCATTCAATTTCATGAGGATCCAATCTAGCCTCCTCCATGATGTCAAAATCATTAGGCTCAAAAAAATCATCATCATTAGCAACTGTAATGTATAAAACGACACACTTCAATGATACAGACCTTCCACCCTACTCAACAACATGCAGCCACCACACCAGTCAACACTGCCACCATGCTAGTCAACAATACCATCGTAATAGTCACCGAAGCCACCATACCAGTCATCACTACCACCTACCAATCACCAAACTACCACCTGACACTCAAAACCCTTCGATGATGGTTGGCCTCCAATATTGTCATATGGTTTACGTGTCTACTAGGCTATACGGTCAATGAGACCACAGTTATACCTTGATGCTTCTGCTTCAAACAAAGAACAGAAACTTGCTCATAGGGTACATATGTGGTTGAAGACAAAGTATGTATTTGGGTCGATGCCCTATGATGTCTTGATGCGACAAGTATTATTTTGCCCAAAGTATAACACAAATGAACACCATAGCAACACAGAGTACACAAACATGAGCCATATATGCAAATATTGGATTAACAAATTACACCAAATTGGTCTTCAAATGAAGACTTAATATATTTGAGTCTCAATGTGAAATATTAGAATGATAGCTCCAACAACAGACTAGGGTGGTTGCTAACTATTGAAACTCTGAATACAAAATAGGGAGGATTTTCCACCTCTGATATAAACCACCTTCAGCCTTCAGCTTCCGAAATACCGAAAGAGTTCAGATATAATCCATGATGATTTACAATGCCCAACCATCTCCTCATAAAGGCCTCCAAATAGTGCGTAGAGATTTACAATAGGTCAAACTGACATTATTTTATTAAATTTTAGTGTTATTTGGGCCCCCTTTTATTTTATAATTAAATTAATTAATTAAAGAAGTCCTCTATAATATAATTTAATTTTGGGACAACTTAATTAAGTAAATAAATTAAAATTGGGAACATTATGAATCCTTGCTGTCCAAAGATTGCTTTCCCTCAAGCAATCCACCATCAAACTGTTTGCCCTCTGCAAAGCTCTAAGATCCCAAACCAAGTGCAGACTTTGGGAGTCATATTCATTGAGATCTTCATGCTGCAACATGATTGCACGTTTCAACGTGACCCTCCACAAGTTGTGCACTGACTAACACTGATTCATTTTATTTTTGACAGTGTAGATCACAATTTTATAATTCTAAATAATATCGATAGTTAAATGGTTCTAGGATAAGTTTTCTCTATTTGAATTTCTCTAAAAATATTTTCAAATTATCTGTCTATCTCGGGAGATTGAGTTGTTATTTTTTTATATAAATATATAGGGGTCTACAAGGGGACCCAAGCCCATACTGAAACTGAAAGTGGACATTAAAAGAGCAGTAAACACCTGTTATAACATACCACATAATGGTGTAACAGGTATAAGATAAGCACAGAAGAAAAATGTCCATACCCTCTTCTCCTATGATATAGTAGAATCATGTGTTCCATTAATTGTCATCTGGGGCTTAGTGCATTTCCATTCATCAAATAAATCCATTGCGATTGTCATAGTTTGAAGATTTAGAATTAAAGACATGGAGAGTGATTGATTAATGCTGTCCATTAGTGAATCCAAAGTGTTATCACCAGTACTCCACTCCCTAGCATGAGTTGATCTGGATGGCTAGTGCTCTTACCAATATAACGAGGAGATGGATTTTAGAGGATTAGGAGAAATTTAAGAGGATTAGTTCTAATGAGGCTTCATTGGTATATTATTGACATTTGCATTAGCTGTATCCCACAGCCCCTCATCAGCAACCATTGTCCAGTGGCTTTTTAGGAGAGTGAGGGAGAAACATGCTTGCCATAAGCTGTAAAGTTAGTTTTTTAAAAGGGCTACTATTCTGATGGAGCTACAGGGAATGCTCTGGAGGAGAGCTATCTAAGTCATTATATGCTTCAGTTGCAGATCACTTCATTGTTAAGTGGAATAAGCATACTCCTTGCCACTGAGTAGGGTTTTTGCAAGGTTTATTAGCTTTACAGCTAGCAGCTATCCACTCCATTTTGAAACAATTTTGACATTGTCAGGGAACATTTTGATGCTAGAAAACTTGCCACACAATCCTCAACCTTGAGCCAAACTACATCAAGGATCCTTTCAATACATCCATCTCCACTTGGATATGAGATATATCAAAGTTTCAAACCATCTGTAGCTGGGTGAATAGTCGGAAATCTTCTTAATCCATTACTGATTCCATGAAAGCATCCGCCTAGAGCAAGTTGGGGTAGATAGGGTATTTGAACCCATATTGGCTGTAATAACCTCATTTAAGAAAACTTGGCTTTTGGACACAAGCCTATTCTGAGAGTTTTCCCATAGGCTAGTAGGTGAGCAAGTCAGAAATCCTAAGCTCGTGGAGAGCACAAGATCAGTTTAGCGAAGTTGTAATTTATGGCAATGAGTTCAGTTAGTCTTGATGAGCCTCTTGGTGATTTCAAAATTGTCTCTGGCCTTTTCGGAGCTCTCCAAACTTCTTGGATAAGTATATTATTTTTAGATAGTCATGACATTTGCTTCGCAGCAATAATCTCCTGTAAAATAGGCGGCAAATAAGAACATGAGACATGGGTTACTTCATTCTAAACATCTATTTGAGATATAGCTTGCCGTATGTTTTCATTGCTTTTAAACACCAATTGCAACTTTCTCATGCAATTTTACTCGGTGTTTTGGTATGCTGTCATAATTGCAGAAAAATGCATTTGAGTGGGGAGTGACAACAATTCCACATTCTGGAGATGCTGTTCGAGTAACTCAAAATGTTGCAAGCTTTTTTATCAGGTTTCTTGTACAAAATTGATACAGTGGATCTTAGTCATTTGTTATAATAAGACAGAACTGACATTCCTTGTACAACATTTATTGGAACTTTTTAAAAATTTCTGCAGTGAGGCTCGAAAGTCTTGCCAAATGCCAAGTGGAAAAGAAGTACTACCTCGACTTATTTACAATTATAGCCCCACCTATTGTGGGTATGCAGGGTAAAATACTATCCTATTTGATTTTTCTTCTGTCTATTCTCAAAGTGGGAAAGATAAAAATGATTTTGTTGTGTTAAAATTCTTATTGCAGGAAGGGATATGATGAAGTCTATCTGTTCACATGAGTACTCTGTTGGAACATTGAGGTTTACCTTAGTAAAGCCACCTTGGTGATTTAATTGTTTTTGTTATAAAATAATTAGTTATGCTCCCATAAGATAGCGATTCCAGAATTTATTTTTTAAAGGCTTTATAAAAGTAATACTGTAATGCACTTCTGAATGAACCCAATAATATAATAATTATTGTGTTTTTTTTTGTGCAATATAAAATTTTCTTCCATTTTGCAATTTGGCATCAAAAGCATGACTTTTCTATGCTTGTGCAACGTCATTCAAGTAAGGAGAGTCATGAGAATTGGAGGAGAATCCATTTGCTGCGAAGGAGAAAAAGATTCCGCAAAGATTAATCACAAAAGAGTGTTTATTTATGTGTTGTTACATGAATAAGAGAGACTGCACTTGAATTAGGTCTTCAACAAACTCTGTAGTGGAAACATGGAGGATTATAATGTGATTTCTGCAACAGATCAGTACAAGAGAATTTCTTGCAATTAAAGTAAGGATTTTTGGAAAAAAAAATTTGAGTAGTACATGTTCCAAATCGCTTGCAATCCAAATAGCCCCCATTTGAGTACTTCAAGTGGCTGCGATAAAGAATAGGTTTGTTCACTATCTTAAGCTGAAATAAATCATGAGGAAAAAGTAATCAGAACTATATGTGGACATGGTATCTTGGTGTCCTTCCACACTGCAGATTAGTCAGATGAATCTCCCCTGCCGAGACCTCCAATGTAATACTTCACCTATTTTGCCAGCCCTCTATGATTAAAATTTGTTGTTCACATTTTTTCAAAGTCTTTTAAAAGTTATTTTGTTTTCGGGGGAATGCTTAGTAATAGGAAGATTTTATATAATTAACTGATCATTTTATTTTTAAGCAATAAGGATGGTATTAGTTTTTTTTTTCCCCTCAAATGCAGATTTCATTAGACAAGTATGCTTGCTTCAATTTTCATATTAGAAAAAAGAAAAATTCAGTTGCAGCTAATGAACAAAAACATGGGGAATAGTGAATGAGAATGAAATGTCATCTACAGATGCAAATGCGATGATAAAATCAAAGCTATTATGAGTTGTTCTCTTTCTATCAATGAATTGCATTATGTAATTTTAGGCAAATCATGATGAGAAATTTGGAGTGATTTGAATAAGATGTTTGGAGTTAAAGTAGTTAATGCCATTTTTTTATAAAACCAACTATTTAGATTCAACATACAAGATAGAATCATTATGTAACTTACATAAACAACTGGATGTTTCTTATTAGACAAGTCAATATTTAGTAGAAGATGAAGATGCTAAGGCTATTTTGTTAAATATTTTGTTGAAGCAAGGTGCTACCTAGGTAGCGACCTTATGCACCACCAGGATCCTAATAGTGTTGACAACCTCTTGGGTAGGCTCTATTTGTTCGGATGCGAACAAACTCTCCTTGATCTCCATGATACCCTCACAGTATTCTAGATTGTTCTTTTTAATATCATTCCTTAATACATTGATAATATCCTCCTTGTAAGAATTCACACGAATCTTCTTGACACTGAAGGCATCTACTACCAGACCTACGGAAGTTGTCTTGTTGAGATTCTTTAATCTTTGGAGAGCCACATCTTGTAGATTATTGTTAACCATTTTGTGAATGACTTTCTTTGTCAGTTTGAATTCATATGATGTCTTGACACCATATACGCTAGTTTACCTAGCAAAGCATTGTTGTGGATGTGTCACTCAGGAAGAAGAGCATTGCCCAAAATCCCCTCTAGAGCCTATATCATCACATCTTCCTTGACAAAAATAACCTTCTAAGCCTCGCATCCATGAGCTCATCCCACACACAACCTATGTATGGAACTAACACTTCTTGCATAACTGTATCGTGAAGGACATAATCATGGGGATATATTACTAAATAGGCTAGATTAGTCAAAGGCGGTCTTCCTTCTACGCAACCCCCAAAAAAGAAGCTTGTCCACAATATATCTTCCAAGCTTTTGCCCACATGCAAAGAGAGTGTCACAGGGATAATCCTAGGAATTATCAAATTGTTTTCGTACCCACTTGGAGAGAAACACATTCCCATCTCTCTACAACTTGAGAAAATATCTTTGATAACTTTTGCTGGAATACATAATTTAGTAGGAAATTTGCATTCTTGAAATATGTGCTTGATTATATATCCTATATTCTCCAATCTCTCCACTATGGCATGGATGCACATCCTAGACTTCGAACTAGGAGCCTCGCCCAATCAATAACACAAGCCACATTGATCGAGTCCCCTACTATGTTCATTAAACAAAAGTGAATTGTTGCAAAGGATACATCCATGCATTCCTCAACCACAATAATTGGTGGTTGTACTATCTCAGGGGTAAGGGAGGGATTCATTCTAATGGTCCGACTGCGTTCATTGAGAATTTCACAAAAATGCTTCAAGCCTGTTCCATAAAATTATGTCTTCGTTCTCTACTTATCTTTTCTTGTAAGGCCCTCAGGTGAGACTCCCAAAGAGATTTCTCATTTGAAGAGATATCACAAACCTTTGATATCAGTGCAATGGAAACCTCATCACCTGAATAAAATAAGAGATCTTGGGATGTGGAAGGGGAAGACTTTCTTCATCACAAATCACAATTACTTGTGTCATTTGTAAGTCATGACAATCTTGTTCACCTTTTTGTTTTCAGTGCTAAACCATTGGTCCACCCTTGAACATAGAAATTATATTTGACATCAAAAAGTGGAAAGATAATTCTAAAATTGTGTCAATATCAAATTTACCTCCCATCATATATGAATACAAAAAATAGTATGCATGTACAAATTGATCATCGGGGACCAATACTTATGCCAAGAATGGATTCTCAAGAGATGTCTCTAGAGCATTTAGAAAATATTAGGGTGCATTTTTTTTTGTAATACCCCTCTAACCCTAACATGTCCTTGATATGTGTGTTGGAAGATAGGGAATGTTATAGGGAGTTATATGCTTGTTTTTTGAAGAGTACGATTCTTATTGAGGTGTTTCATAACTCGTGCTTTTCCAACTATAATAACTTCACATTCTAGTTTGGAAATGATAAATATTTTTGAGTCATTCCTTCATGAGTATTCATTCATAACTCGTGCTTTTCCAACTATAATAACTTCACATTCTAGTTTGGAAATGATAAATATTTTTGAGTCATTCCTTCATGAGTATTCACCTCATCTTATATGTCCATGATATTTTACAACTTATATGTTGGGTCCACCTATCACATAGTAGTGCACACATACGCACGCACACGCACGCAAGCTCGCTATGTGAGGTACTCTCTATCTGTGATTATGATTACCTTCGCACGCACGCACGCACGCACGCTCGCTCGCTATGTGAGGTACTCTCTATCTGTGATTATGATTACCTTCGCACGCACGCACGCACGCTCGCTCGCTCGCTATGTGAGGTACTCTCTATCTGTGATTATGATTACCTTAGGTAAATTACTTGTAATGATTAAAGTGTTACTTATGATACCCACTTTGATGATACTACTTCTTGTACTAGAGATTAGACAAGGTTGTGATAATTTATCATTTGTGGATTGTGTGTTCCTCCTTAATAGATTTAGATAATAAAATGTTATCAAATTATGACTTTTCTTTTAACAATATGTTCATTATCATTATCTTTTATGTTTACTTATACTTGATCCTAGTTGTCTCTTTGATTTTGAGATTCTTCTTGTTGAGTGATCATTCAGAAATATTGCTTGCATCTTTGATTATGTTTCTATGTCGATTTTGCATTATAGCCAATGATGATTTGCCTTCGTTTATTGTATTTACAAGGTTATGATTATCTGTGTGCTAACAATGTTCATGAATCATGTTTTAGTATGAATTCGATGTGTCTATAGGATGAGGGAAGACAGTCATAGTCACTTCTACAGGAGATTTACACGATGTTGCACTCTTCCTCCTTGTCCGTTACTGTTTTTCCATGTACACACACACACACACACACACACACACACACACACACACACATTAGTGTTAACATGGGGAAATGTTCACCCCCAACCACCACCGCCCAACCCCCCCACCCCCACAACATGTGCACGCACACACAAAAAAAAGAAAAAAAAGAATGTTGTTTCGATATCTATAGTGGTGCCACCAGTGCATAGTTGTTTTGGAGTTGGGGGGGGTGGGGGGGAAGGAAGGGGTGCATCTCGAATGGAACCCTCAAATTTTATCCAAAAATTGGCATCAAAAAGTTCATGAAAGTGGATTTTTGCCATTTCGGAGGGACAGATGTGAGAGGTCAATGAAGTAGCAAAAAATTAGAACTTTGCAAGAACAGTATGAAGGGTGGTGTAAAATGAAAGAAAATTTTGTAGGATTGCAAAGGGCAATTAGGGTATAGTCCAAAAAGGTGATTTTTTTCCATTTCGGAAGGAGTTTCATATAGATGGTGCGAAGTTGCCATTTTAGAAGAGAAGCATAACATGGCATGCAAAATGGCAAAGTTTCGGAACTTCACATGTGGTATTGTCAAGTGCCCGCGAAATAGCAATTTTTGAGGTTTTGGAGCCATGACCAAAGTACCTTGTGAAATGGTGATTCTTTACCAAATTGTGAGTGGTGTTTGGGATGTGCCTCAAAATGGTGAAAAGGCTTCAAATGGCATTAATGTGCATCACACTTTTAGATGAGGTAGCCAAATAAGCATGTGAAAAGGCGATATGATTTTTGTCAGAATATCTTGGAAAGTAGAAGGTGAATTTAGCAAGCTTTAATTCGAAAAGACATTAATGGTGTACAAACGCAAGCAAAGCATGTGTGGAATGTTTTCGAGAAGACTTTTGAATTAATGGCTCATCAAATGCCAATGTTTTATTAAGTCATCTTTGCAAGTTGGTTTTACAAGCAGGACTTCAAAGTACATTCTCTAACAAATTTTCAAGTTGCAGAGTTTCATTCCAATTGTGGGTACAAAGATGGGTTTACCAGTGCAGGAGCATCCAATAGAACAGGAGCTGAAATCCGTTACACAACCAGATCTTTCTATAGAGGAAGAAGACCAATTCATCAACATGTATATGGTTGCATGGAACTTGAGGAGAAATTATGCTAGTTATATGAGTGACTTCCATGAGCTCGAGTTGGAGAAAGGAAAGCTCGAGATTGAGCAGATGCTAGTGGAATGAAGAGACCATTCAGGTGATCGTGCCTACTTGAATGACATGTTGGACATGTTTTGTGTACCATGAAGATTAAGATGATATTTCTTTTTGTGATTAATGTAATTATTTTGTCTAGTTGCAATTAGTTGTACTTGTTATTTTTTAAGAGTTTGAAGCTATTGTTGCACCTCTTCATTTTCTATTAAGAAGAGATGCCAAGACCCTAGGATAGATATAGATACTTTTTTAGTGAAAGATACATATACAATCAAAGAATAGGGCATAAACTAGAAGCGTATGATCTAAGTAGATTTTGAGTAGATATTGCAACTAATCATGACTCAATCATACGCATCTTTTTTAAATTAATAAAAATACTTTGTTTTCTCTTCCACAAGTTGTGCAAAATTATCATTAGTATTCAACGGATTGTCCTCTCAGATTCATGTTGCTATTGATAGATTGAAATTCAATATAATCTCATGATAATTAAAAATCACAAGCATGTGCTTTTTGTTAAATTGGTCTTCCTAGTTTGAAGTTAAAAACAATTGAACTAGGGTTTATGTTAAAGTTATTTTTCTGGTGATTAATGGTATCTGCACGTTGTCTCTAAAGGGTTTTGATAATCTTGAAGTTGGTACTAATCTGACACTATTTGGTCCATTTGGACTAAGGAATGGTTCTTGGTTAATTCATTAAGGTCTGTTATTAATTGATGTTGGTGGAGTTCTCTAATATACTCAAATGCTCTATATTTTCAAATCTTAAGATACATTGAGGTATTTCAATATTCAGATTTTGAATGTTTTGATTTCTCCTTGAGAACTACTTGCAATCTCAAGAGTATCATTTAAGAAATTTGCATGGATAAGATAAATTAGTTTGAATCATGGTGAACAATTATTGTGAATGTATACCCACCTAGGTTGGCAGGGTTTGGAGAGAAGGATTTGATCATCAAGTATCAATCATAGTCATTCGCCAAATTGTGTTGAATTACCCAA
This sequence comes from Cupressus sempervirens, assembly GCA_028749045.1. NCBI lineage: Eukaryota > Viridiplantae > Streptophyta > Pinopsida > Cupressales > Cupressaceae > Cupressus > Cupressus sempervirens. The sequence continues at coordinate 64,615,454 of CM053785.1, forward strand.
CATCAAGTAGGCAAGACTCATAGGTCTTTCAACCAACAATTTGAGGAACCAATAATCTTGACATCCCCTAAGGGGATAGGCGGATGAGAACAAGTCCCTTGACCCCTTTAGGCGATGGTTGGGTGTCTCTTATCGAACCAAAACAAATAAAGTTTGTTAAAAAAATAATATTGAAGTTAGAAGTTGTATTGAATATCATACCATGTTGCTTAATGTAACCATTTTTATGATGAGATACTAATACTTTTGATGTATATGATTATTATCATTTTAATAATTATATAATACAAGTAAGAACTCTTTCATTTGCTTATTCAAGTATTCAAAATTTTAATATTTATTGCTCAATGTTCCACTTTCATGTTCAATGCAATGTTCAAGTATTTAAATGTTAGTAAATTTGTATTTTACATCTTTATGTCTCATATTTTTATACATATTTTCATAACTAGTATTTTAATTACCATGTGTCTAGTATATAATATATATATCCCTTGTTGTCCCCCTTCATCATCCCCTTGTCATCCCTAAATTGAGGCCCCTTTGTCCCCCTACTTAGAAACTTGTCCCTCGTCTCATGGGGTGATGTAACTATGATGTGCGATTCTGTGTGCATGCATGCATGCACTCTAGTCTTGGTGATGCATGGTTGCAAGTACCAGACATTAGGTCCATAAGGCTATACAAGTTTGAGTGTGCCTTTAAAATACTTGAAAGATGTTGTTGCAGAGATATTGGCAAGGTCGACACAATTAACTCATTTTGACATAGGTTTTCTATTTAGGTGGACCCATTGACTTTCTTGGACTTGGTGATTTTACTCTTTCATTACTTTGTTTGTATGATTTGTTAGATAATTTCATTTATTTCTCCTCCTTGGGATGATTCTAAGGTGATCTTTGCTATATTTTGTTATAGGGATTCATACTTTGTCAGGAGGTTGGCTTTACTTTCCTTGTTGCTTATAGATTACCTTGTTTTATTATACTTATGGGAATTGACATCATTGTTTGTGTGGTTCTTGATTTGGTTACATCACCCAAAAAAACCTACCAGTTGATCTTGTATTTGTTTTGTATTCTGGCATGATTAGTTTTTCATTTATTTATATAGAAAAAAATTAGGACTCATTTTAAACTCAAAGCATGAGGAAAAGATTGAACAAAATCCAACTACAAAAGAATTCCCTTGCCATGAGCGAGCCTACGATTGAGACTGGATCTTTACAAGTGTCATGAGCTCAGAGTTGTGAGATTGTGGTTTTTTTTTCTTCTTCCATTGCTGAGGGGCTCGTTTGCAAGTCTGAGACTACGATTTTTTTTTCTTCCATTACTGTGGGGCTAGTGTCGGGTGATGTGGGGCCAAAGTGGGGCTAGTGCTAGGTGTCGGGTGTCATTGGGCTAGAGCTATTGTTTGCAAGGCCATTCCACTCTCCTTGTCGAGAGTTGTGACTGTCGGAGCCGTGTTGCGTGGGGCCAGTCCACTCTCACTCACACTCACTCTATTGACATGAGTTGCGACTGTCAGAGCTTGCTCTTCGTACCCTTACTGCTTGTAACACATGGGGGCCACAACACGGGTTGGGGGAGAAGGCAGTGTTTGGTTCTTTGCATGGGAACTGTTTGACAGAATGTCTGACTAGTGAACTGGGCCTCTGTTCACTGTTGTGTGAAGGTATTTGATGGCATTGTGACAGGTGTTTGGCAGAATGTCTAGTCTATGGTAAAGCTATGAATTTTTAGGAGCACCTTTCTTAATGAGCTATGGCATCCTTATCTGATCCAATTACACTCCAACAGCTTGTTGATCCCTTGCTAATGTCCTATAAAGTGTTGTTGCTCAGTCAATTTCACTCTATTAAAGTCATAGAATGATTGGCTTTGTTGGAATTCGAGAACCACACTATATGAGATATTGTGCAATCTCTAGTTGCTAAAAATACAAGCCTCAAGGCTAATATGGAATCTGCTACCTTGTAGCTCAGGGAGTTATACACTATCAAGGAGAAACAATTGGAGATCGTCGATAGGCATTCTTCACTATGAATAGAGACTAAATTAAAGGTGAAGTCTTGGGCTTCTTTATACAATTGTGCGGCTGAGGCTCCTCTTTCAAGCATTGAGAAGTTAGTTCAAGGGAAGATGGACGATGAGCGGGTAAGGCAGACTCGTGAACTAAACTTACGAGTTTGTGGTCTCTCCTCCATTGATGATCCCTTAGTTGTTGGATACTCTTTCCTCAAGAATTAGCTGGACATTTTAGACATCACTCTTGACAGGTGTTGGTTAGGCCTTGATGGTACTCTCTTCATCCAGTTCCTCTCCCTCTCTAACAAGTTGCAAGCTCTTAGCGAAAAGAAGAAGTTATTCTCTCTTTCTCCTAAGATCTACCTAGATGAGGACCTCCCACGATCACAGGTGGCAAAACTCAAGCAAGCTCATGCCCTCGTTGTGGTAGCAAGACAAGAGGGTAAATATGCGGTCATTAGAAATCTTAAAGCAATAATCCATGACACCTTTCCTATAGGCTGGGTTTCAAGGGCGGTCTCTAAGGCCAAATGATTTGCTCAACGAAAATTGAGCACAAGCTCTTTGTGTCTCAACTGTTGGAACGATAATGGTATCCTCTGGTCTATGCCTAGCTTACTTAATGATGCTATTAGTTTTGTCGACCTTTTCATTATAGAGACACATGAGAGCCCCATGTGTCCTCTTCTCGATATTTCTAGCTATCAGTGGATCTCCTCTTTTAGAGATGAAGTTAGATGCTTTGGTGGGGTTAGAGGTTCTGGTGGGGACCACATTTTCAATAAAATTTCCTTAGTTCACTCTGACAGCTATGCTAGATTCATGTGGATTTGCATTGATTGAGAAACCTTGCTCTATAGAGATACCTATATCGCTATCTATTACTTCCCGCCAACATCTTTGCATTATGCAGTTCATAGCACTGAGGGTGGGGACCCCTATGAAGACCTTCTTGAGCACATTATTAGATTCTCTACCATGGGGGACAACATTATTTTGGGAGACTTTAATGCGTGAACCAAAGACCTACAACCTCCTCTCTATGATTGCAGGTCTAATACTCTTCAAATACTCTTCACATCCGGATATACGGGGTGAGTCTAATTCTCTTCACATACTCTTCACATGAGCATGATGTAGAAGTTAATGCTGATTTGTACATGCACTATGAGAATGAAAGAAGTTTTTTCATTTTGCCAAGTGAGTTGATTCAAGATGCTAACCTGATTGGTGAAACTAATATAAGAGATTTTTCTAGCTTACCTCACGAATATTCAGTTGAAAATCAAATATATATGATAGAGGTAAAAGCTTTTGTTGAAGTTTGGTGGCCTAGGGCCATCATTTGTACAGTTTAGGAGTAGTTGTTTTTGCTTTCAATAAAGTTGTTCGAGAGAAATTTGTTGTCAAGTGTGTGGTTTACTTCTTCCAAAGATCTGAATCCTTGCCATGCCCACAAGGAACATGCGTCCCCAGATAGAGCCACTGTTGGGACTCAAAATTGAAGCCTTGATTTTGCGTACCATCTTAAAAGATGAGCCCTACAAGCGCTTTTTAATGCACATGTACCCGCTTGTTCATTTGAGGCCTAAGAGGTGTTTAATGTTTCTAACACCTTGCATTCAATATATTCACTCATCCCATGAAGATAAATTGTCATTCCGAGTCATTTTGTGAAGTTCTGTTTTGAGCAATGTCTAAATCTGCATTTTTGCCCAAGTGTCAAATAATGATAGGAGGCCTAGTTTGCAATTGAATATTTTGCACCCAGTAATGTTTCATGAGTCGCCGCTTTGGGAGTGTTTAGTATCCATACCAAAGAACCTATGTTTCAGGTTTAAAGTCGTTTCGATATGTTTTGACTAGGTTTTGAATCCCTAAAAGTTGGTCATTTATTATTGTCATGTTGATGCAAATTATTCAGAATTCTGGGAGGTCCTATTTGACTTCTTATAACTTTGACCCAGTTGACCAAAATGAGAAAACCCCTTTTGCATTGCATTTTAGAGGTTAGAGACTTGTTATGTTTCAATTTTGAGCTTATGATGAATCCATTTGATCAGTTTTCAAATGCGATTCCAAATGCAATTTATGATGTTTTACTAGTGTCATAAAGTGCAGATTGGTCGGTACCCATGTTTGGGATGTGATAACTCAGAATTTGTGATAGGTGAGATTAAATGGATTGTACAGTTGTGTTCTACACTGAAAATATTTCAAGTGTGCCAGTTTGCAAGTCTTGACAAATCCATTTGCACACTTTCCTAAGTCCTTTCCGTTTGCAAAAAATCACTTTTCTGTTAGTGTTTCTAGTTCTGCAAATCAGAGTAGCCCACTTTGACCACTCACCAAGTGCACCCAATTATTTGTCATGAGTCCAAATTCCATATTTATACTGTTCTTGTGACAGTTAACCAATGCCCTAGTTTTTGTGCCCCCAAGTGTCAGTTTGACCTATTTTTCAAGCCAAATCTAAATGCAATTAATGGTTTTTTAACATGTTTGCTTATAGGAAATTTTATGAAGGAAAATTTGACAGTCAATATCTTTTGACTGAGTGATCGTCATGACACGAGATTTGGCAAGGTACAATAACATAGAACAAAGAATTAGCTTGTTTGATTTTAGAGCCCAGTCAAGTGTTTTAGTCAGTTTTTAAGGCCAATCAAAGGACCCCTTGGCACAAAATTTGTAGTTGGTAAGAAAGGTTGAAGATCAATTTTAAATAATGCGACGGTGATTGAATTTTGATCAAATCAGTATCAGATGATTAATGTATCAATTTGACAATTCAGTTGTTTGAAAATGAATTTGTTTTTAGTTGGACCCACTTTGGGGCACAACTAAATGGTATCAGACTGATAAGGTATATTGGGGATCAAAAATTTTCTAAAATGAAAGGGTTATAATGATTATAATTGTTATGATTTTACTATGGGCGCACATCTTCCAAAGTTGGAGAGGTGAAAGATAAACAATGAGCAGAAATCAATGAATTCTCTCTAGTCATTTCTAAAAGGAAAATGGTTAGAGTTCGAATCTAATAAGAAGTTCTCTACATCTGAGAGTAGATTTATGATTTATGTTTTCTTGTTAACTTGATGTTGCACTCTCCAACTTCACAAGATGAGAGTTCATTATGTCATATTTTAGTGTTTAAAGCCAAGTCCATTCTTTGAAGTGGATGAATCAAAACATTTGGTGCCATGCTTGGCTACCAATGTAAAACCAATGATGCATTTTCCACCATGTGTATCGATACAATGATGTTTTGATTTATTTTTTCTCAAAGACAAGCAAATCCTTTTTGAGTCAGGCATAAAGTTTTCTTCTAAAGTGTCATGTGTTGTATGTGAATGGGGTGTGATCCTACATAGGGCAAATCAAAATGTGTGAGCAAGAAGAGTTCTAAAGATCATAATGCCATAGTTCACAAAGGAAATGAGTTTCTTATTTGTTGAGAAAAGAAATTTTTGTCTATGTTATGGCATGGATTTTGAAACAGGATGGAAGCCAGTCGTAATATGTGGGAGTTCCACAGCTAAAGAAATAAAAGGGGCCTTGTTCTTGATTGAAGTAGCCACAACCTAGAAATTGGAAGGTGCATGAGAGATATCTTAATGCATGGATGGATGGGGAACAAACCAAAGAGAAATCATGCCTTTTCCCACATAGCGTTATATCAAGTGATCTACAACCAAAACACATCTTCACACATCCTGTTTGGCTCAACACTCTGTTGATCAACCGTTGACAAGGCACTGGTGAAAGCAAGTACTTGATCAATGATTTATTTGGTGTTTGAAGTAGCTCAGGTCAAGAGAAAAACATGGTGTTGACCTTGCATTAGTCCTTGTTGCGATTTGAGGTTCACTTCGAGAAGGATTAATTAAAGGGGCAATCAGACAATTTCCATGAGCAACCTCCCATATAATGTGAGGAAGAGGAGATCCATGTGTAGAATAGGATGCTATCATAGTTACAAATGTCATGGAATGAAAAGTAAAGGCACAGGACTCTCAAGTCTAAGAAAGAGTGATTTATCCTTAACCAAGCGGTGAGTGGAGTAGTTGGAAGTTGGGGAAAAAAGAGGGATCTGCTTTGTGAGAAATATCAACAATCGACTAGAGATTGAAGCCACCTCAAGTGCACCAGATCAAAACCATGACATTGGAGATTAAAAGGAGAAACACCATTAGTAGAAACTCAAAAACTCTATGATGTGAAATAGGGCAGTGAGATTCTCTTGGAATAAGAGTGTGATCTTCCTCGCCTCCCCCTATTTCTGCTTAATTATTTCAAAGGTCCCCTTTTGCAAGAATTTCTAATTTCGAACCACAAGCATCAAAGTTGTTTTTCTCTGAGAACATCAACTATTTGAAGGACAAAGTCTAGCCCTTTCTAGCCAAGGAACGTCGTGTTGTGTGGGAAGGATATGAAGATTTCAAGATACAGATGAACAAAGTTGAGGCGTTGATGTTATGGCAGAAGGCGTAAAGCAATAGGAAGATGATTCAAAGGACTTTTAATCCCACATTTCTCTTGTCTTGTGTTTTTAACCTTTTAAATATACCATCGCACACTATGTAAATGTCTTTAAGAAATTTGGCTTTTAAACCACAGGCAAGCACGCATATGGGGCCCACTCAGCTGGAGGATGTAGAAAGTCAAGTTTTGACCAAAATAGGTGGATAGATGACGTGGATAGTTGGGCGAGTTGTAATACAACACGTGGCACAAATTTCAATAAGATAGTGATGTGGCGATACAAGATTTGAAGCACATGATGGTGACACGTGGCACATCGGACGATTGTCGCTATGTCGCAAACAAAGATGCTCGAATGATAACTGTAGCAAAATAGTGATCGATGACATGGTAGGCTAATGTGGCATGATGACAGGGTGATGATATGGCAATGTTGATTGGGTGTTGACGTGTTCGGATGTGCCACGTGTTGCGATGTTGCTATGTCACGATGATGTGGCACAATTTGACTCGTCATGCAACATAGCGACCAATGACATGGCAGAGATGTGGAGGCCACATGGTAGAACAAAAGACCAATGAGGCAGTGGCATGTGGCACCTAGATGGTGGGTGTCAGGTGACTAAGCAGGAAATGGGCCAATCAGAGCATAACACATGTCACAGCTCGGTCAAACATGTTTGACACAGATGGAAAAAGGAGGGAAAAATCAAATAGGCATAATTTTTTTTAATTTTATATTTCCTCTCTAAAGTACGTGTAGGGTCAGGTTTACATAAATTTTGTTATATCATATAGTTTTGACTTTAGGAAAAGTCAAATATATGCCAAAAATGCAGTCTGAAGCTATAATAGGAGCTTGTTTTTCATTTTAAGATTTTGGGCATTCTCGATAAGTAAGTATAGCATTATTATATATTGCCAGAACCGGGAGAGAACAAACTTTCCATTTTTGGAGCTTGTTTTTGCACAGGAGGCCACTAGTTCAAGTTATGTGAGGATTTGTCTCATGTGCCCAGTTTTCAGTTTCATTCAATTGGGGTATTTCAGATTTGATTTCTAGTGAAATGGTGAACTAAATGAATGTAAAAGATAGTAAAATACAATTATGGGCAAAATTTGTTACATGCAAATAAGTTAAATGGATGTTTTATCAACATTCTAGATGCATTTCAAATATTTTGGCAACATAAGGGTTTTCATCATTGAAGAAGAGATATTTCGGTCTGTTACCGAATAATGATGAAAGTAAAATTAGTTTTCATGGGTAGAAAGATGAGAGATGTTTTACAATAGCAAAGAATGAAGATTCAAGTGGACACATGTCACTTCCAGATCAAATTTGGGACTTCATTCATCTCCTATATCTCTTTCTTTCTCATGCATTGTAAGGGTTGGCAGTTTTCACTGTGAAACCAGTTGGTTCCAATTTTGGAGAAAACTTCTCATTGCTATGATACCATATTCTTTAGTAATTTCCCCTGTAATGAGCAACAAGAAATAAGAATACAGATAGTTTTGATCTTTTAGGCAATTTTACATTTCAATTTCATGCATCTTATTGTATTTGTTTCAAGGAAATGAATGAAAATGCAGTAGCAAGTTAATCTTCATTCTGATATCTTGATGCAAGAAGCTCCCCTTAATACCATAAACTTATAAAAAAACCATAGAAATAACAAAAAATACGAGAACAAAATGTGGACTTCTTATTTGCACCGAAAATGCGGAATTACAGAATTCATAAGTACAATATGCTAACCCAAATGGGTGCTTTCATTACAACAATTTGCAAGACAAGCTGCCAACAATCACCCAGAGCTCCTAGACAATGTTTAGGTATTTCTTAAATAGGTAGTTGTATGCCACCTGGGAAGGTTCTAGTTGCTCAAACTTAATACCTAGGGCCGAGAGACCCTAACAATACACATAGAGTTAGCCAAATACATCTTTGACAAATTATTTTAAAAATTTTGTTAGCCCAACTTCTAAAGGCCATAGCTCACAAACCATTGCTCTTATAACCACTTTTTAGAAATGCCAACTCCTGATCTACAAGCTCAAAATTGCGTTAGGGCCCTTTTGTCAAGTTTTCAGACCTCATCTGGGCACTCTAAGGCCTCTAACAGTGAACTTGAAGATTTTTCAGCAAATGTTTCCATCGAAAATCTGCAATAACTTCTTTGATACTTATATTTGAGCAATGAAATTTTTATGGTAGGCTTATAACTTTAAAATGAACCTTCCTGTAGAAAATAAGAACATTCTGAGCTCATATGAAAAACTTACTAAAAATAGCAATTTTCCATAAATAGTAACCACCATGTTTACTAGTCCTTATTAAAATAGAAAAACTAAAATACAAATATTTTTGGGTGATGTAAGATTGCTCTTACACCTAAGATGTTCCTGCATCATATCTTGTCTCCCATTCATGTTGTTTGTGATCTTTTGTGTTTTATAAACAAAAAGTATGAAACTCAGTTGCAATCTGTTGGTTGTATATGTTGATTTATTTTCCTTATGACTCAAGGAGTCATGTAAATTCTTAGTTTTTCATCATAGGATTGTAGATCTCATGAAGGGATAGGTCAAGTACGAGGTTCAAAAAGATGTAGATGTCTGATTCACAAGGTGAATAGATAGAGCAGGAAGTCTTGATGTATGGGATATGTCAATGAATTTCAGGGATGTGTGTTAGGGGTTTGTAGGATTTCGCAATAGATAAGGCACTAATTAGCTGCAAGATCAGAGTGTTATGTTGTTCATGTCATATTTTTGTTGAAAATCAACATCATTAATCAAATATTTTTCCCTTTAATGTTGAAGAACTAAAATGTGATAGCCTCACTTAGCAATTTCTTTGGCCATGTTATTAGCTATTCCATATGTAAGATCTTTGCATAAGTGTTAGAAGATTAAGGGTTTTATCTGCTTTGTTAGATTCAAATGTATGCTTTAACATTGGTACCATATAAGTGAATCTGAGGACCACCCACCTAGGTTTTGCAGAGCCTGAAGTAGAAGAAGGGTCTAGCCTTATAGTTGGCCCAGTGTCTGAAAGGGTATGTTGAAAATGGGAAGTAGCTACCCCTAGATGTATCTTGTTCTCATCAAGGTAATTTGAAATCATGGCATTTCAAAACACCAACACCTAGATCCAAACTCTTCACTTGTTGGCCACATGGTGGCGCTGCTAGCGTTGTTCACTATGTTCTCTCTACTACCTCCTTCATCCCTCTCATTTCTGTCTTTATCATTTCTCGCCTTCCTTTGGCTGGCCATGCCTTCCTTAGCATCAGCCTTCGGGGACCCCTGACACCTTCTCCTTGCTTATCCACTTCTTGCCACCCTCTTCACTCCTTCCATGCTCGCACTTCTTTTTGCTTCTATGATGGTGATGTGGAGCTCTTCATCCATCACCTCAGAAGACTTCTCCCCTAGGACCCCTTCCCTAACTCCAAGGATGTCACCTCCATGTTCCACTCACTTGTATCAACCTTATGGGAGTCTGCCCTTCTCTCCATTCCCCACTGCACCTCCTCACTCACCCCTCGCCCCACTCACAGGTCTTGCCCCATGAACTAGTAGTTCAATGAGGACTGCAAATTCTTTCATTACATTTTTTGCTCTACTCTACCCACTACTTCTTCCTCCTCTTCCTCTCAATTGAGGCTTGACTACCACTGCTTTCTTTGCCATAAGAAACAGAAGATCACTTTATTGTAGTGTAAGTCTCTTTGTGCTATGTTCTTCTAGTCCCCAAAGTTCTTTTGGTGCACCATGTTTCCTTGCCACCGCTCCCCCTCCCCCCCCAACCTCCCTCTATTCTAGACCTTCTCTCCCTTGCCTCCCACACCTCCATGCTCTATGATATTCTTGGCTAGCCCCCTCTCCATCTCATCCTCCCCTCCCAGCCATTGTCACCTCTTCTCTTTTTCCCACATTAGTGAGACAATTAGAGTTACGAATAGTAGTAGAACTCCAGATAAGGAAGGATTTCAAGCTAAATTCTTCAAGTTGGGTATCTCTATCATGGGTCCCTTTCTTACAGTGCTCTTAATCTAGTGGTTTGTGTCAGCTTCCCTAACTCTATGTCATGACATATTATCTATCTGATCCATAAATCTGGGCCATCCTTTGACCCTAGAAATTATAGGACCATCATGGTTGGGCATACCTTTGCCAAACTCTATGTGACTGTGCTAAACGGTATCCTGTCTAGTGAGCTTGTTCAGTGACATTGTTGGGCTAGAGGTTAGGCTGGGTTTCGTTCAGATTTTCAGACCACTGATCACATTTTGACTTTACGGGCCATCATTGAGGATGCTCGCCACCACTTGGCAAAAGTTTATTGTTGTTTTGTTGACTTCCACAAAGCTTTTGACTTTGTTCCTCAGGTGACTCTCTTTTAGCATCTTAGGGACATCGAGATCTTAGAGATTCTTCTTGCAACTATTATGAGGTTATATGAGTGCATTGAGGGCAGATTTAGTACTCCACATAACTTCTCTGATCCTATCCAAAGTGCTATTAGGGTGAAACAGGGATGCCCTCTCTCCCCCACTCTCTTTGGCATCTACATCGTTGAGCTTGAGGTTTTTCTCCATGATTGCTTGCTCCCTAGCAATGGTTGTTATCTACATTAGGTATTGATCTCTATTCTCCTATTTGTTGATGATGTGATTCTCCTAGAATCTTCTCTCAATAGTCTTCAGCAGCTCCTTGATGGCTTGGCCTCTTTCTATGACTCACATGAGCTAGTTGTAATTTTGGGCAAGACTCGGTTATGGTCTTCAATTATTTGAGGGCATCCCATCTCCATTTTTGCTTCTAGGGTACCAAGATCAATATTACTTCTTCATATACTTACTTGAGGGTTAAGTTTTTTGGACCTTTTTTCAGCTTGACTAGCCATGCAACCCAAAGTCATCAAGGGGCTAAGCTCCCTTGCTATTCTTGAGCAACAGTGCTTTCAACACCACGACTAAGATGTCTCTTCTTGACTCCCTGGTCAAGCCAACTATCCTCTATGGCTCTACTATTTGGGGTCCCTCCCTCTTGGAGTCTAACTAGGCCTTTATTGAGAGAGTCCAATTTCTTTTCCTTTGGTGCATTATCAGATGTCATTGGTTTGCAACACACAACATCGTTAATTTAGTTTGGCTTCTTCAATAGCTTTGAAGCTTCACTGACTCTGACGATTGTCACAAATATTCCTACTTGGCTTATTGTTCCTCTATGGAGGTTGCGGGTTGACTTTGGTCACAAGTCTTGTTGTTGGTACACCAAGGTCTATGCTCTCTTAGTCTTGATTGGTATTAGTTTGGATCGTCTTCCCTCCTTCCACTTTTCTTTGGATGCTCTAGCCCATCTTCTTCCACCTCAGCAAGATTTCAATGAACATGTTAGACTTGACATCTATAGATAGTATGTTATCATGACGTAGAGGAATACCCTAGGTGGGCTTCATTTGTGCACGACCTTCTATGATAAGCACTTTCTTGCTATCCAGGATGGGATCATCTTACGTCCCTAGTATCTCAATTGTCTTTGTACTCACACTCTTCACATCTCCTTGGGATCTTTTAGGATGGGTTCTCATTAGCTACGTACTCAAACTAATCACTAGATTGGTAGGGAGGATAGGATCTATTGGCTTTGTCACCTTGGGGAGGTCTAGACCGAGTCTCACTTTTTTTTTTTTGTCCCATTTACTATGAGATCCGAGGGATATTCTATTGTTTGTTCAGAGAGCGTTGATCTCTTCCCTCATTCTTTAGATATATTGACCAGCACTATCTTACACTCTATCTTCAGGAGACCATGTAGCTTCATGAGCACACTATACAGCTCCATCTTTGCTCGACATCAACCCCTATGTAGCTCATCACCTCTTTCTTCAGTGCTATAGTTCTTGCTCAAGGACTGAAGTGGCCTCTCTGCACTATCTCAGTTCACACCAGATCTGTGAGACCCTGCAAAGATTACACTCAGTGACACCCCTCTAGTAGACCTTAGAGGCGACCTTTTAGAGTACCTGATTGCCCTAATGTCCACCTTTACATTCTGGACTACTTCTCGCTTGCGAGGAGTTCTTAGCTATTTTTTTTCCTTTTACTTGGTTTTTTTGTTGTTTTGCTTTCACGTTCTTTCTATAGATGTTGTTTGGTGCTTCCTCTGTTGGCATTTGCCCTCTGTACCGTTTCCAGTCCCTTAGATCCTCGTTGGTCTCTTGTTGGAGATTAAATATTTATCTTATCTTATCTTATGGATTTTTATAGTTAAGTGGTATGGCCTCTTTGGATGGATAGATTTACTTTGAGATATCTATTTTTATTCTATGTAAGTGTTATATATTATAGTAAGTATAAATGTATATAATATTAATATTGTGATTTACTACTTCCTAATCACACAAATTATAATGTTTGGTATTTTACATAGACACACACACACACACATTATATGTGATTATATAACTTATATATACATGTGTGTGTGTGTGTGTGTGTGTGTGAGAGAGAGAGAGAGAGAGAGAGAGAGAGAGAGAGAGAGAGAGAGAGAGAGAGAGAGAGAGAGTGCACACTTCTATATGTGTGTACACGTGTATGCTATATGTATGTCAAATACCAAACATTATAATTTGTGTAATTAGGAAGTAATAATTTACAATATTAATATTACATACATTTATACTTACTATAATATATAACACTTGGATAGAATAAAAACATCTCTCTCTCTCTCTCTCTCTCTCTCTCTCTCTCTCTCTCTCTCTCACACACACACACACACACACACACACACACACACACACACACTCATAGAATAAAAGCATTATAATTTGTGTGATTAAGCTAGTGTGCGTGTGTCTATATATATATATAGAAGTGTGCACACATGCACATATATATAAGTTATATATGATTATATTTGCATGACTATGGATATTGGCTATAGTGTATCTTTGGATCTAAGGTAAAATATAATGTTGTTAATAATCAAATATTACTAAATGCAAGGTATGATCTTAATTGCTAATTATTAATAATATGAAAAGGTCACATGTTATTTATATCTTCTTATATTATAAATATGTGTATTAATGATTATAAAAATATTCATTATAGTTATATATAGTTGTGAGTTTATAATTACGTTGAGATATTTAATTATGTCTTTTAGTTAAGAGTTAGTTGGAGTGTGGTTACCTTGGGAAAATCTATTTATATGGATTTTCTTTTTTTTGTGAGGGGAGGGGGGCTAGAACCTTGAGGAGCACTTGGTTCTACCTTTCATGGAGATTTTTCAAGAAAAAAATTGTGGTTTGTGTGGGAGGTTTTTAAAGATTATTTCTTTAAAGATTTCTATGTTTCTTTGTTTTGGGGAAGAGAAGCATATAAGAGAATTTCAAGGGTTGAGAGAAGAATTTGTTGATGTGGAATAGGTTCTTCTTTCATGGAGATTTTTGAAAGAGTAGAGGGTTTGAATGATATATCTCAAGTTGGATTTGTCTTCCTTTGTGTGTCTCCTTCCTCCTTTGGTTGAATCTTTATAGGACTAGAGGTATGGATTGCATTTCTTGATTGCATTATTTATCTAATAAAATATGGATCTATTTATATGTTTTCATGATGTGTAATATATGTAATTTCTATTCTTAGAACTTTTTTTTTAAAATCATTTTTTTGTGTGAAAATTATCGTGTGTTCCTAGGTTTTTAGCAACCCATTTTTTGAGATCTATTATTTGAAATCTAAATTGAGCCTAGGGTTCTTGGTTTATTTTTTGATGGAAATAATTTAGAGATCCCAAATGGGTATCTCTCATATTTCCTTTTTAGGATTGAGTTAATCCCCTATTATACATATTTTGTTAGACTATATATGTCTATTTCAAGTTTTGATTTTTAGTCAAGTTTATCTGAATAATACAGATTATAAAAGTCATGTACAGGCCTAAATTTGATATCTGAGATGGTACTTTGTCTTATCTTTCATTTGTCATTGGTTTGATGGAATTTTGTTGTGTTTTGTGAAAGTTACAACTATTTTAGTAAAGACAAGTTTGAACTCTAGCTAGAGTTTTATGTTTTAGAACATAAGTCATAACTTTCATTACCACCATTGGATCTTCATATAAATTTTTTGGAAGGTATACAGAGATTTCTTCATCATTCTCACCAAAGTGATTGACTTAGTCATGAAACTTGTGAAATATACGAGTTAATGTTCATTGATGATTATTATTGGTGTTTAAACATTGTTTGAAATAACCAATTTTGCAAGTAGTCAAGTATTAGAGGCTTGTAGCTTACTAGATGCTTTTACAATTTTATTTTTAATTCATTTGTTCCTTTTTACATTGAATATTATTTTTATATTATGTATGGAGTTTTTGATGTGTTTAGATCAACCTGCATATCTACAATCTCAGGAGGTTACCTAAACTTGTATTTCAAATATTTGAGTGAATTTGACTTGTTTGTGTTGCTCTATATTATGGAAGTCTATAGAATAGCATCTCCAAAAGAGAGATATTACTACTTTTTTATACCATCATTTTGTATTTTAGGGTTTGGATTTGTCCTAATGATGTGGAAGCCGAGAACCCAAGGGATGGATCTCTTGTTGTAGAGTCATGTGTTTCCCTAGATAGATTTTTGTGTGAGTATGGTTCCTAGTGCACTAAGTGGGTAGCTTATCGTAGGATCCAAGTTGAGGCCAGAGCGAAAGCCTTAGGGTGAGTATTAGAAAAGAAACCTAACATAACTAAAAATGAATGGGGGTGTAATAAATTTATTATTAAGAGAAAATATTGGATTAAGGGTCCACATTGGCCCTGTTGGAGTATCGTGGTCATTGTAGCTACTAGAAAGGGTCGTGAAGGTGCCAAGGTACATGAGTGGTAGGAAGGATCCCAACATAGATGAATATGCAATGATACTCACCTAGCTTGTATCCTAGAGAACTCGCCTCTTGTGGTTTATGATGTGACTTTATGATTTGAATTTTGGGCTTTGACACTTGTGTTGTGATATTTATGTTGAGATATTGGAGCTTTGATGTTCATTTTTGGGCTTTTCTACTTGGAGCTTATGTTTAGATAATTATATTTTGTTGGGCTTTGATCTTCTTTCATGTGGTTGGGTGAAAATATTATTGACGTACTATTCACGGTTCATGGATGATTTTGATTATGTTCCATTCTTGGCTACACTTGATTTGATGTGAGCTCCTGAAATGGGACTCATGTAAATTGTATAATCAAATGAAAATAAATGTAAGAGAAAAGGGTATCTCTAGTTGAAAATAAAGGGAAGGGTGAACATCTTGTATTATCTAAGAGCATTCAAAGATTTGGTTTTAATAGTAATATTTCTCTGAAGTATTTCTTTATGTTTATGAATAAAAGGAAATGAACAGAGGAATATTTATGCTACAATGCATCCAGTGGATGATAGAAAGGAAAGAAAATATTATCTTTTAACTTGATGTTCAAAGGAAATATAATGAATGATAACTTGTGAAAAATAGACTAGTGATAAATGGGTAGTCATGATACGATGGATGAAGACACTAACTTGATTGTATTGATTAGTGAATAATTTACAATTACTTAATGCATTTAAAATGAGTGTAGAGTAATATGAGAATGCATACCCTAATGAATGTTTATCTTTGTCTTAATTTCTAAATAAAACTTGTTGAGATTATTTGTGTTACACATTGAATAATATTGTTTATATTGTATTATTTTATTGTATAATGTTGCACCTAGGAGCACCTAGATGGGCATGCAACATATAGAGATTCCCATAAACTATAATTGATGAGTTGTATTGTAACATTGTGATAATATTTGATATAATTATTTAATATTGGAGAAAATAAATTAAATGTTCAATATTAAATGTGGGTCGATAGAGGTTTGGTAGCGCATGGTTTATGTAATACCACTTGATGGTTTTGTGGGAGCATGCTACTATAAAAGAAACCAAAATGGTAGTTGTTGATAAGAAAGATAGGTGAGACAAGTTAGCCAAGATAACATTTGTGAAGGTTGGAAGAATGACATAGGATGTGTGGATTTATGCTTGTTCACATGGTTTACTTGGTTGTGGCTATGACTTTGAAAGTTTCCACGATTGTATTGCTATGGTGTTTTTCTGAATAATAAATGGCGATGAATGCTTTTGGAGGCTGGATTTAATCTTGAGTGCAAATTTTTCAGGGTATATCGTGTGTCACTTTTTGTAAGTATATTGTCTATTCTCTTGGATGTGGATTTTAAGTGCTTATTTATTTCAAATTTATTATATATTATGTGGAAATGATGATATTTTTTATTGTACATTTTCTTACAAGTGGTATCAAGGCTATGGTTTTGTTGTTGTAACCCTTAATTGAATTCATAGAAATTTATGAAAGAATGAAATAAATGGCAAAATATATGAGAGCTGTAGATTGTTTATTGCAGATCTTAGAGTTTTTTTGGATTTTTTGTTATGATGGGTTGTTGGCAAATTGTGAGCACGCAAAATTGTTAGTCAAAGGGGTTTTTTGGATGTTTCATTCAAATGAAGGTTTTAGGGGGGGAGCTTGTAGGTCTTTTGGCCTTTCCATAAATTTTGATATATAATTTGTCCTATTTTGGCCATGTTGAGAGAAAATGAAAATGTTAGTTGCAAGTAGTGGTGAATGTCAAATTTAATCTCGTCAAACTTTTGTCATTATAAAAATGGTTTATATGAGCAAATAGGTTGTCTTGTTAAAACAATCATAACTCTCACTTAGGATGTCAGATTTCAGACTTCTTATAGTCATTGGAAAGCTAATTTAGAGCACTAAAATTTGGTATAGGATTAGTTCTATGATTTTGATATTTTATCATTTTTATGAGCTTGAAAGTGAGATGTTATTTTTTAAGAGACATTTGGGCATAACTTGAGCATACCGTGTCAAATTTTAGACTTCAAATAGTCAAAAAAAAAGTTCTTAGAGAGCTCTACAAATTGGTTCATATTTGTTACAGGTTTGACATGATTTATTTAGTGATATATTTATATGGTTGGTTTATGATTTATATTGACTATGGTAACATTGTGAGTTTATTGCATTGTATATATTGGAGATTTAGATTATGGTGTCATTGTATACTTAGCCTATATTTCAGATTGATAACATGATGATATAGTTATCATTGTTTGATTTGGATATGTATGATTCTTGTTTGAGTCTACATGTTGTGCAGTGTTATAAGTGGTCTGTACTTACCAGATGCATTTATGGCTTGGATATGGGTTGTCTTTCCCCTTTGATCTTTCATTATTGATCCATATTCATATTAGGAACTTAGATATGAATTTTCTATGCCCTTAATCACATGATTTGATAATTTTTATTCATGTAGAGGAGATAAGATGTTAGCAGGTATAGTCATGGTGGAGGATTGTGGTTGACTATTTTATTTTGATAGATTGGACACTTTGAGAGTTAGGTGATCGATTCATGGATGTGACCATGGTGTTATAGATCTTGGCATAACATGATTGGACATGCAAGTACTTTTTGATGTTGATTGGTTTGGATTCCTAATTTGGTTAGCAATGTGTCTTCTGGGTTGAGGATCATGGTTATTTGATTTCATTAAGGAGCTCATGATATACACTTCAATTTCTTTGATGATTTTATACATTGGTTGATTCTCATGGTTGGAGGATGGATTTTCATCATGATTTCATGGTTAGCTTGGATACATAGTTTAGTGGGAGCTTGTGACAGTGATGATGTGGAAGTGTAGGATTGGTTCCCAGTTTGGTTTATATCTTCTTGGTTTGGAGATCTTTGTTTTTAAGTTGGTACTAATGCTTCGGTTGTGTATAGACTTAGAGGATCTTCACATAGGAGATGGATATCATGATGCCATAGGTGACTTGGTACCACAGTTGAGTGGGATTTGTTGGCATCGATATAATTATTGAGTGCTTGTAGATGTTGGAAGATATCTTAGATCATGTTGGTACAGATGCATCTGTGACATTTGCATGGTGAGTGACTTGTTGGTGGTGGTTATGTCCATAGTGTGTGGAGATGGTTGCATCTTGAGGAATCACAAGGCCCTTGGTAAAGGTGTGGTTTATGCTTTCATTTGACATGTTATCTTTGGTGTTAGGACGGTTTCATTATTATGTCATGGTATACTCTTGATACATGTTTAGATTTTTGACATGTTATTGTGTGTTCATATGACGTGTGTTATCTCTTTGGTTGATCTAGGTTAGGTAAACTAAGAGTGGGAAATGAGAATTCTCCTCAAGATATTGAGGTCTCCAACCAAGACTAATATAAGAACAATCCCCTCTAAAGTTCATATTAGGTGAATGCTCTGAAGACTTCTTGCTAAAACTATAAACCAGCCCAAAAAATACATCTCTAATCCAAGAGAAATCAACCTCACCACCATCTCTAGGTATCTATGAGAATCTGTAACCAATCAATCTATGCGAACTCCAAATGCAATATAGAAAAAATCATCAAGTATCTAGAAAATGATCACAAATAAAACTAAACCAGGATCACTATCAAAGTTCAAACCATGTCCTTAGAAACATAAGCATAACAACATGATTTAACCATCAGGTGAACCCACAATAATGGGTTACACTTTTTTGCCTAAACTGACACTGAACTATGAACTTTCAAGAAAACTTTCACTTTCGGATGTAAATTTCCATTTAGCGGTTAGGAATTTGAAGATGAAGTAAATTAGAGTCTTTTAGGATTTTTTGTGTAGAATCCAAATATATTTTTTAATTGATTAAATTAAATTATTTTTTCTTCCACGAAAATTGGTATGTTATCAAAAAACTAATTTTTAAAAAGTGACATTATTTTTGACACAACCTTTTTTCTATAATAGATATCAATGTGATTATTTTGAATTTAGTTTTTTTAACATCCATACCAAAACCATGGAGGTGATATGATGTCTGTATCCTTAGTATTTCATATTTTATCAAAGTTTAAAGTTGACCTAATACAAATTTGGACACATATGGCTTTTGACACATGTAACTTATTATATATTTACTCAATTTCAATTTTTTTTTTTTTGATTGAAAGAGGACTCGAACATGAAGATCGTAGTTATTTTTCAATTTTTTTGTTCTTAGTTACTATTTTTCCATGAGCATCTAATATATAGGTTTATTTTTTTATAACAAACCTATGTTCAATTCACGTGCAAAAATGTATACCTAAAAATTTCAAAATGTAGCAAATTCATAGTCATTAAAAAGTTCATTCAGAGTACTTCTATCATGCAAAATGACATTACTTCAGTGCTCCATCTAAACCTAGTAATGGAGCTTGGAAGCCATGAAAATGTAGTAAATCTTCTCCCACTTGGAAAAAACTATAATTTCTCAATTTCAATAAAAACTTAGTTTCTATCAAAACTAAAAATATTAGTTTCGATAGAAAAAAAAAGTGTCTAGTTTCTATGGAAACTAAGAAAGCTAACCCATGCGGTTAAATGGATTGGCTTTACTTTCAATCAAACCTACACTAAGTAGTTTCAATCGAAACTACTTAGTGTAGTTTTGATCGTATACTACTTGAGATGTGATCCAAATTATGATTCTAGATTACAACACCTGGTGTGATACATGTAGTATTGCTAACTCTAATGCAAATCAAATAATTTGTGGATAATAGATTTTGCAAGCCAAAAAGTGGTTCATTTCATTCAAGATTCAAGTTAATACAAAGTATGATGAATCTAAATGGCCAAAAACTTCCCTTCAAAAGGAAATGAATATTCCACATAATGTCTATTACAAAATAAAATATCAAAACTACAAAAAATATATTAAATTTTATGTCTGCTTGAAGAAGACATAACATTCAACACATAGCTCAATAATGTATGTCACTTACACCATTGGAAAGATAATCCAATTATTGATCTCCTACTTTCAATAGCCAAGCCTGTTGGAAGCTTTCATGGCCCAGAAATGCCTCTAAAGACCTCCAAAAATGCCAATTACTAGAATATAGAAAATACCAAAAATTTAGATTTTGATATTTTCCCATTTCTGCTTCTTCCAACCTCCTTTGGATTATCATGGACTATGTTCTTAGCAGCATGTATAACCCATTGTTTCTATCAAGTGCATTATGTTTATTCTTGTCTTTCATTGATATGGATCTTGAGCTACGGTATATAAGTTAGTTATGGAGGGTTCAACATGAGCTGATTTAGTATTGGTTGTATCCTTGTGCATATGTTGTCATGTTGCTTGAGTTTGGAAGATGGTTTATATTGGGCATATTCCTTGGATTAGGAATGGTTATTCCTTGGTTTAAGAATAGTTTATGAGTTTGATCCTCTTTTGAGAGGCTTACATCCATGATTTGTTATATGGTATGGTTTGGATGTTCTAGTGGCTTCTCAGTCGAGGCTTTATGGAGAAGATCATAGTTGCACAGTTTATATCTAGAGATATGTGTAGAAGAACATGATATAGGCTATGATTTGTATGGTTTCTCTTTGGTCATGATTATCTTCCTAGATGTTCAGTTTTACTCACATTAGATTTGAGATTGGTTGGAGCTTGTCATCACTAGTTTGTGTTCATGCATTTCATGTGAGAGATGACATGGTTATTCATTTATCTCTTTCTTTTGTTAGTTTTTGAGAACTTATGAGAGTGTTGGAGACTTTTTATGAGAGTTATTCTTACAAGTTATTGGTTTATCTATTGTGGGTGTCCTTGATACTACATGTATTCACTTCTATAAGATG
Organism: Cupressus sempervirens; assembly: GCA_028749045.1. NCBI lineage: Eukaryota > Viridiplantae > Streptophyta > Pinopsida > Cupressales > Cupressaceae > Cupressus > Cupressus sempervirens. The sequence goes on from CM053785.1 coordinate 64,636,780, forward strand.
TTGTGAGTGGATTAGTTTCAAATTTGATATTACCTTTACAGTGAAAATTCTTGATGTATATGTGGTAAGTATTACACTTGAGGGGTGTTATTGAAGGTTATAGATTGAATATGTTGATAATGTGAGTTTCACTTGGTATATCTTTGGAGGTATGGATAGTCGGATGGGCTAACACTTGTTGTGGGTACTATTTTATCTTATAGGTTTTGACATCTATGGATGTATGTGATTACATTTAGATCAGGTGTTTGTTCTTGAAATTTTTGTTGGTACAAGATTTTATTATTCTTATGTGACAAGTTAGGTGGTTTTCTCTTTGGATAGCTTCAATTTATTTATGATGGCAGTGGCATAATAGAAGGTGGGATCATTCATGTCCAAGATGTTGGATTCTTTGATTTTATTATAGGTACCTATATGGAGCACATGATGTATTTTGATCCATGATGGTGTATGTGCTAGGAGGGATTATTCTCTTGTTCATTTATGTGGCTATAGATTAACCTTGTGCAATGTATACAAAAAGTGAGATATTGTTGAGATTATGTGTGTTGCACACATTTCATAATATTGTTTATGTATATTATATTATTTTATTATGTAATATTAAACCTAGGAGCACTTAGATGGATGTAAAACATATAAAGATTCCCATATAATATTCTTGATGAGTTGTATTGTAACATTGTGATAATATTTGATGTCATTATTTAATATTGGAGAAAATAGATTAAATGCCCAATATTAAATGTGGGTTAATGATGGGGACACAACCCAAGAACAAAATGGACACAACAGAAAAGGGAAATTGTATTAACTGAAAAATAGGCTAGTACATTCAGTGCAGAGAAAATAAACTTCAAAACATGCCCTAAGGGCTTACAATAGCATAAATGTGGAGATAATTTCTCCTTTCAGTACCTCCTCTCAAACTCCATTCCGAACTGCCTTTTACAATGCCAGAAATCTCCTTAAATAGACCCTAGAGGGTTAAGGACTAGGAGTACATTCTAGAAAGTACTAGTAGGCATCCACCGACCAAATAGAAGGTTCCAGAAGCTGCATTAGAAGTCGACACAAATCTAGAAGAATCCAGAAATGGTAATCGAACTTTCGGGAGGCATAATTTTTGAACCATAGCTCCGATTGATGAACCATTTACATTTTCGAAAAGCTCTCGAAGCGGTCTATAGCCCTATGCACCAGCTTTTCTTGTCCCTCATTTTTATCCCTTTTTGAGGTCATTTAATGCCCCTAACCTGACTTTGAAGCATTCTTAGGAGGTCTCCAAAACCTAAAAAATTGCAATAACTTTCAAACCGTGGGGTCTTTTGACCTGATTCTTTTTCTGGAATGCTCTAAATCACAATTACATTCATCTAGCCAATTCACACATTCTAGTTTATCAAAATGATGGCCCAATTACACACTCCTATTTTTTTGAGATTTTCTAGCACACTGATAGTGGAACTGTGAGAGTTGGAACCTTTATTTGACCCAAATGGGTGTCCAAAAATGAAAACACATGAAACAGAAACTAAGTCTAAGTACATTTTTTTGGGTGACACAGGATTGCCCTTATACCTCTGGATGCTCCTGCATTAGACACCCAGGGTAGATTGAAAAGTGACCTTGTCACTTTATGAATGGTAGAGAAAATCCCAAATGGGAAACCTCAGCTGCTGAAATCCAAGTTGAGTCCTTGATCAATCGTCCTTTCCATTTGACCAAATACTCTTCATACTGCCTATTTCTGGTACTCCTGCCCACATGATGATCTAGAATGTCTTCTATCTCCTCCTTCTTAGAAGCAAGTATCAGACATGGCTCTAACACCAGCTCCTCATCTGCACCATCATCATGATACTTTGTTAAATTTGCAATGTTGAAAATGGGAGAAATGTGAATACCATTTGGTAGCTCCACCTCATATGCATTTCCTGAGTCATGTTTCTTCAAAACTTTGCAGGGGCCAAATTTTTTCATTGTCAGCTTGTTGTAAGTACCAGCTGAAAATCTTTCTTTTCATAAGTGCACCATGACTAAATCTCCTACTTGGAATTCCTTATGTCTTCTCATTTGATCAGCCCTAGCTTTATACTCTTGATTCATCTTGGTAATGTGTGCTTGAACCTCCTCATGTAGATGCTTGATATGTTCAGCAAATTCCTCAGCTTCAACACTTGTCCTCTCCCCTTGTTCTATCTTCCTCAGCTCTGGTGTAGTCCTTGGGCTACTCCCATATACAATTTGGAATGGTGATTTTCCAATACTCCTATTTACAGAGTTATTATAAGAAAACTCTGCCTATGGTAGAATCAAATCCCATCCCTTGGGCTTATCCCCAACTAAACATCTCAGAAGATTGCCCAGACTTCTCTTTACCACTTCTGTTTGGCCATTAGTTTGTGGATGATGCGTGGAACTGAATTTCAAGTCAGTTCTTAACTTTTTCCACAATGTCCTCCAGAAATACCCCACAAATTTAGTATCTCTATCAGAAACTATACTCCTTGGAAGACCATGTAGTCTTACCACCTCTTTGAAAAACAAGTCTGCAATATGGACAACATCATGAGTTTTGTGGCATGGAATGAAATGTGCCATTTTGGAGAACCTATCAACCACCACGAATACTGAGTCATTACCCCTTTGTGTCCTTGGAAATCCAAGAACAAAATCCATACTTATGTCCTCCCATGGCCTTGATGGAACATGCAATGGCTAATATAGGCCAGTATTGTGACTAAAGCCCTTGGCAACTTGACAAACCTGGAAAATCTGTACAAACTTCTTCACATCCTGTGAAATTTGAGGCCAAAAATAATGTTCTCTAAAAATGGCAATGGTCTTATCTCGACCAAAATGTCCTGCCATCCCTCCACTATGTTTCTCCTTAATTAGATTTTTCCTCATGGAACTCCTTGGAATGCAAAATTGACTACCCTTGAACAACATGCCATCCTGAATCAAATAGTCTAACCACTTGGTTCTATCTACAGCAACAGGTTCTTTACAAGCTTTCCATGCTTCAACAAAATCAAGATCCTCGGGGTACAAATTCTTGAGTTCATCAAACCCAACTACTTCAACCTACATTACTGTAAGCAACAACTGTCTCCTACTTAGTGCATCTGCAACCCTGTTAGATTTTCCACTTCTATGCTTCAACACAAATGTATAACTCTGCAAGAACTCTACCCACTTCATATGCCTCTGATTCAATTTACCTTAGCTATTTAGGTACAATAATGCCTGATGATCAGTATACAAAACAAATTCCTTTGAAAATAAATAATGTCTCCATTTCTTTAAGGTCTGAACTATTGCATAGAACTCTTGATCATAAACATAATACTTCTTCTTTGCATCATTCAATTTTTCACTAAAATATGCAATAGGCTTATCTTCTTGGCTTAATACAGCCCCAGTAGCACTACCACTGGCATCAAAATCCACCTAGAAAACCTTTCTAAAATCTGGAAGTTCCAACACAGGCTATTCTATCACCTTCTTCTTCAACAATTCAAAACTTCTCGCAGCTGCTGCAGTCCATTTGAACTCTTTTCTATCCCCTCTTATTGTATCAGTTAGGGGTGCACATATGCCACTGACATTCTTAATAAACTTCCTGTAAAAACTAACCAGACCATGAAATGATCTTACCTCAGTAGCAGACCTTGGAGTAGGCCATTCCAAGATGGCTTTTACCTTCTCTAAATCCATTTTGAGACCTTCGGGTGATATAACAAACCCCAAATAGACTAACTCCCTTTTTGCAAAGATACACTTCTTCAGATTAATTGATAGTTTCTCTTCCCTTAGCCTTTCAAGGACACTATGAATATGCAATAAATGTTCTTCCAAAGTCTTGCTAAAAATTAAAATATCATCCAAATAAACAATAACAAATTTTCCCAAGAACTTTTTAAGTACCTCATTCATGAGCCGCATGAAGGTGCTTGGAGCATTCGTCAATCCAAAGGGTATGACTAACCACTCATAAAGACCCTCCTTGGTCTTGAAGGCTATTTTCCACTCATCTCCTTCTCGAATCCATATCTGATGATAGCCACTCTTGAGATCTATCTTTGTGAAGTACTGAGCTCCACTCAACCAATCCATAAGATCATCCATCCTTGGCAAAGGAAATCAGTACTTGATGGTTATCCTATTTATAGCTCAAGAATCTGTACAAATCCTCCACTCTCCATCCTTCTTTGGTGCAAGTACTACAGGTACTGCACATGGACTCAGGCTCTCTCGAATCAAGCCCTTCCTCAACAGCTACTGAACCTATCTATTTAGCTCCTCTGTTTCAATAGGAGTCATGCTGTGAGCAGCCTTGTTAGGAAAACTAGCTCCTAGAATCAGATCTATCTGATGACTGATTTGCCTTGCTGGTGGCAATCCATCTGGAATATTTTCAGAGATAATATCTCCAAATTCCCCTAGTAAATGTGAAACTTCAAGTGGTATTTCACTACTACCTTCTTTATCTTTCCTAGGAATCAAAGTATAGCACATATGCTGATGTTTCATTGCATCTAAAAACTTCCTTTCATCAACAAGACAAATCCTAGCACTGCTACATACCTTTTCACCTTCCTTTTTCATGGGCTTCAATTTGTGGTGAACTCCATCCTTTGTCAGAGAGTATGTTTTTGCATGTCCATCATGTACTGCATGTCTATCAAAGTGCCATGGTCTACCCAACAATAGATGGCAAACATCCATCGAAATAACATCACAGAGAACTTCATCATGGTAACTCCCAATTTTGAATTTCATTAAACATTGTTCACTTACCAGGACCTTATGATCATCTTTTACCCAAGCAATCCGATAGGGCTGGGGATGTTTCTCCCTCTTGAGCTTCAACTTAGAGACCATCTCTTCTGATACCAAGTTATCAGTGCTACCACCATCAATGATTATGTCACAACATTTATCCTCACACTTGCATCTCGTACAGAACAAACTCCTTCGTTGTCCTGGTTCAATCTCACCACTTAGTAGGACTCTTTCATTTACCAAGGTCTCTCCTCTTTCTGCATCCTCTAAATGTGATGATTGTGCATCCTCATCCACATGAGCAACCCTAGCTTGGCCCTCAGCTCTCCTATCTGTCCTTCCTTGTCATTGAGGGCATTCAAAGGCACGATGACCTTCTTCATTGCAATGGAAATAGGTACCACGAAAGCCTCCTCTTCCTTGTCCATGTCCTCTACCTCTTCCTCTTTGATTTCCAAAGTCTTGATCATGGGAGCGGTTGAAACCCTCATTCCTCTGGTTTCTGCTAGTACCCATATCTTTATTTTTCTTTTGGGTTTCATTGCAACCTCCAGATGATCTACCGCTTCCCCTTCCTCCTTGACCATGCCCTCTTTGTCTTCCTTCAAACCTTTTATTTAGCTTCTCTTCAACTCGTAGGGCAAACTGGTATGCCTCTTCAACGCTGGTCATTCTTACCATACTTAATTCCTCCTGGATGCTAGGTCGCAACCCACTGATATGACGAGAAACCTTTTCCTTATTTGCTTCTGCATGCCCTGCTCTAATCAAGATTTGGTAAAACTCCTCTATATATTCTTGGACTGATCTTCCTGCTTGCTTTAACACATGCATCTTCTTAAACAACTCAAGCTCATAGTCCACAAGAATGAACTACTTCTTCAATTTGTCTACCATGCGATCCCACCTTGTGATCTTCTCCTTTCCTCTTCTATTTCTTTCCAATTGAACCTCTTGCCACCAGATTTTGGCATGGCCTTTCAGTTTGGCCTTTGCAAACTTAACCCTATCTGGGTCCCTGATATCCTCATACTCAAAGTATTCTTCCAGTTCATTGATCCAATCGATCAACTCATTTGGTTTCAGATTTCCTAAAAATACACCCACTTCAATTGTGGGTCTTTTCCCAAACTTAGTAATGGCCTTAAAAAGCCTTTCCTCTACATGATTCAAAACTTCTTTGTCAAATTCCCCTTCTGGTCCAATTTCATCTTCTTCGTTGTCATCTTCACTTTCATCACCTGCGGCCACAGTTGCTCCTCTACGGAGCTCCTCCTGCAATGCTTGTACCTGCCTTTGGAGGGCTCTAACCTCCTCAGGATTAATAGCTCTGGCCCTTTCGCCATGCTCTCTTCATGGAGGCATCTTCTTAACTCAAACCCACAACCACACAGTCTTGGTGCAAACTGCCTCACAGTCGGCGCTTTGTCTACACACTCAAGAAAACCAGCTCTGATACCACTTGATGGGGACACAACCCAAGAACAAAATGGACACAACAGAAAAGGGAAATTGTATTAACTGAAAAATAAGCTAGTACATTCAGTGCAGAAAAAATAAACTTTAAAACATGCCCTAAGGGCTTACAATAGCATAAATGTGGAGATAATTTCTCCTTTCGGTACCTCCTCTCAAACTCCACTCCGAACTGCCTTTTACAATGCCAGAAATCTCTTTAAATAGACCTCGAAGGGTTAAAGACTAGGAGTACATTCTAAAAAGTGCTATTAGGCATCCACTGACCAAATAGAAGGTTGCAGAAGCTGCGTTAGAAGTCGATGCAAATCTAGAAGAATCCAGAAATGGTAACTGAACTTCCAGGAGGCATAACTTTTGAACCGTAGCTTCGATTGATGAACCGTTTACATTTTTGGAAAGCTCTCAAAGCGGTCTATAGCCCTATGGACTAGTTTTGCTCATCCCCCATTTTTTGGCCCTTTTTGAGGTCATTTAATGCCCCTAACCTGACTTTGAAGCATTCTTAGGAGGTCTCCAAAACTTGAAAAACTGCAATAACTTTCAAATCGTGGGGTCTTTTGACCTGATTCTTTTTTTGGAATGCTCTAAATCATAATTAAATTCATTTGGCCAATTCACACCTTCTAGTTTATTGAAATGATGGCCCAATTACACACTCCTATTTTTTTCAGGATTTTCTAGCACACTGATAGTGGAACTGTGAGAGTTGGAACCTTTATTTGACCCAAATGGGTGTCCAAAAATGAAAACACATGAAACAAAAACTAAATCTAAGTACATTTTTTTGGGTGACACAGGATTGCCCTTATACCTCTGGATGCTCCTGCATCAGTTAATAGGGATTTGGTAGCACATGGTTTATGTAATACCACTTGGTTATTTTGTGAGATATTTCTACTATAAAATCAACCACAAGGGTAGTTATGAGAAAGATAGGTGAGACAAGTTAGCCAAGGTAGAATTTGTGAAAGTTGGAAGCATGGAATGGGATGTGTGGATTTATGCATGTTCACATGGATTATTCAGTTATGGCTATGGTTTTGAACATTTACATGACTCTATTGCAATGATGTTTTATTAAATAATCATGGTGATGGATACTTTTGGAGGATGAGTTTTTCCCTCGATGAGGGTTTTCCCTAGTATATATTGTGTCACTTTTTGTGGGTATTTTGTCTATTTTCTTGAATGTGTATTTTAAGTACTTATTTATTTTAGATCTATTATGGATTATGTGGAAATAGTGATTTTTTTGGTTGCATGTTTCCTTAAAGAATTAATATTAAGCATAGACTCGTCGAGGTTATGAATTGAATGAATAGTCTTGAAGTAAGGTCTTAAGTTAATAATTCAAATAATGATAGTTGAGTAACTTACATTTAACTAAAATATGAATATTAAAAGGATTAGACTAATAAATATCATAATTTAATGTATATCTTTACATATGTGAATATTTTTAATAATCTTGTTTTAGTAGCGACACTAAGGAACCTGTGAGGACTTAAGTTGATTACTAGTCTCACATTTGATTTTTGTAAACAAGTGTTTCCTTATGTGTTATAAATTATGCATATCTCATTGACAAGGGAAAACAATTATTGGTTAGATGACTTATTCACTTGGGTTCCCTAGGAGGGTGTTACATATGGGATCAAAGCCCTAGTTTTCACATTGGGAACTCTAAGACTTGTAGTTGACCTATACATAATACTTCGATACTTGTGTTGTTTCCTTTTTATGTTATCCTTATGTTAGCAAACTTGACTTCTATATAAAAAGCTATGTCTTTTATATTCATGTTATATTATTTTACAAAAGTAATATTGCTTATGTTTTTGCATTCTAGAATCCATGTGGTTCAAATAGATGTCTTTCTAAAATGGTAATAAGTTTTTGGCACTCGAGTATAGCTGGTGCAAGAGTACCTAGGTAAGGCTACATGGCAACCTAGGATTCCTAGTCAAGTTTTGGCTTGTAGTAGTCTTAGCCAAGCCACTAGTGTAATAAGGGGGCTAATAAGTCCTAGAGGGTGGTTTAGTCATTAGGAGTTATAATTAGGTCATTGGAAATATTCAATGTTACTTGATTTCCCAAAGTTGCTAGGTATTGTGTAATTATTGCCATTGTATTCAAATATGACATTTGTCCATTTAGAGGGCTAGATTGGAAAAAGAAAGGGTAGAATGGTGGTTTTATGTCCTACGGTTCATATTTAAGCATTTGGTAGTTTTTTATGAGGCTTTGACCAAGTTCGATCTAACTATGCAAAATGTTGTCAAGTTGTATGACAACTTTGCAAAATTACAAAAGTTGTCATGACAACTTTTGTTGCTTTGAGGGAATCTTCGAGAAAGGGGTGGAATAACCACTTAAAATCAGTTGGAAAATTTGTTTTTAACCTATATAAGGCATCCTTGAACCTATGATAGGGGTGGGATGACACTTTGAGGTAAAGTTGATTAATGAACAAGTAATTTTTTGGCCAGTTTTATCACAGTCAGTGCATTTTCATTTCATTGGGCCACTTAATGGATTGATATTTGCACTATAAGTTGTGCATGAGTTGGTGAATTTAAAGACTAGATTTTGTGTGTGATTAGATAGGTCATTTGATTTTATTTCATTTTATTTTATAAATTATTTTGTTTTTACACTGTCGTTAGTCTGAACTTGGCAATTTTTGGTTATGGAGTCATAACTCACCTTTCCACTGTGGCATTTGTATGGTTTCTTGGAATGTGTGAGATGAATCCTTTTTCTATAGGTATGCAAGATCTTGGGCCTTGGAAAGAAATCTTAGCATTTTCAGTGACGCCATTGGCAAGCCAGATGAGCATAGTTAGGGTGTTGACATATCAGTCAAGTTTGTTATTAGTGACACATGCTTATTTAGATTCTATATAGCTACCAAGCTCATTTAATAGTGTACAATATTTTTCATGTAATTCAGTAGCCACCAAGTTCTACAGTTGTTACCGAGTCTTTTGGACTAATCCTAGTGGTTATCAAATAGATTTAGTCAATGTGAAGTCCACCAGTTCAAACTGTGTATTTTAGTATTCATTGATTTTATCAATGGTTACCAAGCATTGCAATGTCTACCGAGTTCGCAATTCAGGTGATGCAGAGCTAGTGTTAATCGAGCTACTTTATGACAACCAAGTGATTTAGTATTTTTTGAGTTGCACAATATCTACCAAGTCACCAGTGCAAACCAAGTTCAAGACCACTTGAAAGTGATCAATATTGATTGAGCTTCTATTTCTATCAAGATCATAATGATGTCGAGAAGTGACAGTGGATGTTGAGTATCATAACCTCACTGAGTCAGTCTTTAGAACCATAGTATCTTCATGTGGGCTAACTTTGTAATATTAGTGTTAACTTGTGTCATGGTCAACTTTGTAATTTTGTAATTTGGATTGGTGTGTGTGTGTGTGTGTGTGTGTGTGTGTGTGTGTGTGTGTGTGTGTGTAGTGTATTGTATCATACCCAATGCAAGTGTAAGAGAGATGAATGTGAATGTGTGAGCATATGTATTGCTATGTGGATGCGAAAAATTCAAGTTATGATAGCAGATGATAAAGAATTATGAAGGCCATAACAATATAAGGATTAGAAGTGATAAATCTATCACATAAAGGTGATCAGTACACTAAGGAATCTCTATTAGCAAACTCAATTGAAAATCAGAAATCTATTGCTTCATCCTAACAGGTGAACCAGTCAAAATTCTCTAACAAGGTAGACCTAACAGTTTTTTATAAATCTCTTTATTGAGTGCATACTTTGTTGTGTGTTTGTAAATCCTCTCACAAGGTGGACCTAGGAGTCCTATTTGCTTCCAATAGGGAAAATCATCTGAAGTGATCAATGTAAGCCTTAATAGGTCAACTTTATGTTGTAGTACTAAAGTTTGTGGATGCTTTCATATTTTCAGTTTCTCATGCAAACAATTAGATCATATGTGATGAACTTAAGTGCTAATTAATTTCTTGGATTAGAATTGAAATTGGTAAAGTTTTAGAAGTTACTGATTCACCCCTCCCCTCTTAGTAACTTAACATAGTCTTGAATATTTCCAAAAATTGGTATCAGAGCTTTATGGTTCTCAAGAGAAATTTTAACAACTTGAGAAAGATCAATGATATCAAGATATTCAGACTTGACAAAGCTATTGACAATGAAAAGTTGGATCTAGAAATGGCCATTGCGCAACTCAAGAAAGCTAAGGAGAAACATTCCCAATCCATGAAAAGAAGAAAGGAACTTGCAAATCAAATTAATGATCATCTTTACATTGATGAAAGAATTGAATACTTTCACCCTTCAAGCAGTTCAGATGAAGCAAATGATGCAATCAAAGAACTCCTAGAGAAGAATGGTTTCCTTCAAGAAGAAGTAAGAAAGCTAAAAAGAGAACAAGAAATTTAGTCAGTAAGGTTATGTGAAGTCTTGGAACAGAGAAACAAGATAAAAAAAGAGATGGATAGAAGGAATAATGAAATCTAGAACCAATTCCTTCAGTAAGAAGACCTTATTGATCAGCTCTCCAATGCAAATGAGGAAATTATGAGCCTAAGATTTGAAAATGAAAGAACGAGGAATGATCTAAATTCTCAAAGGCAAATCAATGAAAGAATAAAAAATGAGCTAAGATCTAAAAGACAAATCAATGAAAGTTTGATAAATAACCTAAACACTAAGAAGCAAATCAATGAAAGAATGATGAAATCTCAAGTAGACATGGATCAACTGAATGAACATAACCTCCATAGGCAAAAAGGAAAAGAAGGAATTGGATATAAAGAAGAAGGTGAATCCTCCAAACAAGGTGCTCAAAGGAATCAGAGACCTACTTGCAATCACTATGGTAAGATAGGTCATACATCAAACAAATGTTGGAGTAATTGAAAAGCAAAATTCACTATAAAATACTACAATTGCAATCAGCATGGTCACAGGGTTAATGAATGCAAAGAGAAACCAAGATTTGAAGGCAAATGTCATAAATGTAAGAAACATGGACACAAGGCATTAGAATGCAAAACAAAGACATTGAATCATGTAGAACAAATTGTTAAAGCAATATTTGGTTGGGACTACAATACTTGGTGTAGATGTCATTACTGTGGAGAATTTGGACACGTTGGTATGAATTATGTTAAACATCACATGAGAAAAAGATATGCTACTAAAAGATGTTTCATTTGTACAAAACTTGGTCATCTTGCTAAGAATTGTATGGAGACCGGTAAAATTGAAGATGAGAAGAAGGCAAAGACTGATAACATCTTAAAGAAGATGAGATAATAATGGATTCCTAAGTCTACCAAGGATAATGGTTTAGGTAATGATATTGAAGTCACTCAAGAATTTGGTGACTCTACCATTTCTAATTAAGTTCTCAAGGAAGAATTGGAACCAGGCTATCAAAGAAGGCATCTAAATTAGTTCCAGTTGAAAGGTGATAAAGATCCAAATTTGTATACAAGATACAAAGGGATCACTAAGCAAGATCAATATTAGTTGTTACCGAGTTACCTTCTCTACCAAGTAAGGTCGGATCATAGATTCTACCAAGCAAGGTCAGGAGTAACAAAGACACTTATGGTTACCAAATTATGGAGATTGTTTTGAGTGATTAATGGCAAGTAATGGATGACAGATAGTCAGTATAATGTCAACTTATCTACCTCCGTACCAAGCATTAATGGAAAAGTTTTAACAAAAGGAATGGAATCAAATTCATTTCTTATCATGAATTTTTGAGTACTATTGCGAAGAGCTATTTTTTGTGTGATCAAAGTGACTTGAGTGAATTTCCTGCCAAAGTTTTTTTTTGAAGTTCTCTCAAGCTACCAAGTGAAAATAGCATCCAGCAAAAGGAAGGTCAAGAAAGGGTCTAATATGTTGGTTCAAGGAGCTAAATCAAAAGTGCTGGATTTCAAGCTCATGCCTATGATTCTTGAAACCCTAGACCCAAGCAAAGTTCAATCCCAAATCCCTCCCAAGGTACTTCTTGCTAATGACATTTGTAATCATTTTAAATGTGCAATTCAAGAAATTAGTACTATGGAGATGGATGATGCCCTAGGTAAGTTCTATGTTGATGGAACCCTAAAACCTAAGCATCAACATTTTGAAGCAAAAGGTCTAACACATATTCCTCATATCCCCCAAGAGTTTCAAATCAAATGGATTAGGTATATCCTTAGCCAAGTGCATAACAGACAACTATGGTTAGAGAAACCAATTCTGATAAGGAAGAAGATGATTCATTGAATCACTGGCCTTCCCATGCTTGCCAATGCCAAAATAACTAAAACCCTAGGTTGGGTAGAGTTGGAGAAGAAAACCCTAGCCGAGTGGGATGGCAGAGGTATGAAAATAAGCAATGTTACTGATGTAGAGTTGAAGCTTAGAATTCATGTTATTGCTCATAAGATATATAGTTCAAGCTATGGATTTGATTTATAAAGTGGTGAAGAACAACCTATCTTATGACCTTGCCAACTTTTTTTTGAGGCAGTTCAATAAGAATATGGAAAGTATTAGAATTTCAAAGAACAACCCATGCAAATTTGGTTCATTGTTAACCTGTCTATTCTTTTATGTCCAGAAGTTCTTCCCTTCCAAAGGCATTGTATTCTGGAGAAAATATGTGCCTATGCTTTAACAAATAAATGAATATATTGCAAAAATGGGTAAGAACTATGACAACATCATGGACAACTACTTCAATTTGTTCAAAGATAAAATGAACAATAGGTTCAAAATTCCAAAGAAGTTAGCTGAAGACTACAAGGATGATGTGTTCTTCATAGTGGACTATGATAAGGTATATATCCATGCAATTAAGCCTAAAGTTGCATGGGTAAAACCTCTTAGCTATGAGGTGAATATTGATGAGACCAAGGATATCATTGAAGCCCTTGTCAATGAAACTATTGATCCTAAGGCCCCTTACTTTGGTACCAATGAAGAAGCAAAGGCCAGAATTGAGCTAGAAATAAAACTCCCATAGGCAGTTAACAAAGGGAAGAGAAGGATAGCCAAAATGAAATCAAGTGCACCTCTCTTGTTAACTAAGGGCAAAGGTGAGGATGAGGATGAATCTGAGAAAGAAGAACCTTTGAAGAAAAAGGGAAAGATGATCATCACCAAGCTTGCAAAATCATCCATTGTAGTCTTCACAAGGAGGTCATGGAAGAAAGGAAGTGACATTGTATTCAACAAACCTCCACCCACCTTCCAAGAAAAGTTGAAGAAATTGGAGGAAAGAGCTAGAATAACAAATTTTAAATCTTTGAAATATGAAATCAGGATAGAGGTAGAGAAAAATCAAGTTGAAGTACTGGTGCTAAGAAAAATGGGTAAGTGGAAGTACTCACCAGACCATATTGCTTCTCAAGTCTCTAATGAATTGCTAGAGAAAATCAAGCAAAGATGGGATTTTTCCATGCAAACAGTCAAAGACATATATGCACAAACCCTAAGGTAGTTACTACCAAGCATATCAAATGTTGAGGTGAAAGAGTCTTTAAAGAAAAATGAAGAAAAATTGACTCTAAGGTTTAATACTTGTTTAGTTTTAATTAAGGATATAGAGCATTTTTCTAGGAATGCTACAAAAACTTGGAAAATTTTTTATCATCTTCATAATCCAAGTGAATTTCCAATTGAAGTAAAGGATGTTGATGAAGAATAAGATAAGGAGAAAGATGATGAGGAAAATGTTGAAGAAGTGACTTGTTTTGATAATGAAGAAGATGAAGAGGATCAAGGTGCAGAAGCTACCGAGGAAGAAAAGCAAGATGATGAGGAGACTGACCCAATCAAGATAGCTACTGTAGTCATTGCCTCACTTCCTCACTCGCTAAGCAAACCATTGACTACATCAAGCATGAAGACAACTTCAACAAGTTTGGTTTTGACTACTACTAATACATCAAATGTCCAATCACTCTTTGCACCAACTCAGCTCAACATATCATTGATAGAAGTGAATTCCACTTCATCCACTAAGCTGTAGACTCCTTCTTCATCTACTGAGTTGAGTTCTTCAGTCTTCACTTCTCCAATTTTGAGTACATCCGTGGTAAGCTCTCCAGTTTGTCTACTTTAGTTTTGGATTCTATAATTTTGACTTCATCAATTTTGGATTCTTCAAGCATTTCTATAAGTATTCCATTAGTTAGTACAATATCAATTTTTACTACAAGTCCAAGTATGTACACTATTATTTTCATTTTGGGTAAAAAAGCAATAAGTGCAAGGATAGTTGAGCCTAAGGTTCAACCGAGTACAAAATTTTTGAAAGGAAAGGAGATAGAAGAAGATATAGATTTGGATGAGGAAATAGTAATTTCCAAATGGGATATCTACAATCTTTCTATAGACCAAATGGACATATTTGGTGAACTCCTTTAGAATAAGGCCAAACAAAAAAGATTGAGAGAGGAAAGAGACAGAGAGTACAAGATAATAGATGATGCCAAGAATATCTTAACCAAGGCAATAGGAATCGAGGTTGATTCTTCTCAACCTATTTTGTTTCAGCTTGGAGAGGCAATCCAAAAATTCAATGAGGATACTAAAGGTCAAGATAAGCTAGCTAAAAATGCTAAAAATAAATTCAATAATAATGTGATGGAGTATATTGCTCAACAAATAGCCATTTATCAAGTTGAGCTTTCAATAATTTTGGTCAATCTTTGAGGTGTCCCGTTCAAATGTGTCATCACTTTTTGGAAAACTATGTGATGTCACTAAGTATACGAAGGAAGTAAAGGACAAATTGTCCAAAATTGATATAGATCTTAAATCAAGTGCTCAACGGCTACAACTTGACCCTAGTTCAAGCTTTGCACATTTCAAGAAGATCAATTTTTTGTTAGACTTGCAAGCTGAATTGTTAAGAGAAGAAGCAAGGATCTATTCAACATTGGTTGATATACTAAATATGATCCTTCTAGTCATGCATGCTATGTAGAAACACATTTTATATTCAAAAACTTTGATCCATGATAACAACTTCTCTGTTACAGATCACATGATTAAACTATCAACAGAAGTGCAAATTTCCATTCATACATGCAAGGTATTGCAAGAAAACTGGGATAAAACCTTGGCAATCACCTCAAGGTACACTCTAAATTCTTATCTCATTTTGGTGTCTCTATGTAAATATGTTAGAATAAATCTTTGGCATTACTGTCAAAAAGGGGGAGAAAAGTTACATGTACATAGAGGAACACATAGTATGGGTGAGAAATATGCTATGGTGGAGAACTACTCTATATATACCTTACAAAGGTCAATTTTCAAAAATCTAAAAATATATTGACCTAGTATCACATGGTGATGAACACAAGGTATTCAATTTTTGGCTAATAAGTGTTTTTGTCACTAATGCCAAAGGGGGAGATTGTTGACATATCAATCAAGTTTGTTATTAGTGATACACACTTATTCAAATTTTGTATAGCTACCAAGTTCATTTAATAGTCTTCAGTATTTTCCATGTAATTCAGTAGCCACCAAGTTCTACAGTTGCTAACAAGTCTTTTGGACTAATCCTAGTGGTTACTGAGCAGATTTAGTCACTGTGAAGTCCAGTAGTTCAAATCATGTATTTCAGTATTCACTAAGTTTATCAATGGTTAACAAGCATTGTTGTGTCTACCAAGTTTGCAGTTCAGGTGATGCAAAGCCAATGTTAACCGAGCTACTTTATGGCAACCAAGTGATTCAGTGTTTGTCAAGTTACACAATATCTATCGAGTCACTAGTGCAGACCGAGTTCAAGACTACTTGAAAGTGATTAGTATGGACCGAGTTTCTATGTCTACCAAGAGCATGATGATGTCGAGCAGTGACAGTGGATGTTGAGTATCAGAACCTCATCGAGTCAGTCTTTAGAACTAGAGTATCTTCATGTGGGCCAACTTTGTAATATTTGTGTTAACTTGTGTCATGACTGACTTTTTAATTTG
Organism: Cupressus sempervirens; assembly: GCA_028749045.1. Lineage (NCBI taxonomy): Eukaryota > Viridiplantae > Streptophyta > Pinopsida > Cupressales > Cupressaceae > Cupressus > Cupressus sempervirens. The sequence goes on from CM053785.1 coordinate 64,653,054, forward strand.
ATAATTTGGATTGGTATATATATATATAGTGTATTGTATCATACCCAATGCAAGTGTAAGAGAGAGAGAGTGAATGCGAAGGTGTGAGCTTATGTATTACTATGTGGATGCAAAAAATTCAAGTTATGATAGCAGCAGATAAAGAATTATAAAGGCCATAATAGTATAAGGAGCAATAGTGACAAATCTATCATAGAAAGGTGATCAGTACACTAAGGAATCTCTATCAACAAACTCAGTTACAAATTAGAGATCTACTGCTTCATCCTAACAGGTGAACTAGTCAAAATTCTCTAATAAGGTAGACCTAATAGTCTTTTATAAATCTCTTTACCAAGTGCATACTTCATTGTGTGTTTGTAAATCCTCTCACAAGGTGGACCTAGTAGTCCTATTTGCTCCTAACATAGTAGACCATCAGAAGTGATCAATGTATGCCTTAATAGGCCAACTTTATGCTGTAGTACTAAAGTTTGTGGGTATCGTCCCCACCCCAGTTTTACTATCTATTTGGAAAGTTTTTGGGTCACCAAATCTTTGTATTCAAGTGTTATGGATGCTTTCATGTTTTTAGTTTCTCATGCATAAAATTAGATCAAATGTGATGAACTTAAGTGCTAATTGATTTCTTGGATTAAAATTGAAATTGGTAAAGTTTTAGAAGTCACTGATTCACTCCTCCCCCCTTAGTAACTTAGCATAGTCTTGAATATTTCCAACATAGGGATCACAATGGTTGCAGAAGCATTTGATGGGACTGAATGCATTGGTTGCTTCAATCAAAGTTGATGGAGAGGAGGATATGAGTATGAAGAATCCCTATGCCAAAGGAGAACTCTTGGTGACATGTTTTAATAGGTATTTGAACAAACCCTTGTGGATTTTGTCATCATATTGTTGAAACCCTTATTTTTAGGCTTAATTATAGCAACCCACTATATAGATATGTTGGGAAAGTGAGACCAAGTAAATCTAAAAGGTCTTCCAAAAGGGTGTCAAGACATGGAGTTTTTTTCCACCTTGTTAAGAATATTTTTGAGTTGTGTACCAAAAGGTGTGTTTAGAGGCATAATTTCTTGTAGCCCTATTTGGCCTAGTTTGGAGAAAATTCTTGAAATTGATAGAGATTTCTTTTCCTTTTCAGTTGATGAACATTGGAATGGATCCAATGTTGTAGGAAAAAACCTTTCTCTCATTGTTAGGTAGTTTGGATCAAGTTTGAGCACTTGGTGTGGATGATGCAAGAAGACATCTATGGAGCATTAGTTGGGTGAGTGGACTTCATTGTTTGTGTGGACAAGTTGAAGAAGGGGAAAATTGGGAATATGATCCTCTTGAGATAGGGTTATTGAAAAAACCCTAATAGGCTAGAGAAGAGGCCTCGAGAAAACCCTAAGAGAAAATATGGTTAGAGAGAAAGACCCATCCTTACATTAGAGTGGTATTAGAGCCACAAAAGATTGGCCTTGTGGTTAGATGTATTAGACTAAAGAATTAGTATGTAAGACAATAATTGTGACTAATGCAAAGTTATCCAAAGAAATGGGTGAGCAAAAAAAAGAGAATTATAATCCTTGAATAAGTCATACAAGAAATGAAGACAATGCTAGAAGAAGTTGTTGAGGCAGCTAAGAAAAAAGACAAAGAAAGTGAAAGTGTGATAAAGCTAAGGAATAGATTGATGAGGAAGACCTCATTCTTGAACCAGACCCTTCATTAAATGAAGAACCATGCTTGGAAGCTACCAAGGCACTAGGAGGAAATGTTGGATACAATTGTTAATTGTGTATTGTCTTTGATGTTACACAAATGTCATATCAGTCATCAGACAGAGTCTATCAAGCTCGGATGGTTAGCAATGCAATTTATAGTGACTATCGAGCATTCCTGAACATTACAAAGGCAAGTTAACTTTTACCGAGCTCACTCAGTAAGCAAAGACAAGTTAACTTTTACCGAGCTCACTCGGTAAGCAAAGACAAGTTAACTTTTACCGAGCTCACTCGGTAAGCAAAGGCAAGTTAACTTTTATCGAGCTCACTTAGTAAGCAAAGGAAAGTTAACTTTTACCGAGCTCACTCGGTAAGCAAAGGCAAGTTAGCTTTTACCGAGCTCACTCGGTAAGCGAAGAAAAATTAGCTTTTACTAAGCTCACTTGGTAAACAAAGGAAGGCTAGTATTTACCAAGTTAACTCGATCTCGAAAGGAAGTTGCAAGGTTTGCAGTGTTTACCAAGCTTCACTTGGTTAACACGGGGAAACCATTTTGAAGCAGTGGTCACCAAGCTAGGTCGGGTAGCAAAGAATTTTTATGATTCCAAAGAATTAAGTTTAATTGTTTTGTGAAGCCGACTGATTTATGTTTTTTCAGTTGTTGTAAACTTGTAATTGAGCCAACTTGACAATCTATAAGGTATATATGAAAAGTCAAGTTGTGAATTCAAAAGTAAGGAAGTGAATGGATGCAAAAAGTGCAAGAAAATACATGAGCAAATGTTGAGGAAGAATTTGTCATCCCTATGAAGCTACAGAGTTGCATTCAATCAGTAAGGATTTAATGAAGTAGAACAGAGATCTGTATTCAGCAAAGATAAGTTGCATATATCTCAGATCACTTCATTGTTGCTTTCTAATAATTGTAACAGTGATTCAAAATCTCTTAACAGAGTTGGTTTGACAACCATTTTGTAAATCCTCTAACAAGGTGACAATTCAGTTGAATTGTTTTAAAGACCTCTCACAAGGCCACTTCTAACAAGCTAATCAAATCCTTTAACAGGGTCACACCTAACAGTGTGTTTTGTAACCTTTAACAGGGTTGGCTCCTAACAAGGCTCACTTCAGAAGAGTAAAAATTGGTAACTAGTTACTTGGTGGTTTTTCCCAAATTGGATTTCCACGTTAAATTTGGTGTCTCTTGTGTTCATGTTATTTATTTATGCATGCATGTTAATCACTTTAAATGCTTAATAAAGTTAACAAGACATCTATCTTGTTTTGGCATTTATTTGTGTCAGCAATAGCTATATTTTAAGGCATCTAAGGATCTGTAAGAAAATTTTTGTGGTAACTGATTCACCCCTCCCCTCTTAGTTACTCCATCTCTATTTCCAACAATTGGTATCATAGCTTTTTATGCTTGTAGGATAAGATTTCAAGGATCTAAGCCAAAGATTATGATGTCTTACAAAAGGGAAATCCCAAGACTTAATAGAAATAACTTTTCAACATGGCAAGGACTGATAAGACTTCACCTAGCATCCATTGGTGATACAGGACTAAAGTACCTTGATGAAAAGTATGCAGAACCAGCTGGTACGCTATCTGTCAATGATATTGCTGAAAAGAAGACTCACACCATTATGATGATAGATATAGCATCTGATCTGAGTTATGAAGAATTTGATGATATCAAGGACTACAAAACTGCCTTTGAAATGTGGGAAAGCTAAAAGAGATATATGGAGGAGATGATAATGTTAGAAGAGCCAAAGCAGAAAGTCTGAGAGGACAATTTGATCAAATGAGGATGAGAGAGGATGAAAACATTGCAAAATATGTTGAAAGAGTTAAAGCATGTGTCAGTGCAATAAAAGCTTTTGGAGGAGATATCAGTGAAGAGACAGTTATAAGCAAAGTTCTCAGAACTCTCCTTCCCATTTATGCAATCAAAGTCTCTGCAATTCAGGAAAGAAGATGTGAAGAAAATCATAAGATAAATCTAGAGGCTATAGTTGGAAGATTGACTACTTTTGAACTGGACAACTTTGATAACTATGTTCCAGCTTCCAAAAACATTGAATCAACATTTGAAGCAAAACTTTCACTGAAGGAGAAAGGCAAAAAGAAATCTCAGTCAGAAAGTGAAGATGAATCAAGCCAAAGTTCAGACAGTGATCTTGAAGTAATTGAAGCCCTTCTAGCAAGGAAATATTCTAGAGGCAGAGGAAAATACAAAGGTAAAGTACCCCTAATCTATTTTTCATGTGAAGAAGTTGGTCATATTTCTGCTAGATGTCCAAACAAGCAGAATAAAGATGAAAAGAAAGATAAAAAATGGAATGGCAAGAAAAATTTCAAATCATTCAAGGATAAAGGTAAGAAAACATGTTTTATGGCTAAAGATTCTAATGACTCTAATGATGAAGAAGAAGAAGAGATTGTCTATATTGCTGTAAAAGATGAATCTGATGATGATGAAGAAATGGCACTCATTTCTCATATGAGAAAAAATAATACATGGATCATAGATAGTGGTTGCTCTCATCACATGACTAGCGACAAAACTAAGTTTGAATACTTTGAAGATTATGATGGTGGCAGTGTAAGATTTGGTAACAATGAACCTTGTTGTATAAAAGGAAGAGGAAGAATCCCTCTAACCAAAGAACTTATATGTGATAATGCCTATTGGGTAGAAGGACTAAAGCATAATCTATTAAGTGTAGTACAACTACTCAATAATGGAATCAAAGTAGAATTCATGCATGGTAAAACAAGACTACTGGATGGGAAAGGAAAGTTGATTGGATCAGGCACTCAAACCAAAGGTAACTTGTTCTATCTTGAACTAGGTGAATGTTCATGTTTTATTTCTCAAGTTGAAGAAAGTTGGTTATGGCATAAAAGGTTGTGTCATGTAAGCTTTGATAATCTGGTAAAGATAAGCAAGTTTAGAAAAGTAAAAGGCATTCCCAACATAAAGAAACCTGAAGTCGGTCTATGCAAAAATTGTCAAATTGGAAAGATGGGAAAGACTAGTTTTAAAATTAAAAACTATCAGTCTAAAGACATATTAGAAATTGTGCATACTGATTTATGTGGACCTATTGGAATTGAAAGCTATACTAGAGAAAAGTTCTTCATTCTTTTTGTTGATGATTACTCAAGAATGATGACAGTCATGTATCTAAGAAATAAATCAGAAGCATTTGAAAAGTTCAAATGGTATTTGGCCAGAGTAGAAAAGGAAACAGGAAAAATATTAAAATGCGTGAGGTCAGACAGAGGTGGAGAATTCATTTCACAAAATTCAATAACTTTTTCATTGAAAGAGGAATCAAAAGATAGGTATCAGCACCTGGAACACCCCAGCAGAATGGAATAGCTGAAAGAAGAAACAGATCCATCATGGATTGTGCAAGAACATTAATGATTGAAAAGAGCATTGCTATCAAATACTAGAAGGAAGCAATCAACACTGCAGTCTATACCTTGAATCGAATACAGCTAAAGAAAGACTCATTCAAAACCCCCTATGAGTTATGGTATGGCTATAAACCTAATTTAAGTTATCTTAAAGTACTTGGAAGTAAATGTTATATTTTGAAAGAATCTAGAAAAGGTAAATTTGATGTAAAAGGCGATGAAGGTATATTCCTTGGATACTCATGCACAAGTAAGGCATATAGATGTTTGAACTTATCTACTCACAAAGTCATAGAAAGTGTACATGTGAAAGTTGATGAGTTTGCAAAAAGGATTGAAGAAGAAAGCAAAAGGGAACCAGAAGATTATAAAAAGTTTGTCTTCAGTGAACCTGATATAGTACCAGTTACATCAGGAAATTAGGAAACTTCTACTCCCGAGTCATTTGTAATCGAGTTATAGGAAGTTCAAACCGAGCCACAACAAACTAAGTTAAATTTAGTATCTACTGAGCAAGTATTTACCGAGCAAACATCTACCGAGCCAAAATAGAAAGAGCCTAAAGTTGAAATGCAAAAAGATAACAATGAAATCCATTCAAAGGGCAAGGAACCTATATTAGCTAAGTATTTCAGGAGACATCATTCAGCAGATCAGATCATTGGAGATAAATATGAAGGAACCATGACAAGAAATAAGCTGAAAGGTACTTGTTTACTTGCTAATTTTGAACCTAGAAATGTCAAAGATGCATTAAAAAATGATAGTTGGATTGAGGCTATGAATGAAGAAATAGAGAAAATAGAGAAAAACAAGACACAGACTCTTGTACCCAAACCTAAAGACACAAATGTGATTGGAACTAAGTGGGTATTTAGAAACAAGTTGGATGAAGATGGTAAGGTATCAAGAAACAAAGCTAGACTAGTATGCAAAGGATATGCTCAAGAAGAAGGAATAGACTATCGAGAAACTTTTTTTTTCTGTTGCAAGATTGGAAGGAGTCAGAACCTTACTAGCATATGCTGCTCACAAGGGTCTTAAATTTTATCAGATGAATGTCAAATCAACATTCCTCAATGGTATACTGGATGAAGAGGTTTACATTGAACAACCTGAAGGTTTTGTTAATTGTTGCTCCACTTTTTTACCTTGTACCAATTTTACAAAGTGGAGTACCTTGTGGCTTATTTTATTCAGTCGGGTCAATAAGTCTTTACTCTTAGGTGATGAGTTTCTTCATTGGGTTTTTACCTTTGCCTTCTCCCTCACGATGCATAGTCGGGTGGGTTTTCTTTGATTATCATGAGTCGTGTGGGTAGTTTAGATCCTTACCCGATGAAGACTCTCCGAATGTGCTATTTCATATGATCTATTTGCAGTCTATTCCAATCTAGACAAAGAAAGTTGGATTGGAAAAAAATTAAGTATCACCTTCTCCTTGGCGAATTTTGCACCCCAAAGGTTATTTTTCGCAAGGCCTTTGTATATGCAGTCAAAAACTTAATCGGTGCAAAGTAATTTGTGTTTTTTTGAAACATCCTTCATACATCATCATGATCTCATCACCTGGATTGATCAGAATTCAATGAAACAATCGAAAGGATGATCGGCAAAAAATGAGGAGAGAACCTCTCCGCGGCGGGTTTCAAAGTTAGAAGTCAATTCTCCGCAAAGGTTTTCACAAGAAGGGAAATCGACATGATGGGTCCCACCTTTTCCACGACGAAGTCACTTTGGGATTTTTCAAAAGGATATAAATAAAGCAACTAAGGTAAGGTGATCAAAGGAAAGGCATTGGCGAAAAATCAGAAATCGGCTTCTCCATTGCAGGTTTTCTACCCTCATAGGTGATTTTTCGTATTGGGTGAGAAATCGTAACTGTAAGCATGGTGAGTATGTGGATTGATCGCAGATTGTTTTTGGGAATAAATTGAGAGTAGATCAGTTGAATTCATCGGGTTATCTCAAGCAGAATTAGATCATGTGGATTTTGCCCCAGGGAGTACTCCATTTCCATTTTTTTGTAGAAGGGTTAAAACGGGAGGTAAGAATGTAATTAATGAAAGTTACCGTTGAAGCCAACAGAAATAGTGAAAAGACAAAGATAAGTCCGTTAGAATGTTTACCTTCACTGATCCAACAGATTCAACCTTAAATTCGCTCGTGTGGCGCAATTTATGAAATTTAACGGGCAAATCTAGGGTTTTCTATAAAGAGCAATGTAACAGACTTTTAAACTCCCACTTTACTGTGATACTATTTTGATTGAATAGTGTTTGCAATAATTTTCAAACTGCTAAGTGTGCTTCTTATATCATTTTCAACTGTTGATATATGTTATGACGCATCAAGAAAAATGGCAGTAAGATTTGCAGGTTTCGATGGATTGGGCAGAATTAAGTCTGCGTGGTCGACCATCACAGATACTTTACTCTGTTTCTACAACATGCAGGACTTTCAAAGGAGATTGAGAACAGAGCCCATTCATCCTATCACAGAGAAACTTAAAGGAAGTGGATTAGTGGAAGCAGCTGGATTCCCTATAGCAGTACAAGCCTCGAAGTTGATTCTAGAGTGCATCAACCATTACAACCTAGACACAAAGCAGATTCTCTTGCCCGATCAATCAGTTTTGATTTCAATTGATAGGCAAGAAGTCGTGAATTATCTGCGAATTCTTGAGAGAGAAGAATTTTCTGACTTAACAATGGGAGGGGCCATGTCAAAATTCTCTCTGAAGAAGATGGTTTGGAGGAGGGAGATCATGAGTTCTTGGTTCCAGAAACCAAGGGGAGCAAAGAGTAAGGTTCCTAAAACCCTTTTCGGTACTGACCTCAAGCCAGAGATTGTGGACATCCTAGTTATGTTGCATCGACTCAAAGGTGAGGTAGAAGCCTTTAATTTTGTAGAACAATTTTTCTTTTTAGTGCAAGTTATCTGCTCAGATACGCAGTGTATAGACTGGGCGCATGAGGTCAGTGAGCATCTTGCTAGAGCTCTTGCTGCAGCTAAGTTTTACAATTCTTTTTACATGTCTTATTTCCTAATATACATGTTGGCTTCCCTCCAATTATGGCCGAAACTCCCTAGAGTTGAAGAGTTTCCTGATGATGTTAAAAGTTATGAGTTTTACCCATGCTTATAGTAATAGAACAGTTATGCAGACTTTGTCAGAGTTAATGATGCTTTCACTATGAGAATTTGTAGAGAACTTCAAGGATGCCCAGAACGGAGATTTAGCCCAGAAGTGATGGCGGCCATCAGCCAATTTGGCTGCTATTTCATACAATTCTCATCCTTTTCTTATCTTTGTCTTGCAGCTTTTGATGGCTTCCCTATGAAGCTGCCCAGATACCCAGATGATATGATCATGCTTGTGGAGATTGTGAGACAAGTTGTTCAGGTGAACGTGTTGAGCGCCAGTCTGCAGAAGAAGGGATATGAATTCCCCATTAAGGTCAGAGCTTACAGATGCGAGGCCAGAATAGATGCAAAGAATATTCTCAAAGTATTTGAAAGTAAGTATAAATTGGAGGAGTATGACGTTGTAAGGCCTATGTTCGATCCAAAAGGGTATGCCCGAGATGTGCTTCAAATTGGTAGCGTGATCAAACATGTAATCACCATGGAGGATTACTAGGCGGACTGCAAGAATGAGTTGGAAAGTCGTGATCGTGCATTTTCCAAATTCATGGTGGACCAAGTGAAGATGTATGGCATCAATTTAGACGTGGAAGGAATAGAAGATGATGGTCAAAATATGTATAGCAATACATATTTGACTAAGTTGAGAGATACACCAATCAGTTCCAAGCCATATGTCAATATTGAAGAAGATTTTGATGTTATGATGGCAAGAATCATCAAAAGAACTAGAAAATGGGTCGAATGGACAGCTAAGAAGGGTCGGAGCAGAAGTAAAGCTACTCAAGCTTCTTCAGCTGCAGCTACCCCTACTTCGTCATAGAGTGCTACTCCAAGTGCCACAACTACAATAGTTCAAGGACCAGCTCAGTCTAGAGGAGGAGGTGATCAACCCCCGGAGAAGAATATTCAAATAACTCCAACTTGCCAAGGTGGATCGCTACCAGTCATCGGAGCTCAAACTGAAGCAGAGGAAAAAGGAGCCGAAGAGTCGAAGGATGGAGCTACTGCTCCAATTTCACCCTCCTCTGCCACTCTACCTCCATCTCCACAATCTGCCCCAATTCCATCACCTCATGTAGCTCCTATTTTACCTTCTCATCAAAGCCCTATTCCATCTGTAGCTACTCCTCTTTTAAAGCCTGCTGATTCCCTTGTTCAAATTGTGGAAGTTGGAGATGACCAGAGTAGTAGCAGCAAATCCACTGAGTTTGAAGAAGCTACAAAGAAGACTCAAGAAGAAGGAAAGGCTCCTGATTCATCTCAGCTTCTCTCTCGAGATTCAAAGAATCCTTTTTCAGCAGCTGTAGTGGCGACAACTCAAGTAAAGAGGAAGATGTTCAACATAGAGTCTCTTGGAACCGCCTCCAAAATAGTTAGCACAAAATCTTGGCTTGAAGATACTCTAGAGAAGAAAAGAAAGAGGAAAGAGGAAAGTACTCCTGCAAAAGATATTGTATCTCAGGCAGTTCGCACAGGATCTGCAATAGTGAAAGCTAAGAAACAGAGGACCCTGTCGATACTAGGACAAGATACAGAAATAGGGCATTTGACTATGGAAGTGGCGAAACCAAAAAAGGTGGGGAGAATTGAAGATATGACACCAGGAGACTTCACCCTGCATTCTATTGATCTTGGAGAAGCCAGGCACAATACCAAGGTGGGCCTATGGAGATCGACCAATGATGTAATAGAAGAACAACTAGAGAACCTCAAGTTATCAAAGATCAAGATGAAAGTAGAGATTGAGGAATTAAGGAAATTTATCAGACAACTAGTTGTCCCATTTGCAACTATTACTGGTGTGCCTGCCACTGAGAATCCTTCAGCAGAGGAGGTGCAAGCTTTCATATCTCAATTGCAAAAAGATAGGCATTTAGGCCAAATTGGGAAAGAATGGATCGAGAAGCTCAATGTAGATGAAAAGTCTCTAATTGACCAAATTGGCAATGCAATCATCCGGTTAGAAATAGAGAAAGATAAAATTATGACCAATAGTAATATCTTAGCTGGAGAAGAGGCGAAAGATGTTGAGTGCGTCTCTCTTTTAAAAATGGTCATTCAAATGAAAGCCAAGGACGCAGTTGAAGTAAAGATTCTGAAGAAAGGAAATGAGCCCTTGAATGAATGGCTCCAAAGCATGCAATTCAAGCTAGAGATGATTCGAGAAGCTGAAAAAGGTCTCAGAGGAACATTGGATAAAGCCAGCAAAGCCCAGGAAAGATCATTTCAGCTCATGGGAAAAATGCACACCGAATCACAAACCAGTGGGCAAGGGAAATCCCTCATTAACATAGAAGTAATGAAAAACAACTTTTCTATGTATTTGAGCAACCTGTCTGGGATGACTTCGAGCAGCCAAAATAGAGTATCAGAATTACAAACACTTTGCAGGTGTGTGTACGTGGCTGCTGAAGAAGCGACAAATCTGCAGAATGAGGTAAAGGAGTTAGCTCAAGAACATGCAAGATTGCTCCTGAGACTCACTAATGTACACGTACCTAGCCATGATGAATTAATTCCAATCATGGCGGCTGCTAAAGCATATAGGGCAAAAACTGAAAAGGGAAAGAAGTCCAAATGATTCAAGATTCCCCTCTTTCTGTTTTTCATTATTTAACTTTGTAATTATCTCAAAATGATAACATTGGCATCTTTTCCATTTGTCATCTGGAGGAGATGAATCGATTAAAATTCTTTTGTAATGGTCATCTCTCTCATCCTATATGTAGAAATTGAATGATTAATAAAGGGTCGGCAAATTTTTGGTGTGAATCGGGTTGCAGAGACAACGAAGTTTTGTGCCATTTCTTTACTGCCCGCTTTCCCCATCTGTGTATGTTGTATTTCCTTTGATATTAGATTGGAATGGTTTAATTAACAGAGTTTTATTTTGTTATTTCAGTTTGATAGGGCTGGTAAATCAATCAGAGAATTGGAACTGGTTGTGGGAAATATTTCTGTTAACTTTTGTTTCTATGTACATTTCGTCATATCTTTCTAATCTGTTTTGAGTTCGTTTCTTAAGCATCGTGTTACTCTATTGCGTATCAAAAACCATAAGATTGTGAGATTTTGAATCCAATAGTATCTGTCAGTTTCTCCATTTTCATTATCATACCTTCATACTCTACATTTCATATCATCGTGTTATGAAATTCATAAGACTGTGAAGATCATTGACATAACACCCTTGCATTTAAATCCCTGCCTGAGTTTCACTTGTCTGGGTGAAACTTGGTTTCCTCTCCTGCTCTCAGGTTAAGAGCATACCCCATGGGAATAAAACATAATTCCTTTCATACCATTCATATAGGGAGTTGTACCTACCAATTCAAAGAAAAGCCAGTAACCATAAAATGACTTTTTCAGCTGTTGTACATAGATATTGTTCACTAACTGGGCATTAAGAGTCACATTTCCACAAAAGATTGAAGAGAACAAATCTGTTTACCAACATTAATCCAGATAAGAAGAACATGGTTTGCAAATTACACAAGGCATTGTACGGTCTGAAACAAGCCCCTAGAGCATGGTATGAAAGATTGCATAACTATCTTATTCAGATTGGTTTTCAAAGAACTAATGATAACAGTAGCTTGTATATTAAGGAAGGACCAGATAATAAGATTGTCTTGGCAGAAATATTTGTAGATGATACTATTTTCACAGGGAATGATGATCTGTGCAAAGAATTCTCAGAACAAATGAACAAGGAATTTGAAATGTCCATGTTTGGTGAGATCAAATTCTTTGTTGGTCTTCAAATTCAACAAAATAAAAATGGTATCTACATTACTCAATCAAAGTACATCAAAGAGATATTAAAAAAGTTTGGAATGGAAGATTGTAAACCAATTGGGACTCTTGTGTACTGGATTAGAACATTTTATAGATCTATGCTTGGAAAGTTGCAGTATGTAGTTCATACAAGGCCAGATATTGCTCTTGCAGTTGGTATTGTAGCAATGTTTTTAGCAAAACCAAGAGAAAACCTCTTGATGAAAATCAAAAGAAGAATGAGATATTTAAAAGGAACTGAAGAGTATGGTTTATGGTATAAGTTTGGAGGAAATTTGGATTTGAAAGTATTTACTGATGCTGATTGGGCAGGAAACCTTGATGATAGAAAAAGTACAAGTGGAGGTGCATTCTTTCTTGGAAAAAGGTTGGTTTCTTAGACAAGCAAAAAGCAGAATTGTACATCTAAACCAACAGCAGAGGCAGAGTATGTTGCTGCAGCAATAAACTGCTCTAACATTGTTTGGTTTAAACAATTGTTGGAAGGCATGAAGATAGAAATCAAAGAACTTGTTGTTATGTTCTGTGACAATACAAGTGCAATCAACATATCTAAAAATCCAGTGATGCATTCCAAAATCAAGCACATTGCAATAAAATATCATTTTGTCAGAGAATTGGTGCAAGATAAGGAGATTAGATTGGAATATATTCATACAAAGGACCAAATTGCTAACATATTCACAAAATCATTACCTAAGGATGCATTCTTGTATCTAAGAGGTAAGTTAGGGGTCACTCCCCTATCCGAAGTTCACTAAAATAAAGTTCTAGTAATGCATCAACTCATACCAGATTGAAGATCTATCAGTTGATGCAACATAATCAGGAAACATTGCATATGAATTAGTACTAAAGGTACACTGAAATTCATTTGAGTTTGAATTGTCTTTGGCATGTGTTTTCAAAGAGGGAGAGTTTATTACTGTCATATCTCTCTGAAATTTGTTCAAAACAGAAGGAGATTACTATAAGAGGAAGAATTTTCTATCTTAGGGGGAGAATTTTTATATTGACATATTGTGTTGCCATATAAGTAAAAGACTTGTTTTCAAATTTCATTTCTGCTATGACATGTTGTGTTGCAATCAATGCCAAAGAGGGAGATTGTTGGATACAATTGTTAATTGTGTATTGTCTTTGATGTTACACAAATGTCATATCAGTCATCAGACATAGTCTATCGAGCTCAGGTGGTTAGCAATGCAATTTATAGTGACTATCGAGCATTCCTGAACATTACAAAGGCAAGTTAACTTTTACCAAGCTCACTCGATAAGCAAAGGCAAGTTAACTTTTACCGAGCTCACTCGGTAAGCAAAGGCAAGTTAAATTTTACCGAGCTCACTCGGTAAGCAAAGGCAAGTTAGCCTTTACCAAGCTCACTCGGTAAGAAAAGAAAAATTAGCTTTTACTGAGCTCACTTGGTAAACAAAGGAAGGTTAGTATTTATCGAGTTAACTCGGTCTCTGAAGGAAGTTGCAAGGTTTGCAGTGTTTACCGAGCTTCACTTGGTTAACATGGGGAAACCATTTTGAAGCAGTGGTCACCAAGCTGGGTCAGGCAGCAAAGAATTTTTATGATTCCAAAGAATTAAGTTTAATTTTTTTGTGAAGCCGACTGATTTATGTTTTTCCAATTGTTGTAAACTTGTAATCGAGTCGACTTGACAATCTGTAAGGTATATATGAAAAGTCAAGTTGTGAATTCAAAAGTAAGGAAGTGAATGGATACAAAAAGTGCGAGAAAATACATGAGCAAATGTTGAGGAAGAATTTGTCATCCCTATGAAGCTACAGAGTTGCATTCGATCAGTAAGGATTTAATGAAGCAAAATAGAGATCTGTATTCAGCAAAGATAAGTTGCATATATCTCAGATCACTTCATTGTTGCTTTCTGATAATTGTAATAGTGATTCAAAATCTCTTAACAGAGTTGGTTTGACAGCCATTTTGTAAATCCTCTAACAAGGTGACAATTCAGTTGAATTGTTTTAAAGACCTCTCACAAGGCCACTTCTAACAAGGTGATCAAATCCTCTAACAGGGTCACACCTAACAGTGTGTTTTGTAACCTTTAACAGGGTTGGCTCCTAACAAGGCTCACTTCAGAAGAGTAAAAATTGGTAACTAGTTACTTGGTGGTTTTTCCCAAATTGGATTTCCACGTTAAATTTGGTGTCTCTTGTGTTCATGTTATTTCTTTATGCATGCATGTTAATCACTTTAAATGCTTAATAAAGTTAACAGGACATCTATCTAGTTTTGGCATTTATTTGTGTCAACAGTAGCTGTATTTTAAGACATCTAAGGATCTGTAAGGAGATTTTTGTGGTAACTAATTCACCCCTCCCCTCTCAGTTACTCCATCTCTATTTCCAATAGGAAAATCCCTAGAAGGAATTCCATTGTTTAACAGAAAGATGGACATTGATACAGTGATGGAATGGATTGAGGCGATGGAAAATTATTTTGAGTGTGAAGGTGTCACAGAGGCACTAAAAGTAAAGATTGAAAAATCAACACATAGGGGGTCAGTATTGACATGATGGAAATATGTGCAAGAAGAAAGGGATAGAATGGGTAAGAAGCCTATAATTAACTAGAATTTCATGGTGACTAAAGTAAAGGAAAATTATCTACTAGAAGATTATGAAGAACAATTACACAAAAAGAGGTAAGTTTTGAAGCAAAAAGACTAGGATGTGGCCTCTTATACAGAGGAATTTCAAAAACTATGCCTAAGTTCCAAGATTCAAGAAGAGGAACCTGTTAAAGTAGCAAGATATTTGGGTGGACTAAAGTGGAACATCCAAGAAGAGCTAAGCCTATGGGCTCCTACTATTGTCCAGAATTGTCATCAATTTTCTCTTAAGGTGGAAGAAAAGAATGGGAAGAAGGGGTACTCAAATTCCAAAGATAGAGGAAGAGGAAGAGACCAAAGAGGGCATAGAGATGGATACCAAGGTAGAGGTAATGATCAAAGAAACCAAGGTGAGTCTAAACTTACTAAGTAGGATAGTGAAACAAGAGGAAGAGGTACTCAAGGAGGCTCCAATAGAAGAAGAAGTTTAGGTAGAAGCAATTCATACTTTGCAAGTATGAAGTGTTATACTTGTGGACAATTGGGACACCCTACCTATAGATGTCTTGACAAGCCTACTTCTTGAAACAATGATAAGAGGGTTGCATATGCTCATGAAGACACAATGAGTTCCAAGGCATTTGAGGTGGATCATATTGAGATGGAGAGGGGAGAGAACTTAATGTTCAAAGGAATGTTGATTAGACAACCAACCAAGGATAAACCCAAGCATAGGAGGGCCTTGTTTATAATTAGGTGCAAGATTTTGGGAAAGGAGTTTAAATTTATTATGGATTTAGGCTCCATCGATACCTCATTTAACTCGTACAAGGTGACATGGTTGAACAAAGGGTAGAGTGTGTTAGTGAATGAGTAGACTTAGGTTCAGTTTTCAATTGCAGGCTATAAGGACAAACTACTTTGTGATGTATTTTCTATGGATGCATTCCATCTACTATTGGGCAGACCTTGGAAATATGACAGAGGTGTTGTTGATGATGAAAAAGAGAATTCCATTACTTTCAAGAAAGATGGAAGGACTTTCAAGATTTTGTCCTTATTGGAGGAAGATGAGGCACAATCTAAGACCCCTAATGTTTGTTGAGTAGTGGAAAGGATTTCATTAATTCCCTTAAGCATAAAGGAAGTGAAGGATATGCCATTCTTCTTAAGCCTAAGGAAGAAGTGAAATCTAAACAAGAACCTTTACCAATCGTACACAAGAGATGCTTGTAAAGTATAAGGATATAGTTAGTGATGGAACTCATGCAACTTTACCTCCTAGAAGAGTGATAAGTCATTAGATTGAATTTGTACCTAGTGCATTTGCCAAATAAAGAAGCCTATAAGATTGCTCCACATCATTACATAAAGGTAGCTAGACAAGTGCAAGAACTCCTAGATTAGGGCTTGATAAAGAAGAGTATTAGTCCTTGTGTAGTGTGAGTAGTTTTGGCATCCAAGAAGGGTGGAAAATGGATACTTTGCATAGATTCAAGGGCCATAAATAGGATCACCATAAGGTATAGGGTCCCCATACCTAGAATTGAAGACTTGATGGATTGCCTTGGAGTGGCTCAATATTTCACAAAGTTGGATCTCAAAAGTGGTTATCATCATATAAGGATAAAGGAATGTGATAAGTAAAAGAAAACTTTTAAGACAACATATGGGTTTTATGAATGACTTTTGATGTCATTTGGGCTCTCAAATACTCCTAGTACATTCATGAGACTCGTGAATGAAGTGTTGAAAGACTACATAGGAAGATTTGTAGTGGTATATCTGGATGATATACTTATTTTCAGTAAAATAAAAGAGGAACATCTCAAACATGTGGAGATGGTGCTAAAGAATTTTCATGAAGAGAAGTTAGAAAAAAATTTGGAAAAATGTGAGTTTTTGAAGCAAGAACTTGTATATTTGGGATTTGTGTATCGAAGGGATCTTTGAAGATGGATCAAGATAAACTTGCAGCTATCCTAAACTAGCCACCACCCACCATAGCAAAAAAGATAAGAAACTTCCATGGGTTAGCTCAATTTTATAAAAAAAACATTAGGAACTTCAGTGGTATTTGTGCACCATTTCTAGACACCATTAAAGATGGGATGAAGACCAAGTTTAGATGGACTTCTAAAGCAAGGAAGGATTTTGAAAATTTGAGGAGCAAGTGGCAACACAACCTATCCTTAGACTACCTATCTTTGACAAGTTGTTTACCCTAGAGTGTGATGCAAGTGAGATGATAGTAGAGGGTGTGTTAAGCTAGGAAGGTAGGCCAATAGCCTTCTTTAGTGAGAAACTAAATGAAGCAAAGAAGAAATACTCTTCTTATGACTTGGAATTGTATACTTTGGTTAAATCTCATAAGAAGTGGAGGCATTACCTTCTACCCAAGGAGTTTGTAGTGTTCACTAACAACCAAGCCCTTAGCTACATTAATACACAAGAAAATTTGAGTAATAGACATTTGAAGTGGATGGAATACCTTCAAGAATTCATATTCACCATTAAGCACAAGAAGGGGCATCTAAACAAGGTTGGAGATGCACTAAGTAGGAGGATGTTGACAATTCAAGAAGTTCAACTACATAGCATTGGCATAGAGAGTTTCAAGGACCTCTACAAGGAAGATGAAGACTTTGTTGAAGCTTATTAGTTATTCTTTGAATTTCATAACCATTTTCATAGACCTTTTGTTGATTATACCTTGCAAAGTGGGCTATTCAAAGAAAACTAGGTATGTGTTCCTAAGGGTTCCATGAGAGAGAACCTTATCCAAGAAAAATGTAATGGAAGCCTAAATGGACATTTTGGTGTCAAGAAGACCCTAGAGCTAGTTAAAATCTTCTACTATTGGCCAAAGTTGACAAGGGATGTTGCAAAATATGTGGAATAGTATGTAGTGTGCATGAAGGAAAAAGGAGGAGCTAGTAATGTAGGTTTATACCAACCTTAATTAGTCCCTAATAGACCATGGGAGTGTTTTAGCATGGACTTCATTATAGGGTTACCAAAAATAAAATGGGGTTGTGATAGCATCTATGTTGTGGTGGATAGGTTTAGCAAAATGGGTCATTTTATACCTTGCAAAATCGAGGTTGTGATGATCCATGGACTACCCCTAAGAATTGTGTCAGACATGGATGTCAAATTTATGAGCCATTTTTGGAAAACATTTTGCAGTAGGTTGGAAACTAACCTATCATTTAGTTTAGCTTACCACCCTCAGAATGATTGCCAAACTAAGATGGTTAATAGGGTTTTAGGTAACTTGTTAAGATGCCTAACTAAGGAATATGGTCAGACACAGAATGTGATTATTCCTCAAGTAAAGTATGCATATAATGATAGTGTGAATAGAACAATAGGTAGGAGCCCATTTGATATTGTTTTTGGGATACATCCAAGGGGTTTGTGTGAACTTAGAGACCTTGGAGATATGGAGTATAGGATTGGATAGGTTGAAGACTTCACTCAAACCATGAAAGAGATTAAAGAACAAGTGAAGAGGACCATACAAGAGACTACACAAAAATTGAATGCTAAAGTAGATGAGAGGAGAAAGGATGTTCAGTTGAAATAGGTGAATATGTCATGGTACATTTGAATAAGTCTAGGTTACAAAGGGGAGTACCTACTAAACTATAGATGAAGAGAGTGGAACTATAAAATCTTAGCCAAGTATGAGGCTAATGCATATAAGGTGGATCTACCTAGTGATTTCAATATCTAACCTATCTTCAATGTAGCAAACTTAATCAAGTTTAAGGGACCTTTAACTAAAATACATTTGAATCAACAAGAGGTTGGAAAGGATGTAGCATCTAATGTCTTGCCTCCAAAGATGCAACTAGAGGCAGAGAAAGTGGACTCAAGGGTCAAGAAGACTACTAGACACAAGGTGTACATGGAATATCTCATAAAGTGAAAAGATAAGCTAGAGTCAAAGGCAAAATGGGTTGCATATATAGACTTTAGGAAGTTAGGAATTATTGATGGCATCTTTCCTATATGAGTGGCATGACTTACTTTTGTGGGTAGCATGGTGTAGGAGCACCTAGGTGAGGCTACATGGTGACCTAGGGTTCTTAGTCAAGTTTTGGCCTATAGTGGTCTTAGCCAAGCCACTAGTGTAATAATGGGGCTAGTGAATTTTATAGGGTGAATTAGTCCTTAGGAGGTCTAATTAGGTCACTGGAAGTATTCAATGTTACTTGATTGTCCAAAGTTGCCAGGTATTGTGTAATTGTTGTCATTATTGTCAAATATGACATTTGTACATTTAGAAGGCTACTGATGCAGGAGCATCCAGAGGTATAAGGGCAATCCTGTGTCACCCAAAAAATGTACTTAGACTTAGTTTCTATTTTATGTCTTTACATTTTTGGATACCCATTTGGCTCAAATAAAGGTTCCAACTCTCATAGTTCAACTATCAGTGCATTTGAAAATCCCAAAAAAATAGGAGCATGCAATTTGACCATCATTTTGGTGACCTAGAAGGTGCGACTTGGCCAGATGAATGTAATCAAGATTTAGAGCATTCCAGAAAAAGAATCAGGTCAAAAGGCCCCATGGTTTGAAAGTTATTGCAATTTTTCGAGTTTTGGAGACCCCCTAAGAATGCTTTAGAGTCAGGTTTGGGGCATTAAATGACCTCGAAAAGGGTCGAAAAATGGGGGATGAGTGAAGCTTGTCCATAGGGCTATAGAGCGCTTCGAGAGCTTTCCGAAAATGTAAACGGTTCGTCAATCGGAGTTACGGTTCAAAAGTTATGCCTCCCGGAAGTTCGGCTACCATTTCTGGATTCTTCTAGAATTGCACCGACTTCTAACGCAGCTTCCGGAACCTTCTATTTTGTCGGTGGATGCCTACTAGCACTTTCTAGAATTTACTCCTAGTCCTTAACCCTCCGAGGTCTATTTAAGGAGATTTATGGCATTGTAAAAGGCAGTTCGGATTGGAGCTTGAGAGGAGGTGCTAAGAGGAGAAATATTCTCCAGATTTATGCTATTGTAAGCCCGCAGGGCATGTTTTGAGTTTATTTTCTCTGCACTGTTTGTACCAGCTTATTTTCTCAGTTAATATAATTTCCCCTTTCTATCGTGTCTATTCTGGTTGTTGGGTTGTGTCCCCATCAAGTGGTATCAGAGCGGGTTTTCCTGAGTGTGTAGACAGAGCGCCGACTGTGAGGC
The DNA here is from genome assembly GCA_028749045.1 of Cupressus sempervirens. Lineage (NCBI taxonomy): Eukaryota > Viridiplantae > Streptophyta > Pinopsida > Cupressales > Cupressaceae > Cupressus > Cupressus sempervirens. The sequence continues at coordinate 64,672,934 of CM053785.1, forward strand.
AGTTTGCACCAGGACTGTGTGGTTGTGGGTTTGAGTTAGAAGATGCCTCCACGAAGAGAGCGTGGTGGAAGGGCCAGAGCTGTTGATCCTGAGGAGGTTAGAGCCCTCCAGAGACAGGTACAAGCATTGCAAGAGGAGCTTCGTAGAGGAGCAAATATTGCCGCAGATGACAATAGTGAGGATGACAATGAAGAGGAAGTAATGGAAGTTGACGGGGAAGTTCTGAATCCTGTAGAGGAAAGGCTTTTTAGGGCCATTTCTAGGTTTGGGAAAAGACCTACAATTGAAGTGGGTATATTTTCGGGAAATTTGAAACCAGATGAGTTGATCGATTGGATCAATGAACTGGACGAATACTTTGAGTATGAAGATATAAGGGACCCAGATAGGGTTAAGTTTGCAAAGGCCAAACTAAAAGGCCATGCCAAAATCTGGTGGCAAGAGGTTCAACTGGAAAGACTTAGAAGAGGAAAGGAGAAGATCACAAGATGGGATCGCATGGTGGACAAATTGAAGAAGCAGTTCATTCCTGTGGACTACGAGCTTGATCTATTTAAGAAGATGCATGGGTTAAAGCAAGCAGGAAGATCAGTCCAAGAATATACAGAGGAGTTTTACCGACTCCTGATTAGAGTGGGGCATGCAGAAGCAAATAAGGAGAAGGTTACTCGTTATATCAGCAGGTTATGACCTAACATCCAGGAGGAATTAAGTCTGGTAAGAATGACCAGCGTTGAAGAAGCATACCAGTTTGCCCTACGAGTTGAAGAGAAGCTGAGTAAAAGGTTTGAAGGAAGACAAAGAGGGCGTGGTCAAGGAGGAAGGGGAAGTGGTAGATCATCTGGAGGCCACAATGAAACTCAAAAGAAAAATGAAGATGAGGGTACTAGCAGGAACCAGAGGAATGAGGGTTTCAACCGCTCCCGTGATCAAGACTTTGGAAATCAAAGAGGAAGAGGTAGAGGACGTGGGCAAGGAAGAGGAGGCTTCCGTGGTACCTGTTTCCATTGCAATGAAGAAGGTCATCGTGCCTTTGAATGCCCTCAATGACAAGGAAGGACAGATAGGAGAGCTGAGGGCCAAGCTAGGGTTGCTCATGTGGATGAAGATGCACAATCATCACATTCAGAGGATGCAGAAAGAGGAGAGACCTTAGTAAATGAAAGAGTCCTACTAAGTGGTGAAAATGAACCAGGGCAACGGAGGAGTTTGTTCCGTACCAGATGCAAGTGTGAGGATAAATGTTGTGATGTGATCATTGATGGTGGTAGCACTGATAACCTGGTATCAGAAGAGATGGTCTCTAAGCTGAAGCTCAAGAGGGAGAAACATCCCCAGCCCTATCGGATTTCTTGGGTAAAAGATGATCATAAGGTCCTGGTAAGTGAACAATGTTTAGTAAAATTCAAAATTGGGAGTTACCATGATGAAGTTCTCTGTGATGTTATTTCGATGGATGTTTGCCATCTATTGTTGGGTAGACCATGGCAGTTTGATAGACATGCAATACATGATGGACATGCAAACACATACTCTCTGACAAAGGATGGAGTTCGCCACAAATTGAAGCCCATGAAAAAGGAAGGTGAAAAGGTATGTAGCAGTGCTAGGATTTGTCTTGTTGATGGAAGGAAGTTTTTAGATGGCATGAAACATCAGCGTATGTGCTATGCTTTGATTCCTAGGAAAGATAAAGAAGGTAGTAGTGAAATACCATTTGAAGTTTCAGATTTACTAGGGGAATTTGGAGATATTATCTCTGATAATGTTCCAGATGGATTGCCACCAGTAAGGCAAATCAGTCATCAGATAGATCTGATTCCAGGAGCTAGTTTGCCTAACAAGGCTGCTCACAGGATGACTCCTACTGAAACAGAGGAGCTAAATAGACAGGTTCAGGAGTTGTTGAGGAAGGGCTTGATTCGAGAGAGCCTGAGTCCATGTGCAGTACCTGCAGTACTTGCACCAAAGAAGGATGGAGAGTGGAGGATGTGTACAGATTCTCGAGCTATAAATAGGATAACCATCAAGTACCGGTTTCCTTTACCAAGGATGGATGATCTTATGGACTGCTTGAGTGGAGCTCAGTACTTCACAAAGATAGATCTGAAGAGTGGCTATCATCAGATACGGATTCGAGAAGGTGATGAGTGGAAAATAGCCTTCAAGACCAAGGAGGGTCTTTATGAGTGGTTAGTCATGCCCTTTGGATTGACAAACGCCCCAAGCACCTTCATGCGGCTCATGAATGAGGTACTTAAGAAGTTCTTGGGAAAATTTATTATTGTCTATTTGGATGATATTTTAATTTTCAGCAAGACTTTGGAAGAACATTTACTACATATTCGTAGTGTCCTTGAAAGGTTAAGGGAAGAGAAACTATTAATTAATCTAAAGAAGTGTGTCTTTGCAAAAAGGGAGTTAGTCTATTTGGGATTTGTTATATCACCTGAAGGTCTCAAAATGGATCTAGAGAAGGTAGAAGCCATCCTGGAATGGCCTACTCCAAGGTCTGCTATTGAGGTAAGATCATTTCATGGTCTGGTTAGTTTTTACAGGAAGTTTATTAAGAATTTCAGTTGCATATGTGCACCCCTAACTGATACAATAAGAGGGGATAGAAAAGAGTTCAAATGGACTGCAGCAGCTGCGAGAAGTTTTGAATTGCTGAAAAAGAAGGTGACTGAACAGCCTGTGTTGGCACTTCCAGATTTCAGAAAAGTATTCCAGGTGGACTGTGATGCTAGTGGTAGTGCTATTGGGGCTGTATTAAGCCAAGAAGGTAAGCCTATTGCATATTTTAGTGAAAAATTGAATGATGCAAAGAAGAAGTATTCTGTTTATGATCAAGAGTTCTATGCGATAGTTCAGGCCTTAAAGAAATGGAGGCATTATTTGTTGCCAAAGGAATTTTTTTTGTATACTGATCATTAGGCATTACAGTACCTAAATAGCCAAGGTAAATTGAATTAGAGGCATATGAAGTGGGTAGAATTCTTGCAGAGTTATACATTTGTGTTAAAGCATAGGAGTGGAAAATCTAACAGGGTTGCAGATGCATTAAGTAGGAGACAGCTGTTGCTTACAACAATGCAGGTTGAAGTAGTTGGGTTTGATGAACTCAAGAATTTGTACCCTGAGGATCCTGATTTTGCTGAAGCATGGAAAGCTTGTAAAGAACCTGTTGCTGTAGATAGAACCAAGTGGTTAGACTATTTGATTCAGGATGGCATGTTGTTCAAAGGTAGTCAATTGTGCATTCCAAGGAGTTCCATGAGGGAAAATCTGATTAAGGAGAAACACAGTGGAGGGATGGTAGGACATTTTGGTCGGGATAAGACCATTGCCATTCTTAGAGAACATTATTTTTGGCCTCAAATTACACAGGACGTGAAGAATTTTGTACAGAGTTGCCAGGTTTGTCAAGTTGCCAAGGGGTTTAGTCAAAATACTGGCCTATATCAGCCATTGCCTGTTCCATCAAGGCCATGGGAGGACATAAGTATGGATTTTGTTCTTGGATTGCCAAGGACACAAAGGGGTAATGACTCAGTATTCGTGGTGGTTGATAGGTTCTCCAAAATGGCACATTTCATTCCATGCCACAAAACTCATGACGCTGTCCATATTGCAGGCTTGTTTTTCAAAGAGGTGGTAAGACTACATGGTCTTCCAAGGAGTATAGTTTCTGACCGAGATACTAAATTTGTGGGGTATTTCTGGAGGACATTGTGGAAGAAGTTGAGAACAGACTTGAAATTTAGTTCCACGCATCACCCACAGACTGATGGCCAAACAAAAGTGGTAAATAGAAGTTTGGGCAATTTGCTGAGATGTTTAGTTGGGGATAAGCCCAAGGGATGGGATTTGATTCTACCACAGGCAGAGTTTGCTTATAATAACTCTATAAATAGGAGTACTGGAAAATAACCATTTCAAATTGTATATGGGAATAGCCCAAGGACTGCACCAGAATTGAGGAAGATAGAACAAGGGGAGAGAACAAGTGCTGAAGCTGAGGAATTTGCTGAACACATCAAGCGTCTACATGAGGAGGTTCAAGCACACATTATCAAGATGAATCAAGAGTATAAAGTTAGGGTTGATGCAAGGAGAAGACATAAGGAATTCCAAGTAGGGGATCTTGTCATGGTGCACTTACGAAAAGAAAGATTTCCAGTTGGTACCTACAACAAGCTGAAAATGAAGAAATTTGGCCCCTGCAAAATTTTGAAGAAACATAACTCAGGAAATGCATATGAGGTTGAGCTGCCAGATGGTATTCACATTTCTCCCATTTTCAACATTGCAGATTTGACAGAATATCATGATGATGGTACTGATGAGGAGCTGGTTTTAGAGCCATGTCCAATTCTTGCTTCTAAGAAGGAGGAGATAGAAGACATTCTAGATCATCGTGTGGGTAGGAGTACCAGAAACAGGCAGTATGAAGAGTATTTGGTCAAATGGAAAGGACGACCGATCGAAGACTCAACTTGGATTTCAGCAGCTGAGGTTTCCCATTTGGGATTTCCTCTACCATCCATAAAGTGACAGGGTCACTTTTCAATCTACCCTGGGTGTCTGATGCAGGAGCATCCAGAGGTATAAGGGCAATCCTGTGTCACCCAAAAAATGTACTTAGACTTAGTTTCTATTTTATGTCTTTACATTTTTGGATACCCATTTGGCTCAAATAAAGGTTCCAACTCTCATAGTTCAACTATCAGTGCATTTGAAAATCCTGAAAAAATAGGAGCATGCAATTTGACCATCATTTTGGTGACCTAGAAGGTGCGACTTGGCCAGATGAATGTAATCGAGATTTAGAGCATTCCAGAAAAAGAATCAGGTCAAAAGGCCCCACGGTTTGAAAGTTATTGCAGTTTTTCGGGTTTTGGAGACCCCCTAAGAATGCTTCAGAGTCAGGTTTGGGGCATTAAATGACCTCGAAAAGGGTCAAAAAATGGGGGACGAGCAAAGCTTGTCCATAGGGCTATAGAGCGCTTCGAGAGCTTTCCGAAAATGTAAACGGTTCGTCAATCAGAGTTACGGTTCAAAAGTTATGCCTCCCGAAAGTTCGGCTACCGTTTCTGGATTCTTCTAGAATTGCACCGACTTCTAACGCAGCTTCTGGAACCTTCTATTTTGTCGGTGGATGCCTACTAGCACTTTCTAGAATGTACTCCTAGTCCTTAACCCTCCGGGGTCTATTTAAGGAGATTTCTGGCATTGTAAAAGGTAGTTCGGATTGGAGCTTGAGAGGAGGTGCTAAGAGGAGAAATATTCTCCAGATTTATGCTATTGTAAGCCCGCAGGGCATGTTTTGAGTTTATTTTCTCTGCACTGTTTGTACCAGCTTATTTTCTCAGTTAATATAATTTCCCCTTTCTATCGTGTCTATTCTGGTTGTTGGGTTGTGTCCCCATCAGCTACATTGGACAAAGAAATGGTGGAATGGTGGTTTCATGTCCTAAGCTTCATGTTTAATCATTTGGTAGTGTTTCATGAGGCTTTGACCAAGTTTGTTCTAACTATGCAAAATGTTGTCAAGTTGCATGACAACTTGGCAAAATTGCAAAAGTTGTCATGACAACTTTTGTTTCTTTGAGCGAATCTTCAAGAAAGGGGTGGAATAACCACTTAAAATCAGTTGGGACATGTTTTTTTAACATATATAAGACCTTCCTCAACTTGTGACAGGGGTGAGATGACTCTTTGAGGTAAAGTTGATTAATGGTCAAGCAATTTTTTGAGTAGTTTTATCACAATCAGTGCATTTTCATTTCATTGTGTGACTTAATGGATTGATCTTTACACTATAACCTGTGCAATATTTTCTGAATGTAAATATTATATTCTTTGTGTGATTAGATAGGTCATTTAATTTCAATTCAGTGCATTTTATAAATTCTTTTGTTTTTACACTATCATTGGTCTAAACCAGGTAGTTTTTGGTTATGGAGTCATAACTCACCTTTCCACTATGGCATTTGTAAGGTTTCTTAGAATGTGTGAGATGAATCCTTGTAGTATAGGTATGCAAGATCTTGGGCCCTAGAGATCAAGCTTAGTATTTTTGCAGTGATGCCCTAGGTAAGCCAGAGGAGTATGGCTAGGGATCACAGTGGTTGCAAAAGCATTAGATGAGATTGAATGCATTGGTTGCTTCAATCCAAGTGGATGGAGAGGAGGATATGAGTGTAAAGAATCCCTATGCCCAAGGATAAGTCCTAGTGACATGTTTTAATAGGTATTTCAACAAACCCTTGTGGATGATGTCAACACATTAATGAAACCCTTATTTTTAGGCTTAATTGTAGCAACCCACTATACGGATAGGTGGGGAAAGTGAGACTAAGTAAATTTGAAAGGTCATCCAAAAGGGTTTTAGGATATGGAGTTTGTTTTCCACCTTGTTAAGAAACTTTTTGACATGTGCCAAAAGGTATTCTTTATAACCCTATTTGGCCTAGTTTGGAGAAAATTCTTGAAATTGATAGGGATTTCTTTGCATTTTTAGTTGGTGAACATTGGAATTGATCCAAAGCCCTAGGAACAAACCTTTCTCTCCATTGTTAGATAGTTTGGATCAAGTTTGAGAACTTGGTGTGGATGATCCAAGAAGACATCCATGGAACATTGGTTGGGTGAGTGGACTTCATTGTTGTTGTGGACAAGTTGAAGAATGGGAGGATTGGGAATAGGACCTTGCTAAGCTAGGGCTAGTAGAAGATCCCTAATGGGCTAGAGAAGATTTTTAGAGAAAATCCTAACAGAAGATAGGGTTAGAGAGTAAGACTTGTCTTTACATCAATCAGTTTCCAAAATCTCAAAAGTATTAGGGAAAGTTGACTTTTAGAAAATTGTAATAGTAGTTAATCTTATCTCCTATTCCTACTATATTATTACAAATAATTGTCAAAATGGTTTTCAAGTTGATTTGAAGTTTTGTATACACTATTTTTCTATAACTACTAAGTGGAATTGATGATTTTTTATGTTTGACTATTTATACTAGTAAATGTGATCTTACAAGTTAGAACTGAAGTATTTTTTTATTTCTACCCAAAAGAAAGATATGACTATAGTAGTACTCATTTTTATAGGGTTGAAAGGATGATAGCGTTGCATGGTTATAAAATATGTTTACTAGATTCATATAAGAGTTTGATTCTTGCATTTATTCCCTAAGAACTTAGGAACTATGTAAATATAGTTTCTTTGAAAGTGGTATAGCATATTTAAAATTATGTACTTTTTAATATTCATACATCTAGTAAGTAAAAAGTATCTCTCTTTTGATATACCTTCATGATGTAGGAGATTAAAAAGAAAAGAACAAATCTATTGTTAATAAGAAAATGTGTCTCTCCCTTTTCTTTTAAGGAATGAGTTATAAAGGACCAATTTTTTTGGGAAAATTAATGTGTTGTTAAAGTGGATATGTTTTATTGGAGGCAATCCTTGGATAAATGACTTGTGTCTCCAAGGTTTATTCATAAATAGAATTTTCGTATACATTTTGTTGAAAGGAGAAGTGTTTTATTTATATGGTAAGAATTTGTCTTATGGGTGATATTTTCTATTTTTAAAAGTTAAACCAATGTAAATCACCAATTATAATGAAATAATATGATCCTATATAAATGAATTATTGTATAAGTATAAAAAAAATAGATTACCTTTCGTAATCACCCATTTTTGGTATAATAAACTATAAGCCCCCTTTCTAAGTATTTTAATCTATATGCTAGACCTTATTATGTATAAAATCAATTTTTCATAAATAATCCTTGATCAAATTATTACAAAATCATTTATTTTTTTATATCCTAAAGTTTGACCACTTTCTCCTAAGTTTATTTGATTAAAAGAATGTGCTCCCTTTTAATTGAATAAAAGTCCACTTTATTTGTATGTGCACATTAAGAAGCATATTTCCAATGAGATGGAATCTTTTAGCTTTTCAAAAAGAATGCTTTTCCTCTTTATCTCAACCACTCATTATTTTGCATCTTAATGTGAGCCTCTTCTTTTGCCTCTTGAGACATGAGTACATGGATCAACCAAGAACCATTATCATTCTTTTGTCTCTTAATATTGACCATCCACTTATTTTGAAATCTCTTTAAAAGAAAGATCTCTCCTCACTCTTCATACAATCTAGATTTTATGTTGTTTCTTTTATATTCTATTTTCTTAAATACTTTGCATCATCATTCTACAAATATCTTTCTATTTACTTTCTTTCATTTAGCTTAGATAATCTAGTCTAATTAGGATGAATAATAATCTTTCATCTTGTTAACTTAGATTACTTTACTTACACTCTTGCATTTAATTTTAATTTATCTTTGCATTTTCATTCATCGTAAGGATAATAGATACTAGCACTCTTATTGTCTGATATCTTTTAATCTTTCATTCTATGGTGCACCTTGCAAGTATCTTCTTTATTGAGTTCATTTGAGAGCCACCATCCATAGCTACTTGATTTTGCATGTCATAGATAGGAAGCTATAAGCCATCATTTGGGGCTCCATAATCCATTGGATCTCTTAAATAGAAGGGTTATAGAAGTGGTATCATTTTTGACACTCATGTTTTTGGTACCCACCATGGGGAAGAGCCAAGTTTCTAGCTCTATTTCTTCCATTCTCAATTTTCATTATCATAGGTCTACTATTTTTGCACTCAGAACTAAAATATCACATGGAAGAACCTGATGGGGACACAACCCAACAACATAATAGACACAATAGAAAGGGGGAATTATATTAACTGAGAAAATATGCTAGTACAAACAGTGTAGAGGAAATAAACTTCAAAACATGCCCTACAAGCTTACAATAGCATAAATCTGGAGAATATTTCTCCTTATAGCACCTCCTCTCAAGCTCCAATCCGAACTGCCTTTTACAATGCCAAAAATCTCCTTAAATAGACCCCAGAGGGTTAAGGACTAGGAGTACATTCTAGAAAGTGCTAGTAGGCATCCACCGACAAAATAGAAGGTTCTAGAAGCTGCGTTAGAAGTCGGTGCAAATCTAGAAGAATCTAGAAACGGTAGCCGAACTTCTGGGAGGCATAACTTTTGAACCGTAGCTCCGATTGACGAACTGTTTACATTTTCAGAAAGTTCTCAAAGTGCTCTATAGCCCTATGGACAAGCTTTTCTCATCCCCCATTTTTTGACCCTTTTCGAGGTCATTTAATGCCCCAAACCTGACTTTGAAGCATTCTTAGGAGGTCTCCAAAACCCGAAAAACTGCAATAACTTTCAAACCGTGGGGCCTTTTGACCTGATTCTTTTTCTGGAATGCTCTAAATCTCAATTACATTCATCTGGCCAAGTCGCACCTTCTAGGTCACCAAAATGATGGTCAAATTGCATGCTCCTATTTTTTTGGGATTTTCAAATGCACTGATAGTTGAACTATGAGAGTTGGAACCTTTATTTGAGCCAAATGGGTATCCAAAAATGTAAAGACATAAAATAGAAACTAAGTCTAAGTACTTTTTTTTGGTGACACAGGATTGCCCTTATACCTCTGGATGCTCCTGCATCAGAACCTCTGGTCTACATCTAATATTTCTCTAGTGTGCAAGAGGATAACTTTCATCCACAGTTTCTTGTCCTTCTCCAAGTTGATTGCTTGATTTACACAAGTCTATCGTCTTGGTTCATTGCATTGATTTTGCAGCTTACATTTTTTGGTTTTAGTATTTTAACCTCTCATTGTTTTAGTTTCATTTTTCATTTTTGATCTTTCACAATATATTATTTTATCTAATTAAGTAGTTTTGTAGGTTTTTGTGTTTTTATTTATGCTATTATATGCCCTAACTTATAGGTTCTCTTGTCAAAGGCTGCATTTTTTAGACTACTAACATGTTGGTTTGGTAGGTTGTCTTGGAGTTCAAGTAAACTATGTGCTTGTGTTAGATGTTCTTTCATTTTTTAGGCACATTAAAAGCTTATGAGTAGTGTTTCTTTTCATTGGTAGTGAAGTATTCTCTCATCTTTATAAGATAATTAGAAACCTAGACCCTTTGGTTTGGATCATAGAAAGTGAGTTGGGAAAATGTTTCTATTTAGTGATCTTAATGAACAAAGTGTTTGGCAGATTTGGGAGAAGTATGTGATGTAGGAGAGTATGTTCTTTCCCTGTTTGAGAAAAATCAGAAATCTAGGTCTTCACTTGTTATCCATTTTTTTTAGATCCTTTAGAGGGCATGTCATTGAGGGAAAATGTCATAGAAATGACCCAAATGGGAACAACCAAACTTGGAAAATCTAGCCCACTATAAAATTAACCTTCATTAAGACCAAAGTCTCAAAGGATATAGTTTTTCTATGCAATTAGTGATACTTCTTGTGGGACTATAAATTTTGGTATTCTTAATTTTTCTTAGGTCCCTTGAGATCTTAAAATTGTTTGGAAGACCATCACATATAAGTACTCTTGGGGTCACGATGCCTTAATCCTATATTGGAAATAAGGGAAATGTTGCAAATAGAACCCTTACTAAGAACCTTAGGTGAGAAGCCACCCTATTTTAGCCTTATTACCATCTTTGTGCAACAATTGTTACAAATGGACTACCTAGATCACCCAAAGATTACTCACCATATGTATTCCCTATGAAATTTTAGTCCTTGACAAAGCTAAAATCATTGTGCATGAGGCAAAAAGAAAAGGTTTTGATACAAGTTGTTTCCTTTAGGCAGAAAGTTCATGATGTGTCTTTGACTTGTGCCAAACCTATGGAAATCTTTTGAACATACATATTGATGGTAGTATAAGGCTTATATCGTTGAGATTTCACAAGTGGTTGTATCTTGTAATGTTTCTTTTTCCCTTGTGATATTTTTTGAAGACTACTTATTGCATCGCATTCTTGTCTTGAGTGAGTGATTTTTGAACAATAACATGCCACTAAAATTGAGTCTAAATTTTGTCAAACTATAACACATTGTTAAAACCCTCAAAATAATGAGTCAAAGCAAGTCTTTCTGAGTCAAACTTTAGGGTATTTTGTATTTCCAAATTATTTGGTCACCTATGGTTTTGAGATATATCGTGTGAAATCAAGGTTCACGTCACCTA